>CM033685.1:5475986-6905332 GCA_019514585.1 Dendrobium officinale | reverse complement strand
CTCCTCTCAGAACTCGCTAAGAGATCAGACAAGTAGAATAAAAATTTCTTAACATTCTTTCTTGTACAAAGAATGAGACCCCTCCTATAAATAGGAGCCAAAAATGAAATAAACAACTAAAAATGACATAGATACCCTCTAGGGGCTATAATACAAAAAGCGACTCAATACCCACACTTTTAGAAAAGGGTTAAACAGGAAAATTAAAGATTATGAAGAATAACTAAAATACAAATAAATCCAAAATAAATGCTCTGAGAACGTAGCCGTTCGATCTGCGTCTCCGTCGATGATAACTGTCGAAATCTGATGTCCTCATCAATTATAACTTTTAAAATGAGCTAGTGAAATTTTAAATTTTAAAAGTGTGTTGCACACTTTTCAAGGAGCTTGCATGCATTCTCAAGGTTGCAAATTTGTATTAGTTCATGTAACATTTTTTGGATGCTAAATTCAAATGGTTTAATACATATGGTTTGCAATTTTGTGCAGCATATGCAGATAAAATTGATTTGAAGTAATTAAACATTAAAAAAAATGATGGAAGCTTAATTATGTAAGCCATGTCATTCAGGGCCGAGAGGAGTTTACTTCACTTTTAATTTTGGTCTGGGGCAGCATTGTAATTTGTAAATTTGAACGCTAGCGTATTTATTAGAGCACATCTGGGGTGTATGTTATAAATGTGCTTTGATATCATCACAAACGACTCTTGAATGCATTTGCAATGTGTATTTAATACATTTAACAGTCATTTGCACAGTATACTTGCACATTTCATGGAACAGTAATACTGAACAATACACTTTTTATTTTTTCCTGTATCACTTACACAATGTGCACCGTATAACTTGCATGATCTTCAAGACGTACTTATATTGTGTGTTAGCACACACTCATCAATAGATTTCCACATCTTTTGTGGTGTTTACACATAAGTGCATCTGCATGATCTTTTCCATGCATTTATAGTGGTGCATCTGCACCATCTTCAGTTCATATTAGTATATCCAACATTTAGAGAACATGTCACATATAATGCTTTCATAGGATTTTGACGTGTCCCATATACATTATGTTGATATGGCTGTGTAAACCCGTGACATACAACAGAGCACCCACTTATATATTTACAATTGAAAAATTTTCGTTCACAAGACATTTGTTCGTTCAAGGGCGTGCACATGTTCCTTAAAATGTGCATCACTTAGGATACTTTGTGCAACCCATGAATATACAACAAGTGTGGGACTAAACGATTTCGTTTGAAAGCTTAAAAACCATTCACGTGAACATAGGAGTATTTTCATATGCATAAAGGTCTGATGTAGTAGCTGTTCAAGTGAATGTGTTGTACTTGAAACAAGCATGACTTTCTATTATGGATTTATTATTGCTCGCCCTTCTGTGTCCTAATATCATATATATATGGTTTGCGGATTTCGATGTAAATATCATAAGCTAAAAAGAATCTTTAACATATATGTGACTATTTTTTTATAGGTGGGAGTACAAAAATTTAGCACACAATGACTCCATCTTCAATCTATATATACATGGGCGGGATAAGGGGGGCGGGGCTATCTTTTGGTTCAATTTCATTTCAAGTTCAATTCATTCAGTGTGTTTTGAAAGTTTTTGAGCATTTAGGAGAGTTTCTTAAAAGAAGCGAGGAGTGGGGTCGGGTGCTCGCAAGTGAGCTTGTATCACAAGTCCCTTTAAAAGTTTCAATTATATGTTCAACAATTTTGGTTTATTTAGTTTTGGTCCTTGTAACTCCATTTACCATGACATATCATTCTAGATGCATAATATCTCATTTTTTATAAATTTAAAATTGGTATGTACAATTTTTAGTCGACAGTGTATTAAGTAGTTAATAAAAGTTCTTTTTTATACTCCTATGTAGGCATCGTTTTTCACAAATTGCTAGACGTTCCCACCATGCTCAAAACAAGTATGTTTCGTTGCCATGAGATGTTGTGGCCATAGTGTCTATTATCCAACCATGCTGTCGAAAAATGTTCAAAAGAAATTTGTGCACCTGTTTCGAATTCAGAAGTATTTCCCCGTCACATTGGAGAAACACGCCAATTAATACTTAAATTTAAATTACCTCGTCATGCAAAGAAAAATACAAACATGTTCCAACTTGTCGCGTTTGTAATAATGTATTCGAGGGGTTTAAGTGTTAAACATTTTATATTTGCGTGTGAGGCAATGCTGGACAGGTGACGCGATGAACTTATAAGAGTGAGGTTTGCAATCTCTTTTAATTTTTTCTCTTTTTAGAGAGAGGAAGAAAGGAAGAAACAAAACTGCTAGACTTTCCCAAATATTGTGGCCATTTAATTAATCATTTTTTTGGCCATCAGCTGAGCCATCTACGTGGTTCAATATATATATATATATAAAAACTAAGTGGTCATATATTACTTCATTGTGGCCATCTAATTAGTCATACGCTTGGCCAGCTATTCTTTCACACTAAAAAGATTTTTTAATTGTCTATATATCTATCATAGTTATAGATTTCAGGATACATAGAATCACTAAGAATATTCTTCCAAATTCTAAATTTAACCATTTATTTTTTTTTAATGGGTTGGAACGACTATGATACCAAGAATAATCCATAAGAAAGGTGCAAGGCTCATGAAACTAGTGGGAAATATTTGGGACAAGGAAATTAGATTTTTTATGGAATGCATTATTTGATAATGGGCTTTGCCATATTTTGTGGAAATAATGAATAAATTATTTCAATAAGGGTCACCAACCACTAAAACGGAGTGCAAGAGGAATGCCAACTACTATTATCAAAGAGAGGAGAGGGATAATAAAAAATTCTAATATTGTAGAATCAAAGAATAAATGGAGAAAGAGAGGGGCAGTGGGTTCTGGAGGATAGGAAGTTTTAAGGACAAAGGTCGGTTTTCATTCTCTCAAAAATTTGATTTCAATTTACAAACTTGATCTTTAATAATAGAGATGAAAAAAAAACTCCAATTCAAATGAAAACAGGTGATAGTAACAATTTTCTTAAAATAGAGAACTCCTAAAAAAAAAAAAAAATTCTCTCCTTAAGAAGGACCACCCTTTAAAAATAGGGAGAAATAGGTGGAGAGAATATTTAATAATTTTCTTCAATATTTACACCTAAATCTCTTCCCTATCCTTCCTCTCAACCCTCCACACACACAATTTTTAAAAAAACTATTAATTATTGCAATAAAAAATCCCAATCAATTTTTATTTACAAATTTATCATTCAAATATTAATCTTAAAAACATTTTTTGAGAGCCTACTGGATCACCCTTGGCTCCCTTCTTTCTCTCTTTCATCTCATTTTCACGCAAGAATAATCTAAAATGAAATCTTCAAGGCGTCATTCTTATTCTTAACCTTTATCTGCATCTAAATTATATAAATCAAATGTAGGATTTGGTTTTGTTCCCCGTGTTCCCCGCCCTCATATCACTATAAGTTACAAATCCCCTACTTGGATCAATATTGATGGCTTATGGAAAGTTTAACCAAGTCATCATTCACGTTTTAAAGTAAGAGAATTTCCCATAAGAAATATCATGTATATAAGAAGAAATTTTCTTTCTGTAACAGAATCCGTGGCAAATCAACAAAAATGTTTTTACTCTACAGCAATTTTCAGTAAAGCTCGCATGAATGAGCAGAGAAGCAAAAAAAGCAAACGGCACAAGCATTTTATTTTGAAAATTCACAACAAAAATGAAAAACTTAATGGAAGAAACATGATCAGCTAGGTTTCTAAAAAGATCTTATCAAAATAGAATTAAGAAATCGCTAAGCATGCATAATTATTAAAACTGGTAAAATTGTGGAATACAAAGAGGTAAATAAAACTTTACCAATATTGGAAACTTCAAGTAGATCTGAATTGCAAAAGTCTCCAAGTACTGTCGTACAACTGGTAAAATTGTTCCTCTACAAGTTAAAAGCAAGCATTAATTTGAGTACCGAATCACAGATGTTTGATTGAAATGTCAAATAACGTAGCTACTATATTCATTGATGTGGAAAGCATGCAAAAGCAAATACTCTGTCTTGCTAAAAAGACTTCTACAGGTAACTAAAAGACTTCTGAAGTCACAAGACTCGATTTGTGCCAGCTTAATATGTAAACATAGTTTATAAAGTTATTGTGCCTTTTCTTAATTTTTTAAGGGATTATGTTTTTGTATTTTCTTTAATTAGGATATTTTTGTGATATTAACAATTGTGGTTACAAGGGGGCCTTGGACTCTTTAAGATCAATCCCACTTGATGTTCTCTCAGCTTTTGGTAGAGTTATTTCAAGTTATCCTGATTTTCCGTAAGGATTTCCCTATGCGGCTGTCCAAGGTTGGTAGCAAAAATTACCTGCAACTAAGAAGGTTCCGGTGGCAGAACCTAAGCTAGGGAAGCCTTTTGAGCGGCTGTCCAAGGGGCCCACAACAATCTTCCATGGCAGCAGGTGTCTAACAGTTCTTTTCTTAAGGTTTTTGCTAAGTCCGGCCATTAAAGGGGCTGGGAATAAAAAGAAACCAATGACATTTTCAGAAATTGAAGGTGAATAGCCACTTCTTTTGGTCCTTGTTGTGTTCATCCTCCCTTGAAGGATTTTGAAGAACCAGAGGCTGAATGAAGTGGTTGGAAGCTTTCAATGGCTAGAATAGAAAGATAGCAGGGAGTATTTGGCTAGGTATTTGCAATAGGATTAGAGGAGAAGTACATGGCTGAGGCAAACAACAAAGTTTGGCAGGCTTGTAGCTCTCAGGCAAGCTGCTGGCCATCATCTTAGCAGATGAGTCATTGAAGAACTTTCAGGCATTGGCCATAACTATAATTTAATGGTGTCATTTTGCAACGAACCACCCGATCAAAAGGCATTGTTTGTTATTGTAATTTGGTGGTGTCACTATACTGCAAACCACCTAGTAAAATATACGTTTGATATGCCATTAACTCCTGCTTAGGTACCTTAATTTTGTCACACTCGACAAGCTTGTGCGATGGAGGGATAAGTATTTTCCCTTTAGCTTAATATGTCAAAATTTCATCTGACGTTTATTTTTTATAATTAGAAAACATTTTGAAGACATACTCCCCAATGATTGACACTTGTGGTCAAACAAAACCATCACCGAGGAAGGTTGCTTGAGATATTTGTGTTTCCGACCTGAGAATTTATTTTTTTTAATATAGATCCCTCAAATTATGAATGAGCGCTTTTTTGAGATGGAAGGTTTGAAAATCTCGAGGAGATTGTCGGCTCCGAAAATTCGGCCCCAGCCTCCGACCGCATTGTTTATGCTTTTCTTATTCAGTTTTAATGAACTAAGTTGTAGGGCAAATTTTGAAAGACAGATGTGTTTGTAGATAAGACACTACCCAGAGATTTCGCCCTCATTTTGCGAGGACTTTATGATCTGAGTTCTAGTTTCCTATAGGCGCAAGCCCCTATAGTTAATTAAACCTCCCAATCATGAGAGAGAACTTTCGATTAAGGCTAGTCGTCAATCAGATACGTAGAATATACGTGTTATCTGGCATATAGTAGCAACATATATTTGGATTTGGGAATTTGAATGATTGATATTTAAAATTGCACCATTTTGCACTTAAACCGGATGGTGGGGGAATGGATGATGGACCCGATCAAGATCCCCATAGTTCCGTCGTCCCGGGCCATCGTGATCCCTGGTCTACTTAGTTAGAGGAGGTAGTCGACCCAACCTAATAGAAGGATCATTGTCGGCAGCCATGGGTTGCTTCATCAAAGGGTACCTAGTAGACCTGCGTTGAATGTTTGTCTAAAGGGACAAATTTGAATCCACCTTAGTTAACAGAGGGCTTTGTGCCCTATCGATCATATCCCATTGATTCATATCTCAAGGATTTAATGTCATTAAGGAACGTATTGGCTCTGGCCATAACCGGTATTTCGTGGTGCTATTTGGCGGCAAAGCCACTCGGTTCAGAGGGCCCCGAGTCATAACCGTTTATCCTGCGGTGCCATTTGGCGACAGAATCGCCGGTCAGAGGACATGTACCATGTCCTTATTAGCATGAGATTGTTTGAGAATGAATCATAGTGATATTTTCGACTATGCATTAGTTCTTTATGAGCTGAGGTTATTTTAATTTGTCCACCCCGACAAACTGTTGCAGAGGGTGGAAGGATTTTGCTTTAAGTGTTAAATGATGATTAATTTCAATTTTAAATATTCTGGGTTTTAGAATTTCTGGAATTTTAGAAATCTTTATTTAATTTTGGAGTTTTCATGAGCATTTGGGTGGCATTTAAAAAAAATATTAGTGAATCCCTCCAGTTGAGATAAACTTTCAATACGGCCACATCGGGGTGACTTTAAAGTCATTTTCATTTGAAAATATTTCCATTTTGTAGATGAACCTTGTCAACTCTGTTGAGCTGTCAATAGAGGATCGGATTTCTCGGGCTTCATGCCTTTGTTTATGATTTTTCTTTGTTAAAGGCTTTGAAGGCCTAATATGAATGTATAAAATAAATATTACGGTCGACTTCATGACCGCATATTTATCCGATAGTTCAAATCCTGTCTACTCTTATTTAACTACTTAGGAGAATCGGGTTTCGTAGGCTTTATGCCTTTATTAGTGAATTCTCTTGATTATGGGCCTTGCAGGCCTAATATGAATGCATTAAAACAAATACACTTGTCGCCACAACCGTGTATTTTTTTGAAGGTTCAAACACTGTCAACTCCTATTGATCTGCATAGAAGAATCGGGTTCGAACTTGAATTCACTTATTGACCCGCGCAGCATCCCTAGACGTCGTCACGTATGTACCAATAACATGGTCGTCGGGGCCCATGCAGGTCGTGATTGTATTTACCCCTTTAGTGTACCTATGTGTATACAAACTACGGTGCATGTACGGGGGCACTTTGAAACATTTGTAAATGCCTTCTATTCGCTTGCATGGATATTGCGGATCCGGTGGCGTGATGTAGCAGCTTCTGGACTGAATTGTTTGTTGCTTTGTACAGGTAGATTGTCGTGCACTACTTGTTGTTTTCTGTAGGTGGATTATAGTGCTCTAACGAATCTCCTGCTTTTGAATACAGGTGAATCGTAGCGTTGTCACCTGATTGCAATGAGATATTTCATTGTTCTAATGTAAACTCCCCTTTTCTCATTCACCGAGAGGTCTTTCTTGAAATTTGTGACTGCTGCCTTGAAAAGAACTCTTTTTAGGATCTTCAGTGTAGTAAACTTGTTATTTCTGGTTGTTTGTGGATACCAGAGCTGTTTTCTTCCTAAGGATAGGACCAAGAAGAAACTTTGGAACACTAGGAAGTTTAGTTTTAATTTGTTCAAAACATCTCTCCCCATTATGCCAGGAAATGCCTTCTCCGTATATCGAGTTGTCTTCATACCCGACGTACTAGCAGCATCTCAATCACCGTTGCTGTAGGTGTTGTCTGTACTTGTGTCCATAGGGGTTCGTTGCATTTACGATGTACCCACTGTTGTTATCCACAAGTGGCTCGGGTTTATTTACGGAGACCCTTACATTCACTACGATCTCCTGAAAGTGTTCGTAGAAGAACCATTGTTGCCTACATCATATCCACCTTTCACCAATCTCAGGTGGATCTTTGATAGCTGCATGTGGGTAGTACTCATGCACTTTGCAATTGTCTGTTGTTTCTTATAAGTACAGTGCATAGAGTTTGTAGGGACTGTTGTAAGAGTCGATTGCATTCATCGGTATTATCCATTATGTATTTTGTCTCATGCGTTCATAGGTTTTGATAATTGAGGTTTGCTTGTGATTGTTCAGATACTGTGAATTGACTATTGTTCATTGCTTGTATGCATCGGGATCTTGTTCGCCACGAGTCCTCTGTTGTTCTTGAAAGTTAAGGTTCTTTATTGTTCATGTGAAGTTTGAATCCAGCTTGAGTTTAATATGCAAGTTCACTTGCAAGTCCAGTGTGTATGCACTATTTCACATCTAAGTTCCAGTTTCACTCGATGTCGTACAGTTCAAGTTCAAATTTCAAGTGCACAAGTTCAAGTTTTCGATTCAATTCATTTAAATTCATTTATGTTTGATTTAGGCTCAATTTTATGTTTAATTCATTGTCCCAATCAGGTCCATAGTTTGTCCAAATTTTGTCAACATGTCAGTCCAAATTTTGCTCAAGTCCACTGTGTCTTCAGTCCGGATTTCGACAGCCTCCCGATGTCTCTCTCATTTAGGGAAAAACAGCGAGAGGCAGCCAACCCGCCACATCAAGAAAGACATGCATAGTTGGAGTTGTGAGACACCGCGGTCGTAGTTTTTTTTTTGTCATCCACCACGCCAAGAAAGGCGTGCATGGGTCTTTAAAAACAATTTTTTTTTAAAAGTAGTTCTTTATTGCCCCGCAGTGCTAAGAAAAGCGTGCACAGGGATTGCCCGCCTTGCCATAGGCGTGCACAGGGGGTCCCTCAACGCACTGCAAACGTCGAAAATAGGACTTTTGGAGGGTATTACCCGCCTCGCCACAAGCACCGCAACGAATTTCCTCCCATCATGCTAAGAAAAGCGCGCATGGATCGTTGTTCGCCGCATTGCAAGCGTTGAGATGGATTTTCTCAAGTTTACTATGTTCTACCTTGGCGACCGGCGAGGTGGTGAGGGCACGAAAATCGAGACAGTCATTTTTTGTCTCTTTCTTTTTTCTTTTTTTTTGTTTCCCTCACACAAACATAAAATATACATGATTTTTAACAATACTAATAATTATTCTTATAACAATAACCAAATAATAATAAAATAAAAATAATATTAATGATATACCTAATAACTAAAGGGGTCGGATAGAGGTAGGAGTATCGGGCAAGCTTGGTGTTTGGCATGGAGAGGAGATCTTGGCCTAAAGGGGAGTTCGTCGAGGTAGGAGGAGTGTTCCATCTCTCTCTCTCTCTCTCGGTTTATGGGATTTGGCTGAAGAGGCATGGGAAACGGAGAAAGCTGCAATCACAACGAGCTTCCCTTGTTGCTTGCAATCAAAATGCCGGAAGTTCCAATCCGAGTGGAAGGGAAAGTCGTCGGAGGAGCGAAGCCGAACGTCAACGAAGGAGTCGGAGAAGAGGCGTGAGAGATCAGGGAGAGTTGCCCTCACACAGCTGTAACAAAATGATTGTACAACAACAATAACAAGAACAAACCTTTATCCCACAACGTGGAGTTGGCAACATGATTCCCTTTTCACCATTGTGTCCTGTTAGGGGTCAAACTCTCAAAAAAAATTTAATAAACAAAGGTCATTTATAATATATTATAACCAAGTATTTTTAAGTCTACATCTACCTTTCTTAACATAAGTCAAATCTAATACATCTACTCTCCTAAATAGTTCATCGAAAGGCTAACGTTTCATGAGATCAAACCATCTAAGGCGCATCTGTCTAATTTTATCAGCCACTAGAGCCACTCCAACCTTATCACATATATACTCATTTTGAATTCTCTCTCTAAGAGTAAATCCACTCATTCATCTGAGCATCCTCATCTTTGCAATACTTAATTTTATGCTTCTTTTTTAATGACCAATATTATATGTCATAAAGCATTGCAAGTCTCACCACCATCTTACATAATTTTCCCTTAAGTTTGACGGGTGATTTTCTATCACACAACAGGCCCGACGCATTCCGCCACTTCAACCATTTAGCTTGAATTCCACTATTAATATCCCCATTTATTTCACCATCACTTTGAACAATAGATGCGAGATATCTAAAGCGTGTACTCTTTTTATTGACTTGTACTCCTAACATCACAACCCCCCATTAGATCTATTAATGCTAAAAATACACTCAATGTATTTAGTTTTAGATCTACTAAAAAGAAAACCTTTAGACTATAACGTTGGCCTCTAGAATTCAAATTTTTCTTCAACTCTCTCTCTCTAATTTTATCAACAACAAGAATATCATCAGCAAAAAAGCATACACCAAGGTACATCCTCATGCAAATGTCTAATAAGAATAACCGTGACTAAAGTAAAAAGATATGGGATTAAAGTTGATCCTTGATTTAATCCAACTAAAATGGGAAAATACTTGGTCAAATCACCTTCTGTTTGAACATAAGTGACAACACCTGCATACATATCCTTAATGACTTGAATATAAGCATCATTAAACCATTTCTTTTCTAGAATATTTTGGAGCACTTCTCTTGGAATTTTATCATATGCTCTAAATCAATAAATCATATGAAGATCCTCCTTATTCTGTCTATACTTCTCCATCGAACTTTTCAATAAATATATAACATCCATAGTAGATTTACCCAGCATGAATCCAAATTGATTTTGAAAAACATTAGTATCAAGTCGTAACATAAGCTCAATAACACTCTCCCATAGTTTTAAAGCATTACACATTAATTTAATTCCTCTATAATTCACACACTCTTGTGCATCACATTTTTTCTTAAAAATTAAAATCAACATACTCTTTCTCCACTCATTTGACATCTTAGTCTTAAAAATGATATTAAAAAGTTTCGTAA
Organism: Dendrobium officinale; assembly: GCA_019514585.1. Lineage (NCBI taxonomy): Eukaryota > Viridiplantae > Streptophyta > Magnoliopsida > Asparagales > Orchidaceae > Dendrobium > Dendrobium officinale. The sequence continues at coordinate 6,894,755 of CM033685.1, read as the reverse complement.
GCTACAAAATTATTTTATCTCCTAAACATTTTCACACCTCTATTGGAATATCATCAGGTCCAACAGCTTTTCCACACTTCATTTTCTTTAAAGTCACTCTAACTTCGGTTTTAATAATACGACCATAAACAAAAATCTCTATTTTCATTTAGGGTGATAAAGTCACTAAAGTCAAACGTATTCTCAGTTGAGTAAACGAAGGAAATAGTCATTTGGTAATTCATCAATCGTGTGATATACTCAAGTTCTAATTTATGAAGTAAATTTTGCTTAATCCTATGCATTGAAATTTATATGTATTTAAATGTACAAGCTAGAAAGATAATATAAATGCTCACATTGCAATGTTAAGGTTATTGATAAAATTATTATGCACTATTTTTAAAGCATAAAAAGCATAAGTTGAAAGCATTAGAATTATGTTAGCATTTTATTAAAATGTATTTTCGAAGTAGGGCAAAATTATCTTTTTAAGTTACAGATTGAAGCACATAATTGAGTTGCTTGTGAAAAATAAATGATATGCGTATTCAAATGTTCAACAAAGAAAAGGAAATAAGATTAAGAAATGTTATGTATGTGGATAGGTTGGCAAATTATATGTTTATGATACTTGTACATGTATCACGACAAAAGTGAAACCATATGGGGGTAAAGAGGATCAAGTTGATATGTTTATAATATTTGTACAGGTATGGTGGACAACATGAGCTCATATGAGGTAGAAGCGTCCTCGACCTGGTACAGGTACGGTGACAAAGGTAGGACACTTTATTATGACTACATGTAATGCACTAGACTAGCTTAAGTTTTACTTTAATTCTTATGTCCACTTCGTGATTAGAGTGCCATATTTGTGCAGTTCTATGAATATTTAAATTTTGTTTAATAATTGTTTATTTTGCTGAGCTTCTAAGCTCACTAAATATTACTTTGACTGTTACTTAGGGTAGAGGTAAAAACATAGTTGATCTTAAGTGAGGATTGATTTTTAAAGAAACTTTTCTATATTTTGATGTGTAATTTTGGTGAAGGCGCTTTAAGGTACGTATATGATGAAGATTTAATAACATATAAATGAAATTGTTGTTTATTATAAGTTATGCAGTTAAATAAATGGAAAAAAAAATCTAAAATACTTCCGTACAATAATTTGTGTTAATTAGTAGATTTGTATGAGATAGAAATCATGTAGTATGATCTATCTGCGTTGCTTATGTTTATGGTTTTATCATTCGCTTTGTCTATGTGAGTATAGTTCCAAAATTGAGTATTGATGATAGATTCAGTAAACTTATTTGTAACCACGTCTGTTACGCCTACAAAATATCAAAGGATGAAATTAATTTGATAGAATAAAAAGTTAAAATGTAACATTAGGATCAGCTAGATAAAATTTATAAGATATAAAAAGTACAGATTTACAATTTAATACTCTATATTAGAGATAACAGAGAATAACTAACAATGCTCACTTACATAAAGGCATATATGCAAATTAGATGTAACTTTGCCAACAATGTCCTCCTCAACAAATTGAGATAAAATGCAAATCATCTGCCAGGCACGAACTTTTCTCCTATGAACCTAAAACAAACCAATGAAGTGAGCATAAATATATTTAAGAAATCTGAAATAAGTAATATAAAATTCTTAAAACTCACACCACTAAACTTCTTGTACAATTCTTTTGATAGATCACTATCATTTACCTACATAAACATCAAAAGAACGTGTAGGTTAGATGGCAGAAGTATATGATAAAGAAGGAATGATTTAACATGTCACAAAATACATCCCCTATTGACACTGGTAATCACAGCTCTAGTGAAAATAGATCTCTACAGTAGTATAAACATATCTATAAAGTTTAATTTCTCGTACACCAAATGCACTTTCTTAGGATTTATAGTATTTTTTAGCAAGGTTGTGAAAACCGGACCGGACAATGAACCGGAAGAAGGAGAGGTTCACGGCTCAGCCGGTCTAACCGGGGTCGAACCGGATGATGTAATAAATAATAAATATTATTAAAATTTAATAAAATTAACATAATAATAATGTTATCATTCAAAATTTGAGACAAAAATTAAACTAAAACAAAACTATGAAACATAAAATTTACATAATTAAGTAAAATAATTATTTTAAAATCTCACATAAAAGAAAAAAAATTAAATATCATAATTATAAGAATTTAAACTCATAAAAATATGATAATTTTAAATCTCCTAATTATAATTTTAAATTTAAATATCAAAATTATAAGAATTTATACCCATATAATTTAATAAAAATTACTACTAATTTATGATACATATTTAATATAAATTTAATTATAACATAAGTTTATACAACAACAACAACAACATCAAGCCTTTATCCCACTACGTGGGGTCGGCTACATTAATCTTTTTTCTCCATTGTGTCCTATTAAAGGTCAAATTCACGTTTAAATCTAATAAAGAAAGGTCATTCCTAATATTTTCTAACCAGGTCTTTTTAGGTCCGCCTCTACCTTTCTTAACATAAGTCAAATCTAATACCTCTACTCTCTTAACCGGGTCATTGGAAGGCCGCCGTTTTATGTGACCAAACCATCTAAGGCTACTCTCTCTAATCATATCTTCTACTGGAGCTACTCCAACCTTTTCACGTATATGCTCATTTCGTATCCTATCTCTAAGGATAAAGCCACTCATCCACTTGAGCATCCTCATTTCTGCCACACTTAACTTAATATTATGCTTCTCTTTTAATGGCCAACATTCAACACCATAAAGCATTGCAGGCCTCACTACCATCTTATAGAATTTTCCCTTAAGTTTGAGGGGTACTTTTCTATCACACACAACAAGCCTGATGCATTCCTCCACTTCAACCATCCAACTTGAATTTTGCTGATAATATCCCCATTTATTTCACCATCACTCTGAACAATAGATCTAAAATATCTAAAAGCATGTACTCTTATTATTGACTTGATCGCCCAAAGTCACAATCCCCTCACTAGGTCTATTACTACTAAAATTACACTCCATATATTCCGTTTTAGATCCACTCAAGCGAAAACCTTTAGACTCTAATGTTGACCTCCATAATTTAAGTTTACTTTCAACTCCCTCTCTAGTCTTATCAACAAGAAGAATATCATCAGCAAAAAGCATACATCAAGGTACATCCTCTTACAAATGTCTAGTGAGAACATCCATGACTAAAGCAAAAAGATATGGGCTTAAGGCTGATCCTTGATGTAACCCAACCATAATAGGGAAATACTTGGTCAAACCACATTGTGTTTGAACACAAGTAATCGCTCCTGCATACATATCTTTAATGATTTGAATATAAGCATTACTAACTCCTTTCTTTTCAAGAATTCTCCATAGCACTTCTCTTGGAACTTTATCATATGCTTTTTCTAAATCAATAAATATCATATGTAGATCCTCCTTATTTTCTCTATATTTCTCCATCAAACCTCTTAATAAATGTATGGCTTCCATAGTCGACCTACCCGGCATAAATCCAAATTGATTTTGAGAAACATTAGTATCACGCCGCAACCTATGCTCCATAACTCGCTCCCATAGTTAAAGTATGACACATTAACTTAATTCCTCTATAATTCACACAGTCTTGTGCATCACCTTTATTTTTTAAAAATAGGAATTACACACACTCATTCTCCACTCATCTGGCATCTTTTTAGTCTTCAAAATAGTATTAAAAAATTTAGTAAGCCAAGAAATACCTTCATCTCCTAAGCATTTCCACACCTCTATTGGAATATCATCAGGTCCAACAGCTTTTCCAGCCTTCATTTTTTTTTAAAAGACTCTCTAACTTCGATTTTACTAATATGCCGATAAAAAACAGAAATCTTTGTTTTCATTTAGGGTGCTAAGGTTACTATAGTAAATCTTATTTTCACAATTTTCATTAAAAAGTTTAACAAAATATCTCATCCATCTTTGTTGAATATCATCTTCTATGAAAAGTATTTTTTGATTTTCATCCTTAATACACTTCACTTGAACTAAATCCTTAGTACTCCTATCTCTTTGTTTGGCTAACTTATACATATATCTTTCTCCCTCCTTAGTATCTAATATATTATATAAATCACTAAAAGCTAAGGTCTTTGCATCGCATATTACTTTCTTAAATTCCTTACGAGCCTCTTTATATCTTTCCCAATTATCAGAATTTTTAAAATTAAACCAATTTTTATAACAAATCTTCTTATTCTTAATCTTTTATTGCGCATTTGGATTCCACCACCAACTATTTTTACTATTATGAGTTGTTCCCTTTGATACTCCAAGTACATCTTTTGCAATATTCTTAATATCACTAGCCACTTTATCCCACATAATATTAGCATCCTCATGTAAAGATAAAATCTTAAGATCTAAAAATCTTACTCTCAAAAATATTTTTGTTAATATTCTTTAAATGCCCCCATCTAATCCTAGAATTTCGTTTTACTTTATTTTTTATTATATGCCCCTTTATCTTAAAGTCCAAAACTAATAATCGATGTTGGATACATAAATTTTCACTCGGAATAACTTTACAATATTTGCAATCTAATCGATCTAATTTTCTTATAAGAAAATAGTCAATCTGGGTTGTACTATATCCATTTTTATAAGTGATGAGATGCTCATTCCTTTTATAAATTTAATATAAATTATTCCTATTTTATATTATATGATTAAATATATTTTACATGTTTATGTTGTATACCAAATTTATTTTATAAATTTATACTTAAAATCATTAATAAATACATAAAATTATTAATAATAAATTATTTTTTATTGTGTATAAATAAATAAATTTTTATTATTAACTAATAAATAAGTATCATTTACATAAAAAATATTTAATTAAAAAATCTGTTTAAAAATAGTTTTTATATGCATTATATATGTTATGAGCTCATACACATCTTAACTCTTTTCTTTAGTCCCACATCACTTGGAAAGACTTTCTTGCTATTGTTTATATAGCATTTTGAGTTTCCTTATGTTAAGAGCTCATATGGAGTGGTGGGGCAATGTGAAATGCTTCATTATGGTTTGGGGGCAAATGTTAATAATAAAAGATGTATTATAATTATTTAATGTTTTAAATATATGTTAATTAATTTATTTAAAAAATATTTTAAAATTGTAGAATTTGAACTGGCAAGTACAAAGTAACCAGGGCCAGTTCACCGGCGGTTTTGACCGGTTCAGCCTGGTTCAATGTAGAGGCGGTTTTAAGACTGAATCGGACCAATCTTGTGACCGGTTCATGGTTGAACCGGTCGAACCGGCCGGTCCAGTCCGGTTTTTAAAACATTGTTTTTTATTATATAAAAATAAACATCAACAAAAGTTTTGTTAAATTAAGAAAATTAAAAAGTTTGGCTATAATCAATTCAAATGAAATTACCTTGCGCTTCCTCATCCAGCCTTGCCAACTTTTTTGAAAACAGGATTAAATAGGATAAGTGAAACAGGCATCACCCAAATATTTGCTTCTTTAGAGAAAATGAAATCAAGTATGTCATCATTCAAGTAAAAAATCAATATATCAACGAAATCCAAAATAGAAGCATTAGTGTTTCAGTGAGAATTTAGACTTTACAACACTGAGATTTTAGTAGTAATACATATAGTGGGGAATTGTGACTTTGGATGATCAAGTCATTAATAAGAATACATGTTTTAGATATCTTGGGTCTATTATTCACAATGATGATGATATTATTAGTAGAATTCAAATTGGATGGTTAAAGTGGAGGAATGCATCGGGCTTGTCATGTGATAGAAAAGACTCCTTCAAACTTAAGGATAAATTCTATAAGATGGTGGTGAGACCTGCAATGCTTTATGATGCAGAATGTTGGTCATTAAAAGAGAAGCATAATATTAAGTTAAGTGTTATAGATATGAGGATTCTCAGATGGATGATTGGCTTTACTCTTAGAGATAGGATGCAAAATGAGAATAGATGTGAAAATGTTGGAGTCGCTCCAATGAAAGATAAGATTAGAGAAAGTCGCCTTAGATGATTTGTTCATATAAAATGGAGGCCTTCAAATGATCCCATTAGGAGAGTAGATGTATTAGATTTGACTTATGTTAAGAAAGGTAGAGATAGACCTAAAAAATACTTGTTTAGAAAATATTAGAAATGATCTTTCTTTATTAGATTTAAATGAGAATTCGACCATTAATATGACACAATGGAGAAAAAAGATTCATATAACCGACCCCACAGAGTGAGATAAAAGCTTGATATTGTTGTTGTTGTTGTTTTAATTTAATTGGTGGAAAATTTTATCTTTTTCCTAAGAGCCTACTACAGAAAACATGTCTAGATCACTCCCACACAAAACAAGTGAAGGAATCTAAGAAAAAAAAGAAGATATTTCTAGAGTGCACATGAGATAAACAATCAATCACATCCATATAAAAATCAATCAAAGAAACATAGCATAAAATATTAGGAATTAATGAAATTTATATAATTGGAAAAGATGAATTTCAGGAGGAATAGACTCCTAAGGACATCTAGAAGTTTGTGTTTTAAATATCATGAAAGGGAAAAATCAATTATTTTTTGGGTCTAGGCGGAGAGATCATCTACTTGATTGGGCCAAGCAAATAGGCTTTTTTCTTTGAGGCCAAAAGAAAGAGAGACTCCTATTTGATTTGGGACCAATAAGAAGAGCTGAGGCATAGAGGCCTAAAGCTAGGGAATCATTTATTTGATTGGGGATCAAGCAAATGAAGATGAAGGAAGACCAAAAGCTTTGGAGCTAAGGTGATGGAAGATTACTACAACTTTTAGGCGAAGGATAGATATGATTCAACCTATATTTTTTATACTCTAACCTTTTCAATGTTGGAATGTTGGCTATTAAAAGAGAAGCATAATATTAAGTTAAGTGTTGCAGAAATGAGGATGCTCGGGTGGATGTGTGGCTTTACTCTTAGTGATATGATATGAAACGAGCATATACGTGAAAAGGTTGGAGTAGCTCCAGTGGTAGATAAGATTAGAGAGAGTTGCTAAGATGGTTTGGTCACATAAACCGGGAGCCTTCCGATGACTCGGTTAGGAGAGTAGATGTATCAGATTTAACCTATAATAAGAAAGGTAGAGGTGGACCTAAAAAGACTTGGATAGAAAATATTAAAAATTATATTTTTTTATTAGATATAAATGAGAATTTGACTCTTAACAAGAAATAATGAAGAAAAATGATTTATGTAGCCGAACACAGTAGTGGGATAAAGGCTTGATGATGTTGTTGTTGTTGTTTTGGAGCCAAGAGAAGGTGTAATCCATAGCTTTGAGGATAAGGGTTAAAGGTGAATTCCTCCAACTTTGAGGTTACAGAAAATAGAATACAACCAATAACTTTTAGGCTAGGGTTGATAATTTTCTAAGGCTTTTGGAGCCCGCGGGAACGAGAGGTGATTTGTAGTTTTGGGGCTACGAATCAAAGAGGAATCATTGAATTTTTGCATTCAATTATGTATGGTCATTTGTTTAGTTTGGGTCAAACAAAGAAAAGAGGTTAGGATTAGGATCCTATGGCTGGGAAGATCATTTGCTGATTTTGACTCAACAGGTGGGTCAATGGGACTTAGGATTGGTCCTAAGAGTCTCCAATGCTCTCTTGAACTCTTTAGATATCATTTATGATAGCTCAAAGAAGCACTGAGCACGAGATCAAAGGATAGACCGAGTCAAGTTAAGTTTCATTCAACTTGACACATACCAATGCTAGAGGATTTATCCAAGGTTAATGGTGGTTCCTAAGGAATTCTATAATTCATGCAATGAGATATTTGAAGCCTTCATAGACTCCGAAATATCATGCATGAGGAAGGACTTCTAAAAGAGGGTTCCTAAACTTTTCTTTTAGAATGTTTTGGATTCATTAAAATAGGATTTGCTTACTTCCATGATTTGGTAACATCCTAAGAATAAATTTTAGCAAGATCTAAGGACTTGGGTGTGCAAAAAGTGACTTCCTGAGTTTTAGGAGTTTTGACCATTTGAGCTGGTGCTAATTATGATTTCAAAGATCAAAGTTTTGTAGAATACCAAAGTTTGAACTCGATTGACTCTACACATTGTGGGACTTATAACATAGATTTTTGGGGATCTATGAGTAGACTCACAACTTGTGACTTTCTTGAATCAATAAAATTGATCTATGAGAATTCAGAGAGGTTGTCAATCCTAATATATTCAAGAGGCCTACAATATGCATGTATATATATTTTTTAAATTTATGTGATGCAGTCTAAACATAAAGTACCATGAAACATAATTTGGTCAATTGTGTGGTCATCAGGTTTGGGTCCAATGGCTACAAGAATCTAAGGTTCGGTGTAAGCGATAGATGGGGATGCAACATGAATGAGATTTCATGCATTATAAGGTTGTTGGACACGAACCTAATGACCCAGTGCACATTTCCACCTTCTTTGGGCTCTCACATGAGAGCACATCATGTAAAATTGTCAGATTTCCACGGGTTTGTGGAGAGGACAGCAGATATTAGAATTTTTGAAGAGAACAAAATGAAATTTCTTGGGACCTAAGGGCATAGAGAGCGTCATACATACATCCATAAAGGCAAGGAGACCTAGAGCTTCCTAAGTTTTAGGACTATACCTAATAAGAGCTAGTGTGATGGCTCCAACCATAGCACCTTTATCATGAAGAGATAAAGGAAACTGAAATGGAAGGCGTTCGCTGTCCAAGCCACTTCGAATGTCGCCTCCACTGTAACCAACTTGCCAAGGTCCATGAGAAAGAAAGGGGGAGTCCTTAGCCTTCACTTGACTATGGAAATTAGGTGCTACAACAGCCCCTTTCTCTCAACTTAGGAAGAAGAATAACAGTAAGAGAGATCACCCTCTCAATTGAAGGAACAAAGAGAAGACAGCTGCAGAAACTCCTCACTGAAGCTCTCTAGGTCGCAAGGCAGAAAGAGTCGCACTCGTCCTTCTAGATTCAATGTCTATCGTGGACAAAGGGAACCTCTGTTTTGTCTGGAAAAGCTGCAGAACGAAGATCTCAAGATCGATTCCCCTTTGATATTCTCTGGAAAAGCCGTAGGAACGAACAACCCAAATGAAGCTCCTCGCCTTGCTCTCTCCTTTCATTCGACTCTTTGGAAAGAATGAAACCAGCAAAGGCATCCAACGACAGATAGAAGCCCTTAAGAAGAAGCTTCTCCCTACTTGTTTTGTTCCCTGGCTTTCGCAGCTCCCTCGCCCGCATGATCTTTTGTTTGATCTTCTTTGGTCTCGTCCTAGGTACGCAAGCATGAAATCCCCTAGCTCAGACAACACTCGATTTTTCTACCTCTACATCTCCCTCAGCTGGTGTAAATCCCAAAAATCCTAGGATTTGGGTACATTAAAGTTGAATTTTAAGAAAATTCCAGCCGTTTGATTAGATTTCCTGATTTCCAAAATCCCAGCCGTTTGATTAGATTTCCCGATTTGGAAATGGTTTGAATTCATTTAGGAAATTGGGCTGAACCATATGAGTCTATTTTAACCCAATTTGAGTTCAATCAAGCTCGATCGAATCGATCAGACTTAATTGAACCCAATTGGACTCAGTTTTGCTCGATTTGAGTTAAGCAAGACAAAAATTATGCCAACAACTGGACACACATCAAACTAAAGATACATTGATGGCTATTATGATTATATATGGGGAAACCCGATTACATTGATAGGTAAGAATAAATTGATCTCACAGTGCAATGATAAATAAAATTTAGGGAAATAGAACAACTAAACTATCAAGCAAAACAATCTCTAAATATATATAGTGACAACCACAGTACCTAAACACATTGAGATAGGCTAATATTTCATATGAGAAAAAATTGAAAAAAAACTAGCCCAACTAAATATTCAAGCAAATTATTTTGAGGGAAGTTTTTAAAAAAACTGATATAATCTAAGATAAGAAAGATCAACATATAGATATCATCTTGAGGGAAGTTTAAAAAAAAAATCCTAAATATAAGGCCAACATCTTTCCACTTATAGCAATCCAATATTTCATAGGCAATATCTTTCCATCTACAATAATCTAGCAATTTGTAGACAACAGCTCTCCATCAATAATAATTCAACAATATGTGAACTACAGTATTTCATTTATGTTGTGTAATTTATTTTGATTTTAAAAATTAAATATTAAATTCCATTTTTTTTTTCAAGATAGTTATTTCTCCACCTATTTTTATATAACTTCCCATATTTATTTAAAAAAAAATAAAGGAATAAGATTCAAAAATAAAATCTCCCATTTTTTTACATCCTCTCTTCTAATTATAATTTTCAAAAAATTAAAGCAAGCGTTTCACTCAATAGAATTTTCACAAATTCGAAAATTATGAACATTTTCAAGTCATCAATGGATAAAAGAGGTAAAATGAAGACAAACAAAGTACCATCAACAAGTATTAGGGGCAATAAAAGGATGTAATTTAATTAAAAATACTAAGGTAAGAACTCAGATAAAAAAATTTAAGCCATGATAGGTAAATCAAGGTCAATAATCAATATCATAAACAAATCTCGCACTTGTAGCTTTCAAATGTACATACCACAGAATCAAGAAGTTCTAACAAAAATATTTTTCCACCATGAAGAGCAGCGGCAGAATCCTCTTTCTCTACTTTTCCCCCTCCGTTAATATAGTGGGAAAGCTTGTTAAAGAGTACAGCTACAGATACACGAGCATATGTCTGTGTGTTGATAAACACCTTTAAAAGCACAATACAATAACAGTCATTATATCATTAGAATAATGAACAAGCTAAAAAGAACAACGAATGCCAAACACTGAATACATGGAGTCAACACAATTATTATTTCAAAATGAAGAGGCACATGCAGCGCTGAATGCCAAAATTCCAAGAATATGTTGGGTGAAAAGTAAAAATGACCCATTTTCCTTCTTGTATTCCTGAATTCAAACAATGCGGGTTAGTGGGTCGGGTCGATCGGGCTGACAAGATATAAAGCATGAAATAATACACAAAAAAATTCCACTTGGAAGATCCACATATCAAGTTTTTATTAGCGTGCGGACGCAGAGCTACATTCGGTCTGCACACTAATAATTTTCCCTTTGTAAGACGTTAAAACAATCAAATAGAAGATGTAGGATGCAAGGTACGGCTTTTAAATTTCATTTTTAAAAATTTAAGAAAATAGACACACATTGATCAACTCTAAAGCCCAGCCTTGTCCGTTTACCAGGGATGAACTGAAACAAATAAAAAAAAAGTCATCCATTCTAGCATGATTTTTGCCAACTTTATATAAGGTTCTAGAACATTCTATCCATAAAGGTATTTAAAAAAGAAAATTTATACTTACAAAAAAGGTCTAATTTAAACATTTAAAATGCAAAAAAGGTGCAAGATATAGCAGGTGCAAGTAAACTCAGACTAGCCTAATAAGGATGCGCTTAGTCTCACACTTGTACAATAAATAAAAAATCTAGAAAAAAAATGAAAAATGGACCAAGATTTTCTCAAGAAAGATCACGAAAAAGGGTTAGGCCATCCAAGCTGGATCGTTGCACTCCAAAAAATGGTTAACTTTAGCATAGAAGTGAAGGAAGAAGAAATTAAATGGAAAATGCATAGCTTCCAGGAAATGATGGTAGAGAGAAGTGAGAGAGAGAGGAAAAAGCGATTTTCCAAATCCATGGATTTATTAACTCCAGAAGTTGAGGGTTAGGAAAAAGTAAAATGGAGAGGTGGTGCACACAAATATGGTGGAGTATTGATTAGGAAATGCTTGATGCATTTATAATAGCATCCAAGACAATGCATAAGAAAACAATTGAACCATCGGTTGAGCAATTTATTTTAATTTATCTATTTGCCAATTTATTTAATTAGTGGGAGGGAAAGAAGTTGTATGATGGAGTCAATATTTAAATAGAAAATACGAGCACACATAGAAACCTATAAGAATTGAAAATTATGGGTATATTCTAGATTCAAGAAAAATGAGAACTGGGAGTTCACAGATAAAAAATTGTAAATAAAATCCCTAGAAGCATAGAAATTTGAAGATATGAAGTTGATAGGTCCTTGTAATTCCTTGAAGTCGTGCATGTTCAAGATGTTGCATTTACAATCACCAATTTTTAGAACCGGCCCTAAGTTAAGCACGTATAAGCAGGATCGCGTGGGCGAGGGGTACTTTGCGAGCGAAAGGACAAGCAAATCGAGTGAAACGGTACGTTCGGAAATAAAAATATGTGATTCATCATAATGCAAGAAAAGTTCATTTCGCTCAATCCAATGAAATTAGATGAGAGAAAAATAGAAGTTAGGAGAAAGAGCTGACCGAGAGAGGAAGAAGAAGGAAAGTGAAGGTTTATCCGTTAAATTATTCATTTCTATGCAAATTATTCTATAATTTTAACCTAAGAAGTGAGCAATTTTTAATTAAAGGCAAATAAAGGAAATTGAGTGAGAGGAGGAAGAGAAAAGACAGAAGAATCCAATTAGTGTAAGTTTTGATTCGGTAAGGAAGGAAAGAAAGTTATCAAGGTAATTTTAACTTTCAATTATTTCTAGATATTAATAGCCGATCGATGTAATTTATTCCATAAGATAGATTCGTTCAGTGACTTCAGTCGGTTTGGAGTAGAACATAATGAAGAAGAAGAAGAGTGCTCAACTATCTTATTACTGGTGAAGAAGCAAATTTCTTTATGTTAAAAGGAAGGAATTTAAGAATTATATTTTTATTGAATCAAAATGTTGGGATAAATGTAGACGGTGAAAATTTTGATACGTCGAAGAGGAAGATCAATTGAGGCCATTAATGTCATTTAAATATAATCAATTCAATTATTTTTAGAGATTAAGGGCAATGTAATTTCAGATATTGGTGACCTATTGCTATAACAAGGGGGGCGGAACCGGCCCTAGCTACAGTCAAACGGAACAGGCAGAACCGCGATTGGGCGGACCACGCGCACACACGGGAGGCTTCGGACGGGTTCGATTCGCGATTCTGAATGAAGGGTCGCATAAAAGAGTGAAAATATACGACCCCTCGTGAGTCATATCTTCTGTTCTCTCACTCCTGTAGAAGAAAATCATGTGAGAAGTGTTGTGTCAAGGGAAACCGACTGAGAGAGAAAAAGAAAACGAAGAAGAAAGGTATGTTTGTCAATTTTTTATTATTTATGTATAAATCGTTCCATGGTTTTTTATCTAAGTAGAGAGGTATGTTCAATTAAAGGTAAAAAGAAAGATTTTGGGAGAGGAAGAAAATGACAATTTGCAAGAAAGGAAGGAAGACTTTAGTGAGGTAATTATTTTGATTTAATAGAAATTTTGAAGATGATTTAAATTTATGTCTAGCACCGTCTCAACATTGACGGTCAGCACCATCTTGACATCGACGCTCAATACCCAATGCACGACTTGACATTGATGTCAAACTCTCAATATCCTAATTTTATTCATTTTAAATATAAATCGTACTTAAATGACTTGTCATTTCTTTATTTTGCTTAATTTTTTGCTTATTTAATTTTATATATTATTTTGAAAATATTAAACTTATAATACCATGTCCAACCTATATTCGTATCGTTTATTTTCAATAATTGATATATCCTGCATTCGTGTCATATAATCTCCACATGTCCATGTCTGTGTATCAAAAGTTGTCAGCTTCGCATGCAATTGGAGAAAAGTGGAATAATGTCAAAAGAATCAATAACCCCTCATAAATGGAATGGGAGCATATATGTTAAAATTGTATCATCAAATGTGTCAAGATTTTTTTTTAATCAAATGTGTCAAGCATGATGTAGGACAAATGCATGATTAAGGTTTTAGACATCAAGATGGAACAACTTCATAATAAAAATTTTCATCAACAATATAAATCTCAAGCAACCAAGCAGGATGGTGGTCCCTTCATGCAAAAATCATGTATATGTTTAATTTTAAGGCCACTCCACCTCCCATGTAAGTGCATGGTCACCCTCTTTTCTCTCCAAACTCAATAATGAATAATTGAAAAACCTAAAACCAAATCCCTTGATGGTAGGGTTGGTCACACCTAGCAACATGCTCCCAAGACCACTCCATCTTATTTTAGCTTGGTCAAAATCCCCTCTTTATTGAAGCATATTTATTGTACTTTATTTTGTTATTTTCATTTCCTAAATATTATGACTTGTTATCAATTCATGCAGTTGTGCTTTATTGGCTCTAGTGCTTTCTAAATAAGCCTTTGATAGCCACAAGCTTGAAAAGGCCTATAAATACCCATACTTGCACTCTTCAAGATCATTGAATAAGATCATCTTTTGATTGTGTACATATTGTGTTGAAGGGCTAGATAATTGCTAGCTCTTTAATGAAGCAAGATGATTGATCTCCTAGAGCTTTCATAAGTCCTTAGTTATTCCCTTCATTTCCTACTCTCCTCTCCAAGACAATTCCCCATCTAAAAGCAAGGCTCAACGAACCCCTAAACCATAGCCTCTCTCAACTCTAAGATCCCTCCAACACCTCCAAACATCGCATCTAAATTCACCCACATCCCCTACAACACCTTAAGGCCATCACTCCCCATTAATCCCAAAGTATCCAAACCAAATGTCTAATAAAGGGAAACAACATCCTTTAGTTTGAAAAAAGATATTAAAAAACACATCATCTTGACCATTGATTCAAAATCAATAAAAATACTTTGATTAATTCCCTAAAATCTGAAACCTTTGATCTTGAATTCTTGCACCTTTCCTTCAAGAAAAGCTTAACTCTTTCAAAGCCAAGAAGCTCCAACTCCATATATATCCAAAACACTATAACACGTTCTTTTGTGCCTACAAAACCCTTCCACCACCATCCCAAGAGACCGCCAATAAATTTGTTGTCTTCAAGTGACCATACATCAACACATACTCATTGTGATATAGTTGCCCATTACTTCAAAACCAGGGTGTACCATATGTGATTGCTTGAAGGACATGAGGAGCTAAAAAAGGTAGCAATATCACTTGTAGATTTATTTAATTATAAACAATATTTATAATAGCATAAAAATATAATCATCAAACCACATCAAATTGCATAAAATACTAAATTGCTAGATTATTTCAACCAACTACAGTTGAAATAGTTAGGCTTCTAGCATTTACACGCCAAAGACACTATTTTTCCCAGTTATCTATCATATCATTATCATCACCTATGCCCTCGCAATCACTAAATCTGAAGACTTCCTACACTATGTATTCATGGCCTCATTCTCTTCATCCTCAAGATTTATTGCTTTGAAGTTAAAATTCTAAAATCTAACTTGATCAACTTACGTCCAAGGGCATATGCTTGTTCCACAACCTCTTGATACTCCTACACCATCCTGACATCGAGTCATCAATCATCACCAGAACTAATTAACTCAGATTCAAGATTTAAAGTATTAACACTCATATCTAAAATAAAAGAATGATGCTTGCCTCATTATATGGTGTCACACAGCAAGATAGCCCCTAGCCATGCTCGAGCGATGAAGCATTCTTAGAAGCCATGCAAGGCACTATGTGCGCCTGGTAACATCATCTGCCTAAAGATTGAGCCAAACAAACCAGATGAGACCATAGTGTCATCCGTAAGTTATTAACTAGAAGAATCAAGGCCAAGATAGTGATGACAATGTTCTTACCAAAATGACAAATATGAGTTCAAATAGGCCAGATATAGCGATGCATAATTAATGTCCATGAATACCGGATAGAATAATTCTAGTTAAACATCCTTGCCCTAGTACACGGTCAAGCAGCAAATCTAGTGTTTAAGTTCAGAAATTTCTTGACCCACCAGGAAGATAAATAAACTGAATTTTCCTTTCAAATTTAATAAATTAAATGGCATTGAAAGCAATTACAGCACAGATTGGCTTACTTCGGTCAACTCAGGATCAGGACTTTGAGCTAACAATGGAAATTCAATTTTGGCTTCGTGATTTTCACTTAATTCAGCTTCAAAATCCTCATCAAAAGCCACTGTTCAGAAACATTGTTAGATTATTGGCATAAAAGAACCTCAACCCGTAAAAGAAAATGACAAAGAATTCACTTCATATGTTTCAAAAGAAAAAAAAAAAAGACGCGCACCAGAGCCATATAGGGACAGCAACTTCAATTCCTTTATATAATATTTGAGTGTTCTGGGATGTCGAAGCCATAACCCTGTCAGATGCAAAGCAGAAAGACGCATAGTGCGAGGACTCTTGGTGCCTTCATCAAGAAGATTTTCAATGAACTAACAAAAGAAAGACAACCTCAATCAACAAAACAAATATCAACTGGAAACAACTGGAAAACCTAATTACACACCACCAAGTAATAATGAACCATTAAATGCAAAAAAACCCAAAACTACCATCTCAATGGAAACTCTAAAAATTTAACCAAAAAAAATGCTGGGAGCCATAATTATGCCCCAAACCTATTCAGTTAAAATGCATCATCCGCTAGAAGAAATCTCACTTTAGTATTAATATCTGTCACACGATTATTGTAACAACTCAAAATATGAAAACGTATTTTAAAATGAAATATTTGAATTGGAGCGCTGCACTGATAGCCTTTGAGGTAGTATATTGAGGTCGCACTATCCCTACAAGGTCACACTGCCTCTATTGGATCACACTACCCATCAGGGTCGCATTGCCCCTCCAACCTCTCACCTAACATGAAATTTTCTTTGGCTTATCTGATCATCTCTTTTTTTTTTTTTTTAATTTCCTCTTAAGGATGCGGGCATTTAACTATATTTATAATTATGCACTTGCATATAAGTTGATACGCCTATTTGTTGTATTAGCATATAAGCATGTAAGAATGTATGAATCATATGATACAATCACCGCATGACCATTGATCATAATTTCAGGCTAATCTCAACATCCAAGAGTACGAGGACATAAATCCCTCACAATCAATTCAAATACAAATATACGGATGAAATTAAACTATTGGCATACTATATTAAAATTGCATATCTTACATCCGCTCCCAGCTGCTTTGAAAATTTTAACACCTTTGATTCTCCTACTCAAGTCCGTTACCTATATTAATTCAAAATTTCTTGATTTAACCACTTGCACAACATATTTTTCTATTTTGATTTTTTTTCATAACAATATACATATAAGTTCGCTATTCTAAAAATAACACTTAACTCCAAGTTTCCTCTCCTCATAGACCTCTCGAATCTTCAAAATTCTCTTGCTTATAAACTTAAAACCTAAATATCAAATTAAGGAATTTAATTTATGAACTTTACATATAAATGAACATTTCCAAAATAATAATATACATATAATTTCATTATCCCAAAAATAACACTTACCTCTAAGTTTCCTCTCTCCTCATACCCCTCTCAAATCTTCAAAATTCTCTTGCTTTTAAACTGGAAACCTAAACATCAAATTAAGGAATTTAATTTAGGAAATTTAAACATAAATGAACATTTCCCAAAATACTATTTCTTACCTCTTCCTCTTCTTCTCCTTTTGCTTCTTTCTCTTCTTCCACATATCTTATTCACTTTCTCATTCTTCCTTTCATTTTCCTTTTCGTTTCTTCTACCATAATTTCTTACCCAAACTCCCTCAACAATTCTTCCTCCCTCTAGCGCTCAGTCCACCTTCCCCACACCAAACTGGCCTCGATTTGGAACGAAAACTGAGAGCCCACCCTATCTCCCAAGTGTGGTAATGCAAAGGAATTAAATAGGGTTTAAAATTACACTACCCAAAGGTTCAATCCCAGCCCTCCCTAGCGCTTTAGACTGCTACATGCATAGATATGTGGTTTAGGCCCTTAAGCACTAATGCAATACTTACAATATAACATCATATTAATTTAATAAGCTTAGCTAATTACCTAACCCTATAAATGTATATAATTAAACGATCTTACTATTTTGCAGAATTTTAGAAACATATGATATACATATTCTGAGGTATATATTAAAAATGGGGTATAATTTACTCAGAAGGAAATTCTTGCCCTTTACCTTATAAACGTGAGTATTAGAGAATGTTCCATTTGATCCAAAATACTATCACATTTGACTGCAAAGTACTTAAAGTTTTGGACAATATTGATTCAAATAAGTGCCAAACAACCGTCAAACAGAGTTTGGTTATGGTTGATATGATATTTGTAAATTATTAAAATAGTTGAAAATTATTGCAACACTTAATCGGTCTCTCTTTAACATATCTTTGAAGATAGTTTCATATGATCAATGAAAAGTTGAAGATAAAAACATTAGTTTAAAAATTTATAGAATAGTTGAAATTTATTGCAACACTTAATAGACCCTTCTTCGACACATCTTCGAAGACTATTTCATGATCAATGAAGGTTTGAAGATAGGTTTAATCATTTGTTCTAACATGTTCAAATAGGATACTTATAAAACATATGTATTGCAATAACACAGTAAGAACTAGTGAAAAAAGTGCAGATGACAGTACAATCATCCACAAGTAAGATCAAATAAGGTTATTAAAAGAAAGTACAATCATAGCAGCTATAACACACCAATTCTATAAACAAATTTATAAATTGATTCATGTTACATCATTCATATTCTATAAACAAAAATGTAAATTCATCCACATCAATCATAACATTTACACCATCCATGCTACATCATCCACTAATTTAACAAAAGAATATGTATATATATATATATATATATATATATGTATGTATGTATGTATATATATATATATATATATATTTAAAGTTCAAAATAGTCCCCCGACTATTCATATATAATCATTTTAGTCCCAGAGTATAATATTGTTCTAATTTAATCCATCAACTATACAAAATTAATCCAAAATAATCCATTTGGGACTAAATTTGAATCAATTTCATATCATAATTACAACATTAGGGACTATTTTAGATCAATTTTGTCTACTCAAGGAATTAAATGCGAGCAATGTGATACTCTATGACTAAATTAGCCAAACATGAATAGTCTGGGGACAATTTTTATATATATATATATATATATATAAAATAAAAGAATAAGTGTACACAATAAATACAACATAATAACTATAATATAACTGATGTTCAATTAGACCTTTGGATCACAATTTTTGTGAAATAAATCCAAACATAAATAGCCAATAATAGTAAATTCCATAAGATTCTGTTACGAATGGACCGGTCCCTACTGGACCGGTCCGATGTTATGCCAGGCGAAAACAGCAAAAGGGGCGGAACCCCCCTGTGGACCCCACGTTTGCTTAAATTGATTTTGGGAGGGAGATTTTTGAATGAGGGGTTGTTTTAGGAAGTCCATTATTGTCCTTTATGATTAATTTGTATAACTAGGATATTAGGGGGGAAAGAGAGCTCATCTTGAATTTGAATGAGATTGGAGATCTAGGGTTTGTTTGTTGTTGACCCTAATACTAGTGTCGGATCGAGTCGACCATGCAAGGAGGGTTTCAAAAGCGAAAGAGCTCGAAATCGTGCAAAAACTCACCCGACGCGTGTCGACCAAAAACCCAAAATCGCCAAGATGACCTCCGTTCGCCAAACGGACAGCGCCGATGCGTCCGGAGCAACGGAAACAGCTAAGATTGACACCCATATTGGTGGGGGTCGCCGGTCGGCGAAAAATTAAATTTTGGGGGCGCGAATAGAGGCGACGATGTGTGCGAGCGGTGACGCGAGGACCAACTCGATGCAAGATTAAAATTTTTTTTTATTGTTGTGCAATATAATTAAAAAAAATTATAAAGAGGGAGAGAAAGAGATTTTAAATAAAAATAAATTTTTTCTAAATAAAAAAAATTCCAAAAATCCCTAAAATACCCCTAACTTATACCCTCATTCCCTCATATCTCCCAACCGCCCCTCTCTCCTCACTCACGATCATTTTCACGCCTCCAAGCCGCCGGCCTCCCTTCCTCCAAGCTCTCCAAGGTAATTTCTCCTCCTCTTCCTCTCTTCTTCTTCTTCTTCTTCCTTCTCTTTTCTTCTTCTTCCTCCATGATTCTTCTCTTCTTCTTCTTCTTCTTCTTCTTCTTCCGTCTCTCTTCTTCCTCTTCCCCATATTTCTTTTTCTTTCATCATCCCTCCATATTTCCTCTCATTTTCTTCCATTTTCTTCCTCCCCTCTCTTTTCCTTCCTCTCCTTCATCTTCATCTTCTTCCTCCACCCCAATCTCAACAAACCTACAAAAATCCTAATTATATTTTCTTTTTTATCTCCACATCCACTCACCAAACCACCCACATCCCTTCACAAAAAATGTTCCTACACATATCCTACACCCACCCAATAAAAAAATTTCACCATCCCTCACTTTCTCTCTCTAGCCTAGAGAGAGAAAATGTTCTCTCTCTAGAATGAGAGTGAAATCTCTTCATGAATGGCTCCATCTCCACCCAAGCATCTTTCCTCTCCACCATACCTCAAAATTCCTTCCCTAGAGAGAAAAAAAATTACACTCTCTTTCTCTCTCCAAAATTGAGAAGAGAAGGATTTTCTCTCTCTAAATCTCTCCTCTCACTTCCTTACACCTCCTAAACCTTCTCTACGCAAATTCCCTTCAAATCCCATCTTTTCCTCTCTTTCTCTCTCCAAAAAATAGAGAAAGAGAGATTTTCTCTCTAACCTCATTCCCTCAATTTCCTACACACCTTAAACCCCTTCCACCAAAAATCATCTCTTTCCCTCTCTAAAAAGAGAGCTCTCTTCCTTTTTTTCTCTCTCTACACTTTGTTTTAAATAAAAAAGGAGTATATGATTAATTTTATTGCACAAATAATAATAAAAAATTTTTAAATTGTGAATCGCAGGTTCCTACGTTGCCGTCATCCGCCGTCGCCGCTTCGATTACTGCACACCCAAGGTAAAAACTAGTACTTTACATTTCTGTGCATGAAATAAGTACTCGTGACCGCTTTTTTTAGCGGGCGAGGAAACTTAAGTACCCGTGACGCTCTAGCGAGCGGGGAAATTCGTATGCATGAAACTTAAGTACCCGTGACCGCTTTTTTTAGCGGTCGGAAAAATTTGTTATTCGTAGAAAAATTATTTAATTAAGTACCCGTCACTGTTTTTAGGCGGGAAAAATGCTATACTTTAAATCTGTGCTCAAAGACCCCGTGACCGCTTTTTTTAGCGAGCGGGGATTGGAACTGCGGCCGCGGTGTCACCCGACACCTACCGTGACTGTCTTTCTTGGCAGGCGGGAAGGCCTTACACACTCCGATGCAGCCCCTTCTACGCGGGGACGACGCCGGAGTGCTGCCAAAATTTTATACTGAACCTATGACTTAGAAAATTTTAAAGATATTAAAATCCACATACAAGCGTATACAAGCGGGTTCGTCGAGACGCATTCAAATGAATAACTAAAATCTGAACCTAAATGATAACTTAACTTGAGCATCACAAAAGGGTATGTCAAAATACCCCCGCACAACTAGAATTTCATTGATTTGACATACCCTTTTGTGTACCTATGTGTATACAAGCTACGGTGCACTTGTGCGGGGGTATTTTGAAATAAGTGTAATTGTGCAGGTAATTGTCATTATAATGCACACAACTTTTCACTTGAGAGCTTGTACACGCCTTCTGTCCGATAGTACAAGTATTGCGAATCTGGTGGCGATGAGTTGTAGGTTGTAGACGCCTTCTGTCTGCTTGCATAAATGTTACAGATCCGGTGGCGGGTTGTAGCAGCTTATGGATTGAATTGTTTGTTGCTTTGTACAGGTAGACTGTAGTGCACTACTTATTATTTTCTGTAGGGGCATTGTAGTGCACTAACGAATCTCCTGCTTTTGGCTCGTAGGAGCTTGTATTTTCTATACATCCTTTGCTTCTGCCTACTTACAAAGTATTGTGTATATGATGGATTTTAGATCATCATTAGTTGTATGACTCTTGTTATCGTTCATGAACAGTTCTTTTATTTGAGTGGACTGTTGTATAAATAAGGAGTCTTCTATAGTGGCTCGTAGGGACTTCCACATGTACTAGTAAGCTTGCCTCATGAAGAATTATTATTTTCAATCAAGCTAAAATGTTTGTTTGGAGTTAAACACTATTGATTGTACATATACTTCTTTCACTCCAAACTCGTTGAATTCATCAAACCGTTATATTCATTGCATGTCAAATCTCATTATATGTAAAGGGCAAATGATTGTAGATCTTATACCATTGCTTGCGAGCTTGTCATCACATTTTTCACTATGATCTTTACTTATAAGCGCATTGTCCTTGGGGTTCTTAATCCATTAGATATTCTTGCATGTTCATTTGCATTTGGCATATTCCTTTGATGTATCTTTTTGGAGTTGGATTGTTATTGGTGATAAGGACGCCATCACATTCCTTCGTGCTCACCCATTTTTGCAACTCTGTTTAGTCAAACAAATCCTTCTACGACAAATCCTTGCATTCACTTTGAGTTGTGTTTGCTTGCATGAAGTTCATTTTCTTCGATCTTATTAATCACAGATGAATCGTGTCGATGGTTGCAAGCCTTATATCATTTCTGAGAGTAGCTTGTGGTTTGCACAATAATTTTGTTTATTGACATTCATTTGAAGGCTTTGCATTATTTCTTATGAACAGTTCGTATGCGGAGTTCTTCTCCTACCACGAGTTCTTGCGCACTTGCTTACATGATTGGTACAAATTTCATAATTATCAGCCTTGGATGATTTGCAGTATTTGTTCATTTGTTTATAGTTAGATTATGCATCGCCTCTAATTATTGCTACAACCTTCTTTTTAATGGGCTAAAGCTTTATTCATCATTCGCCCCTTTCTTGTATGGTTGCATTTGAAGTCCCTTGGTCATCACAAGCTTTGTGCTCATTTATGTCTACTATAATGATTAGGATTCGCTTAGATCTTGATTGTTCATTCATCGATCCAAGGTTTGGCTTTGTATGCTCCATTCCAATTCAAGTTCTTTAGAGTTCATGTTCATTCAAGTTTAAGTCAAATATTTGCAGGTTCAATTAATGTCCGAATTGAGCTCAAGTTAAGTTATCATTTAGGTTCAGATTTTAGTTATTCATTTGAATGCGTCTCCACGAACCTGCTAGTATACGCTTGTATGTGATTTTAATCTCTTTAAAATTTTCTAAGTCATAGGTTCAGTTAAAAATTTTGGCAGCACTACGGCGTCGTCCCCGCGTAGGGGGGGCTGCATCGGAGTGTGTAAGGCATTCCCGCCTGCCAAGAAAGGCAGTCACGGTAGGTGTCGGGTGACACCGCGGCCGTAGTTCAAATCCCCGCTCGCTAAAAAAAGCGGTCACAGGGTCTTTGAGCACAGATTTAAAGTATAACATTTTCCCCGCCTAAAAACAGTGACGGGTACTTAATTAAATAATTTTTCTACGAATACGCTAAAAAAAGAAGTCACGGGTACTTAAGTTTCATGCATACGAATTTACCCGCTTGCTAGAGCGTCACGGGTACTTAAGTTTCCTCGCCCGCTAAAAAAAGCGGTCACGAGTACTTATTTCATGCACAGAAATGTAAAGTATTAGTTTTTACCTTGGGTGCGCAGTAATCGAGGCGGCGACGGCGCATAACGTCAACGTAGAAACTTGCGATGCACAATTTAAAATTTATTATTATTCTTTGTGCAATAAAATTAATCATATACCCCTTTTTTATTTAAAACAAAGTGTAGAGAGAGAAAAAAAAGGAAGAGAGCTCTCTTTCTAGAGAGAAAAAGAGAGGGAAAGAGAGGATTTTTGGTGGAAGGGGTTTAGGGTGTGTAGGAAATTGGGGGAATGAGGTTAGAGAGAGAAAATCTCTCTTTCTCTATTTTTTGGAGAGAGAAAGAGAGAAGGAAACTCTCTTTCTGGAGATAGAAAGAGAGGAAAAGATGGGATTTGAAGGGAATTTGCATAGAGGGTTTAGGAGGTGTAAGGAAGTGAGAGGAGAGATTTAGAGAGAGAAAATCCTTCTCTTCTCAATTTTGGAGAGAGAAAGAGAGTGTGTAATTTTTTTCTCTCTCTAGGGAAGGAATTTTGAGGTATGGTGGAGAGGAAAGATGCTTGGGGTGGAGATGGAGTCATTCATGAAGAGATTTTACTCTCATTCTAGAGAGAGAAAATTTTCTCTCTTTACGCTAGAGAGAGAAAGTGAGGGATGGTGAAATTTTTTTATTGGGTGGGTGTAGGATATGTGTAGGAATATTTTTTGTGAAGGGATGTGGGTGGTTTGGTGAGTGGATGTGGAGATAAAAAAGAAAATAGAATTAGGATTTTTGTAGGTTTGTTGAGATTGGGGTGGAGGAAGAAGATGAAGATGAAGGAGAGGAAGGAAAAGAGAGGGGAGGAAGAAAATGGAAGGAAATGAGAGGAAATATGGGGGGATGATGAAAGAAAAAGAATGGGGAAGAGGAAGAAGAGAGAAGGAAGAAGAAGAGAAGAATCATGGAGGAAGAAGAAGAAAAGAGGAAGAAGAAGAATAAGAAGAGAGGAAGAGGAGGAGAAATTACCTTGGAGAGCTTGGAGGAAGGGAGGCCGGCGGCTTGGAGGCGTGAAAATGATCGTGAGTGAGGAGAGAGGGGCGGTTGGGAGATATGAGGGAATGAGGGTTTAAGTGATTGGTATTTTAGGGATTTTTGGAATTTTTTTTATTTAGAAAAATTTTATTTTTATTTAAAATCTCTCTCTCCCTCTTTCTATTTTTTTTTAATTATATTGCACAAAAATAAAAAAAAATTAATCTTGCATCGAGTTGGTCCTCGCGTCGCCGCTCGCACACATCGTCGCCTCTATTCGTGCCCCCAAAATTTAATTTTTCGCCGACCGACGACCCCCACCAATATGGGTGTCAATCTTAGCTATTTTCGTTGCTCCGGA
This sequence comes from Dendrobium officinale, assembly GCA_019514585.1. Lineage (NCBI taxonomy): Eukaryota > Viridiplantae > Streptophyta > Magnoliopsida > Asparagales > Orchidaceae > Dendrobium > Dendrobium officinale. Next base: position 6,869,765 of record CM033685.1, on the reverse strand, counting down.
CGCAATCGGCGCTGTCCGTTTCGCGAACGGAGGTAATCATGGCGATTTTGGGTTTTCGGTCGACACACGTCGGGTGAGTTTTTGCACGATTTCGAGCTCTTTCGCTTTTGAAACCCTCCTTGCACGGTCGACTCGATCCGACACTAGTATTAGGGTCAACATTTGTGTTGGGCTCTTAGCATTGCCGGAGATTTGGAGAGTTATTCCTTCCTCTCGAATTGAAGGAAATTGTATCTTTGCTTGTTTTCTTGAATCTACTAGTGAAATACAAGTGCTCTATTGGTTTTCCTACAAGTTCTCTCTCAGATTTCCTTTGTTTAACGGTTTTTGGCTGAATTACTGCTGTGAACAGCAGTTTCCCCGCTGTAGTGCTTAATCTTGGGTAGATTTGCTTGTGCAAACAAGTATATCCTATCAGATTCTCCTTTGAAATCAGGCACATGGTGTGTTGGAATGAGTACACTCGCATACACAACAAGAAATAAGATATAAGTGACTCATCAAATTATTATGCAATAACTAATTTAATTTTGAATACTTTTTGATAAATTTTCAAATGAAACCTTATGGTGGCCTTAGGAACCTCATCAATAATGGCCTTCGTTCATGTCCAAGGAAATTAAATGCACAGTAATATAATACCCAATTTTTCTAAGATAACATGCAAATTTTCCTTAATTAAAATATATAGCAAAATATCTTTTTATCATAAAAAGCATGCCTTTGTACTCTACTCGTCAAATAGTTCAATTTTATATATAGAAGTATATGACGACTTGCTAAGGAGTGGAAGGTATTGAATTAATTCCCATTGAAATTATTTCCTAAAGTGTTAATTTACATTACTGTTCATTAATGTGATTTACTGTAGCAACTTGAAAAAAAAAAATCCAGCATTGCATTTAGGAGTGCATGCAGAGGTGGGCTTAAAGGATAATTTGGTAAATATTGCATTAAATTATCCATTTTAATTTGTTCTCTATTCAAACTGAAGAATGTTAAACCGCTTATCCCTTAGGCGGCTCCCGGGTTTTAAGGAATTCGAGCGTTGCAGTTCGGATAAGAGATGGAGTTAGGGTGTAGGCTGCAGGTGAGGAAGGCCGTGATCAAGTGGGAAGAAAAAGGAGGGAAAAGGAAGGAGAAGGAAGAAAAAGGATGAAGGAAGAAAAAAAAAATGTCTGACATGATATAATCAGATGGAATTTGGGATAGATATAACCTGGACCTAGATATCTTGACATGTCGCATTCTTTGACTAGAGATGATATGAATTTTGAAAGGAAAGTTATGCGATCAAATGAAACGTCTATATAACTAAATGTTTATAGACTAACATTATGTTACTTTCCCTATAGTATCGTGATTGATATTTCGCCTTTTTTATTCAAATGAACATATAAATGTTCCAAGATCTTCGAATAGGATCAAAACATGGTCCAATCATAATTCGAAGCATGGTTGAAGCTTGGTTCAAAGATGATCAATCATGGTTTCAAGCATGTATGAAGATGATCTAAGCATGGTCCAAACTAAGGTTCGAAGCACATTATAAAGATGATTGTTCATGATTTCAAGCATCTTTGAAAATGATTGATCATGATTGAAGATTTAAGGTTCAAAGTTTATAGTTGGTAATTCGAATGTGAAATATGAATTGATCATTGTTTCGAATATGTTCCGAGTAGATATATGCTATCTAAAGGCATTCTTGCTTTAAAAGGTTTAGTTTTATAAAGTGGCCATCTCCATTCTTTCTTAAATTACATCCTCTACCAAATAAAACAATTACAAACCTTCACAAATGATCACAAGAGGCGGTCGTCTCAATGAAAAATTGTTCCAGATCAAACAAGCATACCAAAAACAAACAACGAACTAGGAAGATGAAGTGTTGCGAGGTTTATATGATCGAAATATCATGTAATACTGCACAATAAGGGTTTCACCTGCTTATTCAAAAGTGAGAGTATTTTAATTCGAACAAAACTTTCAAGCAACATCCACAACAAAACAAACAGTATGCATATTTATAGTATAATGAGGCATACAAAGTCGCATATAAGAAAAATTAGTTAGTTAATGAAATATGAATGCAAGCAAAACTAAAGCCGTAATAATTGCATAAGTTTCCGTTTATATATAAAATATTTGAGATTGAACTTCTATATCATTGACGGATTTGTCAAATTAAGAACAGAAGATGACTATAGATATAACTTAATTCACAGAACATGATAGGGAACCGACCCATTTCAAAGGTCCCTTCTTTTCACCATCCATTTCATGCATGGTCAAGTCACGGAAGACTGATTCATGCAACACTGCAGAAAGAAGTGCAGCAATAGGCGCCACCCTCCGCTTGTTGCAACTAAGATGTAGAATCCAAGAAGATCTGACCAACTGTAACATCATCTGCATAAAAGACAAGAATTAAGCAAACAGTTAAGAGGTCAATATGGGTAGAGTGCACCTGCACGCGTGTGCATAAGTTCATGCATAATGAAAATAGCTAGGAATGGAAATGTTAAATAACAAATCATAACTAAAGAAAATGGTAATGGAATAACAATGACCATTAAGATGTAATAATGACTAGAGGGATGAGAGAGAGACAAAGAGAGGAGAGCTAGAGGCTTAGACTGTTTCGTAGGAAATTTCAAATTTCATTCAACCTTCAACGTCTCAACCTAGCCATAGGGATCTTTATTTACAGCGAACGGACAATATTATTACAAGCTAAATAATAGCAATATTTGGAAGAAAATAAACATAATAAAAACAACAAAGAAAAAAAAATCTAATAAAGCAAAATTCAAACATTTCCTAAACACAAAGGCTGATAAAGCAATGGAATACTCAACTAAGTTAGTCAAATTGAATATGTTTGGATCAGATGATCATCATCAACTTCCATAAGATGTGAAGAACTCTCTTATAAAGAGTTAAGCTAAAGGCATTCATCTAAATGTTGCCAGAGTTGCGCTAAAGCACATCATGAATTATCCAGGATCCATTGAACAGTAGATGACCGCTATATTTAGAAATAACTATAGCAAACTTTGGAAGCTCATAAATCCCAATATTTATCAGTCTAATACACATGTTAGTAAGAATCAATAATATATGCATTATGTCTAAAAACTCCATATGAATTTTGTAGGGGCCTAATGCTTGTTCTTGTATAGAGTTCTTTAAATGTGTCACTTAGGATGTGTTCATGGAAAAAAAAAACTAATCCATAATCACCTTCATTATATTCTCATGATTTCCTATGAAAATCAAATATAGTTTCACACATTTCATTTTATAAATTAATTTTTGTTGTGATCATCTTCACATTCACATCAACAAGCTTATGAAAGGTGGTTATTTAATTTAAATTTGCACTGAGAAGTATGAGACAACCAAGTGATATCACAACATCGTTCATTAAGAGGATCAAGGGCGTTTGACTCCCATGCAATACCGTTAAGCATTAAATTATAAATGTTGTCCATCACCTTTTTAAAACACTAGTATGAACTACGTAGCGTTTCTAACTCTATACTAGATCTGATCGATAAGTGGTCGGACAGGCTAGCCAAGCGCGGCCTTTTTTTAGACAAATTTGGCTCAAAATATAAGTCCGGTAGCATAAATTGGGTTTAAAAGCCCAAATATTGAATCTAATTTTAATTTCACTAAAGGAAGCAAGCCCTGAAATCAGATTTAGAAAGAAAAAAACCAACATATGTGATTCTTTAGGGCATCTCCAACCGAAAATGTCATTTTTCACTCCAAAATGCAGGGAAATAAAAAAATGCTGTGTTTCATCTCCAATCCAACGCCATTTTGCCGCTAAAACAGTCGTTTTCTTTCGCGCCTTTCTTCCCAACCTGTTCGGTAGAGAGAAAAAAATGGCGCAGACGCGATCAAATGGCGTCAAAAATGGCGATCGGTTGGAGCAAAGCAAGAACGGCAAACAAGTGTTTGCCATTCGGTTGGAGATGCCCTTAGGCCATGTTGCTATGTGTACAACATTGGAATCAAAAATAAATTGGTGACTTCGTAAATCCCATAATGCATTAATGACTATTCCTGTATTAGCAAATTGTAAATATTAAATGGTTAATTGTCTCATTCTCCTTAAAATATGTAGCGGCAGGCCACAATTGCATCTAACCTATAGCTAATTTGGATAGTACACACCCTCCACCTTTGACATCCCTTTCTTTCTAGTGGCCTTGTTAACTGTCACCAAACAAGCTAGACAACCATCAGTATACTATTTGGCCAGGGTGAAATAGTTAGTTTACCTTTAATTCATAAATAGAGTCTATGTTCTTTTGTCTCATTTCGAAAAAAAAATCATTGATAGATGACAACAACTTGACATCATCAATGGCCCATTAATATTTTTGCAAGAAAAACAACGCTATGAACAAGTATGGCCCAAGTCGGGTCATATAATGAATAATTTAGGCCCTCTAAAGCCTAACCCACTCATTGATAAAAAAATATTATATACCTATTGATGTAGGCAGGGGGGGGGGGGGGTCAAAACAAGTTGGGATTTATTTTTTATAAGTTTCTACTAAAGTCAGCTCATTAATGAGCTTCTTCTACTTACTCAGCTCATAAAATAAAATTATTTGGTTCAACCCTCCTTGCTTTGGCTCTTTGGTTTCCCCCTGCTTGGCTCTTCTTCTCTTGGCGGCCTATTTCTCTTCCCCTTCTTATGTCTCCACGGTTTTTTCCTTGTGGTGTCACCGTGTCTTCATGCTTGGTGCTGGTTGCCTTTTCGGTTTTCCCACTGGCTGCTTTCCCGTGACTTCCTCTTCCCAGTTCCTGTGTTGCATGCTCTGTTTCTTCCCCGGCTGGCTTCCCGTGGCTGCCTCTACCCAGGTTCAGTGAAGTCTCTTTGGTTGCTACTTTGTGCTGGTTGTTGTCCTTCCTCTTCCCCTTACTTGATTGGTTCGGTTGGAGGTGGAAGTTGGCTGTTTGGCTCCCCTTTTCTCTTATAAATATAAGATGTCTTGAAGCATAAAAAAGGGTGTTATGAGAGAGCTTATGATGAGATTTTTGGAGCAAAAAACCTTAGGGTTTTCATCCTTCTTGGGAATAGCTTGCGAGCTATGTCCCCCATCTCCTCTCCTCTCTATAGCTTGCGAGCTATACTTTGTCTCGGCTTCTAACCTTATTCTTCTCCCCGCAAGTGTCCACCCCATCAGTACCTTTCTTCTCATTCAAGAAATGCAACTTTAGGAGCTTTATTTTAAAAGTTTGTAAGCGTCCTTTGTTGTAAGTGTCGTTTTATAATATTAAAGTTTGTTGTTTGTCTTATAAGTTGTATTTTGTCTAGTTTTTGGGTATTGTGTGTCATTTCTATTTCCTAGGAAGCTTTTGTTTTTGTTTGTAAAAATTTGGGGTTTTTCCAAATTTTTGCATGCATCACCTAATTGATTGAATCACATAGTATTATTATCATTCCTCTAACAATAATCTTATGCATCAACAGTACATATGGAAAATATATGTGGTTAATAGCATTTGGATTTGCTTTGAGGTTAAAAAAGTCAAAGGATAATGATGATAATCACTTAGAAGTTTTCATGCATGTAGCTCTTCAATAAAACATATATAACTGTTCATCTACAAAATTTGAATTGAAAAAGTACACATATAAGGGTTTAAAATCAAATTTTAAATAAATTTATTTTCCTATAGAACTGTAAAACCCGAAATCGACGATCGTAAGCGTTGCACGCATCTCGATGCATCGCGATGAAATTTAAGTGAAATTTTAAAGTCGTTGGATTTCGACGAAATTAATTTTATAACATTTTAAGCAAAATTTCGAGCAAATTGATATAAAGAACATATAGTGAATTTCGCTTAAATTGGAAGTTAAAAATCATAAGTTTTATTATTCCTAAAATGCCCTTAATGATATTAAAGTGAAATTAAGTCTTTGAAGGGTAATTAGGACTTTATACAAAATAACCTAACAATTCCCTCTTAAGGGGACTGAAATCTATTCGGTCCCCATTTCCTTTCACGCGACCGAACGGGAGGAGGCAGATAAAAGTGAGCGAACGGGGAGTATCGGGCACGGCTCAGGCGACATTTTCCGGCGGCCAAATTTGGGAGAAATCGAATATGAAGGTTAAGAGAAGAGTAAGGTATGTTTTAAATTAAGAATAGCCTTCTTTTTCTCTAGATTTTTGGAAGAGATAAATCTAGAGTTTATGGAGAATTTGTTAGAAAAGGTAGGAGGGATACTTCTAAACCTAAAAAGGATGTTTTCCCCAAAACTTTTTGAATTTGGAAAGTTAGTGTTTTTCCTAATTTGTGAATTTTAAGAAAACCCCTTTAGATTTTTGTTTCATATGATATCAAGAATGTTTAAAAGGTGAAAATTTAGGATTTTAACAAAAAATTTTATTTTTCTTAATTTTTTAAATTAAATAATCCGAAAATAGATTAAGGTATTTATTAATTAGGCTTGGGAGAAAGCTTTGAATGATATTGGGTTGAAAATGATGATTTAAAATTTTCCAAAAATTTAGTAATTTATTTAATCCGAAAATTTAAATTATTTTAATTTCATTAAGCGTAGTAAGGATCGAATCGAATAGTAATACATGAAGAGTTTCGACAATTTAGAAATGTATAAAGCTTTAAAAAAAATTTACTGTTAACATTTCTTTATGTGTAATCTTAGGTTTTGAACATAAAGGGACGACACGTGTCTAAGCGACATCGTACGTCGTAGAGGTTTGCTTTGCAATTGTTAAGGTAGTACTTGTATTTAAAGTAAATTTCATGTTTTTAAATTTCTGTTTTATGCAAATATCACATGTTATAATTATCTGCATTTATTTTTATTCAAGAAATGTTAAATGTTATACTTATGCTTATCGTTACATTAAGTGTTAAACTTTTAAGCTTAAAGGTGATAGCATATTCTTTAACTGAAATTTAAGTAGACATGAGAACATTCAAACATGAAACAGTTTAGGCAATTTATATGAATCTTTGATTGAATTAAACCCTATGATATATATATATATATATTATGATTTGCATGTGCATGATGATCCGGAGTACCAAATGGTAAAGGAGTTCTTCGGAGCCAATGATAAAAGAGCTCTACGTAGCCAATGGTAAATAGGCTCTTTGGAGCCAAATGGTAAAATAATGGTCAAAACTTGACTGTGTACCTAATCAGTACAAAACTCTGGTACATCCAGGATGGGTGTTTTATATTATGATTGCGTATTTTATGCATTTAATAAAAGACTATAAAGAAATGAAAAGTTTATGAAAAAAATTAAAGGAAAAAAATTAAAGAAAAAGTTCAAGAAAACTGATTATGAAAATGTTATACAGCATGTACCTATCAAATGTCTAATATGATCTTTTCTTTGTTTTAATTTCATGTTTAATGTCCTGATTTTAATTATTTCATGAATTTATGATAAATATATGTTACCAACTGAGCGTTAGCTCACCCTGCTTTTGGGAATGCTTTTCAGGAGAATCTGCTAGAGAGTGATGGCTGAAAGACAATTTACCTGCCGTTATAGAGGATCCCAGGATGTCAGGTTTTTATGATTATCTAATGTGTCAGTTAATGTATTGTGGACTATTGTAATGGTTTCAATTTATGCCTTAATTAATTTTATGTTTTTATGTATCAGGGATATTTCAGTCTGGATGTTTAGTTGCTCTTTCTTACATTGTTATTGGATAATATTCATGTTTATGTCATTTGTAAAATGAAATTTTTATGATATGAAAGTTATAAGTTTTCTCCGTATGACCGTCTGTTTCCGCCCCGTTAATTCGGGCTAGCCGGGCCGGGTCGTGACAATAATTAAACTACTTAAATAGTTAAACTTAATATTGTTCTTCAGATGAATAACTAGTTTATAAGGAAAAGTAATTAAGTATTATGTTTGACTATTAATTTTAGTATCTTACTAGTCATATAAGGTGTTTCGTTAGCAGTTGAGATGATTTGGTTCAATATTTTTTAAAGTAATATTTTCTTATCTTATTTTATAAAAAAAGTTTTGTTGGCTATTAATAGAGAAGCATAAAATTAAGTTAAGTGTTATAGAGATAAGGATGCTCGAGTGGATGATTGGCTTTATACTTGGAGAACAAAATGCAAAATGAGTATATACATAAAAATGTAGTAACTCAAGTAGCGAATAAGGTTAGAAAGAGTCACCTTAGATGATTTGATCACATAAAATGTAAGCCTTCTAATGATCCTTAGAATTATAAGATTCAGCCTATGTTAAGAAAGCTGGAGGTAGACCTAAAAAAACTTTACTAGAAAGTATTAAAAAAGACATTGTTTAGATTTAAATGAGAATTTGAATCTTATTATGACACAATAGAGAAAAAGGATTTAAGTAGTTGACCCCCCGCATTCGGATAAAGGCTTACTGTTGTTGTTGTTACTATATTTCATAAAAGATGTTTGGTTTGATGTCATCACCTAGTAGAGATGGTTTGAATAGTATAACATAATAGATAAAAGGTACATAAGTTAGAGGCCAAAAGTGATGAAGGAAAAAAGAAAATTCATAACCGCCATGAATACTTCATTTTTGAGTTTTGAACTTCCTGGTAATTCAAAAAGTCCAGCCAAAAGCTTATACTGTAGTTCTTTCACAAATATACGTGGGCTAGTTTATATTAACAATATGCTCATATCTTGATGCAAACAAAAATTTGGGAGAGGGACCCAAATTTTTGATCACAAAAAGAAGCTCTTTCTAAGAACAAAATAAAGACATAAAAATACTCAAAAGACACTTTTTATATCATATAAAGAAAAGACTTACAAACTTGACTTTCAACATAAGATGACATTACAACCCTTGACTCTTACAAATGACTCTTGCAAGACATCCTTACAAGACACCTAAAGTTGCTTTCCAAGAGAAGAAGGATACAATGGAATGATTACTATGGAGAGAAGAAAGAGATTAGGAGACGAGACGAAGGTTGGAAAGAGCCCGCAGGATTTCCGAAGGAGGTGGAAGAGGGAATGGACAAAGCACGCAAGCTTTTCCAAACAACAAACCCGCAGGTTTTATCTCCAAAAATCACTCACATAAACTTAAACTTGACAAATTCTGACTTGACAACTTACAAACCTAAACCTAGGACTACCTAAACTTGCTCTGATACCAAATTGATGCAATCAAAAATTTGGGAGAGGGACCCAAATTTTTTATCACAAAAGAGATTACCTTTCTAAGAATAAAAGAAACTTACAAAACTTATAATAATTAGACAAATTAAACAAAACAAAACACAATTTTAATATTATAAAAACTATTACAACTTGGACACTTACAAACGACTCAAATGACTCTTACAAATGACTCTTACAAGACACCTAAAGTTGCTTTCCAAGAGAAGAATGATACAATGGAATGATTACTATGGAGAGAAGAAAGAGATTAGGAGACGAGACGAAGATTGGAAAGAGCCCGCAGGATTTCCGAAGGAGGTGGAAGAGGGAATGGACAAAGCTCGCAAGCTTTTCCAAACAACAAACCCGCAGGTTTTATCTCCAAAAATCACTCACATAAACTTAAAACACTTACAACATCATCTCATTTTTATAGGCAAGAGAGGGGAATGCCAAGAGTCTCATATATTAATTTCCTGCATAGAAATTTTCCCCCATGCTCACCAGGAACCAAAGAGACATTCAACAGGCTGAAAATTCAAAGCAGCCAAGCCACAGAGTTCGGAAAAACAGCCAGCACCTCACGGATCCAAGGAGCCAGCACCTCAGGCCGTGAGTTCAAAGCAGCAAAGCCACGGGAAATTTCTTCCCAGTTCGGAATTCAGCTCCACATTAAACCAGAACAGGAATCCAAGGAGTTCATGTCTCGGTAAGCAAACAGCCCGCTAGAATCCAAAGCAACACAGGCTCGGGAAACCATCAAAGCACGGAAAAAACAATGGCTGGCCGAACTCCCAAGAGTTTAAAGCACATTTATTATAAAGTTATTGCTTTGAATTCAACCACCATTTAAAAGTAAGCCACGGTTCTCCAAGAGACAAGAAGAAAAGGGGAAGGGGAAGGGACAAGGCCACTCACCTAAAAGCTTGCACACTTCTCCAACTTTAGAGCTAAACATTAGCTCATAATGAGCTACACTTCTACTAGATATTAATGAGCTTGCACCAACTAAAAATTCAACAACTAAAGCTCAAAACCGAAATTAGCCAAGGCCCATATGAAACCAACAAGCAGCCCAAAAGACAAGATGGAAGATGAAAGGACAAGATAATGAAGAGAAGGAGAGGGGGAAGATGAAAAGACACAAGGCAAGAAATTACAAGAAAAACTCAACTTGTGTTGACCCCCCCCCCCCCCTTGTCTACATCATATCTTAAGCATTGTGCATTTAAAATTTATGTTATTTTAAAATTCTAATATTACAATTACATTGCATTCTTCAAAGTACAAAGCATTCTTAACTCACATGAAAATTTAATAACATTGTCAATTAATGCTTATTCTGTCTACCTTTTTAATTTGTCTATTATCAGGTGACCTACTTTTCTAATTAGTTATATGCATCATTATTTTCTAATCTGGTGTAAGAGATATTATCGTTGGCATTCACGTAAATTAGGTCAGGAAGCTGCTAACATTATAATTACACAGGACCCAACACAACCCCAAATAGAAAATATTCATACTAAATAAAATATATACCAACATTCTCTTACCTAGAATAATTAGAACACTTGAAAATATGACACTTGAAAAAAAAAAAGTAAGAGCAAAAGATACCTGAGAGTTCACTCCATGAAACGAAGAAACAATAGGACCAACTTTACGGGAGTATAAAAGAGATAAAACCAACCTTACAGATCTCAACATAGACAAAACAGAATTTTCACCGCCAGTCTCAAGGCTGCAATAACAAGAAGAAAAAGTTGCGAAGTTTATAAGAAAAATGATATTTGAGCAACTTCAACCAATAATTAATAGGAATTCAATAGGAGGGTCCCTTACTTATAATAGGGGAGCTAAATATAATGGTCAAAGCAACAACAAAATAAAAATAATTAATGGGGACATCAGAGCATGAATCAAGGCCCACGTCAATCTACGGCCACGATCGAGTCATTGTATTTTTGAGTCATTTTCATGTATTTGTCGTTTATAATGTTATTTGTCTTTTATTATTTATGTTTTAATTACTTTCCCATTTTACCCCTTTACTTAAGGGAGGTCGTATGTAAGCCCTAAGGGCATTGTCGTCTTCTTATTTTGAGTCCTTTTGTAAGAGGCTATTTATAGCCCTCATGTTGCTCTTCATGAGGGAAGGAATGAATGATTATGAAAATTTTCTACGCTTGTGTTTGAGAGTGCTTGAGAGCTCTTGAGGAGAACTTGGAGAGGTCCCTAGGAGGGGGAGAACGTATCACCCACCAACCTTGAAGACGGCCGGGTTCGTGGTTTTCACTTTGTCTTTCGTCGTCTCTCGTCACTTTCCCTTAGTCGCCTTCGTTGTCTCCACCCACCACTTGACCCCTTTCCCCCTTCACATCATCCACGGTTTCCCCACCCAAACCCCGGCCTCATTGCTTCCCTTTGGGATTTTTCCCCCCCAAACGCCACCACCTCTTAATTCCTTTCCATAGATAATTCTTCTTACTTTGGGAAGATATAATTTCAAATTTGAAAACAAAAATTAAATTTGAAATTTCTTTCCTAATTTAAGAAACTTATTTTATGAAAGTTTCCAAATTTAAATCCTATTTGAATTTCAAATTCAAGAGGAGTGAATTAATATCTTTCCTATTTCTTTTGGTTAAATTAAGAAACTCTTAAACCCTCTTCATTAATGCTCCCTTAACCATCTATGCCGCCGGCCCCCTTAGTGGTTGGATTAGGAATTCTTTCCTTAAACCCAACTCATCTCTTTGGAAATATTTTCCTTCTCTTGCCAGCCAAAATTTTCAAAACCTAAAGCCTTTAATTATTTTCCAAAACTGAGAGTGAAATTAGGAAATAACTCCCTAATTCTCCTCTACATCCCGTCGGCTCCCCTTACTGAAATTTTTCTTTCCTAAAGTCTACCCAGATTCCATTATTTCTCTTTGGGAAAAGTTTGGGAATTCAACCTGCTGCTGGCCAAATTTTCCAAAGCCTCTCTCATTAATTTTCTTCCACTAAATCCTCTCCAAACTCCACCCAACATTGAGCCCTCTTCTTCCTAAAACTGCAGCCAGAAATTTCAGCCGTTGCCCATGCAAGCCCAGCCATTGCAAGCCTCACAACTGCTGTTTGGAAGATCAAAACTGCTGTCCATCAGTTTCCACTGAATTCTTTTTTTGCTGTAGCAACATGGGAGAAGTCTCTCCTTGTCATCCAACCCTCCCCAAAGTCAAAACAGCCACTTCTCGAATGGGTGGCTGACCCGGACACAGAATAAGACTTCTCCTATGACAAACTTCCTCAACATATCGACTACTTGTTTCCGGACTTTGACTAAGGTGAACTTCTCCCCCTCTTCAATTAACTTTCTAATCCCCTAATCTTGTAGTTGATGACGAATCCCAAGAACCGAGTTTCGCCTTTTGCCTAAGCTTACTAAACGTAGGGTTTTATCTTGCCATCGTCAAAGCCTAGTAAACGTAGGATTGAGTGCACTTTTTATTTGCTTCTAATCTTATTGTTAGATTAGGGATTTCTGTTGAAAGCTATTTTATTTGCATGACTTGATTTTCTATGTTGATTTGATAATCCAAGTGCTTAGTATGCAACTTAGTCTAAACGGAAGTAACCACTCTTATGTTTTATTTGATCGTTTTGGATTTACTAGTAGTTCTAATCTTAATTGCTTTTATCAAATAATCGTGCAAATTCTTATTTCAGCCATTCAAAGCATTTAGTTCTACATCAATAATCCACCAACTATTAAAAAAACTTTTCAAAAATATGCTGGCACTAACAGTTCCCCTCAAGCTGGAGCATATTGAGGAGCTCTACCTAGCTATATAGTTTGGAACATTGAAGTGGACCAAAAGACTTGTAAATATATGTTAGTTCCTCTGAGTTTGGAACATAAGCAGTACAATTTCTTTAATAGGAGCACATATAATCAATCTCAGCGTGATTGGTTCTTTAAGGGAACATGAGATTACTAGAATGTAGATAATAGCATGATTGTTATAATTTAAGATAATACATTATGCAACTGAAAAACCAAATTCCTCAAAGAAGGTCTTAACCAACATCATTTCACATGTAGAGTATATTCTAGCTTTGTCATATGCCTAAGTGTTTGATCTAACCACCATGATTTATTTCTTAGTCTCCCATGTGAACAAATTACCTTCCAAAAATATGCAGCACACCAAAATATAAATTTTCTATGATCAATTGATCCAACATGGTCGGCATCAAAGATGTCTTCCACATTAAAGTGTCCATTCTTAGTATGCAATCCTTGGCGATTTCTTGAAATATTTGAGTATTTGCAGATATATATATATATATATATATATATATAACAACAACAACAAGATAAATAAATTTACTTACCAACTTACAATAACAATAGGCACCCTCAAAATTTCCTTTTAAGCATCATTTTGATTGACAATGCGAGTATCAGTACACTTACAACCTAAAAGACCAATTTCCTAAAGAGCATTTATGCATATTTTATTTGATAGAAGAAAAGACCTTTGTTATAGACAGATTCTATTCCCAAAAAGTATTTGGGATAACTTAAACCATTTTGGAGATAATGTTCTAATGTTGTAAGCCATTTTTTATCGCTTCCTATAAGCATAATGTAATATGCACAGATTGCTAACATAACAAAGCTAGATGAAGTGGAATGATTTGTTGTGCAATTGCAAAGGCCAACATCAACAATAACTCAGTAAAATTTGGACAATAAAACTCAAGGACTTGCTTTCGCCCATAGATAGCTTCATTGAGCTTACACATACCAAATCTCCCCCGAGCAACATACCCTTTTGTTTGATTCATAAAAGTAGCTTTAGTGAGAGTATCATAGAGGAAGGCATTTCTCACACCAACTTACGTAATGGGCAACATTGATTGAGGGCAATAGACAAAATAATTTGGACGGAGTTTATCCCACCAACTGGAGATTGGAGAATAGTGTTAAGGTAATCACTCCTACAGACTTGAGTAAAAGCTCAAGTAGCCAGATGAGGCATGCATCTATCAATTGAGCCATCACAATAAGATTTGACAGTGTAAACACATAGAAATGGGACTGATTTCATGTCAAAAGAGGGGTAATCGAATCCCATGCATGACAGTTAACAAGGCATTATTTCAATATCCAAAACATGTTTCCACCTAAGATCCTATAATATCCCTTGGTATGTCCTAAAAACAAAAACAAATGACAAAAGAAAGCCAAAACAAAATTACCAAGATAAAAGATGATCAATGTACATATAAAATTATGTATGAATCAAGTGATTTTACACTCATTAGATTCATCTCATAGAGCCGCTTAGTTTGACTATAAGCATGTTATAATTGAAGCTCATTTGGTCCATCAATTAATGTTTAGAAGTTTACAAGTATAATTCAAATGCTTGAATTGAGCTCATTTAGAGTCGAATCGAATCATTTATAGTGTAAATAGATTTATCATTGAAACGTTTAGTTTGACAATAAATTTGCTAAAAATAGGACTTCGAATGATCCTGAATTTAATTCTTGTAATTTCCAATTCAAAGATTGTCTAGAGATTCATGCATATCATATAAATTTTCTAGATTCATGTCAATAATTTCTTATAAGATGGATTTTTGCTACTTTGTCATCATGATATCACAAATTGTGTTTTTACTTGGTACATGTTAATTTCACAATTCCTTTGAATTGGCATGTGCATGATCAGTTCATTATCTGATTATAATATTAGGCTTACTAAAAAAAGCATGAACTATGAGATTAAAGATGATGAAGAAAACTAAGAGGATGTTGATACAAGTGGGTTAAAAAAAACAACTATGATGATTATTTTAATCAAAACCCTCTAAAGTGGAAGTAGGGGGGACTTTAGAATTTATAATCCCAAGTAATAACTTGTTTATATTAGGACATGTTTTATTATTTATTTTAGATTTTTTTTTTTTTTTGTATTTACTTGGCTGTCTTGGACTTCTTATTTATTATTGAGAGTTTGTATGAATTTTTGTTATGTTACTATGAAACTTTCAAATTACTCTTAAATGCTTTATTTTCATATTTTTAATTGAAAATAATAGTTAAAGTTATTTTTAACTAATAACTAATTTTGAAGCTTAAGCTCAAATGGGACAAATCAACATAAAATCAAGAACATATGCAAATAATAGTTATAGTTATTAAATGATTCTGGAATTTCATTATAACTACATGAAAAAAACCTTTCTAGAAACAACGTAAAATGTTCATTCAAAGGCAAAGAAGCAGGTAGTCCTCAACCAATTTCTTCACAAGACATGTTGGCATTGTTTGCGCTAACTTGCTAGCTCATGTTTAGGGCACATTGGTTCATAAGAGATTCTACTTCCTGGATAGCAACTTACTAATTAATTTAGATTCTCTAGGCAGATACATTTAATATATAAGCTTTGAATATGACAATTATTAGAAAATATTCAAAACCTTTCTTGAATTAAGTTTACCAGAAGGCAACCAAAGTCAACCCATAATTGACATACTAGTTAGCAAGTATATAAGCAGAGAGCTAAACAGCCAAGGAAGGAGTTGGGTGATGTACATGCTATGTGAAATACTTACGAAGTGAAGGCATAAATAAAAACTGACTAGAAAAGTAAAATTTAATAGGGTTAAATTTACAAAAATACACGGAAATTGTAATTACCTTTCACATATATCAGCCAAAATACATTGGAGGACTGAATCTGAAAAGAAAGGCCACGCATCCTCGAGAAGGATTCCTTTTTCAAGAACGCTATAAGGAATGGCCAGCAGAGAGTCTAGACAATTCCACTGTAACAAAACTATGAAAACGTTATCTTTGTTGCAATATATAAGTAAGATAACATTCAAGCCACACAGTACAGATGACAAGAATCAAGAGGCAATGCAAACCTTCCAATCCATCAAAACAGCTCGTCGGCTCCGAGTCAAAAGACCATTAGCAAGCAAATCATTTATGCCATCAAGAAAGTAAAGAACTAGGTGATCTAAGAGAGGTTTTCCATCTACATTTGGACACTCAGACTTATAATAATCCATTAATAAGGAAAAGTCTGATGAACCAAAGTTGGCAGACAATGTCTTCAAGACATAAGCTAATGCTTCATATGCTGCTAAACAAAGCTCTGATCCACTCTGTTTTAAAACAGCAAAAAAGATGATGAGGATAAGAAAAAAAATGTCTAAAACCAGTCGCATCCTTCAAAGCATAATCAAAGACAATAAGGGACCCTTTGAGATAGCTTTTCTTTTTTTATTTGTTTTGTTTATAATCAACGTGTTAGCTTAAAATGAAATTATATTTGATTATATTATGTAATTATTGTTTTCAAAAACTAAATAAAAAACACCCAACCAAATTAAAACACGTGCTATTCAACATATAAAATTTAGAAGTTCATGTGGATAAAAACAGTACATGTTTGTTAGTGTGCAAATCAAGGTTTTCATACTCTTCAGTTTTGACCTCTTTGCCAGAGTTCCATTGATTTTGATAATTTAAGTAGTTTTGGTGTTCAGCTTAGATTTTAACTTTTTTTAGTACTTAAAATGGCATTTTTTTATTAAATTTAAATGAGAATTTGACTATTGATGGGGGACAATGGAGAAAAAAGCTTCATGCAGCCGACCCCACAGGCTTATTGTTGTTGTTGTACATAAGAGGATAAACAATAATGATTTATATTTTTGAATGAACCCATTAAAAAAATACAGCATACAAAATTTATATTACTCTTTATTTTGATTTAGATTAAATATAGTTAAAGCCTTTAACTACTATAACTTGACATTTGGCTAGACAGTTGCCTACCATATGTAATTCTTCAAATACCCAAGTTCAAAAACTGGCGGTAGCTAAGAATCCCAAATTTGATTTTGAGATTACAAAACACTTAAAACATGTTTTCAGAATTTCTAAAACAATTTGATTCAGCTCTAAAATCAAAAACCAAAATAACTTGACAAACATATTTTATTATCACTTTAATCAGTATTAAAACAAAACTAAAATTAAAAAACAAAAAAAAATCCCAACAGGACCAAGAAATTAGTAAGTATTTAACTAGAATGCAGATAAACATGCCTCTGATTTGCAAGGTCGAAACTTAACAACTTTCCAAACAAACTCCCAAGAGAAGGCAACTGAGCAATCCCAGATGTCTCTTTTTATCCGAGGACAAACTGATGCAATACTAGCAAAGGTCCTCACTGCCAGAATCTGATTGACAAAACAATAGAAACAAATAAAATGACCAAGACCAATGTGATGCACCCACAAAAAATAAACATCATGCTACATACATTCACAATGAGCATTGCTACGATCCCAAAAAAATACACAAAATAATCAGTTGAGGTTTACTTTTTCAGGTGGCCTGAGTTTATAGATACTTTTTTTTAGGGATATGGTATTTCTCATGTATAAAGACGCAACATGCAAATCCAAGAATCATAAATCATTAAATGATTAATTACTAATGCAAATAGAAAATTTGGCTTTATACGACTCATAACGCAATAAATTGGAATATCTCTGTTGCTTGTTTGCTTAGAGAAATATGAACAAGAGCTTATTTCAGATGAAATTATCCCTAATGAGAGAAAATCTCTAGTATTCTCGAATTGCTCTTTGAAGTTAGCAATTAATGTGATTTGAATCAAGGTTAGAACATCGCAAAGAGCTCATGCCCCTATTTGCACGAGATTGGTGGCATGTGAGGAGAGGAGTTTTTGCATGGTTGGAGGGTGGAGCATCGATGGGATCTAGTGGCGCCAGAAGGATAATAGGTGTTCATGATGGGCAGAGAGCAAAATATAAACACAACCAGTAGCATGTGAAGGAGAATGGAAGTTCATGACGACAAGGAACTAGCATTGACGAGATCCGATGAAATATGAAGGAGCAAAGAAGACGCATCAACGAGATTCGACGGCATGTAAGGGAGAAGTGTAATAAAATCAACAAAGATTGAAGGAGAACAGAAGTTCTTCATGGCTAGGAAGTGACATTGGCGGGATCCAATGACATGTAAAGTAGAAGGGAACAAGCATCAAAGATATTCAATGACATGTAAAGGAGAAGGAGAGTTCTAGGAAATGGCATTAGTGTGATCTGACACATGAAGGAGAAGCAAAGTTCGTGACTGCGGGAACCGACAACGAGAGAATCCAATGATGAGCATAAAATTGGAGTTCGTGAGGGAATCCTAATAGGAAACACTTGTAGATCTCAAGTAATTCCTATCAATCTTTAGAAAACAGTGAGAATTATCCACAAAATATCCATACAAAACAAGGAAAACGATAGATAATTTGTATTATTTGATGAAATGTAAACAGAAAATACCAAGATACAATTGATCCTCTATTCAAGATGAGGGTCTCTCTCTCCCAATTATCTAGATGCCGCTAGAGCTCAAAACCAAAGAGTGATCTCAAATTTCAACCAAATTCAAGATGTCCTAACCCTAGGAAGACAAACTATTTAATGTATGCAATCCAAAAGGAAATCTCTAAACAGCTACATTGAGATTTACCTCCTAAACTTCTCCTAAAACCTTCCTAATCTGCTCGTTTGGACTATGCGGTTTGATTGGCATATGCAGGAGGCGGAACTTCTCTGCCTCTGTTGCCCGCAAGCTGGTCCCGTATGGACTGGCTGGACCGGTCTAACAATACTCCCCTCCCAAACACCCACCTTGTTTGCAAGGTGGAAAGACAACACCATCCTCCACTCCCTCGTCATCAAAAATGATAAGAACCTGAAGAGTTCGGTCCTTACAACTGTGTCCTAACGTATATCTCTTGTCACATCTGAAATAGAACCCCTTTCGCCCTCTTCTCATGTAATTCCGTTTCCGTGAGCTTCTTTAAGTTGTCCCCAGGTCTTCCTCCTGCAATCTTATCCTTCAAAGTCCCCCAAAGAGTATCCGATGTTGACTCCTTGGATGTCAATAAGGTGGTGGTCATCCTATACGAGCATCCTAAGTTGCAAACTCTTGTTCCTCTTTCTAGGTGCCTATGATCCTCTACCAACTGAGCTAGCTCCATAGCCAGATAGCCTCTCCCAAGTCACGAGGCCTAATCACTCTAACCACTGCTTAGATCTCTGGTTTTAGTCCCTTCATAAAGTTCTCCTCCGGTGCAATCTCTGGAAGCCGATTCAATCAACTGGCAAGTAACTCAAATTGCTCAGCATACTCCACCACTGCCCTCTCCTGCACCAAAACGAAGAAATGCTCATAGAAGTCCCCTCCCTTGCTAGTTTAGAAACATTCCAACAAGCAGTCCTTAAACTCTCTCTAGGTCTGTATCGTTCGTCTCGTACCCCTCCACTGGTACCATGCTAAAGCCTTCCCTTCCAAGCACATCCTGGCTGTCGTAGCCTCTCCCCCTCCGTCAACCTATTGACGGTAAAGTACCTTTCAACTTGTAGATCCACCCATGGGCAACCACTTCTCAAAATTAGGCAACTTCAGCTTCCTCACCCTCAGATCGCCTTTGCCTCTACTCCCTTCATAATTTCCCATTACCCAAGGGGTGGTTCCTCCCAAGTGTCCCAACCATCCCTTCTATGTTCATACCCAAGCCTTTCATCAAATTCTCACATTTTCCTTTCAAATTCAGCACCCCTTGAATAATAACAAACCCCTCCCCTTTCAAATTCAAACCCCATTTGGTCATAATTACCCCTTTCCTTTTTAAATCCCGCCCTTCTCTTCTCCAAATCAGCACCTCTTCGTTCTTTCCCTACCTCCTCCAACCTCTCTCCATAGCCTCTACCTAACTCCTCCCTAGGTATAAGCCCTAAGGGAGGCATTTTTTTTTGTTCCCTCAAAAATCTCCACCTCTTGATCTTCTCTTCCTCTTATTAACTTAGGGTTTTTTCCACTTCCTTGACTATCGGCGCCTTTTATCACCTCCAACAGCGATATTTTGATTTGGCCCTTGAGCACTTTCTTCAACGTCCCCTCTGGGATGAAAAATTTTGAATCGATCTTATTATAGATGACTTACATATCCTTTTTTAAATCTAAAACTTGAGTTTCGAGATCTCAATTTTCATATTTCATTTGTCTGATCTCTCCTTCTAATACTTCTATCATTCTTTCCACCACAAAAACAGTAAAAATCTGGCATGAAATAGAAAAAACAGCTGGATAAATTCTCTAAAAATAGCCCAAAAATAGTCTGGAAACCGCTCTGATACTAATTTGATAAGACACTTGTAGATCTCAAGTAATTCTTATCAATCTTTGAAAAACAGCGAGAATTGTCCACAAAAATCCACACAAAACTAAGAAAATGGTAGATAATTTGTATTATTTGATGAAATGTAAACGGAAAATACCAAGATACAATTGATCCTCTATTCGAGAGGAGGATCTCTCTCTCCCAATTCTCTAGACGTCGCTAGAGCGCAAAACCTAAGAGAGATCTCAAATTTCAGCCAAATTCAAGATGCCCTAACCCTAGGAAAACAAACTATTTAATGCATATAATCCAAAAGGAAATCTCTAAACAATCCCTATATTCAAATTTCCCTCCTAAACTTCTCCTAAAACCTTCATAATCTACTCTTTTGGACTATGAGGTTTGATCGGCATATGCAGGAGGCAGAACTTCTCTGACTCTATTGCCCCCAAGTCGGTCCCGAATGGACCGGCTGGACCTGTCTAACAAATCTATAGAGTGAATCAATTAGTGGGGTATGAAGGATAAGGGGGTTTCATGAAGATTGGGAACCGGCATTAAGAAGATCTAGTGATGTGTGAAAGAGAATCAAAGTTAGTGACAAAATCCCTAGTGGGAATTAGTTTGAACAAAGGTTCAAATAATTTTTTAATAACATTCAAACATAGATTCAAACTTTGTTCGAATTGTTTCCAATTAGGCTTCAAATCATGTTTGAGCTCGAATCATGTTCGAACCAATTTCAATCACCATGATTTCAAAAGGGGATCACAAACAAAGGGTTTATCCCTGCTCGGCTGCAAGTTCATTCGAAATGAACTTTCAAGTATAGATCCATAAGAAAATAAATAGCGGGATATTTCTTTAATTACGTGCATTATGAGTCATGTAAAGTCAAATTTCCTTGCCAATATTAGAGAATCTCATATTCAAGAAATATTAAACTTTAGAAAGATGCCAATCCATATTTAAAAACATTGTTGTCCTCAAAACTCTAAAATCAAATCAATGGTATAAACATATGCAGCTGCTCAAAAGAAAATGGTTAAATAAGACGTAGCACATAGTCTGAATTCAGTTCGAATAAAGGTTTAAATAAGATTTGAATGAGGTTCGAGCGTTAGATTCAAACTTTGCTCGAATTATATTCCAATTTGGGTTTAAAATCATATTTGAACATCAGTTCGAAGCATGTTCAAATACAAACATGTTCCAACCAATTTTAATCTCCTCGATTTCAAAAAAGCATTTCGCATATACAAGAATTTACCCCTCTTTAGATGTAATTTCATCTAAAATGAACTTTCAAGTATATTTCTCCAAGAAAACAAATAGAAAAATAATTCTTCAATTATGTGTAATATGATTCATATAAAGTCGCATTTCCCTACCAATAATATAGAATAAAAAATTCAAGAAATATTAAATTTTGGAAAGATACCAATCCAGAAGTTAAACATTTTTGTCCTCGAACTCTAAAATCAAATTAATGGTATAAGCACATGAAGCTGCTTACAAGAAAATGGCTGAATAAGATGTACCACTGGTAAAGGAGATATCAGTAAAGAAAACAACGTTATTAATCTGGTGAAAATCATTATAATAACCATATTAACTTATCTTGGTTAACATAATAACAATGTTATTAACAAAAAAAACTACATTATTAATCTGGTGAAAATCATTATAATAACCATATTAACTTATCTTGGTTAACCTAATAACAATGTTACTAACAAAACTTTAGCGCGAAAATCTGTTAAGAGAAATACATACTGCACAAAAGAAGTTACACAAAAACTCATGCCACACAAGTACTTGATGAGGTGAATAAAAATTCTTCCAAGAAAAAATGGATGACACTCCCTAATTGATTGGTCCATCTATAAGGATGGAAGACAAATCATTATTTGTGTAGATTATTTTTTGGGAATGTAGCATTAATCATATGTTACACAAGATAAAAAATAATAATAATCTCCCCTCATAATTTGCCAGATACAGCCCAAAATAGAAAAACTTTTCAAAATAACTATATGGCAGGAAATTTCATATAGAAACATCAATATGAACATTCAGATACATACAGAATGCAATACAGCAGTAGTTGTAGGGATAGCTAATCGCCTTTGAGCTGGACCTCCAAGCTTTCCTCTCACAGAAGATGGTAACGGATTGTCCTTAACTACAGAACTTGACCAGAATATGGGCAAAACTAGTCTCGCATATGAAGCAACTTCATCCTGAATTCAACAAAGAAAAACTACTGATTACCAAAAATAGAATATCAGACGTGAGAAAGTTGAACACCAAAAGCTCATTAGAATGCATAAACATGATATATGAGCAAAGAATCATTCAAACATACCATTAAAAGAAGAAAATGCCCGGTAACTTTTTTTGAAACCTTAACAGTTTCCATAACAGATGATTCATCCAAATTTCCCATGAAAAGCTCTGTCCCAGCCATAGGCTTACCATGGAAAAGAAGCTTTTTCCAGACAACTTGCGATTCTTCATTTAAACGCAAAAGAAGAATGAGAAGCTTCATACGAATCCACTTTGTGGAATCAACTTTGCAAAGGTTGTCACAATAGCTCTTGAAAAACTGTTGAAACAAACGAGGAATATACACAAAACATTGTCAATTATGCATGAAGCATGGTCATTACATTGTCTACAATACGTGACCTTGGTATATGCGAAAAACAAAATCCCCTTTTAACCATAAATAGTGAAAAATTCTCTCAAAACTCAAGACATTGTGAACTATTCAATAATATTTCAACTGAATTACAATCACATTAAGAAGGCAAAGGTGCAAAGGTGCGGATGAACTAAAGTCTTCAAATTATTTTACAAATACTTATCAATTTCCAAATTTTCCGTTATATATCAGTAATTTGGTATCCTGACAATTCTTTCTTGGCAAACATTTACAACAAGATAAAGGATATCCCCAATAGCCTATAAACAATACAGTGAAATATTATTTTGATCATCAATAATTAAATGTCATGGAATTTTACAGAAAAAATGCACAACAGAAGAACGAGCACATGAAATCGCAAAGCTCCCTTCTTACTTGTTGCTTAGCAAACAAAGGCACAACAAATAAAATGACAAATGTATGTCATTCAAGAATTAATAGGTGCACTGGTTTCCAATAACATGTATTAAACCTAGAGAAATATTATATAAGAAAAAAATTTGTAGAGTAGCTAATGTTTACTCAGGCATGCCCTACATCATTCTACTCATTCCCCTCTTATAAATAAAAAGGATCCATATAGAATAAATATGACACAACCTTTTTCTCATCGACATTATAATGTTAACAGAGAACGGAGAACCTTCCCATCTACTTCGTCCTAAAATCACAACGCCAATTCCGCTAACCTTTTATGAGTCCCTGATCCCATCCCATGTGTCTTTACTACTCGATCCCAGGTCCTAAAGCAATTACTCCCAAACTTGTTGCTCAATCCAAACTCTCACCCACAACCCTTTGTCACATGACTTCCCTTGACTCTACACTTGCATTCTCCCTCAACCCTCCCACGCATCTACACCCCCGCACTTTCCTATGACCCTTTTTCTAGCGCTCACTTGCTACTCTTCCCGTACTCCTACATACACCCAAGCTCAAAACTACGCTACTAATTACGCACTCCCATTTATGCTCATAACTATAGTGTTTACGCTTATATATGTATGTTGTCTCTACCATTGCCATCTACTACCCTCATCGATGTTGGCTCACTACTTAGGACACAAGCACTTCTTGCATCATTGCTTAAGACAATCACTTCCTCTCTCCATCCCCCCTGCTTATAATATCATAGCTTCTCTATCTCCTCTCAATGACTTTAAAATCTCATCAATTATCAGCACCATTATCTACTTTAATGGGTATTAATTATCTCTCGCGGCTGAGGGGAGGGTCTTTTGATTTTTTGATCTCATGTCAATTGCTATTATATTGATGTCTCTCCTTTAGATGGTGTTGGCACCATCAAATTTTCTCGATAGAAAGCATCCAACTATGTCGTTCTTCCCTGATTGATCAATAATCTTGAATCTTCAATTGCCTCGACTATCATATTTTAAGACTAGATCAAGAAGATGTGGAATTTTCTTTATTCAACCAACTTTCAAAAAACCAATATATATTGAGTTTACACTCTTTACTAAGATATTTCTCGAAAGTAAAAAATGCATACATAATACAATAACTTTGTAAAGCATATGGAGTAAGTTATTCCAATATCGTCAATTCACTACTAAATTGTAATACCAAAAATAAATGTAAGCATAAACTAATTAATAAGTAATCAATTTATAATTTATTTTCATTTAATTAAAACTAAAATTTTGAGTATTAGTTAATTAAATCATTTTATTATTCATTGATTCAGTAGTGAAAATAGTAGATTTTCCACTCAAAGCTATCAGCATTGGAGGAGGTTGTGAGTGGGAATCCTGTGGCTGAAATAGGTTTAATGAAAGAGGAATTATTATATTATAATATTAGTGGAATACCTAGCTAATACAATGACTTAAGTAATCACTTCTTCACTTCTTCACAACCTGATTTCAACTGAGGTGTAATTAAGGTGGTGTATAAAAGGATAAGAAAATATGACCTAGAAGAACGGATTCCAACTGATGTGAGATACCCAAACAATGCATAGAAAATAGTAGAAATTTTAGGAAGAACGTTAGTGAAATCCCTATGGGAGGGAGTCGGAGTTTCCACCAGCCGCAGGATGGGTCCGGGCTCGTGGCGTGAAGTCCCTTGGAGAAGGGAAACGTAGTATCCGCCGGTCGCAGGATGTGTCCGGGCTTGCGGTTGTATCTTTGATATTTTGTTTCTTTATTTTTGTTCCTTCTTATTGCTCCTCGTAGTCATATTCATCCTCTCCCTACTTCCACCATCACGTCGTCCCCATCTCCACCTTGCCTCCGGCCCGTTACCCGCCCCATTCAAACCGCCGGCCACACCCTCTCCCATCCCCCATTGCCTAATTTGGATAATTCCTAAGTTTGGATTGTTATAATTTAGTTGGTCTTTGAATTCAAATTTTCTCAAATTTGAAATTCAAATTCTTTCCTAAATTATAAAATCTATTTTAGGAAAGTTTTCAAATTTTCTTTCCTCTTGGTTTTTCCCTCCATTACCAACTTGCCCTTAAACCTTTCCTAAAATAGTCTTTTATATTTTAGGTAACTCTATTCATGAGTAAATTCAAATCTATTTAAATTTAAAATAGTTACCTAATTTATAATCCTATTTGTGGTAACTTCCTATTTCATAACCTATTTAAATTTCAAATTAAATTGGATGAAATCTTTCATTCCAAATTTAATTTATTAATTTAAATAACCTAAATCATCTCCCCCAATCTCCTCCCTCATCATTAAGCCACCGGTCCCCCTCTACAATAAATGCCAAGGTTTATTTCCTAAAACCCATATATGCATTTGGAAAGACTACCAATTTCAGCCCTTAGTCAAGCCGAAATCTCCTCTATGCCTGCACTGCCTAAATCCTACTAAAATCAGCCTTTTTTTTCTCTGGAAGTAAATCTTTGCCTTAAATCCCTGCTAGCAGATTTTTCCCAAGGCCTTGCCCGTGGGATCTCTTCCATTAAACTCCACGTGACAGTGATTCTACTCCTTCCTCCAAATGCAGCATAATGTCTCCTTCATTGTCTTGCATCCACACCTCTTGGAAGTTCTAAAATTGCTGATCTAGAAGAGGAAAACTGCTGTCCATCACTTTGGAAGACCACAAATTGTTGTCCCAGATTTTCTATGTGTTGTCCAAAGGTTCGAGAATGAAATGGGTTGTTATCCAGACGCCAAGGAGCCACCACTCGATGTCTACTTCCTCTCAAGCCCACAAACCACCACATGAACCTTGGTATCTTCTTTCTTTGGGTGGCTGCCATCAATTCCGTTCTACATCACAATGTCTTCTAAATTAATTGTTAATATTATTATTATTATTTCTTATGCATTCTTTGTATATTTTATTGAGTCCTACTTCATTAGCAATGGTTGTATTGAAGAAAAGAGGATGGAATCTGCATTAGACAAAAATAGTGATTGTAAATATATTTTGGGTATACATAAATGTTCAATAATATTAATGGAATACCTAGCTAATAAAATGACTAAAGTAATCTCTTCTTCACTTCTTCACAACCCGATTTTAACTGATGTGTAATTAAGGTGGTGTATAAAAGGATAAGAAAATATGACGTAGAAGAACAGATTCCAACTGATGTGAGATATCCAAACAATGCATAGAAAATAGTAGAAATTTTATAAATTTAATCAGCAATTATATTTATTTATTCATGCTTATTCATATAATTGCTGATTTATTTATTATTAACTACAATAGCACAATTTATGATTATTAAAATTAAATGGTATTAAAAAAAAGAAATGGCATATATGGGGGATAGGCCCGCATAATTAAAGGAGAAAGACTTGACGATGTAAGCCAACACTATCAAAATTTTAAAAGTTCAGGATTTGGATCCAACCTTAAATAAGAGAACAGCTTCAATTCTAAAGGTTGGGCATTCAGACCTAATCTTGAATTGGAAAGATGAAATGGTACAAAAACTTATAATCATCCTATGACTTATCGAAAGGTATTGAACATTTAACAAGTTATAAAGTAATGTTATGTATTTCTTATGATCAGTGTGGAATGCCAATGTGCTCTAAATTAATTGTTAATATTATTATTATTATTATTATTTATACATTCCTTATATATTTTATTAAGCCCTACCTCATTAGCAGTGGTTGTACTGAAGAAAAGAGGAAGGAGTCTGCATTAGACAAAAGTAGTGATTGTCCTTTTTGGTGTAAATATATTTTGGGTGTACATAAAGGTCTAATTTGAGGTTATACATGTAAATAAATTTTGAAAAGTTTTAGTAAAGCTCTATATTTCTTTTAAGTATATTTGATGTTTATTTGAGATATATTACATGTTTTTTGTTATTAAGTAAAAAACTTGATATGTTATGAGAGTATAAATAGATGAGTAAAAAATAATCTATTAAAACTCTTCAAACATAGTAAGCTTTATACTTAACAACATGAAGTATGTAATATATCTCAATTAAACTTCAAATATAATAAAAAAATACATAATTTTACTAAAACTTTTTAAAATTTATTTACATATCCCAAAAGTCGCTATACAACCTCCTCTTGGACCTCTATATATACTTAAAATATATATGCACCAAAAACGATAGTCACCCCTTTTTGTCTAACGCTCTATTGGCTCCTTCCTCTTTCCTGCAGTATAACCACTATTAATGAGCTAGGCTCAATGAAATACACAAGCAATGTATAAATAATAATAATAATATCATTAACAATTAGTTTAGAATACATTAAAATTTCATATTGATCATAAGAAATGCATAACATTACTTTTTATCTTATTAATTGTTCAACACCTTTAGATAAATCATATGATGGCTATAAGCTTTTGCACCCTTTCAGTTTTTCAATTCAAGGTTGGGTTTAATTCTCAATTTTTAGAATTACAGTTGCTCTCTCATTTAAGATTGGGTTCGAATTCCCAACTTTTAGAATTTTAAAAGTATAGGATTACCTCGTCAAATCTTTTGACTTTACTTGTGTGGGTTTATCTCTCATATATGATTTATTTCATCTTTTTTATACCATTTAATTTTAACAATAATAAATTGTGTTAATGTAGTCACTTATTAATGAATCAACAATTACATAATTAATGAATCAATAATTATATGAATAAACTGAAATTAGAATGTTATCATAAATATAATAGTTATGAATTTATAAATATATAAATTTTCTACTATTTTTCTATACATTGTTTGGATATCTCACATCATTTAGAATTCATTCTTTTAGGTCATATTTTCTTCTCCATTTGTACACCACCTCAAACATGCATTTCTTTATTTACATATGCTTAAAATAAATAAAACAACAATATAACTATCTTATGAATTACCTCAATTGTACTCTTCCTCATTATACCCACAATGTTTCCTTATATCCTTCCTAATCAATCTTTTTTCCTTCTTCTTTTCCTACTAAATCAGCACATTCAGCATTCAGAAATTCATTTTTTCAGTAACAATTTACAATAATTTCAGCAATTATAGCAAACAACAGTTAATTTCAGCTAAACAACAATTTCAACCACTAACTACAGCATCTACCTAATTTTCCTTACCTTATTTTTTTTTGTTGAAATTTCCCCCACCGCTGCCTGCCTTAGCTCTGCCCAGCAGCACCTGCTCCTGCTCACGGAAAGCTTCGGATGCTAGAGGCAGGGAATCGGGTTGTGAAGAAATGAAGAAGAGATGGCTAAGTCATTTTAGTTATTCCACTAATATTAAAATATAGTAATTCTTATTCCATTAAGCCCATTTCAGCTGCAAGATTTCCCACTCACAACCTCCTCCAATGCATGTGGCTTTGAGTGGAAAAGCTACTATTTCCACTATTGTTTTCAATGGAATTAATATATAAGAAAATGATTTAATTAACTAATACTCAAAATTTCAGTTATAATTAAATGAAAATAAATACTTACCTGTTAAAAACCAACCATTAAAGCACAAATAAATCCAATGGCTACGGTGGTCAAACCATGGGACGGAGGACTCACGACAGAATACCATCCATATTCGGGTAGTTGATTTAGGAAGGATTATATTATAGTTATTATGTATTTATTTGTTTCTTTATTAATATATCTAGTATAGATCTATAAATAGGCATAATTTTATATAATAAAATGAAGCATATTTTTCCCTCTAAAATTTTATGAATTCAAACATGGTATCAGAGCCAACGGCCTTCATTGGCGTGGAAGAAAGATCGCCGAAGGAGAAAAAGAAGAAAACGAAGTAAATCGGAAGCCGCTTGCGAGAAGAGGTCTTACCGGAGCCTAACGGAAGACGAACCCGAAACCTCAACACAAGAAGGGTCGCTCGACTCTCAGCCAACCTAGTCATATCTCTCAGTCGAGCTCATGTAGAAGTCGCTCGAGAGAAGACATTCTCTCAGACATCAGAAGACAAGAAGAAGTCGCTTGAAGACGGCGCTTGGACGCTCCTCCAGTCTTCCTGTCTCGCTCGAATACGTCGGACAAAGCCGTGCCATAGACAACGACGCAGATGGAGCCCTTGTGAACGGAACCTTACCGATGGAAGACGTGGGATGAAGCCTGGCCGATTAAATGCAGTATTCCGCTATTGAGAAGCTAGCGGGACAGAACTCTCAAGCCCTCACTCGTGCAAGACCTCACGGGATCTTCCTGTCTCGCTCGATACGCCTAAAGGACCGAACCATTCAGTCCCTTGCGATTTTTTCAGCCGCTCACGCGAGAAGAGGGGAGGCGTCGGGTGCTTGCGAAATCCGACGGCCAATGGTGGTTTTAGGCGAGGTCTTGGGGGGGGGGAAATTAAAGGGAAATGCTAAGGAAGAAGGAGGTAAGCTTTTCTTGTAAAGAAACTCATTTTTTCCCTAGATTTCCTTAGCTTTAAATTTTAGGGTTTGCTCAAATCTTAGAGTTTTCAAAGAACAATGATAGGGAATGATTTAAAACATGATTCTAACTAATTCAAAATGAAATTTTGCTCAAGAAAATCTTAGGTTCCCGAAGGATTTTATGGAATTTTAATTTTGTCTTAGGAATATTGTTAGGAAGGATTTAAAAACACTTATAAGCATGAAATTTAAATTTATCCTAAAGTTTTTGTAATTTCAAAAATTAAAGTTTTTCTTAATTTTGAGATTTTGAGCTTAGTTGTTAACTAATATTGTTCCTAGAAGTCATGGGAGAGCTCTAATCAAGAGAAAATGAGATTTTGATTAAAAAATATTTTTCCCTAACTTCTAAATTAATTTAATTCAAAAAATAATTAGGTTTAATGATAATATAGGTTAGGGAAAATGATTTAAATTGTAATTGGAAGAAAATATGAAAATTCTGGGTTCCTAAAATTTGGATTTTAATTAAATCCAAAATTTGTATGATAAAATTTCATTATTTGTTTAGGTAAGGTAATTAGGGAGTTCATTAATTGCTTAGGTAGAGAAATTATGAAGGAAAATTTAGAGAATAAAAATATTTAATGAGAACATTGAAAAAGAGAGTTTCTTGTACATTAATTTAAGTGTTTGTTTCTTTAGGTATTAAACCTAAGAAGAGATTGGTTAGTGGAGGTTTGCAAAGTGCGTAGAGTAAGTGATGTAATCAAAAATTTGGGAGAGGGACCCAAATTTTTTATCACAAAAAAGAAACACTTCATATATAAAAGAAACTCACTAAAATACCCAAAAGAATACAAAATACGACAATTGAACCAAAACAACTTTATTTTAATAAAATAAAATGACTTACAAACTTTTAAAATTAAAACGACTTACAAACTTGACTCAATCACTTGACGACACCCTAAAGTTGCTTCACTTTGAGAAGAATGATACATATGGAATGACACTTGCGGAAAGACGAAAGAGATTAGAAGCCCGAGAAGAAAGAGGAGAAGCTCGCAAGCTTTCCTAGAAGAGGAGAGGAAGAAGTGGCATGGATCGCAAGCTATCCAAGAAAACCCTCAGGTTTCTTTCCAAAAATCATTCTCATAACTCTACTATAAAACAGCCACAAAACAACTATTTATAGGCACAAAGAAGGAATACAAACAGCCACCTAAAAGCAATATTTAAAGCCATTAAAATAGGGAGATAGAAGGTCATAAGTTACTAAGAAGAAGACCAAAAGACTGCAGGAATTCTGTAGGAAGAATGCATAGAAAACAGTGGAAAGGCTCATGGAAATCCTCCCAAACAGCCACCAAACCAGTCCCCAAAAAGCTGTTTAATTTCTGTCCAAAAACAGCCCAAAATTCAGCAAAAGACTCTTAGAATTCTTTACAAAACAGTCCCCAAAAACTGTCCAAATTCAGCCCCAAAAAGACTCTTCAATTCCACCCATAAATGGGTATTAAAAGGCTAATAATTCCTGCACAGAAAACCCAATCGGCACAGCCACGGAACCAGGAAAAATCACTGAACCCAGCAGTTTATAGAAATTCCAAATGGCATAGCAATTCTCAAGGGAAAGCCACGGTTCCAGCACATCTAAAAAGACAACAATTAAAGGGGATAAAGGCCACGGAATCAGCCAGCAAAAGCCACAAGACACCCCATAAATGGAATGATAAAAGCCACATCATTCCAAGCATTATTTCCCATAGGTTTTCCAAAAGCCTTTCTTGGAAACAACCCAGCAGCTCACGAAACCAAGGCACCAGCAAACAGGCGGAATTTTCAAAGCAGCACAGTAACGGGAAAACCTTCCCATTTCGGAAATCGGCCAAGCCATGGAAATATCAGCTGGTTGAAATGCTAGCATTAAAATCATTAGCTTCAAAGCATATAATTCAGCCACCATAAAAGACAAGCCATGGAATCCCAAGAGACAAGAAGAAAAGGGGAAGGGGAAGGGATAAGGAAATGAGAAGAAAAAAAAAAAGGGAAAGAAGAAAAATCATTTTAAGAAATAATGAGCTAATTTTTAGTTCAATAAATGAACTAAAAATCAGCTCATAATGAGCTAATTTTTTTACTAGACATTAATGAGCTAGATGAGTCAAAAATCAAATATTAGGATTTGATTTGACCCCCCCTTGCTTACATCAGTAAGTGACAATTACATTCTAAATTTCAGGTCTTCTCTTTTAAGGATGTTTATGTTGCATTGTTACATTTCATGTTTAGATAGAAAACTCTTCATATGTACAAAAAGTTTATGTTGCATTGTTACATTTCATGTTTAGTCAGAAAACTTTTTACATTAATCCTTAAAATGTTATTTATGCCTTGAGTTGCATATGGATGTTTATATTGCATTGTTACATTTCATGCTTAAATAGAAAATTTTTCATATGTACAAAAGTTCATGTTTTATTTTTACATTTCATGTTTAGATAGAAAGCTCTTCATATGTACAAAAGTTTACTTACATGCTTAATCAGATTCATTTTAGTGGATCAAACATATATATGGTTGATATGTTAAATCATCTTATGTTATAATATCAATGATATGCAAGTTTGTGCATGTTGAGGCGAATTACCAATACGGTGCACTTGCACAATACAGCTTTAAGGGGTAAAATGATGATAAATGGTCAAATATGAGATTATACATGATCAGTACAATATGGGTACTCCGGTACGAATGTTTATATATATGATATCTATATTGAAAGCAATGTAAGGAAGTTTAGCCGTTTATGTCTCTTAAAAGTATTCATTTCATTTCATAAAGATGTTATAGATATATACAAGTTCAATTAGCATTTATGTGATTCCTTTATATTGCGATGAGTTCAGATGTAATTGTTATTTGCTAAGCTTAGCTCATTCCCTAGTTTTGGGATACTTTTCAGGAAACCATGCTGCTAGGTGAATGGCTGAGCGACCCTAATTTTCGTACAACCGTAGAGGATCGGAGGATAGGTTCCTAGTGTATTTTCTTTAGTTGTTGTAAAATGATTTTGTGGGTGAATGTTGACATGATAAACTGTTAGCCACCCTTTGTAAATCCTATGATATTTAGATATGAAATGTTTTGTTATAAAATTAAAAGTTGTTTATAGAGGCGTTAATTATCTATTGAGTTGTTTTAGATTTACATATTTCATGTTTTAATGATATTGAAATGCTATGTTCTAACATTGAAGTCCGACATCCGTTCTCGCCTCGTCTATGCAAGCTCACCGGGTCGGGTCGTGACATCCACTGTCACGACCCGGCCCGATGAGCTCGCATAGACGAGACGGGAATAGATGTCGGACTTAAATGATATAACATGACATTTCAATATCAGAGAAACGTGAAATATAAATCTAAAAACTTCTTAAAAGATAAATTTAGCGCCTCTTAAAACATAATAGTTTCCAATCTTAACAAAAATATTTCATATATAGTCAAAGATATACAAAGGTGGATAAAAAATTTCTTTCATGTCAACATCCACCCAAAAATCATACCACAACTATAAAAAAATATTATAAAAGGAACCTGTCATCTGGTCCTCTACGGCTATACGTAAATTAGGGTCATTCAGTCATTCACCTAGTAGCACGATCTACTAAAAATATCCCAAAACTAAGGAATGAGCTAACGCTCAACAAATAACAATTACATCTAAAATTCATATGCAATGAAGAGGAAAACAATATGCAAAGTTGGTAATGTATTTACATGTAAAAGTAGTTCAGTAATTAACTCCATATATGTCATATGCTTCTCGATGTCATATGCTATGTGTATGTCAATGTCATATGCTCCATATATATCATATGCTTACCTCATTTAATTAGTACATGATGTTGTATCACATGTTCATATATCTCTAGCTTATGTATATATTACATATTCGTACCGGAGTACCCATATTGTACTGATCAGGTACAATCTCATAATTGGCAATTCATCATCATTCTGCCCCGAAGAGTCATATTGCCCCGAAGAACCGTATTGTGCAAGTGCACCGTATTTGATATTTTGCCTCAACATGCACAAACTTGCATTTTTAACTCATAATATAATATGATGCAACAATATCAAACATACATATGATGAATTTTATTTAAGTCTGAAAGGGAACTTGATTATATGAAGAGCTTTTTATTTAACATGCAAAGTACTTTATATAAAAATTTTCTAACATGTCAAGTACAAGGTGACATAGAAGGTGACATAGAGAAATGTAACATGAAAAACATTAACATACTAAAGTGACATAATGCAATCCAAACTTAAAAGAAAAACATGAACCTTAGAATGTAATGTCACTTACCTTAAGCTCTCTTCGCACAACTCCCTAAATCGGCCTTGTCTTAGGTTTAACATAAAGAACACAATTACTAAAAATAATTATACATGCCAAATGTCTTATTAAAAATTCTCATTACATAATTCAATTTTCTAAATTCCCTTCCCATTTTCTACTTAAGAAATTAATGACCATTAACATCAATTTTCGGATTTAATGAAAATCACTATTTTAATAACCCAAATTTTTCATATTTTCTTATAATTACAATTTAAATCACTTTCCCTAACATATAGTATCATTAAACTTATTTATTTTCGGATTAAAATAATATAAAAATTAGGGAAAATATTTTTTATCAAAATTTCAATTTCTCTTAATTAGAGCCCTCGGCCCTCCCATGACTCTTAGAAAAAAAATTTATTAACCACCTGGCTCAAAATTTAAAATTTTGGAAAAGCCCTAATTTTGGAAATCACAAAAACCTTTAGGAAAAATCAAATTATTGCTTAAACTCACTTCTAAACCCTTCCTAACAACATTCCTTAAAAAAATAAATTTTTATGAAACCTTAATTTAGAACCTAAAGTTTTCCTTGAGCAAAAATTCATTTTTATGGTTTAGAATCATGCTCACATACATTTCCTGTCATTCTTCTATGAAAGCCCCATCATTTAAGCAATAAAATTTTAAACATAAGGAAATATATGGAAAACTT
The DNA here is from genome assembly GCA_019514585.1 of Dendrobium officinale. NCBI lineage: Eukaryota > Viridiplantae > Streptophyta > Magnoliopsida > Asparagales > Orchidaceae > Dendrobium > Dendrobium officinale. The sequence continues at coordinate 6,834,732 of CM033685.1, read as the reverse complement.
GAGTTTCTTTGCAAAAGAAACATACATTCTTCTTCCTACACACTTCCCTTTAACAAATTTCAGGATTTTCAAAAATCCTAAATTTCTAATCATGAAAAATCTTGGAAAAAAAAGAAAGATTTCTAGGTTTAGATCTTACCTTTTCTTCCTTGAGCTTTCCCTTTGATTTCCCCTTAAAATAGTAGCCAAAAAAGCCGCTGGTCGCCGGCTTCGTGGAGATCCTGCCGCCCCTTTTTCCTCTCTCTCGCATGCGGCCGAAGGAATGACCCAAGGGACCGGATGGTTCGGTCCCTTAGGCGAATGAGGCTTTAGGGAAAGAGTTTAATTGCCAAATTACACATGTGCCCCTTCTCCAAATATTCTCCTTAAGGCTCATGAGGGGTAGTTTGGATAAAAAGGCTAAAGTTTACTTGAACTAACTTCGACGATTTTTAGTTTTAAAATTGTACGAAATTAGGTATAGGTTCTTTATACTGTTTCGATCGAAATTTCGTGTAGGATTTAATAAAATTATTTGCGTCGAATTCAGACGACTTCAAAATTTTGCCTAACTTCATCGTGGCGCATCGAAATGCGTGCGACGCATCCGATCGAAAGTTTTTGGGTTTTACATATTGCTCACCCACAAACTAACACAAGACAGAAGCTGTGAATCGCAATTTGAAAAATCTATTACAATATTTTGTGGGGTAGAAAATCCAACAATGGGATCTTATTCAACTCAAGTCAAATTTGCTTATAATTGATCTATTAGCCAGATCACAGGTTGAAGTCCTTTTGAGACTATACATAGAAAAAAAAAAACCATTATGCCTATAGAATTGACCACAACGACCACTACTACTACTACTAAGTTTAACATTGATGCCAGTAAACAAGCTGGCAAGATTAAGAAACTCCAACTATTTGGGATATGATAATAAAGAACACCCAATATATAAACATTGCACTTCAGTTTCTTCTAAAGAAGGTGATTAGGCATGGATTCCTTTGCAAAAAAAACATTTTCCACCAAGTCCATTTACAAAACTTAAACCATAGGCCAAAGGCCCTTTACGTGTCATCAAGCATATAAGCAAAAAATACATACCAAATTAATTTAACAAAAGAAACAAGCATATTCGAAAACTCTAATGTCACAAAACTATCATCATATTACAAATAAAAAAAGGCTCAACACATTAAAGATGAGTCTCCTCTAGCCCAGGAAGCACAACATAAACCTTGGGGATAGAGTCCCTTTTTACAAGTTTCCTTATATTATGAATTTTTTTTTTCCTTTTTTAGAGGGCATATTTGTACAAAAAGAGTTCAATAATATCCATAGGGGATGGCACATTTAAACCCCATTTCTCTTTAATGGCTAGTCTTTAGTGGAGTTATTTCAGGTTTTGATCTACTTTTGGGGAGGATTTCCTGATTTAGGAAGGGTGGAAAGGAGGAGGTGTTCGTAGTAATGGAGTCTAGAGTTTCACCACAATCATCATCAAAACTCTGGCAATCATATACAGGTGGCTATCTAAGGTGGGTTGCAGTGAAGTACCTCTATGAGAAGGATTATCGTGAGCCTAAGTAGATCCTTGGGGTTGTCAAATAGCCATCAAGGATGGTACAGCCAGGTATATACAGTTAACAGGCTTACTAGCAATCCCAAGAGCGAGGATCATTGGATGGTGGCAAGTCTTCTTCCCTGTTGATCAACTACCATGGATCAGCCTCTGTTCTTGTAGTCGGATTTATGAAGATCTGTACATGGCCAATTTTGCCCATCCAGCAGATCAATGATTCAAGAACTCAAAGGAACCTTCAGGAAAATGAGCAAGAAGGAGATCTTTTGGTGCATGATGGGGACATCGACAGGAGATTATGACACGTTTATCAGAGACGACACAGGAGATCGATGGCCATGATGGAGAGCCTTTACTATTGATGCCTATTTTGTATTAGCATTTCATGTATTATGTATTTCTTTTCAGTTTTTCCACTTTTGTCCTTATGGGTAGTTGTTTGTTTTTGTAGCTCAAGGGGCATGTTAGTCTTTTGTATTAGTTATCATGTAGAGCCTATATATATATTGTAAAACCCGAAAATCTTATTTTAGGCTTAGCACGCTTTTTAAAGCGCCGCGACGAGAATTTAAGTGAGATTTTCAAGGTTATCGGAATGCAACGAAATTAATTTTAGAAAATCCTACGCGAAATTCTGATCGTTTTAGTATATAGAAGTTATGCCCAATTTTGCCTAATTTTGGAGTTATTAATTTTAGAAGTCCCTAAATGCCAACTTTGCCCCTAGGTTTTTCTTAAGCCGAATTTACTTAAGTGAGGGCAAGGGAGTCATTTAGCAAACCCCAAATCCTCTTAATGGCATAACCGAGCCCTCCCTCTCCATTCTCACGCGTGAAACCAAGCGGACCGAACGGGAGCGGACGGACGGGCGACGGGCGGCTTCCGCGAGGGCTCTCCGGCGACTATTTTTCCGGCGAGAAATTTAGGTCGAATCGAAGAGGGCGACGAGGGAAACATTCAGGTACGATTATTTTGTAGCGAATCCTTCTAAATCTCTAGATATTTGAGATTGAAAAATCTAGGGTTTTTCCAAAACCTAGTTTTCTTTCAAATTTTCTTTAAGGGATTGTTAGGTGACGATTAGCAAAGCGTTTCAATGATAAAAATGAAAGAATTTGAGAAATTTTGGAAGATTTAGAAACTAGGGTTTTTGACCTAAAACCTTAATTTTGTAAGGCACCTTTATGAAAATGATTCCTAAGGGTTTAGGAAGTGTTTTTAAAGAAAAATTTTAAGTTTTTAGCGAAAACTTTATTTTCTTAATTTTTAGGATTATTTTAATCCGAAAATGATTAAGGTAATTATTAAATTATGTTTAAGGAAAACTTTGACATGATGATTTGATGGAATTAATGAATTTAGGGTTTCCAAAAATTTAGGTATTTTATTAATCCGAAAATAAATATTTATTTAATTAAATATTTATTAAATGTCGTATAAAAACGTTAAGGAAAATATGATTGGTTTAATGATATGTCTTTTTGGAAACATCTATAGGTTCTAATCGTTAAGGAGGAAAGACCTTGTTGAAGCGACGAATTGTGCTTAAATTTGAGGTAGGTGTTCAGAAACAGTTAAAATTATAAATGCTTTAATTCTTTAGTTCATTTATAATTCATGTTTTTATTCAATTGAATTATATTTTAAATTCAGTAACTTTTGTAAGTTTATGTCTTTTATTTGATTTCATCTTTTGTTATGCATACGAATCATATAAAGGGACATATTTGGGCATGAAATTTATATGAAAGTTTATGAAAGAAATTTTATTGAAAAAGAAAGAATTAAGGGAATAGTAACCTTTCATGTTTGCATGTTGATCCGGATGTACCCAAATGGTAAAGGAGCTCTTACGAGCATTAGTAAAGGAAGGTTCTTATCAACCTATGGTAAAGGAAAGTTCTTATGAACTTATGGTAAAGGAATTTGGCCACTATTTGACTGCGTACCTGATCAGTACGAAATGGGGTACATTCGGGACGGGTGATTCATTAAGCATACATACTCTGCACTTTGCATTTCATATGAATAAGATTAAGAAAAGAAAGGAAAGGAAATGTTTATGTAAAAGAGAATGTTATTGCTTTAAGACATGTTTAAAAAAATCAGTTTCTAATTAAAATAGTTTTATTTCAGCAATTTATAAAGTTAATTGTATTATGAACTACCTGCTGGGCTTTAGCTCATTCCTCGTTTTGGAAATCTTTTTCAGGAGAAAAGTAATGGCTGCTCGACGACCTTACATGTATCGTCGTAGGGGACCTCAGGATGAAAGGTTCCTTTTTGTGTTTTCAATTTGAGTCTTTGTATTTGTTTCAGTGTAGTTCGTGAATTTGAGGTTTATGTAATTGTGAAAGTTTATGTTGTGATGATGAATTAGAAAGTTTTATTGGTTATGAGACAGTTGATCACTTTATAACAATTCAGTTTGAAGTTTATTAGTGGCTCTTTCATGTATTTTGGGATGATATGTATGTTCTAACCTTAAGTTTTAAATAAAATTATGTTATGTAATTATGCTCTTCCGTACGATCGTCTGTTCCCGCCCCGATATAATCGGGCTAGCCGGGCCGGGTCGTGACATATATGGCTCTTGTATCTTGTATGAGGATTGATTATTGTTAATGAAAATTTCTAGTTATTGATCTCTTTGTGAGTTCTACATTTCTCTAGTTCTCTTCGTGAGTTCTTGAGGAGAGTTTCGTCGATATCTGTGTGAGTTCTGGCATCCCTACAATCTCTTTTGAGATCTTGAAGGAGTGCGTGACGTTAGAAATTCCTAGATTACTCCAAAATTTCTCATCCTTTACCAAGCTCTGGAATTTCCTCCCCATTTTCTCCTTGCCGCCGGCCCTGTTGGCCCGTCCAGAAAATTGGCCGCCGGCTGATTGCTCCATCCCGCAATCAGCCCCCTCTGCCGGCCTCCCCTCCACACCGCTTCCATGTCCGTCTCACACCAGCCCGCCGGCCACCCTACTCCCATGAATTGAAATTCAATTTCAAATGCCTCAAATTCTTTCCTAATTTACATCTAGATCACTTAGGAAAGTTGCCTTTTTTTTTTATTATTCAATTACCTATTAGATTCCAACAGATCCAATGGCTTAATACCACTTAGGAAACTTTCCTAGTAGAGCAAATCTGAAAATCAAATCTCAGATTTGCTGCCACCATGGTCTATTCTCTAGAGGGCCCACTTAATTAATATTAATTGCTCCCTCTTCAATACTTATGGCCGGACCCTTAAATGGCTCTCCTCTCTCCCCAAATTAAATTAAATGCTCCACTAAATCAGCTACAAATCCTTCTCTATTGCCGCCCATCTCCCCCCCTTGCATTGATTTGAATTTTCAAATCAAATCCCTCCCCCTTTATTTGGAAGCCAAATTGGATTTCAATTAATTTCCCTCCCAACTCTCTAAAACTGAAATTAATTTCAGTTTTCAAAATAAACCCAACCCCCTCTCCTCTCTTGGATTTCTTCGTGATCTCTCATCTACAAGCTAAGGATGCATGGCGGATCCCAAACTTGAAGGCAGACTCGTGTTCGACGTCTACGGAGACATCCACATTCTTCGATCCCCATTCTTCGACGTGGGGTTTGACCACGACGACACCAGTGGAGGTTACTTGGATCGAATCCTCCCCACCCTTGTGCACGTCGTCGACGGTCAATTTTCAGACTACGAGTGGATCATCAACGGTCATCCTCCCGTGCCACCTCCACCTCCGAGTACCTTCCCAACAATGACGTTCCTCGGCTCCTCCCTCCTCGTGGCGACTTCATTTCTAGCGTTGACGATCTTCCTCCGCTCAACCTAGATTCGTAGGAAAGAGAGAAGGTTAACAAGGTGAACAACTTGTTATTAATCTTTGGATTCATGTTATAAGCTTTTAACATTACTTCCCCCTTTGTGTTTGATTAAATTGTCTTGGTGAATTTCCATGCAATTCTTTGCCTAAGCAAGTTGAATACGGAGAACTATTGTAACCACTTTGAATTGATGCATGATTTTATAATGGTTAATCTATTAGTAAATTTTCTTTTATAATCTTGTGTAACTCCAAGCTTGCATCACATCAATGATTAACTTCAAATCAGGTTAATCAGTGGTTCAATATGTCTAGCCAACATTTGCTTTGGGAATTGCATCTCCAAGAAAGAAACTCACAACCGAGGATCAAAAGAGAGAGATCATATAAGGCACCATACACTAGGATCACTTCAGCTAACTATTTGGGCTTGGAAAACTGCAAGGAAGCAGAGATTGTTCTGGATTTTCCTAGAACCTGTAGTGAATTGCAGCGGTACCAAACTTAGGAACTTCAAGCAGTAAGGTGGAAGTTCAAAACCTATGTTGCACCGATACACCTATTTATGAAGGCGTGCTGTATCCGATACACCGATACACGGATATGCCTCTGATACTCCACCGATACGTGTCGGATACGCCAAAGCCGTATCCAATTAAAATACTATTTAATTTCAAAAGGACACGCGTATCCGATACACGTGTCCCTTGAAAAACAAAAAGAAATCCGAAAAAAAGACGTGTCGTATTTACTTCCGCGGTTGCGAGCAAGATACTCTAATTTCCGAGATGAATTTGAGTCTCTTGATGATATGAAAATATTAAAATTTACTAATCTTACACTTGATGGGACTAAATTAGAAGCTAGGATATTTATTGAAGATGATATATAAGTTCTAAGACAAACAAATGAAGAAGATAATTATATCATTATTTCTATTGAATAGTTGAAACTTCATGTGCTAGATAATTTATGTTTATGCTTTTGTTGTTGTACTAGACATTTAATGATGTTGTTGTCATTTTTTTTTGTAATTCCAAATATTATGCTTTGATTGCTTTCTTAATTTTTATGTATGATTTATAAATTATAATGTCGTGTCCGCGTCTTACCTGTATCCTGTATTTTTAAGAATTGACGTGTCCCGTATCCGTATCGTGTCGTATCCGTGTCGCCGTATCCGTATCGGTGCAACATAGTTCAAAACTGAAGCTTTCAGGAAATAAGCCTCATCTAGCTAAAATTCCTTTGAGCAGCAAGGTTCTTTAAGTTATTATTTTAAGAAGGTTTCAGTAATCTTTAGTTATATTTTCTTCACTATCCTGCGATGGAAAGTAGTTTCAAATGGTTCTTCAAGTCGCTTACTTTTCTAAAAAGTTTAATAGTAAATTTGGTGGCATTATCTCTCAGTGTCAGAAGAGGCTCAGACGCATCACAGTATTACATTTGTGTTACAAGTTCATGAAAAAGGAATGTGCAGTCAGCTCATAATGCTTTCCACAGGTTAGGGATTTTGAAAAGAATTGAATTTTGATCCTTTGACCGTTGCAAAGAGGCTACTTCCGTGATTCATTTATGACAGTCATATCCTAGTGGAGAAATCCTAGCAGTGCTCCAATAAATTTATAAAAGAAGCACAACAAAAAGGGCATCCGCATTATTTAATAACAAACATTTACATGATCGTCTTGCAATATACTAGTAAAAGGAATATTCTTAACATATCATACATGATCAAGAAAAGACATTCTAATAGGAGACAATAAAATAAATTCATACAGCCATAGCACTAACTCTTTCAAACATTAGTAACCGCAACAATCAACGGATCTATTTTGACCACTTCTAAACAATAATGAATAAATAAAAACAAGAGCAGACCTCCCCCTAAAAAAAGAAAAAAAAAAAAAAAGGAAAGAAAACAGCTAGATATCATGAAACGCAAAGGTCATCAACAAGCCAACAAAGCACACCTCAAAAATAGGAGCAAGATCTTGCTCATCTCTGATTACAAGGAAGAGCAGCCAAGCCCACCTTTGCGCCTCAACTAACCATCCATCTATGTCATCATCATCAAACGACACAGTATCATCAGATGTAAGCCTATGCTGAATGAAGCATGAAGGGAAATATAAAAGATTCTTCAGAAGATATGTACGTCCGTCAATGAGCCCAATGTTTCTATCCTCATAACTTATTTTAGCTATCCATGCTTGCAGTATGCATCTTAAAGGACCTGTTTTACGAGCCGAGACGAAGCTTGTTAGGAACACAAAAGATCAGGAGAACACCTCAAACATAACAAGTCATGATGAAGAATATAAAGCTAAAGCAAAAACATAAAAAGCAAGATCTTTGTATTACAAGCACAATGTTTAAAGGATGAATTCAAGAAAACGAGATCCCGAATCATATTTTCATACAGCTACAGCCACCCTCTCATCATTGGTCAAATATAGTACATGCCAAATACTAAAAGCACAAAAATTACCTAAATTCAAGATAAAGTTTTCCTAAATGAAGTTGAGCTCCTAAGGCTAACAACATTTTAATATATTGGATTCCATACTGGCCATGTAGGAAAAAATTGCAAAACCAAATTGTTATGATTTCCATGTTCTGCTTGTTGTTATTGCTTAATAAATGATTAAATGGTATGTCTGCTGGTAATCTGTCAAACTTGAGCATAGCAACCTATGCAAACCAAGGCTTCGTTTAGTGATGCATGCTTGAGCCGCACTTAAAAATTGTGCTTAAGGACACCATAGAAATCAATTCCTATAGCTTGCAACCCCCCTCCCTTACAAGGCAGCTCATCCATCTTTGTGAGAGAATAGACTTCTTTATTTCATATTAGCACAGCATTAACAAATGAAAACAAAATAAATATTCAAGTATACTACATGAATGGGAGAAATTCAACAAACTCCCAAACAACATAACAGATGAGAATTTCACCAAAGATAACAATATTTAAAAGTCAAAATATAATGGCAAGCCCAAGCAAGATTATGATAAAATTAGAAACAATAAAACTAAGGAACGAAAAAAAAAATCAGTTTTACAAGAATAAACAGGTAAAAAATTTCAACAAAATTTGTGATTGATATGTCATATTTAGCTTACCAGTTACATCAATAAATTCTCGGGGAAATGCTGAAAGAAAATGAAGAAACACCTCAAGAGAAAGATCATGGATATTTATCAACGAAGATGCAGCTTTAAGAATCTGCTCACAAACTGAATACATGGAGAAGTTAAGGACCCCCTTGCAGACATAGATATGTAATCAAATAAGTTAAATTATCGGCACAACTGAAAATTTGTAACTAAATTGAAAGAAAAACCTTGTAGGCGATAATTAGGATTGTAGTGCTGTTTAGTTCTTGAAATCAGAATTTTGAAAGCATCCAGCAACTCAACAGCACTACAGTGAACATCATTATTGGAAGTAGAATCAAACTGTTCAACCACGCAGTTTGCGCTTGAACATTTTTTTTCGTTTCTTTCATTTGCATTAGAATGACAAGAAGTTGAAGAAATACAGAAAGCCAGCGTCATCAATCCAGCTCGACCAAATGACTCATGTCTAGCAGCAGAAGCTAAGCTCCATGCAAGTGTTAAGCATTCACTGCAAAGGATTAGAAGAATTTTAGCAGGCAGGAAAACATGCTATACGGATCACAATACTCTCAAGAACAAGCATCACACTAAATCGAATTCTGAAAAACAATTTCAGGAGATGCAAAAGATTTATTCTGTCAAGCAGGACATAAAAGTATGTATTCAACCAGGTATAATTTGATCTCATGGAAAAAAAAAATAGCATAAATCATCAAAAAGGTGTACTCGTCTGATATTGCAGGATGACCATAGTCTCAAGGAAGTGCAAAAAATACCAATATTACAGGAAGAATGATCAGGTAATCCATATTACTGACTACTAAATCCTAAACGGCCCACAAAAAGTCTAACATAATCAACTTTTTCTGGACTCAAAACTCGGAATATTCACATGATAGTTTTCCCAGAAAAAAAAAAAAAAAAAAAAAAAACTCACTTGATTAGATTTGCTGGATTAACAAAACTTTGGACCCAAGGGATTAGAAGCTAAAACACCAAAAACAAGTCTGATTTAACAAATAAAATAAAATGAATAATTAGTTGACTTAAAATCTTCGTTTTGAATCTCCAAAACCTTTAACAAAGTAGCAATAACCGCAGGACAAATGCACTCAATGCAACTTTGGTTTGCAATAATACATGCTCAGCCACATGATAATGCAGAGTAGGTAAAATCATGTTTTTTAATTAAATTTGTGTTTGCTGTTTATGTTTAACACACATTTGACAAAGTTGTCAACACAAACATTAAACATTTGGCAGATTACATGACTATAATCTGAATTAACCAAATTGGCAGATTACATGACTATAATCTGAATTAACCAAATTTGAGGATCATCAATTCATGATGTTATATGAAAAAGATCACACATGACATCCAACAATAGCTCAAATGAAGATAATCTTTATCCAGTCATAATCTTTACAAATAAAGAACAAAAGAAAGTGATGCCATGTGACAGTAGAGGGCATTTAACATGTTTACAGGTTTTCAGACTTTAGCTATCATTTGTGATTGTTTTAGAAGATACTCAAATTGATCTAAGAATAACTGATCATTCTACTGTATAGCTAATATGAACAAAATCATATTTGTCTTGAGATTTATGAATCGGAGTTCTTATTTTGTTTTAAATTTTAAATAGTTGGTCTAAAATTCTTTTAATGGATTGAAAAATATCGAAATTAAATTAATCGATATCCATTCAAAATTTTATAATAGTTAAAAATAAGATTATTTAGAATTTAAAGTATTAAATGAATTTATAGTAGAATCTTAAATGAATATAGTATTGGGTTTTAAACATGCATATTACCAATTTATAACTGAGCATATTATAGAACATTAATAGAGCTTATTCACAAGTTTCATAAGATAATGCTAATGATCATAAATAAATCAAGAAAACAATTCAAACTTGATCGATTAATTAATTAAATGATAATGAACAAGCTCTTATTGAGCTAAGTCATGAGTAATTTGTCAAGCATAGTTCATTTACTAAAGAAGTAAACTAATATTTCCATCATATAAACTCATTGCTTCTGTTTTGCACTTGACTATAGAAGTTTCTTTCATAGAATGTTCTTTATGTAAAGTTATGCCACGCCTTTTCATTATTGTCTATTATTGTCCATATTGTTATAAATAATAAATATAATGTCTGCCTCAAATTTTCATAAATGGCATGATCATCTTCTAAGCCATGTCTATGATTCCAATTCCATGTCACTAATAAACCTATGCACTCCAATTCACTTTAGAAATCATGATTTTTATACCTAAATGCTACATTATTGCTATTAATCTATAATGCAAATCATAGGTCCATACTCCCTTTGAAGTTATCAAATAAAAAGGATGTATATAAAAAAATGTAATATATATAAATGCTTGCATCTGTAAGTTGAAAGATGAAGCCCACCTCGAGAAATAGTTGAGGATGTTAATGGACCCGAGCACTAATTACTCCAACATTTCCACCAAAAACAATAGTAGGTGTAGAAGTTATGCCTTATTGGGCCACCGGGAATGTATTGGCCATGGTGCGTTGTGTGCCTTATCACCATAAAAAATAACAAGCATAAGAGTTGTGCTTCGCTAGTTATAAATCTCAACTTCTTTGCATGAATGCTCAACAAAATCAAAATTCATATTGCTTATTACTTCCCATTCTTTTTGTTCACTATTACATACATAGAACTTAGAAATATATATTGAATTATTAATATAACTTGCCTCAATATATGTTGATAACATTTTTAGTAAGAAAAGCATTACAATGCTACTGGAGGCTAGGGCAACTATGTAAAGAAGGTGTGGTCATATTTATGTATGATGAAGTTTTACGATCTAGTATTTGAAATGATTGCAAGTAAAAAGGATATCACTATACCCGGAATGTTAGATGACATTAAATTGATGAATGGATACTATAATTATGTTTTGGATTGACATGCTCTTACTTCAACTCATATAAAGTGCCTTAGTAAAAGTATCCCCATCGTAGCCTTTCTCGCATTATATTGCAAAAATTACTAATAACAGTATATCAAGGAATAGCTTAGACAATCCCATAATCAAGGTCATCAATTCCCACCTTGACCATTCATATGAGCTCTCCGGAAGAATTCTAATAATGCAGTTGTTTCCAATATTCATTTAGGCCAGCCCATGCATATATAGGTTCACTTGCAATATTTCACCCAAACAATTAAGTACGACCCACTAGTTTTAATTTAACATATATAAGTTCAAAATCGAATGATTGGTAATCTTGAGAGAGTCCGAGATTATCAACCCTCTTTGAAAATTTCACAAGATAATACTTCCATTAAATGTAACAATCCAATTTAAATCATCATGATAGTTATGCCGTGTTTATATAGAACCATAACTTATCCAATTTCATTAAAGTTGTGCGCTTTTTTTTTTTTTTTTTTTGAAAAAAACATTATGTCCAACTTTTAGAAGACATGATATGTAATCATAAGCTTTAACACGAATTAAGAAACTAGGACAACAAATGCAACTTAAAATGAGATCACAATAAAAATACAAAAAAATGCCCATCCAATGTTTACTAATTATGAACTTCAGGAAACAAATCACATTTAACGTAAAAATAATAACACGTTTCTATCATTCCAAATAATAATGTAACAGTTGACAAACTTTGAAATTCCAATATAAAAATAATAAATAAATTTTGAATTTCAGTGACATTTGAAATTCACATAACAAAAAAATGAATCTGGCATCTATCACACTTGAAAACATTTCATACATGCACACATCATCCAATGAATAAATTTAAAGCAAGAACAATGATTAAAAATCACCGAAAAAGAAGATTCAAGCCTCACATTGGCACAAGCAAACTCACCCCCAGAAGTAATCATTAACACCTACGAAGCACAAATTCAATCAACCAACACACGCAAGAGTTGATGAAAATTTAAATTTTATTTCAATAAGCAATATTCAATAATTTGAGCATATCTCGAGAGTTATGAAGATCCAAAATAATTAATTCCTAAGAAATCTTGAAGATATGCTGCAAAATGACAAGCACTAATTTCGAGCACTTAAATAGTATGAATTAGATTTAGGTTTCAAAATTTTCATATAATTCATCCATAAAAGGAAAAAAACAATAGGCAACAAGGCAATGTACCAAACGGCGGCAATTTCAGGACAAAAAGCAAAGCAATAATTAATGGCTCAAGGCTACATACCTATAGCAATTAGCATTTGGAAGGCAGTTTCGAAACTGTAGCAAATAAATGGCCATGAAAGGAAACACGAGACTAGCAAACTCCGGAACAAAAGTAAACAGCACATCCCTAAAAAGCATCCGAAACTAGTTTCCAGACTTGCATCAATTATGATATATGCTTGGAAGTGGAATCATATAGGGTTGTTTGGTTGCAAGTACTACTGGTGTAAAATAAATGCAGAAATGTTGATATTTCTAATGTTTGGTTGAAAGAAAAGAAAGAGAGAAGAAAAATAGCATTGTCTTTAGAATTCCCCCGACATTGACAAATTCCAAAAACATAGCTGCTAGTTGGTTGCCCATTGCTGCCGCCACCGGGTTATAACATAAATTAAATTTAGGTCAAACTAAAAACCAAAAAATAATATCCTGATTTTTTCCTTTACTCAACCACAAAACTAAAAAAAAAAAAAAATGCACCATATTTACTTTCCACTCTGCATTCATTTTCAATAAAATAAACAATCACATACAACAACAACAACATCAAGCCTTTATCCCACTACATGGGGTTGGCTACATGAATCATTTTTCTCCATTGTCCTAATAAAGGTCAAATTCTCGTTTAAATCTAATAAAGAAAGGTCATTCCTAATATTTTCTAACCAAGTAATTTTAGGTCTGTCTCTACCTTTCTTAACATAAGTCGAATCTAATACCTTTACTCTCCTAACCGGGTCATTGGAAGGCCGCCGTTTTATGTGACCAAACAATCTAAGACAACTCTCTCTAATCTTATCTTCTACTGGAGCTACTCCAACCTTTTCACGTATATGCTCATTTCGTATCCTATCTCTAAGGGTAAAGCCACTCATCCACCTGAGCATCCTCATCTCTGCCACACTTAACTTATTATTATGCTTCTCTTTTAATGGCCAACATTCAGCACTATAAAGCATTGCAGGCCTCACTACCATCTTATAGAATTTCCCTTAAGTTTGAGGGGTACTTTTCTATCACACAACAAGCCCGATGCATTCCTCCACTTCAACCATCCAACTTGAATTCTGCGGATAATATCTCCATCAATTTCATCATCACTCTAAACAATAGATCCAAGATATCAAAAACGTGTACTCTTATTAATGACTTGATCGCCCAAAGTCACAATCCCCTCACTAGGTGATGTAGAACAGGGAGGAGGATTGAATCGTAAGGGTCTTGAAGAGCAAATTCAGAAGTCTAAACAGCAGCTTTTACAGCAGGGACAACAGTTTTGCATATATTTCATCATCCACATCAACAATCTCTTGAGTCCACAAAGTCTGGACATCCACCTGGGTTGACTAGGGAATGCTGGGCAGTGGTTAGAGCCTTATGGATAGGAGTTACTGTGCAGGGAAGCCAGCAGGAATTTGTATACAGCAATCTGGCCTTTCTGAATCAGCAATTTGGCAAGGTAGTCGGCCTGGACTCTCAGGAAAAGATGTCTCGAACCTCTGGATGGCAAACAGGGATTCGGTGGGCAGCTGTCTGGAAAGAAAGAACGGCCAGCTGGAGGAAAATATGGTGTTTAAATTTCAGATTTGGTATGGGAAGAGAGGAAATATTTGAAGTTTGGAAATTCCTTATTTTGGGGAATTAATGGGACGGCAAGCATTAAAAGGGAGAGGTGTGATTGATGCCTTAACGGGAAAGGCAAGGAAAGGGGGGCAACGGCTTGATGAGGTGGAGGGGATTTAATGAGAGCAAATCAAGATTCCTGATTTATGGTTTTAGATTTAGGAAAGATTTAATTAAATCCTCTTGAATTTAAAATTCAAAATAGATCTAAATCAAATACTTTCCTAAAATAGATGAGCTCATTTAGGAAATATTTTGAATTCAAATTTGAATGAATTTGAATTTCAAATTATTTCCAATTGATCCTAACCTAAATTAGGAAACAAAATAAGAGAATCAAAGAGAGTGGGGAGGAGGAAGATGAAGATAACGACGAAGAGCAATAAAAAGGAACAAAAGCAAATAAACAAAATATCAAAGATACAACCGCGAGCCCGGACACATCCTGCGGCTGACGGGTACTACGCTGCCCTTCTCCAAGGGACTTCACGCCACGAGCCCGGACCCATCCTGCGGCTGGTGGAAACTCCGACTCCCTCCCATAGGGATTTCACTAACGTTCTTCCCAAAGAACACAAGTGCAAAACACAATTTTTTTTATTAATAATCCATCATTCAAATACAAGAGAATGAGCCTCTATATATAGGCCTCAAAAGAAATTAAAAGACAGATTAGCCCCTTGGGCTTACATAAGACAAAAGGGTAAAAAAGGGAAATTGTAAAATTAAATAAAAATTACAATTAATAAAATAAGATAAAATGAAGGTATCTCGGCCGTCGATCTTCAGCTCCTCCTCGGATAGGCATGGACGGTTGAATGTCCGCATCACTAGGTCTATTACTACTAAAATTACACTCCATATATTCCGTTTTAGATCTACTCAAGCGAAAACCTTTAGTCTCTAATGTTGACCTCCATAATTCAAGTTTACTTTCAACTCCCTCTCTAGTCTTATCAACAAGAAGAATATCATCAGCAAAAAGCATACACCAAGATACATCCTCTTGCAAATGTCTAGTGAGAACATCCATGACTAAAGCAAAAAGATATGGGCTTAAGGCTGATCCTTGATGTAACCCAATCGAAATAGGGAAATACTTGGTCAAACCACCTTGTGTTTGAACACAAGTAATAGCTCCTGCATACATATCTTTAATGATTTGAATATAAGCATTATTAACTCCTTTCTTTTCAAGAACTCTCCATAGCACTTCTCTTGGAACTTTATCATATGCTTTTTCTAAATCAATAAAAATCATATGTAGATCCTCCTTATTTTCTCTATATTTCTCCATCAAACCTCTTAATAAATGTATCGCTTCCATAGTCGACCTACCCGGCATGAATCCAAATTGATTTTGAGAAAGAACATAAAAATCTACCAATTCCAACATATAGAAATCAAACAAAGAGGTAGAATCTTCAAAATGTATACAACACAATAGAAGTTTCGCTCAATCAACTAGCTAAGTGTCCATAAGATAATTGAAACTGTTAGACCATTTTCTTATAAAAGGTTTCATATGATATTTACTAATGTGAGAAAAGAATAATAATATAAAAAACGTCTCATAGAAGCATTAAATCAGGTGAACCAAAAAGGCATTCAACTGTGTTGCTATTATCATAACCAAGAACAGAAAAATGATGCTAAACTCCATAATTTTACTATTTCAAATAAAAAATTGCCAAAAGAAGTGAAATAGTGCACCTTACAGATAACCCACAAGAAAATCTATTAAAATACTTGGATGCGCCTTTTATTGCTCTGGACATATAAATGCCTTTAAGACCTGAAAAGGATGAATAGAAATTAAAATAGAAAGCAATAAGCTCATTAGAGCTCAAAACATCTGGAGGAAAAAAGTTTCATAAAGTATATTGTTAATATATTAGCAAATTGAGCAAGCAATAAGAAGTTTTTATCAGAGAGCATGAGATATGAGGATCTTACAAAAACGACTTACAACTTTATAATAGACGATACAGACACCAATATGTAGTTTTTGGTTCAAGCCCTTACCATGGTGGGGGTCGAATAAACCATTAAAAATATCATCATAATCATCATCTTTAACATTATCTCAACTATTTACGGTCCGCTTTAAATTACTAAAATATTATTTAAATAAAATCAAATATCAAAACTCATGAAAAGGATGCTACTGGAAAAATTACTAAAACATGAATAATCAAACCATGCATATCAATAAGATGTACTCATTTGGAAACTAGTACAAATTGTTGAACAAGAAAAATATGGCAAGCAGCTCATGTCATGCAAACAGAGTGGAGAAACAAAAAAGAGAGGGGAGAAGAAAAAGAAGAACTAGATGGAAAGAGAAACAGAAAACTCAGACATGAGGGAAGAAGAACTAAATAAGTTAGGAACTTCAGCCATAAATCAAAGAAAACAATCATATTCATATAAATAGGGATAGCCAAATAAGATATAAAACAAAATATAAATAAATTCAAATTCAAATGTAAACTTATGCCAATAATTATCCAAAATGATAATTTTACAAAAAAATGTTAGAATAATTATAAACTAATCAATCAAGTATCAATTTCCATAAAGCTGAGAAAACTTTACCCCAAAGATTTGTAATGTGCTGGAAGATATACGGAACGTCACTAACTGTTCTGATATTTTGCAATATTTATCTTGATGTGGAACAACACAAAGTAGAGAGATGAAGTGTGCGAAGAATGAGAGGGAGAGACAGAGAGATAGGGAACTCAAAGTAAAGCAGGGGCAGATATTAGGAATTTCAGCTATAATTTTATGCATCTAATCGATGATTTACTACAAATCAAGCTATCCTCTTTACAGAAAAATGGATAACGAGAAAAGACCTAAAATCAAACCTATTATGATTCAAATTCAAATACAAACTAATCCTAATAATTATCCAAAAGGTGACGTCAAATAAAATAGATGTTGAAATAAATCAAAATCTATCGTCAGAAAACTTACTCCCAAGAATTGTAACGTTGTTGAAGGAGATACGGAAGCTCACAAATTGTATTGATATTTTGCAATATTTATTCTTTTAAAAATCATATCACATAATGAAAAACATATCCAACAGTGAAGAAACGAAGTGGAGAAATAATCAAAATCATCATTAACAATAAAAGAATCTTGGCATAAATCCTCTAAAACATCAACCAAACTCAAAAAGGGATTTTTGGTAGCATAAAAGTCATAAAGCATTTTATTGAATTGACTGAAAAATAACTAACCTATCTATTGTTTATTCCGAAGAAAAGGTTTTGTTCATAATTAATATGGAAACTCTTCAATCTTCATGCCCTTCAAGGATTGTCGATTAGCATATTGATAGTTAAGTTCTTTTTCAAACCTTGTTATCTCTTTCTGTGATATTGTTGTGATGCGCATGTAGTCAGAATGCACCTCGCAAAAGTCAATTATTTCTTTCTTCTTTTGATTAATGCAATAGAGATCATCAAGCAACTCTTCAAAATATTACATCAAATTTAAATCAAAATATGTTTATATTGTTAATATGGAAATATTAGATGCAAAATAAGGAAAACGAATTCAAATCACTTGTAAGAGGAATGATCACCTCAGTTGGTGAAAGAGATTGCTTGAACGATGAATTGTGATGTTGGACCACCCCACGGGAGAAGTATTTAATGATAAACTCTATTGTGGCATAATCAGGCAAGGAAGGGTAAGTGATTCATGAGGGAAAAGGCATCAGATGTGGGTGCGATCAAGATCAATGGCATTTCAGGGATGGGTTTGTAGTGGTGGTTAAGCAGTTCGATGCGGAATTATCATATGAACAAAAAAGGAAGGTATACCTTTGAGGGATCAGGCTAGAAGG
Source organism: Dendrobium officinale (assembly GCA_019514585.1). NCBI lineage: Eukaryota > Viridiplantae > Streptophyta > Magnoliopsida > Asparagales > Orchidaceae > Dendrobium > Dendrobium officinale. The sequence goes on along the minus strand of CM033685.1, from coordinate 6,816,520 downwards.
TCGATCGAAGAGGCATGGTTAGCTAAGGAGATGAGATAAAAGTTGAAAAATATCCTATAAATAAGTTGATGCAGAAGGATCCCAAAAATCTTTTAGAATGCTGCCAAGTCATTTATAAGTCTCATGAGAACTACAGGAAGTTCCAAACCCGCTAAGTCCAAGATGTTCCAAGCAAGCTCAATGATGGAAGTCAATCATGCATAAAGCAGTAAGATCCAAAATTTGTCACAGATTAGCTTTTCAGGAAGAATTAAACAACAAAAGCTCAAAAAAAAAAGTCCCCAGTCAAGCATAGAAGTAACAAAGTATTTTCAACCCTTGTTGCCTCTTTTCAAGTTTATTTTACGATGCATACTAACTAAGAATGCTTCAAATAAAGGTAATTGTAGTTCCAACAAGTATATAAGATATCATAAAGCGAAGCTCCATGATAATCAAGAAAAGTTACATAAAAATGTTATATCATTGTTAATGTCCATAGATAATATAAATATTGCAGAAAAGAGAATGATCGCTTCGAACAGAGTTTGATACCAAGAGAGGATACATGAATGGCATTTGTGGTTAAGGAACCTTGTTTGTGGATGCTTCAATAATGCAATCAAGTGTATGTTCAACGATGCAATGCAAATAGGAGACGCAAGAGAGGGACCTTGTGAATGAAAGTCGGATCATCTGCGGGCAGGATCAAGTTTAATGGTAAGGCAAGGATGGGTTTGCAATAATGGGTAAGCAGCATTGTTTAAAATTGCGCAATATGAGGCTCATCTTGAGGCCCGCCTTAGCGCAATTCCAGTAAAAAACGCCTCGAGGCTTACGCCTTGAGCTTTTTCTATGAGGCTTACGCTTCATCTTGGATGAGGCCCGCCTTAAGGCACGCCTCGCCTCGTTGGCATGAGTCGTACGCTTCTCTATTTATAAATTTTTTATTTAAAACTTACCTAAATCCTATACAAAAGCCCCCAAAAAATCATGTCTTCTTCCACCCCCAAGCCGCAGCAACTTCCTCTGAATTGCCTCGACCTCCAACCCACTACCTTCAACGTAGCCTCCACCATCGTAGCCGCTGCAAGGGATCAATAGAAAGCCGCATGCCACCACCATCTCTTAAAATTTGGGAGTATTATATTTATGTTAATGATAAACATTTATGAAAGATGAATATGATTTAAATAGATGAAGAAGAAGAGATTGAGAGGTATTTGATCCTACAAGATGAGACAGGGAAGAGAATAATTTGTTATGACGGTGACTCAAATAAAAATCCTAGTACATATGATTTTTGAGTTGTTGCCAATTATTTTAGCTTTCTCTAGTAATTAAACGTAGATGACTAAGCAACTGAGAAAGCAAAAAAACTATAGTTAAACTTGATGTTATAAGATACTTTTATGCAATTCGTATATTTTATATTATTTTGTTCATGTAATATTTGGATTTCAATTCTATTTCATATCATTTTTCATTTAACATTTTACATCTTATACAATTTTTTGTTTTATATGTATGTAAATTTGTTACTTCAAAGTTCAATAGAAAGTTAATATGTCATCATTTAATATATTGTTTGGATATTATATAAAAAAAATAACTTTTAACTTTTATTTTTATTTTACGCAATTTTTAGATTTTGATGCTTACGTCTCGCCTCACGAACGAAAAACGCCTCCATACCCAATTGCGCAATTGTAAACGTTGGTAAGCAGATAAAAAGAATGTCAATCAAGGAATACAGCAAAGGTGCACAACAAAGGAATGAGCTGGTGAAGTAGATTGGCAAGGATGCGGTTGGCAAAGGAGATGAGGTCATGGTGGTCATGGTGGGAATACAAAATACAGGCAATTGAAGTTGTAGGATGAGTAAGCTTGGCAATGTGGTAAACGCATATAGGGTAAAGCTCCGTTGCCAAATTTGTTGCAAGGAAAGGAGAGAAACAAAGAAGATCTGACAGAAGAATGAAACGGTGAAAGAAATTAGAGGAGAAAGAAACTCGGAACTTAAGCCATAATTTCATTCTTTTCATAAAAGATTTATTACAAAGCATTTGCCCTAAATATATAAGTAGGGATAACAAGATAAGATTTAAAATCAGATTATGCAAATTCAAAACAAATCTTATCCTAATAATCATCCAAAGGATAATTTTACATAAAGCAAAAGGCAAATAAATCGAAACCTAATCTAACCAACATCATCATGTAAAAAATATGGCTAACCAACTTAACAATATGTTGATATATGGACTAACATGAAGTAAGGACCTAGTAGGCTATCACACTTCACAAAACACTAAAACAAAATAAATAACTAAAAATGTTTTCTGGCATGCTAAAGTAGAAAGCAAATGATACCATTGCAACTCATAAGCAAAAGCACAACCAAAAGATACTTTTAATCAAGAAGAGCATCACAACTCTCTACATTTGTACTGCTAAACTAGAAATGGCAAAGAAAGAATAAGAATCAATGCCATAATATATTTATGAAGTCAATTAGTTATAGGTGCACATAAAGAAATCCTCAAAGGCTACTAAAAATTATAAAGCCAAGAATACAAGTGCAATGCGATTGTTTAAAAGAATGATCTCAAAAATTGAAGGCTGCACAAATAAACAAAATGATAATATGCCATAAGAGTCATTGCAATGCTAGAATATTTTTTCACAATAAATGAGGCGTCAAAATAATAAATTGTTTATACATTTTTAATAAAATTAATAGAATAATATATAATGAAAATTATTACCAAAAGTTTTAACATCTAAAAATTTTGGAATAAATGATTTTCTGCAGATAATTTTTTGGAAAAAATGATTATTTACAGATCTTTCTAACTAAAAAAGTTCAAAAAAAAAAAAGAAGTCAAATACTATCTTCAAAATACAACTTATAAATCTATTATTAGAACCCTTATCAAATATTTTCAAATCTTACTCATGCATCATGTATATTATTAATATGGGGATCAATCCAGTAGGTGAGAAATCAGATCGCCTATGATTATGATTTGGGTATCATATCATGGAAGATCAAAAATTCATATTTTGCGTTTAAAGGACTAATTCTCCATGAAATTAGTACAAAAGTGACTCGCACATCACATCATTGAGATAAAAAAGAATGTCTTCAATGTTCTTAAGTGTGATCAAATCATCAATTGTACATCGAACAATAGAGATCAAAGCCAATGAAGTTGGACCATTGGATCAAAATTCGATAAATGACAAGATAGGATGAGTTTGAATTTCTAAAATTTAGATAAACTTGCTTTTGAATTTGTAATCCAAACTTAGGATTAATTTACACTAGAATTATCTTTTTTTTTTTCTGGTTGAGCAATCTACATTGTAAATATATCTATGATTTCCTCCTATGATGAAGGTATATTATTTATGGGTTATATCAATCTTGTTATAATTTTCTATTTTAATGCTTGAATTCTACCAAAAAAGAAGAAATCTCATAATTAATTTTCATTTTTGTTCTTCTTATACCCTCTGTTGAATTGTACAACCCGGAAAGGCTCAATTTTGATTCTTGTGGGAAAAACTGAGGACAAGCAGACCACTAATCGCTGATCTCTTGTAATATGGAGGTGTTTTCTCCCCTCCACTAATCAACTGCTGATGTCTTTTGATTGCCTTATTGGTGACTATATCTTGCATTGTCGTTGGCTTAAACTTGCTTTTCATTGTTGCCTTGCAAATGTAGTTACCTATTGTCATTGCTCTATTTCTTATTACATTGTGATTATGTTATTGTGAACTACGGTGCTTCACAACAATCTAGACAGTTCAAACAATCATGTTTTTTATGTTTTCACACAACAACAAAATCAAAAAAAGAAAGTTATGTACAACAAAGAGGAAACTAAATTAATAAATCTTAATCTTTAGATTAAGTTGGTATGAGAGCATGATACTTGGTGCATGGTACAAACAAAAAATATATATAATGATTAGGGAAAATTGGTTGTTGTCTTGGAGAAGCATCAAAAGTTAGAAAAAAGTTACAAAATCAAGAAAAATAAAGAACGCCAACCAATGGATACATTGATTCTATACCAAATCAAATGAACAAATGGCTAAACTGAAGAAGCTGATGACCACAATAATGGAGTAGAAGAGGATGTAAACCAGCGCTGCTTAGACTAGTGGGCCAAATCCAAATCCTATTCCTATTCTCCCATGCCAGATGCATACATGATTGGAGAAGATGAATATGAAGATATGCCTACCAATCATGAAGGATGCAACTACTCAAAGCAGACGATAGTGGAGATTCCCTCTTATGATGGTGCAATTAATGTCAAGAAGCTAGATGTATGGATCAACGAGTTGGAGACTTGTTTCTTGCATGAGTATAGCACCAAAGACAAGGTTGCCTTAGCTCGACTAAAGTTAATCCATTATGCCTTCGAGTGCTACAATGCTCATATGAAGATGAACATCCATCAGGAGCTAACTTAGGGAAAGTTCAAGCAGTTGATGCTTCAAGAATTCTATCCAAACAAAAATGTGGAAGTTTGGTGAAAGAAGTGTCATAATGTGAGATGGTGTCAAAGGCAATCTATGTCAGAAAATACTACAAAGTTCTAACATCGGGTGAGTATTTTGAGAGTAAATCGTCGGGATGGACAAACTTTCAAGTGCACCTTAGGGCTTTATTTGCAAATTGCAAATTAACTCTGCTTATGATGACAATGGCCATTGAGTGCAAGAACCAAGGCAAGAAAGAGAAGTCTAGAACAGCACAAAGAAAGAATTCAACTTCACAAAGAATAAAAAGAAAGGCAAAAACAAAGGCAATGCTTCAAAATTTCCTTCCACCTCTAAGACAAACATTGCAAGGAAGTTTAGTGATCACTGCTAAATACATGACCATATTAGCGAAAAATGTTAGAGAAAAATGTTAGAACGTGCATCACGAATTCTTCCCTGGAAAAGTAAAAGAATGATGAGAGAAAAAATATAATGGTTGACGTTACAGACAAAATTGTGCTTAATCCAATAGACAAGATGAACTCATACTTATATATGATGGTTACGCCCAAGGATATAGTGGTGGGTCGGCACCAAATTTGGACACACAAGAATAATTATTCACTCTAACAATAAAAGTCAAGAAATAAGAGATCAGAATTGTCATCAACATTGGCAACCAAAATAACCTCATTTCTGTAAATCAAATGCAAAAGTTGGGATTGAACGCCATATCTCACCCACACCCCTTTCCTTTAAGCGGGATTCAAAAAGGATATGAGAGATTTGATAGCTAATATCAGACACTTTTCAATCACTATGAACAATAGTGATGAGATATTGAGCAAGGTGATTGCACTTGGCGTTTGTTAAGTGCTTTACAGTTTATACCTACAACATAGCCATGCAATGCTCTATCGTCATCCCCTACCAGTGTTAGATGACTAGATAAGGGAAGAAGTACTAACTGATGATGCTATGGTAAACCTACAATGGATGTTGTATAGGAAAGACATGCACGTAAACTAATAAATATTGTGCAATATTTCTACTTTTGATAATCAGGTTCTAGTAAATTATGTTGTAAATCACCCATGGTGATGGTTTCAATGAAGGATGGCACATAGAGCCTGATGCTAACTATCGTGCTCTTGGTAAACAAACAATAAAGAGTTATTAATAATCAGCGAGCATCAACGACTATTAGATCAACTCGAAAGTGTTTATCATCAAGTACGCATCAATTAGATATATATAAGTAAGACGGATTTCAAATTCCATACAAGGAGTCTACCAATGATTGATCATGTCATTCGAACTTTATAATGAGCAAGCTACATTCATGAGGCTAATGAATGATGTTTTGCAGTCATATTTGTATGGCTTCGTTATTATATATTTAGATGATATCTCAGTCTTCAACAGATCAAAGGAAGGTCACCTTGAGCATTTGAAGGTGTTCCATCTACTGCAACCTCCATCTCACCGAAAAAAAAAGTGTAAATTCATCAAAAAGCCCTCTACTTAGCAGTTGAGGTGGGCAATAGGGATGTCAAGATCGATCTTGAAAAGGAGAAAGCAATCAAGGAGAGGCCCATACATTAAATTCAAAAATATAAAAATATAGCACCTTAAAATAAAGAAGCCTAACTATCCTAATATAATTATTATCATCAGCTCAACCTCTTGGATTGGAACTCAGATTTTCTTCTATCCAACTAAAGCACAACCAGTATCACATGTTAGAAAGTATGGAAAGAAAAAAAAAAAGAGAAAATAGTGTCGCGTAAAATAGAATAAGAAGCATGTTTAAAGGTGATAATAATCTTCAAGGATGAAAAATCATCACAATCCCTATTGCTAGGCATAATCTCTACCACCCTTATAACTTGATTAAAAATTATAATAGAAGCACTTTTCGCATAAATGCAAATAATAATTACTAAGTTTGGAGTATTTACCAAAATCTTTGTGATGAACAACATCATTTAAACCCCGAACCAATGGACCAAGTATGAAACTTCTAGGCACTTTATGTGCGAGATTTGCATACCTATCCCAATCAATGTCCAAAAATGATTCCATGATTAAGCATCGCACTGCAAAATAGCGATTCAAATAAGGATTTAAAACCAGAAAATTGAACAAGAACTAAACACACTAAATGGAAATGAATTAGCAAGACCTAGCACAAAGGAAAAAAAAAACAGATAAAGACCTTGAGGATTTTCATGAAAAAATCCACGCTCCCATAACACAACTAACCAGCTTAAAAGTCCATCTAAAGTTTCCATCTGAGCGTAATAAACACTTAAGGTTGTAGAAATATTGTCATTGTTCAGTGGGCAAGACTGAATTAATAATGAAACCTGACAAAAAATCAATGTTAATGTCCCTTGCACATGTTGATGCAAGCTAGGTACTAAAATCAAGTAGGAGAACACAAGGAATGCAAACTAAGACACTTTCTTTCAATAAAACATAAACACCAAGCAATGTACACTTAGTGGGAAACAAAGATGGAAAAAAGGTTAGGAAGACTCACAATATAGAAAAATAAATAAAACATATAAATTAAAATACTCTCATAACAACCACGAATGATCACCTCACATGCAAAACACAAACTAGGGAAGGTGTTCAAAGGAAAGGACAAACCAGAGATCCACCATAGAAAGTTATGATCCAGTACAAGTCTATGCTCCTCCAGCAAATACCAATAAAACAGAACACAACACCACCTTACAATTTATGGTATTTAAAGAAAATAGATACATGTGGAAGGAAAACCATGGAGAGAAGAAAAAGAAAGTAGAACAAGAGGAATAAATAGGGTTTAGGGAGAAGACAGCTCGCAAGCTAAGAAGAAACCCTCATATTTATATTTTTCTCACACCATCAACAACTTCTCATAATAAAACTCAGCCACTATTTATAGGAGAAAGGAGGGGAAAAGGCATTTATTAACTCATAAATGAGCCTCCAAAACAACCAATAAGAACCACCCAACACAACCCTGAAAAGAGAAACCCAAAGCATCCTGCATAGGAAACATCAAAGAGAATAGCCAGTAAGGAAAAAGAGTAGACATCAAGGAAAACCAGTAGATAACAAGGAAAACCAGCATACAACAGAGAAAAAATAGCAGACAGCAGAGAGAAATAGCATACAGCATGAGCAAGGAAATAAGATCAGCACAACAGGAAGGTAATGGAGTGAACTGACCTAAGAGCACCTAACCCAATATAATCACAAGTTGTTTTTCATCATAGGGCAATACAAAATAAAATTGAATAACATCCAATAACACAAGAAAATTTATAAAAAAAAAAAAAACATAAAATGATAATTCTTGACTATATCACATGTCATCTGAAAACAAATTATACTATTGGATTTATATCGCAAGAACTACAATAACAACAAATATGGTGGTTCATATCCCAAAGATTTATATATGCACCTCATCCAAGGTAAAGAATTTCTCATCTCAAATAACTCGTGGTATGTGTTAACCAATATATAAGGCTCCATGCAATGTACAATCAGCACAAAAGCTCTTGTTCAAAGTGAAAATGATAATACAGTCCTCAAGTCTGACCTGGTGAGTCCAGGCAGCCTCAACCAAATGTGTGCCATACTCTTCAAGCGTTTCATAAAGCAGCACAAAAACCTTCCATCTTTCTACACCATTCAAACAAATTCCATCAAGATGGCAGACTTCTCTAATACCCATAGATTTAGCTTCCTTTTCAGCCCACTTTTTCCTCTTTGTCGGACCATCATGTGATGTGTTCCCATCTTGAGACATGATGGCAACTTTTTTGGCATCTGCAGCCGGTTGTAGAGAGTTAGAAAAGCATTGATCGTTTCTGCTTAAAAAAGAGGAAGAATTATAGTTCATCAGTGATTTCAAAATATACAATGCCATCTTCCTCACTGAAGAATCTTTATCTACCTGAAAGAGCAAGTATATGGAGAAAAAAATGTAAATGTTTACAGCTCTTAATTAAAACAATGATCAATTACACAAGCTTATCATGGACAAAGGCACGAATCAGTATACCAATCCTATTTGTACTTGTTTCCAAAGCATTTCATTGCCTCTAAAATCAAATTCTTCATCAATGTTAATCTCTGCAAACTTTTCTTGACCATCTGATTCACAGAATGACGAGAAGTATGATGAAAGTATCCGGTATGCATCTCTCCGTTCTAAATGGCCAAGTTGAAACAGAGAAGAGCAACAATTCCACATTTTCTCCAGGAAATGTGCCCTGCAAATTTAAATTGAACAACTACAATTTAAAAATTTTTAATTAAAACAAAGCTAGAAATATCATATCCCAACAAATACAATAAAGGACAGCTTTGTCCCTACCTTGATATTGAGCATTGGGGTTCATGCTCCAAAATTTTAAATGCCGAAAAAACATTAAGAGACCTTAAGACAATAGGAAGAATCAAATGAATGGCATGCAGACGATCCTCTGCAGACAACATGAGCAACCAAAGAGCTAAGTTCGACAGCTTCCCAGTCAGATTCACAATGAAAACATCCAAAGAACTTGAAAATTTGAGTATCTTCTGCTCTGATGTTGCAATCCCCCTCCAACTTTTCAAAGAAAAATCTAGCAAAGATGTAAGAACTTGTAATGCAGTCTTCCCTGGTAGAGTCCCCAGAGGTTCAGAAGAGCTTTCAGTAGACTGCTTATCTGCATCCATATCATCCTTCGATATTGTTCCAATACTGAAGCAAACTGAACTCAGACAAAAAGGCACCAGAGTTTTGCCAATAAGCTCCCAGGATCCAGTTTCAAAGACCAAATGATACACCAATTCCTCCGTCTGACAGGAAGAAATCGCAATATAGTGAGTAATTACAACGCTGAGTACCATGGACAAAAAATTGAATGTGAAACAACTCTAGAACAGGAAATGCCTCGTTCAGCAACTCAGAGTTACTTGGGTCTATAACTTTCAGAAGCGGGATGAAGGACGTCGAAATAAACTGGTTCATAACATCGGATTGAGCTCCTGAGATTGTTGGTAACTAAGATTGAATACAGATCACAGAAGCCCAAAAAAAAATAAAAACTTGAAGTAGAACTCACGATCTTTCTTTATAATATGACAGAGCGCACTGGTGTGGCATAGTATGTAATTTGATTGATGAGCCTGTAAATGCTCAAATAATCAACTGAGTACTCGACGAATTCATTTAAAAAAAGAAAGGGACTTCTTTTTCGTACCTCGCCGAAGTCAGTAAAGGATTGGAGAAGGAAAGAGAGTAGATTGGCAACGGATACGACGGATGAGGCAAGGACGCAATCGATAATGGCGGGAACTGATGCAGGAGGGACGAAGGAGAAGCTTTTCACCAGCGACTCAAGGTGGGTGGCAGGGTGGACGGACCCCATATAGGCTGAATCTTCCGTAACTTTTCTCCTTCCCGCGGTTTCTTCTTTAGAGAACAGCGAGAATGAAGAACCCTAGCCTTGGAAATAAGTGACTTATTTTTTTGGGAAAAGTTTAAGTGACTTTTCATAAGACAAATTTTAAAAATAGTTATCTTAATTAATTCTAGCTTAATCATTCTTTCAAAAAAATTTAAAATCAGGCTATAAAATCAGGCATAGCCATTGATCAGGCCAGAGCAACCGGAGAATTTATTCTGTGATGAGTCCGAACTAAAAGAATAGTCCACATATATGAATATACATATTATGTATATATTTATATATAATGTGTATAAGTGTCCATATTGTGTATATATGACATGCACACTTACAATCCAGAGTTCCGGACTATTCTTCCAGTCCAAACTCAACACAAAATAATTTTTCTAGCAAGAGATTATTATGTGCGGAGTGCGAACGGAGAGAATCGTCCGCACAAGTCTTATTCCGCGCTAGGTACCGCCACTCGGTACCGCTGAGTACTGCGAGATACTCATATTTGTGCGGACGATGCATACTCCGCACCTAATAATTTTTCACCATAGAGGGAGCGAGTAGCTAGCGAAGCTCAGAATGGAAATAAATAAATAAATAACGAGTAGTAGTCAGTGTTAGGAAATAAAATAAAGTTCGTTTTTTTTTTTTTTTTTTTTTATATTAGATTAAAAACTTTTTATTTTTTGCTTTTTAAACATTTTATCAATTTAAACAAATTAAATTTTGAATATTAACTTGCATTAAAATAAAATCCTATATTAAGAGAATAAAAGTTATACTAAGTGGTTTTTTATTATTAATATAATGTTTACAGTTTGAAATATGTTTGTTAGTTTTAAAATAATTTCATAACTAAAAATTAGAACTGTAATTATTTTTCAAATTAATTATAAATTAGTTGATATGATATTAAATAACACTTTTTTAAAATATTTATTACTTTTTAGTGAAGGCATGAATGAAATATATACATAAAACTTACATAAATATGTATAATTTATTACATTAAAATATATAATAAATAATAAAAAATATATATAACTAAATAAATATTACTATTGCAGAATAATAATATTATTAAATTAATTTATAAATATTAATGTATTAATTTTAAGATAATAATAATAATAATAAAGCTATATCAAAATAATCCAATATATTAAAATATTAATATATAAATATTTATGTATTAATTTTAAGATTAGTATTAAATATAAATACTTTTTATTGAATTAATTGTAATAAATTTAAAATTTATTTTAATGTAATTTATATTAAAATATTTTAGCATAAATTTTATTTTAATTACAATAAAATGATATAATAGTTATATTTTAAAAAAAAAAATTCAGATCTTGATGCTGAAGGAGAAAGGTTGTCTATTTCTCTCCAAGGAGCATAATTATACAGTTGGCTTCTTCCAATTGCTACGTTGGCCGATTGCAAGCATGCTCGGGTTGAGATCGGGTAACTCGGAATTGACCAGCATTTAAACGGGTTGCCCTCAACTAGACTCAATTTTGTAAATTGGTCAAAACTTCATATCAAGACTGACCCCGTCGGGTTATCGGGTTGACCCAACCCAAAATTGTCAACCCAAATTTTTCAGGTCAAGTAAGGACGCACAAGTGCGTGCAGGCAAAGGGGTCACAAGTAAGCGATCAAGGGTGTGGGAGCAGGGGTGGGTGCGAACGCATGCATGGAACGGCGGGAGGGCGAGCGCGTCCGACAACTAGTGTTGTCGCGAGCATGGGTGCATTAGGTCGCGTGTGGAATCGGGTTAATTGGGGTTACCTTCAGGTTTTAGGGTCAACCTGAACTTGACTCGATTTAAAAAATGGATCAAAATATTTAACTCGAACCTAATACGTATGGCAAATAAATTGACTCGAACCATGATTTTTTTTTTTTTTTTTTTTTTTTTTGTCAAATTCAAGTCAAGTTTCATGTTGGGTTAAATATTTACATGAACCCGAAATTTTTCAAGAAATATACTTTAATCCTCAAAGAAAATGAAATAAATGTAACATATGACATTTAGGTTGTTGGAGATCCAAGAGAATAAGTGGTTAGCTTTTGGTGTCCTTTAAGAGAAGATGAAAATAATTTGCCAGAACTCGAATATCAGGTTGACTTTCTTATATTTAATAATCAATTCAAATGGCTCTTTCAGTATGATTAATATCATATTTGATCTCTGATATCACTTTTGACATGATTCAGCCCGAAAACTTGAATTAATGAGGTGGGAACATATAATCATACGATAAATAAATTTCTCTCAATAACATAAAACAAATAATATATACTAACACCTAACATATAATTGAAGAGCCACCAAAACACATGTTTCAATTTGAATATATAATAATTCAAGTTTACATATTATGATTTGATCCTCTTCTTATATAGACAAATTATTCTCTTTCAGCAGTATTGTTCACTAGAGATCCAATTTTTTTTCATTTAACATATACATATTTTAAAATATTTTAATAATTTACTTATATATGAATATTAATGTAAGTTTATTACGGAAAGAGGTGTTGGATAGAGAGTCGACCGCTGTTAAATTCATAGTCATACCCACAGGCGACAGAAGAGCAACAATGAGTTAATGAGTGAACAAAGAAAGGCTACGTAAGTATACAAGTTTAATATATATATATATATTTATCTCATGTGTGAATTGCTTAATTTTTTATTAAATTGTATAGGATGAGTATACACGGCTTCGAGAGAGCCATGTAGGAGCAGCTAAGGATTATTCTGGTGGATCAGCATAATATTCTGACTGCCACATTTGGTCGCAAGCGATAGGAGGAATGCAATACAGTAGACATAGGCAGATTTACCAAGGACTCAGTGTGGGCAAATGCCTACCCAAAAAAAATTAAAAAAAAAAATAATAATAGATAGGCAATTTTGAAATATTTTGGATATTTTGTCTCCCCTCAAAATTATTTTTTACCCTAATTTTATCAATTATAAGCATCTCTGTCCATCCCTTACAAAAAAAAAAAATTTTTTGCCCACCATGAAAAAAGATGTTAGATTCGCCCCTAAGTAGACTTTATGGCTTAGGCTCCGATCCCAAGCCTACACATACAAGAGGTAGGCATCTAGTGGCTCTAGCTTTTTAGCAATTACCCAGGATTCGTTATATATCACACAAGTAGATGCCCTTCAAGCTGAGCTAGAGCAAAGTCAGGAAATCACAAGCTGACTGACAAGTGTAGATGCAACAAACCCAGTTGTTGGATGAATTGCGAAAAATGAGTGAGTAGTTCAGTGGAAAGCATGTAGCTTCAATAAAAGAGGAGACTAATCTGAGTAGATGTTGTGCTCATATTTTTGGATGTCTGTTATTATTTATTTTGAATATTTATGTTGTTTTAAACGAACGAACTTTAAATTCAATTTTGAATTGTTTGGTGAATGATCAATTATTTTGAAATGTATGTTTATGTTCAATATTAGGTGATGATTATGATATTTATGTTTATATAGATATTTTAAGTTTGAATGCATATAGTTTTTGAATGTTTCTATGTAGGTTGTATTGTAGAATTCATTTTTCCAATAAAGATTTTTTTTTTCTACAAGTTTTGGGCGGATTGCAAGCGGATTGTCCAGGGAAACAACCACATGAATAAATAGTATAGAGTTTCCAGCAAAAACTTTTCACCATTATTTATGGTGGATATTCCGTAGAATGTTTTCCGTCGGTAAATGTCCGGCGAACCATCCGGCAGATTATTCGCCGGAAATTCGATGGCTAAAATGTTGGATTTCCTACCATGAAAACGACGTCTTGGTTTCATTTTTTTAGTCGGCATTCTTCCGTTGGAATTTTTCGACGTAAACTTTCCAACCCGCAAATTATCGTCGGACAACTTTTCGCAAAATTAAAAGTCACCATAAATAGGATTTTACCACCGAAATTTCAGTTTTACCGACGGATTTTGTTCGCCGATAAGGGGCGATTTTCCTGTAGTGATTGTTCTTATCGTTTCACGTAAAATGTCATACATACAAAATCACCCAATAAAAACTTAACATTATCATATCAACTTATACATAATGAAATGAAGATATCTATAACATGTAAAATTAAAAGTTACATAGTAAAAATTTGCTAGATTAAAATATATTATATTTATTAGATTAGAGAGAGAGAGAGAGAGAGATAACTTAAAATTTAAACTTATTAAAAATAGAAGTAGGATTATGGTAACCTCTAGTTTGCTCAGTGGCTCAACAGATAAAAATGACTGCTCTCTCTTCCTTCTCTCTCCCCATTCTCTTATCTTCCTATGGCCAAAAGCATGTAAAATAAGGATTAGGGGATGGGCAAAGGTACTAAAAAAGAGTTTATTGGATCTAAAAATTTGGAAAACATTTTTATTAACTCAGTGCCACAACGCTAACCCTAATTGCTATAAAATCAGAGAGGATGAAACCGAATGCCAAAGTCTAATGTCGCTGCACTCACCAACCCTGAGCCTTCCAAACAAAGAAGCAAGCGCCACAACACTCTCATACAAAAATTATAGAAATGCTATAATCTAAATTTAGATATATTAGGTTATCAACATGTCAATAACAAAGCATTAATCTAATGCAAATGAGGATCATTATACTCCTAACTGTAATATCAGTTTTTGCTCCAGGTTCGTCCGGGACGAAGTTGGATCGTCCGGGACGATCGGTACAGGTTGTGCAGAAAATCAGTTTTGGCTGTATGGTTCGTCTGGACGAAATCAGGATCGTCTGGACGAAAATTCTCACGTGAACCCTTCGCCAGGGACGATATGTCATTTTTCGTCTGGACGGAATTCCTCTCTTCATGGATCGTCCGGTACGAAGCTCGATCGTCCTGGACGATCAGTTTGGATATATATAGAAATGAGATATTTTGAAGAGAGAGAAAAAGCTGAGGAGAGAGAAAAACGAAGGAAAAAGTGGAAAAGCGGATTTTCGGACGACGCGGAGCCGTTTTCGTCCGAAGTGGCTGTTGAGGAAATTGCTGTGCTCGAGGTAAGGCACATTCCGCCTTTCTCAATTTTCAGAACCGTCGTGTTTGGCGGTATATTCTGTCCGGATTTCGTTTTCGTTAATGATTTTTGTCCGTATCTGTTGATTGGCTCAGTTTTTTACCGCGTAACTTTCTGTATATTGTTGACGTGCCGAGTGTGCACATTTTGGTTATTTTCTGAAGATTTTCGTCCGGGTATTTTTGATTCGACTGTGTTTTTAGTCGACCAGATTTTTCTGTGAAATTGGAATTTATCTGTGCAGTAGAATAAATGTTCTGAAATGTTGATATCTGTATTCTGTGCGAATTCGGTAAATTTTCTTTGCAGGAATTTTTGTGTAAATTCCGTATACTGCCGTTGTGCTGCCCGATTTTTTGGGTAATTTCTGAATTGTCCGTATTTCTTCTGAATTGAAATGCTATGTGTATAAGCTATAAAAAAGGGAGTTATAAGGGGCCTGAATCCTATGAGATTCAGTTAGTGAAACGGGAAATCTGCAATGAGATCAAATCTGATGTCTATTCTGTTCCGGATCCGATGAATTCTGTTTTGGTGCTATAAGCACATCTGTTTTGGTGCCGTGAGCACAAAGGGAGACATAAGGGGCCTGGATCCTATGAGATTCAGTCAGTGTCTGGGAAGGGAGGCATAAGGGGCCGGAATCCATAGAGATTCCGTCAGTGTCAGGGCATTTAGCTATATGTATCTGTACTATCTTCTGTATCTGTTCTGTTCTGTACGAAATTGTGATTATGATATGATATGATCCGTACGATTCTGATTTCTGATTCTGACTCTGTTGATTTGTTCTGTTCTGATACGATCTGTACGACTCTGATGTGATTTGATACCTGTCCGTAAGTTTTGATTTCCAATTCTGTTCCGATTTCTGATCTGATTTCTGTCCGATGAATTTGGTTCTGTTTTCTGAGAATTTAGATTGGTGGTTTGTTGCTTTGCTGAGCTGTTGAGCTCACCCTTGCTTTCTGGTGGTTTTCAGGTTCTGGGAAGGGCAAGGAAGTTCAGGACTAGGTTTCAGAGTCTGATCAGATTAGGTACTTTTGTACTTTTGATTTTTGTACAGTCATGGCTTTTCTGTTCTATCTTTCTTTCTGTTGAAAGCCATGTACTGTTCTGTAGATGATTATTTTGAGGAAATGAAAAGATAGATGTTTTGTTCCGCTGCATTTGATGTTTTTAGTAGCTCTGTTGTTCTGTGTGCTTCTGTTGAGTTAAGAATTTGAAAGATCAGTTCAGTAACCTAATCCAAAGCTAGATCCTGGTTAAGAAAGGTCTCTCGTCGCGATCCGGCTCGGGCGGGATCCGTCCCCGTCGGGTCGGGTCGTGACAAGCTTTTTGTGGTATCAGAGCACTGGTTTTGGAAACAGGTTGGATTGTAAAACAGAGCTCTAGGAAGTGATCAGTGAGTCTGTCTAGGAGGTAGTTTTGGGTCGTTTGGCTTTTTATTGTGTTATTTTGTATTGTTTTGTGATAGTTTTTCGGATTTTCTGGATTTTTCTGTATGGATCAGCCAGACCCAGACATGACAGACGGTCAGAGTGACGATCAGGCAGCACCAGTGGGGAGTACAGCCCCAGTGGTCGGTGCTGATACGCTTTCACAGTTTGCTTCACTTGTTGCTCAGATGATGAGCGAGACTCAGAGCAGAACTTCGACTGTTAGATCTGAGGACATTGATCGACACCTGCAGTTATTTTTGAGGTTGAAGCCTCCGAGGTTTGAGGGCGCTGTTGAGCCCAGAGCAGCCGAGGAGTGGCTGAGGAGATTGGAGAAGACTTTTGACGGGATGCAGTGTCCTGCAGACAGGAAAGTTCCGTTAGCTGTTTTTCTGTTGGACGGAGAGGCTGAGCACTGGTGGGATGGCCAGCAAGCAGCCAGATTTCAGGGCAGATTGAACTCTTTGATTACTTGGGAGGAGTTCACCGAAGTATTTCGGGACTGGTTTGTTCCCCCTTCTGCACGACAGCAGATGCAGGAGAGTTTTCTGAGACTTGTTCAGGGGAGCAAGACGGTGATGCAGTACGAGGCTGAGTTTACTGCATTAGCCAGGTACGCTCCGCAACTGGTTAGCACGTCTGCTGAGAGGTGCTACAGATTTCTGAAAGGCTTACGAGACACTTTGAGGCAGCCTCTGATACCGTTCCGGATTACTGATTTCTCTGAGCTTGTTGAGCGAGCTCGTCTGATTGAGAATGACATGACGGCTACTCAGCAGCGGTGGACTGCGAGTAGGAAGAGGTTTGGAGGAGAGACATCTGGCAGTGGTTCCTCTGGGAAGAGGAGATTTGTTCCTGGATCTGGATCTGGAGATTCCAGGAAGAGCGGAGGATCGTCTGGTACTGCTACCAGTACGACTAGTTCTCGATCTGTCAGTACGGCACCTGTGTGCCAGAGTTGTGGACGGCGACACCATGGCCAGTGCTACAGGATAGCTGGTCTTTGTTTCAGATGTGGTCAGCCGGGACATAGGATTGCAGAATGTCCGCAGATGGGATTTGATCAGCGTTCTGAGCAGCGATCTGAGGGCTTTGTCAGACCTGTTGGTTCAGCAGCAGGAAGACCGAGGACTGTTCCTCCTCGCCCTGAGGGATTTGCTGGTAGAGGTGGTGGTTCTAGTTCTGCACCGCGGAGACCACCTACGATTCAGAGGGAGCAGAGTAGTTCTGTTGCTTCAGTTCCTGCTCCAGTTCAGCCACGAGTTTACAGTCTGAGTCAGCAGGAGACTCGTGATGCTCCGGATGTTGTGACAGGTACGGTTTACATTTCTGATCAGCCCTGTCGTGTTTTGTTTGACTCTGGAGCGAGTCATTCTTTTCTGTCCGAGCATTGTTTTGAGATTTTACATTTGGATTCGATGGTTTTACCGATTTCTTTGTCTGTGGTTTTACCGGCGGGGAATCCATTGATTGCTCGACAGTTTTGTTTGTGTGAGATCGAGATTTCTGGCAAGAAGTGGAAATCGAGTTTGATTCGATTGCCGATTTCTTCGTATGATGTAATTCTGGGCATGGATTGGCTGAGTCAGTATGAGGCTCAGATAGACTGTCTGAAGAAGCAAGTGAGTTTGCTTGTGGCTGGAGAGAGAGTTGTATTTCAGGGATTACGAAGTGTTCTCTCCAGTCTGGTTTCTGTGTTGGAGGTGAGCAGGATGTGGAAGAAAGGATGTCCGGTATTTTTAGCTTCGGTGCGGGATCTGAACCTGGAGGTTGGTTCTGTTTCTGAGATCCCTGTGGTACGGGAATTTGCTGATGTTTTTCCTGAGGAGTTGGTTGGTTTACCTCCGGATAGAGATGTGGAGTTCTCTATCGATGTTTTTCCGGGTACAGCTCCTATATCGAAAGCTCCGTACAGGATGGCACCGAAAGAACTTTCTGAGTTGAAAGTTTCAGCTTCAGGAGTTGGTTGACAGAGGTTTTGTGCGTCCTAGTGTTTCGCCCCCTGGGGAGCACCTGTTCTGTTTGTGAAGAAGAAGGACGGTACACTCCGTATGTGTATTGATTACAGAGATTTGAACAAGGTCACGATCAAGAACAAGTATCCTTTGCCTCGGATAGACGACTTGTTTGATCAGCTTTCCGGATCTTCAGTATTTTCGAAGATTGATTTGCGATCCGGATATTATCAGGTGAAGGTGAAGGAAGCTGATGTGGTGAAGACTGCTTTCAGTACTCGGTACGGGCACTACGAGTTTTTGGTTATGCCTTTTGGGGTAACCAATGCGCCTGCTATTTTCATGGATCTGATGAACCGAGTATTCAGGGAGTATTTGGATCAGTTTGTGATCGTCTTCATTGACGATATTCTGGTATATTCTGCATCTGAGGATGAACATGTCAGACATTTGAGGATTGTGTTGGAGACTTTGAGGAGGCATCAGCTGTATGCCAAGTTCTCTAAGTGTGAATTCTGGCTGAAGAGCATTTCTTTTCTGGGGCATGTGATTAGCGGAAAAGGCATTTCTGTAGATCCCCAGAAGATTCAGGCTGTTGCTGATTGGCCAAGGCCGACTACGGTATTTGAGGTACGTAGTTTCTTGGGCATGGCCGGGTATTATAGGAAGTTTGTGAAAGGATTTTCACAGATTTCGACTCCTCTGACGAGACTGACTCAGAAGTCAGTACCTTTTGTTTGGACACCGGAGTGTGAAGCTAGTTTTCAGAGATTGAAGGAGTGTTTGACTTCAGCTCCAGTGTTGGCACTTCCGTCAGGTACGGAGGGTTTCCAGGTGTTCAGTGATGCTTCACTGAAAGGATTGGGTTGTGTTCTGATGCAGCATGGTCAGGTAATTGCTTATGCTTCGAGACAGTTGAAACCACATGAGAAGAATTACCCGACACATGATTTGGAGTTAGCTGCAGTAGTTTTTGCTTTGAAGATTTGGCGTCATTTACTTGTATGGCGTCAGGTGTGAGATCTTTACTGATCATAAGAGCCTGAAGTATATTTTTACTCAGAAGGATCTGAATCTGAGACAGAGGAGGTGGCTCGAGTTGATCAAGGACTACGATTTGACTATTCAGTATCAGCCTGGGAAGGCGAATGTGGTAGCGGACGCTCTGAGCAGAAAGTCTTCTGGATTCTCAGGTATTCAGCTTACCTGTGATGACTTTCTGATTCGTGATTTGGAGAGATTGCAGTTGGAGGTGGTTTCCTCCAATGTTTTGGAGTTGGCTCAGATGAGTATTCAGTCTTCTTTGGAAGCACGGATTCAAGAAGCCCAGAAGTCAGATTCTGACTATTCGAAGTTGATAGCTCAGATTGGATCTGGTAAGACTCCTGAACTTCGAATTTCTGATTCTGGTGCTATTTTCTGTAAGAATAGGTTGTGGGTACCTGTGTTTGAAGACTTGAGGCAGGAGATTCTGTACGAATCTCATCATTCTGGCTATACTATTCATCCAGGCAGTGGTAAGATGTACGCTGATATGAAGCTTTTGTTTTGGTGGCCTGGGATGAAGAAGGATGTGGCAGAGTTTGTGTCGAGATGCGAAGCCTGTCAGTTGGTGAAGGCAGAGCATCAGCGACCAGGTGGACTGTTGCAGTCGTTGCCTATCCCTGAGTGGAAATGGGAGGAGGTAACGATGGATTTTGCGATGGGTTTTCCTCGATCACGACAAGGACATGATGCCATTTGGGTGGTTGTAGATCGATTGACGAAGTCAGCCCATTTTCTTCCGATCAGACAGACGGATTCAGTTGATCGCTTGGCACAGATTTATGTGAAGGAAATAGTCAGATTGCACGGTGTGCCTCGTGTGATCGTATCTGATCGAGATGGACGCTTTACTTCCAGACTTTGGAAAGGCATTCAGCAAGGCTTGGGTACGAAACTGCATTTCAGTACAGCCTTTCATCCTCAGACCGACGGACAGTCTGAGAGGACGATTCAGGTACTGGAAGATCTGTTGAGGCTTTGTGTTCTGGACTTTAGCGGAAGTTGGGAGGATCATATTCCGCTGATTGAGTTTGCCTATAACAACAGTTTTCAGTCCAGTATCGGTATGGCACCGTACGAGGCTTTGTATGGCAGGAAGTGTCGTACTCCTTTGACTCTGACGGAGGTCGGAGATAGACAGGCTTTGGGGGCCACTTTTGCTGATGAAACTGCTCAGAAGATCAATTTGATAAGAGAAAGATTGAAAGCCGCTCAAGATCGTCAGCAGAAGTATTACAATCAGAAGCACAGATTTGTTGAATTTCAGGTCGGTGACTTTGTGTATGTCAAAGTCAGCCCGATGAAAGGTGTGAGCAGATTTGGTCAGGTAAGCAAGCTTAGTCCAAGGTATGTTGGACCATTTGAGATTTTGGAAAGAATTGGAAAAGCTGCTTACAAGTTATTACTTTCTGAATCTATGCCTGATGTGCATAATGTGTTTCACGTATCCACTCTGAGGAAGTGGGTTTCAGACTCTGGGAAGAAGTTGTCTGCTGATGAGGTGGAGATTCAGGAGAATCTGGCGTACAAGGAAGAGCCAGAGCTTATTTTGGCGTACGACGTCCGAAAGTTAAGAAATAAAGAGATTCCGATGGTTAAAGTCCAGTGGAAGCACCGGACTGCACGGGAAGCAACTTGGGAGAAGGAGTCTGATATGAGACGGTCGTACCCGTACTTGTTTTGACTGAGTTTGGATTGGATAATGTCGAGGACGACATTTTTTTTAAGTTGGGGAGATTGTAATATCAGTTTTTGCTCCAGGTTCGTCCGGGACGATCGGTACAGGTTGTGCAGAAAATCAGTTTTGGCTGTATGGTTCGTCTGGACGAAATCAGGATCGTCTGGACGAAAATTCTCCCGTGAACCCTTCGCCAGGGACGATATGTCATTTTTCGTCTGGACGGAATTCCTCTCTTCATGGATCGTCCGGTACGAAGCTCGATCGTCCAGGACGATCAGTTTGGATATATATAGAAATGAGATATTTTGAAGAGAGAGAAAAAGCTGAGGAGAGAGAAAAACGAAGGAAAAAGTGGAAAAGCGGATTTTCGGACGACGCGGAGCCGTTTTCGTCCGAAGTGGCTGTTGAGGAAATTGCTGTGCTCGAGGTAAGGCACATTCCGCCTTTCTCAATTTTCAGAACCGTCGTGTTTGGCGGTATATTCTGTCCGGATTTCGTTTTCGTTAATGATTTTTGTCCGTATCTGTTGATTGGCTCAGTTTTTACCGCGTAACTTTCTGTATATTGTTGACGTGCCGAGTGTGCACATTTTGGTTATTTTCTGAAGATTTTCGTCCGGGTATTTTTGATTCGACTGTGTTTTTAGTCGACCAGATTTTTCTGTGAAATTGGAATTTATCTGTGCAGTAGAATAAATGTTCTGAAATGTTGATATCTGTATTCTGTGCGAATTCGGTAAATTTTCTTTGCAGGAAATTTTTGTGTAAATTCCGTATACTGCCGTTGTGCTGCCCGATTTTTTGGGTAATTTCTGAATTGTCCGTATTTCTTCTGAATTGAAATGCTATGTGTATAAGCTATAAAAAGGGAGTTATAAGGGGCCTGAATCCTATGAGATTCAGTTAGTGAAACGGGAAATCTGCAATGAGATCAAATCTGATGTCTGTTCTGTTCCGGATCCGATGAATTCTGTTTTGGTGCTATAAGCACATCTGTTTTGGTGCCGTGAGCACAAAGGGAGACATAAGGGGCCTGGATCCTATGAGATTCAGTCAGTGTCTGGGAAGGGAGGCATAAGGGGCCGGAATCCATAGAGATTCCGTCAGTGTCAGGGCATTTAGCTATATGTATCTGTACTATCTTCTGTATCTGTTCTGTTCTGTACGAAATTGTGATTATGATATGATATGATCCGTACGATTCTGATTTCTGATTCTGACTCTGTTGATTTGTTCTGTTCTGATACGATCTGTACGACTCTGATGTGATTTGATACCTGTCCGTAAGTTTTGATTTCCAATTCTGTTCCGATTTCTGATCTGATTTCTGTCCGATGAATTTGGTTCTGTTTTCTGAGAATTTAGATTGGTGGTTTGTTGCTTTGCTGAGCTGTTGAGCTCACCCTTGCTTTCTGGTGGTTTTCAGGTTCTGGGAAGGGCAAGGAAGTTCAGGACTAGGTTTCAGAGTCTGATCAGATTAGGTACTTTTGTACTTTTGATTTTTGTACAGTCATGGCTTTTCTGTTCTGTCTTTCTTTCTGTTGAAAGCCATGTACTGTTCTGTAGATGATTATTTTGAGGAAATGAAAAGATAGATGTTTTGTTCCGCTGCATTTGATGTTTTTAGTAGCTCTGTTGTTCTGTGTGCTTCTGTTGAGTTAAGAATTTGAAAGATCAGTTCAGTAACCTAATCCAAAGCCAGATCCTGGTTAAGAAAGGTCTCTCGTCGCGATCCGGCTCGGGCGGGATCCGTCCCCGTCGGGTCGGGTCGTGACACTAACCACCACCACTAAACTATTATCTTAGAGTAATCATTTGTTGGCTACGGTATCATAACAACCATTGTCTGAGTGCAGTCTCTCAAATCACTTGACTACGACATCTCGATCACCGTCACATAGTTTTAGTCACGTGCCCATTATTGCTCAACTATGATATCTTAAACACAATCATCCAATTATATTATCCCGACCACCATCACTAAATTGTCATCTCTTGATTATGGCCTAAAACCATTACCAATCCTCTGCGATGTCCTTACCTCCATCATTTAACTATAGTAAATGAACATCATCATTTGAGCATCGTCGCTTGACTACCATGCTCAATAAAACTAATGTTCATCGACTTCATTTCTAATAAATGTTGAAACAAAACAATACTAATAAGATCAGTGTATGCGGTCAATGACAACTCTAGCTCTTTATGTTTTTGGCATTAAATTATCCAAGTAGAATAACCTAATAAACCATACATAATCTCTTGAAGGAAACTCCAATGCCTCAAGGCACTTTTAAATTCCATCATTTTGTATTCTATATAGTTCATGTCTTCTATGTTGTATTAATACCTTCCCCAATTATCGAGAATGACATTTTTTATAACTGATAATATACAATAGTAGAATCATTTCGACTTGGCTATGCCCCTTTTTTTTTCCTTTTTATATTTTCATAAAATTTACGATATTTGGTATAACTATTCTCTTATATGTATGTGTTATGAATATTTATACAAAGCTAAGATATTAAGCTCTCATTGTACTACCAATATATATATATATATATATATATATATATATATATATATATAATTTTATTTCATGATGTAACTTATTATGTGCATTCGGGTATTTGTATAGATCCTATCTATAAATAATGATTTGGCATGGGCATGCAATAATCTTATACTTTTGGTCAAATTTTTGCCTCTAAGATTTTCCCAAAGCCTTTCTTTTTAGAAGTCCCTCTAATATTGATTTTTAATTGATGTTCCATATATGTAATATGATATCTACTGTCATTTTGGTTATATAGTTTACAGTGCCAATGATATGATATCTATTATCATTTATAAACATGGTTCAAATTTTATTGTTTTTTCCTACCTCTTTTGAAATTTACTTAGTTTAGTTATTATATTAAAAATGCAGATGTATGCTCTAATCAT
This sequence comes from Dendrobium officinale, assembly GCA_019514585.1. Classification (NCBI taxonomy): domain Eukaryota; kingdom Viridiplantae; phylum Streptophyta; class Magnoliopsida; order Asparagales; family Orchidaceae; genus Dendrobium; species Dendrobium officinale. The sequence continues at coordinate 6,792,458 of CM033685.1, read as the reverse complement.
ATATGTAGAGATATTATATAATGCTTAGGTCATATAAAAGTGGGTGGGTGATGGAGAAAGTGATCATACAATATGACGCTAGTGATTTCATTGTGTTCAATATTGAAAGCAATTGCATAAAAATTGATAATAATTAATTTTACATTAACAAATATCTAGTAAATGTGTTCTTGAAGATTAATACAAAGGTGGGCCTTTTAATAATAAAATTGCCCATCTTGCTCTCATGCATTGCTTGATGATAATGGTTTGAACCCTAAGGACCTTAAATACCTTGTATATTTCATTTTTCAAGTGCAGTTTGTGCTGTTTTAGTCACGTGCCCATTATTGCTCAACTATGATATCTTAAACACAATCATCCAATTATATTATCCCGACCACCATCACTAAATTGTCATCTCTTGATTATGGCCTACAACCATTACCAATCCTCTGCGATGTCCTTACCTCCATCATTTAACTATAGTAAATGAACATCATCATTTGAGCATCGTCGCTTGACTACCATGCTCAATAAAACTAGTGTTCATCGACTTCATTTCTAATAAATGTTGAAACAAAACAATACTAATAAGATTAGTGTATGCGGTCAATGACAACTCTAGCTCTTTATGTTTTTGGCATTAAATTATCCAAGTAGAATAACCTAATAAACCATACATAATCTCTTGAAGGAAACTCCAATGCCTCAAGGCACTTTTAAATTCCACCATTTTGTATTCTATATAGTTCATGTCTTCTATGTTGTATTAATACCTTCCCCAATTATCGAGAATGACATTATATATATATATATATATATATATATATATATATATATATCATTTTATTTCATGATGTAACTTATTATGTGCATTCAGGTATTTGTATAGATCCTATCTATAAATAATGATTTGGCATGGGCATGCAATAATCTTATACTTTTGGTCAATTTTTTGCCTCTAAGATTTTCCCAAAGCCTTTCTTTTTAGAAGTCCCTCTAATATTGATTTTTAATTGATGTTCCATATATGTAATATGATATCTACTGTCATATTGGTTATATAGTTTACAGTGCCAATGATATGATATCTACTATCATTTATAAACATGGTTCAAATTTTATTGTTTTTTCCTACCTCTTTTGAAATTTACTTAGTTTAGTTGTTATATTAAAAATGCAGATGTATGCTCTAATCATATATGTAGAGATATTATATAATGCTTATGTCTTATAAAAGTGGGTGTGTGATGGAGAAAGTGATCATACAATATGAGGCTAGTGATTTCATTGTGTTCAATATTGAAAGCAATTGCATAAAAATTGATAATAATTAATTTTACATTAACCAATATCTAATAAATGTGTTCTTGAAGATTAATACAAAGGTGGGCCTTTTAATAATAAAATTGCCCATCTTGCTCTCATGCATTGCTTGATGATAATGGTTTGAACCCTAAGGACCTTAAATACCTTGTATATTTCATTTTTCAAGTGCAGTTTGTGCTGTTTTTATAATGAGTGTTATCTTTATGTAATTTATTTCCAATTTGAATTTAATGATATGTTTATCAAAGGAACATAATTGTGTTGTCTCTTATAAGTTACTCCATAAGTTAGCAAAATGCAATTACTCGATATCATAAACATCGATGGACACAAGGGAATTATGTGTTGTTCTTGTGGTTTCATGCCGGCCTTACTCAATAATAATAATAATTTAGGTGATAATTTTATCATTAAATTACGTTGGTCATAAGAGACTTGTCAAGACAACTCACTGTTTAGTTGGCTTAAATGACATATTATATTTATCTTATAAACTACTTTGTTAAAGGTGTTTTGGTAGCTCTATACTATGTTATAGGCATTGAATTATATGAAGCTATCTCTATATTAATATATTATGTTATAACTATTATGATTTATTATGCTATATCAACTATTCTTATAGCTTTAATAACACATATAGTTGTATTTACAATTGTTAAATGAAGTTTGAATCATGTTCGAACCATATTGATATAGTGGTAAGACGCCAACAATTCTAAGTTCTTATCAAATACTATTTCAAATTTGTTTAAACCTTATTCAAACTATTGTCAGATGTGATCATGTGACTAACTTTAATGAAGTAATTTGTAGGGAAAAATGTGGGATAATTTGATTCTAATTTCTAAATGAACTTATATATATATCATAAAAAAATAAAAAAATGAGCATATAATTTTAATTATCATGGGCATATAAAGTTAAATATCCCTTTACATTTTCCTCTAATTTGAGTTGCACTGAGTTTTAACAAAAAATAATAACTTTAATTATATTTTGATAACTATTTTTTAAATTTTGTTATCACGTTTTTAAATAAATAAATATAATTGTTGACCATGTTACTAAAAATTATAACTAAAACTTTATAAATTACAACAATTAATTATGTGCTGAGATAAAATATTAAAAATAGATAAAATATTTTTTCAATTATCATTCTGTCATGTCACTTGGCAGCTGATGCCTACTCATGTTGTCTTATAACATGAGATTAATTATTATGTGCGGATGCCAAACGTTGTCAGGAGACCAACTAGAATGCACCACCTCACCCTTCTATCAGTACCACCGCTCGGTACTGCTCGATAACGCTTATGTGGCGTATTCTGATTAGTATCCGGATGATGTTCTGCGTTCGGCCTACGCACAAAATAATTTCTCCTAACACGAACACCCGCTCGCTTATATTGCTAGACAAAAATGTTTATAACAATTTTTTTTTCTTCTTAAATCTCTCTTTAACATGATAAATGCCAAATGTTATTATTCATGTTTTTTCTTTTTCATTTTGTCTTCTATTAATTATAAGTAAAAAAGAATTTGTTGTATGGTGGCCTGTCCCATAATAAGGTAATCGTTTATCAATTATTTGTGAAAAAGTGTAAAGGTTACTTTTAAAAATTTATGAATTATTATGTCTCTTTATGGCTATTCATATGGTTTTTATTAAAATAAAAAAAAAGGTTACATTTATGATCGCGACTTGTATGAATTGAGAAAAATAATTTTTAGTATAAAATTACGACCGTAGCCCTTCTGCTTCGCCAGGCCCTTATATCCCAACTCTCTTGTCTAAAGATGCCGTGCACTCCGCGGAGGATTTCTATGGCACTCTTGGACTGTCCACTCGTCGAGGACAGCAGCTGGTAGAAGGCGCTTAAGATAGAAGCAGGAATGTTACTGTGATTAGCCCAAAACTCGATCTTCCACGTTCTCTGCTTCTGTGATACCCGCTGGAATCAAGGATCGAGTTCCTTTATAAAAGGTTTGGTCCCGGCTTTATCCCTTCTCGGCATGTCAGCCGTTGCCAAGTGAGGCCCGGAGGTCGAAGGGATCAAGAGTAGAGACTGTGAAGATGCACAGGGATCGCGGAGGAGGGGTGACCGGATCCAAGGCTGAAATTGAGTCCCTTGACCGGAAGCGCATCAACGATGCGCTGGACAAGCAACTGGAGAAGTCTTCGCCGTCAACATCCCGGGGGTTCAGCGGCAAGAAGGAACGCTTGTCGGTTCCATCCTCGTCCGCTGGCAAGCAGCCTGATCTCAAGCCAGCTGGCCAGACTAAGAATAATCGATCCGATGGTGAGCTTTCTTCGCTATTCTCTCTATTTCTCAAGCTCGTGTGTTCGGGATGGTCTTCCCGATGGCGAGCATTTAATGGATGGGTATTTATTTTGTGAAATTAACATGTCGTATAGCCACAGTTTTTGCAAGTTCAATGAACTACTGCAACTTTCCATTTCGTGTATTTGTTGTTATAGGGCTTTCTGATATCGCTTATTGGAAATTTTAACGATTCCAAGCGTAATTTGGAAGAATTTCGAATTGCTTTTAACTGTTACGTAATTTGAGCATCATGGACGCTCAAGAAAAATATGTGATGGTTCTAATCAATCAACTTGATTTCTTTTATTAATTGTGAAATGAGAACCGCTGACTTATAAAATGAGCTGGGCATCGTCACGAGTAAGTTCTTAGATAAATTATGCCTCCTACTTTTAGGAGGATAATGAGCTGCAAAGATCGTCTTTTTGAGAACTGTGGTATTGTACTATGCAGTAATATGTAGTTGGAGCCTGGAGGTGCCTTTGTAAATTTTTAGCTGATTCAAGGATTCATTTCCAATAATTTTCATAGGTTTTATGATTGGTTTTCAACCTAACATCAATACTCAGCATTTTTTTTATCACAGCTATTCTTTTTTTTTTTTTAATCACAGCTATTCGTTACTATCATGATGTGCAGAACTAGGATTGAGTGCACAGTGTGTACTTTTAGTGAATTTTAAATGGATTGTTTACCAACCAATATTATTGGAATATCATGAAGTTAAGTGGTAGGTTTAAGTATCTTCGATTTATCATATAAAAATAGGGATATAGATGGGGAGTATAAATTTTAACCAAGTCGAATATCATAGAGATTAGAAAGTTAATATGAATGCATGCTAAAATTAGATTTTATAAAGTAATTATTATATTAAAGGGGTTGTGAGAATAACACTTACTATGTTATGGTCATGACATAAATATATTGAAAATAATTATTGTGACATAAATATATGGAACATAGGTTAGAACAAAGGTAATTTGGGTAAAGTTTTCACAAAAAGACACATGTCAAGTTGAGTTAACACATCCTTTTGCGGTCAACAAGAATGAATGTAGAAAAAAGATTCATTAATCAATTTTGCATATTTGGGATAAGGCTAATGATGATATTTGTGATGATGATGATGAGCTAATTCCTTTGTAGAAGTAGTTGCAATACGATTTATAGGCTTCTGCATTCATTTCTCTCTAGATGTAATACTAGGAAGAATCATTGGTCTATGCAAAACTTATTTTTTATAGATTGAATAATGGTTACTCTCCTTCCAATTAAACATTGAAGATACAAATTTAAGGATGATATCAAAACAAGTTCAAGGCTTCGAGCAAGTTCGATTCCAATTTAACTTGAAAATTTTGATTTTTGCTTTACTTTACTTAAATAACAGGGAGGTCATATACAACCTATCTAATCTATTGTAACTCATGGTTAATTTGTGATATAAGTCAATGATCTTTCATAAAAATGCCTTTTTTTGGGCATGCTTTGGTCAGATTTGTTCTAGGTTATGGTATTGTGTTAGACCGGTCCACTGGACCGGTCCAGCCGGTCCAGGTGGGACCGTCTCACGGGCAAAGTCGCGGAACAAGGCGGAATCCTGGCGGAGAACGAGCGGCCGACCGCTCAAACAGAGCGTTTTAGGAAGGATTTTTGGGGGGTTTCAAAGAGAAATTTGAATGTAGGGACTGTTTAGGAAATTCCTTTTGATTTGTATGCATTAAATAGATGTTTTTTCCTAGGGTTTGGGCATCTTGAATTTGGCTGAAATTTGAGATCTCGTAGATTTAGGGTTTCTTTGGGCTCTAGCGGCGTCTAGAGATTTGGGAGAGATCGATCCTCCTCTCTAATTGAGGATCAATTATATCTTTGCTGTTTTATTCATCTACTAGTGAAATACAAGAGTTTTTCTTCGTTTTCTATCAGATTTCCTTGTCAATTTGCTGTTTTTCTGCTGTAAACAGCAGATTTCTGCTGTGGACAGCAGTTTCCATCGGATCAACTTCAGTTTTGGTGAGAAACATTTGGGAACTCAAGTGTTTCCTAACAAATTGGTATCAGAGCATCGATTTGGGACCACCGGTGGCTGAAATTCTGAAATTTCAGCAAGTTTCTTTTCCGGAAGAAATTTTTTGGGATCCGTTAGAAGAAAGATGGCCGGAAAGAAGGTGGAAGCTTTGGAAGGCGAGTTCGGACAACTGAAGACAGATATGGAGGGAAAGTTCATGGAAATCTCCACCAACAATGACAGGTTGGAAGGGAGGTTCGCGGCTATGGAAGAAATGATGAAGAAACTATTGAAGATGAAGACCAATCCGGAGACATCGGAAGTGAGAGAGACTACTGACGGCCATGGCGTAGGAGGAAATCCAAACCCAATCCGGGGGAGGAGGAATCCGGAGGTGGAGATTCTTGAAAGGGACGACGACATGCCACCTCTAGAGCCAATCTCTAGAGAGGAGATGAGCATGGGAAATGACCGTCGAGGTGCTGATTTTCAGTGTCGAGGTGCTGATTTTCAGCGTCGAGGTGTTGATTTCGGAGGCAGGCGGGGGGAATATGAAGGTAGTGCAGATTTTGGAGAAAGGAGAGAAGAATATCAGCGTCAAGGTGCTGAATTTCAGCGTCGAGGTGCTGATTTTGAAAGAGGAAGGGGGGATTATGACGACGAACTCGGATACCAGCGTTGGAGGGAGGACCGAGACCCTTGGGGAGAACCTCATCTTCGAGGAATGGGAGGTTATGGAGAGTACCGGGGCAATGGAAGGGATCCGAAGGTGAGGAAGTTGAAGATGCCCATCTTTGAAAAATAATGGCCATGGCTAGATCTATAAGGTGGAGCGTTACTTTGCAGTCAACGGGTTGACAGATGATGAGAAGCTAACGGCGGCAGGTTTGTGTCTGGAAGGGAAGGCATTGGCCTGGTATCAGTGGAGAGACAGGAGATGACCTATCAGAAACTGGAGAGAGTTCAAGGATTGTTTATTAGAGCGTTTCCGAGCCGATGGGGGAGGAGACTTCTATGAGCAGTTCTTTGCTCTGACTCAGGAGGGGACCGTGGCTGACTATCGGGACAGATTCGAGTATTTGGCTAGCCGTCTGGATCACATCTCAGAGTCAGCCTTAGAAGGGAACTTCATGAAGGGGCTGAAACCAGAGATCCGAACAGCAGTCAGGGTACTGGAGCCGAGGAACCTGGGAAAGGCCATGGAGCTGGCGCAGTTGGTAGAAGATCAAAAGAAAGCAGAAAGAGGGGCTCGAGGAAACTGCTCAGGAGGCTCTTACAGGACGACGACCACTCTTCTAGCACCTAAGGGGTCTGCATCAGGCAACAGTAATGAGACCACTCGGGAGAAGCCAATAGGAGGGAGTGGGGAAAATTTCAAAAGGCTGACCGAAAAAGAAATGCAGGACAAGAGAGCAAAGGGGTTTTGCTTCAGATGCGATGAGAAGTACATGCCGGGGCACAGGTGCAAGGACCGAACTCTTCAGGTTCTCCTTGTCTGTGAAGAGGAGGAAGACGAGGAGGGAGGAGGCAGCAGATCTGATGAGGAGGAGGAGAAGCTGCACCTGGATGTGGCAGAAGTCTCCCTCAACTCTATAGTGGGATTCACCCCGAGTCACACTATGAAAGTGAGAGGAGAGATAGCTGACATCGAGGTGGTTGTGTTGATTGACAGTGGGGCAACCCATAATTTTATTTCCAAACAGATAGTGGAGTCATTGGGGATGGAGTTAGTGGATACCGGAGGCTATGGAGTGATGATGGGCACGAGGAAGGTGGAGATGGGTAGAGGAGTCTGTCGAGGAGTAGTACTGAAGATTCAAGGGATCCATGTAAAGGAAGACTTCCTTCCCTTGGAATTGGGGAGTACGGATGTCATCCTGGGGATGAAATGGTTGCAGACCTTGTGGGAAACCAAGGACAATTGGGGAGCACTCACGATGGAATTAATGATGGATGGGAGAAAGATGGTTATAAGGGGAGATGCAGGGCTATCCAAAGCCACGAAATCACTTAAAACCATGGTTAGGGATATACAAGAGGTGGGGGAAGATTATTTGGTGGGACTACACAAGCTGGATGTGATCAGGATGGAGGAGGAAGGGGATGTTTCTCTTTCCATGCAGTCCTTGGTTCAGCAATACAGTGAGGATTTTCAGTCACCTCAAGGATGGCCACCTCCGCGGGAACACGAGCATATTTCCACCTTGAGGACAAGGTGGATCTTTGGGAGGGGAGTATTGTTAGACCGGTCCACTGGAGCGGTCCAGGCGGGACTGGCTCACGGGCAAAGTCGCGGAACAAGGCGGAATCCTGGCGGAGAATGAGCGGCCGACCGCTCAAACAGAGCGTTTTAGGAAGGATTTTTGGGGGGTTTCAAAGAGAAATTTGAATGTAGGGACTGTTTAGGAAATTCCTTTTGATTTGTATGCATTAAATAGATGTTTTTTCCTAGGGTTTGGGCATCTTGAATTTGGCTGAAATTTGAGATCTCGTAGATTTAGGGTTTCTTTGGGCTCTAGCGGCGTCTAGAGATTTGGGAGAGATCGATCCTCCTCTCGAATTGAGGATCAATTGTATCTTTGCTGTTTTATTCATCTACTAGTGAAATACAAGAGTTTTTTCATCGTTTTCTATCAGATTTCCTTGTCAATTTGCTGTTTTTCTGCTGTAAACAGCAGATTTCTGTTGTATTTCTGCTGTGGACAGCAGTTTCCATCGGATCAACTTCAGTTTTGGTGAGAAACATTTGGGAACTCAAGTGTTTCCTAACATATTGTCCATGCTCATCTCTTTTTCTACTTTTCTTTGTTGTAGTCTTGAACCAAAATCTTACATTCGATAATTTAAGTTTGCTTCATATATATTTTTCGCCTATCAAGAGTTCAATGTAGAAGGATTTAGCGGGGAAGCGATAATAGGATTTAGATCCCATCTAAATATTTCAAGTTGTTTATCACTCAAAAAATTTGAGGGAGAAGAGAAGAGTTGATACAAGAAATATGAAATTGCAATGCTTCATGGCGTAGAATATTGGCCATTAAAAGAGAAGCATAAAATTAAGTTAACTATTACAGAGATGAAGATGCTCCAGTGGATTAGTGGCTTCACTCTTAGAGATAGAATGTGAAACGAGTATATATGTGAAAAAGTTGGAGTAGCTCTAGTGGCTTATAAGATTAGAGAGAGTCGCCTTGGATGGTTTGGGTTCATAAAACATCGGCCTTCTGATGACCTAGCTAGGAGAATAGATATTTTAGAAAGGTAGAGGTAGACCTAAAAATATTTGGTTAGAAAATATTAGAAATTATTTTATTTAATTAAAATGAGAATTTGACTCTTAACAAGACATAATGGAGAAAAAAAATTCATATAGCCGACCCTATGTGGTGGGATAAATGTTTGATGATGTTGTTGTTTTTGTATTTGTCCTCCCAAATTACAAGTATTTATAGACGACAAAACTAACTCAAGCTAACTCATTCCAACTAACTAATAGTTCTTATCAACACTGATTACAAGAATGACTTGGATGCCAATCATTTACTCACAACACTACTTCCTCACCCGCAATAACCTTGCCCTCAAGGTCATACTCTCAAATTGGTTCAATAGAGGCAATGATCATCTACTTAGTGGTGTGGGCTATTAGAGGTCACTTGGTGAGGGGAAAATTGATATGTAACCCCTCAGAAGAGGCTTATGCAGATGAGAAATATGTTGTCGGAGTTGATTTGGTGGTGGAGTGAAAGTTTGGAGTGCAATAGGGGTATGTTAAGGGTTTTGAATAGAAAGTTCATATGATACTACGCTAAATTCAAATGATTAGATCTTGCTGAAAAATAAAGGACACCTAGATTTAATGTGGAAAAACCCAAATTAGTGAAAAAATCACGTAACCACATGACACCAAGAAATCCACTATGAAAATTAGGAGAAATAAGTACAAATCTCTCTTCTATCTCTTATTGTTTCTCTTCTCACATGCACTGTTCTTAGTATCTTAAATCCTAAAAAAACAAGAGAAAGACAAGAAAATAACCTCAAGGGATGCGACCCTTCAGAAAACGAGAAAAAAAACCATCTAGTCCATCTCGCAGCGCAGCGGCGCTTGAACATCTGTATTGATCCGCTGCTGCGCCGTATCTATACCACTGCGTCGCTCTGATCTCTGTCGTTCAGTGCTGGGGCGCTCAATTTGAGCCCTAGTAGTTGGTGGGATTTTTCTATCATACAGTGCTCCTGGTGCAAGACCATTCTGTCACAATTTTTCGAGTGGATTCTTCTTTTGCACTATATAAGAAATTATGTCATAAGAAATACTTGCTGAACACTCGAAGAATTTAGTTCTTGTAAGTGAGCAATGGTTGAGGTTGCACATATATTTCATTCTTTACTATCATCATTTCAAGGATTGTTTCTTAACTTTCACCCACTTAATATTTAAAATAATTATTACAGTTTTATCAAAATAAAAAAAAAGCTTATCTAAGATTAGTCACAATATTCTCCACCATATCATCCAACGCCTTTGCCTAAGTGACATTGAATTAGACAGTCCATAATTTAAGTCATGAGAAAGAGTGGATTTAAAATTTTCTTCATAATGAGTTGCTATTATTGAATTAGCTAGACTATATTTTTAAAGCATATTTTTTAAATTCATCAATTGGATAGTAATATCTTCCAAAATAATAAAGATGGACATTATTTGATCATTTTGATTATTAAGTGTTGTCCTAAAATCCAAAATCAAATGAGTGTCATCCTCCTCTAAAATGCAAATTAGGTCGGTGATGAATCCGTGAGGCTTTGGAAGGAAAGAGAATAAGGCTTGGAGAGCCAAATAAAGTTGGGGCTGTGGAGAGCCCCATATAAAAAACATGTTTTTCTAATTGAAAAGAAATCTTACTGGGTATAGGTGCTAGGTAGAGAGGTCTCTATTGGAGAGAATCATGAGAATGGAAATATATTGATTATGGTCGTACAGGAGAGAGAAATGTTTTGTTGGAGGCTTTGAGGTGTAAAAGTTTGAGGGAAAGTGGAATCTGATGAGAGCAAGATATAAAGAAAGAGAGATGTCTATGATATTATAAGTCGAGACAATCAAATAGAGATGACAACGATAATATTGACGAAGTTGGCAATGGTCGATTCGCATAGAGAAACCAAATTATGTTAATCATGGTTTCAATGGGCAACTTTGCACCATGGTGTGCCATTTGCTATTGACAAGTATGCTATCGATAAAAGCATCATTGATAGGATGTAGATCAAATATGAACAATTTGAGTTGTTATGTTCTCCAGAATTTCATAGAAGAGAAGAATTGATACAAGAAAGGAGACTTGATTTTATTTTTCATCCCTAACTAGGACTTATTTACATAATACAAGACTAACTCAAACTAACTCCAGCTAAATAACCATTGCTATCTGATAGGAAACACTTGAGGTTCTCAAGTGAAAACCTATCAATTTTGGAAAAACAACATGAAATATCCATAGAATTCTTAGGAAAAACCAGAAAAAATAGCAATTTATTGCAATAATCAGAGACAACAGAAAGAAAATACCAAGATACAGTTAATCCTCAATTTGAGAGGAGGATCTATCTCTCCCAATCCCTAGACACCACCAGAGCCCAAGAATGCCAAGCACCAAGACACAAAAAAAGCCACAAATATCAAGATAACCCTAACCCTAATTTTTCCTTCCTTTTTAAAGCATACAATTAAACAGCACAAGACAAATCCCTCTGCAGCCCTAGCCGCCCCCTCATTCCTAATGGGATTCCCTAGTGGGCCCCACAATTGCCTTGGGCGGCAATTCCTAGGGTGTGGACCTACTTGGTCCTCATGTAAACTTGAGCCAGCCCTTTGCCTGGGCCAGCTGGATCGGTTCAGCATGGACTGGTCTAAAATTATCATAGAATCACAACGCCTAAGTAAAAAAAAAAAATTATCAAAAGGTCGAAAGATTTTTTTGGTACATCATAGTCAGAATTTTGAGTTTTGAGTTTTGCCTCTGCATGATGTATACTGTGAGAAAATAATTTATCTCTAATTTTAATTATTATTATTTAAAAAAAAAAAGAAGATTCTTTTATAAATAATTATTTTAATATAATAAATAAAATCTATGAAATAAAATAAATCTATATTATTTAAATAAAGAAAGAAAAGGAAAGAGAGGAGGATTTTTTTTAAATAATTTTAAAATATAATATATTTTATTTAGATATAGAAGAAAGTTTTCTTTATTTATATCTTGAATATTCTCTTTCGATTGAATCAGTGTAGTCGGATATTAGACCACCTCGAAGGACGGATTAATATCCTTCTATTGATTCTGAAGAAAGAGAATGACGATTCACTTTCCTAATCAGGTATGACATAAGAATATACAAATCATCCGAAAGGACGATTAATATCTTCCCTATTTACCTAATTAGGTTAGTGAATTGTTGATTCATTCCTAAAATCAAGCATACAGACGATATTTGATTTACTTGTGAAAGTAAATCAAATATCTATCTATTTCTTGATTATAAGAATGAATCTAAACAAAAATATAGATAAAGCAGGGTTTTCTTTTTAAAAATAAGACTTTTTATTTTCTCACATGATTCGCTTTATTTATATTTAGAATATCATCTCCCGATTAAATCTACATAGTTGGATATTATACTGCCTTAGAGGGCAGACTAATACCCTTCTATTGATTTTAAAGGGAGAAGCAGTAAAATTCATTCTCCTAATCAGGTGTAGTATAGAGGATATTCAAATCATCCTGAAGGGATGACGAGTACATTCTCTAATCGACCTGATTAGATTAACGAATTGTAAGCTTATTTCTATAATTAAATATAGAAGACATTTGATTTGTTAGTGAAAACAAATCAACTATCTATCTATTCTTTAATTATAGAAATAACTCCTAAATGTGAACAAAGCCTAATCTACTTCCACAGATCTTTCCCCTACCTCAGAAAAGAACTTAGGTAGGGTTTAGATTATTCTGGGATCTAGACTCCCTACAGGGGCAAGCCCCTGTAGTTAATTACATCTCCTAAGAGAATACTCTCGATTTAAATGAAGACTAAATAATCTCCAAAATTATATACATATTTAACTAAATATTTGGGCATAATTAAATTTTCACGATCAGACTTTAGATTATAGAGTTTTTGACATTGAATTTGGGAAAATTAGAGTTGATTAGAAAGAAGAATGTGCAGAGAAAAGTGTATACGATCTGGACTTATCACCTGCGTAGAGTGGGCTGCCAGCTAACAATCCTAATCACAACAATTCGCCGATGATGCAAGAGTTAAGATGGGTCTATCCTAGGAATCAAGGAATGACTAAAGAATCTAAAACAAATGCAGGATAATATGCTTACAAAAACTAAAAAATCTACACGAATGCTAATGATGCATGAAACAGATATATATATATATATATATATATATATATATATATATATATATATATATATATATATATATATATATATATATATATATATATATATATATATATATATATATATATATATATATATATATGAAAGAGCTGATTTTATTAATATTGAATTTATCGGTTACATCCTAGGGTCTGCAGGAAAGAAAAGGTGGCCAGGCCCCACCGACAACAAACCTGGGTTCTAAGCCTATAAGAAAGTAGAATTAAATATAATCTGCTTATGGTCTTCAGGCTTCGAGTCTTCTATGGAATTGCAAAAAGGAACATCCTCCTGATAAAGGATATTACTTTTTGGAGCCCCATTTGCATATATAAGCAGCTATCTTTAATTCTTTTACAGACTCCAGACACTTTACAGACTCAATCTATATACAACAAATCTAGAAAATAAAAAGCTTTACATTTCTTATCTCAGTACATCAGATTCTAAGAACATTCTACTTTTGCAGGTAAGTAAAGTACAGAAAAGTAAAAAAAAAAAACACATTGTATAATTATGCATGTTATGAATGCATTGTGTACAGTTATAAATGCAGGAAAGTAAAGACAGAAAGTAAGTACACGGCCCTCACTTTGTTCACTTCGCTCTCTGGTGTACAGACAGAAAAATAAATATGCTATGCTATGCAGTACAAAAAGGTAAGCAATCACACATAGGTGCCCTCTAGGCATGACAACTGCAAGCAAACCACAACAAACCATCGGCCTAGCCTAGGCTAAAGTTGGTTGTCCTAGCAAGCATCTAAGTGTGTGAAGAAAGCTGTGTGGCCTGGGTAAGTCCTAATGGGTTTATTTGTTTGAATTGCATATATTATTAAGATTGATTTATTACAGACCCAAGGAATTTGGTTAAAGTTTAAGTAAAGTGTATTTGAATTTATTAAGAATTATTTCAATTTTAAATGTTAGAGTTATTTAATTCAGTTATAAAGAACTTATAGATTGATAATTCCCTAAGTGCAGGAAATTATCAATTTATGAGTCCTAGGACTTTCAGAACGAATACCCGCCTTAGACAGAAGATAGGTATTCATTTTGAGAATCCCCAAAATTTATTAAGGAGAGAGAAAGGGACCTTACAAATGTAATACAACGTGTCCTCCCGAAGAAATCTAGCACATCGTATAAGGTCGGTGGTTTATTATTCTTTGTTTGAAGATCTTCAAATCCAAATGGATTAGTGCCTTCATGCACAATCCATAGAAGATCTCTTTGTTATTTAGATGTTTTAAGAGTCTTTTAAAATCAAAATGCCCAAAGTCCTCCAAAAGGAATCAAACTTTAAGCATAGAAGACCTGAATTCGTTTAATCTAAAGTAATTATCAAATCTGATCGATTAAGATAAATCTTAATCAATCAAATTATTAAACTAATTTAGATTAAAGGAATTTAGAGTTTAATTGAATAATTAATGAATTTTAATTAATGATATTCAGAATTATTAAGAATTAAAGGTTTATTGAATTATTAATGATTTGAAATTGATTTAGAGATTTGATTTTTAATTGTTGGTTGAATACCACCTTTGTTTCACATCGAGACCGTGAAGTTTATTTCACCTTCTTTGGAGCTAAGCTAATAGCCTCGTAGGTCTGGGTTACCCAGTGGTACCCGGTATAATTAAGTAGCTTAAATATGATTAATGTTGAAAGTTAATGTAGTTTATTCAAAAGATGTTTGATTGCTGAATTTAAGAGTTGATTTAGCATTTCTGAAGTTTTAGAGCAATTTTTGAATTTTTAGGAATTATTGGAATATTTTAATCATTTAATCAAGGGGTTGAAAATTGACTTTTTATTTAAAGGTGTTTTCTGGAAAGTTAGTATTTTATTAAAATATTAGACCTTAAGACGATCAGTTAGAAGGTAAGTTTGCTGAAATTGGATTTTTCTGGATTTAGTTATGAAGGTTTAAAGTTTTTAACTGATTTTGAACTATAGTTGACCGTTTTGTTGACTTTTCAGATTTGATGATTTTATGGAATTTTTACATTTTTAATAAATATTAGGCCTTATTATGAGTTGAATGCAACTTAGTTTGATTGATTTAGATTTTTCTTGAATTAGTTATGAATTTTTAAAGTTTGAGCTATTTGTTGGATTTTTGAAAATTGTTTAATTAAGGCCCTTTTTATGATTTTGCTCCAAATCAATTTCAAACTTCTTGAAATCAACTCCAAAGATCAGGAATGACCTAAAGAGTGATTTCCAAGTTTTTGGGAATTTATTGGAATTTTTAATAATTATTAATTAATTAAATCAATTAAATGTTGAATTTTACTTAAAATCAAATTAAGCTTTAATTTGCTGTCAATTAAAGGGGGTTTTAATTTTTATTGGTTAAGAATATAATTCTGGTCAATTAGAGGGGTTATTTATGATTTTTAGATTTAAAATGGATTTATTATATTTTCTGGAAGTTTTAATGTTTAATTAAGGATTAATTGAATTTAGTGGGATTTAAGCTTTGGTTTTAATTTTGGAAGGTTGTGAGTTTGTTTTAGGGTTGATTAGGATTGATTAGGATGTTTAGGTATTTTATTTTGATTTATTAGGAGTTTATTAAAACAAAAGAAAAAGATCCTTATTGAAGGATCATCCTAAATCTAATAGTTGTTATAGGATTAATTAATGTCCAATCAAGGTGTTTTAGATCATTGGGTACATGACACTAGTTCTCTAAGTTTGAGTTTCATTCCAAAAGGAATGGTGTGTAGTTCACCTAAATTGATCTAAATTCGCTAAAACACAAATCCTTAATTATTGTTCCTAAGTGTCACTAGGTTATGGGATATAAATCAATGTTCACTAACCCTTTGAAACACTAAGTTACAATCACATCAATACAAAACATGAACAATAAAGGCGCTCCTAATGTTCTATGGAATGAGAATAGTGAATTATTGTAATTATAGGTCATTTGATGACTTATAACTTGAACAATTTACTATAAAAGGATAGAGACATCAAATTAAGATGATATGATTTTGGGAAATATACATGTATGGATATACACATCAATATCTCCAAATCAAGAATCAACCTAGTTTGATGTGATGATCAAGTATAGTTCCTTAGCATATTTAAACTAGATTAAACATAATATTAAAGGTAATTTTTAATTAAACTATACATGATCAACATCTAGACCTATTGTTAGTGGAAGGGAGACTTCACACTAACTCCATAGAACTCTAATATGCAATGATTGGATTTAGTTTGGGTTATTCATGAATTTCCAAAAATCTAAATCAAGATTTGACCTAGATCTTTGTAAATCCATAAACTGAATGAAATTGCATCAGATGGCCTTAAGAAAATTACAGGAGATCAACCTTAGGCCCTATTATGTCTCTGCCAAATTTCAGCTCAAGATAATATATATATTTTTATTTAAAAATAAAATGGGGTTTTATGTATAATTAAGATTACTAATAAAATACTACTTAAAATAATTTTCAGTTATTTTTAAAGTATATTATTTAAAAATACAAAGAGAACGAACCCAAAAACTCCAAAATCGGATCAAAATTGAAATTTTGGTGAATTTTTGAAGTTTAGGAGATTTTCTGAATTTATTTTAAAATTCTAACGGTCTGGTCAAACCGGCGGCGCTGACTGGGACACGCGGCGGGAGCGGGTTCGGCCACGCAAACGGCGGCGGTCAGGAGGGACCTGCCACTTAACCAGCTCAGCAGCGATCTAAGCCGTCGGATCGGTCACAGGGAAACATCGGATGGTCGGGATCTAACCTGCGATATAGAACTCGATCCAGAATGATCGGACGGTGGATCTGATCTCCGCGGTTTGGATCAACGACCGGGATTTAGCCCATCAACGATCTGGCTAAACCGCGGTCGAAACAGAGCTTAAGTGGGGTTTAATCACGGCTGTTGATCGAGATAGAACGGATCCAACGGCTGTGAGCTCGTCTCCTTCTTCCGTCCGAACCGAGAACCCTAAAATCATTTTTATTTTTGTTTTCGCAAAATACCCAACCAAATGCTTTGAAAATTTAAACAGAGACTTAACAGGGCTTGAAGATCAATGGGGAAGTATTCTTAAGTCGTTTGATGCAATACTTAGTGAGTTATTTAAGAACCTAGAAAACAAACTAGGGTTTAGGATTTATAACCGAATGATGGATCAATTGAGTTGATTCTTTCACGGCTGAATTTGTAGGTTGTCCACGTGTTGATCTCCTTCAGGCTTCGGAGGGTCACTGTAGATGGAGTTGGGGGAAGTTTGAACGGAGAAGGCTCTCGGTCAACCACTGATCTCGTCGCCGGCAGCTTCGAAACACAGGAAACCGATGGGGGAATGAAGGTTGAGCTCTAGGAAACCAAAATGAAGTCTCAAGAGCTCTGGGGAGTGACTGGAATGCAAGATAGCTTGGAATGAGCTCTTCCCGCCTCTCTACCCTATTCCAGCTATGGGAGTTTGCTTGGACGGCTGACATCAATCAGGGACGTTTCTGGGATGGTTGACACTGGCCCAGGTGGTTAGAGCATAGAGAGAAGGACTGTACGGGGCAGGCTGAGCTGGCCACCCCCTCGTTTGTCCTCACATGGGAGGGGACCATCCGAGCTGGCTAGGCTTGAACCAAGGCCGGGTTAGGTCAGGTTAGCTCCTAGGAAACTTCTAGAGTCGGGTTCAGAGGCTAGGCAGACCGGGTTTAGGCTGGGGAGTTTAGGTTGAGTGGGTTGACCATTTGAAATGGTTTTGGAGATTTTCATTGACTGGTTTGACCAATCAATGAGTTCAATATGATGAGGAGGATTCTAGGAGACTTCTGGGATGTGTTTGGACAGTTGGATTAGTCCCAAATGAAATGGATTAAATTTGGGAGGGTACTTGACCATGTTTGACCCCTTTTTCAAGCTCCCATTGACTGTTTGACCAGTCAATGGGTCAATGAAAGCTGAGGTGGCAGTGAAGGAGTCTAGTGAAAATGTTTGGAGGGAGTCTTACACCATTACTTCAAACATTAAGTGTGTAAATGGAATTTAGGGAGGATTTGACCAAGAATTGAAGTTTGACCAAGTCAAACTTGATGTGATTTGACTTCAAGTAAGCTTGAATAGATTTGACTCAAGCTTTGATATTGGTTTGAGAGATTGAAAGGGTTAGATATGTTGAATAGGTTGCCTTAACCCATTAAGGGCTTTAAGGGACATCTGGGTCAACCTAGGTTGACTAAGTCAACCAGATTGACTCAGGTTGGGGGTCTGTACTGGACAAATTTGAAATCATATCAGGAATTTGGTGGGTGTGTTTTCAGGGCTCAAATAGGTCATTTGGATCAAATCACCTATTTGGACCCTTAAATAGCTTCTTAGGTCACTTTGAGTTGACTTGGTCAACCAGGTTGATCCAGAGGTTGGGAATGGGTCCAACAGGTTTGAAATGTCATTTGAAACTTGTTGGAAGTGGTTGCATTCAGTTTGGAGGTCATTTGGTTTGAAATGACTATTTACAATCCTCAGGGGCATTTTAATCATTTTGACCTCGGGTCCACGGGGGTAGAAGTGAGTTCAGGAAAATGCAGTTTATTGATCAACATGTCATGATTGATGGTCTGGGAGTGATTGGAAGCTTTGGAGGAAGCTCCAGGGTCAGGATCCACTGGATGATAGGTCCAGTGTCTTAGGCCGTAAATATTTGAAGATTTTGCAGCATTTGGAATTCAATTTAGTTTCTGGGGTTTATAGACCTTAGAATGGGCTCAAATTTGGAGGGTTGACTCTAGAGACATGTCCCATCAGTATGAAAATGCCAGATCTTGAATCAGAGTCCATTTGATTGGGTTTTGAAGTTTTGAAAAATTCACTGGAAAAGGTCTTTAAGACTAAGCCTTATGACCTGAGATCTGGGTATGGAATTGGATTGACTTGATTTTGGATTGATTTGAATTTGAAATAGTTTTAGGATCCCATTAGAGACCTCATACAAAAATGAGGTCAACATATACCTAAAGACCTTATGGTGTAGTTATAGTTCCCACTAACATATTCGAGGTGGTATTTCTCTTATTTGTCCATTTGATGGACTTATAGCCATCTTGCCACTTTTTAAGCATTGTTACTATGTTGGCTAATTTTGGTATTCTTTATATTTGTGCAGCAGAAGAATCTGAAACAGATGGTGGGGATTCTGACGTTAGTGGTTCTGATGGAGATGACACCTCATGGATCTCATGGTTTTGTAACATTAGAGGGAATGAATTTTTTTGCGAGGTTGATGATGAATACATACAAGATGATTTCAACCTCTGTGGGCTAAGCAGCCAAGTACCTTACTATGATTATGCTCTTGATCTTATTTTAGACGTTGAATCTTCTCATGGTAAAATTTCATTTACATTGGACGTCTTTGTGATCAGTTTACTTGCTCAAAATTAGTAGTAACTGAATGCATAGTTTTTTTTGTCTGACTACTACAGTCAATTCTGCAAGTAATTGGACCCACAAAGTGGATTTAACTTTCTGACAATAGATTCGCATATTAGTTATGTAATATCTATGTTTTATTTTTTATGATAATTATCAAGACATCATACATTTCATGTTTTAGAAGTGATTGAATTTTAGTAATACCTTGAGTAACAATGAAGTAATACAATTATTTAGCTCCTTCAAATCAGCATCTGGGTCTTTTTTCTCAAGAAATCAAAAATAGAAATCATGCTATATAACGGTGTTCCTATGTGTCATAATAATTTATTTATTTTTTTTTTCTCATATTAGTTTTGCTATGTAATTTTTTATGACACCTTTATAGAGCAAATATTAAGTTCATAATGATATCATCTCTTGGCCTATTTCATATAAAGGCGTGCAAGGTAGTTAGCTTCATTGATCTTGCCAACTCAAATTAGGACAAAATTACATCTCAAATAAACATGAATTGTTAACGTATAAAAATATCTTATTTGGAAAATGATCTATATTTGATGAGTGGAATATGTCAAATAGGTGTGCCTTAGAATGTTGTTCTCATTCTCTTATTATTTATAGGAGGTTCTCTAGTGAATAAGGTACAGCAAATTATCCTACTTCTCTAATATGGTATCAAACCAAGGTTAATTCTTAACCCTTGATGTCCCCACACTCAAGAAATCCCCTCCCTTATTTGACTACTAGCACTTCTCTTTGGTCCTCCCCCTACTTGCTCTGTTGTGGCCAATGTTTAAAATTGCGTATTCGGGTATTAAGGCGTTTTTCATTCGTGAGGCGAGGTGTAAGCCTCAAGGCGTTTTGAGGTGTAAGCCTCAAAATCAAAAGATTGCGTAAATATAAAATGATAAAAATTTTATATACTAATGAGTGAATAATATAAAACATAAAAAAAGTATAAGATATGAAGTGAAATCAAACTATCTCAATAATAAGACAACATGAAATATAGTTCAACTCAAAATTCTATCCTTCCCAAATCCTAATATTCTTTTCATTAACATATAATTCCAATTTTCAAAAATAAATATGAATGACATATCACATAAGAACTCATAAGTCATCAGCACTGTCATCACTAAGGGGCATTATGGTGAACTGTTCTCTCCCCTTCCTCCTTTCCTATAGAGTCTAATGTCGGGCATTTACTTTAAGATTTATGTAAGTTTTAATATATATAGCGTGAGGCGTAAGCCTCATGGCAGTGAGGCGAGGCGGGCCTCAATCAAGTTGAGGCGGAAGCCTCATAAAAAAAACTCGAGGCGTAAGCATCGAGGCGTTTTTTACTTGAATTGCGCAAAGGCGGGCCTCAAGGCGAGCCTCATATTGCGCAATTTTAAACCATGGTTGTGGCATGTGCATGTGGTTGCTTTCGCTCCATAAAACACCCATTTACTCGCACCCGCTGTTGCTTGCGATCACGCATGGACCCCTCGCTTGTTCATGTGCTTGCTTTCATTGTTGTTGGCTGCTAGCCCAACACCACAGCTACACGTAGACGCTATCATTTACCTACTCACAAAGATTTACGTGCTTGTTGCTATGTTATTACGACACGCTGAAATGAATTATAAAATTTTAACAAGGATTTAGTTTTGATCTAGTATCGAACGTGCAATATACGATACACAAGAGGGGGCGGGGGTGAATATGTGTAATTTAAATTCTAAGCAAGCA
Source organism: Dendrobium officinale (assembly GCA_019514585.1). Classification (NCBI taxonomy): domain Eukaryota; kingdom Viridiplantae; phylum Streptophyta; class Magnoliopsida; order Asparagales; family Orchidaceae; genus Dendrobium; species Dendrobium officinale. The sequence continues at coordinate 6,771,191 of CM033685.1, read as the reverse complement.
AGTTTTGAACTTGAAAAAGATTTTTATTATTTTATAAAAATTAAACCTGCAAACAAAAATTTTATTTTAATTTTCTTTTCAGAAGGAACAAGAGATTTCAACCCAATATTATATTTTTAGGATAATGGTTCAACCAATAAAAAAATCAAATTGATTTTAGCCATTTGTTTGTAGCACAAAATACATATTTATCAACACAAGGTAACTTGAAAATTCGAAACCATTTTATCATGTGAGAGATTAAACAAGATGTCCATTATCATCATGCCACAAAGAGAATCAACAAGAGCATGTAAATATTTGAATTAGTGGTATGAAAAAAAAGGGATAAGAAAGGCACAAACTAATTTTATCTTGTTTCAACATGAATGCCTACGTCTACGCTTGAATCCTCCTACTCGAGATTTCACTACTGTCTCCTTTGACCACCATTGGGCGGATAAACTTGTCTCCTTAATGGGAAATGAAGAAACCTTGCACCTTTCTCTTCCTCTCTATCTGGGAACTGCTACTCTAGCCCATTAGCTAGCCACCAAATCTAATGTAAGTTTCGTTAAGGTCTCATGGATCCCTTATAAGAATATATCAATAGCTCTTACAACAACCATAACAACTTATCTAGATGATATAAGATTTAGAAGAAAGAAAAGGACAAACAAGTGCACAAGCTAAAAGAAAAATATCAACATTTTTCAAATAAAAGAAAATAGATTTTTTCAATAAAAGTTCTTTCATTTCTTTTGTTGATTTCCATCCATTTTATATTTTCACTCATATTTTATGGTTTGAAACTATTAGGTTACAAATCTAATTTTACAAAAAAATAGAGTTAAGTGATATACAATATGATCCACATCATACTATATGATAAGTTCAATTTAAATCAGATCTCATCTGCCCATAATTCCAGGTGCTTAATTAGCTTTGTTTAGGAAACCTATCGAATAGGCTGAGCTCGCCCAAAGGCCGGCTCAAGTCTATAGGAGGCAGACTAGTTCCGCCTCCTCTACCGTGGCCGCCCAAAGAGATGGGTCCCACCCATCCATTTAATTTCAAATTTCAATTGAGGGGGGCGGCTAGGGCTTTGGGAGGGAAATTGATTAGGAAAGTTTTGTATTAAAGAGGATGAGAGGAATTAGGGAGAGATCATGTTTTGATTGATTGAGAATTAGGGTTTCTTGGCATTTAGGCTCTAGACTCAGAGTCTAGAGATTTGGGAGAGATGATCCTCCTCTCGAATTGAGGATCACTTGCATATTGCTTTCATGTTGGTTTTGCTTTGTTTCGTTTATTGCAATCTATCATTTTGGGGCTGATTTCGCTTAGATTTTGCTCTATTCTCGCTGTTTTTCTCCAATTAGCGATAGGTTTGCTTGCGAACTCAAGTATTCCCTTATGGTTACTTGCGAACTCAAGTATTTCCTATCAAATTGGTATCAGAGCAAGTCTCGGGAATGGTGGAGGGTTGTTTTCAATGGATTCCAGCAGCAATTTTTCGCTCCAAATAGGAAGAAGTTGCTTTTTTTTGACTCCAAAATCCTGTTTATGTGAATCTACAAATTCCGGATAGTGATGACGGCCAAAAAAGTTGATGCCTTGGAGGAAAGATTTGAAGAGGAGATGAATCAAATCAAAATGACGGTGGAGGAAATGATTTCTTCCATGGAGGGACAAGCCGCCGACCTTCGAGATATGATGAAGAAAATGTTAGAATTCAAAATCAAATGGCGACTTCAGTGGCAAAAGGGATGGAAGGAAAAATTAAAAATTATGAAATCCGTAGGGAGGAAGATGAGGTGGAGATCGTGGAAGGAGAAAGAAGAAGACCCCATATGGAGCATGTCCAGAGGGAAGAAAGACGAGGATATGGGGAACGCCAGGAGGGATATTATGGCCGCCGAGGTGCTGATTTTGAAGAAAGAATTGGGGATTTCGAAGGGTGTTTGGGCGATGGCAGAGCAAGGGAAGATCGAGAAATAGGGGTGGACCTAGCGCTTGGGAAAGGGGAAATTATGGGAGAATCAGGGGAAATGGTGGCGACCAGAAGGTGATGAAGTTGAAGTTACCCATATTTGAAGGAGAAGATGCGTACGGGTGGATTTATAAGGTAGAGCGATACTTTGCCGTCAATGGGTTGACGGAGGAGGAGATGTTGACATTAGCGGGATTGTGCTTGGAAGGGAAAGCCCTGTCGTGGTTTTAGTGGAGAGACCATAGGAGGCCGATCAGGAATTGGAGGGAATTCAAAGACTGCATAATAGAGCGTTTCCAAACTGATCGGGGAGGAGACTTCCATGAGCAATTCTTTGCTCTGACACAGGAGGGATCAGTAGCAGATTACCTAGCTAGCAGGGTGGAGTGACTCTCAGATACAATATTGGAGGAAAATTTCATGAAATGGCTTAAGGAGGAGATCCGAGCAGCAGTGAAGGTTTTGATGCCCCGTGACTTGGGGCCTTGGGGGAGATCATGAAGTTGGCACAACTGGTGAAAAATCAGAGGAATTTGGAGAGGGGAGTCAGGAGTAGCAGCATCGGGGGCATGTAAAGGATGACGTCCACTCATCTTGGACCTAAATGTCCTGCAATTGGAGGGAGTCGAGAGGCCACCAAGGAGAAGACAGGAGGAGGAAACAAGAGAAATTTCAAGTGATTGACGGAGAAAGAGATGTAGGAAAAGAGGGCTAAAGGGTTGTGCTTCAGGTGCGATGAAAAGTACACGCCAGGGCATCGGTGCAAAGATCGAACTATTCATGTTCTCACCGTCTGTGATGACGAGGAAACTGAGGAGGGAGGTGAGGAGGAGACAGAAGAGGAGATGGAGGAGAAGCTATACTTGGATTTGACAGAGGTTTCCCTGAACTCAGTGGTCGGATTCACTACGAATCACACCATGAAAGTGAAGGGAGAGATAGAGGACAATGAGGTTGTGGTGCTGATTGATAGTGAGATTACTCACAATTTCATTTCCACCCAGGTCGTCGACCAACTGGGAGTGAGATTGGTTGACACCGGCTGTTACAGAGTGATGATGGGTACGGGGAAGGTGGAGAAAGGCCAGGAGATTTGCAGAGGAGTGTGACTGACAATCCAGAGGATACATATGAGGGAAGACTTTCTTCCACTAGAGCTTGAGAGCACAGACGTCATCCTATGGATGAAATGGCTGCAAACTTTGGGAGATACCAAAGTGAATTGGGGAGTACTCACGATGAAGTTGATGGTGGATGGAAGGAAGGTAGTGATTAAGGGAGATGCAGGGCAGCAGGGCTTTCCAAATACCTAGTTTCTCTTAAAACGATGGTGAGGGACATTCAGTTGGCAGGCGGAGGAGTATTTGTGGAGCTGCACAGTTTGGAGGGAGTGAGATTGGAGGAGGGAGGAGACATACCCCTCTCCATTCAGTCGTTGATTCAGCATTTCCAAGAGGTGTTTCAGCCACCTCAGGGATTGCCACCGCAGAGGGAGCAGGAGCACGCCATCGTGTTTAAGGAGGGAGTGTCGCCCATCAGTGTACGGCCTTATCGCTACCCTCAGTTCCAGAAGGATAAAATAGAAAGGTTGATTAGAGAGATGCTGGAGGCAGAGATCATCAGACCCAACATGAGTCCCTTCTCTAGTCCGGTTCTATTGGTGAAAAAGAAGGATGACAATTGACATTTTTGTGTGAACTACCGAGCACTCAACAAGGAGACTGTACCTGACAAGTTTCCTATACCAGTTATTGACGAGTTGCTAGATGAATTGAGTGAAATAGCGATCTTCAACAAGATAGACTTAAAATCAGGTTACCATCAGATTCGAATGAAGGAGGATGTGCCTAAGACAACCTTTAGAACTCATGAGGGACATTATGAGTTCTTAGTTATGCCTTTTGGCCTCATCAATGCCCCCGCTACTTTCTAGGCCCTTATGAATAATGTTTTCAAACCTTATCTCAGATGGTTTGTACTTATATTCTTTGACGACATCCTGGTCGACAATAAGACAGAGGAGGAGCACTGGGAGCATTTGAAAATGGTGCTAGCGGTACTGCAGGAGCACCAACTAAGAGCCAACTTAAAGAAATGCTGCTTCGCGCAAGTCAGTATTGTGTACTTAGGCCATGTTGTGTCAAAAGAGGGGGTGGCAACAGATCAGTCCAAAATTGAGGCAATGCTAATGTGGTTAGTGCCGAAGAATCTGAAGGAGCTGAGGGGATTTTTGGGGCTGACATGTTACTACAGAAGGTTCGTAGAGGGGTACAACATCATAGCATGACCACTCACTGAGCAGTTGAAGAAGGTCAGATTCCTATGGGGGGAGGCGGCCACAACAACATTTGAGAGCTTGAAGAAGGCGATGACTACGGTCTCGGTCCTAGCCTTGCCAGATTTCACTCAGACCTTCATTGTGGAGGCCGCTGGCCCAAAGGCCGGCTCAAGTCTATAGGAGGCGGACTAGTTCCGCCTCCTCTACCGTGGCCGTCCAAAGAGATGGGTCCCACCCATCTATTTAATTTCAAATTTCAATTGAAGGGGGCGACTAGGGCTTTGGGAGGGAAAATTGATTAGGAAAGTTTTGTATTAAAGAGGATGAGAGGAATTAGGGAGAGATCATGTTTTGATTGATTGAGAATTAGTATTTCTTGGCATTTGTGCTGTAGACTCTCTTGTCTATAGATTTGGGAGAGACGATCCTCCTCTCGAATTGAGGATCACTTGTATCTTGCTTTCGTGTTGGTTTTACTTTGTTTCATTTATTGCAATCTATCGTTTTGGGGCTGATTTCGCCCATATTTTGCTATATTCTCGCTGTTTTTCTCCGATTAGCGATAGGTTTGCTTGCGAACTCAAGTATTCCCTTAGGGTTACTTGCGAACGCAAGCGTTTTTCCTATAGTTAGATATATAAAAATTGAATTGATATAACTAAAGGTAATTAATTAGGTTGTTTAATAATTTGAATTAATCCTTATCAAATGGTACAATATAAATCATACAATACGATTATTTCAAAATTTTAATATTTGAAACTAATGTAAATTGATCTTATATTGAATCAGAAATTATGACACTTTATATAGTACGATAAGTACCAATCTATATATATAATTTTTTAATATCAATTTTAACTCTCGTTCGTGTATGTTTTGTTTTCTAATTTCTATGCTTGAACACAACAACATGGACTCAATAAAGTGAAAACATAATTTATGATTTGAGTAGTTTCATACTTTCTACATCCTAGGTAGATTAAATTATTGGCTTTGCTTGTCTTAGCATTGCTATGGCTACTTGCATGCATTGTTAATTTTGAGCTACAAATAATCCTTGAGTCTTGTATGTGCTCCTTGAAATGTACCTGTCATTATGAACTCTCTTATAGGTGTATTTGCAATGTTACACTAAAATAATTTGCAATAAAGATATGTCCGTGAAAAGATAGGTCAACCAAATTATGTTTGTGATTATCAAGACACTATAGTCATGCTCTAGGCTCATGGGGTCATTAGTGTGTTTAGCATTATGATGTGAAAGCTAATTTAGTTGACTATATATATCATTTGTGTGCTTAATGAGGATGATCATGAGGCACTTCTATTCTCCTTGCACTCAAACTGACAAGTTTGCATGCACACCTTTACACAAGAGCCTATGCATGCATCTCAGTTGACTAGATTGTGATAATAATGCATTGAAATAGGATCAGGGAATTTATCATAAACATTTGCATGCTTTTAGTTGTTATTTGATGGGTGATTTACAACAACAACCACAAAGCCTTTATCCCACTATGGGGTCGGCTACATGAATCATTTTTATGTTAAGAGTTAAATTCTCATCTAAATCTAATAAAAAAATGTCTTTTCTAATATTTTCTAGCTTAAGTCTTTTTAGGTCTACATATACTTTTCTTAACATAAGTCAAATCTAATGCATCTGCTTTCCTAACCGGGTCATCGGAAGGCTGCCGCTTTTTGTGACCAAAACTTCTAATGCAACTCTCTCTAATCTTATCTTTAATTGGAGCTACTTCAACCTTTTCACGTATATGCTCATTTTGTATCCTGTCTCTAAGAGTAAAACCACTCATCCACCTGAGCATTCGCATCTCTGCAACACTTAACTTAATATTATGCTTCTCTTTTAATGGCCAATATTATGCACCATAAAGCATTGCAGGTCTCACTACCATCTTATAGAATTTTCCCTTCAGTTTGATAAGGAATTTTCTATCACACAACAAGCCTGATGCATTCCTCCACTTCAACCATCCAACTTGAATTCCACTAATAATATCCCCATGTATTTCACCATCACTCTAAACAATTGACCCAAGATATCTAAAATGTGATGGGTGATTTACAACTACTTTTTTTTTTTGGTTTAATGGAATTCTTCTCTAATGAAGGTGGTATTTGATTAAAGATTTTTGAATATTTAAGCGACATAGTTGCCCTTGTATAAGCTGATGAAACCAATATTCGATTAAATGAAATTTTTATTATCCTTCAAACGATATAAATTCTGAAGCTGGTATTGCAACATGTTTAGCTGATTGTAACTGGATCTAGATCCAATACTTCCACACACACACACGCATATATAATTACTTCTAAAGCTAATTTGATATATCAAATTCCACGTTTGAAGATAAATTAATTTGGTTATTAGCTCAAAATCTGATAAAATTAAATGTGCATGCTTTTACTAAATTTTTTTTTCACATGCATAAACATAAATTTAGACTTTCAAATCAAATTTAAGTAGTTTTGTTTTTTGTCTGTATTAATAAATATATATATTGAGTATTCACTGTCTTTATTTTTGAGTATGCACCTTTTCTGAAATTTGGTAGAATTCCGTAAATGCATTTTAATCCTCTGGTGTTCATTCCTTATAATAGGTGCATCTAAGAAAATTAACTTCTAATACGTTGTTGTGGACTCACTAGATATGTATAAGCTTGACTCCTACCATCGTGGATAGCATCTTGCAAAGTATAATGGAATTGAGCAAAATATATTCTTTTTGAAATCAAAACTTGCAGATAGATGTTTGCCATCTTATATATGGCTATACCTAATTAGCGTATTCACTCATTATATTCTCTTGGAGCCCTCACTTGACATTTGATTAGACGTTCATATCTTACTATTTTTGTACTGTTATTCAGCAGTTTTGCAGCATAAATGAGCTATTTAAGCTTCTCTTTTCCTCCTAAATTTTCCTTTGTCTGTAAGCTGTTTGATAACTCGTTACCTTTAATATGATTTGTTTGTGAATCTATTATTCGTCTTTAATATATAAGGAAGAGAAGTCAGAATACAAGTAGAGATTAGAATCATATGCAAGGGCTAGGAATTTGTTTTTGTCCTCCTTGGGAGAAAAGGCTGCACAATTTGAGGTAGGTTAGAGGCAGAATGACAGTAAGCTCAACATGAATTTTTTCATAGTAAAATTAATCAAATTGAGCTGTAAACAGTAATTCCAATCGCCTGCTGCTGATGAAACTGTTGTTTCCGTTGTTGTTGAATGATTCTATTCTTATTGCATGATCAAACCATTTTTTTTTCAAATTTTGGCTGTGTGCTGCCATTAACGCATGAGTATTCTACTATTCTTGATGTTTTCCTAGAAAGGTTTCTGATTCCCACTGTTTGTTTCCATTGCTGTTGAATGACACTATTCTTTTTCCATGATCAAACCTTTTTATTTTAATGTTGGCTGTGATCTGCTATTGACTCGTGAGTATTCTTAATGTTATTCTAGAAGTGAGCCCCCCCCCCCCCCCCCCCCCCCCCCCCCCCCCCCCCCCCCCCCCCCTGTTTTTTTATGTATATGCCTTTGTTTTTTAGATGTTTTACTATTATTTATAACTAAACTGTTATTAAATTACAAAACTATTGATATCCGTTTTCGTGCAATTGCACAGGAGATACATTCACTGATGATCAAAACGAGTTAGTTGAATCTGCAGCAGAGATGCTGTATGGACTGATTCACGCTCGCTACATTTTGACTAGTAAAGGAATGGCTGCAATGGTGAGATCCCCTATTCTTTTGGCATATATGGTTGTCTTTATCGCTGACTTTCCTTATTTTTTCTACAGCTAGAAAAGTTAAAGAGCTATGATTTTGGAAGATGCCCAAGAGTTTACTGCTGTGGGCAGCCCTGTCTTCCAGTTGGTCAATCAGACATTTCAAGATCCAGTACTGTGAAAATCTTCTGCCCCGAGTGTGAAGATGTTTATTACCCAAGATCAAAAAACCAAGGCAGTATCCTTTCTTCCTAGAAGCTTGATAAAATTTTATTTCTCTTTCTGAAAGTATAGATTCTTGCTTGTTTTATCTAATTGTCTGTTGCCAGTAATTTTAGCTCATGCTTGGTCTTTTTTAAAAGTTCTGGTGACCGAAATTTACTCTCTTCTAAGATAATCATGTTTAATACCATGGTTAACAAAGCTTTGTGATAACGGAGTTGGAAATTTCAGTATACACTCTTTTACTAGCTTTTGGTTCTTTGGGTCGTGTTTGAACGTAGTGATTTTCATAAGAAATGAAAAATCCAATGGCATAGGGAAAGTTTAGAAAGTATTGTATGTTAGGGAAAATCATGATAATAGGTTAATAGCAATGTGTGTAGAGATTGTTATGACTAAAAAGTTTGTGAGGGGTGGTAATTATTAAGTTAGTATTTTGTGAGATATTATAAATTTAAATGGTCCTTATGCTATTCAAGTTTGAACGCAGTGATTTTCGTAAGAAATGAGAAATCCAATGACATAGGGGAAGTTTAGAAGCTATTGAATGTTGGGAAGATCAATGATAATAGCAATGTGTGTAGAGATTGTTATGAATAAAAAGTTAGTGAGGGGTGGTAATTATTAAGTTAATCTTTTATGAGATATTATAAATTTAAATGATCCTTGTGCTATTAAAGTTGATTTAAAAGAGAATTTGAAATAGTAACTATTAGAATAAATGTTTGTACTACTATGTGTATACATAAGTGAAGAGGATAATCAATCGGGGTGACTCAAATATATATGTATGATCCATCTCCAACAAGATGGATCATGAGAATATTAAGATGGATATGAAGTAGGAGATAAAAGGTATGAAGGGAGTCATTATATTTACTTTTTTCATAAGATATGATCACGTGACAGTGAATAACATTTTTAGAAAAATGAAGAACATACTTTTAAAAGTTGAGCTATCAAATCATAGATTTTTTTTTTTAAAATTCAGGGGAGATAAATTATTTTGTAAAAGCGATTATAGGTGATAGTTTCATCATACAATGTAGGTTTGTCATTGTATATATAAATCTGAAAGTTTAAAGAGATTAGTTAATAAAAAGATTGTTGTCTTAGTATAAGATTGTTGAACTTAAAAGGTGAGCAATTGTTAAATATTGTAATCTAGGTCATTATGAGATGCAATTAGAATTCTTTAGTTGAATCACATTTGATTTGGGGTAAAATGGTTGTTTGCATTGAGAAAATAGGTGTAAATATCACATATAAAGGACAGGGACAAGTGATTTGGGTTTGAAAATAGAGAGAAATCAATAATAGGAGAGATAGGAGGGATCAAAATAGAGGATAAAGAAATATAGTGGGGTGATGGAGAGGAAGAGAAACTATGAGATAAAGGGAGAGGATAAGAAAGGAAAATTCAAATTTTCTTCATTCAAATATTCATCCCTTTACTCCTTAAAGGAGGATCTATTTATAGACCCTAGCATGACTAAAATATTTATGCTGGGGACTTTCTAGTCCTTATTACATAAAAGGATGAAAATTTAAAGAAATATATGTTACATAAGGAAAAAATGAAAATATATTAAATTGACTCTTAAAGCTATTTTGATTTATAATATGGAGAATGATCTGATTGATATCTTGCTTCAGTTAAATACATTGGATCTATTTTAGAAGATATAAGCATATGGAATTTGATGCATTTATATTTTGGCTTATTTTTATTTTGATGTAATTTGAATATTATAGTTGTGTTTTATGTTTTTATTTTATGCTATCCAATGATGGAGAACATCTAATGATCATGATAGGATGTGCTTGGGCATGACAAGACTTGGGTTTGCTAGCATTTTTGGTTATTTTGTTCTTTGGGCTGCTTACTGCCTCTCGGTTTGGGCCTTGTCTGCTCTCGGGTTGGGCTTTGGCTGCTTTGGTTTTGAGCTGAAATATTGGGATCTTTTTGGTGCTAGCTCATTAATGCTTGAGCTGATGTTTAGCTCATTATTTGGAGGAGTAATTGCACTACCTAGCTCATAAATTTGAAAATGTATTCTTCTTTTAGCTCATTATGTGGAGTTGGAGCTTGCCTCTTCCCCTTCTTGTGTCTCCTCGTTTTTTTTCCTTGTGATGTTCCCGTGACTTGATACTGGGTGCTGATTGCCTTTTCGGTTTTCCCCCTGATTGCTTTCCCGTGCTTCCCCTTCCCGGTTCCTGTGTTGCCTACTCGGTTTCTTCCCTGGCTGTTCTCCCATGTCTGCCTCTACTCGGGTTCTGTGAAGTTTCTTTGGTTGGTATTTTGTGCTGACTGCTGTCCTTCCTCTTCCCCTTACCTGGTTGGTTTGGTTGGAGGTGGAAGTTGGCTATTTAGCTCCCCTTTTTCTCTTATAAATTTAAGATGTTTTTGTCATGAGGAGGTTGTTGATTAACTTGAGATAAGTTGCTAAAAACCTGAGGGTTTCTTCTCTTGGAAAAGCTTGAGAGCTTGTTCCACCCCTTCCTCCTCTCTATTTCGTCTTGGCTTTTAATCTCTTATTCTCTACGCAAGTTCCACTCCACTTGTATCATTCTTCTTGAGCTATTGGGAGACGTTTGTTGCCTGATTTGGAGACATTTGCCGGAGGAGTTTGGTTGGACGTTGGACCCTTTTTGCTGTGGTGGACCCTTGGTTTGCAAGCCTAAGCACTTTATCATATTTTTCTTACTTCTCGTTGCGTGTGAGGAAACCGCTTGCCGGTTGTTCTGCGGATAGTATTTTTATTTTATAATTTTGTTTCGTTTGATTCGACTTTTCGTTTGTTTTGGTGTTTGTTTGGATGTTTGCAATCTAGATTGAATCGAGTTTGATTTTCATTTATCCTAGTGTTCTCCTATATGACTTTTCTTTCTACTTTGCCTGCATCAGATGTGAACACATGTAGGAATGAATTTTGAAAAATTGAATTGAAGTTTCTCAAGATAACTATATTATAGTAAGGTATCATGATACCTGATGTAGACACACAAGAAGAAACATACACAATGGATAGAACTTAAAACAAACTTTATTAAAATAGAAACAGACAGCTAAGACTTGACAAACACAACAAGAAATATTAGAAGAAATAAAGAAAAATAAAAAAATGCTATCCTTAGACAACCGTCAAAGAGGGTTCCTCACATACATCGAATATTAGATTAAATAAAAGAAGTACATAAGACTAGCAAACCGATGGTCCACCACTGCAAGACTGTCCCAAATGCTTCCAAATCAACCAAGACATGACACCCTAAAGTTGCTTCACTGTTGAGAAGAAGGATACAGATGGAGTGGCACTTGCGGAGAGACGAAAATGTTAGAAGCCCGAGAAGAAAGGGTTGAAAGAGCCCGCAGGATTTCCGGAGGGGATGAGAAAAGAAGGGTGGAAAGAGCCCGCAGGATTTCCGAATAAACCCGCAGGTTAATAGCAAACTATGCTCATAAATATCAACTGCCTTTCCTTTACAACATCATCTCTTATTTATAGGCAAAGTAGAGGAATGCCAAAAGCCACCTTAGTTAATGTTCACAACATCCCAAGCATCATTTTTTTATAGATTTCTAAATGCCACTTCAGAAAACATCCCAGCATAAATCCTAAAGGAATAGTTACGGGAATCAAAAGTAATTCACGGAACCAAGGAGCCAAAATCTCGGAAAGCAAGCAGCCCGCCAGAATTCAAAGCAACACAGTCTCAGGAAAACATCCAAGCATGGAAAAACAGAGGCTGGCCGGACTCCCAAGAGGTAAAGCACAAAAATCAGCAACCTCATTATGAATTTAAAGCATAGAATTCAATTCCCAATAAATACAAGCCACAGTTTCCCAAGAGACAAGAAGAAAGGGGAAGGGGAAGGGACAAGGCCACTCCAAAAGTAATTCTTTTTAATGAGGTACCTTTTTGGAATAAATGAGCTACTAAACTCCAGCTTCAAGCAACTAAAAGAACAAGCTCAACGCCATGTGCTCCAAAACAGCCAACCCGAGAACCATCATCAAAACAGCCAACCCGTGAACCATCAGTGGCCAAGGACCAATCGAGCCAGCAAACCAAAGGTCTACCAAGCCTTATGCACAATCTACCATGATCATTGGATGCTTTTCCATCATTGGATAGCTAAAAAAGAAAAGAAAATAAAATAGAAAACAAAATATACTATTGTTCAAATAAAATAAAAAGTACAAAAATTCTTGATAACATCAATTCTCCCCTGGTGGAAAATTCTCATCTCCTGATGAGAACGTATCAGCAACTCGTTCATAAAGCTCCAAGTTTTTCTTTTTTAGATCAGCAGCATCAATCCATGTACAGTCAGTCAATGGTCGATTGTTCCATTTGACCAGGAACTTTTTATGCTCTCCATGCCTTGTCTTAATAGCTTTCACATCAATAATATCTTCGATTTGATCTTCAGACTTTACCAAAGGAGCAGAGAGTGGTAAAGTTTCAATATCTACAAAATCGTCAAAATCTCCTTCATACAAAGACAGGTCAGAAACATTAAAAACAGGAGAAGTGCCTACAGTATTTGGTAAATCTAGCAAGTAAGCATTAGCACCTAGTTTCCGAATCACACGAAAAGGGCCAAATTTCTTTCTACTTAACTTTTTAAAAGTGCCAACAGTAATAGGTAGATCCAAGAGGTATGCATTTGTGTCCAGAAAACGAAGTGCTTCATGATCAATATTTAAAATAAATTCTCTTTGAACCAAGTAACATCTCCAGAAGTTTAAAGCTTGCACAATAGCATAGAACTCCAAATCATAAGTAGAATACTTAGACTTAGACTCAGTCAGTTTTTCACTAAAGTAAGCAACATGTTTTTCTTTTTCACTAAGCATTGCACCAATACCAATATGAGAGGCATCACAATCAACTTCAAAAATGATTTCAAAATTTGGCAATTTAAGAATGAGAGCTTGACTCATTTTTGTTTTAATAATTTCAAGTGTCCACATAAGAATCCCCTTTTTAAAACAATCAGTAATAGCGAGCAATAAAATGAAGATTATCCAAAGCGTTGACAAAAAAACAAATTTTCTTAACAAAAATAACAATTCATAACATTCAAAGATAAAAGAAACACTTAAATGCTCATAACAAAAATCCCACAATTAATAATAAAGAAGTTCACCTTGAGTACCCTTTCTCTCTCTCTCGTTCACTCTTGGGCTTTAGCGGAGAAGAAAGAACCATGCGAGGATGAAGAGCACCACTACGATGAAGGCGACGAAAGACTTTGTTGCCGGAAAGGTATTCACCGGAGAAGGATGTGGCGGATGGCGTCCAACGATCGTCCAAGTGTAACCACGAAATTGTCGGTCGAAAATACTTGCGAGGATCGGGACGACTCGCTCCAAGTACTCTTCGATTGTGGCGTCGTCTTCAAATCCCACGTCGAAGCAAGACGAGCGTAGGATATCAATGCTCCCGTCGGCGTGGAAAACTAGTCCCCACTCAAGCTCCGGATCCGCCATTCAACATCGAGGAAGGGCGGCGGTTGCAGGGAAGAGGAGCTTGGCTTGGAAGAGAAAAGAGAAAGAGGATTTAGCCCAAACCTGAAATTAATTTCAGGTTTAAGTGGATTTGGAGGGAAATCCCAATTGAAATTAACTTCAAATTTCAAATGGATTAATGGAGGAATTAATGGGCATTTAGGGTGCAATTAAGGGAGTATTTTGTGGATGCTTAGGTGGCAAGTAGAGAGAGAACCATGCATGAAAGGGCCGGCCAAGCAAGGAGGAAATAGAGGGATTTGATTAATTAGTGGGCCCCAAGGTTTTAATTAAAATCTGAGCTTTAATTTCAGATTTTGATTAATTAGGAAGTTTCAAATGAGAGGGGGAAGGAAATTTAAATTTGAATTTGGTCATTAATCCTCATTCAATTATTCACTAATTTGAGGAGTCAAATTAGGAAAGTAATAAGAGGGAATTGATGGCTGAATTCAAACCTTTCCTTGCATTGGAATCGGCGGGATTAGCCAGGGGAGAGGAGTGCCGGCTGTAGTGGAGGAGGCGGGCTTGTGTTTGGGGCCGGCGGCTTGTCCAACTTGCGGCAGAGGGGGGGACGGGAGGGGAGGCTGGCGGAAGTGGGGTTTGGGTTTGAGTCGGCTGCAGGGAGCGTGAAAGGGGAGAGGGCGGGTCGGGTGGAGGGGGATTTGCTGGGCCTGCTGCAAGGGGAGAAAGGGGCGGGTATAGTGGGGAGGTGGTGGAGAAGGGAGAAAACAACAAATCAAAAATAAAAAAAGCCAAGAGCTCACCAAGGTGGCTGTTGGGTATTTCGGAATGGAACCTCTCCTAGGCTTCCTCTCTTTCTCTCAAGCTCTCAAGCATGAAGACAAAGAAAAATCTCAGAATTTTATTCATCAAGCATTAACCTCATACAACAAGAAGAGACCCCTTTATAAAGGTCTCAAAGCATGAAAAAAAAACTCATATGCCCCTTGGGCTACAATAAACACTCCGCCTCCATAAGGGCGAAATCGTTACTAGTACATGAAATAAAAGATACACAAAAATAAAATAACATAAAATGACATGATAACATCAAAAATATAAACTCCCAATCGTAGCCGTCGATCTACGATTCCTTCGCCGATAAACCTGCCTAAAATGTCTGTCGATGACCTCATCATTCTCCCCAGGTGGGAGAAAACTCGACCCCGTCGAGTGAGCAGCTTTGGAACTCTCGTACAACTCCAAAAGATCCGGGTCTAGGATCTGTAACTCCTCTCGATCCATCCAAGTGTCCTCCGTCGGTGGTGTCCCTTTCCAGTGTACTAGGTACCTTCGTCGTCCTCCTTTCTTGGCAATGATCTCATCATCCAGTATGGTTTCTATTTTCTCCGCATTAGGTAAAGGGGGCAATTTGGGAAGTGGAGCTGGGCTGGGGATCTCACCAGGTGGGTTCACACAGGCTCGTTTGTAAGTGGATTGTGGGGGTTAAACTCTGGTCCCTCGAAGGCTACTAAATCTTCTATATTAAAAGTAGGATTGATGTTAAAACCTTCGGGGATGTCCAGCACGTAAGCGTGACTATTTATCTTAGAAATGATTTTGAACGGTCCGGCGCTTCTCGCATGCAATTTCTTCGCGGATCCGGGAGGAAAACGCTCTGAATGGTTTCGCACCATCACAAAGTCTCCGACCTCGAATTCTTTAAACCTTTTCTTTTGATCAGCAATTAATTTGTAATTGGCGTTGCTTTGTTCAATTTTCATTTTGATTTCTTTATGCAATTCCTGTATGTGGGATGCAAATGCTGATGCGACAAACCTGATGTGCATGATGAATGACAAGACTTGGGACTTACACCAAAGCTTTAAACAGAGACAAGCTTGACAGGAACCGAACATGCAAACACACAGAATCACAAGCACACATAGATAAGCATAACGATGGGTTAAACCTAAAATGAGGGGACTTAAAGTTTCCAAATTTAAGGGAATTGGTTTAGGGGGAGCAATAAAGACATCCTTAGCTACTAAGGCACTTCCATATAAAATTTCAGCTAGGGTCGAGGTTAGTCTCCTAGGGGTAGCAGTGTAATCTATCAAAGTCATCCAACTAGGAGAGGGGGGTTCCTTAATAAGGGAGGACAAGACTAAAGAGGACATGTTGGAGGAGTCATGGATATGATAAGAAGATGGGTCCTGACTCACTACCATAAGGGGATAGTCCAAAGAGTCACCAGCAGGTATGAGACTCAAGAAATGGGGTAAGGTATTCCTATCAGAAGTGGGCACAACAATTAGAGTGGTGACATTAAAGCATGGGCTAAGACTCTCTCTAACATAGTTGTCGGTATGAGGAATGGAGAGATAAGTGCAATCAAGAAAGACACACTCGTTAAAATATAACTCTAGATGAGCCACTCTTAAACTAGACTCCAATAAAACAAAGGAGATTCATTACTCAAATTCGGCTCAAAAACTTTCAGACTCAAATCAGTATCTTCCGAACTCATAGTACTATGCTCAATAGAATCAGGATAAATGGGTTTAGGGTCAATTAAATCGGGAGTTAAATCAGGTAGTAAGTGTAGTTGAACCACTTTCGACTCGATATTATTACCATCGAGATTCTCCAAAGTCAACTCAGTAGGTAATACGACTAAATCAGGATCTTCCGAATTTAAATTCAATGTGTACAAGGCCAGATTGGCATCTTTCAAGATCATGTTCCTATCGTCCAGGCATACTTTGTTCAAAGACTTATCCTCGAGGAGACTAGGATCGGGGTGGGTTAAGGTGTCGACGTTTACAGGTTCTAACTTTCTTAGCTCAGGGTTTAAGTCATTTTGGAAGTCTGATTCAATCACTTTTGTTTCATCCTCAAAGAATTCTTCGTCATTAGTGATATCACTAGCATCCACAAAATGGATGCACTCAGTCTCAAGTTTAGGAGACCTCATCTTCTTAATGTTTTCCTTTATTATAATCATACTAGCAGGGTCAAGGACTGGGGAGGCTAAAGGCTGACTGGTATGGCTAGAAGTTAACCCAAATTGGGAGTCATAGGGGCTCAAACCAATAGAAGACCCACTATAGGGTCGGTCACCAAGACTGAGTGAAGACCTACAGGGTGGGGCAGCAACCCTGTCGTTACAAAAGGATGGGTGGTCTCGACCACCGTAATGTCTATGGTTTGATCCAACAGAAGAGGTAGGGTGGGGCTCTAGATAGTGGTCTCTGGTCGAGGGTCGGTATTTTAAATTAAGTTCTCGCCTCATGTCTTTCCACGTAGGGTACTCACCGCGAGACTCTTTATGATCTTCCAATCTTGCCCAAAATTGAAGAGCTTGACCTTTAAGGTGAGACTTAGCGATGCTAACCTGGTGGGATTCAGGGATATGACATGATTCAAAATAGTCATCTAGTTGTCTAGCCCATTCCCTAAAGTGGTAAGGATCCGAGGAACCATCAAAGGTTGGCAGACGATAGGGTGACTCTAAGTGAGGTCGTGGAGGTTTAGGCTCAGGTCTCGGGTGATAAGCTGAGTGGGGCCTGTATTTAGAGTGAGGATAGTCAACCGGTTTCTCCGTCATAATTCTAGTCATATTTCCCACTAGGTTAACGATGTCATCTAAACTCTTTTGGAGTCTTATCGGGTCCATTGAAAAGTGTCAAGTGAAACCTAATCAAGATTGGGTGCAAGGTACATCATTTAGGCTCTCAGTTAGGCTTACTTAGACTCACTACAGGGTGCAGAAAAGTTTGGACAGCAAACCACAACAGTTGGTGAAGAAGCCTAGGTGTTTAAGATTGGTTTTGGGATGTGGACAGCACCTAAACACTAAGGTAGGAGATTCCTAAAGCTTCTATAAGTTGCTGGTTGGCTGTGGACAGCAACTTACAACAAGGAGTTAAGTTGTCTAAAAGTTAGGGGTAGGTTTACTACAATGGACAGCAACTTTGGACAGCTTTCGGGTCACTTAGATGCCTCTAAAAGTGCAGGAAATGTTCTGGACAGCAGTGATTTCAGGTGTGGTACGTACTCTATGTGGTTGGGTGAGATGTAAAGGAAAAGACAGCACCTAAATGAAGTAAACTGCTTGCATACTAGGATGAAAACATGCAGGAAATTACTGGACAGCCAAGGCAAAACAGTAAATAAAACTACCTAGATGATGTTATGCATGCAAACGACTAAAGGCAAGCTAAAGTAGACTCCTAGGATGCATCTAGCATGATCAAAGCATGCTAGCCATGCTCTGATACCAAAATGATGTGAATCAATATAGGAATTGCGATTGGAAATTAAAATGAAGATTATCCAAAGCGTTGACAAAACAAATTTTCTTACCAACAAAATAAAGGATTAAATCGTTCTAGGTAATTAACTTGCTTAGGCGAAGATTTGCTTTGAGATAACCAAACAACTCATAACATTCAAAGATAAAAGAAACACTTAAATGCTCAAAACAAAAATCCCACAATTAATAATAAAGAAGTTCACCTTGAGTACCCTTTCTCTCTCTCTCGTTCACTCTTGGGCTTTAGCGGAGAAGAAAGAACCATGCGAGGATGAAGAGCACCACTACGATGAAGGCGACGAAAGACTTTGTTGCCGTAAAGGTATTCACCGGAGAAGGATGTGGCGGATGGCGTCCAACGATCGTCCAAGTGTAACCACGAAATTGTCGGTCGAAAATACTTGCGAGGATCGGGACGACTCGCTCCAAGTACTCTTCGATTGTGGCGTCGTCTTCAAATCCCACGTCGAAGCAAGGCGAGCGTAGGATATCAATGCTCCCGTCGGCGTGGAAAACTAGTCCCCACTCAAGCTCCGGATCCGCCATTCAACATCGAGGAAGGGCGGCGGTTGCAGGGAAGAGGAGCTTGGCTTGGAAGAGAAAAGAGAAAGAGGATTTAGCCCAATCCTGAAATTAATTTCAGGTTTAAGTGGATTTGGAGGGAAATCCCAATTGAAATTAACTTCAAATTTCAAATGAATTAATGGAGGAATTAATGGGCATTTAGGGTGCAATTAAGGGAGTATTACGTGGATGCTTAGGTGGCAAGTAGAGAGAGAGAACCATGCATGAAAGGGCCGGCCAAGCAAGGAGGAAAAAGAGGGATTTGATTAATTAGTGGGCCCCAAGGTTTTAATTAAAATCTGAGCTTTAATTTCAGATTTTGATTAATTAGGAAGTTTCAAATGAGAGGGGGAAGGAAATTTGAATTTAAATTTGGTCATTAATCCTCATTCAATTATTCACTAATTTGAGGAGTCAAATTAGGAAAGTAATAAGAGGGAATTGATGGCTGAATTCAAACCTTTCCTTGCACTGGAATCGGCGGGATTAGCTTGGGGAGAGGAGTGCCGGCTGTAGTGGAGGAGGCGGGCTTGTGTTTGGGGCCGGCGGCTTGTCCAGCTTGCGGCAGAGGGGGGACGGGAGGGGAGGCTGGCGGAAGTGGGGTTTGGGTTTGAGTCGGCTGCAGGGAGCGTGAAAGGGGAGAGGGCGGGTCGGGTGAGGGGGATTTGCTGGGCCTGCTGCAAGGGGAGAAAGGGGCGGGTATAATGGGGAGGTGGTGGAGAAGGGAGAAAACAACAAATCAAAAATAAAAAAAAGCCAAGAGCTCACCAAGGTGGCTGTTGGGTATTTCGGAATGGAACCTCTCCTAGGCTTCCTCTCTTTCTCTCAAGCTCTCAAGCATGAAGACAAAGAAAAATCTCAGAATTTTATTCATCAAGCATTAACCTCATACAACAAGAAGAGACCCCTTTATAAAGGTCTCAAAGCATGAAAAAAAAAAAACTCATATGCCCCTTGGGCTACAATAAACACTCCGCCTACATAAGGGCGAAATCGTCACTAGTACATGAAATAAAAGATACACAAAAATAAAATAACATAAAATGACATGATAACATCAAAAATATAAACTCCCAATCGTAGCCGTCGATCTACGATTCCTTCACCGATAAACCTGCCTAAAATGTCTGTCGATGACCTCATCATTCTTGGGAACAAGCCAACTTCTTATTGCCTCGATTTTCACAGGATCTACTTTGATTACTTTAGCAGATACAATATAACCCAAAAATGTCAAACTCGAAGTCATAAAAGAGCATTTTTTCAAATTGATGTATAACTTCTGTTCTCTCAAAGTTTTCAGAATCTCTTTAATATGAAAAAGGTGTTCAGATGGATGAATACTATAAATCAGAATATCATCAAAATATACAACTATAAATTTTCCAATAACAGATCGTAAAACATGATTCATAGTTCTCATAAAAGTACTTGGAGCATTTGACAAACCAAAAGGCATAACAAGCCATTCATATAAGCCCTCTTTGGTTTTAAAAGCAGTTTTCCATTCATCTCCAGGTCTAATTTTTATTTGATGATACCCACTTTTCAAATCAATTTTCGAGAAAATTTTAGCACAACTTAGCATATCAAGCATGTCATCTAACCTAGGAATTGGAAATCGATACTTGATGGTTATTTTATTTATGGCTCGACTATCCACACACATTCTCCAAGTTCCATCTTTTTTAGGAGTAAGCAAAGCAAGCACAACACAGGGACTCAGACTTTCTTGAATCAAGCCCTTTTTTAACAATTTAGATGCTTGTTTAAAAAATTCATCATGTTCAGTTGGACTCATCCTATAATGAGGAAGGTTAGGCAAAGAAGCTCTAGGAATCAAGTCAATATGATGTTGAATTTGTCGCATAGGAGGCAATCCAATTGGAAAATCATCAGAAGTTATATCAGAAAACTCATCCAATAAAGTTTGCATTTTCTTAGGAATATGAAAAACTGTATCAGATTCTTTTTCTAAAACCAAATAAGCAACCTCAAAATGTTTCAAATCATTATCATTTAAAAGCAATTCAGGAGAAGTAATTTTGGCAACTGTGTTTTTCTTAACGGGTGAATCCGACACATTCTTTTGTGGATGAAGAATAAACTCCTTATTATTTTTCATCAAAGTATATGTGTTTTTCTCTCCATTGTGAACAGTTTTGTTGTCGTACTGCCAATGTCATCCCAACAAAATATGACAAACTTCAAGAGGCACAATATCACAAACAATTTGATCTTTAAATGATTCCCCAATTGATAAATTGACAGTACATTGTTTAGTGATTGGAACCTCACCCCCTTCTTTAAACCAAGAGATCTTATAGGATTTAGCAAGTGGCTTTGATTTGAGTTTAAGTTTGTCGATCAATTTTTGAGAAATAAAATTTCCAGAACTTCCACTATCTATCATAAGGGTACAAATTTTTCCTTTGATGGTGCAAGTTATTTTGAATATGTTTCCTCTTAGCCATCTATCCCCTTTGTCAATTTTTGTTGTTAGAACTTGTCGAATTACCAAAAACTCTTCACTTTTCATCTCTTTTAAATCAAAATTTTCTAATTCAGCTTCATTTTCAGATTCTGTTTCATTCTCCTCCTCTTCTTCTATCTCATTTTCACCTTCTATGAAATTAGTTCGTGGAGGATTATTCTTTCTGCAAGTAGCTGACAAGTGACCATATAACCCACATTTGTAACAAGGTCCAATTTGCTTAGATTGTTCAGACGGTTTATTTTCCTGCTACTCCTTTTCCTTTTTCTTGATTTTGACTTTCAACAGTTTTAACTTTTACATTCGAAGTTCCCGCAGAAGTTTGAGTTTTAGTTCCACTTGTTTGCCTTCGTTTATATGTTTCAGTGATTTTATATTGGTTTCCCGCAAATGTTGCTTTTCAAATTTTAAAGACATTCGATAAGCCTCATCTAGTTTTACCACATGATGTAAGTTGAGTTGATCTTGAATTGTCCATTTTAGCCCATTGAGATATCTTGTTACAGTTTTCTCTTCAGACTCATCCAAATCATTTCTGGCATGCAATTTGTAAAAATTTTCAGTGTATTCTTCTATAGATTGATTATTTTGACGCAAATTGTTAAACTCCTGAAAAATAGTTCTCGAGTGATCAGAAGGTAAAAATTTTCCTTTCATCTTTTCTTTCATTCTATCCCAGGTTTGAATTTTTTCTTTGCCTCTTCTTAATCTGTTGTTTTGTAAGTTTTTCCACCAAGTTAATTGCATGTCCCGTTAGTTTCAAACTTGCAAATTTAACTTTTCGATTATCCGGAATTTCTTTCCATTCAAAAAACTGATTCATTTTTTCTACCCATTCTATGAATTGTTCATGTTGCAATTTTCCTTCAAAATTATGAACGTCGATTTTAATTTCGTGATCCCAATTTCTTTGTCACCTATTTCGATTTCTAGGTTCTTCTTCTTTACTCCCAGAAGATACTATACTAGGATTAACGTTAACTTGATTGACATTTAGATTAGCAACGGCTTCAGCTATTGTATTAATTTGATGTTGCAAATCATTCAATTGTTGCATCATTTGTATCCAACCCCCTTGTTCATTAGTCATTTTTTTTTGACACGAAAGAGAAAGACTCCTATAAAAAAAAAAAGACGAACTTGCTCTGATACCAAGTTGATGTAGACAAGAAGAAACAGACACAATGGATAGAACTTAAAACAAACTTTATTAAAATAGAAACAGACAGCTAAGACTTGACAAACACAACAAGAAATATTAGAAGAAATAAAGAAAAATAAAAAAATGCTATCCTCAGACAACCGTCAGAGCGGGTTCCTCACATGCATCGAATATTAGATTAAATAAAAGAAGTGCATAAGACTAGCAAATTGATGGTCCACCACTGCAAGACTGTCCCAAATGCTTCCAAATCAACCAAGACACGACACCCTAAAGTTGCTTCACTGTTGAGAAGAAGGATACAGATGGAGTGGCACTTGCGGAGAGAAAAAGAGGTTAGAAGCTCGAGAAGAAAGGGTGGAAAGAGCCCGCATGATTTCCGGAGGGGATGAGAAAAGAAGGGTGGAAAAAGCCCGCAGGATTTCCGAATAAACCCGCAGGTTAATAGCAAACTATGCTCACAAATATCAACTGCCTTTCCTTTACAACTTCATCTCTTATTTATAGGCAAAGTAGAGGAATGCCAAAAGCCACCTTAGTTAATGTTCACAACATCCCAAGCATCATTTTTTTATAGATTTCCAAATGCCACTTCGGAAAACAGCCCAGCATAAATCCTAAAGGAATAGTTACGGGAATCAAAAGTAATTCACGGAACCAAGGAGCCAAAATCTCGGAAAGCAAGCAGCCCGCCAGAATTCAAAGCAACACAGTCTCAGGAAAACATCCAAGCACGGAAAAACAGAGGCTGGCCGGACTCCCAAGAGGTAAAGCACAAAAATCAGCAACCTCATTATGAATTTAAAGCATAGAATTCAGTTCCCAATAAATACAAGCCACGGTTTCCCAAGAGACAAGAAGAAAGGGGAAGGGACAAGGCCACTCCAAAAGTAATTCTTCTTAATGAGGTACCTTTTTGGAATAAATGAGCTACTAAACTCCAGCTTCAAGCAACTAAAAGAACAAGCTCAACGCCATGTGCTCCAAAACAGCCAACCCGAGAACCATCATCAAAACAGCCAACCCGTGAACCATCAGTGGCCAAGGACCAATCGAGCCGGCAAACCAAAGGTCTACCAAGCCTTATGCACAATCTACCATGATCATTGGATGCTTTCCCATCATTGGATAGCTAAAAAAGAAAAGAAAATAAAATAGAAAACAAAATATACTATTGTTCAAATAAAATAAAAAGTACAGAAATTCTTGATAACATCAAAACCTTAGGTATTCTTTTATAAATTTGTAATTAAACTTATAGCTTGTTGTATAGGTCTAAATGTTGAGCAACAAAAATGTTAATGATAGTTAAATTGGGTGTGATAGTTGTGATAACGTTGCTAAGATTGATGTTTGGTAAAACTAGTTCTGATAGATTAGGGATTTGTTATATAACATAGAATGTCTCTATGTTAAAAAATATTCATCAAATTCGATTTCCTTGAGTTTGCAACGAGTCATTGCAAAGCAGTTGGGTGCAAAGCAATATTTTATTTCTATGATGAATATATATGGGAAATGTTATTTGGATTTGCCAAGATTGTTGGCACTTAAAGAGCGAGAGGTCATGGAAATACCTTAGATTGTTCCACAGTCTATTCTACCTGTAAGAATGTGTTGAGCTGCTTCAACAGATAAGAAAATATGTATTTTATTGATAGGAATATAAAATTGGATAGAAAATATTTGGTTGTAGAATTATTCATCTTTGTTTAATAAAGAATATTGATATCTGAAAATTGGAAAACTATATTATGAAGTAATTCCTGGAGATTATGGTTTTTTTTTCCTATTTTTGCTATCCTGAAGGATTGGGGCTGAAATAAAAGATGCTGAATCTTGTGAAAGAATTTATGGAAGGTTAACTAGTGGTAAGCAGATTTAGGTGATTTGTGATTCTGTAATGTTGGGCTACAGATATACCCAATAAACTAATAAAGTAGACAGAATTAATGTGAATAAATTATGAAAGAAAATAGTTGGGCTAATGCTAATGTCTAGAAGTTGCACTTAAAGTCTTGTAAAAGTAAACAACTAAAGTAGCACTGAACATGATTGAATGGATGATGCATAACCTTGACCTCAAAGTTCTTGAAATAAGTCCAAAATAAAAAGTAAAGCCAAGTTCTTGAAATAATCTTGTCTCATTTTTTTTAGAATTTTATTCTTCTTATTCCCCCCTGTTTTAGGCTGTTCTAGGCTATAAAAATGTACTCAATTTTCTCTAAATTTATTGAAATAACCATATTCACTTATGAAATTGATTTTAATTTGAATTTCTAAATTTTTTCTATATTTTTGTTGCAGCCAAACTCTCTCTCTCTCTCTCTCTCTCTCTCTCTCTCTCTTAAATTTATAGGATATCTTACACTTTCATTTTCTCCATGGATGCAATAAATACACCCTTGGTTGTTTTAAGTTTTATGTATTTTATGACTGTTGCGAAAGGACTTCTGGCCCATTGGTTAAAGGAGTTGATTGTTTCTTCAAGGTTATAAGTTCAAGCTACATATTTTATGTTTTATGCATAATATTCCAAAAACAATTTCTGATTATTCATGTGTGTATTTGTCATGTCCCTTGATTATCTTTTCTGCAATGTTGGCTGATTTTTGCCAAGAATATTTTTCTTGACTGGCATAGACATTGACGGAGCTTATTTTGGCACAACATTTCCTCATTTATTTTTGATGACATATCCTCACCTCAAGCCCCAGAAAGCATCCCAGCGCTACACACCCAGAGTTTTTGGCTTTAAAATCCATAAGCCCTGATGTTTGATTGAATTTGCAGATAAAAGCATCACGTATCTTGGAGTTTTCCTTTGTGCCAAATGAAAAAGTATCACGATCCGAAGTAATTGACTGCAGATATTGTGTAACTTGAGGCGACAAGGAAATGTTAATCATGAGATAACCTATCTGCCATGTTTGTTGTTTTGATTAATCTGAAAGTCCAAGAGCAAGTGTATCCTTACTATGCCCAATTGTTAATTTACTTATATAAAACTATTCATATAAGAGTTTAGTTTTGGTGATTTTTTTCATTCTAAATGTTTCATGCTCTCTTATTTGTTGATGTATGCCATCCTAATGTATTAATGATATTTTTAATTTTTGTCAATTCACATCCCTTATTTGGGTTGACAGCTGCAAATGATATTAAATTGTTAATTGTGCCTATATTTAGTAATACGTTAGGGGTGGGAAGCTCTGATTAATCTATATAGTTAACTGGTGGGGTTTATGTGGGTTTCTTTTCAACTACTATTCATGTCATGATTATTTGACAAGTTTTACGCTGACTGTCGACTACCTAACGTAACCCTCCACTTTTCTCATTCAGGACTTAGAGACATGGCAACGACAGTGTTAAATTCATACGTGTTAATATCACATTCTATACGTCTCATGTGCTACTACTGTTGCAAATGCAAATTATCATAATATCACACACTGTTTGCGCTTTAAGTGCTTTGTAAGGCATAATGAAAGACATGAATAGCACATACTATTTTGCACTGATTGGTTTTTTGTTGGCTTTTGAATTTCTTTGATTCATATATTGTAAATATTACTTATATTTTGAACTTAATTATTCCCCTTGTGAATATTTCTTTTGAAAGCTTAAGATCCGATATTTTTTGTTTTTGTCTGTTTTAATATTATGTATTGCTTAGTAAATCAAATTGATTTTAGGCTTGCCATGATAGTTTACTTTAAATCTGATTGCTTTTTCATTAACCCTCATACATGATAAAGCTAAACAATGTTTTTCTTATGATACATTATTTTTCTAGGATTTTTTTTTCTTATATCATTGAATTAATAATAAAATTTAAATTTTTCCTTAAATTTAAAACTGTATCCACCATGCTATTTTCCATTCACTATGACTCCAGAGAATCATTGTATTATAATGCACTATTCACTATTTGACAATTTGCTCTGAACTGATCTGTCACCATTGCCGGATACATGTGAAAGCCCATACTAGTGACATGACTCTCAAGAAGTCGCAAGCCTTTCTTCTCACGATTTTTTGTCATTTTCTGGAGTCCCTGCTAGTTGTCTCCATCTTTTTGATACATTTATGGATAAGAAAAAAAGTTACGACTTCTTAAACTAGAAACAATTTGAATTTCTGCTTTTGAACAATTTTCCTTCCAGTTCTTTGCTGGAGTACAACTAACATTGATTGCTCAACGTCTGCTGAGTTTTTTCAGTAACTTTCAAATGGTTTTTTTTGGTTTCGTTTGGGACAGATTTTTTACTGCTTCTTAAAGCAGTTTTTTAGTAAAATTTTTAAATTTTTTAACTAAAAAATTGCTTTAAGAAGCAGTAAAAAAGCGGTCCAAACGAAACCTTTGCAAAAAAAAAAAAGTCTAAAAAGATCTGAAGAGAGAATATCTGCTTTCTTTTCACTGATCTGGTTTGTTCCGGAACATAACTATTGTACAGGTTAATTCGGCTAAGGCACTTCTTGCTGATGGCTTATATCTTTGTTTCTTCTATTTATGTTGACCTAGCATGGTAAATGTAAGAGAACAGTTGGAATTATTGCAAGTTTTTTATGGCTTTTATATCTGCGGTTGGTGCATCTAGGCTATCTAGCCAGTAAATCATTTTTAATTGATTTGAAATGTTACGCTTTAACGTCTTAAGCTGTATTTAATCACACTTCTGGTTTGAGAATCTTATGTAGGTCATGCTGGGAGTATTGAGGAATAATATGAAGGCTATGATGTTAACTTTGCTGATAGACAGATTGGAGCAGGTAATATTCTTATAGTCCAGATTTTAGGAAGAAATATTCTTGAATTAGTTGAAGTATAGCCTTCAGCTGGTTGAAGGATAACCATCTTTTATCAGTTAAGTGAGTTGAATTGAGCAATCTATGAATTAGATTTAGGCTTCATTTGAGACAATTTTTTTGTTGCTTTTTAAATCAGTTTTTTAATATAAAAATTAAAATATTTGTATTAAAAAACTGATTTAAGAAGCATCAATAAAGCCGTCCCAAATAAAGCATGGGACAACTTTCTTACTCTTTTATGGAGTAATTTTTTAGTACAAAA
Source organism: Dendrobium officinale (assembly GCA_019514585.1). Taxonomy (NCBI): domain Eukaryota; kingdom Viridiplantae; phylum Streptophyta; class Magnoliopsida; order Asparagales; family Orchidaceae; genus Dendrobium; species Dendrobium officinale. The sequence continues at coordinate 6,743,871 of CM033685.1, read as the reverse complement.
AATTTTGAACTCAAATTTTTTGTACTAAAAGCTGCTTTAGAAACTAGTAAGAGATAATTTTTTTATTGTTTTCAAAAATAATTTTTTAGTACAAAAATTTTTATACAATAAAATTTTTACTAAAAAATTGCTTTACTATTCCAAAGGAAACCTTGGGGTCTGTTAGAGGCAATTTTTTGGCTTCTTTTCTTTTTACATAATAATCATAATTTCGTTTGGTTAATATTTTTTTGTTGCTTTCTAATTATTTTTTAAAAAAAATTAGAATATTGAAGTTATTTTTATCTATAATGATTTTACAATCTAACTTTATTAAATATTACGGTCATCATAATTAAATGTGCAAAAAATCTTTAATCAGATGATATTATGGGATCAGATTCCGTTAAAATATTATTAAATAAGGCACCCTTCTAGTAGCTAGCCTAGTTGGCTCTGCTAAAGCGATGGCTCATCATATTGCATGTGGTCGTACGCTTTAAATTACATTCTTCAAAAATTATATTTTGGTTTTTACTAAGGAATCTGATTCTTGATCTTATGTTACCACAATGTTCTGCCTTTTTATTTGAAGGGAAATATAATGTGTTTGACACTCGTGTTTTAATTCTTCACTGTAATTTGATTTGGCATCCCAAATTAGGATGAATTAACTTTGGTTTTGTTTGGGATGATTTTCTTAATATTTCTTAAAACAATTTTTTAGTATAAAAATTTAAAATTTTTATACTAAAATATTATTTTAAGAAGCAGTAAGAAAGTCAGTGTCAAATCTCAAAGAAAACCTTAAATTGATCTATCAGTCGTCTCTCTCTCTCTTCAGCGAAAAATTCTTAAATATATGACTTAGACTTCGTTTGGGATGATTTTATTACTGCTTCTTAAAGCAGCTTTCTAGTACAAAAATTAAAATTTTTATACTATAAAGTTGATTTAAGAAGCAGAAAGAAAGTCGTCTCAAACGAAGCCTTAACCTACCCCCGCTCAAAGAAGAGCAACTTTTCAACTATTAAAGAAATTAGCTGCTATTCAGTTAGCCTATTTGAGTGATTAGTTCTACCTATTTTTTGGTAAAATAAGCATGGGCATCAAATTATTGTTTTAAAAGCAAACTAGTATATATTCCAGTTGATTTTATTACTGTAATGTGTTTAAGCATTATTTAGGTTTTATTTGGGACAATTTTTTAAAGTTATTTTTTATTTCAAAAAAAAATTTTGAATTAAAATTTTTTTTAGAAAACAATAAGAAAGTTGTCCCAAATGAAGCCTTAGACCTAGGCTTTATTTGGAAGGCTTTGTATGGGACGACTTTTTTTATTGCTTCTTAAGGCAGAATTTTAGTATAAAATTTTTAATTTTTTTACTAAAATTTTATCTTAAAAAATAATAAAAAAGTCATCATAGGTTTCATTTGGAACAACTTTTTTATTACAGTCAACAAGAAATTTTTAGTATAAATTTCTTAAAAATTGGACAAAAGTTATCCCAAATGAAGTCTTAGGCATGTATAACACAATGACCCTTAACAGACTCTTCTATTATCTGTTTTATTAAGTAAATCAAGCTGGCTAATGAATTAATTATGGCTTTGTTTGGGACGGCTTTCTTCCTGCTTCTTAAAACGGCTTTCTAGTTAAAAACTTAAAATATTTGCACTAGAAAGAAAAAGCAGTAAGAAAGCCGTCCCAAATGAAGCCTTTATCTATACCGTTCAAAGGTAGATGATAATCATGATATGTGACGCCCTATGGTTAACATATGGCCCTAATTCTATTTTTTTAATTCAAATTTGTGCTATAAATCTTTACTTGTGATGAATGATAAGAAAAGTTTGAATTGTTGACGTAAATATTTAAATATTTAACTAACTACCTAATTTAAATATTGTTAGCCAACTGCTTTATTTAATTTTCAAATGATTGTAGTTTTCACTATAATCCAGCTACTGTTTTTACCATAAAACAAGCCAAGAAAACTTCTCCATCATCCTCCGCTTCAAAAAAGAATTCAGAGGTAGAAATTTACATGTACCACTTAGGCTTCATTTGTGACGGCTTTTTTACTGCTTCTTAAAGTAATTTTTGAGTATAAAATTTTTAACTTTTGTACTAGAAAGTTGTTTTAAGAATCAATGAAAAAACTGTCCCCAACAAAGCCTTAAAAATTTGGCGCTTCTTTTATTTTGTAAATTTAGGTTTTATTTGGGACGGCTTTCTTACTGTTTTTGAAATTTTTGTACTAAAAAAATACTTTAATAAGCAGTGAGAAAGCTACCCCAAACGAAGCCTTAACCTATCTATGTATTAGATATCTGATGTTAGTTGAAAGTAGCTCTTAAATAAAACACTTATGGTTCCATTAATAGATTTCAATATTTGAAGAAAAATATGCAAACTTAAATTACTTTTATGTATGTTATTTGTCCTTCTATTGCTTATAAATACCAATATATTAAACAGCTTGCTTACACTCTCAACTTACCTTGTACTTAACATGACATTGTGTTTACTCTCTTATTCCTAAATAAATATATATTTTTAGAATAATTTTAAATACAACAATAGGATTTATCCTTTACTTTGGATAATAGAATGTTGAATACACTTAAGTTGAGTTTAATTATTAGATAAAATTTTGTATAAAACCTCATATCATTAAATTGATTTCAAAATCTCTATAAGATTTGCACTTTTGCAGTTATTCGCGGTCTTTGTTCATACTAAAAATATCTGATCAAAAGTAGCTCAATCTACTTCACGATCATAACTAATCAATTACTTGAATAAATATATAGAAGAAATAGTAATGTGTTGCTAGAGTTCTCCCAAAATAGGCAAGTCAACTTATTGATCTCCATAGCTTGGGCAGGACTTGCCCTAGCTTAAATTGATTGACCATTTGACCTATAATATTCTCGCTCTTAGAATTTATCTTAACTCATGGGGAGTATAAATGTTTGCCAATTCTTGGAGGATATATGATTACTCTCTAATGACCTCCATTGAAATGTGACTATGCAAAATCATATAATATATTGTAAAATCACCCAATCAATCATTGAATCGTATGCCCTTTGCATGTAGTAGTGATTTGGAGTGGTCATATCCTAAACATAATTATTAAATTCCCTAAGTCAATTGACAAGGGTTTGTTTTTTATAATAATATTATCTTTACTCTCTACTCTATCATTCCATTTATGTTATTACTTTGTTAAATTTATCTCAGAAAGATCTTAAATGTGATGCTTAGGTTGACTGCAGATCAGAAAGATCTTTCAAAGTATCCATAGGATTGGAAGTCATGTGAGAGGACATTGAGATGGGATGGTGTATTATAAAGCTATTATCTTAAAGAAGAATGGCCCAACAAGGTACATTATTATTGGATTTTTTATATCATGATAATATTAAGCTTATGAAGGCATCTTATAATTGGAAGGAGATGTTCCGAGTTTCTTGGGGAGAGAGTATCGAGGATGATAAACTAGAAGAGCAACATTTTGCTCCTGGGCAAAGATGAAAAGTGAGGTGGTAACTGTTAATGATATAGTCAATGATCCCTTGTCATCATATGTTGGGGATGAGATGTAGAAATATCTAAAGGTGGAGGATATAAGAGACCAACCCTTTGCCGTCATATATACAAATGAGGAGGTCAAGAAGCGTAATTAAACTTTACTATAATTTCAATTTATATTTTTACAATAGATTGATTGTTCATGTTTGACAGAGTTCTTTGACAACTAGCATGAACTTTTATCCCCCATATACCTTGGAAGAGGAGAACAACCATCACGATTGAGGTTGTAGGTCTACATTAAGATAAGCTATTCAAAATTTTAATAAAATTAAATAAGTAGCTCTTGCACAAATTATCTAATGAATCATTTACATCTTGTCTGAATAATGCTTGATTCATGTTTGAGCTATATTCAAAGCTTATTCGAATAAGATTTCAACTACATTCGAATCTTGTTTAAACAATGTTTGATCCACATTAGCATAGAATGCAAATACGGTTCGAATATGGAATGATCCTTGCTCAAATATGATATACTATAGAAGGAGAGTTAGAAAATTTTTCTAGTGGGTGCATAAATTATGCTTTTCAAATGCTCCAAAAAATTTTCAATAGGGCTTGAAATTAGTTTTTGTAGTTTTTTTTTTTAATTTATTTTTTTAAAAGATGAAATATATGATAATAAAAAACTTATAATTTATAATATCAACTCTTCATTTTCTAAAAAAGTTGAATTATTATTTTACTATCAATACAATTACATGATTTTTTTTCAATATATTAAAATATCATTGACTCTCTGATATCTAATTCTATTTCATTGTCGATTTTTTAAAATGGTCATATGTATTTATTTTAAAATGAATTCTAAAATTTTAATTTATCATAATAAAATTTTGATTATTATGTTCTAATATAATTTTTTCATGCAAAAGTGATACAAAGAGATGATAATAATATTGGAATAAAGAATAAATGATAATAATATAAAATTTTAAAAAGTAAATAAAGTTATTATTATTATTTTTTGTGGTTTGAGGTAGACTTCAATTAAATTATTTGAAGTGTTTTATTGCAATATCAAAATTTAAGTATATTTTTATAATTTTTGCTATGATATATATATATAATTGTAAAAATAAATTAAATTATTTTAAAAAACATGAAATATTTTTAAGCATTCAAATATTTTTAAAAACAATCATTAATGATTGATGATTAACTCACCACCCTCGACGATCAATGTAACTTAAATGAATTTATTTGATATTTATTGAAGTAAAAATAATATATATTTTTCTTTTAGAACATTTAGGCATATTAAAACAAATTTAAAGGCACATCAAATATCTAAAATAACTTTTTAATTGATAGTCAAAATTTCCTACGATGAACTGGTGAAAATTCTATATTTATTATATATCAACTAAATTTATGATAAAAAAAAAACTAAATTTATGTTACATTAAAATATAAACATATAAAATATAAAAAAAACGAAAAGACAAAAAAACAAGAAATCCCTAACGGGCCCATAACAGGTCGGCGCATGATTTTTTTTTATTTAAAAAAAGTTAGAACGGAGACGACCTTTTTTTCTCCTCTTCTACCCACCGAAAACCATTCAATAAATCTCCACAAAGGGAAAAATAGGTTTTTTTTTTTCTTTCACGTAGGGTTCGGCTCCTGGTTTACCCATCCCATGCCGGCTCGCGTCAATTGAAAACTAAAGGCGGGGAATTGTGAGGGGCGAGAGGGAGATGCAAAGGGATCGCAGAGCAGGAGGGGTGAGCGGATCCAAGGTTGAGATTGGATCCCTCGAACGGAAGCGGATCAACGATGTGCTCCACAAGCAACATGACAAGTCGTCGCCGGTGATCTCCCGGGTGCTCAACGGCAAGGCGAAGGAGTATTTGAATGTGCCTTCCGCCTCCTCCGGGAAGCAGTCCTGCCGCTTCGTCGCTGCTGTCTCCAATAACAAGTGCTCGGATGGTGAGCTTTCTTTGTTTTTTTTTTTTTTAAATGATGTCCCCTTGAAGCTTTGATTCACTTTTTTTGTAGCTGCTGATTATAGTACGCTTGTATGGCTCTTTGAGCTAATTTTGGATTCATACAAGAAGGGGTTGGATTATTGGTAGTTGTAGTTGGCTTTTATGTCAGAGGTTTCTCCCAAGAAGTTGAGCTTTGACTAAGAAAGGATTGGGTTATCTAATGAAGTTTAGGCTTTTCTTGTCAAGGAGCTGGCGTTTTTAGAGCTTAGAAAAAATTTATTGGGTTTTTTATGACTCACTGTTTAGCAATTTGGGCGTTAGTGGTTTATGTCTTTCAGATTCCCACCAATGAGAATTTTTTTAAAAAAATTCCAACCTGTAATTGACAGAATTTCGCGATTCTTGGCTTGGAACTGGTTGAACGAAGGATGTTCTTTCTAAATCTGTATGATCATCAGGTGCTGCAGACAATTTCAAGGGAATTGTAATTGGTGATATTCTTAGTATGGTATCGATTGTAAATCATTGCTAATAAAAATCATATTAGTTTGCCTTTTTTTTTAGCTTCTGTGATCCTATCTTTAGAAGCTATTGAGCTTAGATGCTATTAATCTTTCACTTTAATTCCAGGCCTTGAATTTAAAACTCTTTTGTCAATATGAAATTGTGAATGCCTCGATCATCTATCATTTTAGGTGTCACACCATAATGAAATGCCTATTGAAGGTGTTTCTATGAATAGGTTTTGCCATATCAGTCATCGAAAATATCTGCTGAAGTTGTTTCTATAAATAGGTATTGCATTATCAGGCTAATAATACGTCTATTGAAGCCATTTCTATAAATAGTTTTTGAATTATCAAGGTGTTCCCTTCCCTTCCGATGTGGTAAAGAGCACATAAATCTGACTTGCATAATCAGTCCTTTCCTGCCTCAACACAATATTTCAATTTAATTACAAATTGCAATTGGCATATCTGAAAATTTTGAAACTTGTCTTTTATTGTTTATATGATGTAAGTTCCAACAAAACACTTGACATTTGAATTTACATGATCATGCACACATATTTTCCAAAGCTTTTTAAAACCAAATTAATTTTTTATAATGTTTATAGTACAATATTCTTCCCCAAAAGAATACAATTTTAGGGAATGCTTTGCAGCGTACAGATGGAAGCATAGTAATCTCAAACAGATTAGCAATGAAACTAACAAAACAAAGGTAGAATAAATGAGCATGGAGTAGAAAGTTAAACATTACTTAGTGCATTGGATGCCCTGATAGGTTGTGTCGTGCAGTGGGGATGGGTTGCCTTCATGGAGAGGATAGATTTTATGGCTTGACTACTTTTGATAATTATGAAGGATCTGGTAAGGTATAATTAGTTGTTATGATAACCCAGGTTTCTTATCAGGCATTGCATGATGTTGATGTATCACTCCAGCAATGTTTAAAATTGCGTAATCGGGTATTGAGGCGTTTTTCGTTCGTGAGACAAGGCGTAAGCTTCAAGGCGTTTTGAGGCGTAAGCCTCAAAATCAAAAGATTGTGTAAACATAAAATGATAAATTTTTTATATACTAATGAGTGCATAATATAAAACATAAAAAAGCAGAAGATATGAAGTGAAATCAAAATCTCCCAATAATAAGACAACATGAAATATAGTTAAACTCAAAATTCTATATTTCCCAAATCACAGTATTCTCTTCATTAACAAATAATTCCAAAAATAAATAGTAATGACATATCACATAAGAACTCATAAGAATTTCATCAAAAATGAATGAAAACCAAAGGAAGATGTCGATAAATGCAATGGTATAACAAAAAAATCACATTTGAGTGCAAAGAAGAAGAGGAAGTAAAGCTATTCCACCTTTGTCAATAAACCCTAAACTCCAACCACGAAGAAGAAGAGCTTTCAACGATTGGTCGAAGGAGACTCCAGCCCAACTCATGGTAGAAGAGAACTCCAAGCAAGAGGAGAAGAGCAACTCACGGTGGAAGGAAGTATACGCTGGTCGAATGGAAGGAAGAGGGGAAAAAATTGCTCAAAGAAGAAGGGACAAGAAACCTAGTTTCGGTTCGGAAATGACCGAAGATGCGCGAGGGTGGGGCGGCGGCGAACCAATAGATATATATTATGTTAGGTTTTTTTTTTTAATTTTAAGAGGTGGACACCTCTAAAATATGAGGCGAGGCATGCCTCAGTGAACGTGAGGCGTACGCCTCAATCCCAACTCTCATTGTGTAAGCTTTGAGGCTTAAAAGAACATAATTGCGCTGAGGCGCACCTCTTATTGCACAATTTTAAACCATGCACTCCAGAAAACACATCAAAGTTATTGCTGTTTTACTGATATTGCATCTACTAGTTCAACTTTGTTGCTTTGTTTGACTGTGGTTGAAAATGGAAGTTTGAATTTTTTTTTTTCTTAACCTCGAGTATTTAGTTATGATCATTTGGTGATAATGAGGGATGGGATTGTGGTCATGGAGAACAAAAAATTGTTTGGCATGCTTCTGTTGATGCTTAAGAAGAACTCGTAAAGGTATGATTATGATTCTTTTGACAACAAAAGTTTCTTCCGAGGCATTTTATGATAGTGATGTATCACACCTGAAAATACCTCAAACTTGTTGCTGTTTTGCTGGTATTGCCCATACTTGTTTAGATTTTGTTGCTTTGTTTGATGAGTGAAATCTGCGTTTAAATTTGGGGAAGTCTGAGTGTCTGATAGAAAAAAAATGTCAACATAAGTACAAGATAAAAGTCATGATCTGTTTTAGTGATATTTTTGTTCGATTGTGTGAGATCATGCTTGAGAGGAAGAAGCACTTCCTCTTCTTGATCTTGGGAGAGGAGGGAGAGAGGGAGATGGTAGAACACAAGTTCTTTATTGCTTAACCATGCCAATCTATTACAACCTAAAGCTCCTATTTATAAGCACAAAATAACAACATAGAAAGCTATACTAATGGCTTTACAAGCCATACAAGAAACAACCTAAAATCTATAACCAATATCTAACAGATTGTCTAGTGGTAAATCATTTCTATTATTCCTATTAAAATTTAAGTAAATCTGTAGGAGAAGAATACTCTGAACTTAAGGCTAATTACACATGATTTTGCAAATTTGATGACTTAATTGAACAATTAGTTTCCTCAAATGAAACGTATTTTACTTTTTTTTATGCTTACATTCTATCATCCTGCCTCAGTACCAGTCGCACATCCTGTAATTTAGAATTGAATCAGATGACCTGAATTGAGGTTGCTGATGTTTAGTTGGTCCAGTTGGTTGGCTTACTAAATTGTCAATTTGAAGCTCTCTTACATTTTATCCTACTTAAATGTTATATTTTTTAATTTGTTTGCACTACAGAGGAACCTGAAACAGTTTGTGAAGAGTCAGATGTTAGTGGTTCTGATATAGATGAAACTTCATGGATTTCATGGTTCTGTAGCTTGAAAGGAAATGAGTTCTTTTGTGAAGTTGATGATGAGTACATACAAGATGATTTCAACCTGTGTGGGTTAAGCAGCCAAGTTCCTTACTATGATTATGCTCTTGATCTGATTCTGGATGTTGAAACCTCTCATGGTAAGCAAACATTTCAATTATGATCTTGTGATCAGTATATTGGTTTTCAAATAAATGAAATGGTTTAAAGATATGTAGTAGGTAAAACTATTCTTGCGTAAGCATACACATATGTATAAGCCTATATTTTTTCTCAAAAGATGGCATGTTAGATTTTGTCCAGTAATTGAATTCAAGAACCAAATTCTCTTCAAAGGACTACTCTACCTTCATTAAATTTTTTTCGGCATGTCATTAAATTAAATACACTTTTTTCAGGAAATCTTTTTGAGCATATGCCATCTCATGTCTGTTGTAGTAATGGTATAGAAAGCAATGATACACTTCTAAATGGTTGTCATATTGGTACTCAATGCTTTTTCATACTCTATTATACTCAAATATTTGAGCATATGTTGTCAAATATTCGACTTTGTTTATCTGGTTTCAATCTCATTTGTCCTATTTAAGAATTGTAAAAGGCTAGTAACATAATTTAATTGAAATATTATAATTAATGGTATGTTGTTATTATTTTTTGGGGTGTAATTGGAAACTATATGCACATGTATTTTCCTTTTTTCTTAATTATTTTTTGTAGGGGTGTCAATTTTTGACACGACACGAAACACGACCCTAACCCGACTCGGAAAAATCCGGGTTCGGGTCAACCCAAACCCGAAACGGGTCGGGTTCGGGTTCATGAAATCAACCCGTTTTAAAAATCGGGTCGGGTTCGGGTTGACCCGCCAACCCGAAATTGACCCGAAAGTGACACGAAAAATCATTTTTGACCCGAAAACCCGAGATTGACCCGTTTTGACCCGATTTTGACCCGAAAACCCGAGATTGACCCGATTTTTGACCCGAAAATTAGCATTTTTGAGTCAATCCCGGGTCATTCGTGTCGGGTCGGGTTGACCCGGACCCGAATCGGGTCGGGTTCGGGTCCAGAAACCTGACCCGTTTTTAAAAACGGGTCGGGTTCGGGTTGACCCGAACAGTGCCGGGTCAGTTCTGGGTTCGACCTGAACCCGACCCGTTGACCCGAATTGACACCCCTAATTTTTTGGTGTGCTCTTCTTTTTGCTTGCACTATTAAAAATGCACATGCACTAAGTGCTTGTAGCTTAAAATTCTTTATATATATATTTTGAATTATGCATAAGATTTTTAAGCCTTATATTATTTTTTAATAAATTTAAATTTTTATTTAATTGTTTCTCTTATATCATATTTTCTTGAATTGTTAACACCACCACCATCTCCACTAACAACAACAACATTAAGCCTTTATCCAATATGTGGGGTTGGTTACATGAATTCTTTTCTCCATTATGTCTTGTTAAGAGTCAAATTCTCATTTAAATTTAATAAACAAAGTTCACTTCTAATATTTTATTACTAAGTCTTTTTAGGTCTACCTCTACCTTTCTTAACACAAGCCAAATCTAATACTTCTACTCTTCTAATTGGGTCATTGGGAGAACACCATTTTATGTGACCAAAACATCTAAGACAGCTCTCTCTGATCTTATAATCCACCAGAGCTACTCCAACCTTTTCACGTATATGCATGTTTCGTATCCCGTCTCTAAGAGTAAAGCCACTCATCCACCTGAGCATATATATATACACACACACACGTGCGCGCACGCAAGCTTTTTAGCTATTTTTGCCAACAATTTTATTTCAATATTCTTTCTTTTCTAGAATTGTCATGTACTGCCATCATATCTTATCATGCCCCACTTTTGTCTTCGAAAGAGGTCCATCTTAAATAGTTAGGTTTGGTCTAAGTAGGCCGTCAGATTATATTAGTTCCAACTTCCAAGATACCCGTGGAGGAAGTTCTTGAAACTCAAGCACTCGGGAATATCTTCTATTCGTTTTCTGGACTGAAAGAAGTCATCTTCTTAGATGTAGAAAACCATAACATCGATTATTTCAAAATTTTAGCACCTCAAAATTGTTCTGGTATTTTTTTGTCCAGTTAAATTAAACAAGCACAATTTTGTAAACTTTTGATTCATCAGTGGGCAAAGGATCACATTTATGGTTTCATTTCCATTCTTTCTTTTACCCAAATCAATATCAAGTTTATTTTGGAAGTACTTGATCTTTTTATTGTGGAAAGTACGATCATAACTTCTTCTTTTTTTCTCTCTCCGGAAATGCAACTTCCCAGGAGATATGTTTACAGAGGAGCAGAATGAGTTGGTTGAATCTGCAGCTGAGATGCTTTATGGCCTGATCCATGCTCGGTACATACTGACCAACAAAGGGATGGCTGCAATGGTGAGATCTCCTATTCCTTTGGAAGATTTGGTTGTCCTTGTAGCAAATATCTTCTTAAAATCTTTCGGAAAAAATTATTCTTACAGCTTGACAAGTACAAGAACTATGACTTTGGAAGATGCCCCAGAGTCTACTGCTGTGGACAACCCTGCCTTCCTGTTGGTCAGTCAGACATTTCTAGATCCAGTGCTGTGAAAATCTACTGCCCCAAGTGTGAAGATGTCTATTACCCAAGGTCCAGGCACCAAGGCAGTATCCTTCAGTTCTTGAAGATCAAACTTTTTATTTCTGCGTATGAAATTATAAAAATCTCAGTTGATTTTTCATAGTAGGTTTTGCCATTGTGTTTTCCGACCGTTTCTTTATCATGGGAAATTCTAAAGTTATTTTTTTAGGTTTAGTAAATGAAGGTTTCAGTTATGTTTGAAGATGATCGAATAGGAAATGCTTCTTGTTCAATAGATCAAGGCATAAATTTATGCATTTTTTTAACTCGCTTCTTTGTCCTTTGGATTAAACCAGACAGCTAGGCGCATAATCAATAAGGAACTGTTCTACGAATTAAAGGCAGGTTTTCAAATGTATTTTACTAGTTCTGAATATTATGACATTTCAAATTTTTAGTTACTTTCAGCCTTCAGGCAGGTGTAAAGGTAGAACTACGGCTTCGTTTGGGACGGCTTTCTTACCGTTTATTAAAACAATTTTTTAGTATAAAAATTTTAGCAGCTTTTAGTAAATTTTTATACTAGAAAACTGTTTTAAGAAGCAGTAAAAAACTGTCTCAAACGAAGCCTAAATTTATTGAAACGACAACTTCCACGTTTTTTCTCCTTGTTTCAATTGCGGCTAAAACACTTTCCTTAAAGAACAATCCTCTTTACTACTCGTATGAATTAAAACATATTTTTGCATTAAATTCTAGTTCTAGTATGTTTATACCTGGAATTTTTTTTGTTTTTCTGGTTGCATTTCTTGACCTTTTAGACATCGATGGAGCTTATTTCGGCACAACATTTCCTCATCTGTTTTTGATGACATACCCGCACCTGAAGCCCCATAAGGCCTCCCAACGGTACACTCCCAGAATATTTGGCTTCAAACTCCACAAACCTTGATGTGGGACTAAAAACGATTGCAGATTATGTGAAAGCCAATCTCTTGAGACTTTCCTTTTCCCGCTCTATAGAAAGCAATCGACGCAAGTCATGCAATTTGATGGCCATTGTTCAACGAATTTGAATTTGTGAGAATTTTGTTGGTGATGAGATCTGGCCTAATTTATGAAGTCAATTGTTTCTTGTTATGTAGCTACAGCCAAGCCAAAGAGCATGTGTAACCAACCTTACTATATTTGATTATTTCTTCATGAGCTTCATCCAAACTAATGTGGCAGATTGTTTGTTAGTTCTACTAGTTTTTTTTGGTCATTTGATCATTGTTGTGAAGTAAAGATCAAGAGTTCTAAGCTCTCCTTGTGTGTTTGGTACTGATATATGCTGCATTTGCGTGCTTGTTTTAGTTTATATAACATTTCACATAATAATGTTCTAGTTTTTATTTATATTGATCACTGGTATCTTATGCATCATCCCCCAAGATCTATAGAATGTGAATTATTAGTATTTGGAGTTCAATTATGAGACTTATCGAGTTAAGCTACATTGGATTAGGGATGATACCTCCATTTTTAAAATTGAAAGGAGGTTGGCAAAAGCTGAAAGGTAGAGAAAAAAAAGATATCCAAGATGGCTTAGGTCTCATTTATTTGGACGTAATTACTCTATTTTTGGTTCGAATATGTGAAAAAGTTATTGCTTTATTGTTTGCTAATACGTCTTTTTTTAAAATAACTTTTTATATATCTCCATATTATTGCCGATCTAAAAAGAAAAAAAAAATTCTGACCATCCATTCTAATACCTCCGTTTAAAAAAAAAAAAAAAAGAGCCGGGAAATCAAATGAGGCCTTAGAGTTTGGTAGAGGTTCTCCTAGCATCAAAAAGGTTGATCAATGACATGGTGGAATCCACTTATATCTCCATATTTCTGCCGATCTAAAAAGAAAAAAAAAATTATGATCATCCATTCTAATACCTCCGTTTAAAAACAAAAAAAAAGGTGCCCGGAAATCAAATGAGGTCTTACAGAGTTTGTTGGAGGTTCTCCTAGCATCAAAAAGGTCTATCAATGGAACTTTTATTACGTCTGGTGTAAGGACGTAGAGGAACGTCCGGTTGGAGGCAAAATTCCGCCAAAAAACTCGGTATTTGCTTTGTACAACTAGGTATTATTTGATATTAACGAGGAATACCGCTCTTTGAAGACCAATACCGAGTTATACCGAGCTGTACCGACAAATACCGAGTTGTACCGAATTTTGTCTAGGAAAAACTCGGTACAACTTTTGTATAACTCGATATTTCTCGATTTAGCTCGGTATAACTCGGTATTGGGTCTTCAAATGATGATTTTCCTCGTTATTGTTTGGTATTGCTCGGTATTTGCTCGGTACAACTCATTTTTTGGCAGGATTTGACCTCCGACCGGACGTTTTTCTGCGTTCAGTCGGAGGACGTAATAATTGTTCCTATCAATGACATGGAATCCACTTATATCTATTAAGATAGGTTGCCATGAGGACTATTTATGATATGATGGGATTCAAATATAAATAACCCATATACTTTTAGAAAGATCTTGATTATTTGATAAAAATGCGGCACCGTTTAGAAGAGAGAATATTTATCTATTCCAATTTAATGATTGAACTTTCAAACTCTTTGTTTGATCGAATTCGCACATATTAGAGTAAACATACAAATGAGACAACAATATATTATGAATTCTATGCTTTAGTTGATTCAAGAAATTAATTAATCTTGCTAGCATACTTTACATTCGTTTTATGATTCACTATTTCCCTTTGTAAAATATTTTAAATTCTTCATGATAATATTAGGAAACAATTAAAATTGACTAATATAAAATATACTAATGAAATAAATAAACTTAAAAATTTTAAGACATAATATCAGAGATCATATATTGATTAGGATTCAAGTTGAGAGATATCCCACTATAAAATTTAAAAAATTATAAACTAGAGCATGTGAGTCATTTGAGATTATTAGAAAATAAGGTACAAATGCATATATTCTTGAATTAAAAAAAAAATTATTAAACTTGCTTTTAATATAAAAGATGTAATATTAAAGGAGTCAACAAACCTCCAAATGAGGTGGAAGGATAAATCAATAAATAAAAAAGGAAAAACACAAATTTCTTATGAGGTGGAAGGATAAATCAATAAAAGAGGACATTTAAGTTACTAGAGTTGACTTGGAGAAACTCACACAAGAACTAAATAATTACTATCCCAATCCAACCCATCATTGTGCCTTCAAGGTAAAAACCTAAAGCACCCAAAATACACACTTTTTCTTTTCATGTAAAGGTGCTAAAAAACTCCACTTAATGTGTAATTGACTCCACTCTTTATCTTTATAAATGGTGGATTGACACAAGATTTTGGAGGATGGATATTTTTAGGGGTGTCAATTTCAGGTCATGGGTCGGATTCAGATCAAACCCAAAACTGACCCAACACTATTCGGGTCAACCGTAACCCGACCCACTTCAAGTCCGGGTCAACCCGGCCCGACCCCAATGATCCGGTTCCAACAAAAAACTGCTAATTTTCGAGTCCAAGCTTTTCGGGTCAATTCTCGGGTTGCTAGGTTAAAAGCGTGTTTTCGTGTCAAAACAAGTTAATTTCATGTCAAAGTGTCAACTCGAATCCAAACCGATTTTTGAAATGGATCGACTTGTCGAACCCGACCAGTTTCGGGGTCGGGTCAACCCAAACCCAAAATTTTCTTCTTTTATTAGTAAGAATCACAAAAATTGCAAGTGCCAAGTATTACAAAAATACTAATTAGACATAAAGGAATAGTAGACATCTGCAACTTTCAAGGCATAATAGCACAAACTCTTATACCCAGAAGAATACAAAAATTGCAAGTGCCAACTCAGTATTACAAGAGCACAAAACCATAGAAGAAAGTTAAATCAAGTACCCTAAACTACTAAACTAAGAAACTTTCTAAAGCATTATATAATACAATCATAACAACGAGAAATAATATACTTAATGCTTAATTTTGCTCTAAGAAACATGCACTAATACATCCACCTATCCTATAATAGACGTTTGGGAAGGGAAATGAAAGCTGCAGCTAAGAAAACTTGCCATGTTCCATTACTATTATAACTCCTCATGCTACAGGTAATAAATAAGTTGTTCAATGGATAGAAAAAGAAATGAACAAATCAGTAAAAAGCTGATAAGCTAAGAAAACACAAATAAAATGATTGCAAAACAAGAATGTATTAGAAGCCCATTACTTTATTATAACTTCTTTGTTTTGGCTCATGCTACATTGGAGCTTGTTATCTCATAAATAAGTTGTTCAATGGATAGAAAAAGAAATGAACACATGGGGTCAGTAAAAACTGATAATCTATAAGAAACCTAACATCAAATAAAATACGATATCAACAATTGAGATGGACTAATCAAACTATCATGACGCTTGCTTAGGTTCACAATAAGTTGTGCCAACAAACTTCTCTCCATGTTTTTCCTTTCAAAAGAGTCTGAGACCCAGTGTGATACCATTGAAGGATAGAAACTTGGCGTACTTAGGTCTCTGATGCACAGAACAACCTCGTCCTCATCTCGGATAAACCATGGAGGGACCGCCATGCTCACGCCATGAAGGGGACATTGGGACTGAGAGGATCAAAAGATTAGAAAGCTGAAAATGCATGTATTTGAAGGGAGGATGTACATGGGTAGATATATTGGGTGGAGAGATATTTTACAGTAAGCGGGTTGACAGAAGATGAGAGGCTAATGATCACCGCTCTATGTCTAGAAAAGATGGCACTGATATGGTACTAATGACGAGAGATGATGTACCCAATCCGTTGAGGGATGAGTTCAAGAAAAGCTTATTGGAGCGCTTTCAAGCCTAGCAGGATGGGGATCACTATAAGTAAATATTTGTTTTGACACAGGATGGCACAGTGATGGAGTATCACGAAAGAATTGAGCTTCTATCAGTACAGTAGAGAGTTTATCAGAGGCAATGTTGGAAAGAAACTTCATGAAAGGCCTCAATCCAGAATTGAAGACAACAGTGTTGGTGGCAAGACCCCGAGATCTGAGAGAGGCAATGGAGTTGGCACAAATGATTGAGAACAAGAAGTCACTATAGAAGAGTAGTAAAGGGGGTAGTGTAGGAGGATCTTACTGCACGGTGACCACTTTCTTGGCACCTAGGGTGTAGACCGTACCAATTAAAACGGAGATGCCAAAATAGGGAAGGGCGGTGCCTGACTAAGAGGAGATTTCAAGATGTTGACTTATACTTAATTAGAAGACAAGAGAGCAAAAGTGCTAATGTTTCACATGCGATGAGAAATTTACACCAGAACAGGTGTAAAACGCGCACATTGCAGGTTCTCATTGTATGTGATGGGGAAGAGGTGGGATGAGGAAGAGGAATCAAAAGAGGAAGAAGAGGAAGAGGAGCCCGTAAATTTGGAGGTGACTGAAGTTTCATTGAACTCTACAATGGGATTCACTTTGAATCACACTGTGAAGGTACAAGGATATCTATTACAAGAGGCAGTGGCGATCCTGGTGGACAGCGGGGCTACCCACAGCTTCATATCAAATTAGGTGGTAGACAAACTGGGCCTGAAACTGGTAGACATGAGAGGGTTTGGAGTGATGATGGGTATAAGAAAAGTAGAGAGGAGCATAGGGATATGGTAGATTTGGTGGTAGTGCTATAAGGGATCCACATTAGGGATAATTTCCTTCCATTCGAATTGGGAATTACTGACTTGATTTTGAGCATGAAATGGCTACAGACCTTGGGGGAGACCAAGGTGAACTAGAAGGCTTTGATCATGGAGATTAAGTTGGAGGGAAGAAATGTGGTAATTACGGGAGACCCCAGCTTATCTAAGGCAAGGTTTCATTGAAAGCCATGGTGTGTATCCTTCAAGGGGAAGGAGGGGAATTCTTGGTGGGAGTTCCAGAGTTTGGAGGAGAGATAGAGGGTAAAGAGGACATTCCATACATTGTCCAACCTTTGCTTCAACAGTTCAAGGAGGTATTCCATCTTCTCAAGGGGTTGAAACCCCCACCGGAGCACAAGCACTCTATTGTTCTAAAGGAGGGAGTACCCCCATAAGTATATGAACCTACCGATACCCCCAGATCCAAAAGGATGAGATGGTGAAGCTGATTCAAGAGATGCTTAAAGATGAAATAATTAGGCCCAATGTGAGCCCTATCTCAAGTCCTATATTGTAGGTGAAGAAGAATGATGGGAGCTGGAGGTTCTGTGTAGACTATTGTGCCTTGAATAAGGAGACGATACCAGACAGGTTTTTCATACCTGTCATCGATGAGCTGTTAGATGAGTTGCATGGATCTATGATATTTTCAAATATCGATTTAAAATCTGGATATCATCAGATAAGGATGCGACCTGGAGATGCCCACAAGACAACTTTTCGGACGCATGAAGGGTATTATGGGTTTTTGATGATGTTGTTTGGTCTCACTAACGCACCGGCAACCTTCCAATTCCTGATGAACAGGGTATTTCATCCCTACTTGTGAAGGCTTGTGTTGATTTTCTTTGACGACATATTGATTTATAGCATGTCCAAAAGGGAGCACTTGAGAGTTGTGCTGTCGACCTTAAGGGAGCATTCCTTATTTGCCAACAAGAAGTGTTCCTTCGCCAAGCCCAGAGTGGAGTACTTAAGGCATATGATATCTCAAGAGGGAGTTGTTGCTAATCAGAGTAAGATTGAGGTCATGCTCAAATGGATCAGTGGTCTATTTCAGCCAGGTGTTGACAGCTCGACCAAGTTTAAGTCGGTTTACGAGAGGGAGCTGATGGCGATTGTGCTGACTATTCGGAAATGGCAGTCGTATCTCCTCAAAAGACATTTCATCTTCAGAACTAACCAGAGAAGTTTCAAGTATTTGTTGGAACAAAGAATGGTCACTGAGGAGCATCAAATGTGGAAATCCAATACCGACCCGGAGTTGAGAACAAAGCAGCATATGGTTTATTCAGATTTCAGGTGCATGGGGAACCCCAGATGATGACATTGTCTGTACCCTGGGTGGTTGACTAAGAATCACTAAGGAGAGAGCGAAAAAGATACAAGCCAAAAGAGAATTAGGGAGGAGCTGGCAGGAAACAAGGATAATCATCCAAGATATTCAGTAGTAGGACAAAAGTTGCTTCATGAAAGCCAGTTTGTGCTTCCAAAAACCTCTACCTACATCCCTAGCTTATTCTAGGAGTTTCATGGGACAGCCATTAGAGGGCATTCAGGGGATCGAAAGACTTATCGTTAGTTATCTGTTGAGCTATACTAGGAGGGGATGCAGAATGATGTTGAGAAAATGGTGGCTAGCTGTGTTATATGAAAGAGGCACAAGTATTTAACAATGTTTCCAGGAGGGCTCCTTAAGTCGCTAGCTCTGTCGGAAAAGATGTGGGAGGAGGTGACCATGGATTTCATTGAAGGGTTGCCTAAATCAGAAGGTTACACGACGGTATTGGTGGTAGTTGACCAGTTAAATAAATATGCCCATTTCATTCCCCTTCGCTACCCCTATACAACAGTATCAGTAGCAGCAATTTTTATGAGGGAAGTGGTGGTACTTCATGGAATATCAGAAGTGATTATATCAGATAGGAACAAGATCTTCCTGAGCTAGTTTTGGAAGGAATTATTCAAAATGCAAGGGAAGATCCTAAAAGAAGCACTATTTATCATTCTCGAGTGGATGGGAAGACAAAGGTGGTCAATCATAGTGTGGAGACCTATCTAAGGTGCTTTATATCATATTGACCCAAGTTGTAGGCCAAGTAGTTGGCTTGGACAGAGTATTGGTATAACACATCTTACATTCGACAGAGTATACTAAATCGTTCAAAGTGTTGTACGGACAAGACCCGTTTAGCTTAATATAATATGGGCAAGGTAGTACACCGGTGGCTTCGATAGAACACTACTTGAAGAACAAAGATGGGATTTCGGTGGAGTTGAAGGGACATATGTTGAGAGCTCAACAAATTATGAAGAAGAAGGCAGATGCACATAGGTGTGACATATAGTTGAGTTGGGGGATAGTTTACTTAAAGCTTCGCCCATACAGACACAAAATCCTGGCACAGAGACGTAATGATAAGTTATCCCCCCGATATTTTGGGCCCTACGAGATAGTGGAGCGCATAGGGGTTGTGGCTTATCGCCTATAATTACCACCATCGACATCCATCCATCCAATATTTCATGTGTACCAATTGCGACGGGTGATAAAAGAGCATATTCCTTCCTCGACACTTCCCCCGACCTTGACAGAGGACATGCAGGTGTTGTTGGAACCACTGGATGTTGCATGAGTACGAACCGGAGCAAGAGGAAGATAGGAAGTGTTGATTAGGTAGAAGGGCCTATTGAAGCACAAGGCCACATGGGAGTCCTACTAGACTATGCAGCAGCAGTTCCCTGCATTCCACCTTGAGGATAAGGTGGGACTTTTAGAGGAGTATTGATACAATAGAAGCAAATTCCAGCCCAGGTGGGGCCCAGGTGGAGCTGACGAACAAGGAGAGAGAGAAATTAATGCATTATATTAGGAGAAAATCAATTAGAAATTAATGCATTATATTTGGAGGAAATCAATTATGAAATTAGGAGGAAATCAATTAGGAAATCATTTCCTAATTGAATTTCAAATTGAGAAGGGGAAAACTTTAGGAAGGAGGTTGATTTAGGAGGGAAGGAGGAAGCTCATTTAAGTCTATAGTATGATTTATTTTATTCTTATGCAGAATTTTGTTTTGAGTACTATAGTTCTTTGTGTGAGGGATCCTAGCGACGTCTAGGATTTGAGAGATGTGGTCCTCTCAAAAGAGGGTCATTGTATTTTGTTTTGTTTGTATTTGTTCTCTTTATCAATAAAAATCAGTTTTTGTGTGGAATCCTTTGGAGTATTTTGTTGTTTTTGGTGCCAAGACGTATCAACGAACATCTTTAACTTTCTCACTCTCAGATACCCTCCACCCCAACTTCCTCTTCCACCTCCGGCTCCTCCCATGTGGCAATTGTTGTGATATCTCCATTATTTTCTCTCCCACCCGCCCTCCTTTCATAGAAGTCTTCCTAAAAATCAGCCCTCCTCGTATCTTCCTCCCAATTTCTCTTGGTTATCGATTCAAGAGGCAACATATTTTTCCTGTCGCCCAAGATTTATGCTTCTCGATCATTCCCCATGGTGGCGCTATTGGGGTTTCCCCTACTTCCTTGGCCACCTGCTGGTGCTCTCACTTCTGATGTTACCAGTTGGGTGCGAAGCTCCAATATTTTCTTCATCATGTTCTCTAGATTGGAAAACCTTCTTTCCATGGATGAAAATTTGTTCCTCAACCTCAGATTTGAGTTGAACAACTTTTTCTCCTAGTTTATCTTCCAAAGCATCCACTTTCTTAGCCTCCATAAATACCAAAGAAGTGCTCCGATACCAATTTGATAGGAATCTGATCTCCACACAACAAAAACAATAATAACAAAAATAAAAGACAATAGAAATCAGTGAGAAAGATGTTTATTTCAGCACAACAAACAAAGAAACAAGTTGATCTACTATTCGAGAGGTAGATCGGCTCTCCACAAACCCTAGGCGCCGCTAGGAATAACTCCAAGAAAAAACTACAGCAAAACACTAATAGCATGATGAAATAAAACAACCATATTAACCCTAATATAAATCTTCCAACTTCTCTCTCAATTCTAAATTCAAATCAACTCCCTTTCTCTAAATAAATCTTTCCTAGCTCCTCCCAAATTTGAATTCAAATTAGCCTCATTTCCCTAAATAAATCTTTCATGACTCCCTCCCAATCTGAATTCACATTAGCCACCTATCCCTGAATAAATCTTTCCTAATTCCCTACCAAATTTGAATTCAAATCAGCCACCTTTCTCTAAATAAATCTTTCATAGCAAATCTGAATTCAACTTAGCCTCATTTCCCTAAATAAATCTTTCATAACTCCCTCCCAATCTGAATTCATATTAGCCACCTATCCCTGAATAAATCTTTCCTAATTCCCTACCAAATTTGAATTCAAATCAGCCACCTCTCTCTAAATAAATCTTTCATAGCAAATCTGAATTCAAATCAGCCACCTTTCCCTAAATAAACATTCATAATTCCCTCCGAATTTTAATTTTCTATGGTATTTAAAGGTTGAATCTTTCCCCTTTGAGCCCCTCTATCTTCTTGCTTGTCGCCCACCCTAGTGGGTCCTACCGTCTTAGCCGGTCCATCAAAAAGCCTTTACCAAGCAGCATGCTAAAGCAAACCTAGTGTTGTTGCATTTTAAAAGGTCGATATGTTCATCATGTCATATCCAATTACAACAACGAAGCAATTAATCAAATTTTTGAGAAAGTTTAACAGCTCTTATAATTGTTAGCAAAAAAAAAACCACTTTTAATGAACATCAAAGATTCAACTAAGAGTTTGTTTGAGACGGCTACAACTTTTTGTAAGATGGCATGTAAAAAGAAGCTTCCTAGTATAAAATTTTTTTAGAAGCAATGGTCAAACATAAATTATGATTGTGACCTGAAAAACAAAGCATCAAGAAAGTTGTCCCAAAAGAAGCCTAGAGTTTGGGATAACTTTCATTGTACAGTAACAAGCAACACAAGTGTGCACTCACAAAATCAATGGAAGGAAATGTTTATATAGACAAGTGTGTGCCTATAAATGGAAAAGCATATGTGCATAAGAATCGTTTAGATATATTATAAAAAGAACAAAATTACGAGAAGCAAATAAAGGAGGAGGAGGTCCTTTTATCAATTTTCCCCCTTCTGATAGTCATCAGCAACAAGACAAAACTTGTTTAAACTAAACCAAGATGGCAATAGATATCACATAGCATTAAAGATCCACAGCGTTTGGCTAAGCGTGAACCCTCTCTACTCCACCTAAAATTGGGTGGGTCTCTCAATTAGGTTACAGAAGAACCCAACAAATTCAAATATGTAAATCCACAAATAATTTGTTTTAAATTTTCCTATAATACTGTTGTTGTTTTGTGGTATATAGCTTCAGCCTTTAGTGTAATTAGCTTCACGCTGTAATACTTAATTCCAACATAATCGTTAGTTCTCCTTGTGCTGTATCCTAAAACCTCAGTATAATTCATTGTCAGTTTGTCACTATTAACTCACTAAACGAAACTATAATGCATACTAATTTCTAATACCTCTCCTTTAATTTAAAATTCCAACGCGCAGACCTTCAACTTTCTCTCATTTTGGCCCACCAAGCATAACGCAAAGGCAGCTAAGTTAGGAATTTGTATACATTTTATTTGACAAAACAAACAACTACGGGAAAAGGCACTTTATTTTAAATAAATGCACTAAAAATAATAAGTTTTTTCACGAATCATACCACAACAGTTATATAG
The DNA here is from genome assembly GCA_019514585.1 of Dendrobium officinale. Classification (NCBI taxonomy): domain Eukaryota; kingdom Viridiplantae; phylum Streptophyta; class Magnoliopsida; order Asparagales; family Orchidaceae; genus Dendrobium; species Dendrobium officinale. The sequence goes on along the minus strand of CM033685.1, from coordinate 6,720,870 downwards.
CAAACAATCTAAAACAAAATATGTTTAATCTGAAAAAATAACATAATTTAACTTTTTAATATGTTTGATGCCATATCTAAATTATACTACTGAAATTTTGCTATTCATTCATGCTATTATATGATTTATTAGAATTTTAATTATTCTAAATTTATCCAATATATTCCTCAGTTCCGTGTCCAGCAAGACTTGAAGATTTATGTAATCTTTTATATAAAACGTTACCTATAGAATTCATGTATAGTTGATATTGACTTTTTCCGTAGCGTGTCTTCAGACAAGGCTTTGGAGTCAGAAGCGCTTGTTCTGCCACCTGAAGAACCAGGTCTCCTCCCTGTAGCAGCTCCCCCGGATCTATCAAGAACACGATCCACAAACGTGGATCTCTAATACCAAAACCAGAGCTCCGATCTTGAGAGCTTGTTTGATCATTTATTAACACTGATGATCTATCTGTCAAATACTTTGGCATGCTTTCTTCTCTAGAGGTAGAAGGTATTCTATCATGGGTAGAACTGAAACCATTAGGACCAGATGCTAATCTATGAGAATCAGACAAAGGGGCATTTGACACAAGTCCTTGTCCTCTGCCAGACATTCCCTTTGCAAGACCTCCTTGAGGACCCAGTGTAATGGAACCAACATCTGCAGGCCTTTGAGGGAGAGGAACTGAAGATATCACCCTATTCTCAAACTGATTCCTATTATCCAACCGAACATCTTGGCTACCCGGACCTCGAAGCTGCCCGGGAAGACCACGAATACTACCAGTCGGCTGTGAAGTTGGAGAATTCAGTATTGTGGACCCTCTGTAACCATAATCAGTAGGCAGCCCACGTTTTGAAGATATAATAGGACCTCGTGCCAATCTGGTAGTTTGGGCTTGTCGCTCTTGAGCTGCATCTCTGTGTACATCATCAATCTTCTTTGGACCTTCAACCTTCCTTCTCTGCTGCCATTTGTTCTTTCTAAGATCAATTGTGTCCTTGAGCATGAACCTAACCCGAGAAGAAAGTTTCTGGTTTGTGGAGAGCTGCGCCATCATCTCAAAATAAGCATCCATACGTTCCCTGGTTCTGGAATGGTCTATCATCTCTCCTATGGTACTCATCAATTTGCACAAGGCTTCAATATTCTCTTCATCAGGGTTCTGATACTGCCCCAACAGTTTATGGATGCATCCATGCATAATACCCTCAGTTAACATCTTTTTTTTATAAAGTTCTCCAATTAAACGAATATTTCCCAGCATGCGCCTTCTTGCCTGGATTCTTTTTTCCTCCCTTTCTGCTTCTGAGTGATGAACTTCACCTTCTTCTTCAGCTTTGTCAGCTTCAGCTTCCTCCCTTTCCCCTCGTTCAAATTCTTCCTGACATTTGTTCAAAAGCAACCTTTTAAAAGTAACCTTTTCATTGTCTTCAACAAAATCAGGCAAGTCACCAGCAAGATGGAAGCAGAAATCAGCATACATTTCGCAGAAAGTTGGCTCCATCAATGCTTTGTCAAAAATCTGAGAGATAACCCCAGTAAGAGTATTTGTGTTGTCAATGTTGACCTCCTTAACTTTGGCAAATAGTTTCTCAAAATTTTGAGGTGTTAATTTGTTCAATATAGCCTTCAATTGTCTCTGTTTCTGCTCTTCTTCATCAGATACTTTGCCAACTTCGTATCTATTAGCAGACTTGTGCATTACTTGCATAGATCCCTGCGGAGGAGGCATCAAGCCTCTTTGAGTGCCAGTGGCTCGCTGCCATCTGTCAGCATCAGAATTATTCCTTGCTATCCCTCCCTGAGATGTCAAAGATTGCATAGGACCAGAAAGTATTCCACCAGATAACTGGTTGGAAGACTGTAAACGTGGATTTCTGAGGACACCCTGGTTAACTCCTTGGCCAGGACGAACATTCATAGCAGCAACTCCATGACCAAGATCAATGCGGAAAGCACCGGATCCTTTCATCCACCTATCATCATCCGTAATGCCAACCATACGTCGATCACCCCGAGAAACACCTGGAGATCTATCGATAACTCTTCCAGGACTAGATAAAATGTCACGGTCAGTACCACGGGACAGACCTGCTTGAACACACATAAAAATGTCTGCTATGTCAGATCCAACTTCAAACCCTAAGGGAAGATCCTTGCATTTCTCTAAAAAGGTTAATAAGAAATCTATAGAATATTTCCTTTTGCCAGTAGACTCATTTCCACATTCAACAAGCATCTTCTTTTCCACATGAGCCAGCCCACGATAATCTGATGTCAATTTTGGAGTAGATGCATCAGCAGCATCCTCCCAGTCCTCGATTTCAGATTTAGACTGCTCCTCCAGCTCAATAGCAACATCAACATCAGTGTGATGTTCAACAGTGTTATTCTTTGAATTTGCTGCCGAAGAACTTTCAATAGTTTCTGTGGTACTGAATGTGTCCAGCTTTTGATCTGGGCCCTTATATGCATTATACAAATCAGAGGAACCAGCAGCATCAGCCTTTGAAAGAATTTCCTTCTTCTTCTTTTTTTTATTAGTCTTAGTTAAAGTTGGCTCTAAAGAAGGCTTGTTCGGCAAACCTGAAAGCACTGAGAGTGTGTGGGTTGATGAAGAAAGCTCCACAGTTTTAGCTCCAGGTTTATCTTTTATTTCTGAACCTAAAGACATGGAGGCAATTTCCAACAACGAAATGACATGTTCACCAGCAGCAACATTCTCAGAACACGTTTCACATTTATAGATTGTAGAATCAGTAGCTGAAATTTTAGTATCATTAGCAGGAGTGAAGGAAGCCTGATCAAAAGGGGCAACTTCAGTATCCTTTCTATCAGAGAATGTTGAGGTAAGCACATTTGACACCGTTGCCCTCTTCGGGACTGAGTAACCCCCATCTTTCTCGAGGCTGGTAAACTGTAGGTCATCACCGTCACAAAGCTTCAAACCAGTCTCATTTTCTGCTTCCGGAATTAGTATACCAGCTGTCTCATCAGAAGAGTCTATGATGGAAAGAGGAGCACTGCCACCTAATAAATCACAACCAGATATTTCACCTTTGCCACATTCTGATTCAGGCAAATTTTCTTGTATTTGTCCAACAACCAAAGTTTTAGAACTGCCAAGAGAAACACCAGAAGTTCCTAAAATAAGCCTATCCACATCAGTACTTGAACTAGATGCTTCTAAATGACCTTCCTCTTCAATAGAAAGTCTGTCACCGGCTAGCTCTACAGGATCAGAACAATTTGAACCGACAGCCTCAGATGGTTCCTCCTCCAATGTAGCTATAGAAGGACCTAAAGCTCCGGTTGCATCGTTCTTCTCATCCAGTTCAGAAGTTTTAGATTCCCTGATGGTTGAATGCGAATTGGTCACAGAAAAGAAAGAATCAGCAGCTGAAGCTGAATGAATGGCGACAGAATCATTGGATACTGAATGTCCAACTGCATTTGTCAATTTTTTGTCCATGACAGTCTTTGCAGAGTGCATTATCAGGTTCCCAGCATCGTCTAATGCATCTATCTGTATCACCCATCACATCCAGATTTGTTAGATTATTTTCATATTGAATTAGATTAAAACAAAATAAATATGCATTTACATTCAACAAGCTAGGACTTAAGAAGAATAACAAAACTTAGAAAAGAAACACCTGTTGCTGAGAATGCTTAAGCTCTTTTTTATTTAATCTTGTCTGGTCATCCTTTAGAGATTCTGACTTTAAAGCTTCCTTTTTCCAGCCATCTTTCTCTGCCACAGCAGATGTAAAACTCCCAACAGTACGAGCTAAAGAAGAAGCTTCAGACTTATTAATATGCCCTGAAACCACTGCAGATACTCTTATCAAGTTCTTATCAGTTGTAGAGGAAGAAGAATCAGTTACAGGTGCTTCAAAATTTTTTCTTCTGCATTATAATTGTGTTTTGTGAGACAATTTCCTTATCCTTTGGCTGAGGAGCAGCAGGAACATCCCCAAATAACTCAGACAGCTTTGGTGATTCGGGCTTAGTGATAGGCATGCTAATTCTTACTGATGGTGTCCCAACTTTTTCTGCAGGTTTAATTATCATTTGTGCTGCCGCAGCTAATGAGGCAGAAACTGATGATACTTCTGAATTGACTGCTTCTGGCAAACCATGCAATGGAGGTGGAAGCCCAGGTCTGCCACCCATAGCTGAGTTAAGAGGTGACGGATTCATGAATGAAATGGTATGCCCATTTTGACCAACTGTATAGCCGTATCTTGCAGCCTGGGGACCTGTAGTCATCTGGGTACTTGACAGGGGAAGAGAAGAAGGGTAATACATTGGGGGTGGGTTAAAAGTTGCTGGATAATAACTGATCTGTTGATTAAATGTTGGATGAGGCTGGGACTGGGATGTTGCATTTGGAATTTGCCTTTGCCCCGTGGTACCAGCATCAGTTTGCAAATTAGTTCTTTTATCAAGTTTAAGCTCCTCATGAGTTTCTGGATGAGTTATCTTCACAGCCTTCCGTTGAGAACCGAAATTTCCAGGTTGTTGCTGATGAAATTGTGGTGTAATTCCAACTCCTATGCTGCCTAACTGAGGAGGCATTTGGTGACCTAATTGAGCTGTATATCCCAAGCTTTGTCCCTGGGCCATGATTGCTGGAGGTTGCAGTGAATGAGACTGAATATTAGGAACAAACAACTGTTGAGGAACTTGGGGGGCATTTCCTGCAGGCAGCGTCATTGGCATTTGCAAGGAACTGGGTACAATTCCCTGTGACGAAATCTGCAAGTTTGGACCACTAAATTGCAAAGGGATTTGTGGCTGTTGAAAAGGAACGTGCATCGGCATTCCACCTACATTAAGAACCGAAGATCTTGCTGGTGATGCGTTCGGAATGGAGGGAATGGGCACATGCATATCCCTCTTTGGATAAATAGGAGGATGAGATTCCCTACTACCAACTTGATTAAAGCCACCCGAGTCTTTCAATATTTGCTGCTGCTTCTGCTGCAGCAGTGGTTGTTGTGGTGGTGGTTGTTGCAAGGCCTGTTGCGGTTTTGGGGCAGATGGTATAGGCAGTGCAGGTGCAACCCTAACTGAATCATGGCGGGCCTGAATCATGGAAATATATAAAAAAAAAACATCAATTTAACAGCACCAATTTATCTAGAATAATTTAAGATCACTTTGCACTAATTTCAACAGTATCAGTTAACACATAATTCAATCAAGTTGAAGAAATGTCCATTTTACAAAATATAGTTTTCCTAACAACATGGAATGCATGTTATGATGTCAACTTTAGGGAAAATTTTCAAATAGACAGGTCAGAATCTCATATGGCAAGCCCCGCTAAAAGGGCAGCATTTACACATACAAATGCATGCGCAAGCAACAAAAAATAAAAATAAAAACGGTGGGAAGAAAGAAATACAGGCTGATTGCCTATATTTCATAATGAAGAAAATAATAAAACTGCAATAGAAAACAAATCAGTAACCTGATCACGTTTCTGCTCATCCAGATTTGGTGGAGCTGAGCATGTTCTAGCAGGAACCTACATTTCAAAATACAAATTACAAACTCATGTTACCTAACATAATAAACCAAAGAATAATAAAGAGAATATGAAATGTCCAGAAAAAAACTAAGTGCAGAAATACCTGCATCCCATTCATAATCCCAGGACTTATGGTCCCAAACTGAAGATACGGTCCACATTCATCCCCTGTATGAATTATCAAGAATTAGTATAAGCATTGAAAAATAAAAGCAGACCTCTATTCTGAAGTAGGGTGAAAAACATCATAGAAACCCATCAATATATATACCAAGTATGAGAACTGGCACTAATTGAGCAGGATGCCCAAATTGAGTTGGCTCAACATAAACAGATAAGCAGTGAAGAAAACAAGGCTAAAAATACGTAACACTTATGATGATCGAACAGAACCTGGAGTAGCCACTGCAGACTGAGCAGCCGGTGCCTTTGGAACAGCTCTGGAAATTTTCTTATTGCTGGAATCAACTGGCTTAGCACTCCCTGATTCGAGTCCATTTAATGGCCCTGCAGCACATAAAGCAGGTGAAAATAGAAGTATGACTCAAAAATAGGTATTTTTCTATCGATCAATCAATGATACAAAGATCGAAGCTTGAAATTTAAATTTAGATGTTGAAGTTTTTTCACAGTTGCAAATATATTTTAGAGATTAAAGAAAGCGGGTTATACAGACCGATACCATGTGAAGGGGTTACTGAGTGAGCTCCATTTGGTACGGCCCGCGTTCCTGCGTCAGAATTCGAAATAACCGGATTTGCCCTAGTTTGCTCTCCTTGTCCATTAACAGTTTTCTTGACGCTATAGCCCACATGGATGAAAGCAAATGTTAATACCAGACCAGCAGAAAACCCTAGTCAGGCAAACATTACTTCTGCACAATAAATAAATAATAAATAAAAAAGGCATCACCTTCGATTATTAGAAGACTCAAGAGATGCTGACGGAGGGGGCAGGGCAGAGGAAGACGAAAGTGCAGGAGCCGTGGCGGGGGGGCCACCGCCCTTGCCGCCGCTGGAAAATCCCTTGTTCTTCCCTAGGCTACCTGATCGACCGGGTCTTTTAAGATGCCCCTCGGTCTTCTCAAACCTTGATTGATTATGGGACATAAATCCAACTCTCACTTCCTCCTCTCCTCCACGATTCCTAAAATAAAGACAAATAGTAAAAAAAAAAAAAAAATATCACCCAATCTGATAGATTGAAAAGCGAAGAGATCACAGGAAAATCTGAATCCGTACCTTCGAAATACAGACAAGAGAAGGTATGAGATTAGGGTTTCCTCAGCCGGAAACGCACGTCTTGCCGATGATGCCGCCGGAAATCATAAGGCCTGCCGGAGACGAACGAAGAAACAGTTTGCAAGGTAGATAGGGAGAGAGAGAAAATGGAGAGGAGCCGAATAAGGGTTCCTTCTCCCGGAGAAGCGATGGTATTGAAAAGAGAAGCGAGAACGAAAAAAATGTTACAGAAGAGTTTTGCAGTAAAACAAAGGAAATAAACAGAAATTAACCCCAGTGGTGTTAGCCTATCAGTTTACCGGTTACCAGCACAAAATTAGCCTTAAGCTTCGCTTCTCAGTATGTTAATAAAATTAAAATTTCTAAAATAGTATTAAAAACGTGCAGTAATGAACATGAACAATGGCACCTCATTTACTTAATATGACTTATTCATTAAACATCTGATTTATTTCAGATGCATATGATGAGATCATAATGAATATATAGTAGCATTTAAGAAATTATTACTGCAGTAAAAAAAACTTAAGAAATTTATCAATTTGAATTATTTGAAATTTACAATCTAGTTCAATTTTAGTGTTTAGTTTTAATTGAGTTCTAAATATACTATACATTCTTTGTCATTGCTATTGTTGTCATCAGCCTAATCTGCTTACCGCCCGCCACTCACCACCATCGATTGTCGCCGTTGGCTGCCTACAACTACCATCACCATCCCTAGAATCCCCATTTGCTACCACAACTCATTGGTTTTACATTACATTTAGGGGTGTCAATATTTGACACGACTCGAAAATCCGACACGAACCCGACACGAAAATTATGTGTTAAGGTCAACCCGGATCTGAAACGTATTGGGTTCGGTTTCTGGTTGACCCAGAAACCCGAAATTGACCCGAAAAACTTGTATTTGATTCGGAAATCCGAGATTGACCCAAAAACTAGTAATTTTTTGTCAATCCCGAATCATTTGGGTCGTGTCGGGTTGACCCTGACCCGAAACTAGTCGGGTCAAGTTTAAATTGACCCAAATATTGTCAGATCAATTTTGGATTTGACACGAACTCGACTCGTGACTGGAAATTGACACCCGTAATTACATTTATTTTATGCCAAAAAAAATAAATAAGTACCTATTTTTATTTTATACTCATTCAAATAACTTCAAAATATTTCGATAGTGATTGCTGTTACTTCTTACACGTTTTTAATATTGTAATTGAAAGTTAAACCATATTAACAAACTGAGGAACGAATCTTAAGGCTATTATTGTGCTGATATCTGATAAACTGATAGGCTAACACCACTAAGGTTAATTTTGTTTATTTCATGTTTTTTTTTAAATATAGCCAGTCCCCAAACTGCTCTATAATATCTATCTTTTTTTTTTTCTTCTTCTTGCGCCTCTTTTTCATATTATCGCTCCTCCGAGGGAAGGAATTCTAAATTCATTGCACATGTAAAGCTTCTCTTTTCGCTCCCCACCTGAATCACTGGTCGCTGCCTGTCATCACCTGTTGGCAACCTGCTATTATCGTGGCCTCAACTGCCACTAAGGATAGTTACGACTACTTCTGTCGTTACCTCTTTATACTGGATTCATTTTATCTAAAATGAAACGTAAAAAAATGATTTCATGTACTTCTTTTGCACTCAAACAAATGTAAAGTAGTTTAAAAACAATGAATCAACATCACATTGCATTTAGAGTTCAATAAATTCTAAATATTGCAAATCAAAATAATCTCTTAGTGCGTATATGTTGGCCTCTTGGTGGCTTTGAGATATATAGTGAATTTATTGTACATATTCACCTAACTGTAGCTATTTCCTTAAATTTATAATGCGTTTTGAGAACATCGCCTCTTTCATATTGCTAAAGAGGTGAGAAATGGCTAAGGGCCAGGCGAGTGGAACAATTATTACGTCCTCCGACCGAATGTAGAGAAACATTCGGTCGCAGACAAATTGTTTCTCTCATTCGGTCGACCGAACCAAATAAAACTTCCAGGCGAGTGAGCCATAATAATAATAATAATTAGATCCATTATTCAAGTATTTTGATCGAGTAAATCAAATCATTGTCGAAAAATGGTTTCCGGTGGACTAAATTTCAGTTGAATTCTTGGCTGATTATCGAAGGAAAGTTGACCTTTTAACCGACGAGCAAAAAAACGTCGAAAATTCTGAATATTATGGAAATTCCGCATAAAAACTATAGGAAAAAAAAAAACACCAAATGGTTATAAAAATACTATTTCATTCAGCTAGTGCCATGAAAATACATTCAAAACATTTAGTTTTCTAAGGCATTTGCATGTCAAGATGAAACATTCAACAAATTTGCATAACATTTAAAAATAATACATTATTTTCACAACACACAACACTAATGACAGTGCATTTACCAACACCAACGTATTTCGGATATCAAGGCGAAACTCCAACCTTAATCAATTCCAAATAGAATAATATAATGATGGCGTTATTTAGGCTTCATTTGGGACGGCTTTCTTACTGCTTCTTAAAGCGGTTTTTTAGTACAAACATTTTAATTTTTTACTAAAAAGTCTCTTTAAGAAGCAAAAAGAAAGCCGTCCCAAATGAACCCTTAATTTTATTACAACATTGAATGCTTCACATTAAACAAGTATGACATGAGAAGTATGACTACTCAATTGACTTTGCAGCCTACTCATAAGTCAACTTCATCACTTGCGCCTCTTCATATACTTTTATTATCCAATTTATAAGCAAATTTTAACATCAATACTAGGGGTGTCAATATTTGACCCGACCCGAAAACTCGACCCGAACCCGTCCAAAAAATTTCGAGTTTGGGTCAACCCGAACCCGAACCGGGTCGGGTTCAGGTTGACCCGGAAACCTGACATCAACCCGGTTTGACCTGTTTTTAATTAATTTAGGAGGGTTTTAATGATTTTTTATGAAATAAGTAAATGATATTTCAAAAAATTATAAACATTATTTCCCAAATTAAATTAATCTTGATTTATTTTAAATTAATTGAAGTAAATCTTACCTTCATTTAGGGTTTAGATTTAAATAAATTGAATTAAATAAAAAAAATTTATAAAATATACCCAAATCGGGTCGGGTTCGGGTTGAACTAAACCCGAAGTGAGTCGGGTTTGGGTTCGGAAAACTGACACGTTTATAAAAACGGGTCGGGTTGAACAGTGTCGGGTCAATTTCGGGTTGGGTCCGAACCGAACCCAACCCGTGACCCGATTTTGACAGCCCTAAATTCTATACTACTTAAGTGGTTTCATCAATTGCTCTTTAGGAATCTTAGTCACTTGCTACTCATGGATGCATACAAGATTAGACTAGAGTTCGAGCATATGAGAGTGGTACAATATTTTGTTTGAAGATTTATGATTTTGAAATAGATTGCTTATGGGAAATTAGTAGTTGATGGAAATCAAAATATAAATTTTAAGATATTCGTTTGATAACAAAATTTGATAGGAGGGGAAAAATAAAACTTTGTACGCAAAATTTGGAGTGATTTGCATACACAATTAAGATATAGAAAGCACAAAATTGGCCCTATTTTACTTCACACATTGATCAAATGGTCCTCCTATTTATAGAAATAAGATTACAAAAATAAGTCCTAAATTTAAATTATATATCTAATCCTATATAAAAACTAATCAAATTCTATATGATAATTGAAATCCAAATTTGAAATTAACCAAGAAGAATATAATTGAGTCTAATTGGCTTTCCTAGTCTACCATACAAGAAATGAAAAAAACAAAGAATGCTTGATTCATAAAAAAATGAAGCAAGAAAATGTTAGAAAACTTTACATAATACAAAAACTCATAGATAGAAGATTAGGCCAAAATGCCAAATAGTCAACTTCAAAAATGAACCCTTCACATCAAATCCTTCTTATCCAAACTCAAATGCAGCTCCGAATTTTATTGCCTCAGGTTACCTGACGTAGAGATATATCAGGTAGCCTATAATATATCGCCACGTGCTCTTACTCTTTACCGCGCGGCCCGACGACCCAACCCGAAACGGACCCAGAAGTTTGCGTAGCTCGGTATTGCTAGGTATTGGTCGATTTTACTCGACAAAAATGAAAAATACTATTATGTGAAGACCAATACCGAGCAATACCGAGCAATACCGAGTTCAATACCGAGCAATACCGAGCTCAATACTGAGCTCAATACCGAGTTCAATACCGAGCAATACCGAGCAATACCGAGTTCAATACCGAGCAATACCGAGCAATACCGAGTTCAATACCGAGCAATACCGAGCAATACCGAGTTCAATACCGAGCTCAATACCGAGCAATACCGAGCAATACCGAGTTCAATACCGAGCAATACCGAGCTCAATACCGAGCTCAATACCGAGCAATACCGAGTTCTTTGGCGATATATGTTCAATACTGAGCAATATTCGTTCCGGGTTGGGTCGTCGGGCCGCGCGGAAAAGAGTAAGAGCACGTGGCGATATATTATAGGCTACCTGATTTATCTCTACGTCAGGTAACCTGAGGCAATAAAAATTCTCGAAATTGAAACACCTGATAATTTTGTTAGATCAAATAGGAAACTTCTTGAATTTCAAGGAGTCAAACAAGTGGAAAGTATGGGATATACCGAAATCCTTTTACCCCTATAAATAACTATAACTCATTTTTAACAAAATCTAATTGATGAAATCTAAAAAAAAGTGAAAAATAATTAAATAGATGAAGTTTTACCTTTCAAATCTTGAAGAAATGAAGCTAAACGGTTTAGAAATGATATTGAACGATGAATAGGGTGAGAGAGTTATTTGGGAGAAAACATTTGTGATATGGGAGAGCGAGGTTGTTTTTTGAGAAATAGGGCCATTTTCGGCTGCATTTATGATGGATTTTTCTATTGGAATTAACTAACATTTCTGTAAAAAAAGATCGACCGAAATTCCTCCGGGACACTTAATAACCGACGGAATTTCTGATAGAATTCTCGCCGAATTTTACCGATAGAATTTCCTCCAAAACTTTTGTCAGAAAAATTCGGCCGAAAATTATGCCGATAATGTATATAATTTTTGTGGTATAAATAAATGAAAATTTTAAATTAATGATGATGTATTCCCATCCTGCATTCGTATTCCATTGATCAAGGTTTTCTCAATGCGGGTGGAAAAAGGCGTAAAAGTAAACTAAAAAAGAAATATGTTTTGATATTATCTTTTGCTATTTCGACAGTGGTATTTGATGGTTTTGTGGACGATGATGAGGAGGCCCCCCAGCTTCCCCTTGTTGGTTCGACTGGTTGGCAACCTGGGTGTTTCGGTTTGCTTGGTAGATTCAAGGTTATGTTGGTATAGTTGTCACCTACAAATGGTCTGTGCATGACTGCGGGGTTGGTGCAGGGGGCCTTCATTCATGAGTTTGTTTACAATTCTTATCCTGCTCTGCTTGTTTTTGTTAGATATTTCTGTTTTGTCACATTGGTTATTGGTTGTCCGATGTTGTACTCTTTTTTATCTTTTGAATACAATTGCGTCTTTGTTATATATAAAAAAAAAATTCCTGCATTAGTATTCTGCTATCAAGATTTGTTATCATAAGCCCAAACAACTCATTCACACATAGATCTAATGGAGGAATCATAACAACCAGATCCACACTCACTTAACAGGTGTGTTCATCCCAAAATTAATGTTTCGTTTGGGACAGTTTTTGAACTGATTTATAAAACATCTTTTTTGTACAATTTTTTTTAAAAGAAAAAATTGTACTTAAAATAATAAGAAAGCTATCCCAAATGAATCCTAAAACACCCCAAATGAAAGAACACTAAATTTTTCAATACGTAAAAAAAAAAATACAAAGCAATAAAACAAAATTTAGGAATATAAACACTGTTATAATGCTTTGGTCATTGAAGAAAGTTTGCTGCCTCCTTGATGACATGCTCAAATGATTTTTCTTTGAATGATTTTGCTCTTACTTTGCTTTAAAGAACTTCAATTGAAAGCTTCTGAGCTTCAAAAGTATGAGGTTTTATGAGGAAATGAAGAGTGCAACTAAGTATAAGTTTCTAAAGTTGATAACATCTATTGAGAGGTATAAATAAGTTAAAATTTGATTTCATACTACACTTCATAATAACTACAAATGGTTTCCAAAGTATTTGAATTATTACAAGCAACAGGATAAAAAGAAAAGAAAAGAGACTCATTAGATGATCACATATCATATGTACAATCAGTTGAAGCCAACATGAATTTTGTACTGATTTTATATATGATTCAACCATCATAAGTTTGATTCAAGTGTTATTTTATGCTGAAGGCCAAATCAAATTTGCTTTGGCAATGGTAATTACAACTTAAAGAATAGTCTATATCGGTTAAACTTAAATAGTATTTAATGACAATATGTCACAACCCAGTCCGATATGACCTAACCCAACCTCCAAGATCATACCATGCCTGATCGTGACAAGAAATATGAACTCACCTCGAAATCTAGTTGGAGAAGTGTTGAAAAACTGAACTTCCAATTTATATATGACAGAGAGCCAGTAAATATAATATAAATTGCAAGGCTACTTACTGAATCTCAAAAATATTTTGTGATGTATTATCATAAAATTATCTTGATCAAGCACGAATCTCGAGGCAAAATCTACCCGGAAACTTCAAAAATTAAATTCAAGTGCAGTTAAACTCCGATTTTAGCGAGCTTATAGTCAAACTGAGCGTCTCGGAAATACGAACACAACGACACCAAATTCGACCCAATCCGAGCCCAAATGAGTCCAAATCAATGACTCAAAGCACTGTTGCAAGGTTCAAACCACAATTTGAGTTACCAAACAGTCTCCGATTTTAACGAGCTTATACTCGAATCGAACGGATCGACGAGACAAATCCAACGAGCCCAAGATCGCCGAATTCCGACATCTCTAAGACCTTCAAATGTCCAACGAATGGTGCACGATAGTAGGATTCGATATCGGCCGTCCATTCAACCACTCCTATTCGCCCCTGATTTCACGCCTATTTATGAGCTATGTCACTCCATAAAATCTATAAATAGAACCCTCATTCTTCACAAGGGGAGGATCCAAGCAAGAAGGTAAGAGAAGAAGAGAAGAGGAGAAGAGAAGGAAGAGAAGGAAGAAGCTCCTCCTCGACCACCGCTGGAACCTCGTCGGGCCACCGCAGGAGCCTCGCCGGACCACCACCAAATGTCTTAACAGTAAACAACATAAGACCCTATTGAGAAGAAATTTATATTTTAAGAATATAATCAAATTACCAGAGATCGTGTATAACAAAGTTTTGAAATTTTAATTGAGCTAAAATACTATTTTTGGATGTCAAAGGAATTTTTTAATCAATAAAATTATTGCATCTCAAAATCACCAAACAAAAAATCTCAATTAAATAATTAAAACAATCATAATAATCATACCAATAATATATAAAAAGTTACATGGATGAAATTTGCTAGAATCCGAGTAAATTATTTTGTTTGTAAAACCAAATTATAATTTCGATCAGAAAAAACTCAAAACCTCTGAATTATTGAAAACTGTGATAAGCAAAATATAACATATCTTGACCCGAATAACTTTCTCAATTGGGCTGACGGGTGAAAATGACCCTAAGTAGCCCAAAATAGAGTTTCTCTCACTAGAAAACCCTCTTTCTCTCTCTTACACTAGGTGACTACTCAAATAAAACAAATCTAGTGGAATAGTGGATTTGGATATTTTACGTACAGAAATTGGCTCAATGTCGGTGTCACACCCTGGAATTTATAGAGAATTTTTTTCCCCTTTTTACGTTTTAATATTTATTATATTGTCTATTTATTATATTCATTCAACATCTAGAGCTGATTAATTTCATTATAGAGAACCAATAAAAAATGTAAAACAAAATGTACATTTTTTTAGTCTATAATTATATTATAATGGTAAAATTCAAAATAATATGGCTATAAAAGAATATATAATTTGTAGAACTAAAATAAAAGCTATACTAGGATCACTGCATGCATACATAATCTCAAGCAAAAGGCTACTTACCTGAAATCATTTAAACTACATAATGAGTAAATAACCTAGGAAGTAACTAACTAAAATTAGTATTATATTAGATATTCATATGAGGGTATCTTGCTCTGTCTGGCCCTTATGACTCTAATCAATCTCCAACTCCTTATGGCTCCCTATTATTATTCTAAATTGTTGCTCTGGGATCATTCCTCTAGAAACATTCTTTTGGAATCTTTATGTCGTTGTATCGTTATAGGGTTATCATTTTATATATATGATATCAAATAGTGCCTCTGTTTCTATTAAATTAATATCAATATCAATATAGTACATTCTTTCCTTTCTCAGTCAAATCCGTATTATATTCCAGTACATATAAATCATTTCAACATGTTGTACAATTCAGTACATCTTACTAATCACAATATATTATTTTTCACTTCAAGTTCAGTAGACATTTTCATATTCATTTCACAGAAATTCTTATACACAAATTAAACGGTAAAAAAAAAAGAAAATCATATAAAATTATTCATAATGATCAAATATATAACATATCAAAAGTTATATGATGAAAGCTTGCAAAATCAGGATATAATATAATTTTAATAGATTTATGAGAGATAAATCTATAGAAATTAAAATAATTGAAAATAAAAAGAAGAGGATAATTACTTACAATGATTAGAACATTTTCTATAAAAAAGAAACAATGGACAAAAATCACCTGAATACCCTTCTCTCTTCTTCTCCCCCCTTCTCCTTCGTTCATTCCCATCTAAGTCACACGAGTGAGGTAGTGATGGAGAGGTGGTAGATGATTTAAGGAAAAAACATTAAAAAAATTTAGTGGCCTAACGCTGCATGTAGAAATCAAATTTATAGTAAAACTGACACACCAGTGTCGCGACGGTGATTTCTAGCGCTGTAGTGCTATCAACCCTAGCACCACAATGCTCACATGTACAACGTCAAAGATGTAATAACTCAAATATGTAAAATAAATTTATTTAACAAATATAATTTTTTTGAATTAGAGTGCTTTATCACTGATTTGATGAGCATTGCAGCACTAGGCCATGGATAATATTTAAAATATGTAAAACCTTATAATTAGCATATAACCAAGGTTGTGAAAACTGGACCGGACAACGAACCGGAAGAAGGAGAGGTTCAAGGTTCGGCCGGTCGAACCGGGGTCGAACTAGATGATGTAATAAATACTAATATTATTAACAATTTATAACATCAATAGGATAATTACGTGAATTTAACATCAAATAATATAATTCTAAGAATTTAAATTATATAATTTTAATAAATTATCTTTCAATATAATTAAATTAAATTGAAATGATGAATATATTATAATATAATTATAATTTATAAAATATTTAGTTAATTATATTATATTTATGAATATCTAATAAATTAACTATAATTAATTTTTATATTTCATTATAATTATAATAAATGAGATTCTTATAATATACATTATAACAAATTAAAAATTTTAATATAATATATAAATTTATAATATTAAATTTAAAAATGTGTAATAAGAATAATATTTAATATAATATATAAATTTATATAATTAATTTATAAATATACATCATAATAAATTTATAATACAAAATTTAAAAAAATTTGCACCAAACTAGCCCAAATTCGTAGCCCAACCATCCCAAATTTGTGGCCCAACAAACTCAATTTAATGGCCCAATAAAGTCCAAGCTCACATAGCATTAATGTACTCTTTTTTAGTCCCACATTATGAAGGAGTAAGAGATAGTTGACTTTTGACTCTATATATACTTCCCTCTTCTCTAACAAAACTTGTTTCATGAGGTGATAACCATATATAATGGTATCAAAAAGTTCATTATTTAATAAAAAAAATTATTTTTAGAAAATATAATTAAGTAAAATATATTATTTATATTTTATTTATCATTATTTTTTTTTTTGAAATCGGCCGGTTCTTTTGAACCCGGACCGGTTCGCCGGTTCACCGGTTGAACCGCTGGTTCAGGCCGATTTTCTGCGAAGCCGGTTTTTGAACTGGACCGGATCGGACAACTGGCCGGTTCACGGTTGAACCGGTTGAATTGGCCGGTCTGATCCGGTTTTTAAAAGCTGCCATATAACTCAGCAAGTAACTAAAATCGTACAACTAAAATCATTGCAAAATAAAAGATAATAATATGCTATAAATCATATAAAAATATATATGCATTAATGTCTTTTTTTTTTTTTGGGACATTTAGGCCATTTAAGGCAAACTCACACACACAACGCATACACAAAGACTCGAACCTTGGACCTCTTAGTTGGAAGTCTAAGCTCTCAACCAATAGGCCAAAGAGAGTTGTGTATGTCTATTGATTATATGTATCAATTTATCCTTCTATAGTTCATCAGTGATAGTATCAATATTAGTCAACAATACTAATATATATAAAAATATTGGTATCATGATCAATAATGTTAAATAGTGTTAATGACAATAAACAATATTTTTGTCAGTTACAATATCAATACAGTATTTAAAGCAGTGTCGATGTCATTATTCAAATATTCAATGAGTATATCTTAGGTTATCTTGCTCATGCACTTATAACTCTCAAATAAGTAACCTCTTATAACTCTCAATTAATGTACTTCTTATAACTCTCCTTGAATCATGTGAATAAGTCACCCAAACTCCTTATAACTCTCAATTAATCTCTAGCTCTTTATGGCTCCCAATCAATGAATCATGTGGATCAGCAAGATATCACGTGCAATTATCATATTTATGATAAATACTTCATTAAAAATGCTCAATATATCCAAACTTGCACGGTAAAAGCTTATGAAATTAGGAGATGATGCATTTTTGGTAGATTTAGGGGAGATAAAATTTGTAGAAATTAAAATCATTAAAAACAAAAGTAAGAGAGTAGTTACTTACAAAGAACAGTATAAAATTTGTAGCATGAATGACTAATAAATATGATCCAAAGATCTTTATCTCTCTTCTCTCTTCTTCCCCTGTTTCAATTTCTTCCTCACCATAAAACCAAGTAAGGGAGTCGATGGGGTGACATATATATATATATATATATATATATATGGTCTAGTATCGTAGCGCTAAACAGATCAGTGCTAAAGCACTCAACTTCAGAATTTTCGTTTTTTTAAATAAATTTATTTCACATATTTGAGTTATTATAGAAACACTCAAGTTCAATCAACAATTCAAAAAGTCATTTTTTTTCATTTAAAATATTTTTCATATCTTTGGGTTATTACAACTGGGGCGCTAGTTCATCTCTCAAATTCCTGAGACTACAATGATGGGGCGCTAGAAAATATAGCACCAGACACTCTAGAACAAAAATTCAGATTTCACAAACAAGTATTTAGATATTTGGAACATACTTCAGAACACATGCATATCGTGTTCATGCATATATGTTATTCTCAAATACATGCAAGATAGTTCAAATGCAGATATTCAACAGGCTACCTAACTTATAGTTGCGTTAGGCCGATTTGAGTAGTACTTTGATCCTGGAGGTCTCATACCATACCACTTTTAATCTCATGCATGTATGATCCATATATCATATATAAGATGAAGATTGTATGTATGATCAGTGATATTTAATGGATTGTTGTCTCTAATTTAATCAATTTTACCATCTTTATCATTGCATCCTGCCTATCACGTATTCAAGCAATTTAAATATTAGTAAATCCAATAATGTTTGTTATCATAAAAATAAGCCCACATGCTCATAAGGTTAACAACTGTTTAATGGTGATATTACAGTAGCAATTGGCAGCGAAGTCTTAAATCAGTTAACATAATATACTATTTTCAAACTCTTGTTATCACAAATACAACATACTTAATTGATAAAAAAATCAGTTGGTTGCATTATCTTGAAAAAAAGGGAAGCTTTAGGGATTAAAATTATTAATAGTATTTTATCATAAAAAATTAAGAGTGATGTACACACATATCATAAAAATTATTATGTACATATAACCAACACTTAAATTTTTATATTTATTTTTTTACCTCTCTACTCTCTATATCACATCCATAAAATTATTAACATTAACCTATTTAAAATAAAACACACTTTTTCATATTTATATTTTAATATGATTTAAACACTAACATAAATGTTATACGTTAGATGTGTAAATATATAATAATTATTTGTTATATATTTAAATACTAAAAAATTAAGCACCATATCAATTTGTTTAAGGTAAGGAAAAATTGTCATATTTTACATAATTTTTTAACTTTTCAAGTTTTTTTTTTAATATTAAATGATATTGGATCTTTGAGTAGCAAAAACTTTACTTAATTTGTTGTTTGTATGTGAGCGTCAAGACAAGTATTTTCTCCCTCTCCCTCTTCAAAGAAGGAACCTTTCAGGGATAGCTTGTCTTCGAGCTCAAGGACATCGCCTCGGAGCCTGCCCATGTTGCATCATATTGGGACAAAATTTGAGACCTTGTGAGCTCTAGGAGCTAAGGAATGAGCCTGAAGATTCTAGAGGTTCATGAAGATTGGGGAGGAAGGATTTGTGGGAGTTTATTGCAGATGGCAGGGGAAGAAGGATTTCCATGGTTTTCAAGATGCTCAATCATCGTGTTTTGCAGGGTTAGTTCTCTCTTCGCCTCTTTTTTTTTTTCCTTTTTTTTTGATAGAAATGAGCCGATTTGTGATTCCAATTGGTAGTATTGTGAAGTTGATTTGGATTTAGCTTTGCTTTCAACTTTTTTGGGTCGTTAATTGCCCTTTGTTTACAAAAACAAGGGGATGAAAAGCATTGGGATGCTTTTTATATTTTAGCTTCCGGGAATGGAAGTTGGGCGAAAACACCACTCCCGAGTCAGTAGGAAGGGAGTTGTAAATCAAGCAATCGTCTTTGCTAAAACTTTATTTGATCTGTCTGATGGCACCATGTATGTCTTGGATACAAGCCATTCAACACCACCTGAAAGTTTTCCTCGCTTAAATCTGGTAATGATGACCATCAGCACATTGTGCATGCATGTTTAAGGGCTGTTGGTAGCAACTAAATCCCCTGTAGATGGAAAATTTAGCCGGTTCACTCTAAGTTCCGGATTTCTGAAATCCTGTATTTGTGGGATTTACGAAATCCATGGCTCTAGAGCTCGATAAATCTTGCTCTATAGCCAAACATTCACATGAGATTTAAGAGGATTTATCATGAATGTTACCAAACAATTTTTAGGATTTAAGTCCCTCAGGATTTCCAAAATCCGGATTTATAGGATATACGAAATCCTACTTAGATCAAATCCGGGGTGCTACCAAACCGCCCCTTAGGGTTTGGATATGGTATCGTCTGCAAATGGTTTTCCGATGGAAAGGAATTTATGGAATGGTGTGAGTTTGCTGTGCATATTGTAGTTGTAGTAAGAGCTCTGAATCATTATCATAGATGCAAACCATGCAACTTCTTTCTTGCAAAGTTAATGCATGCATATGAAAGCGTTGTGAATGATGCTTTTTGTGGTTGAAACACAAAAGAGGTCGGATCTGAAATTTTTTTTTAAAAAAAAAAAAAATCTATTTGAATTGTATTGAGGGTGTTGGAGGTGATTATTCTTATATTGGAGTCAAAACTTAAATTGACAAGGCATTTTTTCTTGATAAAAACATGAGATGTGATTTGGCAAGACTAACTAACAAAATATAGAGAAGAAACAATGTTTTACTTTTGGTAGTTTTTTAGGTGTTTTTTCATGAATTATAGGTTGAGGACATATTTAAAATGTTAAAAATGATCAATTGATGAAAAAAAAAAAAAAAAATTAATGTCATTGTAATGAGCTAATCTACAAAAAATATCTAGAACCGGCCCATGACCAAACTAGTTGTCTTTGTTGTCGCCTTTCTTCAAATTTCCCTCACATACGATATAAGAATTAGGATTAGGGATGTTCACATGCTTTATTTTCCCTCTTTTATTTTCCCCTACTACTTGATCCTCACATTTCTACATTACTCAAGTTGCAGATCGTGATTCTCCTTATCTTCCTCTTGTGTGCTCTGCTCTAACCTAGTTACAAGCCTTGAGTTGTAAGCTCCCTTCCACTCGATTACTCCTCACAGTTAATCAATTCCACCTCCCTCTTCAGTAGCTCCATTGGGTCCTCTTGAAGTATAATCCTCAGTCATATAGCAGCCCAAACTCTTAACTATCAAAATATTATCTGATTTGGCCTAATGTTCTTATAGTTTTATCCTCTTAATATAACTTCTTAGGAGGTCACTTATCGTATAAGTGAACCTATATGAGTACGCTAACTTTAGAGTTTCTAATGAAAATTTCATCTGTCACGCCAAATGAGCCTTGACATTTAAGTAGGGGTGTAAAAAATTGACACGACCCGAAACCCAACCCGGACCCGAACCGAAAAAATCCAGGTTTGGGTCAACCCGTTTGTGAAACGAGTCGGTCCGGGTTTGGATTTTCGACCCGTTTAAAAAATGGGTCGGGTTCGGGTTGACTTGAAAACCCGTGGTTCGACCTGATTTGACCTGGAAAATGGCTTCCATGGCATCGCTGTGCCGCATCTGGTCCGAAGTCCAAACCCACGTGTCGCGCTGGCCTTGACGCTTCATCTACCGCACTTGGCCACTGGCCTCGCCTGTAGCGAAGCCTCGAATGTCGAATAGATTAGGTTTCGCTGGTTGGGTCGGGTCAACCCGGTAACATAACCAGGTCGGGTCCGGGTTGGCAATTCAAACCCATTTATCTAAACGGGTAGGGTTCGGGTCAACCCGTTCACACTCGGGTTATAAATGTAGATCTAAGTTTTGATTAAGTAGATTTTGGCGATAGATTATATGATTAAGTTTATAATCACAGATTTAATGTATACGTCAAAAAAATAATATTAGTCAATTTAGATTAATTTTGGTTTAGTGATGCTTAATTATGATGCTACATTAGCTGAATGTTTTAGTTCGATACCTATATGTGTGTTTTTGTGATTAATTGGTAGTTTTTATTTTTTAGCTCATACTAATATTATTATATGTTGATGTGAAATAAGCTTTTATTAAATCATCATCATTAGCAGCAACAATAACAACAACATCAAACTTTTATACCACTACGTGTGGTTGGCTACATAAATCCTTTTTTCTCCATTGTATCCTATTAAGAGTGAAATTCTCATTTAAATCTAACAATGAAAGGTCATTTTTAATATTTTCTAACCATGTCATTTTAGGTTTACCTCTACCTTTCTTATCATAAGTCAAATCTAACACACACCTATTCTCTTAACCGGTTTATCAGAAGGTTGTTGTTTTATGTGACCAAACCATCTAAGGCGGCTCTCTCTAATCTTATCTTATGCTGGAGCTACTCCAACATTTTCACGTATATGCTCGTTTCGTATCCTTTATCTAAGAGTAAAGCCACTCATACACTTGAGCATCCTCATCCCTGCAACACTTAACTTAATATGCTTCTCTTTTAATAGCCAACATTCTACACCATAAAGCACTACAGGTCGCACCACCATCTTGTAGATTTTTTCCTTAAGTTTGAGGGGGACTTTTCTATCACACAATAATCCTGATGCATTCCTCCACTTCAATCATCCAACTTCAATTCTACTAATGATACCCCCATCTATTTCACCATCACTCTGAAGCTTTTATCAAATCACTTAAAAAATAATTGTTATAGTACTTCCTCATGACAATATATAAAATATGAGTGCTTCTGTCACATCCCATGTCCAAAAGAGCAATACAAGATGTAACGAAGGAATATTAAAATTTATTTTGTGCTTGTAAAAAAAGTTCATACACAAGTCATATAAACATAAAATATCAGAATAAGAAATATAAAATAAAGTAAAATTTCATTACATTACTATAATCATAATGAGAGTGCATTAATGAAATATGAACAATAATAAATGAAATATAAATAAACTATTACAAAAAATTAAAATTCTAAATAAGATCCTACTATTTATAAGTTGTCTCCAGTGGAATATTTATAATGAGTGAGTTTAAGAATTCAAGCTCAACAAGTAATTAGGGGTGTCAAAATCTGACCTGACCCAAAACCCGACCCAGACCCCCACATGAAAAATTTTGTGTTCGGGTTAACTCGTTTGCTATGCGGGTCAGGTTCGGGCATTTGCAAAACCGGGTTTGGTTCGTGTTGAACAGAAAACCCGAAATCAATCTGGGTTGACCCGGGAACTAGCGACCTCGTCTCGTCGCATCAGGCCAGCCGTTGCGTCAGGCCAACATTCCATGTGTAACAGTGACCTTGTGTCGTACATGACCAGTGACCTCGTCACTCTCGTCGCGTCAGGCCAGCCATCCACACTAGTCGAGTCGCAGCCATGGCTGTCGCTGTGCAGCGTCTTGCGAGACCCGCATGTCCGCACGACTGGTTGACGTCGACCCCGCACCAGCAGGCCTCACCGGCATCGCCTCAGCCCACGCTGTCCTCGCCTGCTGCCATGCCGCGTCTCGACTCTAGACCTCCAGTCGGTCTGTAGTTTATGTAACTCGAAGCCTCGATTCCTTACCTGCCTGTTCGCATCCGGGTTAGCTGGTCGGATCGCGTCAACCCGTTAACCTGTGCAAGTCGGGTC
Organism: Dendrobium officinale; assembly: GCA_019514585.1. Classification (NCBI taxonomy): domain Eukaryota; kingdom Viridiplantae; phylum Streptophyta; class Magnoliopsida; order Asparagales; family Orchidaceae; genus Dendrobium; species Dendrobium officinale. The sequence continues at coordinate 6,697,368 of CM033685.1, read as the reverse complement.
CGGGTTGGAAATTCCAACCCGTTTGCAAAACCAAGTTGGGCTCGGGTTGACCCGTTTAGACCTTAGTCAGCACTGATGCATATATATCCTCTGTTTATTATGTTTATTTCACTTCCTCTGTTTACTCTGATGCATATATATATATATATATATATATATATATATATATATATATATATATATATATATATATTGTTGTATCTCTTGTATATGCATGTTCTCTTTGTGAATAAAAAACAGGTTTTCTTATCCCTTAATCGCGTCCCATGTTGTCAGGGTGTACCACCTTTCTGACCCGGGATGTGACAATAACTCATCAGTTATTTATTATTTATATATGTTTAGATATTTATAGTCAATTTTATCAAGATGCCTTTAATCTTAGAGTTCAACTCTATGATCCTGTTGGTTCGAATGGCTAATATCGAAGAGAGTTTTATTGACCTACATACAAGTATATCATTTTTATGTTTGTCATATGCAAATCTTGGTCGTCATCATCATCTATCACATCTATAATTCTCAAATCCTTATAATGGAATTAAACTCATTAAATTGTAATTTATTAGGTGTACAAACTTGCATTCATATCAACTACTATCTTTGTTTCTTATAAATTTATAAAGGTTTTTGCTCATGTACAAAGACTCCAATTGGATTTGCAATCCCTTTGTAGTAGTTCCTCAAAGACCATTGTCAAAACCTCATCTGTCAAACATATAGGTTCGATTATCTCATCCTTATGTTCTTCACTAATATACTTTGACATACTTGAATTTTGAACATCCCATAAGCGCTTTCACAAGTCTCCTTTAGATTAAGATGGCTTGCATCTTGATTCTCTAAATCCTGAAGTTCTTTTTGAGCAATCAAATTTCTTTATCTCATACTTCATTACCATTGTTTCTATAAAAAGGAAAAAGCTTCTGTTTTTTTTAGGCTAAAACGCCTATAAAAAATGAATACAATGGATGCACAAAATAATACCACAAGAGGAAACTAAAAGTTATGTGGTTTGGTAAATAACCTACAGAGTTGTACGAACAGAATGCATATAATAAAATGTTCTTCCCTACACTCTTTTACACCTAATCTCACTACAATAGAAGCCTCAAATCTTTCAAGAAAGCTGCGACCCAGCAGGACGTCTTTCTATAGTTTTTCTGTGGCCTACTGGGGACTATAGACTCAAGATGGAGAAATCCAAAATGTCATGGGAAGAGAATCTTTAGAAGTATTAAAGAAGAAAAATGTACTTAACGACCTACTTGGGACTATAGACTCAAGATGGAGAAATCCAAAATGTCATGGGAAGACAATCCTAGAAGTATTAAAGAAGAAAAATGTACTTAAAGATTGTTTTCTCTTTATTCTTCATCTGGATCTTCTCACCCATCTTTGAAATCTAGATTTGGATTATTCTGTTTTTAGTTTTTCTTTTTTAATCATATTATCATAATTAGATGTTTTATGTATTGTACTTTTATTTTATATCATATATGACTAAAATCTTAAACGGTGGAATCAAGCTTTACAATTAAAGTCTGTTTGGGATGGATGCTGCAGCTTATAAAGTTGGTTATGAAGTTGCAGGAGAAAAATAACTTAATTACGTTGATTGCAAAAGTAGCTTTTCGCAACATAAAAACCAGTAAGAAAGAAAGTGATACCCAAATAAAATTATGATTATTGCTTGAAAAATAAAGTAGCGAGAAAGCTGCCCCGAATACACTCTTAAGATTAGTAAAAAGGATTTTGCATTGCAATATACAACAAGCAAACTTGAGAAAAATAATTGAAATGTACGTTTTGCCTTTAAATCTGTCGTGGATTTATTAATAGAGTTGTTGTGGGCTAAGATATTTGCGGCGATGGAGTGAGTAAATTTCTTGTCTTAGTAATGCACAGATATCAAGCACACAAGTAGAAAGAGAGAAAGCAAAACACCCAATCGTTTTTACGTGGAAAGCCCAAAGAGGGAAAAACCACAGGGCCTCGCCCAGGTGAAAAGATTCCACTAAATTTGAGTGAATTACAAATAGTGACCCGTCCCTTGACTTAAAAGCGGTCAAATTACATTAGTTTGGAGAGTTAGGTCAAGATTTGGCAACTATCGGGCAGAAATCCGTCGGTCTCCGGGCAGAAGTTTGGTCGACTAGGAAAGATTCGAGAAAATTCAGGTGAGCGTACGACGTCACTCGGCTGTTAGGTGGAAGTCCGGAGGCGATCGGTGGTGATATGACGAAGGTAGGGCTGAAGTTCGGCGGCGATCAGCGGCCGGGCGGTGGTCCGACAAAGGTCGGGCTGAAGTCCGACGGTGGTCGGCGGCCGGGAGAAGATCCGGCGTCGGATCGGCGGCCGGGCGGTGGTCCGACGAAAATCGGGTTGAAGTCCGGCGGTGGTCGGCGGCCGGGAGAAGGTCCGACGGCGGATCGGCGGCCGGACGGTGGTCCGACGAAGGTCGGGCTTAAGTCCGGCGGTGGTCGTCGGCCGGGAGAAGGTCCAGCAGCGGATCGGCGGCCTGGAGGTGGTCCGACGAAGGTCGAGCGGAAGTCTGGCGGTGGTCGACGGCCAGACGGTGGTGGTGGAGCTCTAGTGGCTTAAGAGCTCTCTCCAATTTCTAAAGAAAGTCCCCTTCATGTAGAGAGTGAGGGTCTATTTATAGGTTTTCATGAGTGGCACACCCTATAAATATAGAGAAGATCCAGGGTAGGTTTGGAGTGCTCCATCGGATGGCCCGTATTGATTTCTATGATCATAGAGCATTTATCAGACATTTGAGTGTCTTAATGATATCAGAATTTGATGATCTTAGGCTCGTTGGATTCGTCTTGTCGAGCAGCTCGATTCGACTATAAGCATGCCACGTTTGGAAGCTGTTTGATAATCCAAATTGTAGCTTGAACCTTCCAAAAGTGCTTCGAGTCTTTGATTTGGACCCATTTGAGCTTGGATTGTGCTGAGTTTGGTGTCGTTGGGTAATTCAATTTTGTCTCGAGATTCGTGCTTGGTCAAGACAATTTTTTGGTGGCATATCAAGAGTAAAACATCATTTTGCTGGTACTGGTAGAAAGGATGCACCTTGTCCTAATTCCCCTTCTAATGTTTTGGAAATAAAGCAAGAAAGCATTGGAAGATGCAAACGTAAAACTGCAGTATGATTATGCGTTGCGTGAGATAAAAGTAGTACAAATGAAGTTGTAAATACTAAATACTAATCCAGTTCCATCAACGGATACCATGCAGAGCAGAAACAAAAGTTTGGGCAAATTAACTATGCCACCAAGACCAAGAAATGGATAATCCAAATGGAGAACAAGGAAATACAAGAGCATGTAGTGCAATTAATCAAATTTTCTACGCAACCAGACTTCTCTTTTATCTGTCAATGGCCCTTATTATCTACCAATGTTTTAAATTTCCATATTGCTCCAAAGCCTTTTTATGCTCATCCTGTTAATGTCTGAAACCTCATCCTTGAGTATCCAAATTTGATATTCAAACTGTTGTTCTAGTTAAAGTGCTAAGAAGCCGTAAGGTTTAAAATATTGAGCCACTATTATGGTTGATCCACATTTTAGAAACATCTTGCTGATTGCATTAGGAATATTTTTTTTATCTACTGAGCGTTCTAAGACAAGTTGATTTAGAGGAGAGGCCAACCATGATTTATATTTATGAATTGATGGGTTTAACATTAGAGAGGCTCTGTTGAAGGAGAAATTATTCCGTGCGGAGTCCGAACAGTAAAGAACCGTCCGGATGTGAGTGTACACAGTGTTTACAAATTATTTCGTGCGGAGCCCTGACAGTAAATAATCATCCGGATGTGAGTGTACACAGTGTTTATAAACACTGTGTATAAACACTGTGTACACTCACATCCGGATGGTAAAGTAATTTCTCCTGTTGAACAAATGGATTGTTGGGAAAAAAGATCCAATGTTTCTGCAGTAACCATCTTGGAAGGAGGAAGAGGAAAATTTGTTTGATATTGATCTGTTGAGGAGCGTGCTCATTACTATTTTGGATAAGGTAAAATTCTGTTGGTTTCATACAAACTAGTGGATTTGTAATTTAGATTCTCGAAGAAAGAAGAGCAATACAACTAAAATTTAAAGCAAGTTATTTGTTTATTTTTGAACTTGGTTTTTTTTTTTTTTTTTTTTTAGTTAAAAGTTTCATTTGTTATCCTTAATTCTTTGTGGATTGAAACTTTGAGAAATATGGCTTAGCGGTGTATTTGAATACAAATCATTGAGAAAATGATAAAAATGCTCCCTCAACTCTTTGTAAGAATGATCAAAATAGTCTGCAACTCTTTTGAGGGGCTAATTTGGTCTCTCAAATCTTTAAAAAGGGATCTTTTTAGTCATAATATCAAAATTTGGGATTAATGATATTAAATTAAGGGGTATTTTAGTCATTTTTAATTAAATTATTTATTAAATATAATTTTTAAGTAATAGTAATCTTTAAAAAAAGTCTATTAAATTTTTTTTTATTAAAAAATTATTAATAATTCTAGTTTTAATTTAAGATCATTATAGACTAGAATTATTAATAATTTTTTTATTAAAAATATTTATTATATATATTTAAAATATTGTTACTTGAAAATTATATTTAATAAATAATTTAATTAAAAATGATCAAAATACCCATCGATTTAATATCATTAACCCCAAAATTTAATGTTAGGATAAAAAAAATCTTTTTTAAAAGAGTTGAGGAACCAAATTGATCCCTCAAAAGAGTTAGAAATCATTTTGGTCATTCTCAAAGATTTGATAGACCATTTTAATACTTTTCTCATAAATCATATGATTATATAATTATTGATTATGAAACTTATTTTATTTTATTTTTCATATATTTAGTATTTTTTTATCATGTTTTCATTTTGCATTGTGGCTTAATGCTTATGCCTTACCTTTTTGAAAGTAAAATGCCCCAACCTATACTTTTGCTTTTTAAAATATTGGTTTTGTCAATTTAGATTCCACTGTCAATCACAAAGAATAAAGAGTCCAAATCCCATAATCAAACTAAGGGTTCATTGGTGGTAATTTTCTCACAGTTTGCTCTTCAAACAACCACCACGATCCTATTTGATTTTTTTTTTTTTTGTTGCATTTGAGAAATTTGTGGTGAAAAATAAATTTTTATAACAAAATCTAGATTGTGTAGTTACTTAAAGTTATAGTCCGAATTATAAAAAAAACTTAGAACATTTGCTTTCAAAAAAAATATATTTTTTTCCACAACAGTTTTTATGATAAGTTGCAGCTATTCTAAACAGATCCTTAAAAGATATGTGATTAAGATTGAAGATTAAAACACAAAATTTCTAATGAGAAAGGCATGTCTCAAGGAAAAAAAAAATTTAAATATAAAATAAACAAGTAATATCAGAATGTAATAAATTCAAGAATGAAGATATCTTTTATAAAATTGGAGAAAATCTGATATAATATTTGGAAGGAGAAGGTATTGATAAGGTATAAACATAAAATTTCTTTTATCTTACTCATAAAAGTTTTCTACGGTTCTACCTACCTCTCTCTACTTATCTCTTCTAAATTTAAAATATATCATTCTCTACTTAGCAACTAAATTATGATACCTAAATAAGTTTAAGCCAACTACTTATCACCTCTAAGCTCTATAGAAGGAGAAGATTTTAATGTGCTAAGGAAATCCCACAACCACAAGCAAATAGGAAGAAGAGGAAGAAACATAGAGGGAAGTGGAGGTTAAGCTACAACCATAAAAAGAAGAAGCTCTTGCAGAAAAGGAGAGAAGAGAAGGAAGAAGCTCCTGCAATCGAGATTAATAGCTGTTATAGGAACTTCATTTTGATATTTAGCCCTCATTTTCACAACATATGGCTTAATCCCCTCTCAGTCATTGATATAGAAAAAGTGATATATATCTCTATATTTATTGTTTTATGCATGAAAAGAAATCTTTGATATAATGTTCTTTTAAAGCCTTGTGAAATCTTTGATCTTTGTCTGACCGTAGACGTAAGTGAATCATTGAACCATATAAATTTATGTCTCGTGATTGTGGTCTTTCATCTTAATTTGATTTTGCTCAAAATTTTATCACTATCATAACAAATATAGCTATTAAAACCTTACAAATGTTGAAGTCGTAATGTCTAGATGATATTAGTCTTTTGACTCTTTTATCTAACCCTCAAGGATTGAGCTTATTCAAATAGTGGATATTAAAAGTGAAATATGTAGTGAAAATTTAAACCATCATCTATTAAAGTCACTATAACATGGTTAATTTCTACAAGCTACTTCCTAAAGCAACAAGGTTCACTTTTTGTTTCTATTTTTATATTCTTGACTTAGAAAATTTGGATTGAAAATTTGGATTAAATATATTTAATTAGTACTTTCTAAGTCTTTTTATTCTTTAGTTATGTTATTTTAAAAACCATCACAAACAACTTTTAGATATTTTAATTTGTTTTTAAACATCAATTCTCAACCACTAAGCCTCTTGCACCATACTAGCCAACCTCGCTGTCATTGCTGATCAACCGTTGACCGCCTAACTATGACTATTTGAAAAATAAAGAAGGCCTTCGAACAGTTTGAATATCTGGATTTCATAATTAAGAATTAGCTGATGGGCTAAAAACAATTACATGTAAAACCTCATTCAAACTTGACTGGCTATTTTATATTCCCTTCTTAGCTCACCAGTGAGGGGCCTTCACAATCTGGAAAACGAAAGGAGTTTTATCCACCATTTTCAATCCCTTTCCTCTTCCTGTTCTCTTATAAGCTGGCAACATTCATGGTTGGGTATTTGTGTGGTTTTTGGATGGAGCAAATTTCTCACCATCATCATCATTGTCCATCATTATTAGCCTTATTCCAATTATGTGAAGTTGGTCTTTTAAATCCTCAATTTCTCTTCGTTCATTTTGAGCATGGCATATGATATGTTACTCTATTTTATGCAAGTCAAGTCTCTGGGAAGGAGTTGCTAGCGCGTATGCAAATACAAGGGGAATAAAATAACAAAAATATCTCAGGTGTTTTTATGATCATCATCATTAGTTTTATCCCAACAACTTATTCTACGCTCTTAAACTCCTGGGTCAGGAGAAATTATTCTGTGCGGATGCCGAACACAATTTATCGTCCGGAGACCAATTAGCGCCATGTCAGCAGTAACGAGCAGTACCGAGCAGGAGGTGACGTGGTGCATTCTGATTGGCCTCTGGATGACGTTCAACGTCCGCACATAATAATTTCTAATGGATAAGATACATGGGTCTGCACTACTGCTTAGTATGATTTAATCATATTACTTATAAGATTGTCATACAATGAATTATTGAATCACCATAAGCTCAAGTTATCATTCTTTTCTCCAACTACCGAAGTCTTCACTGCTTTTAAGCTGAAGTAGGTGTTATATTGGTATTTGAAGGACATTCAATTTGCTACTGGATGAGTACTTCAACTATATTATAAGACATCTGTTTAACAAAAGAAGAACCTTCGGGTGTTTGAACTCATCTTTTCTATCACTTTCGGTTCTTTATGCCGTATGGATATGCAGCTTCTGATTGTGCTGAAACTGGCCATCTAACATTCAGGACTGTTCGGAGCTTTGGTGGTGTTCTATGAGATAATTACAAGCTTTCAATCAATCGATAAATTGCTCTGTGAAGTAGTTTCCTGCTGAGAATAGTGAGTTCAGCATGATAATTGATCCATGACAAAGTAATCAGTTCTTTATATAACTGCGAGGCTTGTAATCCATCTTAATGCCGTATCCCGCTCTGGAAGTTGGATTGCTGTGTGTTTTTATAGTTCAGGAATTTTTTTTTTGAACAGGACAACTAAGGCTTCATTTGTGTCAGTTTTCTTATGGATTGTACTAAAAAGTTATTTTAAGAATCAATAAGAAAGCCGTTCTAAATGTGAGAGATTATTACGTACGGAGTCCGGCTTGGAGAGCCATTCGGTTTTCGTGAGCGTGCACAGCAAAAGCATAGTTACTGTTCACCATTGCACTTTTATACGTGTTTGCTGTGCACACTCACAAAAACCTGACACAATTTCAATCTGGACTCCACACGTAATAACCTCTCTCAAAATGAAGCCTAAGAGCTTGCAACTTCTTTTCTCTTTTTAAGACTCACCTACATTTCTTGCAATGTAGAGTTTTAGATTAAAGGGATGAAACTCTCGTATTGATGCTTAGAAATTAGAGTGATCATTAGACGAGCTCAGGAATTGTAGCTTATTGCATGCAATATTCCTCATTGAGTACATCTATGTCAAAATATCCGTATTTTGACCATATAAATCATCATTGAGAGCTTCAAATAAAGCATCATAATTAATTCAAGACAAATCGATGTAACCTAAATTTGATCATTTAGACTAATGATTCTTCCTCTTAAAAAAAGTAAGAAGAAAAAACATAAATCAAATAAGAAATGAATTTCCATGTGGATTCAAAATAGCTGTTGTCTCTTCTTCTTTATCAATGGTGTCCTCTTCTATTGCTTGCGATATGCTTTGCCGATGGTTTTATGTTGGTTGGTGGCTTCTTCCGGGCAATGACGACGAGGCTTTGGAATGCTACCTCTTGGGCCTAACTTGTTGGCAACCTTGGTGGTCCTTTTGCGGTTTGGGGGTTGTGGCCTGTTGCTCGTGGTTTGCTGACTCCAATGGAGGGTCCTTGCTTGGCTTGAGGGTGGGTGTGTGTAGCCTCATGAGTTTGGATCTTTACATATGCTTCTTTTGTACTTTGGTTTTCACTTCGTTATGTGGTTTGGTTTTTCGGCTCATTAGGATTCTCTTTCCTCCTGTATTACCATTAGCGAAGCCTTTGTCTGTTTTGTCTTGTATCCTTTTCTTGATTAACTTGGAGGCCTTTTGGGCTTAAAAAAAAAACTGATTAGTCCGATCGTCAAACACGACCCATTCTAATTTCCCACATGCAATATTTGCTAATAATATTTTATATTCTAATTCTATCAACAATACAAAAAAAATATTTAGTTGAAACAGTACAATCTTGCTTTGCATTTTCCCAAATACTATATGAATAAGATTTATTTTGTGTCATTTTAATGATTCAATAATTCAATAAATGTCATTTTCATGCCTCTAATCTTCCATTAATCTAATATTAATCCTAACAAACTTAGCATTATGAAGTCTCGACAACACACTATGAGCCAAAATTCAAAACAAAATCTGATAATTAATTGCACATATCCCATTCCCTTGCAAATTAATTAGGAGCAGCTCCAAACACTTCTCGGCTACTCCGTCGGTATTTTTATTTACCACCCTCAACATTTCAAATATTGCATGATCAACCCACTCGCCTACGAGTCTGTCCAAGCTGCTCAGTCTTCCGTCGCCTTGAAAGCAACCCGAGATAGCAGAAGGGAGAATCGTAAAGATGACTTCTTGCGTTCTCTTCTTGACCTTGCAAATTGCAGAAAAGTCCTACTTATTTAAAAATTTTACCGAAGTTTTTTTTAAAGTAAAATACTTAATTCGAAAACATCACTATATATTCTTAATCGGTAGATCGAAATCATGCAATTAGTTTTTCAATTCAGTAATTTAATATTTTGAATTTTCAAGTTTTACAAATTGGTCCTTTCCTTACTAATTTTTTTTATTTGTTTGTAATTTTTATTGATAAAAACATTTGTCTTTTCAACGTATAAAATGTTTAATAAATAGAAGATAGTCAAGGTGGTAAGTAATATGATGTATGAGTTCGTATGTAAAGACAATTATGACGTGGTTTGATAATATAATTTTTTTCAAAATAAAATTTTTTATTTAAAGGTTTTACATAAATTCAAAAGAAGATTTCACTAAATTATTATATTTGAGCTTTGTTTGGGAAAGCTTGTGGTTGCTTTTCAAAACAACTTTTTAATACAAAAATTTCTTAAATAAAAAAAAATTATACTTGATAGTCGTTTTAGGAAACAGTAAGAAAGCTGTTACAAATGAAGCCTTAATTTGCAAAACTTTGGTATTTTTGCCCTACCATCCAAAAGATTTTAGCTGGGTCAGGGTTCAAGCTGATCTTTTTAGAACTTTATCAAATAGGTAATGAAAATCGAACTATGATGATCACGTGGTGATAGTTAGACAATAATGATCGGATGATGACAGTTCGACTATGGTGGTTAAAAATTGACGCTTGTGCATGACTCTATAACTCTTTTGATCTTAATTTGGACTCTTTTTTAATTTTAAATCCATTTTATGTGAATACAAGAAGTCTATTTATAATTCCTTGGAGTGGTTTTTTAGTAATTCTAGCCTAAAATGTCAAACAATTCATTGGAAAGGCCACATTGCTTTCCTCAATTAAAATTTTTTTTAGCATTCAAATGCTTAATAACATAATGATTAAGTTATCATAGGCTCATTGAATATCTCTCATCAAGATACTCATTTTGAATATAAATATGTAATATTTGAATATCATTTATTCCTCCAAATAGTTTCATGAAGTTTCTAACTACTCTTTAAGTGATTGGTTTGAGCTCCTTTGGACTAGGATCAAACCACTTTTGATATTGTTGGGCTATTCTCATTAATATTCATTTTTTTAATTAAAAATTTGTTGAAAAAAGATATTAAAATAAAAAGATAGAGATGATTTCGAAGAGAGTCTTGTAAAAAATATCGATGATTCATAAAGTATTTTCATTTCTACATTTTAAGTAATTTTCAAATGCACTTATTCTTAGAATTTTACTTTGATTTTTTTCACTAAATGATTGTGTTGACAAGGCTATGTAAATCATTATATTTCTAGGTTTCTCTAATTTTAGGCCCCCTTCATGTGAAATTTGATTTATTATAATTTTTAGAGTGACATTTTAGTAATTTTAGGGTTTAGGAAAGGAAGAAGAGGAGAAGAGAAGAATAGGAGGGAAGCAAGAAGGAAGGAATAAGAAGGGGGGAGAGTAGGAAGCAAGAAGGAAGGAAGAAGAGGAGAAGAGAAGAATAGGAGGGATGAAACTTCTCGACCATCGCCGGAGTTCCGCCCGACTTTCAAGTGATGCCGGAATTCTGCCCAAACTCCAAGTGACGCGGAATTTCGCCCGACCTCCAAGTAACGCCGGAATTTTGCCCGACCTCGAAGTGATGCCAGAGTTTCTCCCAAACTCCAAGTGACGCCAGAGTTCTGTCCAACCTTCAAGTGACACTGAAGTTCCACCCGAACTCCAAGTGATGCTGGAGTTACGCCCGATTTTCAAGTGATGCCAGAATTCAGCCCGAACTTCAAGTGACGTCGAAATTCCGCCCGACCTCCAAGTAACGCAGGAGTTCCGCCCGATCTCCAAGTGACTCTAGAGTTTTGCCCGAATACCATCTAAGAGAAGAATAGGAAGCAAGAAGGAAGGAATAAGAGGAGAAGAGAAGAATATGAGGGAAGAAACTCCTCGACCATCGCCGGAGTTCCGCCCAACTTTCAAGTGATGCCAGAATTCTGCCCAAACTCTAAGTGATGCGGAATTTCGCCCGACCTCCAAGTAACGCCAGAATTTTGCCCGACCTCGAAGTGATGCCAGAGTTTCACCCAAACTCCAAGTGACGCTAGAGTTCTGTCCATCCTTCAAGTGACACTGAAGTTCCACCCGAACTCCAAGTGATGCTGGAGTTACGCCCGACTTTCAAGTGATGCCGGAATTCCGCCCGAACTTCAAGTGACGCCGGAATTCCACCCGACCTCCAAGTAACACTGGAGTTCCCCGATCTCCAAGTGACTCTAGAGTTTTGTCCGAATACCATCTAACGTCGGAGTTCTCCCCGACCGCCTATTGACGTCGGACTTCTACCCTACGTTGGGCCTCCGCTCGTCACTAGATTTCTACATAGCGCCTTCCTTCTGACCTCAGTCGTCAGACAACAGTCCTACCGGCCTTCGTCGCCCGTCGACTACGGTCCTTCCGACTTACGTTGCCCACAGACTACAGTCCTTCTGATCTTTGTCACCATATAACAATCTTTATGACCTTCGTCACCCGCCAACTACGATTCTTCTGACTTACGTCGCCCACCGACTACAATCCTTCTGACCTCCGTCAGTTGACTATGGTCCTGCTAAACCAAACGAACACGTTAACAATGATTTTTTGTATTCCCACCATGTAATGTACTTCATATGATGTACATCAAGTCAAGGCCTTCCCCCCCAAGGATGGGCCTCATTTGTAATCAACTGTAGATACTAGTGGATTCATTCAAACTTGGCTAGGCCCCGTGGTTTCCTCCTTTTCAGAGGTTTTTCATGTCAAAATCTTGTTGTCCCTATAAATGACGCACCCTCTTTTTTTTTCTGATTTTGTGCTGGATCTTTATACAAAAGCAAAGACGTTAAACTTTATACTTCTCTAGCGCCGCAAATATTTCAGGACACAACAATACTATATTTATTTTACTTCAAACTAAATTAAAAAAAAATATTCACCTATATTTACGTTACAATTATCTAAACAATTCTAAAGTATTTTTTTTTATAATGTATTCTTTTTTTACTGCATTCATTTTATACTGCATTCTTTATTTAAGCAAACCAAACAATAATATAAATGAAATATAAATTTAAATTAACTTATCATATATTACACTCAGCAAAATATTTCTTCTTATACTCAAATAATTATGAAATTTCCTCAATTAAACAAAAAATCAATTCTTTTTTAATCAGATTAGTAACTATATCATAAAATTACTAATTCAAATTATTTTGGGTGCCGCCACGAAAACAATTCAAATTGCTTACTTTTAATAGTCTTAATGCTTCATTAATCATTATTTTGCATAGCATCTTGTTCGCTGTCCAGAAGCCCCAACGTACAAGTACTTCAATGGCTACATCACCTCGATAATAATTGGAAAATATTCGCGAGTACTTCTATTTTCAATCAAAATTTATTAAAATCAATATTAGTCATACCTCTTAGTTTGAAGCCTAAGCTCTCAACCAATAGGCCAAGGAGAGTTTTCATGCTTCATTAATCATTATTTTTTCTTGTTTCCAGAAGCCCCAATACAAGTACTTCAATTATAAATTATCAATATTGGAAAATTTCATATAATTATTTTTAAAATAAGTCGTTTTATTTTTGAAATTATTTGAATTTTAAAAAATTTTATTTATTGTTATTTGACATCAAATATTTATAAACATAAATAAAAGATATGATTTGAACAGATTTAATGAAGTAAATTTTATAATTATGAAATCTATTTTAAAACTAATATAATATAAATTTTAATCAATATTATGCTAATTAAAAATAATAATTATAAACCTCATTCTAATTCGAATTTAAATTAAGATTGATTTTTTAATAATTAATAATAAAACAAAAAATATATGCCTCAAAGTTTATAATCTTAAAAATATAACCATTTTCTTTCATGGCTACAAATTCATTTACGCATATTTATAATTTAATGTAAATATCATCAAAGTTAAATATTTTTCTTCAAACTTGTTTTTTTAATTTCACTTTTTTTTTTGTGATAGTACAAGACCCGAGACCGTCTGTTTTAACGATCATCACCCCAACAATTCAAATATTACAACTTAAACCGCTCCCCTACTCGCAAGTCTTGGTCGTCGAAAAACCTCACTCTTCAGTCTTCACCAAGTAAACTACAAAACTAAAAAGAAGACTAGAGAACTCTTTTTTTTTTTTTTCAACTTGAACCCGGGAGATTGCAGAAAAAACCTCACTATTTGCAAAATTTGCAGGAAAAATCGTTCCTGTACATATCATAAATATTTAAAACAAAAAAGTTTCAGATCCAAGTGACCGTCGGCGGCGGCAAGATCCGATCTATGCTTAAAGAGAGGGCAGAAACCTAAGTCCAACAGAAACCAATCTCCTTCAGATCACATGATTTCTCTCCGAATTTTTCTCTCATTTTCTCACTTATGTTTATATTTATCTTCATTTCATTCTATTGCGATGAAGTTCTGTTATAGCGCCACCGTAGATCTCAGGCTGGGACGACGGTCCCAAGTCGGACCTTGATTCTCTGCGATTTGGTTTGGCTGGAGGATTTCTGATGCTTCTGCTGCTGCTCGATCATCGCAAGCTTCCAGTTTCTCTCTCTAGCCTCATCCATCTCTATCTGCTCCTGCCGGCACTCTACGCTGCAGAACGGTGTATCACCCCTGCAACCATTTAAGCCACAGATCGTTTCAGATCCCAACCCTCACGCTCTAGATTACGGGGGTAATCGAAAGTATTTACAGCACGAACCTGTACATGTAGATGTCGCGGTTTCCGCCGAGTTGCTTCTTGCATAGGAAGCAAAAGTCGAGAAAGTGGTTAGATTCGTCATCGGACAGGTCGTCGAAGAAGAATCTCACCGGCTTTGGAGGTGTCAACGCCCGGTACGTTCCTTTCCCGTAGTAAATAGGGGCTGCCGAAGGGACTCCGCCGGAGAAGCCAGCCTCCAGATCGCCATCGCCGGCGAGAGAACCGGTGGAAGGCGTTGGGGAGGAGAGAGCTTTTCCCAACATGGCGACTCTGGGCTTCGAAGAAGTTCACTTCCGCTCCTTTTGAGATGATTGCAGTCTTGATTTTGAGTGGTTTCGGAGAAAGAGGGGCGAAGGTTTTAAAGAATCGGGAATGGGAGTTATGGGTTGAGGAAGTGGGAGCAGGAAAAGGAGAAAAAGGGAATTCCGAATTTTTATTTTTATTTTTTCTTAAGCTGGAAAAGAACTGGCCCTATTCATGAAGGGGATATTTTTTTCTAATATTTTTTTAAATAAAAATATTAGAGCTATGCCATATTTGTTAAAAATTGTATTTTTAATTTAAAAAAAAATTAAAATTGTCTTCTATTTTCAGAGGGCTCTAAAATTAAGGTCCCATTGGCAAATGCTTTGCCTCTAAGCAATAATTACAATATATGATAGAATTAAAAATATAATTATATAATTATTTTTATAATAGTATACATATGATCAAATAATAATATTTGTTTATATATAACTAGATGTCCGAGTTAATTTATTTTTTTTTAATTCATATATAAATCAAATTATTCATATTTTTCTTAAACCAATTACCAAGATGTAAATCATTTAAGAACGCATCTCTTCAAATTGCATATAAAAATTTTTACTCGCCCGTAAGGGCTAGAGGAATCTGGGAGCGTGTGGAATATTTGGTGGAGCATTGCAGCACTATGGAAGTGACAATCGTGGTGATATATATATATATATATATATATCAAATAATCTAAAATCATAACCCCCTTTCAGTTGTCACAGAAGAGGAGAGAGAGAGAGAGAGAAATTCGAGGGTTATGAAGCTTAATTCATTTGTCATGCTAGTTGAGGGTTATATTATGCACTGGGTAGAATTTTAAACACCTATCTTTGCTTTTAATTCTAAAAAGTTTATAATTAATATAGGGAAATATATATATTTTCTTAGGTTTTATGATATTTTCATTGTGTAACTCTTTGTATATTGTAGTATGTTTTATTCTATATGCTTTAATTATAAGAAGTTAAGTTTTTTTTGGCTGGTTTTTTATGTGAACATTTTTTACATACTGAATAAATGAGATTTTTTTATATTCCTGGTAATTATATAAAAGTCTTAAAATACTATTCTGGATGTTCTTCTAAAATTATAATTGGAAAATAAAATATTGAGAGTGTGAGATTTTATACAAATGATGTTACCCTACTATGGTAGTTCTAATAGTCCATACATTATCACATTTATGATTAAAGTCATAATTACTTGTTGTTGAATTCATGTTGCATAATTCATGGTATGAAATTAGAGGGGTTTTATTTTTGAAATCTTATAAGTACACTTTTGAAATGATGCAAGGGTCATATTTGTTATATTTTGACCCTATATGTCTAGTGTAGATGTGGGAGATGGTCGTTCAATTTTGACCCCATCCGCCTTATACAGATGCGAAAGGCTTTTATTTTATATTGACCCCACATGCCTTATATGAGTGTAGGAGGTTTAAAGGAAATTATAAGTGAAAGTGGGGTTATTTGTAGGCATCGGAGCATGCACGTAATTTATTCATCATTACATGCTTTGGATAATTTAAATAAATATAAGTGAAAGAAATATTCTAGCATCAAATACATTATGATATGCTTGATATCACTGTGAAGTGATTTATATGCAAAAGTATAAGTCATGGTTTTGATAAGAAGCATACTCTGATAGTTCTATGAAATAATTCTGTGAAAGGTATATAGATAATTATCATGTGCAAGGTAAGGAAGTAATTTCTACATCTATATTTCTAAAATGAGAATATGTTAAGTTTCAAATAAGTTACTAAAGTTATAACCTAATTCATATCTTAATTTTTAACTTACTATTTGAATGATTTATTTGTACAATGAAATGGGCATTGATATCTATGACAGGAATGTGAAAGAAATCTATTGAGCTCTCATTGTGCTCACCTTGAGGATTTTTCTAATTTTTAGGAAAAAGAAAGGGCCCAACAATTTAGAGTTGAAAAAGGTTTAGAGATGTAATTCTTCTATTAGATCCCAAGGCATCAAATTAGTCTAGTTTTGGAGCCCTTGTCTCCAATTTTGTTATTATTGAAGCTCATCTCCCAAAAGTAAGAACTTCAAAAACAACTCTTCCTCATTATGCTATGGATTGATCTCAACGCTCCAATGCATTTTTAGTTGAAAAAGATTGTACTATAAATAAGATCAAGCATATGGTGTCTTAAAAGCACTAAGTTAGATGGTATTTTAAATAGAGGGTCTCACGATACACATGGGGTTATTATGAGCCATTTGATAATGAATTACTTGTCAATGACTGGTCCCTTTAATAATACGAGATAATCATAAGTTTTATTATTACCAAATATCATCATCATCCATTCCATCCAGAAAGAATGGAGGGCAATCACATCATCTCTTACCAAGGCAAGGAAAGATCAAAATCAATTTGATCCATAGTGATTAACAATGATCTTGTTGATTTTGGAGATCAAGAAGGCCATGATAATAAGAAACCATCATCAAACAATTAGATTGTTAAGGGATAAAAGGTAGTTTCATAATGTGTGAAACCATAAATTCATGATAAGAGAGATTTAAGCAAACCTAGTTTTTGAGGAATTTAGATCAAATTGATTATTTTAAAAGCCTTTCCTAACAACAAAGAATAAGTTTATTAGAGTAGGCTTTGATTGAGGGCGCTAGATAAACCTAGGTGATTTCACTGTGACGACCTCATTGAAGTTATAAGTTGAATTAGGGCTAGGATTGGTTTGGATGAAAGCTAGAATTCTAGGGGATGAAGTGAGGTTTAAATTACTTAAGCTAGCCCAAATGGTATTGGCTAATTTAGACAACTAGCTTAGGGTCTTAAAAAGTGTTATACAAGGTTTAGAGAGATTTATATGTGGTTTACATATGTTTGGTTCAAGTGAACCCAAAGTCAGTTATTTAGATATTTTGGTCAAATAAGGGTTTACCATGATCAAGGATTTTAAATATGAGCTAAGCAAGAGTCAAGGTGTTCTTAGGATGGGCTAAGACTAGTTAGGCTCAATGTTAAGTAAGGTGTTTAGTGTGGACAAATTTAAATGATAAGACTACTGATATTGGATTTAGTGTTTCTTTAGTCAAATTTGAATAATTAGTGTTAATTACTTGAGAAAAGAAATAATTTATTTTCGTATTCGAACTCGGCATATGGGATATGAAATCCATCTTGAAGGATAATATTCACATGCACCTATCATTTCAAATATAATACTAACACATGCTTAGCTTTAGTCCACGTACAGAAGATTTTTCTCCTATCTTAGTGAACTAAGATATGATTTATTTTATACTTGGGTCTTGAGTTCCTATAGAGGCAAGCCCCCTATAGTCAATTATACCTTCGAAGAGAAAATATTCGATTAAAGTTGAGATCAAACTTATTCTAGATTTAAAATACATAAGAGTTGTGTTATATACTTTGACAATATCAGTTACTCCCTCCAAATATCATTAAATTTTATAGAAAGCATCTTTAAATACATGATTTTTTTTATATAATAGAATTTAAGGTGTGCAAATATATTTGGGCTTATGTTTGCTTGAAATACACCGTCAGCTAACAACCTAATACACAAGCAATCATCTTAGAAGTAGAGTACGATACAATTAACTCTATCTTAAGAGATCAAAGTAGTAGATCAGACTCGGTATCAGTGACTCAAGATGAGTAATTTTGACTTTATGTTTAAATGAAACTAATGAGATGGCTCACTATAAACTATATATTTTATTTTATTTTATTATCTTAACTAAAATTTCAAACTTATAAAATCTCTAAGAAAAATTTTCTAAAACATTTTGGTATTATAACGACCCCATATCAATAGGAAAAGGGTAGCATCCTCTGAGCACAATCAAGACCCTGATATCTTGCCCGCAGTGGGCATAAAAGTCTTAGACTCTAGCGTATATTAGGTGTGTAAGTAAGTCGGGCTTATCACGAGCCGATCTTATCGAGCCACGAGCCGAGCTTATCAAGCCACTCTTCGACTCGATTAAGAGCTCACGAGCCGAGATTATCGAGCCACGAGCTCGAGCTCAAACTCGAACTCATCTATTAAGCGAGCTAGAGTTGGAGCATGATGTGGCTCGACTTGGGAGCTCATGAGCCAGCTCAAATTACTGTTTGATTTTTTTTTAAAACATTAATATTTTTATTACTATTAAAACTTAAAAGTTTTAAAAATTAAGTACAAAAACAACTTATCTAATAACCCCCCCCCCCCCCCCCCAAATATTACAACTAATAAATGTTGCAGCATTAATTATTACTAAAGCAACGACATGTTAAAAAAATTATATAAAATATATAGGAAATGTTTTCAAAAGTTACAGACATTAATTATCGAGAGAGAAATGCTGTAGGCTTTTTTATCTACAGGAGAAGAACCTAATAAAAAGCTTTTCCAGTCGATGAAAAAAAATGCAAGTCTTCTTCTTTTTCGGCTCCATCTATGATTGTGTTGGCGGTCGACCCATTCTTTTGGCAATCTCGTGAGCTGGCATGCGAGCTTTTCTTTAACGTATGAGTTGAGCTCGAGCCCAACTTTTGAGCTTGACTCGAGCTTGAGCTAGGCATGACTTGAGCTCGGCTTGGCTCATTTACACCCTTAGCGTACATAGTATAAATAAAAAGATGCATGTATATATGCATGAATAGATAAAAGAATTGGCGTTTACAGTATGTAGTATTACACCATCCTACAACTAGTATGCATCTTCCTATAAAGTCTGAAACATGCACGCTGAGAAAAATCTAGGAAAAGTGTTACTTGTTAATGTAATCTTCAACTCTTATGAATGTAATGTATGAAATATTGTAAATAAAAGAGACTGCACATATAAAATAAATTTTATTTATTTATTGATTTGAATGTTTAAAAAAGACGCAGATTCTGCAGGAAAATAAGGTGGTCAGACTCCATCACAATAATTCTAGGTTTCCAAGCCTACCATATGTAAAGAATCAAATATATCTGCTTAAAATCTTCAAGATTCAAGTCTTATGTAGAATTTTAAAAGAGATTATCCACCAAAATAGAGGACATCATTTTTTGGAGCCTCGCTTGAATATGTAAGCAGGTGTATTGGACTCTTTTATAACTCAAGACCCTGTACAATTCGATTTATATACAAACTACATTTACAATGACTCATATATGTATACATCTCATAGGCATGTTTTACTTTTACCCTTGCATAGATTATAAAGGACTATAAAAAAAGTGATAAGTATTTTAAAATATAGAATGTGTAGAGCAGTTATGTAATATCATAAAATGTAGTCATTAAAGAGCCTAAGTGCACCAATCGAAATTAAAAATTTACGACATTCAAATTGCTGAAAATAAATAAATAAACATAGGATACTCTCCAAGTAAAACATCCAGCAAGCAATTCATACTACCGACCTAACATAGACTAAAATTGGTTGTCCTAGCAAATTATCTAAGTATGTGAAGAAGACTGTGTAGTTTTTGTATACCATATAGGAGTTAAATGTTTAAGTTACATGAGTTTAGGAGTGTTTGTTCATTAAGGCTAGTATGGATATTTAATTTTTTATTTATCCTGTATGAATTTGAATTTTTAAGGGTTGGAGCTTGATTATTTAGTTTTAAATAATCTGTAAACTATTGACTCCAAGTGCAGTAATCATTAATTAATAAATTCTATGGCTTGTAATTAAAATGTAAGCATCCCCATATAGGATAGATGGTCACATGAAGCCTTTAAAGATTAGTTGATGATTTATTAAGAATAAAAAAGGGACCCTTTAACCTAATGCATATGTTCTCCAAATGGAGTTGAGCATGTTATATAGGGTCATTGATTCATTAATGTTTAATTAAGGGTTCTAAATCTAATACATTATGCCTTCCATAAGTGGAGGCTAACATAGTGTACAAAACTCTTAATTTATTATTTAAATTTTATTAAAAATCTTGCAATCAGATATATAAATACCCTCATGAAAGGAATTATGCATTACATAAGGAGATTTTGATATGTATTTAAGGCTTTGAATTTAATGCTAAAATGCCCTCCAAATGGCCGTCATTGATCTTCTTCTTTCTCGAACGAATTTGTCTTGGACTTGTACAACAATTAGTCAAAAGAGCCCCGATCCTCCATTGAGCATCATTGATGCAGCTCGCCATCTCTTACGTGATCTCAGATAGAAATGGTTTCTTGTTCTTGAAAAAGGAATGACTTTTTTTGATGAATGGGAGATTCTATAAAATGAAAAGTGTTTCGTAAAAAAAGAAGTGTCATGTTTGTCTTTACTGAGATTCCCATCAACTCAAGTCCAGTCTTTTTTTTTTTTAGGTTTTTGTTGGTACATATGACTCACGTACTTGTGCCTCGAGGAGGAATATATATCTCCTCACTAGCCTAAGTTTTAAATTGCTCAATCATTTCTAACTCAACAATTTTCTTAGCCTTTGCAATTTTATCATAACCCTCCTGAGATAATTCCTCTTTTGAGTTTCACTAGCAAAAGGAACACCATAACTTCAAAGAGATGGAATTTCAACATAAACTTTAGATTTCTATTTAGTGTCCCCCTAATCAAAGGTACAGTGGGAATATGGGCGACAACCGCCCTCTTTTTAAGGATAAGGGAGTCACCCCTTAATTTATCTCGATATAAAAATAATTTAAATAGAAAATTTATATGTAACTTTGATATGTCCTCAAAACATTATCTTGATCGGGCATGAATCTCAATGCAAAATCAAGTTGGAAACTTCCAAAATTAAAATTGGGACCATTTGAACTCTGATTTCAGCAAACTTATAGTCAAACTGAACGTCTTGGAAATACGAACCCAACAACACCAAATTCAATTCAATCCGAGCCCAAATGGGTCCAAATCAAGGGTCTGAAGTCTGATACAGGGTTTGAACAACAATTTGGATTACCAAACGGTTTCAAAACATGACGTGCTTATAGTCGAATCGAGCATCTCGACGAGACGAATTCAATGAGCCCAATATCACTGAATTCTGACATCATTAAGGTATTCAAATGTCCATCAAACGATCCATGATCAAGGGATTCAACATCAACTGTCCATCCAACCACTCCACATTTACCCTTGAACTCTTACATATTTACGGGCCATGCCACTCCAGAAATCTATAAATAGATCCCTCATTTCTCTTGAAAGGGGGATCAAAGTAAGAAGAGAAGGAAGATAATGAAGAAGCTCCTCCTCGACCACCACCAGACTTCTGCCGAACCACCATTTAAGGTCCTCACCTCCGTCGGACCACCACTTGAGGCCCTCACATTCGCTGGACCACTGCCTAACATCGTTGCTCCGTCAGACCACAACTTGAGGCCGTCACCTCCGCCGGACCACAGCCTGACGCTGTTGCTTCGTCGGACCATTACTTGAGGCCCTCAAATCCGCCGAGCCACCGCCTGACGTCGTTGCTCCGTCGGACCACCACTTGAGGCCCTTGCCTCCGCCGGACCACCGTCTGACGTCGTTGCTCCATCGGACCACCACTTGACGCCGAGAGTTCTCTCGAAGTACTGCTCTTCTACAACGGTCTTTCTGACCATAGTCTCCTGCCAACTGCGATATTTTTGACCTCCGTCGTCTACTATGGTCCTTCACTCCTTCTTAGGAGTGTCAATTTTTGACACGACCCGAACCTGACCAGAAAAAATTCGGGTTCGGGTCAACCCGAATCCGAAATGGGTCGGGTTCGGGTTGAACAACTCAACACATTTTAAAAATCGGGTTGGGTTCGGGTTGACCTAACAACCCGAAATTGATTCGAAAGTGACACAAAAAATCATATTTGACCTGAAAACCCGATATTGACCCGTTTTTTACCCGATTTTTGTAATATCAGTTTTTGCTCCAGGTTCGTCCGGGACGAAGTTGGATCGTCCGGGACGATCGGTACAGGTTGTGCAGAAAATCAGTTTTGGTTGTATGATTCGTCGGGACGAAAATTGGATCGTCTGGACGAAAATTCTCCCGTGAACCCTTCGCCAGGGACGATATGTCATTTTTCGTCTGGACGGAATTCCTCTCTTCATGGATCGTCCGGTACGAAGCTCGTTCGTCCGGGACGATCAGTCTGGATATATATAGAAATGAGATATTTTGAAAAGAGAGAAAAAGCTGAGGAGAGAGAAAAACGAAGGAAAAAGTGGAAAAGTTGATTTTCGGACGACGCGGAGCCGTTTTCGCCCGAAGTGGCTGTTGAGGAATTGTTTGCTGTGCTCGAAGTAAGGCACATTCCGCCTTTCTCAATTTTCAGAACCGTCGTGTTTGGCGGTATATTCTGTCCGGATTTCGTTTTCGTTAATGATTTTTGTCCGTATCTGTTGATTGGCTCAGTTTTTACCGCGTAACTTTCTGTATATTGTTGACGTGCCGAGTGTGCACATTTTGGTTATTTTCTGAAGATTTTCGTCCGGGTATTTTTGATTCGACTGTGTTTTTAGTCGACCCAGATTTTTCTGTGAAATTGGAATTTATCTGTGCAGTAGAATAAATGTTCTGAAATGTTGATACCTGTATTCTGTGCGAATTCGGTAAATTTTCTTTGCAGGAATTTTTGTGTAAATTCCGTATACTGCCGTTGTGCTGCCCGATTTTTTTGGGTAATTTCTGAATTGTCCGTATTTCTTCTGAATTGAAATGCTATGTGTATAAGCTATAAAAAGGGAGTTATAAGGGGCCTGAATCCTATGAGATTCAGTTAGTGAAACGGGAAATCTGCAATGAGATCAAATCTGATGTCTGTTCTGTTCCGGATCCGATGAATTCTGTTTTGGTGCTATAAGCACATCTGTTTTGGTGCCGTGAGCACAAAGGGAGACATAAGGGGCCTGGATCCTATGAGATTCAGTCAGTGTCTGGGAAGGGAGGCATAAGGGGCCGGAATCCATAGAGATTCCGTCAGTGTCAGGGCATTTAGCTATATGTATCTGTACTATTTTCTGTATCTGTTCTGTTCTGTACGAAATTGTGATTATGATATGATATGATCCGTACGATTCTGATTTCTGATTCTGACTCTGTTGATTTGTTCTGTTCTGATACGATCTGTACGACTCTGATGTGATTTGATACCTGTCCGTAAGTTTTGATTTCCAATTCTGTTCCGATTTCTGATCTGATTTCTGTCCGATGAATTTGGTTCTGTTTTCTGAGAATTTAGATTGGTGGTTTGTTGCTTTGCTGAGCTGTTGAGCTCACCCTTGCTTTCTGGTGGTTTTCAGGTTCTGGGAAGGGCAAGGAAGTTCAGGACTAGGTTTCAGAGTCTGATCAGATTAGGTACTTTTGTACTTTTGATTTTTGTACAGTCATGGCTTTTCTGTTCTGTCTTTCTTTCTGTTGAAAGCCATGTACTGTTCTGTAGATGATTATTTTGAGGAAATGAAAAAGATAGATGTTTTGTTCCGCTGCATTTGATGTTTTTAGTAGCTCTGTTGTTTCTGTGTGCTTCTGTTGAGTTAAGAATTTGAAAGATCAGTTCAGTAACCTAATCCAAAGCCAGATCCTGGTTAAGAAAGGTCTCTCGTCGCGATCCGGCTCGGGCGGGATCCGTCCCCGTCGGGTCGGGTCGTGACAAGCTTTTTGTGGTATCAGAGCACTGGTTTTGGAAACAGGTTGGATCGTAAAACGGAGCTCTAGGAAGTGATCAGTGAGTCTGTCTAGGAGGTAGTTTTGGGTCGTTTGGCTTTTTATTGTGTTATTTTGTGTTGTTTTGTGATAGTTTTCCGGATTTTCTGGATTTTTCTGTATGGATCAGCCAGACCCAGACATGACAGACGGTCAGAGTGACGATCAGGCAGCACCAGTGGGGAGTACAGCCCCAGTGGTCGGTGCTGATACGCTTTCTCAGTTTGCTTCGCTGGTTGCTCAGATGATGAGCGAGACTCAGAGTAGAGCTTCTACTGTCAGATCTGATGACCTGGATAGACATTTGCAGTTGTTTTTGAGGTTGAAACCTCCGAGGTTTGAGGGCGCTGTTGAGCCCAGAGCTGCTGAAGAGTGGCTGAGGAGAGTGGAGAAGACCTTTGACGGGATGCAGTGTCCGTCAGACAGGAAGGTACCGTTAGCAGTTTTTCTGTTAGACGGAGAGGCTGAGCACTGGTGGGACGGCCAGCAGGCAGCCAGATTTCAGGGCAGACTGAACTCTTTGATTACTTGGGAAGAGTTCACTGAAGTATTCCGAGATTGGTTTGTTCCCCCCTTCTGCACGACAGCAGATGCAGGAGAGTTTTCTGAGACTTGTTCAGGGGAGCAAGACGGTGATGCAGTACGAGGCTGAGTTTACTGCATTAGCCAGGTACGCTCCGCAGCTGGTTAGCACGTCTGCTGAGAGGTGCTACAGATTTCTGAGAGGCTTACGAGACACTTTGAGGCAGCCTCTGATACCGTTCCGGATTACTGATTTCTCTGAGCTTGTGGAGCGAGCTCGTCTGATTGAGAATGACATGACGGCTACTCAGCAGCGGTGGACTGCGAGTAGGAAGAGGTTTGGAGGAGAGACATCTGGCAGTGGTTCCTCTGGGAAGAGGAGATTTGTTCCTGGATCTGGATCTGGAGATTCCAGGAAGAGCGGAGGATCGTCTGGTACTGCTACCAGTACGACTAGTTCTGGATCTGTCAGTACGGCACCTGTGTGCCAGAGTTGTGGACGGCGACACCATGGCCAGTGCTACAGGATAGCTGGTCTTTGTTTCAGATGTGGTCAGCCGGGACATAGGATTGCAGAATGTCCGCAGATGGGATTTGATCAGCGTTCTGAGCAGCGATCTGAGGGCTTTGTCAGACCTGTTGGTTCAGCAGCAGGAAGACCGAGGACTGTTCCTCCTCGCCCTGAGGGATTTGCTGGTAGAGGTGGTGGTTCTAGTTCTGCACCGCGGAGACCACCTACGATTCAGAGGGAGCAGAGTAGTTCTGTTGCTTCAGTTCCTGCTCCAGTTCAGCCACGAGTTTACAGTCTGAGTCAGCAGGAGGCTCGTGATGCTCCGGATGTTGTGACAGGTACGGTTTACATTTCTGATCAGCCCTGTCGTGTTTTGTTTGACTCTGGAGCGAGTCATTCTTTTCTGTCCGAGCATTGTTTTGAGATTTTACATTTGGATTCGATGGTTTTACCGATTTCTTTGTCTGTGATTTTACCGGCGGGGAATCCATTGATTGCTCGACAGTTTTGTTTGTGTGAGATCGAGATTTCTGGCAAGAAGTGGAAATCGAGTTTGATTCGATTGCCGATTTCTTCGTATGATGTGATTCTGGGCATGGATTGGCTGAGTCAGTATGAGGCTCAGATAGACTGTCTGAAGAAGCAAGTGAGTTTGCTTGTGGCTGGAGAGAGAGTTGTATTTCAGGGATTACGAGGTGTTCTCTCCAGTCTGGTTTCTGTGTTGGAGGTGAGCAGGATGTGGAAGAAAGGATGTCCGGTATTTTTAGCTTCGGTGCGGGATCTGAACCTGGAGGTTGGTTCTGTTTCTGAGATCCCTGTGGTACGGGAATTTGCTGATGTTTTTCCTGAGGAGTTGGTTGGTTTACCTCCGGATAGAGATGTGGAGTTCTCTATCGATGTTTTTTCCGGGTACAGCTCCTATATCGAAAGCTCCGTACAGGATGGCACCGAAAGAACTTTCTGAGTTGAAAGTTCAGCTTCAGGAGTTGGTTGACAGAGGTTTTGTACGTCCTAGTGTTTCGCCCTGGGGAGCACCTGTTCTGTTTGTGAAAAAGAAGGACGGTACACTCCGTATGTGTATTGATTACAGAGATTTGAACAAGGTCACGATCAAGAACAAGTATCCTTTGCCTCGGATTGACGACTTGTTTGATCAGCTTTCCGGATCTTCAGTATTTTCGAAGATTGATTTGCGATCCGGATATTATCAGGTGAAGGTGAAGGAAGCTGATGTGGTGAAGACAGCTTTTTAGTACTCGGTACGGGCACTATGAGTTTTTGGTTATGCCTTTTGGGGTAACCAACGCGCCTGCTATTTTCATGGATCTGATGAACCGAGTATTCAGGGAGTATCTGGATCAGTTTGTGATCGTCTTCATTGACGATATTCTGGTATATTCTGCATCTGAGGATGATCATGCCAGACATTTGAGGATTGTGTTAGAGACTTTGAGGAGGCATCAGCTGTATGCCAAGTTCTCTAAGTGTGAATTCTGGCTGAAGAGCATTTCTTTTCTGGGGCATGTGATTAGCGGAAAAGGCATTTCTGTAGATCCCCAGAAGATTCAGGCTGTTGCTGATTGGCCAAGGCCGACTACGGTATTTGAGGTACGTAGTTTCTTGGGCATGGCCGGGTATTATAGGAAGTTTGTGAAAGGATTTTCACAGATTTCGACTCCTCTGACGAGACTGACTCAGAAGTCAGTACCTTTTGTTTGGACACCGGAGTGTGAAGCTAGTTTTCAGAGATTGAAGGAGTGTTTGACTTCAGCTCCAGTGTTGGCACTTCCGTCAGGTACGGAGGGTTTCCAGGTGTTCAGTGATGCTTCACTGAAAGGATTGGGTTGTGTTCTGATGCAGCATGGTCAGGTAATTGCTTATGCTTCGAGACAGTTGAAACCACATGAGAAGAATTACCCGACACATGATTTGGAGTTAGCTGCAGTAGTTTTTTGCTTTGAAGATTTGGCGTCATTACTTGTATGGCGTCAGGTGTGAGATCTTTACTGATCATAAGAGCCTGAAGTATATTTTTACTCAGAAGGATCTGAATCTGAGACAGAGGAGGTGGCTCGAGTTGATCAAGGACTACGATTTGACTATTCAGTATCAGCCTGGGAAGGCGAATGTGGTAGCGGACGCTCTGAGCAGAAAGTCTTCTGGATTCTCAGGTATTCAGCTTACCTGTGATGACTTTCTGATTCGTGATTTGGAGAGATTGCAGTTGGAGGTGGTTTCCTCCAATGATTTGGAGTTGGCTCAGATGAGTATTCAGTCTTCTTTGGAAGCACGGATTCAAGAAGCCCAGAAGTCAGATTCTGACTATTCGAAGTTGATAGCTCAGATTGGATCTGGTAAGACTCCTGAACTTCGAATTTCTGATTCTGGTGCTATTTTCTGTAAGAATAGGTTGTGGGTACCTGTGTTTGAAGACTTTGAGGCAGGAGATTCTGTACGAATCTCATCATTCTGGCTATACTGTTCATCCAGGCAGTGGTAAGATGTACGCTGATATGAAGCTTTTGTTTTGGTGGCCTGGGATGAAGAAGGATGTGGCAGAGTTTGTGTCGAGATGCGAAGCCTGTCAGTTGGTGAAGGCAGAGCATCAGCGACCAGGTGGACTGTTGCAGTCGTTGCCTATCCCTGAGTGGAAATGGGAGGAGGTAACGATGGATTTTGCGATGGGTTTTCCTCGATCACGACAAGGACATGATGCCATTTGGGTGGTTGTAGATCGATTGACGAAGTCAGCCCATTTTCTTCCGATCAGACAGACGGATTCAGTTGATCGCTTGGCACAGATTTATGTGAAGGAAATAGTCAGATTGCACGGTGTGCCTCGTGTGATCGTATCTGATCGAGATGGACGTTTTACTTCCAGACTTTGGAAAGGCATTCAGCAAGGCTTGGGTACAAAACTGCATTTTAGTACAGCCTTTCATCCTCAGACCGATGGACAGTCTGAGAGGACTATTCAGATACTGGAAGATCTGTTAAGACTTTGTGTTCTGGACTTTAGCGGAAGTTGGGAGGATCATATTCCGCTGATTGAGTTTGCCTATAACAACAGTTTTCAGTCCAGTATCGGTATGGCACCGTACGAGGCTTTGTATGGCAGGAAGTGTCGTACTCCTTTGACTCTGACGGAGGTCGGAGATAGACAGGCTTTGGGGGCCACTTTTGCTGATGAAACTGCTCAGAAGATCAATTTGATAAGAGAAAGATTGAAAGCCGCTCAAGATCGTCAGCAGAAGTATTACAATCAGAAGCACAGATTTGTTGAGTTTCAGGTCGGTGACTTTGTGTATGTCAAAGTCAGCCCGATGAAAGGTGTGAGCAGATTTGGTCAGGTGAGTAAGCTTAGTCCAAGGTATGTTGGACCATTTTTTGAGATTTTGGAAAGAATTGGAAAATCTGCTTATCGCCTATTGCTTTCTGATTCTATGCCTGACGTGCATAATGTGTTTCACGTATCCACTCTGAGGAAGTGGGTTTCAGACTCTGGGAAGAAGTTGTCAGCTGATGAGGTGGAGATTCAGGAGAATCTGGAGTACAAGGAAGAGCCAGAGCTTATTTTGGCATACGACGTCCGAAAGTTAAGAAATAAAGAGATTCCGATGGTTAAAGTCCAGTGGAAGCACCGGACTGCACGGGAAGCAACTTGGGAGAAGGAGTCTGATATGAGACGGTCGTACCCGTACTTGTTTTGACGGAGGTTGGATTGGATAATGTCGAGGACGACATTTTTTTTTAAGTTGGGGAGATTGTAATATCAGTTTTTGCTCCAGGTTCGTCCGGGACGAAGTTGGATCGTCCGGGACGATCGGTACAGGTTGTGCAGAAAATCAGTTTTGGTTGTATGATTCGTCGGGACGAAAATTGGATCGTCTGGACGAAAATTCTCCCGTGAACCCTTCGCCAGGGACGATATGTCATTTTTCGTCTGGACGGAATTCCTCTCTTCATGGATCGTCCGGTACGAAGCTCGTTCGTCCGGGACGATCAGTCTGGGATATATATAGAAATGAGATATTTTGAAGAGAGAGAAAAAGCTGAGGAGGAGAGAGAAAAACGAAGGAAAAAGTGGAAAAGTTGATTTTCGGACGACGCGCGGAGCCGTTTTCGCCCGAAGTGGCTGTTGAGGAAATTGCTGTGCTCGAGGTAAGGCACATTCCGCCTTTCTCAATTTTCAGAACCGTCGTGTTTGGCGGTATATTCTGTCCGGATTTCGTTTTCGTTAATGATTTTTGTCCGTATCTGTTGATTGGCTCAGTTTTTACCGCGTAACTTTCTGTATATTGTTGACGTGCCGAGTGTGCACATTTTGGTTATTTTCTGAAGATTTTCGTCCGGGTATTTTTGATTCGACTGTGTTTTTAGTCGACCAGATTTTTCTGTGAAATTGGAATTTATCTGTGCAGTAGAATAAATGTTCTGAAATGTTGATACCTGTATTCTGTGCGAATTCGGTAAATTTTCTTTGCAGGAATTTTTGTGTAAATTCCGTATACTGCCGTTGTGCTGCCCGATTTTTTGGGTAATTTCTGAATTGTCCGTATTTCTTCTGAATTGAAATGCTATGTGTATAAGCTATAAAAAGGGAGTTATAAGGGGCCTGAATCCTATGAGATTCAGTTAGTGAAACGGGAAATCTGCAATGAGATCAAATCTGATGTCTGTTCTGTTCCGGATCCGATGAATTCTGTTTTGGTGCTATAAGCACATCTGTTTTGGTGCCGTGAGCACAAAGGGAGACATAAGGGGCCTGGATCCTATGAGATTCAGTCAGTGTCTGGGAAGGGAGGCATAAGGGGCCGGAATCCATAGAGATTCCGTCAGTGTCAGGGCATTTAGCTATATGTATCTGTACTATTTTCTGTATCTGTTCTGTTCTGTACGAAATTGTGATTATGATATGATATGATCCGTACGATTCTGATTTCTGATTCTGACTCTGTTGATTTGTTCTGTTCTGATACGATCTGTACGACTCTGATGTGATTTGATACCTGTCCGTAAGTTTTGATTTCCAATTCTGTTCCGATTTCTGATCTGATTTTCTGTCCGATGAATTTGGTTCTGTTTTCTGAGAATTTAGATTGGTGGTTTGTTGCTTTGCTGAGCTGTTGAGCTCACCCTTGCTTTCTGGTGGTTTTCAGGTTCTGGGAAGGGCAAGGAAGTTCAGGACTAGGTTTCAGAGTCTGATCAGATTAGGTACTTTTGTACTTTTGATTTTTGTACAGTCATGGCTTTTCTGTTCTGTCTTTCTTTCTGTTGAAAGCCATGTACTGTTCTGTAGATGATTATTTTGAGGAAATGAAAAGATAGATGTTTTGTTCCGCTGCATTTGATGTTTTTAGTAGCTCTGTTGTTCTGTGTGCTTCTGTTGAGTTAAGAATTTGAAAGATCAGTTCAGTAACCTAATCCAAAGCCAGATCCTGGTTAAGAAAGGTCTCTCGTCGCGATCCGGCCCCGAATTAAGTCGGGTTCGAGTCCAGAAACCTGACCCGTTTTTAAAAACGGGTCAGGTTCGGGTTGACCCGAATAGTGCCGGGTTAGATTCGGGTTCGACCCGAACTCGACCTGTTGACCCGAATTGACACCCCTAGTCCTTCTGACCTCCATCACTAGACAATGATATTTCAGACACGGTCTCTTGCCGACTACGATCCTTCCGACCTCCGTCACCTTCTATGGTCCTTCCGACATCCATCACAAGACAACAGTCTTTCTGACCCCAGTCTCATGCCGACTACGGTCCTTCTGACCTCCGTCACCTACTATGGTCTTTCCGACCTCCATCATCAGACAACGGTCTTTCTGACCCTGGTTTCTTACTGACTACGGTCCTTCTGACCTCTGTTGCCTACTACGGTCCTTCCGACCTCCATCAACAGACAACGGTCTTTCTAATTTCGGTCTCCTGCTAACTACGATCTTTCAGATCTCTGTCTCCTGCTGACTACAGTTCTTCCAACCTCCATCACCAAACAACAGTCTTTCCGACCTCTATCCTATCGATTATGATCGTGCCGACCAAACAAACACATCTATGTTGATTATTGTAACTCCCACCATATAATGTGCTCTATTTGACATATATTTGTAACATCAAGCCAATGCATTCTCCCTAAGAAGGGCCTCATTTGTAATTGACTGTAAATACTAGTGGATTCATTCAAACTGGGCTAGGCCCCATAATTTTTTCCCCTTTTCAGGGGTTTCCACGTAAAAACTCTGGTGTCTCTTATGAACGTTACACCCTCTCACTTTTCTGATTGTGTGCTGGATCTTCGTACAATGTTATGAAGTTAAACTATATATTTCTCTACCGCCGCAAATACTCGAGGACACAACAAACTTTATTATCAAATGACTTGAACTCAATTTTGTTAGGATTCTAGAATGATATCAAGATTTTTTCCAAACAAATTGGTTTCATGCATCACATTTATAGCTTGATCTTATTTATAAAATAGTCGAGATAACCTATAAGTTATTTGGATATTCAAGATTCATATAAGGTAGAAATATGAGAGATAAACTATCACTTTATTGTATTTAAAAACCAACTATCTATTCATAAAGGCTAACAACAGCGACATGAAAAATTTGCAAACAAGCTCAATTGATTAATTTAGCGTTTCTTTCATGCCGTTAGATCAATGAATACTACTTGTTAACCTTAGGGCCGAAGGTAATGCGCAAGTAGGGCATGAGGAGTTGAGGACCCATTGCATTACATTTTTAATCTAGTCATTAAATTATTTGATCAATATTATCAACATATCTAAATAAATAGAATTTACAGTGCACAAAACATAAAAAATGGTAAAATAATATACAATAAATTATAAAAAATAATTAAATCATAATTAAATAAATATTTTATCAAATTTTAACAATTTATTTATTATTATAAAAATAAGCATATGTCACTGTTCAAAACTTTAAAAATTTATTTTAATTATTTTAAAACAAAATACGAAATAATCTGTTTTAAACAAATATCTAATTATTCTTTTACTAATTCGCTTACAGCTTTTCCTCAAGCTTATGATTTCTATAGCATTTAAACAATATTGATTCTAGTGAACAAATAAGATGCTTCATGACAATTAATCAATTATGGTTTGATGGTGTCTGGTTAAGCGGCATTGCTTGAGCACCATTTGGCTCCTCGGATCGGCGCTGCGACGGCCCTATCCACTCTTATGCACATCAGATAAATATTAAGGATGAGAAGAAGAATGAGGGAAGAGGAGGAGCCTCGATGCCTCATCTTTCGTGCTAAGAAGCCAAGAGTCAAAAGCTGAAGAGAAAATGTTAAGGAATAGATCATGAGTTAAGGAGAATAATCATAAACGCACGAAGGAGACTAAGAGATAAATAGGAGAGGGGAGGATTCATTCTTATAATATACAATTTATTACATTAAATGAACATCATAAATTTTATACTTTAAATGACAATAAAGAGATGGCCACCTAGATTAGGGGTGTCAATTCGGGTCAACAGGTCGGGTTCGGGTCGAATCCGGAATTGACCGAGTCTTATGTATGTATTGTATGTGTGAATTTGTATTAAATGTCCTAAAAATATATTGATTTAAATAAATAAATAAAAAAGTAAAAAAACTACTGACAGAAACCGCTGGAAAACTTTAGCCGGGCGTAACCCACCTCCGCGACAAAAACATCACCGTTGTAGCATTTTTTTTTTTTTTTTTACATCACCGTTGTAGCATTGCTTCACAATTACAACTTTTTTTTTTTAATTGCAAGGCTGCTATTTTTTTTTTTTTTTTTTTTTTTTGGGGGGGAATATTTGGGGGCTACTATTTTTTCTCAAAACTCAAAAAAAAAAAAAGAAAGTAACCATGTAAATTTACAAGCAAAGCAAGGGTATTATAGGAAAGTGACTCCGAACTTTGACGGAGAAGACCTCGCGAGCCAGGTGTCCCATGTCTGTTGCAGTGTTGCGTGCTACGTGCTTCCGTAACCCGCAGTTAACCGGCCACTACGGTCTCTTTCGACGCTTTTCGCCGGCTGTAGCCGGTCAACCCAATACCGTTTGCGGTACGCTGGCCTTTTCAATTGGCGGTGACCGCACCACTCACGGCTTTAAACTTTTTCGAGGCCCACTTATTGTCACCTTGCTTACCAAGTCTCGCTCGTACTGAGGCCCACCTAGAACATTGCTGGGGCCCACCTCACGTACAGCAGCTTATTAGTTCGCCCCGTGGAGAAGGTGACGTGGCAAATTGGTCTGACTGACAAGCTCAGGAGAACCTTTATTGCACCGCAAAAATTTAATTGGCACAGATCGAGACACGCGTCGGTCATCTAACGCATGTGTTGAACTTTACACGTACAAAAACCTTTTATTTGTACGAATAAAATAATACTTTCTTAAAGTATATAAAGGATGACGGGCATATAAATTACATATAATAGTATCATTTTAATAAAATAATAATTATAATATATTTTCAAATTGAAATTATTTAAAAAATATTTAATACATTTTGAAAAGGCTCTAATTTTGAAATATTGTGTACACTTTACATGCAAAATCACTTCAGATAAAATCATACAAAATTGAAGTATAAAATTTTATGTGATTTATGGGCTTCTATTAAGACCTATGGATCACTACAAATTATATGCTTCACTATGTAATTATTCATTATCAAAAGCTAAATATTTGAATTAGTTAACAATTTTTTCAAATTTTAATATACTTTCATAAATTTCTTTACAGACATCCTTTAATTTTATTAGGGTATCTATTCAAGCTCCCTGCTATAATATTAGGCTTCATTTGGGATATCCTTATACCACGTTTTTTTTCCTGTTTTAAAAGAATTTTGGTGTAAAAAACAGCTTTACAAAGAGATAAAAATCTCATCCCAAGCAAAGCCTTAGCTGTGGAGTAAAAAATTTGAAGGAAAAAAAGCTTGCTAGTTATAACCTATTTTACGATCAACGCTTTCATTTTACTAAGTGATAGTTCATTTGACCCAATCATATATTTTGATTTTTTTTAACTCTATTCAATATTCTTATGACTAACAACATTTGCAATTCGCACTTTAAAACTTTTTTTTTTTTAATTTAAACCCACGGAGGGGCCTACGCGTTGATATAAGTCAAAATTACAAGTCCTTAGGGAGATTTTCAGCCCGCTAATTCTCAAAGAGCTACAATCAATCAAAAAGAGAAAAAAACCTAAGTGCCGAAGATCCCCATCTACGCAAAATACAATAAAGCCTATGAACATTCTAAAGCGGCACAGAAAAAGTGCCCAAAAATGAGAAAGCTCAATAAATATCCAATCAGCCCAAGCTTTCTTGCCAAAAACTCCCTCAAGGTGGAAGCAACCCTGCAAAATGATAACAAGCAAAACTAAAGGAAAAAAGAACACTAAAAGCATGAAGCTTACGAGTTATAATCAAAGCCCCCCTAGCATTCGGCAACGGATCAGTCCACAGAATAATTGTCCCAATAAGAATAAGATTCACGGCCAACCAGCAGACAATCATAGCATCAACAACCAGAATAGAAACCAAATGAAAAAAAATACTAGTGACCTTCCAGGTTAGAAGCGGCCAAAAAAAACAAACAACACTGAACTCCCACCTAGCAGTGCTAAACCAACACCACCAAAGAAAATTAAGCATAGCATTACCAACCATATGAGTAGAAATGGTAGCAGTAAACAAAAGGATGTTGCGAAACCAAAAAACCTGCCGAAACATGAAAAAATTACTCACCAAGGAAAATTTAACAACAAAACTGGTATAGTGAAACCAACAGAAAAAGTGACTTATAATAATATTGAGAGAACAAACCCAGCAGATATGAGTAAAAGGAGAAACCAAGGCATAACTGAGAGGAGGGAAACCCCACAACACAACCAACAACACCGAGAGCCCCCAAGATACAGCAACACAGAAAACCAACATAAAAAACCTTACCCCAATCTAATGTAAGGCGTACCCAGCCGATCCAAATGAGTGATGCCAACTAATTTGGGAGGTAAAGAGGTACTAGCAAATTCCATAACTCATTCAAATTACCCCCAAATTAGCTAAAAAATCCGCAACCGCATTGCCTTCTCTATGAATATGAGATAATATAAAGTTAAAGGAAGACAAAAGAAATTTGATTTCTCTAATAATGTATAAATAAAGAGGGTTAGCCTAGCCTTCCCAGAAATATAATGCAGAATTGTTTGGGCATCCAATTCAATCCAAACATTAGTAATCCCAAGAGTGTTGCATAAATTTAACACATACTTTAACGCCAGAATTTCCGGCAAAAAAGCTGTTCTAATAACAGAGAGACCAGCAAAAGCCATAATCGTGTTACCCATGCAATCCCAAATAATACCACAACAACCAGCTTTCAAATTACTAAAGGCACCATCAGTATTTAACTTGTAGTAGCCAGTTGGAGGTTTAATCCATTTAACAAAGATGTGGTTAGGAGACTGCAAGAAAGAGTCCTCCACAGCAATGTCAAAAGCCTTAGCAAGATGATGGTAGCGATGAAAATAATGTAAAGTAATCAGCTTAGCCCCATAAATGCATCTAACTTTATCTATAATCTGATTGATCAGCAACATAGCATTCATTTTAAATGAAAGTTTTTAGAGACTGCAATTTTTTTTATAAAGCTTTTAAATTGATTGGGCTTTGAAATGACTTTATGGTGTTTGTATTCAAGGAGTTTTTTATTTTTATAATTTTTACTTTCGTTAAGGATCCTTATGATAATAAAAATTCTTCATATATATATATATATATATGATTCTTAAGAAATTTCAAATCAATTAAATGAATCTTGTGATGTTGAATTTATCATCAGAGGGTTTCAAGAAGCGTGGGTGTGGAACAATGTGACTATGTGAGCTTGCTATATTATAATAATGTCGACTACTAAGAGACTGATAGCTACATAGTTAATTAGTTAATCGATCAATGTCAGGTTGAGCATAAAATATTACTCTTTCATTAGTCTATAAGACCTATCAAATCATGTCAATTTAACTACTAATTGTCACTTTGGCGGATCCCAATGGTAGTGAGGGGGGGCAAATGCCCACCCTCAATTTTTTTTTTTTTATAATTTTAGAGGATATTTTTTGGAATATTTTGAGTATTTTGGGTATTTTGCCCCCTCTCAAAAAAATTTTTTTGCCCTAATTTTATCAATCCTAATCATTTTTGCTCATCCCCTACTAAATTTTTTTTTGCCCACCCTAAAAAAAGATGCTGGATCCGCCCCTAATTATTTATATTGAGGCCATCTGGAACATTAAGGATACATTACTTACTTAGGTAGGTCACATAATAAAGCGCAGATTGATATGGAGTATGCATGGGTAGCATAAGGGCATCTCCAACCGAAAATGTCATTTTTCACTCCAAAATGCAGGGAAATCAAAAAATGCAGTGTTTCATCTCCAATCCAACGCCATTTTGCCGCTAAAACAGTCGTTTTCTTTAGCGCATTTCTTCCCAACCTGTTCGGTAGAGAGAAAAAATGGCGCAGATGAACAGTGCGACGCCAATATTGGCGTCGCACTGTTCATCCGCAATCAAATGGCGTCAAAAATGGCGATCGGTTGGAGCAACGCAAGAACGGCAAACAAGTGTTTGCCGTTCGGTTGGAGATGCCCTAAGGGCAATATAATTGAATGTAGGAGAGAAATATTTTTTATTGTTTTAGAAAAAAATTTTAAAATGATATTATTTAAAAATTATTTTAGTCAAAATGAATTACAAAATAATAAATTTAAAAGTTATACTATTTGACTTAGGCTTCGTTTGGGACGGCTTTTTTACTGCTTCGTGAAGCAGCTTTTTAGCATAAAAATTAAATTTTTGTACTAAAAAGCTGCTTCAAGAAGCAGAAAAAAAGTCGTCCCAAACGAAGCCTTAGGCAACGACTGGCTGTTGAGCTGTCGGGCAA
Organism: Dendrobium officinale; assembly: GCA_019514585.1. Taxonomy (NCBI): domain Eukaryota; kingdom Viridiplantae; phylum Streptophyta; class Magnoliopsida; order Asparagales; family Orchidaceae; genus Dendrobium; species Dendrobium officinale. The sequence continues at coordinate 6,660,089 of CM033685.1, read as the reverse complement.
GTTAGCGGCAAGCTGATTTGGAGGGTGAGCTGGTGGGGAGAGTCATCAAGTCGTTAGTTGTGCTAACAACTAGTTACTTTTTTAGTATGATTTATAAATTTATAATTTAATTTAAATGTATATATATTTAAAAAAATGGGAATTTAAAAAATAAAGAAAACTTAAAAAGAGAAAAATAAATAGTTAAATTAAAATTTATTTGAAAGTTTTTTAATTCTTAATAGTTTTTTAGTCTAAAGGATGAATGACTTACCCAAATGCAGATTATCCTTTAGGGACTAAGGTCTCGTGTGGTTCGGCATAGTTAAAATGTTTTTTGTTTCTAAATGCCAAAAAATAATTTTGATTATTGTTTGGATATAATACTTATATAAAATTAATTTTTAAAGAACTTCATTTATCTACCGAGTTTGATTTTTTTTTTTGGATATTTAGGTCAATTAAGACAAACTCACACACACAGCATTCAGAAAACTTGAATTCAAGAACTCTTAATTGATAACCTAAGCTCACAAACTACAGACCAAGCTGAGTTGCGTGTTTGAAATCTTTTTCACTTCTGCTTTTCGACAACAATAACCTCCATTCTCATATAGGAAAAATGTATGAAATGCACCCCCACGTCTTCACGTCGTAGCACAACTTCCAGCTTCCAATATTCCGGCGGCCAAATTTTATAAAGAAGCAAGCTAATGATTAAAATTAATAAAAAGAGCATATATTAAAAAAATTAATTAGGATTTCAAAATATGCCTAATTATTTGACGCATTAAGAATACGCAATTTAATTTGGCAAAAGAGAGAGAAGGGGAGAGAGAGAGGTGAGAGAAAGGAGGAGAGAGATAACAGCAGTGAGAGAAAAAGAGAGAGCAGATGCAGTGGAGAAAAAGAGGTGGGGAGAGAGAGAATTTAAACATTAATTCATAATAATTTATAAGTTTTTAGTTTATGTTTTTAAAATAAATGTAATATAAATTAAATATATATTATTTTAAATAATAAATTTATATTTTGAATAAAAAATATTAAATTTGTATTTTATTATTAAAATACATACATTTAATAATTTAAATAATACAAATTGTTATAAGTTTTAATTAAATATAATAATCTAAAAAAAGTATTTAATTAATTATTTAATTTATATTATATTTATTTAAAAAACGGAAAGTGAAAATTTGTAAGTTATTATAAGTTAATAAATATTAAATATAAGTTTTATTTATTTTTAGCTACAATAAATTTTTAGTTATATATAAATTATTTATAAATAGTTAATAAAATAAATTTGTTAGTTAATTATTAAATATATGTAGTTATATATAAATTCTTTAGTTATATTAAATATTTTTTAAAATTTATTATATTTAATTAAAACTATAAGTTTCATATATTTTTAGTTAAAATTATTAAATATATGTATTTTAATAATAAATAATAAATATTATATTTTTAAACTATTTAAATATTTAAGAATAATTGAAAATACTAATTTAATATTTATTTATTATTGAAATTCTCTCTCTTCCTCCTCTTAATGGCGTATTCTTATTGTGTCAAATAGTTAGGTGTATTTTGAAAAACGCCATTTAATTTAGCGCATTTGTTCATAATTAAACTTTTTTTAATTTATGCTCATTCCACTAATTTTAATCATTAGCTTGCTTCTTTATAAAATTTGGCCTATTCCGGCATAATATATAGAGAAACATTTTTGCTTGATTCCTTAATTCAAAATTCTTGAAGATTTTACTTTCTTGGATGAAAGTTAAACAAAATTTAAATCGATTTTTATTTTAGTTTTTCTTATTTTGTAAATTGTATATGTTAAATCTTGATACATTATTTATAATTTTAAATGAATAAACAAATTCACATTTGAATATTCCCCTTTGCCCTAACCTCGCGTACCCGCAAGAATTCGCGCAAGAGGCGGCAGCTTCGGACGACTAGAGAAGGCTTCGAAGTTGGGATTTTGGTCGACTGATTGCGGTCGGAAATCTATTCGCTTGGAAGGGAACGCGTGCATGTCGGACGTTGGAGTTCAGTTCGCGAATCGCGAGGGCGTCGGGAGATTACGCGATCCTCATTGCGAGGACTAGGTTAGACTTAATACAACACAAAGTTGTTTTTTTTTTGTTTTGTTTGATTTTCGATTTGATCATGCCCCTGTTGATAAACGTGTCAACAACAATCCAAGCATCTACCGGTAACCACTCATTTATATAGACAACATTGTTAAAATTCCAGTTCCTGATCAATGGTTTTTGAATATAAAAGGAATACAACAACCAACCAAAGGAGCGGTCACGAGTTGTGAGGAGATTCTTCTGGTTCGGGAGGTTTTAAGGGCCAGCGGGAGGCGAGAACCTGGAAGGAGTGCAGACGGGTGGGAAATCAGCAAGAGAGGGGGCCAAATGGGAAGCAGCAAGTTGGTAGACTGGAGCCCTGGCAAGGCGAGAGAGGAGGAAAGATTATCTTTGAATGTTTGGGTAGACAATGCCAAGAAGCGTGTAGTACTTGCAGAAGCTAGCAGCGATTTCATCAACGTACTCTTTAGCTTCTTGACTCTACCGCTGGGCACCATTATCAAGCTTCTATCCAAAAACTCCGGTCTGGGATCCATTGACAATCTCTATGACAGCATCGAGAAGCTTGACGATCAATATTGGCAGACTAAGGCTTGTAGTAATATGCTTCTTAGCCCTCGAATTGCAGCCGAAAAATATTGTGAGCATTTAAAGCTCAACGTGGATGGTGACAATAACCCGAGAGAATTTTATTATTGCAAAATGGAAAGATGCATATCACACTCCAAATATTATTTCTCCTCTGTTAGGGACACAATATGTCATTATTGTGGAGAGGTTATGGATGAAGTTGAGCTGTGGGAAAAAGTTGAAATAATAGAGAATGATGAAGTATTCGTTAAGAAAAATAACGTCAAATACATAATAACCGATGATTTTCATGTCAAACCATATTCAATGTCGTACTACTATGATATGCTGAAAGACTCTGGTGTAGAAGATTTGTATCTCATGGAGGTGAGGACCATTGAGTTTGGAAGAGAAGAGGTATTCCTTTTATTTTTTAAAAAAAATCATTTGAATCTCTTCACAAAATAGGATTATCTTGATTTGCATAAGAAATAATTTTTTTAGTTGGCAATTGATTTTTTCAGCTTTTGAATTTACTAAAGAAATTACTAGAAGGAAAAGAAGTGCTGACAAAAATTTGCTTCCCTGATTTGTGCATTCGATCTACTACCCCTATATATTACGATGAAATGGAGATTAAAATTTTCGAAAGGGAAGATAATGCACAGTTCGAAACAAGTACGTTACAGATCACGCTCTTCCTGAATATAACAAACAACAATGTGGTGTGTGCAGAACTAAAAGAAGACTTAGCTAATCAGTTATTTAGCTTTCTCACATTTCCACTTGGCTCAGTGTTGGGGCTCATTGATTTTTCCAATTTCTTAGGATGCATGCCCAACCTATACAATAGCATTCAAGAATTAAAAATTGATTGTTTCACGTCAGAGGAAGCAAAAAGTATGCTGATATCGCCACAACTTCCACCCTTTTTTGGTTACAACAAACAAATGCTAAATATTCAAGAACACCCTCCTTATGTCGTAAATCGTATAAATATATGTAAGGAGGGATTGGGAGAATCTTACTCAAGTGAAATCGATCCAAAGTTACCTATGACAGATATTGATTCAAATGATGGATTTGTTGGGACTCAATCTTTTGTGGTAACAGATGACTTCCATTTTACTCCAATGTCCTCTTTATCTTTCACACAAATCAAAGAAATGCTGGGGCTTCGTGTTGACCACCTTGAGAAGAGGGAGATGTCTATAGGAAAGGCTCATGTGAGAATTCTCTATGATAATGCTTAATTCTAAGATATTTGTGTTATATTATTTCCATGTGATTTTCTTTTGTTGGTTGTCTTAATATGTTGCAGGTTCTTAATCTTCTTAGAGCCATGCTGGTCTCCAAAACAGTACTTAGTGATGCTCTCTTTCATTGTGCTAAGCAGGTGACGTAGAAGGCTTTTTGTGATTTTAAAGGGATAGTTTCTTAATTGTTTAGAACCCCGATGCTCTCAGTTGTTTTTCTCTTAAGTTGTTTTATGGCACTTTTATTTCAATTAATGTGTTGATGTCTCTGTTAAGAGATTTAATGTTCTTGAAAATTTTGTTGAATGAAGGAGTAAATCTATTGAGAGTAATCATTATTTCTGAATAACTTGAATTAATTTGTCTCTCCTATTGCTGCTGATCACAAAGAAATTATTGTGTGTGGAATCCGAATGCATTCGGACTCCAATCATAGCATGCCACGTCAGCGGATGCACTCTGGGTTCCATTGCATCCAATGATGTGGCGCATAGTGATTGAAATCATTCGGATTCCGCACACAATAATTTCTCGTCACATGAGCTTTTTGTGATTCTTACATGGATTATATAAATTTATGTGTCGTGTCTTCTAATAATTTATTAAATATTTTTGTGGATTAAACATATATTAACTAAATTATGCAGATGATGATATAAATTAGAAATTTAGATAAGTCAGAAAGGAGAAATAAAGAATTGAAGGAGAAAGTTAAATGTGTATATTTATGAATTCAATTGTATTATTTTTTTTTTTTCGCATATATCTTTCTTATAGTATCTAAAAGATGTTGAGTACTTAAATTATATAATAGTTTCCTTTTTATAAAATAATAAGCACAATCATATTTATAAATAATTATAATATATTTTCAAATAGAAATTATTTTTAAAATATTTAATTTGTTTTAAAGGCTCTAAAACTCATTTTGAAATATTTTGCACACTTTAAATGAATAATCACTTCAATTAAAAATCATAAAAATTTGAACTATACAGTTTGAATTTACGTGGTTTATTATTTATGGCGACCCCACGTAGTGGAAAAATTATTAGGTGCGGAGTCCGCACCGTTCGCACAAGTACTGGGTACCTAGTGGTACCCAGCAGTACCGAGTGCGGGTACCATATAAGTTGAGATCTAATGTTGTATTTCAAATTAAGGAAATATTCTAAATAAATGCTTGGTAATGACAACCATCTATTCAAATTTTAAAGTAATATATCACATATATTAATATATATTTTGAAATGTAGAAATCCTTGAAGTGCTTCAAATAATTTAATAGATGTTTAAACCGCTGTAATAGGTCAAAAAAAAGTACTGCAAAAATCTGATTTATTAGTAGTGAGCTCTCTATCACAATATGTAGCCACCAAGAAAAAAATTCAAAGGAAGAAAAGCTTTATTTTGATTCTATTTCTAACTTATGTTATCACATTACTTCACACACTACAATCAACACTTTCATTTTACTAAGCGATAGTTCCCAAACAATCATATATTTTCAAGGGAAAAAAAAAACATTCATATATTTTGATTTTTTTACACTATACAATATTCTTATGACTAACGGCATTTGCAATTTGCACTTTAGACCTTATTAGATATGCCTTATGAATGTTTTTAGGGGCTTTGCAAAAATTTTTTTATAAAGCTTTTAAATTGTTTGGGCTTTGAAATGACTTTATGGCGTTTGTATTCAAGGAGTATTTTATTTTTATAATTTTTAATTTCATTAAGGACCCTTAAGTCAATTTAATGAATATTCTGATGTTGAATTTATCACCAGAGAGTTTCAAGAACTGTAGGTTGTGAAATAATGTAAGCTTGCTATATTATAATAATGTCAGCTAATAAGAGACTGATAGCAACATAATTATTTAATTGATCAATGTCAGGTTGAGCATAAAATATTGATCTTTCATTAGCCTATTAGAAACCTTTCAAATCATGTCAAATTGACTTCTAATGGAGGCCATCTGGAACATTTAGGATACATTAATTACTTAGTAGGTCACATAATAAAGTGGAGAGAGAGAGAGAGAGGAATGATATGGAAGATAATTGCATGAGGAGAGAGAATTATCTTTGGTTAATGATATATAATTATGTGTGGGCCTTATATTATTGCATAATTGATATGACATTAGAAAAAATTATTTGATCAAGCAGTCAATATAATAGCTAAAATTTAAATTTAAGATCATTTGGACCCTGATTTATAGTTTATATAATTTTTTTTATAGAAATAAGCTTATGATTAAATTTTTTTTTTACTAGAGTTCAAATGAGCCTAAGTCATTCAACTAAAGCATAGATGAAAACATAGGGATAATGTTTGATGATCCACACGATCTCAAAATTTGAGTGCTTGCAATCAAAATGAACATCTTGATGATAGAATTCCAACGGGCCCATGATCACTTAATTTAAAGGTCATTGAGATACTTAAATATAAAAGAATAATTTATGACCAAGGGAATTAACCTTGACCGCCCAATGGAGTGTTCAGAAATTTGGTTACAATTTCTCCAAAGTAATGTCCAGTGTTAGAGGTTGATAATTACCATTAGAAATCATCAATTAAGCACTATTACTTGTTCTTTGTAGTTCAACCTCTATCACCTGATTGTCGTCTCTCAATCATCATTATCAGATGAATATAGTCGGTGAACTATAATTAAGAAATGATGGTCAAGAGATTATAATTAGGTGATGGTGATCAGAGGATTATAGTCTATGGATAGTGATTAAGTGACCATAGTAGAGCGACGTTGGTAGGAGACCATATTCAGGTAACATTTATCAGAGGATCATAGTCAAATTACAGTGGTAATAAGATTATAGTTAGGTGGTGATGGTCAGAGGGTCTAAGTTGGGTGATGAGATGTGGATACATAGTCGGGTGACTATGAATGGAGGATTTAAGTTTAGTTCAAAAATTGAGGTTAGAAGACAAAAGCTAAGTGATGATGGTTAGGACACTATAGGAAAGTTAGCAGTTTGCTGCTGATTTTTGATAGATTTTATGGCAGATTATTTTTTGTCAAAAATGGTGCTGATTTGCAACGAGAAATATATATATACATTTTTTTTTTTTTTTTTTTTTGCGACGGTGTTTTGGCTCAATTTTCGCTGCCAATTTGCTGCAAAACTTATTGACGAAAGATGAGTTATAATATAAATTAAAACAAATAGGTTTTTTGTGTGTTTTGTCTCTATGGCCGAGTGAAGAAGGGAGATGGTTTACAACTGGAGATGATTTTAATTTCGGGTAGGCCAGTCAAGCGGACATAGTCATGTGATAATAGTCAAATATGATAGTCAGGAAATGGTGGTTGGAAAAACATTTTTTGTAATGATGATAAAAAGTCATAGTTGGGTTACAACAGTTGAATGGCCAAAGTCAGGTGATAGTGGTCAAATGATCATAAACGGGTGATGATGATTGGAGGACCATAGTTGGGTGCCCGTTGTCATAGGATCATAATTAGATGAGAATGGTCAGATGATTGCTATGAAATAAGGGTGATCAAAAGACTATAATGGGGTGATGGTGGTCAAATGGCTATATTGGGGATGGTGATCAGTAGATTATATCGGTGATTGAGGTTGGAAGATCATGATCATAGTTGTACGATGGTGGTTGAGAATCATTTTGAAAGGGCTATATCTCAGTTGTTTTTTCTCCAAGTAATTATGTGATAATTAAGAAATATAAAAGTGGACATATAATGAGTTTGATAACTTTTTATTAAGGAAAAAAAAACTTATTAATTTTACATTAGGGTTTTAAGTGAGCCAAGCCTATTTGAACTCAACTCGCTAACAATAGCTCAACTTGCTAACGAGCTTGTTAGTCGAGTTTATTAAGCCATGAGCTTGAGCTCAAATTATAGCTCAAGCTCATTTCAATATATTTTAAAAATTATATACTTAAGATCATCATACCATTTTTGTATATATTCAAAATATTGGAGTTCTGGGAATCAAATACCTATCCTTACTGATGTATGACAAAGTTTGTCTTGCCAATAACCATGGTGGAGTATATATCTCTTCAAAAGAAAAACTTAAAAATAATTTTTAATTTTTCTTATCTCTTCAAAATAATTATGTTGACACAATATGAAAATTAATCATGATGAATTAATGATTAAACAAGTCAATTCTTTTTGTTCGAGTTTGAGATCTTTTGAGGAGCATTTGGATGCATCAGTACTGTTGCTGTCTGCAATACAAATTGTAAGATTTATGTGGATCATTGTAGTCTAATTGTTTATAACAAAGGCTATAAGGACTGCAAAAGTTTTAAGGCAAAAAATCATGAAATTAAAAAATCATAGGGATTGGTCTAGCTGAAAATGACCAAGTGGTGTTTGTCAAGGATTATAAATGATGCTTTTTCTTGTAATTGAGAAATGCGTAGCTCATATTTTATGGCGAAAGTTAGAAGAGCTCTATGGCATTAGTGCTATCTTTAAGAGACCGTTTATTATTTATTTGGTTACTCTATTGAGGAGGGAGGATTAGAGGCCAAGAAGTTCAACATAAATTCTAATTATGACACAAAGAGTCATAGTTGATATTGACGACATGAATCAATCTTATATTTGATGGCGTGCATTGACACTACTGGCCATAGTAGGTGATGAAGTTAACAGGCGTCGGTGTAATTAAACAAAAATGATTAGAGGATTGTAGTTGAGTGATCAAAAGACCATACTATGATTATGGGCGTTGGAAATTATGGTTGGGAAACAATTATTATATGCCATAGTTGGATAATGTTTGTTGGAGGCTTGTATTCACATAATGATAGCCAGAGGACATAATTGGGTAACAATGGCTGGAGGATTGTTGTCAGGCGACGGTGGTTTGAGGATCACATGTGGTTGATGGAGTGTAGAGAAGTGATGGTGGGCAGAGGACCATAGTTTAGTAATGAGGTTGGAGGAATATAATCTAGAGATGGTGGTCGAGAGGCCGTCATCAAGTGACAATGATGGAAGAATTGTAGTAGCATGACAAATTTTAGATAACAATAATCAGACGATAATGTTTAAAAGTTTATAGTCATACGAGGGTGGTCGGATGACGGTATATGAATTACTGTGGTTTGAAGATCATAGACGGGTGATAGTGTTCAAAAGACAGTAGTTGGGGAGCAATAGTTGGGAGACTATAGTTGACCGATGGTGGTTGGAGAATTATAGTGGGGTGACAAATGTCGAAGGAAAGTAGTAGGGTGATGGTGGTTGGATCGGAGTTCTATAATCTGGCAATGATGGTCGGAAGATCATAGTCGGGTGATTGCGATCAAAGGATTGTAGTCAGATCATTGTGGTTAGGGATTGTAGTTGAGTGATGGTGGTCTGAGAACCATAATTAGGTGATAAAGGATGAAGGATTATAGTTGAGTGTAGATGTTTGGAGGAATATTGATGGGCCATGGTATGCTGACAATCATAGTTTGGTGATGGTGGCTAGAGGACTATAGTTAGGTTACGATGGTAAAAGGATTGTAGTTAGGCAATAGTGAATGGAAGACAACGGTTAGGCGAGGGTGGCCAGCGGACCATGTTCATATGATGGTATTCAAAGAACCATAGTCGAGTGATAGGGATCAGGAGATCGTAGTGCGGTGACAGTGTTAGAGAGATTGTAATGGAGCATCAATTGTTGAAAAATTACGGTTGGAATATAATGGTCGAAGAATGGTAATATATTTATGTAGATGGATGGCTTTCGATGGTAGTTCAAGGATTTGAATTGAAAACTTTTTGTATTAATTTCACGACCATTGAACCTATGATTTCACTTAGCTTATAGTTCAAAATGAATGGTGCTTGACAAATTTTGTATAATAACTAAATGTTAAAAATATTGATACACTTGTATGTAACGCCTTATGTGATGAAGGCAGAAAAATTTTTTATCAATAGCTGTACTTCGGTACATGTATACACATATCAGCTCTTGAAGAATCTTTATAATTTCTTATTATCGTATAAAAAATTCCTCTCATTCGTGTTTGTTTTTTAAATATTATATCCGTATGTTATCCTTGAAATCTAAGGAAATATCATCATTTAATTTCTTATGAAAACTGAATCCACTCTTTTTTTTTTAAAAAAGCTTTACATATTTAATGAGAGAGTTTTAGATTTTATAAGGAGATGTGCAAAAAAAAGATTGATTTAAAAAACAATTATAGATATTCTACTAAAGAAATCTTTGGCTGTGGAGAAAAATGGAAGAGAAAATGACTTGCAAAGATTTAGCTTATATCTATAATCATTTATTCCATATAACATTAAAAATATTGAAGCTGTTGAAATGTATGTGCTTATTTGGTTGATTGAAATTATAAGGTAATTTATTTTACTCCATCTATTTTTTAGTCTTTAATTATAAGATTTTTTAGGCAATTATCTCCCCCCTTCAAGTTTTAAAATACTATGGTCTTTAGGCAATTGCCCCAACAAATAGTAAAAAGAATTCATCATTTTATTTATTAATTTAATTTTCAAAAATATCCTTACAACCAAAATTTTTTTAGTAAGAGCACTGACTCGAACCCTGCTAGGGGACGCTGCCCCCTTATTATTTAAAGGTCTTATCTTTTGGTAGCCCAGATATTTAATGACCATTTTCTTTTTTTGTCGCTATTGACCAATTTTTTATTTAAAGAGTCGAGTCAAATTCGAGGCAACACCAACAGTTATTTGTAAGCTAAAGTTTGCCCCCCTTGAAAATTAAGGCATGTTCCTCCTCTATGTATAAATCTTGGCTTTCTCCACGCATTGTATTTTTCTATGAAATTTGTGATATTTAGCAAGTTCAACCTTTCTTGAAAAGTAATTATCACATTGAGTGTTGTAGAACTTGTATTATTTTTTTATGTTTTGTGTAAAGATATGACAGATCAGTTACATTCCTCAGCCTCTTTGTGATCTGAAATTCTCTCAAACAAGCGAAACATAAGAAGCCCTTTGCATCAAAAATATCAACCCGCCTAGTCTCAGAAGTAGACATTGCTAACCAACATAAAAAAATGATTAGCATCATCAGAGATCTATTGCAATTCAAACATGAATAAAAAAAGACTTAATTATAAGCTATTGCATAATAAAGAGCACCAAATCAGAATAAATGGTATTAGGCATGGTTGTTTTTTTTTTTTTTTTAATGATAATTTTATATATACAAAAAACACACTATTTAATTTAGCTGTAGAAATTATAGATAATATGTAAGTTTTCATACTTTATCACATATTTTTTTCTTTCATAATGAATATAACGATTTAAAAAAAAAAATAAAACCGTCAATGCCAGTCCCAAGTTCGAATCAGAACGGTTGGGTTTTTTTTTTTTTTACTTCAATAATTTGTTCGCCCTAGAAAAGAAAGAACTCAAAGAAGTGACATTATGCAAAATCAAGAAAATTGTTAGCTTTAAGATGTAATGGTTAACACCTATCACATGGCTTTTTTGCATATTAATATCAACTAATGTTTTTTTCCCCCTCAAATGATGAGCACAAAATATGTGGGTTGAATATGTGATATTGAAGATATAACCATCTCTTTAACCAAGAGGTCAAAGGTCCATTCACATGCCTGTTTAATTCATAATAAATTTCTAATTTCATAAAAACATAATTGAGCGTATTATAAACATGATTTATATTTAATTGATGATGAATGTGATAAATTGGTTCTGGTTAGGCTTTATCATATTGGAGTTGATTATGGGTATATGCCTATATCAAATATAGTGCAAAAAATTTTTAATTTCATCGAGAACGGGCCTCAAAGTGTAAAAAATTGTAAAATTGATTTATTTTTTATAAGAAATGTTTGAATTTTGGGTTATCTCAACCTAAATTAGGCTTTGATTGATTTGGTTTTTGCTTATCAAAAAAGGAGTTACCAAAAAAGGATATTGAGAAAAAGATATTTCATAAAACGGAGTTTCAATAATTATATGGTGTATGAGTAATATTTTGTTAAGCACTTCTTAATATTTGAAAGTAGATCAAAATTATTTATTTAAGAGTTCAGCTTTAGTGATTTTATTATAAAAGACTAAATTACCCATCTATAAAATTTAATTATATGTAATTAATTTTTTTTATTTTACAAAGTAACATTTACAAAAAGTATGTATATGACATTATAAAAAAATTTATTTTATTACTAATTTATAATATCAAAAGTTTACATTATTAACTTACAATTTCTTAACATACGGTACAGTTAATAAATTTTAAATTATATTAATTTGCTATTACAGTTACAATTTTTCATTATTATTTTTCCCATTAAAAAACCTTATCTTCAACTATAGTACTAAATTTATATTCCAAAATGAATTTATTTTGTTAGAAAAAAAACAATTTCTTCATTTAAATATTATTTTGATTTTATTTCTTATCAAAGCAATATGTGTACAAATTCCTTCAATCAGAAACTTAAAAATTTTCATGGCATATTTATTTATTTCAGACATATTCAAAGCAACAATATTATGATATTTAAATTTTTATGTAATAATTTTTATATGGCTATCTATACTGCACATAAATCAGAGTAAGATATACATATCCAACTATCCAAATAGCTAATGAATCGTAGCTCATGTGGAATTGCTCTTTGAGTTCTAAAGAGATTGCGAGAGTAAAATAACTAGATGTTTCTACTCAGTTTTAAGAAAGATAGCTATTGTTCTGGAATCAAAGAAGCCGAAATGAAGAAAAAAAAAACATGAAAGGATAATCTTGATTTTAACAATAATTAAAATTTCTCTGCCAAGCATACTGCCATTATATAAATCAAGAATCAAACAAGTATAATAATTCAAAGGAAAAAAATTATAAAAAATAAATCAGCGATACCAAAGCTGGATCTGACTGGAACGACTTGAACGCCAGATCATAGAGAAAAGCGAGATGGTGCAGATCATCAGAACCAACATCACCAAATAGCAATACCAGCAATACATTGTAAGGAAATTCCTCAAAGCTGCAAGAATAGTCCATCTACTAGTGAAATTCAACAAGAATTAAAATAAACTATTCATGCCAAAAAAAAAAACTTTAAGATGGACATACTACAGAACCATGCACGAAAGTGAAATGAAGAGTAACAGTGAGAATACAGCTTATTGAAGATAAGTTTGTGAAATACATATTTTTGGGTGGTTCAGAGTAACTATAATTAGGGGTGAGGTAGAGTTAGGAGAAGCAGAAAATTGTTAAAGCAGAGTACGACAAGCACCAGAAGGAAGCCAAGTAGTGAATGAGATCACGGTCAGAGTAACTATAATGTAACCACTTGAAAAAGGAAGGAGTTTCAGCCTGGATGTGGATTTGTGCAAAGACCTTAGCTTTTAGTGATTTATATAATAGATTAAATTCTAATGAGGGAGAAACATATATGTTTAAGTTAACCAAACAAAGAAATATTTAACCTTCTGCACTGCAAAGATAGCAGGGATGCTACTCAATGAGCATTCTTATATTTTTTTAGTTATCTCCAATATCTCAAACATTACTAACATATTTAGTAAATAAATGTTGATGGGTTATTAATGATAATGAAATAGAATATTTAGGAAATTTATAATAAGTATGCATTGGCATATAATACAATGCTAATGATAAGAGGATAATCACAAAGGAATGACACTCATAAATTTTGAATGTTCATCATGTGGCCGATCATTTTATGTGTGTTGTGTTCATGATAATGTTGGGTGTGAGCTAAATGTGAAATATATGATAAGTCACATAAAAATCAATCAAACATGAATGTTCATGTAAATTAGAAGAGTAATTCTTAAAATTCAACTTGAGTACTCCGGATTCAACAAACTTATAATTAAATTAATCGACTTAATGAGATAATTTCAATGACACCAAAAGTAAACCGATCCAGGTGATATGATACAAGTCCACATAAGATTAGATCAAGCACTTAAAACATAGTTATTATTTTTAAAATATTAATTGAAGGACCAAATGATTTCCAAATTTGACATGCTTATAATAAAATTTAGCGACTCAATGAAAAAAATCCAACAAGCCTGAGATTGTTTAATTTCAGCATATTTAAGGCACGTAAATTTTGAAAGAATAATCTATGATCAATACAATCAATACAGACCATCAATTGTAATGTTTTTTGAACTTTGGCTTTATGTACATGGCGTGCCACCGTTAAAACTTATAAATAGATCTCCACTCTTCACATGAGGGGGAACCATAGCTTGATATTACATAAAGTTTAGAGGTTTAAAGAATCATGTAGCTCCACTCGAGCACCACTATCGTTGAACACCATCATCAAACCAATGCCCGATTTCCATCGTCAAATTATCACACAACTGCCATCATCAGACACTCGCTTAATTACCAATGTCATACCACTCGCACTTGACCTCCATCATCAAATTGTAACCATTTGGCTACTATTGTCGAACCTTCCTAGTTCCCACCAGACCAACATTGTCATTTGACCATCGCTACCCAATCACCATTGTTTGATCATCACATCTTGAACATCCTCGTTGTCGTGCAACTATTATCACTGGCACTACTCGACCACTATCATTGAACCACCATGGATATCAAACCACAGTAATCAAAATTTCATTGCCTGGCCGCCACATATAATCATCGAACTACCACCATCTGATCTTCATTATACAATCACCAACACTTGACCACCAGCATTAGGCCATCACTATTAGACCACCATTGATCAACAACTGTCACTTAATAATCATCGTTAAACCACGATCAATCATCACGATCCAAAAGCAGAACAGAATGATATTACAGCGTGCCCACCGTTTAAAACTTATAAATAGAGCCCCACTATCCACATGAGAGGGGGAACCATATTAGTCCATATTAATAACAAAAAGTTTTAGAGGTTTAAAGAATCATGTAGCTCCACTCAATTCACTATCGACCATCATCAAACCAATAATCTAGACTATCACACAACTGCCATCCGCCCAACAAGAATCATTGTATTCCTATCACTTGACCACAACCTTTCAAACATGTTTCATCCCTTATTGGCTCTATGATATGTTCAATGAGTTACTCGTACTCTTGTAATCTCACCTTTTCCCATTTAGGGGAAGAGTAAATCTTTCAAATCTATCCTAATGTAGTGGAAATAATTCAATCAATTATGGTTATGCAATTTTTTTCTCTTCCCAAGTTTTTTAACATAAAACTCTAGTATCCCTCGTGTTCTTTTTAATTATTTATTTATATGTGGGATCTTTGTGCAAATCTAGAAAACAAAACTCTATCATTCTGCAACCACAAATTTTCTAGGTAGAAAACAACATAGGCTTGGCATCCCTAGTTTAAAGATTGATCTTTTGAATGAATGAGTGTTGGAGTTGGAGGTTTTATTGTTGATGATTGTTATGCTCGTTGACTATCAAATAGGTGTCTTTTGGGCTTATAATGGTGAGAGTTTTCCTCACAAATGATGGCAAATTAATTTTTGCATTCGACGTACTATCCTGATATATAATGACGAAATCAATATAAAAATTTTTTGAAAGTAAATGCAACACACAACTCAAAGTAGGGAAGTTACATATCAAACTCATCATAAATAGAATAAATAACAATGTGGTGTGTGTGGAGTTAGGAGAAGAGTTTGCACATTAATTATTTAGTTTTCTCACATTTTGACTTGGCTCAGTGTTGGAGCACATTGGTGTTGACCTCGATTTTCATTCGAGTGCCCTCGAGGGACTATCAAACCCCCGTTGAGTCCAATTCAAGCTTGAATCAGCTCGAATTGAGTCGAATTAGACTCAACCTTATTCGATTAAGCCTGATTAGTCCATTTAGTTGCATCGAGTTTGATATGATTCGAGTCGTTATTTTATTTAAATTTAATTGTGTTAATTTGATAAAATCAATTTGAATCCAAATTAATCCGAATCCGATCTGATTTTTTGAGATTGGTTTTAATTCAATCCGTTTGATTTAATTTTTTTTTTTCTCATGAATTTGATTTTGTTCCTATATCAAGAACTCAAATGACGGACTCACCCGTGGCAATGCGAGGAGGGGACGCCTGAAAGTAGCAGCCGGAGGTCTTACCTGCAAGAAACTAAGAGTAAAAGCAATGGAACAGTAATTTGGAAGAGAAAGTAATCTTCGATTTCTGTATATCCTTTCACGGTTCCTTTTGCAGCTATATATGCCAGAGGGTTTCTCCATTAATAACTAACAAAAAGAAAAACAGAGAATGTGCAAAAAGTAAGGTAGTGGCCACTATGTGCATCTCTTGTTCCTGCGGAGTAGGCTAGTAGTCCGCATCATCAAACCAGCAAAAAAGATTTCATCGAAAATTCAAATTCAAATATTGAGCCAGGTGATACGCTTATTTTAGAATGAATGCAGGGGCGTAATAGGGCATGATTTGGAAAGCTTCCTTTTTTTTTTGACGAGTATTTCCTCCATATGAGGCCGATCTCCATGGATTTGGAGGGAAGGAGTCAAGCTCTCGCGGTCTCTCCCTGCTGTGTTCGCAGAAGCCCAGTTCGCACATCTGGACCGAACCCCTCCTTCTCTCCATCTTCTCTAGAGCGGGAAGCCCAACGCCAGACTCTCCCATTCTATCCGCAAACTCCAATGAAGCGACGACTACAGGGAGGCGACCCGATCCTGCTTGCCCTAACCAAACTCTGGTATCCCTATCCCTATTTCTTTTCCTTCATCTTCTTGATTCTTCTCTATATCTTTTCTCAAATCTTCTTGTTCCCTTCTCAAACACGGTTCAGATTTTCTTTGTAGGGATAGGAATATGAGCTGCTTTGCTTTTATAGTCCTCAATCAGCCATTACCTCTTGAAAGCAAAAAAAAAAAAAAAAAAGGAAAGGAAATCTAGAAAATATGGTTGAGAGATTTGTCTTGCTTCTTGTTTACAGAATCCCAGTGCTTTTCTTGGGTTGATTGAGGTTGGAATATGTTTTTTTTTTTATAAAGATGCATTAATGAAAAATAGTTATGATTCTTGTATTTCGATCTCAACTCACCCGATCTTATTGATTTGTTCTCCTCCCATTTATCTGTACAAAGCATCTCATGGGCCTTTGTTCGTTAACGTTGCATGTTTCTACTGTTTCTAGTGAGTAAAGTGTATTAAAGTTATTACCATTTGGGATTTGTACCAATATGAAGATATGCCTTGCAGAAATTGCTTTTGTTTGTTACAATATGTAATTTGTGTTGAGCCTGCGTATTCATGCAGATAAAACTTCAATTCATCTTTTAGGTGAAAAATCGAATGTGTCTTACTTGAGTATTCTTTTGTTGGATGAATAGGCGTGACATGAGTTACGTGTAATTTTTTTTTTTTTTTGGCTCTTCCTCAAATTAATCAAGTATGCTTGCGAGGTTTCTTTCATTATGTGGTTGGAATATTCTCTTAAAGTGTAGGAAGAACTTCTTGCTTGAAAGATGACCTAGATATATTTATATATTTTTTAAGGAAATCTGTATAGTTTTGTTTGACAAACAAATGCACAGGTGCATCATTCGTTGATGGCTCACCCCCTCATTTTCCATCGCCTTCTTTATCATCTTACTATATCTCATTAACATTGCTCTGATTGATTCACATGTTGGAATGATAAAGATTATGAGGGGTTGTGTTGTGAAGTTTTTTTTTCTTGATATAAAACCTGGGAGGTTTTCTTTAAATCCGATTACATTGAGAAAGATTTCTGTAGAGTGAGATTTAGTTGTTTGAAGCATTTCACCAATTTGAATAAATTGAAGCTTTCAGTTCATATTAATTTAGAGATTGGATACATTCGGTTTTGTGGTTTCTTGTTTTCCATATGACCCGAGAGTGAGAATTTGCTAGATTTCTATTGGATGTTTGGTATTCTTATGCTATGGGATATTTCTAATACCCTATTGCCTGATTGTTGAAATTGAGAGCAGAGAAATTCATTTCTCTTTTTGTAAGAAAGAGGGAATGGACACGTGAGAGCTCAGATACATTTAGATATAAGCATATTGTTATCATGAAAGATGAGTGACTGCTCCTGCTTCATTTTGAATAGTTGTATTTTCTTTTTTCTCCTTTACAAAAATCTGAGAGAATCAGTGGTTGATTATAAAAGAATGGATCGTGTGGTTTTTCTTGAGAGATAAAGTATGGAAGGATTCGGTCACATGTTTTATTGTACGTGGTGTGAAAGTTCCAAACTGTTTTGGGAACGAGTTATGTGCAGATTTTTCACCTCTTTTGTGTGCCAAACTGTTTTGGGAACGAGTTATATGCAGATTTCCACTGCTTTTGTGTTCCAAACTATTTTGGGAGCAAAGTATATGCAGATTTTCACTGATTTTGTGTTTGGAACTATTTTGGGAATGAGTTAGATGCATATTTCCACTCATTTTCTTTTTGTGTTCCAAGCTATCTTGGAAACGAATATCAGAGAGCATTCATTCTTTTATATATATATATATATATATATATTTGAGAAATGTTGGGATTTTTTTTTTTTTGTGCCTTAAAAGAAATGTTGTTGTTTCATGCCGATTGGAAAGCCTCCTCGAGCTTTGGAAAGAAATGTTTACATGTGTGCAAGAAGATTTTGGTTAGATTGGAAAATCTCATATGCATTTTTTTTATGTCGAATTGTATGTGAGCATTTGGTAGAATATGATCGGTGAAGCTTTATACATATATTCGTGCTTTGTTTTATAAGTGTGCATTCTCTTCTTACGATTTAAAAAAAAACAGTGTTTTTTTTTTTTTTTTTAGACGGACTTCTTGCTCGAGGAATGGTTTATATTATCTTTGAATATCTTAACTTTGGCAAGGGTTGTTTATTATGCAGGGGAGCAAATTCATGAATTTGGGTTTACAAGCTTCTTTTGAGATTTTGTGTGGCATACAGTGTGAAGGTGGAAACTTTTGGCAGGAAATATTCACGGGCCTTACGTTTCAAATGTAATTATTCTTGTAGAATTAATTCAACATTGCATTATGCTATTGGGTTATTTTCTTGAGCTTCGAAGATGAGTCTTATGTGGTTACGTTGATGGAGTATTTTCCTGAGAATGACAAAATGGTATAAAAACCACTTTCTTAGAATTATATAGTAGTTGTGTTTTGACATCAAACAAATTAGTTGCTTGTTGCTTGATTTGGAGAAATATAACTTTGACTTTCATACATGTATAGTTTCATTAAGATAGCGTTGGTGGAGATATGAAGGAAGATTTGGTATCTGTTCAAAACTTCATCTATGAACTCCAAAAGTCTATTTTCCCACATTTCTTTGGTTACTTAGTGATCATGAGTCTTGGGAAGAATATCTTGCATTACCTCATGTTGAATGTTCATTTTTGGAAGGAGTGTTGAAATGCCTCTTTGTGTAAGTGAAGTGCAGTTGCTTGAAATACTTCTTGTTAGCGTTGGTGGAATGAAGTGTGTTGGTAAGTAAGTTTGTTTGAAGGATGGTTGGAAGGTTGTTAAAAAGAAAGACATAGCTCGTTTTCTCCCCTTTACTTCTTTCCCATTCCCTTTCTACTACTTCTCTTTTCTTTGTGCCTCTAGATAAATAAGGAAAAAAATGTATTAGGTATTTCCAAAACCCAAAATCCCAAGGAGCAAACAACCAAGCTAGTGAGCAAGCCCGAAGAAAGGTACGTTCTTATTTAATTGCATTTCATTTCAGTTATTTATCTATTAAATATTATTGTGCGCTAATATAACCTTTTACCTTTTCTGTGTTCTTTGCGAGGTGTTTTTGGGAAAGGAAAAAAAAAGACAAGGAACTTCGGAGCACTAGACGAAGAAGCATAGACAATCGGATCCGAGCATCAGTCGTTTCATTCATTCTGGTGGGGGCACTACGGTCAGAACTATCGGGTCATAGCTCCCGATGCTGTAAGTTTCTTAGAACTTAGAAGCCTTTAGAAGCCCTTTATGCGTGCGCTTCCCCACCCTTAGGACCTTGTAGAAACTTCAATTATTAGGTTTTTTTTTTCTTATTTTATTATAGATCACTAAACCCTTTTACACACACGTACATGTCCAAAGGGTTAGAAACAACTTTTTTCTTCCTTACAACACTAGTGACACCTAAGGGCAATAATTAAGGATCGAGTCATAAAAAATTTAGACTTTGGGTGCATGCTCCTTTTAGGATAGAAACATAAAACATATAAAACTTAGTGACACGTTTTCTTAGGATTAGTGTGCCATAATTTATTAATCATTAGTAAAAAAAACCTATAACAATCCAAGTCAAAATGCATAGAAAATCCTTAACTTTCAATCAAAGTGTAATCAACACACATAATCACTAAAATATAAAATGAGAATGTGAACTTAAAGTAAAACTGATCAATCGATTAATCACCTTCTAACAAGTCCCAAATCTAAAAGATGTGAACAAATTTAACTCAAACCCAAAAGATTCCTGATCCCCTTTTTGGGAACTGGGAAGAATAATATTTGATTCTAAATCGAGAGTATATGTAATTAACCAGCGCCCGTGGGAAACGAAATTTCACAACAAATAAACCCCATTCGAGCTAATGTATCGGGCGGGGGAAGCCCCGTGACACTGATCAAGTAATGCATACTATCACCCATCGAGGTGCGTGAGCGAAAATCGCTATCCTCAATGGTTGATCGTATGTACGATCTAATCTGTCCTTCCATTGTCCCGCTTGAGAAGAGCGCGGAGGCCTGCGATCGCTTTTATACCTCGGGGTGGTGCGGTCTTATACCCTCTGCACTCTGCTGCGGCGGTGTCCTTTTGGAGGTCCACAATTTGTAGTTCCAAATTCTTAGAATGCATGACCGACTTATACAATAACATTAAAAAATTAAAAATTAATTGCTTCAAGTTAGAAGAGTAAAAAGTATGCTGATATCACCGCAACTTGCTCCCTTTTTTTGACACAACAAACATATATTAAGTATCGAAGAACACTCTCCAGCAGTAAAATAACAAATAATTGGCTGTCGCAAGTGCTACGGGGATAACAAAAATATACCTTACAATACTAGTACGTGTAAAGATGGAGTACATCAATCTTCCTCTAAAGTAATCAATCCAAATTTAGCCAAGTTAGATAACTATTTAAATGGAGGATTTGTTAGATGGCCTCAAATTTTTTTGATAACAGATGACCTCCATGTTACTCCAATGCCCCTTTTATCTTTCAAACAGGTCTTAACTTGCCATGTAGATCACCTTGAGAAGAAGGAGAAGACAATTTGAAGGCTCAGGTGAGGTTTCTTAATGATAATGCTTAATTCTAAGATATTTGTAAGTTTGCATTTGCATTATTATTGTAGTTTAGCATGAATTGAGGAAGATGCTTATTAGTTTTGGATTTTAATTATGTTGTAGGTTTGTGCTATGCTTAAATCCACACTGATATCCAAAATAGCACTTAGTGATGCACTCTCACCTTATTACAAGTAGCGATGCATAATAGTTTTTTATGCCTTTAGAAGGGCATTTTTTGAGATAATTGGGAAGTGCTACTCTATTGAATCGATAAGAACTCCATAATCAATAGCTTTTTTCTAACAAAATTTTTGGAAATTATGTGATCTATTTTCAGTTCCATGTTTGCATGCAACCATTTTCAACCATTTATTATTATTTGATTAGTTACTCGATATTTTTATCTAAAAATTAATAATAATTAAAGCATGATAAAGATAGTGTGATTTAACATTGGTTGGCTGGAGAAAGCACTTAAAAGAAAATGACAATTTTTTTTTTCTTTTGAATAGCCCTTTATAAGCTGATCAAAACAGTTAGGAAATAAACTCATTATCATTTTTGTGGTGATTAGCATGTCCTTATTTGGTGCATGACACTTGATAATATTTGTTTGATTTAATGTAAAAAAGATTATCAAAGTACTCCAAATATAGGAATTTTAAAATTATTGGTGTTTCCTCTGAAGTAAAAGAAATGTAGCATAAATTTTAAAGTGTTTGAAATTAATCATTTAATTCAATTTTGGTGTATTTGAAAATAATTAAATTTGATTAATTCTAAGTGCATCTTTAATTCTCTATTATTGCCACTACAAGACACCACAGCTGCACAACCTCTCGCTCACCGACTGATGTCATATCCATTGCAGGCCGCATTGCCCACCATACTCCACATATCATTGCTAC
Organism: Dendrobium officinale; assembly: GCA_019514585.1. Taxonomy (NCBI): domain Eukaryota; kingdom Viridiplantae; phylum Streptophyta; class Magnoliopsida; order Asparagales; family Orchidaceae; genus Dendrobium; species Dendrobium officinale. Next base: position 6,637,950 of record CM033685.1, on the reverse strand, counting down.
CACCATAGTCGTAGCCCGCTTGCTACTAGCCACCACCATTGTTGTGCTTTACACTGTATTCATTTTACTTAAGTCAAATAAAAAATTATAATCATTTGCATTTATTTTATGCTAATCAAAACAATTTCAAAAATTTCAAATACATTACATTCTTTTTAAACTCAATTACATTTTACTTTTTATTCCTTTTTTATTCATTCAAATGGCCTCCAATAGCTCTTATTTTTAAATCCAAAAAATCCCCTACTGGCCAGATCACGTCACTGGCCACCTTCCAAGCTCTACTGCCCATCCCAACTCTAGCCCTCTTCCCCATTCACTTTGGCCAAGCAAAGAGGGCGGCGGGATGATTTTATTGTCCAAACAGTTGAACTACAGCAGCTCGAACCATGAAAGAAATGTAAGGGGACTGTCGGGGTCTTCTTCTTCCATTCGGCCAAAATAAAAAGGGAAAAGCTGCTTCCATTTTGGATGACTGGAGACATATACAAGAGAAGAAAAGGTAAGAGGAGCATTCAAACATTTTCTCTACATGTTTTGCAAGTTTCAAATCTAATAAAAATATAGTTTGGAGCTTCATAAGTTTGCTTCTCAAGATGTCCGACAGTGAAAATGTTTCATAGTTTTCTTAAGCTGTTGTTTATCCATTTCCCGATTCAGCTAATGTTGTAGTGAGAAGTATGATATATGTTAATTATTTTCTCCTTAAACGAAGCATTGCAACTCTCATGAGGGAGTTAAACATTCAAAATGATAAAAGATACCTGTATTAGTACCTGTACACACTTGTATTCTGTTACCATTCTTATACCTGTATATAGTATTAGGACTTAGGATCAGCTCTATATATTGAGCTCCTGTATATGCCTTTTGTATTCGATAATAATGAAACTTAGTTCATTCTCTGTTTTCATGGTATTAGAACAGGTTCCTTCTTCCTCCTCTCTTTGAGTTTCTTTCTTCTTTCTTTCTCGTCTTCTCTTTCCTCTTTTTCCTGGCAATGGATGTCTCCTCTACATCTCAGACTGCAAATCATCAAGAAATCGCGTTGGACGATAGTTGCGCCACACCTGTCGCTCTCAAATTTGTGATATCTAACATCAAGATCATCGTACCTACACAACTTTCTCCCTATAATTACCTTGTATGGCGATCTCAAGTGCTCAAACTATTGAATGCAAATGGATTCTCCTCCTTTCTCCTCCCGTCGGCCTCCTCTCCTGCTCTGTACAGAGATCCCTAGATGGCCGCAAAGAATCCAATTTGAAATACAATGAATGGATTCTTGTTGATCAAAACCTGGCAGCAACATTGTGTTTTTCCCTCTCACCATCGATTCTTCTATATGTCATTCATCTTGAATCAACTTCTGCTATTTGGTCTACTATCGAACGTCAACTTCAATTGTCCAATTGATCACGCGTTATACATCTAAAAAATGAGCTACACAATGTTCAGATGAAAAACCAGATGTTGGCGCAATATCTCACACAAATTAATACCATTGTGGACAACAAAACCTCGGCGGGAGCAATTCTTGATCAAGAAGACATCATTCTTTACACATTGAATGGTCTCTCACTCTCATACAACACCTTCAAGACGTCTATACGCATGATGTTGCATCCAATCGATCTTGGATAATCTTTATTCCTTGTTGATCAGCGAAGAAATAAATATTCAAGCAGAATTTGTCCGACAACTTACCGTAAGTAACTCGTCTACTGCGCTTTATTCCCACCGAGGATGCGATCGACGAGGACGTGGATGATCTTCATTTCAATCATCAAGAATGAATAACGCCAGTAACCTTCAATGTCAAATTTGTAACAAACGTGGGCACTCTGCAAACAATTGCTGACATCTACTAAACACTTATGTCAACCCATCTGAAGCTCAATCTCATAACTCTTCGTCTCGGGCCATGGTTGCGACGATTGACAACACAAATTCGGACTAGTACATGTTTTTGGGAGCATCAACATATATTACAAATTCCTTTGATAATCTATCGCAAGCCACTTCGTACAGCGGAAATGACAATATCACGATAGGTGATGGCTGATCTTTACCTATTGCTTATTCCGGCAGTGGTATTCTGCCAACACCTTATCATAAGCTTAATCTTCACTCTCTATTTCATGTTCCAAATTTGTTTCACAATCTTTTATCTATTTCTAATCTAACTCAAGATAACAATGAATATGTGTGTTTTGATCCTCACGGCTTTGTTATTAAGGGCTTGAAGACAAATCGAACTCTTCTATCGGGTCCAAGTAGCAAGGGGTCATACCCTGTTTGCTCGACCAATTCTCAATCTTCCTCATCAAACTTCATCTCTGTGGCACCAAAGACTTGGTCATCCGCATCCTCAAACCATCCATATATTTTCTACAAATAATAAATTTCTGCATATACCAAATAATGTTTCTTTTTTCTCTAACGGTAAGGCCTCCAAAGGCCATAAACTTCCGTTTTCTACATCTTTTGATAGAGCATTTTTTCCGCTAGCTATCATTCACTCTAATGTTTGGGGTCCTTCCCTGGTTCATTCACATCAAGGATTCATGTATTACGTTGCTTTTATAGACGATTTCTCACGATTTACTTTAGTTTTTCCTATGAGACACAAATATGAAGTTTTCTCTATTTTTCTTAATTTTAAATGTTTTGTCAAAGAACAAACTAACTTTCAGATTAAATGTATCCGCTCTGATGGCGGCACGGAATACTTGAATTCCAACTCCAGTAATTTCCTTACCCAACAAGGTATTCAAAATCGAACATCCTGCCCCTACATGCTTGAACAAAACGACTCGCACGTTGCTGAACAATGTCTTGCTTTCTCACTCATTTTAGCCAGATGCTGTCCTAACGGCATCATATCTTATTAACCGTCTACCATCCTCAACAAACAACTTCACTCTTTCTAAGGTAATGAAAAAATTTGTGAACGCAGACTTTGTCAAAAGATTGATGGATAATTGATTTGCTTTTATAACAAATCAAATATCCTCCTTATTTTATTATAAAATAAATTCATGATTTATTCTCCTAATTGGAACGATAGGAGAATGTGTTTATCATCCTTTTAGATGATTTATACATTCCTTATGCTGCATCCGATTAGGAAAATAAATTATAGTTTTCTTTCTTTAGAATTGACAGGAGGACATTAGTTTACCCTTTGGGGCGGTATGATGTATAACTATGTAGATCTATGTTGCATCGATACGGATACGAAACAAGTCAATTCTTAAAAATACAGGATACATATACGGCGCGAATACAACATTATAATATATAAATCATACATAAAAAATTAAGTAATCAAAGCGTAGTATTTGAAATGACAAAAAAATTGAATTGATCTCTAATAGATCATCATCATATCTAATTCTTACGTGACTAGAGCTCATGAATTTGAAATATAAAAATTTTCGAGTAAAAGTGTAGATATAATGTAGATATGTTGGATATGTTGGGGGTCCAAGGGGGCGATGCCCCCTGGCAGTGTTCAACCTAGTACCGAGTGTTGCGGAGAGGTACTGAGCGTTACCGAGTTCTGGTACCGAGCAGTACCGAGCAGTACCAACTTCCTGTATCATTTTTTCCTTTTTTAATAGGATATGGGTATCTGATACGTGTCCGGTCAAATTTAAATAATATTTTAATTGAATACGGCAAAGCCGTGTACGACACATATCCGTTCCTTATCGGAGGCGTATCTGTCTCCGACATGTGTCCGATACATCATGCCTCATAAATAGGAGTATCTGTGCTACATAGATGTAAATTTAAAAAAAAAAAATCTTAAAATATAAATAAACCAAATCATGTGGGAATCGAAGCATTTTAAATTTTAAAAATTAAAGAGTTTTCACACCCTTATCGACAACAATGCCGCAACCGGCTCACATATTGACACCGAGGATATCATTCGTTATATACTCAGTGGGCTGCCATCCTCCTAAAACTCATTCAAAGCAGCCATTATAACTTTCCTTCTCCCCATGAGCCTTGAAGTTATGTATTCCCTCCTCTACAGTGAAGAAATATATATACAAAATGAAATACAGAAGGATACTCATCCTCTACCCGACAACCAAGTCATCTATGCCTTTAGCATTAGCTCGATCAGAGGCAAATCGTTTCTATAAAGATCAACTGCGGTCACGAAGCTCGCTTTAAGACAACGAATACTACTAGCTGACCCCCATCCGCTCTCAGTTTCAACACACAACGACCAACCTACCAAATCTACGATAAAATTGGCCCTTTCACCCTGTCTTGCTTGCACGGATGTAATCTTCAATATACCCGCTCTCCTTCCTGGACTCTGAGAGCTCTACTATCACATCCCCAACCTCCACTAACCACTGAATGTGTCTTGACCTCTAGCATATATACCCATCTAACTTATGAAGCCTACAACCTGCAACACTCCACTACATATCAAGGAACTGACTCAATCTCTATTGCCAACGGCTCCTCCCTTCCCATTCAACACAGCGGCCAAGGTATTCTTCCCCAACCGGATCCAACTCATAAGCTCTGTCTCCTTAACCTTTTTCACGTCCCTTCCCTCTCTCATAACCTCCTTTCTATTTTTTAGCTCACTTCAATAATAATTTCTACATTTCCTTTGATGTAAATGACTTTGCCATCACCGATCTTCAGGACAATCACACTCTGCTCTGTGGAAAATTCTGCGATGGACTTTATCCCATTCGAACGACAACATCTCCCACCATTCAAGCTCTTCATTCCAAACTCGCCTCAATACCACTTTGGCATGCACGCCTCGGCCATCTTCACAACCGAGTAATGTCTATTTTATCTAGGTTAATTCCTTATTTATGTAATTCTCCATCTTCATTTCTCTGTCAATCTTATAAAGTGGCCAAAAGTCATAAGCTACCTTTTCCCAAAAGGTAAAATCATGTTATTAAACCACCTTGTTACAAATATCTTAGAATTAAGAATTACTATGGAGACTCATCACCTCAGCCCTTCCAATAGTCATATCCCTCTTCTTAACATTGCCAATCTTGAGCCTTTGCTTTCCTCAGATCTAATGTAAAGATAAAACAAACAATAAAGCAATATGGAGCTCACCCATTATAAAAAAAATTGAATTTTTTAACAAATCATTCATCTAAGTTTTTATTTTTCATGGCTAACTTTGGATTGATTTCTTCAAAGCAGGATTGTTGTACTCCATTCTTACACTTAGCCATACAAGATACATTTTTATTATCTCTTTTGCACATTTTACACTCATTTATACATTCTATGACTTTTATAGATTCTTCTTTGATATATAATATTTGTTTGTTGTAGCAACAAAAGTAAAGAAATTGTGATGATATTATCATATTTTTTTGCTTCCTTTAACTTGAAGTAAATAAATTTTAATTCTTGTATCCTATTGTATAAGTTGTGTATGCATCATAAGGAATTGAAATAACTAATGAACTTAATATTGAGCTAAGAGGAAATGTGAGAAAACTAAATAACTTATTAGCAAATTCATCACCAAGCTCCTTACACACCATTTTGTTATTTATTTTATTTATAATGAGTATAATATATAACTTCTCTGTTTCGAGTTGTGCATTGTCTTTGCTTTCAAAATATTGCATCTTCATTTCTTCGACAATCGAGCAAATGCACAAATTAGGAAAATAAATCTTTGTCAGCACTTTCTTTCCTTCTAGTAATTTATTCAATAAATTCAAAAGCTGAAAAATCAATCATCAAAGTAAAAAATTTCTTGAACAAAAAAAGAGTCCTAAATGAATTAAAAGAAGAATTTTAAGGGAATCTCTTTTTTTTTTGAATTTTGAGGTTCTCTCCTCCATGAGATAAATCTTTTATACCAAACTCATTCAGTATATCATAATAGTGTGACACTGAAATTGGTTTGACAAGAAAATTATCGGTTATTATGAACTTGACACTCTTTTTCTTAACAAATTCCATATTTTATTGTTATAACTTTTTTTCATAGCCCAACTTCATTCATAGCCTCTCTATAATAATGACATCTTGTGCCACCAGCATTGGAGTAATAACATATAGAGTGTGATACACAGCCTTACATTTTTGCAGTGATAGAGTTCTCTTGGGTTACTGTCGTCATTCATATTAAGCTTTAAATTTTTATAATGTTCTTTGACTGCGCTGCGAGGGCTGAGAAATATATTCCTGCAAGCCTTAGTCTACCAGTGCTGTTGGTCGCCAAGCTTTTCGATGCTGTCATAGAGGTCAATAGATTGCATGCCAGAGTTTTTGGAGAGAACCTTGACATTAGTGTCCAACAGTAGAGTTAGGAAGGTCAATAGAATGTGAGCGAAGTCGGTACAGACTTCTCCAAACAACGCTCATTTCTTATTATCCACCAAAACCTTTAAATATAGTATTGTCTCGTAAGCTCATATATGGTAGACACAGAATAAAAGTTTTAGTTGTCCAGATCAGAGATGAATGCATAAGAACAATAAGCAATAAGTAATAAACTGCAGGTAATAATAATGTATTTTTATAATGAATATATTATTGGAGATGAAGTTGAATGATAAGTTTATATTTAAAAGAAATTAATAAAAAAAAAAAGAAATTAACATATATCTTATACCACTGTTTATATATATATATATATATATATATATATATATATATACATATACATATATATAAACATTATATTTAACATTTTATAAGTTTGCTACATATGGTTATTGGCTGTTGATGTTGCTTCTTTTTCTTATATATAAGCACATCGATCCAGCTCTAATAATAGAGAGAAAACTGCAAGCGTTGAGGCTCAAATTATAACGGAGTTTCGAGCAGTCATGAGAACTAATCATCATCTTCTTATTCTTCTTATAATCCTTTTCTTTTCACTTGTCGGAAAAATCACATCAGCTGCCAGAGGCGGCGAGCTTCGCCGGAAAGACTTTTCCGGCGACTTCATCTTCGGAACAGCCTCCTCGGCTTATCAGGTGTGTTTCAGAGGCTGTAAATAAATAATAAAATTGAGTATTTGATTTTATGCACTTTTGAAGTATTTTCTTCGTGTCGTAGTAGCTAGCGATTGAAACTAATTGCGTGACTAAAGATCAGTTGGGGCAAAAAATAAAATTCAGAGGGTCAAATTACAAATAATTTTTACTATACTAGAGCTTACTTTTTTTTTTAGGAAGAACAATTTTCCCTCTGAGCACTACATAGTTCAGCCCTCATCATGACTGTAAGTAAAAGTATGAAGGAGATGTAAGTGAAGGCGGCAGGGGACCAAGCATTTGGGACACTTACACATAGCTATCGAGGTCTCTCTCTCTCTCTCTGAGTAAATTATTTTTAGAAGATTTAAATAGGAAAAAAATTATAGGAGAATATCTTTATTTCAAAATATTTAAATTTATATTGAGACTAATGAACTCATGATATTATATAAAAATAATAATCTTAATATAAATTTATAAACTTTAAAGTCCATTCTAAAAAAATATGTGAGAATATTTTTAAGTAAATTTTAATTTATTTAAAGTTATTCATAAAATCAATTTACATATTTATTATTATTATTATAATAAAATCAATTTACATATCTAACCATTAATTATCTATATTTAATAATATACTTTTTAAATTATTTGTAATTTGACTCTCTGAATTTTATTTTTTGCCCCAACTGATCTTTAGTCACGCAATTAGTTTCAATCGCTAGCTACTACGACACGAAGAAAATACTTCAAAAGTGCATAAAATCAAATACTCAATTTTATTATTTATTTCCAGCCTCTGAAACACACCTGATAAGCCGAGGAGGCTGTTCCGAAGATGAAGTCGCCGGGAAAGTCTTTCCGGCGAAGCTCGCCGCCTCTGGCAACTGATGCGATTTTTCCGACAAGTGAAAAGAAAAGGATGATAAGAAGAATAAGAAGATGATGGTTAGTTCTCATGACTGCTCGAAACTCCGTTATAATTTGAGCCTCAGCGCTTGCAGTTTTCTCTCTATTATTAGAGCTGGATTGATGTGCTTATATATAAGAAAAAGAAGCAACATCAGCAGCCAATAACCATATGTAGCAAACTTATAAAATGTTATTCCACTTCCAAACTTATAAAATGTTAAAATAATGTAGCAAAGCTCGCAACAAATATTTTTAACACCATATGATAAAATCAGTCCTTAGTAAAATTATTCAACAAATTCTTAGCTTATAAGTGTAAAACCATAATAACTGGCACATGTAAATCTAATATTCTTTGTATAAATATAAATAGTGGTGTAAGGTGCAAGCTAATTTCTTTTGAGTATAAGTTTGTTTTTCCACTTATCTTCAAGAATATATTAATTCATTGTAAAAATATATTCTTATTACATGTAGTTTATTACTTATCGCGTTATGTTTTCAGGCATTTATCTCTGATTTGAACAACTAGAACATTTATTCTGAGCCTATCATCTATGACCGACGAGATAAAATTATCTTTGAAGGTTTTGGTGAATAATGAAAAGAAATAATAATTTTTTGGAGAAGTCAGTACCGACTTCATCCACATTCTCTTGAGTTTTTTCTCTATCGTTGTACATCATTGTTAAGCTTCTCTCTAAAAACTCTGGTCTGCAGTCTATTGGCAACATCTATGACAGCATCGAGAAGCTTGACAACCAACAATACTAGTGGACTAAGTCTTGTAGGAATATGTTTATTAGCCATTATAGTGCAGTAAAAAAACATTGTGATGATTTAAAGCTCAAGATGGATGACGACCCTAACCCAAAAGAGATCTATCATTGCAAAATGGAAGACTGCATATTATGCTCTATATGTTATTTCTCATATGTTAGGGACACAAGATGCCATAATTGTGTAGAGATTATGAATGAAGTTGAACTATTGAAAAGGTTAAAATAATAGAGGATGATGGAGTATTTGTTAAGAAAAATAACGTCAAGCTTATAATAACGGATAATTTTTTTGTCAAACCAATTTCAGTGTCACATTACTATGATATACTTAAAGAGTTTGCTATAGAAGATTTATCTCTCATGGAGTGAACCTAAGAATTCGAAAGAGAAGAGGTATTTCTTTCATTGTTTTTTTCAAAATTTATTTGGGGCTCTTAACAACATAGGATTGACTCAAGAAGTTTTTTTTTTTAATTTTAGTAGATAATTTTCCATCTTTTGAATTTGCTGAAGAAATTACTAAAAGAAAAGGATGTGCTGACAAAGATTTGTTTCCCTAATTTGTTTATTTAATCAACTTCCAATGAAATGAAGATGAAACATTTTGAAAGTAAAGGTAACGCATAGCTCGAAACAGAGAAGTTAAAGATCATACTCATTATAAATAAAATAAATAATAATGTGGTGTGTGCAGAACTTGTAAATGAATTTGCTAATCAGTTATTTAGCTTTTTCATATTTTCTTTTAGCTTAGTGTTGAAGTTCATTGGCTATTCCAATTTTTTAGAATGAATGCCTAACTTATACAATAACATTCAAGAATTAAAAATTAATTGATTATAATCATAGAAGTAAAAAGCATGTTAATATCACCACAACTTCCTAACTTTTTTTGCAACAACAAACAATTGTTATATATCAAAGAAGACTATCCAGAAGTCTTAGAATTTATAAATGGGTTTAAAATATGCAAAAGGGATAACAATAATGTATATTGCATGACTAAGTGTAAGCATGGAGTAAAACAATCATGCTTTGAAAAAATTATTCCAAAGTTAGTCAGGAAAGATAAAAATTTAGATGTAGAATTTGTTATAGATGCTCAATTTTTTTTTGTAATGGATAACCTCCACATTACTCTATTATCTGTTTTATCTTGTGACCATATCTTAAAAAAGTATGGGCTGAAGGTTGATCATCCTGAGAAGAGGGAGATGATTATTTGAAGGATTGATGTGAGAATTCTTTATAGTAATTCTTAATTCTAAGATATTTGTAAGTTGTAACTAAGCATTTGCATTATTATTGCAATTTATCATGACTTGATGAAGATGCTTATTAGCTTTGGTTTATTGTCCGAATTTTGTTACAGTTTGTGCTCTGCTTTAAGCCATGCTGGTATCCAAAACAACGCTTAGTGATGCACTCTTACCTTATCTATGACAAGTAGGCGATATTGAATAATTTTTAGTGCCTTTAGAAGTTCATTTTTTGAACTAATTTGGAATTGCTACTTTATTGAATCGATACGAACTAGATAATCTCTAACTTTTTTTAAATAATTTTGTGGAAATTATGTGATCTATTGTCAGTTCTATGTTTGCATGCATCCATTTTCACCCACTTATTTTTATTTGTTTAGCTACTTGATATTTTTATTTAAATAATAATAATAATAATAATTTAAGCATGATAAAAATAATGTGAATTAACATTGGTGGGGGAGAAATCACTCTAAAGAAAGTGACAAACTTTTTTCTTTTAAATAGCCCTTTATAAGCTTAATATAGTAAGGAAATAAACGCACTATCATTTTTGTGGTGATTAGCAAGTTCTTATTTGACGCATGACACTTAATAATATTTGTTTGCCATTGCCACTGCAAGACACCATCGATGCACCACCTCTCTCACTGATCGATGCCATAGCCACTAAACCCCCTTGTCCACCACACTATAGGTCATTGTCATCGTCATCGTCGTAGCCCGCTAGCTACTAGCCACAATCATCATTGTGCTTTACACCAATTCATTTTACTCAAATCAAACAAAATATTGAAATCATCTACATTTTTTTAATACTAATCCAAAATTTTTTAAAAATTTCAGATACACTCCATTCTTTTTAAACTCAATTCCATTTTAGTTTTAATTCCTTTTTCATTTATTCAAATAGCCTCCAATAACACTTATTTTTAGATCAAAAAAAATCCTTAGCAACATTTAAATAATTTCTTCAAATTTTAAATTATACTTCACAAATATCTATGAAATATATACAAGTAAATAATTTGATATCCATTAATTTTTATAGTCTTAGATATTTTTTATGTAAGATTATTTAATTTTATACTATTTCATATGTTGTGTTTTAATTTATTTTTTGATTTTTCTATGTTATATAGGCAAGTAATATAAAAACTTATAAAATATTAAATCAGTTTAATATATTAGGTTTTTGGGATAGTAATACCCACCCTATTAGGTTATTCAAATTAATAATACTATATGTAATAAAATTTGAATGACTATTTTATTGAATCAAATATAGTTTATTCCAAGGTCAATTTTCATTCTGGTTTATGTATAATTCTGAGCGAGCATTTGCATTGATATCTAAGGTCATTTTTTTCATGAAATAAAACAATGTTTATTTAATTTTTCAAGAAAAAAATTCGACGATAAAAAATACTTCCAATACTCCACTGCTTTTGCTCTTTTATTGGAATTAGATAGAGATTTATAGTTCTTTAAATTTTTTTTTTTTTGCTTTTAATTGTAGTTCTTTGAGCATGTTGTGAGTAGTGAATCCCTCTAAGAACTTGTAATCTTTTTTGATATTAATAAGTAAGCCCTGTGTGGGTTTTAACAAAAAAAAGTTAAACTAACACAATATCACATATATAAGATTTGAATCCAAAACTTCTTGGTTGGTAGTCAAAACTCTCAATCGACAAACTAAAGTGAGCTGCACTCCAACCTTTTTTGAACGAAGTAAATTATGATCTAGCACAAAATAGTTGTAGTGAGTGCTAAATGATCTTTTGTATAGTTACAATGCTTTTAGAAAAGCATTGAGAATTTTATATGAGTCATATGTAAAAAAAAAAATTGTTCATAGATTTTTCAAAATTTTAGCTTCTCTAATTACCTATTTTTGTCTAATTGATTTCAAAGTTTTTTGAGAAATGTAGTGAATCTATGGGAGAAGTAGATGCTAAAACTCAAACAAAGAATAATCAATAATCTCATTGCAAAATTTAATATTCTTCATATCCTTTTCTTACATATTACTCTTCTATGTAGGGTTGTCAAAATCACGTTATGGGTCAGGTTCAAGTCCAACTTGGAACTGACCTGATTTGAACCCGACATTCTATGTAGGGTTGTCAAAATCAGGTCACGGGTTAGGTTCAGATCCAACTTGGAACTGACCTAATCTGAACCCGACCTGTTTGTGCAAACGGATCACTTTTTGGACTTGAAGCCGACCCGCTTCGGACCTAGGTCAACCTGACACGACCTGCCAAACTAGGTCAGAGGCGAGGAGAACATTTTGAGCTGCGGGAGTCAGGGGCTTTACTTCAACCTCTGCCGACGGTGGGCTGGAGTGGACGGCGGTGATGGCGGTGACGGTGGTGATGGTGGAGGCGACAGATGCTGCAAATGGCGGAGGCTGTGATGCCAGAGCGGATGGCGCTTGGCGGCGATGGCAGAGACTACGGCGTCAGTCTGACAGAGGCTGCGGTGGCAGAGGATATTGTGAAGTGGGTGGAGACTGAAGAGGCAGCTGCAGGACATGAACGATTTTTTTTTTCCTCCACACCAATCGTTACTGCTTCGGCTCCGCTTATAGTAGGTTTTAAAAAAGTCGTAAATATGCTGCTTCACCTCACATTGTTTCTGTCGGATCGAAAACCATTGAAGGAGTTGCTATGGATTTCAAGACGTGCAAGGGAGAAAGCTCTCAAACCAACTAGAGGCGGTTTATTTTTTTTAAGAATACGAGCCTTCCTAAAGCTGCAACATGTAGTGAGATCAGATTACGGAGATCTCCGGTTCGATTTTTTAACTTTTATAAACCAGTTAGTTCGGGTCAACTTCGAGTTAGCAGGTTGATCTGGACCCAATCCATGTTTTCAAACGGTTCGTGCCCTAGAACTCGAACCTGATCCGTTTGTGAAACAGGTTGACCCTAATTCGAAAATTTTGGATCAGATTCGAGTTGAATTTTTAAGTCATGTCAAATATTAACACCCCTATTTCTATATAGCTTTTCCGATATATCCGATATTATAACTAATTACTAAAGAAAGCCAAAATAACTAAATGTGCCTTCTAGTACTATCATAACAAAAAAAGTAACAAGGATAGTGGAAAGGAAAGACAGTTTTTTTTTTGGGAAAATTTAGGGCAGAGCACGTATATTAATTTAAAAGAGAATTACAAAAGACCTGAAAAGTTGTAAAGCAATAATACAAAAGAAACACAAAACAGGAGAGAATTCAACAAAACCCCTCACAAAGAGAGCAAAAAGGCCAGAGCCGGACTCAGGTTAATACGAAACCAGCATTCACGGGCAATAGAGATCCAGCGTCCCAGCAAACAGCGTCAAAAAGCCCGAAGAAATCAAAGCGGCAGAGAGGGCTCTCCCCTGGTTGCCAACAAAACATATCCCCAGCATAAAACACGAAGGCAACCAATTATATAATCTGCTACACTTACGGGTCATCCAAAGGGAGAGAACCATCGGAAAAAGAGCTCTCCCCTGGTTGCCAGCAAAACGTGTTCCTTGCAAAAAAATATGAAGGTAGCCAATAGAGAATCTGATACATTTACGGGTCATCCTAAGGGAGAGACAACCAAAATGCTGGTTCTAGTCATCATCGTCCGGTGGGGAATAGAGAGAATCCAGGATCCATGACAAAAAACTTGAGAGGCACTAAAAACAGAGACTCTCAATCCCCCAATGACCTGCATCCAAAACTGAAGCACATAGGGAAAACTTGCTGCAAAAACTCTTTGTTTTTCCACCTCTTAGCTTTAGCACAATTGGCTTTGACAATCTTGTGAATGATAGAGTGAACAGAAGAGTGAACCAAACCAAAACGCCTATCATTTCTTTCCCTCCAAACATAATAAATTGAGCAGCAAAGCACATAAAAAACAGAAATCCTTCAGTGCAGAATACATCTCCTATTTGTCCAGAAAAAATTCGAAACAATTAAACATCATTGGCTTTAAAAGAAATTCCGATAAGGCAGGCAAAAGGTTGGAAACCACTTGGAATGAGAAGTCACATTGAAAAAATAAATGGTTGATGCTGTCATGTCCCGAGCTATAGAGGGAACAATCCCTGTCCACATCAATGTGTCTAATGGCAAGAGCTTCAGTCGTTTTAAGCCCTCCCCTAAATGCCAACCAAGCAAAAGTAGAAAATCTGAGAGCAAAATATTTATGCCAAATAAATCTGTGCCAAGGGACAACCTGATGGTCCCTAAAGTAGAATAAATAAAATGTTTTAAAGCAAGGTTTATTAGGGCCAGTTCACGAGATGGGAGGGGAGGGATTATCAACAATAGACACCTCAGAAATGTGTTGCATAACATTAGAACCCAAAAAATCAGGTAAATCCCAAACCCCGTTAGAAATGAAGTCTTTGATAGCAGCAAACAGGGACGGGGAGGGCATATAATTATCATGGATAGAATCCCCCATACACCAAGGGTCCCAGTACATTGAAAATAAACATTTTAGAGTTGGGTGCTAGGGTTTTCTCCTTAGCCCTCCCGACGCCTCCTGCTGGTTTCGCTCTTCTTCTTCTCCTCCCCCTCCGGCTTGGCCGGAGGCTTTCTCTATGGCTTCATCCTCTCTTCCAGCTTCGAACTTTCCTCCCTTAAGTTCCAAAGCTGGAAGCTTTCTCTGTTCTCCTCCTAAGAACTGGAGCCAAGTGTTTGCTCCGGAAGTCTCCAATTCCAATACGTTCTCTTTCTCCCATCATCCTTCTGAACCGGAGGTTATTCCCTTCTCTAGTGATATCTTGAGCAAAGGGGGGCAAGATTGGAGCCTTTGTTTGGTCGGCTATTCGGTGGGTCGTAGACCTTTCTACGAAGCTCTCTCGGGAGCAATCAAGAAGACTTGGAATCTTTCAGGTTCGGTACAGCTCCTCTCCTTGAATGATGGTTTTTTCCTATTTCGATTTTCTTGTAGAGAAGACTTTGATCTTATCTGGTCAAGAGGTGTTTGGTTTCTGCTGGGGAAACTGTTTATCTTCCATAAATGGCATCCTAAATTCGTTCCTCAGAGGGAGGAATTTTCTACTGTGCCGATTTGGATAAAAATTCATGATTTGCCCTTAGCTTGTTGGAACTCGGAGGGGATCTCGCGCATTGCTAGTAAGGTTGGTATACCTGTTGCTGCTGATAAACTCACTGAGTTAAAGACTAGGCTCACGTACGCCCGGGTTTGTGTGCTGGTTGATAATCAGGCGAATTACCCAGAGATTATTCGTGTTTCTTTAGATGGAACGGAGGTGAACCTGAAAGTTCAATATGAATGGCGTCCATCTCCTTGCGACCATTGTAAGTCATTAATGCATTTTTCGTCATCCTGTTTGAAAAAACCTCATTTGGAAGATGGGTTAAATGGAAGCCTCGTTACAGAGCTAAATCTAAGCCGTCTCTGGCAGTTCTTTCTGATACTGCAGGGGCTTCTCATTCTGGTATTGCTCCTGTGATTGATAATCCGGTGGATTCTGCCCTTAATGACCTGGGGCTTCCTTTGCACTTTCAGCCGCACTCTCCCACTACCAAAAATCTCCCTTCGGAGCATATTATTCCCACTGATGACATTACTATTCCTACTTCAGATTTTGATTTAGGGTTGAATATTCCAAATCTCAATTCTCCACAGCAAGTTTCTTCCTCTGCTTCTAGCTCTCAAAACACCAAATTGTCCTCTCCTCCCAAATCTATCAATTCTCCTAATAGCTTTGAAGCTTTGAATGTTGAAGATGATCAATGCCAGAATGAGGAATTTTTTGATGACAAGGAAGAGAAGATTGATAAGGTGATTGATGAGAAGCTTAAAAAAGCTAAGGATTCTCAATCTCTGAATTCTGCAACTAACAAAAAAACTGCAAGGGGGAAGCAGACCAAAAAACCTCAACCTTCCAAAAAACATTAATGTCTTTTCCACCCATGGCGGCGTGGAATATCAGGGGTTTCAATCACCCTGATAAGGTTTTTGCCTGCAAGAAATTGATTCAATCCTTTCGGCTGGATTTAATATGTATTTTGGAGAATCGTATTAATGTCCTGTCTCTTCAGGACCCTTTCTTCGACTCTATGCATTCTGTTCTTCCTTCGGAATCTAGTTGTCATAATTTTCATCTCAATTCTTCGGGTCGCATCTGGATTAAGTGGAACAATTCTAAACTGGGTTTTACGCCATCTCTGATCACTTCACAGTTAATTACGGGTATTATTACTGTTGCCAATCAGCCTATTCTTCAGCTATCAGCTATTTGTGCTTCCAACAATCCCATTGAACGCAAAGCTTTGTGGGCTGACATCTCTCATGCAAATCATAATATTCATCTCCCTTGGGCTCTTATGGGGGACTACAATTGTTGTAGATTTGCTAAGGAAAAAATTGGTGGGACTCCTATCTCCATCTCTGCTCTGACTGACTTCAATAAGATGATTTTCTTGAATGGTTTCAAGGACCTTAAATCCATTGGGTTTAATTATTCTTGGTATAATCAACGTACAGATAATCCTATCCATATAATGCTTGATAGGGTTCTTGTTAATGATATTTGGTTAGATACTTATGCTGATTCTTACTGTTCCATTCAAAATCCTTCTTGCTCTGATCACTCTCCTATCATCTTACACTCCGGGATGGTAGCTCATGTTCATCACAGATTTCTTTTTAAGAATTATTGGTCCAAGTTGGATAATTATTGGGCTCTCCTTATGGAGATTTTCTCTAAACCTTGCTCAGGGAATCCTTTATCTCATTTAACCGCTTCTCTTAAGCTGCTTAAAGATGGTATTAAAAAGGAGGCTTGGTCCAATTCTAACTGTGTTAAACTTCATTTGGATGCTTTGTTGGATAAACAAAAAGAGCTTTTGGGTACTCTTCATTCGGATCCTAATAATTTGATGTTTATTAGATCTTACAAGGAGATTAATGCTGAAATTGCTAATTTCACCTCCTTTTATAACTCTTGGGTTATTCAAAGAGCTAAGGTCAACTGGTTGAAAAGAGGAGAAGATGACTTGAAATTTCTTTATGCTAAAATCAGAGCTAGGAGAGGTGCTAATAATTCTGTGGTGAACCTCCTCTCTACTAATCCCAATACTTCCAGACCTGAGATTATTAAAAATATTACAGATTATTTTCAGCAACTGTTCAATCCTATCCCTCCGACTAATCTCAGGATTGATTTGTTTCCTGTTGGTATTGCTGTTCCTGATGATTTTGTTTTTTCATGCACCTCTATTGTTTCGGATTTGGATATTAAATCTGTGGTCTTCAAAGGCAAACCTAACTCTTCTCCAGGTCCGGACGGATTTAACTTTTATTTTTATAAATCAGCTTGGCATATTATTGGGCCTGTTGTCTGTAGGGCCATTCGTTCTTTCTTTAGCAAATGCTACATGCCGAATGGAGTGCAGGCTACTGTTTTAGCCATCATTCCTAAACATAAGAATGCTATGGAAATTGCTGATTTTAGACCTATTGCTCTTTGTAATTCACTATACAAGATCATTGTCAAGGTGTTAGCTGAGAGACTCAAGCCTATTATGAAATTAATTGTGATGGATAATCAAGCTGGGTTTGTTCAATCAAGGGTGTCTACGGACAACATTTTATTGGCTAATGATATTCTTGGCTATGTGGGGAAAAACAAGAAAGGTAACTATTTCTGTGCTAAATTGGATATCAGGAAAGCATTTGACACTGTTTCCAGAGATTTCTTACTTGCTAGACTCATTCAAAAAGGTTTTCCTAGTCTTTTTGTTAATTGGATTAAAGCTTGTATTTCCAATGTTAATTTTCAAGTGTTGCTTAATGGTTCTCTTGAAGGGTATTTCCCCTCTACTGCTGGGCTCCGTCAGGGCTGTCCTCTTAGTCCTTATCTTTTTTGCTTGGTTATGGATGCCTTTTCTAACCTTCTTGTGGGGAGGGGATTTAAAGGGATTTCCTTAGAGGGGTATTCTATTTCTCACTTATTATATGCTGATGATGTGCTTATCTTTGGTGAAGCTACTTTAGATAATTGTAATTTATTATCTAGTATTTTGAGGGATTTTGGGGATGCCTCTGGTTTGTTCATAAATTATGATAAAAGTGTTATTTTGTTCCCTAATCAAGTTAAGAATCCCATGGATTTATGTCAAGTCCTCTCTATTCATAATTTGGTCTCTAAGATTACCTATCTTTGAGTTCCCTTATCTTTCTATAGGCTTAAAGTGGCTGATTTTTTGCCTCTTATGGATGGAGTTAGCAAGAAATTAAATGGTTGGAAGGCAAATTTGTTATCTTTTGCTAGGAGATTGCAATATATAAAATTCACTATTCAGAATACAATTGCTTACTGGATCAAAGGAGCCATTCTACCAAAAACTGTTCACAGATTTATTAAAAAGGCAAGCTCTAGATTCCTGTTTTTTGGTGATTCTACTATTTCCAAAAAGATGCATATGGTTTCATGGGACAAAATCTGTAGACCTAAGTTCAAAGGGGGTTTGGGGATTCCTTCCATCCCTGCTTTACAATTTGCATATAACTGTACTGTCATATTCAGGATTTATAACACTGTATCTCCTCTTGCTATCTGTCTGCGTGCTAGATACAAAACCCCTTGGAAACCCCCTACTGTTACTGCCTCTAAATTCTGGCATGCTGTTTGCGCCACTGCTGCTATTATCAAATCTTCTTGCCATTTTAAAATTTCTCAGATTTCTCCTATTTCCTTAATCTAGGATCCTTGGTGCAACTCTGAAACTATTTCTAAGAATTTGGGGACTAATGTTATCGGCTCTATGCATGACTGCTTTCTGATGGATCTTATCTCCTCTAATAAATGGTGTTTCCCAGATGATTTCTCACTGGTCGTGAAGCAGGTTTGTGAGAAATTTACTGTTTCTGCTCCTAATGATGTCTGTCTGAATTGGAAAAACCGCAAATCTTATAAATTCAGATTTTTTATTGATGAATACTATGCCAATTCTCCTAACTGCACTTGGTATAAACTTGTTTGGCCTAAACGATACATCCTTAAGCACTCAGTTTATGTTTGGTTGGCTATTATGGGGGGTTTAAAAACTGTGGATGCTCTTCTTATTAGAAACATACAGGTTCCGGAAATGTGCAGTTTATGCTTCTTGCATAAAGAAAATGTTAACCATTTGTTTTTTGAATGTCAATACACATTTGGGTTGATATATGATCTTATTCCGGGAATTAAGACCTTTCTTTTAAGACCTAATCTCCTCCAAGTGTTGGACTGGGTTAGCTCTGAATTTAAAGGGAAAGCTGTTGTTAAAAAAATTTACAAAATTGTGATAGCCTGTGCTCTTTATCACATTTGGAAGGAACGTAATGCAAGGAGATTTGGTAATTCTTATACCTGTCATACGACTTTATTGCTTAATATTAAGCGGAACATCTTTGATAAAATGCTTTCCTGGAAAAATTCATGGCAATTATTGGAGAATTTGTAGTTGTCTCTACCTTGTGGATTCTGTTTTCTGTTGGGTTAATTCAGATGTTTTTCTGGGAGCTGTTTATGTGGAATCTGTTGGTATTTTTTGGATGTGATGTTACTGGAGTTGTTTCTGGGAATGACTTGGAGAAGGATCACTTTTTGGCATTCAGTTTCGTGCCATTTATTTCTTCTAGGTTGCTAAAATTGATTGGCATTCGCTCTATCACTGGATGGTTTCTTCGTCAGATTTGGGGGCGGTAATCAGGTCGATGATGAGGCTCCTTTTTATTGCTTATCTTGCCCCTTCCCTTGGATGGCCTATGGGGCAACCAGGGGATCATCTCTTCGATTTTCTGTGTTCTGATTATCATAATTCTGGAGCCCTTTATTTTGAGGTTGGCTTGTTTCTTCGTCAGCTACTGCTTCGCCTACTTTTTCCTTGCAGGTTTTCCGTTTGTTGGCCTAGGCGGGGCAGGATTTACATGTGGATTGTGCTGGGATTTCTGGACTGTGCTGGGGCAGTGAATGTCACAACCTTTTGGCCTTTTTTATGACAGTTTTCTTTCCTTTCTTTTCTGTTATTTTTTTGGTATATGGGTGGTATAGTTGATGGGTTTTTATACCTTTTCCCACATAAGGTTTTGTCTTTCTTATGTCGGAGTTTTGGTTTTTCTTTATACACCGTATACATGTAATCTTTTAGTTATTTAATTGAAGGGCTAAGGCCCCAAATTTTCCCAAAAAAAAAAAAAACATTTATCTCGGCCCACATGAAGAAAAACATTATTTTTTATCTTGCCAGCAATGCTACAAATAAAATTTCAGAATTTAGAGGACTTAGAATTATGCTCCTTCCAAGGGGAGAAGTATTTGTGTCTCATCCAAATAGCAACCAAAGAGTCATAAGAAAAAAGTCTCCAGATAAAAGAACGAGCACAGGCAAAGTATAGAGAGTCAATGCTAGGAATATCCAAACCACCAAAACATTTGGGAGTGTACGTGCTTTTCCATGCAATGAGATGAAGCTTTTTCAAAGAAGTAGACCCATGAAACAAAAACCTTGAGCAAAGTTTGTCTATCTTTTTGCAAATAGACTTGTGAATAATAGTGCCTCTTATCCAATACGCCAAAGTGTTAGCAATAGAAAATCTAAAAAATTGTAATATACTTGCAAAAGAGAAAAACCGAATTTACCAACCAACAAGTAGAGTATTAAGTTTACTCAGTAGTGGAAGGAAGTAAGTCGAAGAAAGCTTTTTGGTGGAGATAGGTAAGGCAATGTAAGTGAGAGAACCATCGGCATGCATAAAGCCAAATAAAGAGGTGATATTCGCAGCTTGCAGGGAGTTATAGTAGAAGAGAATGGAGCATTTACTGTTGTTAATTTGAAGACCAGAAGCATCCACAAATTTAGAGAGAGAGAGAGAGCTAAGGAGGCAGGAAGCATTAGTCAAATTAGTAGAGCCAAACACCAAAAGATAATCTGCATAAAGCAGATGATTAAAATTATACTCCCCTTTAGTAATTCCATAAAAGTTGTTGTCTTCAAGAGCACAGGAGAAAGCTTTCATCACAATTGAGAAGAGAAGAGGGGATAGAGGACACCCTTACCTAAGCCCAGAAGAGGAGTTAAAAAATTCCTCAAGAGTGGCATTGATGCAAACCGAAAAGTGGACATCGTCAATGCAAAATTTTATCCCGTTAACAAATTGTTCAGGAAATCCTTTCAAAAGCATACGGGATAATAAAAATTCTAGAGAAATTGTATCGAAAGCTTTCCGGATATCTAACTTAGCACAGAAAAATTTCTCATTGGCATTGGAATTAAAGCAACTAAGGATCTCAGAAGCCAAAATAATATTGTCCGTGGACACTCTCCCCTGAACAAAGCTAGTTTGGCTTTTGTGGATAATGTGGGGCATTAAAACTTTCATCCGGTTTTCCAAAATCTTCGCTATGATCTTATAGAAAACATTACATAGAGAGATAGACTTATAATCAGCAATGTTTGAAGCATGGGGACCTTTAGGGATCATAGCAATAGCAGTAGCCTTGGCCCTCTTAGGAAGGAAGCCGGATTGGAAGAAGTATTTAACGGCTTTGCACACTTGAGTGCTAATAAGATCCCAAGACTTTTTATAAAATTCGAAATTGAAGCCATCAAGGTCAGGGGTAGAGGAAGAGGAGCCAGCAAACACAACCTCTTTAATTTCCAGATCAGCAATGGGAGGTGTCAAAGAGCTAGTGAGGTGGGTCGGGATGACCATACCAATGGAAAAATTGTAATAGGAAAAGTTGGAGGGATTAGGGGAATTATATAGTTTATGAAAGTGGTTAATGGCGTCTTGGGCAATACCAACAGTGGAAGTAAAATACCCCTAATCAGTAGTAATCTCTTTAAGAAATGAAGAATTCCTTCTAGTCTTGATCCTAGCATAAAGGAATCCCAAATTATCATCCCCATTAGAAAGCTAATTGGCTTTGGCACGTTGACTAATCCAAGAGCACTTAGCTCCATGAAGGTTAGCCATATAGGTGTTGGTCTCCATCAAAGAGGCATTAAGGGTGGGATTAAGAGGATCCAATTGGATTTGAGTGAGAAGCTCAGAAGCCTTTTTTGCATATCTTGTATCTCAGTAATCTGGCCATCCAAAAAATTCGCATTAGCCCAATTTTTAAGTTTGAAGTGACCTTTAAGGTATGGCAGCTTAGACTAGAAAGCAGCAATCGAGTTTCCCAAATGATGAGAGGCAAAAGCAGTAATAACCCCGTCCCAAAAGCCAAACATGTTGAACCAATAATTATTAAATTGAAATATGCAATGTCTTGAGCCATCCATCCCGGAAAGAAGCACAAGGGGTGAGTGATCAAAATAGTGAGGCAATTCCACTTTGTAGTAAGAGCATGGAAACTTATCTAACTAATAATTATTAACGAGAATTTTATCAAGCTTAATGTGTATAGGGTTGTCAACTCTTTGGTTAAACCAAATAAAAAGAAGACCAGTAGACACAAGGTCCAGAGTAGCCGAGTTGAAAATAAAATTATTAAGCTCATTGAGTGAGAGGGCCGCCCTCCAGCTTTCTCAAATTCCGCCTTATAACAGTTGAAATCCCGTAGAATGATCCAAGGGACATACATGGATTCAGCCAAGCACAATAGCTGGTTCAAGAGAGAAGCCCTCTCAGAGGGAGTGTTAATCCCGTAAACAACATACACCATAATGTGATTCACAGAGGCAGAGCAAAGGGAGCCATGAATAAGTTGAGAAGTAGAAAGGCTAGGAGAGATGGAAATCGAAGAAGCATTTCACTTCAACCAGATTCTGCCGGGGGAAGAACAGTTAAAGTTATTACAACTTTGCTCATTAGAAAAAATTTGATGGGTATTATTGAACCAGTCATCCGAAACCAAGTGGGGCGGGACTTTAGCTTTGAGGATGCACAACATTTCAAGACGATGAGAAGAAACAAGTTTTTTACAAACAAGGACTTGTTGACCTCATTTTTGTCTTGATTTGCCCTCGACTGTGTTTGATCGTGTTGATTGAGCCTCGTCGAGCCCGATTCGATTCGAATCGACCTTAATTTGAGTTTGATTTATTTTTTATCTTATTTTATTGAATTAATTTTGGTCGAGTCGAGGCGAGCTCGAGTTGACCCGGATCGAACCAGACCTGACTCGATTTTGAACCTGATTTCAGTCCCTTGGGTGTAGCTAAATCCTAATCCAGGTTTGAATGACTTTCTAAACCAATTTGAATCGCACCGTTGGATCAAGAATTTGATCGGACGACTCCAATCTCCCTTCTCTCCCTCTCGAGCCCTAACTGAGGCCGAAGCCTCTATCTGGCGGCCCGGTGGGTGTTTTGGAGAAGACAAGAGGAGGCCAAAGAAAAAAAAAACCCTGGCAGCTCTCGGCTCCGGGGACGACCTAGCGGGATCCCTCTCTCTCTCTAGCTGTCTCTCAGTTCGGCACGGCTCCAAGGGAACCGAAGTTCTCTTCCACCCGATTCCTTCTCTCGGTCTCTCTGGCTGTTTGCGAGAAGCCCAGGCGAATCCCTCTCTGGGTTCACAAGGCAGCCGCCCGGATCCCTCCTTTCTCCTCTGCAATGTGAGTATTTTCCCTTTCATCTTCTCCCTCTCTTCCTTTTTCCTCACTATTGACAATAAGAAGGTAATCTCTTCTTTCTTTCAAAAGCTTTCTTCTCTTATAATGGATGTCCCTATTTCTATATTTATGATTGATGGAATAATTCAGGTTGGTGATCCATTTGAACTTACTCAAAGAGATGAATGGAGAGATTACTAATTTATTTATTGTATTTGTGCTGGGTTTCTTGTGATGACTTTGTCCCTTATTCGTTTGTTTGAAATAGTCTGAAATTAGAGCATGAGTTTGTTGTGTTTTGCCTTGAAATGGATCGTCTATGGAATGAGCTTATTGCTTGAAAAGTGACTTAAAAATATTCTGGAATGATTCTTAATGAATGAATATATCATTGGTTGATGTTTACTTCAGTAAAATAGTAATTAAGGGAATATAAGCAAAGCCTGCACCTTTCTTTTTGTTTATATATATATAAATCCGAACATGATGGTTTCTTCATATGGTGCTTCTCCTTCTTCTTCTATCCATTAATTGTGGGTTCAATAAGGTGTCACGGTTGAGATGGCTTTTGCATAAATCATGGGTATTCTTAGGCAGATTGTTTAGTTGAGTACTTGAGTTCAATCGAGTGGGTATTTGAACCACGATTTTCATAATTTGTTCTATGTAATTTTGTGTGTATTGTACATCAAATGTTTGATGAAATATCCTAAACAGAAAGTATAAATGTTTGCTTGCATTGAGGCATTTTGTAATGAGCTTGTTCTTATGGAGATTTTTCCTCCATGTGTTGATTAGAGACTTTCTCAACAAAATCTGATAATGAGCTTGTTTATTCGATATGATGTGAGAAGGGCTTATCCTTCTCTGTTATGAATGATTCCTTGCCATCTTGTAAATGAAGTTCTCTTTATTTCATAAATATTTCACTTGGGAGGTCAAACCAGGTAAGTTTGTAAAGCATGAATGTATTCTATGGTAAAGTTTAAATGGCTTAAAGCTATGCTCTTAACAAAAAAAAATCTGTGGAAGATTATGTTTATGGATGGGTTGTATTATGCTGTGCAGTTTAAAACTCATGTATAGAATACAAGAAATTATAGTATTCTTTAACAAAGGCATGCAAGGCGTTGGTAGTAGTACTTAATAGGAAAAGATAAATATGTAGACAAAATATGCATTGATTTATATTGGCTGGAAATGGACTCCTTGTATATGAAATTTGTGCTTATTTGTGGTTCAAACCATGTGGCAAATAACAGATTCTTTTGTGGAAAATTTGAAAGACTATAAGAGGTGATATTATTCATTGGCAAAACATGCATGCAAGGTGTATGTGTTAATACTCGTTGAGGGCTATTTTCATAATCTTATTTTGTCTCCTATTCATATGAGTTACTATTGATTGGGAATGTGATCATCTCAAAGAAAAAAAATGAATGAGCATAAAGATCTTATAATTTTCTTCTGGATACATGCATGGTTGCTCTACTTGGAAAAATATAACTTTGGCTTTCGCCCTCAAGCATGTATGTTCCATCAAGACGGGTTTGTGGAAATATGAAGGATGATTTAGTATGTGTTCAAAATTCAATCTATGAACTTCAAGAGCATGTTTTCTTGTATTTCTTTAGTTACTTAATGATTGTAAGTTTTGGAGAGAAATGATTTTTGCCAATTTTGTTCATTCTTCCATAAGCAGTTAAGTTGGAATCATGTGTTCTATGGGTATCTATATTTAAAGCAAGCAAGTCAGTAGGAATAATCTCGTATGGTAGTGAGAGAAAGTGAAGTTAAGATTTGGATGAAGAATGTGAACTTTGGAGAGATTTGTGCACTTGATTATATCTTTACTCTAAAGAATTTAAATGCTTGCCAACGTTCTAGCAAAGTAAATTGTGGATTTGACAAGTTTCCTTATATATCACATAAGGTGGCTTTTGTGACGTTTAATGTAAGGATTCATGACTTTATTGGCTGGCTTTCATTTCGATGTTTTGCACTAAATGTTGAAGGGCTCCTGAGATTTTTTTTTTAGGTTGGGCTTTATATGAAGTTATGTTTCATCTTTTTTTCATTTGACCTCATGTAAAAATAATAATAATAATAATAAAATAAAAGAAAATTAAAGCCATAGTTTTGTGTTTTGGTGGCATTGTCGAATTTTAATATTGAGTGACTTGGCTTGAAAGCATAATCTCTTTTATTCCCAAATGGTTATGGTCTTATTGTTATAGCTTTTGATGGAAATATGAAAGTTGATTTGGCATATGATTAATAACTCTAGTTACAAGTTTCAAATATATCGTATCTATGTTTCATCAAGTATGAATTGATTGGGTGGAAGTCTACGATCTTTCGCGATAGTCCTCCCTATAAAGTTATAATCATTGTTTTGAAAACCGGACAGGACCGGCCTGTTTGACCGGTTCGACCGGTTCAACCGTGAACTGGTCTTACAGCCGGTTCGGTCCTATCTAAGAACCGGGCTAACAACGAACCGGCCAAAATCGGCTTGAACCGCCGGTTGAACCGCCCGACCGTTGAACCGGTCCGTTTTTTAAGAACCGGTCGGTTCAACTAATAACATATTTAAATATTTAATTTTTATATAAAATGTTTAATTAATATTAAATTAATTTAAATATCATATATCTTATTTAATAATATGATTCAAAAATTTTATTATATTAAATAGTAAATTAAATATAAATAACCAAGCTCACATGATGTCATAATACCATGAAAGCTCTTAAAACATGAGTACAAGGAAAGATATATAAACAACACAACTTAGAATTCCTAAGTGATGTGGGACTAAGGAACTAGTTGTTTTTTATTTCAACATTCAACAATGTGCATTAGACTTGTTTGAATGAGAACTTGTTGGAAATTTTTTTTGTAGAATATTCAAATAAAAAATCATCATAATAATTTTTAAACTTCTTAAATTTATTATTAATTATATTTTTATAATTATTTAAATAAAAATAATTATTTATCAGTTTTAAAGTTCTAAAATATTTTCTAAATGCAAAATTAAATGATAGAAAAATAAAAATCTTAAAAAATAATATTGTATGACTTTATAAATATAATTTTATAATGTAAAATTTATATATAATTTATATATGTAAATTATGCATAAATATATAACATAAAGCAATTATTTATATCAAATATATATATTTATATATAAACTAAATTTTTATTAAATATAAATTAAAATAAAAAATTGAATATGTTTATATTTAAATTAAAATTAGTAATTATTTATATTTAAATATATAGCATAAATATAATATTTATTTATATTTAATTTTATAATTATGTAATATATTATATATATATGAATTTTATTTATTTTTTAGTCTAAAAATTCTTAGAATTATAAAATTCTTATGAATATATTGTCATTATTATTATGTTAATTTTATTACTTTTAATTATATTATTATTTATTACGTCATCCGGTTCGACCGGTCGAACCGGTTGAACCATGAACCTCTCATTCTTCCGGTTCGTTGTCCGGTCCGGTTTTCACAACCTTGGTTATAATGCATTATCTGACTTGTATGAGTAGAGGGGTAATTATTTGAATTCCTATTTGAATTGCCATTTTTGTTGGAAAATTCTATGGGTTGACTCACATTCTAAAGGTTGATGGTTTGTCTTATGTTGGAGAGTTTCATGAGCTCCTTTATTTTTGGAAATTTTACGAAAGGCTTTGTTATTTGTTTGGCCTCGAGAAATTCTATTATGTGCTTTGTGAATGTTTTATAAGAGGAGACTTCATGAAACCTTCTTGTTAGGAGGTTTTTCATGGATTTCAACCCACACCAAGTATAAGAGCATTCGATTGTTTTGCGTCGGAACAAATTTTGGTGGATTATTTGTTTAGAAATTTTTATGTGTCATTTTATTTAGAAGTTTTTCATAAGTTGTTTTGGGATCGAAAATTTTATAAATGGTTTCACGTGGGAGAGTTCTTTATATCTTTTTGGAACGAAGTGTTATTTCGTAGGTGAGTTGTTCTTCTTCTCTTCGTGTTTGCTCCTAGAGTCGAGTTTTGGACGAATATGGCGGTTGGGAAGAAGACTTATTTTAGTTTTAGTTTTGGTTTTGGGAGTTTGATTTTCCTTTGCCGTTTCGAGTTTTATTTAGGAAATAATATTTTTGGTTGAGTCGAGTATTTCTCGAGTGCTTTACTTGGAGCGTGGGGACACTGAATGGCATCAAAACACCTTTTTTGTTATTCATATTACATCGAATGGGAGCGAGGGGCGTTTTAGAGACATGCTTAGCTTTGAAGAAGCATGTCCAATAATAAAATGCCTACATTCCTTTATATTTTATTTTCTCTTCTCTCTTTCTTTTTGGTATTTTTGTAGTTTTCGTTCTTCTCGCACTTCTACTATTTTACTTGTCTTATTTCATTCATAGATTCCTTAACTTGCTAGTATATGTATGAATGTCCAGAGGGGTTAGAAAAACACTTACTTTAGTTCCATAATACTAGTGACACCTAAGGACAAAAATTAAGGATCGGTCTTAGATAACATAGACTTATGATGCATCCTCCCTATAGGTAGAGACATCAAAAAAAAAAAAAACTTAGTGACACGCTTTTCTAGGTTTAGTTTTTCTTAATCCATTAATAATTAACCAACCTAATCAATCTTAATTCAATCCCTTAAAATGTATTAAAACTCCTAATTCCTAATCAAACTTTAATTAACATAATAACTACTAAAATATAAAACTCAAACTAAATCCAACTAATATGTTAATCAACTTCTAATCAACTTAATGCTTAAAAGATGTAGACCAAATTAGAAGATCAAATTTAAACTAAAATTCATTAAGTTAAAAGCCTTTTAAAACCTAAATCTATTAATTCACCTAAGACTCAATCAAACCTTAACCTAATCTTAAAAAAAAAAACAATCAACAAACCTCTTAATATAACTTTATCAACTTGGTTTTTAGGATGGATTACTCCGGGCTGCGGGGCTAAGTGTCCTAAGGAGGCCTGGTTCCTCGAGCCTAGTGGCACAACGCCACGAACCAGTTGATAGCAAACTTAATTAATTTAACCCCTTAATTGATAATAAACCACCTAATTCATCTTTCTTTCTAATTTATAACCATTGAATAATTCAATCAAATCCTAAAAATAAAATCTCTAAAAATCAATCCTAAAATACTAATATTTAAACTTAAACTAAACTCTGCTTTTTGCCCTTTAACAAATCAAATGAAAACAATTATAATTAATCCTATATAGGGCATACCCTAAATTACACCGCCTACACATATCTTAGACTTGTTTGGTTAGGACTCGACATTTAGCCCTAGGTTAGGCTAACATTTTCTTTTGTTGTTCAGTGTTTACTACATGTATATATTCTATAAATGCAATTCTTAAATTTCCTGTCAGTTATATATATATATATATATATATATATATATATATATATATATATATATATACTTGAATTTCTTTTCTGAATGGTATCTACGCTCATATATATATTTCTCTGTTATTTTTTCTTGTGAGGTACATTGAAGCTTAATGATCGAGAACTAAACGGGACCATTTGCTTATAAGCTTTTAAGTGGCAGCGCCACATCCAGGTATATCAGGTCTTGCACGATCAAGAGTTAATGGACAATTTGCTTGCTTGGAGATTTTAAGTGGCAGCCCCACAGTTAGGTATAATTTCTGCAACATAAACTCTTAATTATATATCGGAATTGCTACACATCAGACATAACTTGTTAATATATATTCTAGCATGTTTAGGTAGCTGGCCTTAGGTTAGTTCACTACGAAGCTTTGGCCCTATAAGTCAAAGCTTGCCCCCTTCTGTGAGCCCTAGAGACCATTAGGGTCATTTAGGCTTGTAGAGTAGGCCACCCAGTTGTGCCATTGGGCATCGTCGTTTTCCCACACGAAGTGGGCATCGCTAGGATTTTGACCTTTTTCGGTTTTGGGTATGATACCCCCCCCATCTTCTGTGAGCCCTAGAGACCATTAGGGTCATTTAGGTCTGTAGAGTAGGCCACCCATTTGTGCCATTGGGCATCGTTGTTTTCCCACACGAGGTGGGCATTGCTAGGATGGTTTTCTGTGCGGGTACCTTGCCTGGAGGGTACTCTTAGGATGTTTATTTACTTTTTTTGTACTCTGAATGTCATGCATGCATTTGTTTTTACACACCTTACTTCACATTGTATTTCACTTACATATATGCATTACATTAGTAGACCTAGGGATATTTTGTATCCATTTCATGCATCATACATGATGTTAGGTATACCCTTTTGCATATTATAGAGTCACTGATTGAAACTTCTTGAACTATAAATCTTCGATTCCTTATGAATAGAGCCTTCCTATCTTGTATACATATAGGGCGTTTGATTGTGTTTAGGATGTTAGCTGGCAGCTCACTCCAGGCAAGCATAAGCCCAGATTGTACACCCCTCAGTGTGTCTTTTCACTTCTGGTGTGTTTTGAGTCTGTCGTTTGTCTTAGGGTAGTAATTCGATCTGTGATCTTTTAAACTCAAAAATTTAATCATATCTTTATTCATCTAAAAAGGTCTAGCCATCACTAAGGGTAAATATAAAATACTCTTTATAATAAAACTTAGGAACTTTTTCTGTGCACCAAATTAAAAAGTGAATAATGCACCGTCCTTAATCGAGAGTTTTTCTTGGTCAAGGCTAGGATGTAATTAACTACGGGGGCTTGCGCCCGTAGGAAATCGATCTCCACAATCAAATAAACCTTATTCGAGCTGATGTATCGAATAGGGGAAATCTCGTGATTATGATTCGGGTTATACATATTATTATCCATTGAGGTGTGTAGATGAAAGCCGCTATTCTCCATGGCTAATCGTATGTATAACTCCATCTGCTCTTCCATTGGCCTGCTTGTGTCGATTGTAAAGGCTTACGATTATTTTGTCCTACGGGATAGTGTGGTCGTACCCTTTGCATTCGAATCACATGAGCATAATCCTTTCGGAGACCCACAAGACTTTTTCAGGATAGTTGAATCCTTTAACATTCCAGCTAGCGATAGGAGGAAGGGTCATCGGGCTTTTGAGTTAGAGGGGCGCGTCTTCTTGACGCCTTTTGACGCTTTGGCATTCTGGAGCATAGGGGCAGAGGATTGCTCGGAGGAGGCATCCGTTGAGATGGTATCATCAGGAGGTTCTTCTTGAAGAAGAGCAACAAATTTATTAGGAGATTGCAGAGGGGTCTCCGAAAGAAGACTGAGACCTTTTATGAAAGACGGAGCTTTAGCAGAAGAAGCTGAGGTAATCACATTGACAATGTGATTACGACTAGGGGAAGATGGCAAAGAGAAGGAAGAGAGGTCCTCATTAGGAGAGTTTAAATTAGGAATGGAATCCTTGATAAGAGGGATATCATTAATAGGGGGTTGTGAGGGGAGAGAAGGGGGTATAGCTGGAGTAGTCCGGTTGGGGAGGTTGGAGGGAATCTGAGGAGGAATGATGGAAGTGGTGGCGTTAGGAGAAGGCATAGTAGAGTTGGGAGGAGGGTTTGGGAGAATAGTTCTGTTGGAGGGAGGCGGTCTGGAGAGAGGAGGATGAGATGTGCGAGTGCGATGGGAGCTTCTGCCATGAGGCTGAGATGGAACAAAAGGTTTAGGTGGAGGATTTATATGACATAGAGAAGAAGGATGCACGAGAGATCCACACCCAGAACAGGGAGAAGGTTTCCAGTCATAAATCACCTTGAGGGATACATTGATGTAGAACTAAATGCTTCAAATGAATGAAATAAGAATTTGCATGATTTCTTGATAAGAGCAATTAAGATTAGAACTATTAGCAAATTCAAACGATCAAATAAAATATAAGAGTGTTCACCTCCGTTTAGGCTAAGTTGCACACTAAGCACTTGGATTATCAAAACAACATAGAAAATCAAGTCATGTAAATAGAATAGCCTTCAACATAAATCCCTAACCTAACATTAAGATTAGAAGCAAATAAAAGTGCATTCAATCCTACGTTTACTAAGCTTTGACAATGGCGAGATAAAATCCTATGTTTACTAAACTTATGCAAATGTGAAGTTCGGTTCCTTGTGAATCTCCATCACCTACACGATTAAGGGAATTTAGACAAGTAAATAAAAAGGGGAAGAAGTTCACCCTTATCAAAATCCGGAGACGAGTAGGCGATGTGTTGACAAAGCTTGACGTAGTTTCTCGTGGAGGTTCAATTAGAGGAGAAGAGATCTCTTCCAAGCGTCGAAGTGTTGAATGTATTGATCCTTTGCTCGTATTGAAAGACCCTTCAAGAAAGAGGGTCTTTCTTCAACAAGTCAAGTAGGAGAAGGCAAGAGGAGGGTGGCTGGCCAAGGGGAGAGATCTAGAGTGGTTAGGTTCAGATTTTGGAAATTGGGCTTAAGGTTTGTAAGGGAAAATCTGAACTCAATTGCCCCCAATCAAAGCAGATTGCTTGGAAGGGAGATTAAGGGTGGGTTTGGGACGGATTTTTCACTGTTGTACTTTACCAAACGCAACCGAGAGGTGGTTTGGGAAGGCCTGATTGTGCTCCGTTCTCGACAGTTTTACGTCCTGCGGTTGCTTCTCACGTCGGGAAGAAGCCTCCTGTGGTTCGCCTGCTTCCCGCTGTTCGTAGATATGATAAATACGTTAATGCCCTTATTGCCTACGAATTGCACAGTTTTCTTCTTCATCCTCGCAAAGTTCCTCTATATCAGGCCACTCCTCTCCTTCCGTCTCATCTCACTGTGCTCGGCATTCGCTCGCCATTTTCATATTTCTCTAAAATTGCTGCTACAACAACTCGTGCCTTCGCCTCCTTCCCTCTTGACGGATCTGAAGTCACACCTGGGCGACGATAGGAGCTTGCTTGCGGCGAAGGTTGGCTTTCTTCCTTCCTTTTAGCTGTCAACTCCCAAGCCTTAGCCGCTCGTCTCCGCCACCCTCGACAATGTTTTTGCTTGTTGGATCGGAAGTTAAGCAAAACGGGAGTTCGTCCACTATGACGCGATCAGAACCAAGACTTAAGATAGGAGGTTGCTTGCAGTGAAGGTAGCATTTCTTCCTTCCTTTAGCTATCAAACCCCAAGCCCTAGCTGGTCGTCTCCGCCACCCTCGACAAGTTCCTGCTTGTCGGATCGGAAGTTAAGCAAGGGAGTTCGCTCATTGTGACGTAACCATTCTTTTGCCCTTTCACATGTAATTAAAAAAAAAAAAGGGTTTTCTTTTAGGTGTTGGATTTCTGTTAAATTGTGAAGGTCACCAAAATTTAAGTTTTTTTTTTTTTAATACATATCAGTGAATCAGAGGCACAAGCTTTCCGTTCATTGAATTTTTACTGTTTCAATCATTTTCTGATAGAATTTTGTGAGGCTGCTTTCATGGAATCCATCTCTGAACTGATGGACCGTTATCTTGATGAGCTTGCTGAATGGTCAAATTATGATTTATATAGATAGATAGATAGATATTAACTAGATGTTTGCAAGGCATTTTGTTATTGATATATGGGCATAAGGTCTTTATCTATTGCCCCTTCCCCCCCTCTGTTTAGGTTAATTTGGTCATGCAATGACTGGAACTTAGAAGGGGTAGGAGGTTCTTGTGCTGCTGAGCTGCAGTTCTTATCATTTAGCTTTCTCTTTCATCTATTTTCTGAACAATTTTTTCTTCTGGGAGATGATGGAAATGAGCTCAAGATCCTTGTAATTTTGTCTCATTTTGGTGGTGCTTTTGGCAAGCAGAATAAATTGGGATCATTTTATTTCCCATATGGATACTTTTGCAGGCTATTCTGAGTTATGTGAGATTTGGTGATGCTTTTTTTGGTAGGTTTGATCAGAAGCATATCCTGGAAGGTTGGACCTCCCCTAAATAGGAGAGATTTTATGTGCGGACACCAGACCGTCCAGAGGCGAATTAGAGCGCACAATATCACCCGGTAGACAGAGAATAAGAACTATATATTTTTTTCCTTTTTTTTTTCATTTTACATATTGAGAGGATGGAAATGAGCAAAATGAACCATATCTTTCTTTTTGGTTTTTCATTTTACTTATTGAGAGAAAGAGTACAGAGAATAAATAAAGTTTTCTTTGAAAGTGGAGTTACAAAACCCCAAGAGATGTTCCCTATGTGCCTAAAATTCAAAATTTTCTATAATGAGGTTCTAAGATTAAACTTGCTTGTAGTTCACGCCCCTAATGGCTTACATTTCCTTATATTCACCATTCAATGGGACCTCCTTCACATAGAAGGATGTTCTCCCTTCATGAAAGGAGTATGAGCTCAGCTACTTTAGCATGTGTATTGATAGTTCAAAGATGATGTGATTGCGCTATTTCAGTGTAGATAGATGCCACATATTTCATATTTGATTTTTATGCATTGCATCACCCTTTAGATTTCATATCAAGGATGTTTTCTGACAAAGGAGGCATTCTCCTGAAATTGTTGGCCACGCCTTGCATAATGGGGATGACTTTTAGCCTTTAGATAATTGCATATATATAAGGATGGCATGTCTCTTCTATCAACCAGCAACATATGTAACAACTGGCATTGATTTGCTTGACTAGTGTAGGGCTAAGCATTCAGAATTTTCAGTAAGAAATTGGTTGAGTAGTAGTGTTGTTAGTTGTCTTGGCTGCCAATTGATTCGTTCTCACTTAGTCAGGTCCGTAGAGTCATTTGGGCGTAGTCACCCAGGACATTCGCGTTGAACCCTTCTTGGGCATTAACTCAGCTAAGTAATGTTGTAGACATGTTTATACAAAAATTGTGTCAAGCAAATCCTCTCAAGTCTGCTTTGAAACTAGTTTTTATATGGTCTCCTTTCAAACATATTATGCCTTATTTGAGTTTAACCAAGTTGACCACACTTATACCTAGTGCATTCTATCCAACTTGATTGATTTGGTATGATGATATGTGCCAGTCATCGACAAATGCAACCTTATTGACTAGAGTGAGTAATATATCGATTGCTTGCCAACTTAAGAGAGCAATCAAGGACTTGATTTTGAATTCATAAAAATTTTGCACTTGATTTATCTAAGTGTACAGGTAATTTTGTTGTTGAATCATAATGTTTTGAGCACATTTCTTATAACTTCAATGGCTGCCTTTACAGAAATAAAATTTAGTCTATGTTGCCTAAATGGAGAATAGCTTCATGCTTATGCCTTCGGCTGTTTTCTGCTCGTGGTTAACCAGGAATGGATCCATGTTCTCATGCTTGTCACTTGTCTCGTTGTCCGGTGTCGGTAACAAGTGAAGTGAGAATTTTCATTATCATGCATCTGATTTAGAGGATGTTACTATTATTAACATTACAATCATGCAGCTAATTGTTATGTTTCCTTGCTACGATCTATAGTCCCATTACAATCCTACATCTAAAGGAGCTAAGAACTATAGTCCCCATAGTTTTGATGGATGGTGAAGGAGTGCAGGATATGGTCCATTTACGAGAGAAAATCACAGATGCATTGATGGATGAGATGAATTAAAAAGTTTTTTATGTTTGAAAGTATGTTAAGTTTTATTTGATTAACTTTGTGAATATTCTGTTGATTTTTTTTTTTTTCACTTTAGGTGTCTTTAGAATTTGTTGCAGAGCCACTTTCTATGAAAAATAAAAAAGGGAAGTTTGAGGGCTTACATTTCACTTATTAATTAGTTTATGTTTTGATTTTTCTAGCAATAACAAATGATAAAAGGACATGAAATGAACTATTCTTTTTACTAAAAATGATTATATGAATATCTTGTGGAGCAAATAAATTTGTTGAGTTCTAAGTTTTTTTGATGCAGATGAGTGTTTAGCTTAGCATAATTGTTTGCAAATATTTTATTAATCGTTCTTATCATTTCTGATATTGAGATCTATTATCTTTCTGGAATAAACTAAAAATTGTCTCTTCAAGGAATATGTTGATATAAATTTAAAGAAAATATAAATCATAATATATTTAAAGATGAAGATAAAAAATTACTTTTCTTAGAAGATGATATTCAACAAAGATGGATGAGATATTTTGCTAAACTTTTTAATAAAGATTGTGAAAATAAGATTGACATAGTGATCTTAGCACTCTAAATGAAAATAAAAATTTCTGTTTTTATCGGCGTATTAGTAAAACTGAAGTTAGAGAGGCTTTAAAGAAAATGATGGGTGGAAAAGATATTGGTCCTGATGATATTCCAATAGAGGTGTGGAAATGTTTAGGAGATGAAGGAATTTCATGGCTTACTAAACTTTTTAATACTATTTTGAAGACTAAAATGATGCCAGATGAGTGGAGAATGAGTGTGTTAATTCTTATTTTTAAGAATAAAGGTGATGCACAAGTATGTGCGAATTATAGAGGTATTAAGTTAATGTGTCATACTTTAAAACTTTGGGAGCGAGTTATGGAGCATAGGTTGTGGCGTGATACTAAGGTTTCTCAAAATCAATTTGGATTCATGTCGGGTAGGTATGGAAGCCATACATTTATTAAGAGGTTTGATGGAGAAATATAGAGAAAATAAGGAGGATTTACATATGATATTTATTGATTTAGAAAAAGCATATGATAAAGTTCCAAGAGAAGTGCTATGGAGAGTTCTTGAAAAAAAGGAGTCAATAATGCTGATATTCAAATCATTAAAGATATGTATGCAGGAGCTATTACTTGTGTTCAAACACAAGGTGGATTGACCAAGTATTTCCCTATTTCGGTTAGGTTACATCAAGGATCAGCTTTAAGCCCATATCTTTTTGCTTTAGTCATGGATGTTCTCACTAGACATTTGCAAGAGGATGTACCTTGGTGTATGCTTTTTGCTGATGATATTCTTCTTGTTGATAAGACTAGAGAGGGTGTTGAAGGTAAACTTGAATTATGGAGGTGAACCTTAGAGTCTAAAGGTTTTCGTTTGAGTAGATCTAAAACGGAATATATAGAGTGTAATTTTAGTAGTAATAGACCTAGTGAGGGAATTGTGACTTTGGGCGATCAATTCATTAATAAGAGTACACGTTTTAGATATCTTGGATCTATTGTTCAGAGTGATGGTGAAATAGATGGGGATATTATCAACAGAATTCAAGTTGGATGGTTGAAGTGGAGGAATGCATCGGGCTTATTATGTGATAGAAATGTACCCCTCAAACTTAAGGGAAAATTCTATAAGATGGTAGTGAGGCCCGCAAAGCTTTATGGTGCCGAATGTTGGCCATTAAAAGAGAAGCATAATACTAAGTTAAGTGTGGCAGAGATGAGGATGCTCAGGTGGATGAGTGGCTTTACCCTTAGAGATAGGATACGAAATGAGCATATACGTGAAAAGGTTGGAGTAGCTCCAGTAGAAGATAAGATTAGAGAGAGTCGCCTTAGATGGTTTCCGATGACCCGGTTAGGAGAATAGAGGTATTAGATTTGACTTATGTTAAGAAAGGTAGGGGTAGACCTAAAAAGACTTGGTTAGAAAATATTAGGAATGACCTTTCTTTATTAGATTTAAACGAGAATTGACTTTTAATAGGACACAATGGAGAAAAAGGATTCATGTAGCCGACCCCATGTAGTGGGATAAAGGCTTGATGTTGTTGTTGTTGTATAAATCATAATATATTTGTATTTTGACGAGATAATTTTTTATTATAAAGGATTCAGTCTAAAATTTAAAAAAATTATTTTGAAGTATGATAAGAATAATGTCAATAAAAATTTATAGTATTTTTATATATAAACCTATAAAATATTTGATAAAATAATTTGATTTTAATACAGAAGTGTTAGTTTATTAACATAAAATTTTGGAAAGAATATATATATTTGAATAAAATTTATTCATCTTAATACATATGAGAGTATAAAGGTAATTTATTCATATATAACTGCAGCATAGCAACTTGACAGTTATACTGCCCAAACAAAATGCACTGCTTTCTATACAACAATTTAAAAAATCAGCGTTTTGTACAACAATTTCATAACCTGCTTTATTGACAGCTGCAGTCGTCCCAAACACACCCTAAGGAAGATATGGGGGAGAGGAGGGGGCGGGTGGTGTAGAGATGAGAGCAATTAATTACTTCATCAAGCGGGGAGGGGGAGGGCTAGCTTTGGAAGGAATTAAAGTTGTGGGCCTTGGAAGTTTCGGCCATGTGAGTGGTGGAGAAAATAGGAATTAATGCCAAGGAGATTGGTGGGCTTTTGGAAATAATTTCAATGGATCCAAAAGGGGCTTGGGGTTTTAAGGCAATTAATCCCAAGTTTCCCCTTATAGGGGCCGGTGGCATCAAGGGATAAGGGAGCAATTAATGAGAATAATTATGGGTTTTTAATTTGGCTTTAGGAATTAGGAAAGTAATTAATTCAATCCAATTTGAATTTGAAATTCAAATAGATATAAATTAAGAACTTTCCTAAAATAGGATTAGTTAAATTAGGAAATAATTTGAATTTCAAATTTAAATCAATTTAAATTTCAAATAGATTCCTAATCAACACTAACTAAATTACGAAACCCCAAAAGAGAGGTGGGAGTGGGGATGGGGCGGCGGCTAATGGGTTAGGGCCGGCGGTTTGGGTGGGGATTTGGGAACAAGGGATCGGGTGAGCAAAGGAATCAAGGTTTTGGGTGTAGCCAAAGTAAGGGAGATTATGTGGTGGGGGAGGAACATAAAGTTGCCGGCGGCAAGGCTTTGAAAGGGCCTTGGCCGGCAATTAGGTGAGGGAAGATGGACTTACGGGGAAGACAAGATAAGGAACCACGCCGTCTTCAAGGTTGGTGGGTGATATGATTTTCCCTCTCCTAGGGATTTCTCCAAAGTTATCTCCAAGATCTCTCAAATGATCTCAAAACACAAGTTCAAGAAATTTCTCATAGTAATCATTCATCGATTTTTCGAGGACATAGGGGCTATAAATAGCCCTGTACATAAAACTCAAAATAAAAAGACCATAATGCTCTCAGGGCTTACATACGACCTCCTTTTAAGTAAAAGGTAAAAACAGAAAAATTAATTACAACATAAATAATAATAAAAGACAAATAACATAATAAAAGAAATACATGAAATATCTTAAAATACATTGACGCGATCGTGGCCGTAGATCGACGGCCAAGCCTCTGATATACGATTCATGCTCTGATGTCCCCATCATTCTCCCGGGGTGGGAGAAAGCTCGACTCTGTCGAGTAAGTGTCTCTTATGCTCTCGTAGATTTCTAATGCACCGGGGTCAAACTGCTGCAGCTCCTTGCGATCCAGCCATGTATCATTTGACTCGGGCTTTCCTTTCCACCTGATCAAATACCTGCATCGTCCCCCTTCTCTCGTGGAGATGATGTCATCACTAAGAATCGAGTCCACCTTTTCTGCCATGGGTGATTTGGGAATATCTGGGGGTGGGGGTAGGTTTAGGTTCTCACATGGTGGGGTCACACACAGCTGCTGTATGAGTGGATCTGGTGTGTTGAAGTCAGGACCTTTATATGCACTCTTAGCGTGCAGCTCCTTAACTATCGTAGTTGAATTTTGTGGGCAGAACTATTACATAAGCATTATCATGGAATTTCTTAGTTATTTTGAATAGTCCAGCACTCTTAGCATGCAGCTCCTTAACTATTCCCTGCGGGAACTATTTCGGACGAATCCGCGCCATCACGAAGTCACCAACCTCGAAAGCTTTAAATTTTCGTTTCAGACCGGCATATAGTTTGTAATCGTTATTGCTCTTTTCAAGTTGTCGTGTAATTTCTGTATGAAACTCATCCATATGAAATGAAAATGACGATGCAGACTCACAATTCCTATACCTAGAACACAATGGATGGGGAAGATCATCTGGATGGATCTCAACAAGTCTACTAAGTATGAGCTGACTCTCATGAGGGACTGATTTTTTAGACTCGGTGGGAGTCTCACGATCGACTAAGGTGTGTAAAGGCACGCTCTGGGTTATGGCGGCTATCAGGTTCAGTCCCTTCTTGGCTTTGACATGGTTGGATTTAGGATTATCCGTAATCCGAGGCTGTGATGGCAAAAGCTTGATCTTTTTGCCCTCATGTTCAAACACGCAGATGTTTGAACAACCATAAATGTGGACATCGTTGTCAAATATTCAAGGACGACTTAGAAGGATTTGTCCAACACTCATAATCAACACATCACACCAAACATTCTCCTTATAGTCAGCGAAGGAGATAGGTATGAAGCTACATTCCTTTACCTCCAAGGCAGTGGTGTTGACTCAAGCTACCTTATAGGGGTTGGGGTGGGGAATGGCAGACAGGCCAAGCTTAGACACCATGCTGGAGGAGACAGCATTAATGCAGCTGCGAGGCTTTTCCACCGAACCTTTCAGGTCCCAGGCTTTTTTAACAACATTGAGAAGGCTTAGGTACGTGGGCCTTGTACCAATAGTGTAGCCGACCAGGGAAAGACTCCAGTCAGGAGACCCAGTCGCAAGCTCATCCGCTGAGAATGGAATTTTTATTGAAGGGGGGACAAATTCTTGCGAGAAATCAGTAGCGACGGGATCTTCTTTCGTGAGATTCGAAAGAATGTTTAACTCGAAAGGCGGCTGGATGGAAGAGGATGTTACAGCACTAGGGAGCGGAGGGAAGTTGGATACGGAGAGGGGGAAAGTCATGGCGGAGAGAGGGGAGTGGAAAGCCCCTCCCCAAACAGCGCTAGCGAGGAAAGAAAACTAGAGAAAAAACCCTAGCAGAGCATCTCTCACTAGA
Source organism: Dendrobium officinale (assembly GCA_019514585.1). Taxonomy (NCBI): domain Eukaryota; kingdom Viridiplantae; phylum Streptophyta; class Magnoliopsida; order Asparagales; family Orchidaceae; genus Dendrobium; species Dendrobium officinale. The sequence continues at coordinate 6,597,620 of CM033685.1, read as the reverse complement.
TTCTCTCACTAAAACTCTAAAACAATGCAACTATTATCAAAAGCAAAGACAGTTAACGAAAATATATTAAAAGGTACATTACTCGTTAAGGTGTATTCCAGTTTAGATGCTCCGCTTCAATAAATCTGTAATAGCTTTTAAACCCTATCTTTATAGGCTTTTAAAAGCTAATTTGTAGGCTTTCTAAAATTAGAGAATTTTAAATTTGGAAAAGAGAATCCCTGGTTGCTCAAAGACCATCCAAGGGATAGACAAATGAAGGGCAGAACGTCATCGTCACTGGCAGCACCAAAATTCCACTCCATACAGTCAAACCAAGACAGCAGCAGCAGGGAGAGAAAAGTAACAAGGCAATCCCAAAAGTTCCTCACAATTTCCCACTTACTGACATAAGCGGATACCACAAGATAATCTTGAAAACAGTGGAGGTTAGCCAAAATTAACAGAGCATAACATGAACCAACATCCCAAGGGAAGTCATACTTGATTACAGCAAATCCAAAAGGCAAGTGGAAATTTTCCACAGCTCTTTTAATTTTGATGGAGGTGATGTTACTGCTATTCTTCTGATCATCGAGTATTCTCTCATTTATTTTCCTCCAGATATAATAAATAGAACAGCAAGCAATGAGTAGAAGATTTTTAAAAATTTTCACTGGTAAAACATACTTTTCTCGAATCCTTCAATCAGAATTTTGTGCTGTCCTTACAAATTGCTAAATGTTTATATATATATATATATATATATATATATATATATATATATATATATAGTTGACTTCGACTCCAGCAAACCTTCATGCTACATCTTCTTATGCTCTTGAATCTCTCACTTGGTTTTTATTTGTTTATTTTTTTGCTTTATAGTTGATGGCTTGACAACCAAACTATAGGAGAAGGATCATCTATAAACAGCGCTTATAGTTTAAAGGTAAAATGAGTTATATTTTTAATTTGTTACGCTTTAATCATATTACATTCATTTTATCCATTGTGCTCAAGAAAATAAACAACGCTTAGAGCACTAAATACAGGTGGTGGGACAGTGCAAAGAAAATTAACAGGCCTCGAAAGGTGAGCAGAAGAAATGGTGAGCTTAGGAGTTAGGACTTGGTCAGGGAAGGCGATTTGACTGCTTCGAGTGGAGATATGGAGTTCGGACGGTGGAGAGGGCTCTTGGTTTCCCAAAGCCTACCCTGATTTAAGTTGTTTGTAAGATTGCTTGGTTCTCAGTTTTTTGTTGTCAAGATATTTTGTGGCTTTTCATGTTCTGATTGTGTGGCTTTCCGCTAGACAAGATTGGCTTTTGTGCTGTTTTGATCCTAACAATTCTCAATTAAATGTTGGCATTTAGTTCTAGGAGTCCCCAACGGTCATCCGAGGAGAAGTATTTAGTGTGTTGAAAACAACATTATAGCACTAGCAACAGAGGCAATAATTTTTATTATCTGTACGACAGGTACCCAACCATCCATGGCTGATGAGAAAAGATTATCTTTGAATGCTTGGGTGGACAAGGACAAGAAACGTATGGTGTTTGCAGAAGCTGACAGCGACTTCATCGATGTACTCTTTAGCTTCTTGACTCTACCTTTAGGTACACCATAATAAAACTTCTCTCCAACAGCTCCGGCTTGGAATGCATTGAAAACCTCTATGACAGCATCAAGCAGCTCAGCGACCAACACTTATCCACCGAGGCTTGCAAGAATATGCTGCTCAGCCCTTGCAGCGCTGCCGCAGAACATTATGAGAAGTTAAAATTCAATGTTTATGGCTCAAGAGAGTTCTATCGCTGCAAAATGGATGAATGCATATCACGCACCAGATGTTATTACTCCTCTGCTTGGCAAACAAGGTGCTATCATTGTGAGAAGTTTATGGATGAAGTTGTGCAGTGGAGAAATGATGGAACAACAAATGGAGCATTTGTTAAGAAGAATGGCACCAAGTTCATGATCACCGATGATTTTCGTGTCACACAATCTTCTTTGTAAGAATGCTATGATCGATTAAAAAAGTTGGGTGTAAAAGAGATAAATCCCTTGGAAGAGTGGATATTGGAATTTGGAAGAGATGAGTTACTCTCTTTTTTCTTCCAGTAAGTGTTTTTAATAGAGCCATCTACTTTTGATTCTTTATAAAAATGATAAGAATATTTAGACCCATAATGCTCAAATCAATGATATTTAATTTTGTCCAACATTATTTGATTGTTTCAATTAATGTTTCCTTTTGCTTATTTTTTTTTTCTTCGCGCACAACATAAATTTTCTTACTTGGCCGAGTCATTATTTCAGCTATTGAATTTGCTCAAGGAGTCCTTAAGAACAAAGGAAGCGTTGACAAATATTTGCTTCTTTGATTTGTGCATTCAATTCACCAACCCTCAAGGTAACAATTTGATGGAGATGATAATGAATAAAAGCAAAGGCAATGCAGAATTTGAAATACAGGAAATGCTAATCAGGCTAATCGTGAATACAACCAACAATAAGGTGGTGTGTGTAGAGGTAGGAAAAGAGTTTGCTGATCAGTTATTTAGCTTCCTCACATTTCCACTTGGTTCCGTGTTGAAGCTCATTGGTTATTCTGATTCCTTTGGATGCATGAACAACTTATATGACAGCATTCATGAATTAAAAATTAAATACTTCAGGTCAGAGGAAGCCAAAAGCATGCTGATATCACCAAAACTTGCTCCCTTTTTTGGATACCGCAAACAAATGTTATATATGGAAGAATCGTCTCCATTAGTCCCTAGTTCTTTATATGGTTGCCAGAAGTGCTATTGGGATAGCAATAATTCACCCTGTAGTACTGTTAGTTGCAAGCATGGAGTGGAACAGTCACACTTCATAGAAATGGATCCAATGCTAGCCAAGGCAGATATATACATGGATGAAGGATTTGTTAGAAGTGATCAAAATTTTTTTGTGACAGATGATCTCCATGTTACTCCAATGTCCCTTCTCTTTTTCATTCAGATTTTAAAAGGGCAGGGGTTACATGTTAACCGTCTTGAGCATGGTGAAATGGTTATAGAAAGGGCTCATGTGAGAATTCTGCATGATTATGCTAAATTCTAAATTGCTTATAGTATTATTGCTTTTTTTAGTTTGATTTTCTTTTGTTTTGTTGTATTAATTATGTTGCAGGTTTATAATCTACTTGAAGCCATGTTGATCTCCAAAACAGCACTCAGTGATGCACTTTCTTCACGCAAGTGGAATAGTGGAATTGTATGGCAATTATGACATGCATTTACTTTTGTTTTTTCATGTAAACATGGATATAAGAAAAAAAAAACTTCGGTCTATAGTTCTTCATGATCATTAGTTACTTTTTAAAATTTTTTAATGTTGTTAAATGCCGAAGGATAAGGCTTCCTTTGAGACAATTGTTTTATTGCTTTCTAAAGCAGATTTTTCATAGAAAAATTTTGAGTTAAAAAATCTTTGTATTAAAAATCTATTTTAGAGAGCGGTAAGAAAGCTGCCTTAAGCGATGCCTGATTTTAATCATAATAATTTGAAATATATATAGATCAAATTTTCAATCAGGCTTTCAAGTTTTTATATTTGTCTTAGAGAAGAATGTGATATGATTTATATATTTTTGATATTGATGCTGAAACAAAGAATCGAATGAATATTATTGAAGATATAAATCTTTTAGAGGAATTGACAATGATGCATATACTTTCTTGAAACCTATACACCTCAGATCTTTGAACAATTGAGGGCTATTAGAAAACTGTCAAATATGTATTAGGTCTGATGTAAAAGTGGATCAAAGAGTTTATAATGCCCCTACTATGTCACAAGTTTTAATAGAAAAAGAAAGATTATGATGAAGTTATGAATATTTGATAAAAAAGAATCAAATTGAAGGAAATTTAAAAAATATAAATAATTTATCCTCGACATATAATTTTCTTTGATTATACTTCATATTTATTGTTGGAAAATTTGCACAACTGATTTTATTTATAGGTTTTCTCGTAGAATATTTCACCATCTTATAGGAAGACAACGTTCTTACCTGATTTCTATAGAGATCTTCGCCATTGAATAATCTTGCTAGGTGATTTACCTACTTGTGTTTGTAATGCTGATATGATGTTTTCTTCAATTGCTTACTCATCTGTTACACATTAATGCTTCATATTATTAAATATTTACATTCAAAACATTTAAAAAATATTATTAAGTAGCATGTTATATTTTCTAAGAGATTATTAACCCTACATATTCATACAAATTTCAATTCAAACTTTTTTTTAATAGTAATAGATACTTCTGTTCGATCTGATGACATTGAATATGATATGCTCTTAATTATCCCAATAGTCTTGGTTTGAAGTTTATTGTCTCAAATGTATTTCCTATATTTACATTTCTCAATTAAGCATTTTAGTATATATATTTTACTTTGCAATTCATCTACTATTGCTTTTTTTATTAATTTTATTTTATCTTATGGCTTTTTTTTTTAAATTAGGTTAACTTTTCTTGAGCAATCATAGTTTAATATTTATACTATAATATATATTTTTTCTATCATTCACTACTTTTGATTATAAAATACTATAATCTTATTTCATTTTCAGCTTGCCTTTTTCAGCATTTTGTCGTCTTTTTTTTTAAGTAACAAAGAGATCAGAATCCAAATGCCAAAAGCAGACTCAGATTGGCAGCCACCCACAACGACCCCACAGCCACCAAGGTCCATCCATTAGAGATAGAAATTTGCAAAAATCACCATCAGCCTAGCTAACCAACAAGCAGAAAGCATACCACCAAGGTTGCCAACAAGATGACCAGCAGGGTGATATGCAAGGAGCTACCTCATCATCGTCCATAGCATCAGAAAAACCCACGGAAACAAAATCGACGGAGGGGACTAGAAGCTATTTTTTCTTAGCTTTACTTTTACGTTTTTAGCTTTCACCAACAAGAATAAACTCATTCTCCACATTGTCACCAAGAACATCCTCAACCTCAACTGAAGGTGAACTTTCCTCATCCATAATCAACCAATCATTTTGGACCAAAACCGAATTCTTCAAAGAATTGGCCAGATTGGCCTTCAACTCAGCATTAGACATAATAAAAATAGGAATATCCACAAATTCCTCGACTTTGGTTCCACAATATGACTAAACAATGATTCGACTCTGGTTCCACAACAGCCTCCACATTAGGCACACCAGGCGAACTTACAATATTAACAGGCTCAGTAGTAGTTAGGGGTGTCAATTTTGGGTCACGGGTCGGGTTCGGGTCGAACCAAAATTAACCCGGCACTATTTAGGTTAAGGTCGACTAGTCCCAATTTTGCAAACAGGTCGATTTTCTGGAGCCGAACCCGACCCGCTTCGAGTTTGGGTCAACCTGACCTGACCTGCGTAAACAGCAACTAAAGCGGAATCGCCCGGTGGTAGCGGAAGCGCGACGCGCGATGGTGAATTGACAAGGGATGCGGGGCGCGCTCGAGTGCGCGACGCGAAACCTTCACGCCGAACTGACGCGGGGCAGCCGGGGTAGGCGGGGCGAGGTCATTCTGGGCAGACGGGTTTATGTGTTATTTTGGGTCATTTCGGGTCAACCCGAACCCAACCCAATTTTTCAAATAGGTCAATTTTTCAGACCCGAACCCGACCGACTTCAGATCCGGGTTGGGTTTTCGTGTTGTGTTCAATATTGACACCCCTAGTAGCAGTAGGAGGAACATCCCTTTGCGAATGGGATTTAGCTAATTGCGGGTGCAAGAGCATACATTCTGATTTGGAATGTCATAAAGATTTACAATGCAAGCAAAACAAAGGCATATTCTTCAAAATAACCGACTGGACATACCACCAAAATATCTTAACCAATCCAAACCTTGTCAGAAAGGTAGCGTGATCAATTTTAAGTGGGTGACAAAAAATAGAATTGAGGCCATAAAGAATCCTCGGAGAGAAGAAATGAGGTCTCAAATTCGGGAAAGAAACCAAAATAGGAATAATAGGTGATTCAACTTCCACATCAAATGAAGGTGACCACTTTGATCAAACGCATGTAACAATTGTTAATGAAATAAGAATGATGCGCAAAGATATGACAATAATCCAAATCATTCCCTAATTTTATCAAACCATTCTTCAGATTAAGAACCATAAAAGAGAAATCACCATTAAATTTAAGATTGAAAAAAAATTCAAATAGTTTCAAGGGACGACCATTTGGTCGGAAATTTCCCAACCAACGTGAAATGTAAAGATGCAGCAAGCGAAAAAATTTCAGCCTCAGAAATCCATAAAGAGGGAAGCCCACAATAAGTAGAAATTTTAAGTTCAGGAAAGAAGAGACATTACCGTAAAGAGCATCCCAAAAGGACTTAGAAGAAGGTTTGTCATCAATAAAGCCGCCCTCAACTAAACATTTACCGGCCATTGAGAACAGAAGGCACAAGAAAAGCACAAAAATAAAGGAAGACACACTTCCCTGAACGAAGAAGCGCAGTCGGAAAGCACGAGCAAAGCAGCACGACGGAAATCGCCACGGAGGCGGAAACCCTAGCAAAGCGCATAGTAAAATCTGTATCAACTCTAATTTTATGAATGTATGAAAATAAGATGAACATTTTGCCATCTTATAGCAGGAAGAGATCCCGACATAATTTTTGTAGATAGCTCAAATATTTAATAATCTAGCAATGTGATTCACCTGCTTCATATGTTTAGTAATTTTTTTTATACAACTTATATAAATCGAGTGTCCTATATATATATTCCTGCTTCACCTCCGTGAATATACTAGCTTGCAACAATTTATATATTCATGAGAAAAATCCTGAAGGGAAAAATCACTGGGTTATATCCAGTTGAAATGATTCCACATTGTTTGAATATATTACAAATGATTGGTTCGTCCTTGAATTTGAGGATGATCAAATTATAATAGGTAACAGTCGGTTTGAAATCTAGTGACAAATAGGGATCGGATGGAAGTTCGACAATGATCTGTGATCTGACGGAAATCTCATGTTAGTTGGTGGCCGGATGGAAGTCCAACAAGAGGACCCCATGCATTAAACATTAACACACTTCTTACTTTTTATCTAACATACTTTTAATGAGTACATTTAGAGAATAATATAAGTTTATAATACAAGTTTTACACTGCCGTTGTCAGGTCCCAAGTCCTGAATGAGAAAAGTGGAGGGTTGCGTTAGGTAGTCGACAGCCAGCGTAAAACTTGTCGAACAATAATGACATCCTAAAAAGACTTGGTTAGAAAATATTAGGAATGATCTTTCTTTGTTAGATTTAAACGAGAATTTGACTTTTAATAGGACACAATGGAGAAAAAGAATTCATGTAGCCGACCCCACGTAGTGGGATAAAGGCTTGATGTTGTTGTTGTTGTTGTTGTATATGCATATTGAATAATTGATTATGTATAAATAATTTATAAATATACCAATATTATATTTTATATTCATAAATATTTAATATTATTCGTATACCATATTGTAAATTATTTTTAAATTTCATAATATATTTTTAATTTTTTTTAATTTTATTCCCGTACATCTATAGTTCTATTCTAATTTCATCAAGTTTGGCTAAGTAATTATATATCTAAAATAGCCAAACGTTGTTCAAAATTAAACCGACCTTTGGCTCTCTGATATGCTTTGAATAAAGAATAAATGAGGCAAGTGCGAAGGGAATTAAGATTGCATTAAAGTTAAACAATCTGCATATAATCAGTGAACTTTGAAACTGATCAGACGGTTCTCTACGCAGATGGAAGTTGATCGGCCTTCTGCTCTCTTCCCAATTAAGTGCTGGATTTTACGGGTTTACATCTGCAAGCGTATTTTGGAATTCCAACGGTCACCATGGGAGAATTAATAAAAGAGAAGCGGATATCTTCTCTTCCAAGCGGAACCCTCATTCTGCGCATACGATCCATGGCCAAGGAGGAAAGATTGTTTTTAAAGGTTTGGGTGGACAATGCGAAGAAGCGTGTGGTGTTTGCAGAAACTAGCAGCGACTTTGTTGATGTACTTTTTAGCTTCCTGACTTTACCTCTAGGTACCATAATAAAGCTCCTCTCTGACAACTCCGGCTTGGGATGCATTGACAACCTCTATGATAGCATCAAGCAGCTCAGTGACGAACACTTCTCCACCAAGGCTTGCAAGAATATGCTGCTCAGCCCTTGCAGCGCAGCCGCAGAATATTGTGAGAAGTTAAAACTCAACGTTTATGGCCCAAGAGTGTTCTACTGCTGTAAAATGGATGACTGCATATCACGCACCAGATGTTATTACTCATCCGTTTGGCAAACAAGGTGCTATTATTGTGGCGAGTTTATGAATGAAATTGTGCCGTGGAGAAATGATGAAACAACAGATGGAGTATTTGTTAAGAAGAATGACACGAAGTTCATGATCACCGATGATTTTCGTGTCACACAATCTTCCGTGTCAGCATTCTATGATCGACTGAAAGAGTTGGATGTAAAAGATATAAATCTCTTGGAAGAGTGGATATTGGAATTTGGAAGAGAAGAGGTACTCTCTTTGTTTTTTTTTTTTTTTCAAAAGTGTTTTTAACTAGCCATCTAATTTTGTTTCTTTATAAAAATGATAAGAATGTTTAGACCCATAATACTCAAATCAATGATATTTAATTTTGTCCAATATTATTTGATTGTTTCAATTGATGTTTTCTTTTGTTTATTTTTTATTCTTTGCGCACAACATAAATTTTTCACTTGGCTGAGTGATTTTTTCAGCTCCTGAATTTGCTCAAGGAGTCCCTAAGAACAAAGGAAGCGTTGACAAATATTTTCTTCCCTGATTTGTGCATTCGATGCACCAGCCCTCAATGTAAAAATTGGATGGAGATAATAATGAATAAAAGTAAAGGCAATGCAGAGCTTGAAATACAGGAAATGCTAATTATACCAATCGTGAATAGAACTAGCAATAAGGTGATGTGTGCAGTGGTAGGAAAAGAGTTTGTTGATCAGTTACTTAGCTTCCTCACATTTCCACTTGGTTCCGTGTTGAAGCTCATTGGTTATTCTGATTCCTTTGGATGCATGAACAACTTATATGACAGCATTCATGAATTAAAAATTAAATACTTCAAGTCAGAGGAAGCCAAAAGCATGCTGATATCACCAAAACTTGCTCCCTTTTTTGGATACCGCAAACAAATGTTATATATGGAAGAATCGTCTCCATTAGTCCCTAGTTCTTTATATGGTTGCCAGAAGTGCTATTGGGATAACAATAATTCACCCTGTATTACTGTTAGTTGCAAGCATGGAGTGCAACAGTCACACTTCATAGAAATTGATCCAATGCTAGACAAGGCAGATACATACATAGATGAAGGATTTGTTAGAAGTGATCAAAATTTTCTGGTGACAGATGACCTCCATGTAACTCCAATTTCCCTTCCCTATTTCATCCAGATTTTAAAAAGACAGGGGTTACATGCTGATCAACTTGAGTATGGGGAAATCGTTATAGAAAGGCCTCATGTGAGAATTCTCCATGGTTATGCTAAATTCTACGATGCTCGTATTATTATTTCTTTAGTTTGATTTTCTTTTGTTTGGTTGCCTTAATTATGTTGCAGGTTTATAATCTACTTAAAACCATGTTGACCTCAGAAACAACACTCAGTGATGCACTTTCTTTTCGCCAAGTGGAATAGCGGAACTGTGTGACAATGATGACCAGCTTTTACTTTTGTTTTTTCATGTAAATGTGGATATAAAAAAAGACTTTGGTCTATATTGCTCTTCCTGATTAGTAATTGCTTCATATGATTGCTGAATGTTGTTAAATGCCTCTTGTTAGGTAGGATAAGATTTCATTTGGGATAAATTTTTTTATCGCTTTCTAAAGCAAATTTTTAATAGAAAATTTATTTGTTCAAAAAATTTTTGTACTAAAAACCAACTTTACAAAGTAGTAAGAAAGCTACGTCAAACAAAACGCGAGTTTAATCATAATAATTTAAAATATATATTCAGGCTTTAAAGTTTTTAAATTTGTCTTGAGAGGAATGTGATTTGAATTATTTATGTATTGTACTCATCTCAGAATAGGTTTAATGATTTTAAAATCATGTAGCTCATCTTGATCTGTTGATTGGAAGCTTTAGTTATCAAACAAGAGGTCTTGGGCTCGGTACTTGTGTATGTGATGTGTGTGTGAATTTACTTTTAATTTGCTCAAGTCACAAAAAAATTTGGTCAATTACTTTGTAGTATTCAGTTGAAAATAGTCAATTCATCGCACTCATATTCTAATAATACATATGAAAAAAATCATATAAGAATGTCTTGATGGGATTTGTATTAGAATAAATTTCAAAGTCTTTGAATTCACATCAAAATTAATATTAGGTAAGATATCTTAAAATTATGCTAATTTGAGAGCAAATTCAAAAGCATTGAAGTAAAATCAAATGTAAAATACACTAAACTATTCTTGGGTTTTTTTTTTGGCATTGATGAGTACTTGATAGTGATATTCAATTGTGGAGTTCTCAAAAATTCTTGGCACTTTTAGAGCTTAAATTTAAAACTAGATAGCCGTCGTTAGCTGTTCTCGATAATAATTTAATTAGTACAAAGTAGATTTGATCATGGGCTGCTACCCATCCCAGTTTTAGTTCCATGCAGTTAGGCCCAATATTTAATTGTGGTTTGGGTTACGCAAATATTGGTACACAGTTTCACGAGAAATATGTGGGCTTAGAAATAGAAAGTCTACAAATTTCAACTAAATGGGCCTATGATGAGTTTAGCCCACAGCTTGGGCTGGAGGAATGCAGTAAGGATTAGAAGAAATGATTTATAAGTATTCTTATTTGAAGTGTAAACGAGTGAAGTCGAGCTTAAGCTAGTTTGGGCTTAGGTTTTATTAATTAAGCAAGTTTGAGTTTGAGCTCAAGCTATATTCTACGAATTTAGGTCGGCTCACGACCTGCCTCATTTATTATAAAAGAGATAAAATGATTATGATATAAGTAATTATTAAAGTAAAATAATAGAAAAAAATGAAAAATTATAAGAAAGATTTTAAAAAATCTATTAATACATGAAAGTGATATCTAGTTCTAAAACCTTCCAAAAACTTTGTAATTAAAATTTTGAATCCTAAATATTTTAAGTATATTTGTATTAATATATTTAAACGAATCAGCTCATAAGCTAACAGGTCGATTAAGGGCTGGTTCAAACTTAACTCGTTAACTCATTGAGCTCAGCTCATGAGAGTCATTTATTAAGCTAACTTCAAGCTGGCTCAATAGTTGGCTTGACTCACTTACACCCATAACCCTTACAGCAATACATATAAAAATGTGAAATTAATTACTCCTATGAAACTCCATTGCAAAGCCCGAAGGTAATGTTTTTTTTTTTTAGTTTTAATATTGTATAAAAATCAAGCAAATATATTAAATTTTATTTATCACCTCAATTTAATTACATTTATTTTACAAGTTTGAATAAAATCATTATATTTAGTAAAATTTGAAAAGATTTTAATTAGTTTCTAAATCTTGTTAGCTACACAGTTACACGGCTGTCTTAAGCTTAATTCCATTTTTGTAACACAAGTGTAGCCTGTACTTTCTTTACTTTATTTGTCTATATATACTCCTTTGTAACCATCAGTTAATGAAATGAAAAGCTATCTTTCCTCTTTATCCTGGTTCTCATCTTGTTCCCTGTTCTTGGACGAAAGTCACGTCCAGACCTACTCTGTCAACATGGTATCAGCAGTCTAGGTATCTATCTCTCCTCCCTCATCTTGCTCACGACAATGACCACTCCAGCCAATTCTTCTTCCTCCCAGGCGGAATCCTCCACCGCCGACGGCTCCTTCTCTTCTCCCCAAATCCCATCCTCTCTCAAATTCTTGCTGAGTAACATCAAAAATGTCATTTCCCAACCTTTAACAGCCGACAATCACTCCCTCTGGAGGTCCCAAGTCATCAAACTCTTCAGGGCAAATAGCTTTGAAGGCTTCTTGACCGGCTCCATCTCCTGTCCGCCTGTTTCAACTAATCCAGATCACTTCACCTGGATCTTGCTAGATCAGAATCTAGCAGCCGCCCTATACTCAGTAATCTCGCCCTCCATTCTTCCCTACGTCCTCTCCGCCGATCATTGTAGCGAAATTTGGAAGATTCTTGATAGCCGTCTCCAGTCGTCCACTCGTTCAAGAATTTCACAGCTCAAGAACGAACTGCATTATCTCAACATGAAAGACAAATCAATGACGCAGTATCTACTCGAGGTTAAATCCAAGGTAGACGCTCTGGCAGCAGCTGGCGCTCCCGTCGAAGTCGAAGACGTTATACATTACACTCTCAATGGGCTTCCTGCCACGTACCAAGCATTCAAGACCGCCATCCGCACAAATCTTCGCTCGGTGAGTCTTGACGAGTTGTATACTCTTCTATGCAGTGAGGAGCTCAATCTCCTTCACGAAACCACGAAAGAACTTCATACTCTCAGCCTTAATGGCAATCCCACTGCGCTTACCGCAAACCGTGGAAGAGGACGAGGCCGATCCTCAAGTTACAGAGATAGAACCAATCCAAGATCCTCCTACACTCAATCCAACAACAAAGGGGTTAAATCAACCAAACCAGCCATCTCATGCCAAATCTGCGGCAAGCCCGGCCACTCTGCCATCAAATGTTGGCATCGCCACGATGAGCGGTACAATTCCGATCCACCGACCGCTCTGTTTACGTCTACTAACTCAGCAAATCCCTCCGAATGGTTTCTTGACAGCGGTGCCACCGCTCACCTCACATCTGATCCTAATAACATCCAGCAATCACAACCTTACTACGGCTCCAGTCAAATAACGCTCGGCAATGGACAGCAAGTTCCTATCAAAAACACCGGCAACGGCCTTCTACCCACCCCATCCGGTAATTTAAAACTATCTCATTTAAATTTAGTTCCAAATTTATCTTTCAATCTCTTATCAGTTCAACAACTAACCGCCGATAATGATTGCTTCATCATCTTCCATCCACACGGCTACGAAATCAAGGATCGGAAGACCCGCCGCAGTCTTCTCACGGGTCCATCTATTAATGGACTTTATCCTCTTCAGCTCAAACAACAATCAGGACACACCGGCAACAACCTTGCTCTTCTTTCAGTTCAACATATTCCTGACCTATGGCACCGGCGTCTCGGTCACCCATCCCCGCAAACACTGGCTGCAATCTCCAAAAGAAACAGCATGGTCAAAACCGGTAGTGGTGCTTCTTCTTGTCAACAGTGTAAAATGGCTAAAAGCCATCGTCTCCTTACCTCCTCTTCTCATTCTATAACTCATTCGTTGTTTTCTGTTATACATTCCGACGTTTGGGGACCCTTTTCTAAGGTTCCAGCTCAAGGGTATCGCTATTATGTATCCTTTATTGATGATTGTTCAAAATTTACATGGCTATATCCTCTCACAAATAAATCAGAGGTGTTTTCTAAATTTATCGAATTTCAAAAACTGATTGAGCGACAATTTAATCATAAAATCAAAATACTCCGTTCAGACAACGGCGGCGAATTTGTCAATCGCCACTTTCATACTTTTTGCCAAAACACAGGAATCATTCATCAGGCAACCTGTCCGCACACCCCTTCTCAGAACGGAGTCGCCGAGCGCAAACATAGGCACTTAATCGAGACCACCAGAACGTTGCTACTGCAAGCCTCTCTACCTCTCTATCTCTGGGTGGACATACTTCTTGCGGCTAATCATCTCATCAACTGCATGCCGTCGCCGAATACTCACAATAAATCCCCATACGAGATTCTATACGGCAAGACTCCGGACTACAGCAACCTTAAGGTAATCGGCTGTCTATGTTACCCATGGCTTAAGCCATACACCACCCACAAACTTGCTCCCACCTCTCATCCTTGTATCTTCATCGGGTACCCTCCAAATCAAAAAGGATATAAATGTCTGGATCTTAACACTAACAAAATCTACATTTCCAGCAACGTTATATTCCTTGAAAACATTTTTCCTTGTTCTAAATCCAGCTCCATAAACCACAACCCATCAGCATCTCCTCACAACATACCCCCTCTATTACTTGTACCAAATACCCAAGTAACGTCCGGCACATCCCGTGAAGCTTCACAACTTACTACATCCCTTACTGCTTCTCGGCCAACTACATCCTCCCACACTACACATACCACTCAGCCTCAAACGCACACAGAGAACTTACCAAATCCAACCCATAACATTCCCGATCCCATAAGACCCCTATAAACAACTCAACCTCATCCGATGCTTACCAGACTTAAAGCCGGAACGTCTAAACCGAAGAAAATATTCGACCTCACTCACATTCTTCAGCCATCCGAACCTAAGACGTACAATCAAGCCTCCAAATCTGCACATTGGCGCAACGCTATGTCCCAAGAATTTCAGGCTCTACAAACTCAGGGTACATGGGATCTCGTCCAACCGAACTCCACCATGAACATACTAGGATCCAAATGGACTTTCCGCACAAAATACAATTCTGACGGCTCCGTAGCTCGCTACAAAGCACGTCTAGTCGCACAAGGATTTAATCAAGAACAGGGCATTGACTATCACGAGACGTTCAGCCCAGTAGCAAAAACGCCAACAATTCGGGTGCTCATTCACATTGCTTTACATCACAACTGGCCGATTCACCAATTAGACGTCTCCAACGCCTTCTTGCACGGTAAGCTATCCGACACAGTCTACATGTCACAACCGCCTGGCTTTCAAGACTCAACCCATCCGAATCACGTCTGCAAGCTCAAGAAAGCACTCTACGGGCTGAAACAATCACCGCGGGAATGGTACGCAACCCTCTCAAATCATCTCACTGACTACGGCTTCCATATCAGTGCGTCCGACCCTTCGCTACTCACGTTCCAGTCCGGTACCACCCGCATGTACATGCTCGTCTACGTAGACGACATCCTACTCACAGGTAACTCTCCTACCGAAACACATAAATTACTTTCTAATCTTCATTCTTCTTTTCAGATGCGGAATCTAGGGAGCCTATCTCAGTTTTTGGGCATTCAAACAACCAAAACTGAGAACGGCTTCATACTTCATCAACAAGCTTATGCCAAATCAATCATCCAGCGGGCCGGTATGGACACAGCAAAGCCGGTTGCCACTCCTATCTCCTGCAAAACAACTATCACCTCAAAGTCTCAAGATCCATACGATCAACCTCAACTGTACCGCCAAATTCTCGGAGCATTGCAATATCTCACACTCACCCGACCGGACATTCAGTTTGCAGTTCAACAGCTATGTCAACACATGCAGAACCCGCTCAACATTCACCAGGAGGCATTAAAGCGTCTACTTCGTTACATACAGGGATCCTCCGCCATCGGCATTCCTCTTTACCGATCCAACCTCACCCTCACCGGTTATGTCGACGCCGATTGGGCCAGCAACAATCAAGATAGAAAATCCATATCCGGGTATTGCAATTTCTTAGGAACATCCATCATTTCTTGGCAAGCAAAGAAACAAAACACGATCGCCCGATCCTCTACGGAAGCCGAATACCGGGCCTTAGCCACCGAGACCACTGAGATCCTTTGGCTTCGTCAACTGCTCGAAGATTTCCATACACCGCAACAAGCACCTACCACAGTTTTTCTGCGACAACACCTCTGCAATCGCATTGGCTCACAATCCCATCTTTCACGCCCGCACAAAACATATTGAAGTTGATTGTCATTTCATTCGGGATTGTATCAAGAAAGACAAAATTTCGGTTCATCATATATGCACTGAAGATCAACTAGCCGATCTCTTCACCAAAGCTTTACCAACTCACCGATTTCAGATCCTTTCCAGCAAACTCACCGCTACCTCCTAGCATGAGTTTGAGGGGGGCTGTTAGCTACACAGTTACACGGCTGTCTTAAGCTTAATTCCATTTTTGTAATACAAGTGTAGCCTGTACTTTCTTTACTTTATTTGTCTATATATACTCCTTTGTAACCATCAGTTAATGAAATGAAAAGCTATCTTTCCTCTTTATCCTGGTTCTCATCTTGTTCCCTGTTCTTGGACGAAAGTCACGTCCAGACCTACTCTGTCAACAAATCTAAGGCGCTTTCTACTCTCAATCAATGTAGGAGAACTCTCCAACTTTGGACAAATTGTTAGTCAAATTCCACTTTCTGACTTACAAAACGTCAAAAACAACCTAGTAGAACTCGCAACAGAGGCATTCATCTCTGATATGGACAAAACTATCTTTGAAGGATAGGGTACATACGAGTACATAGGGGTGTAAGTGAGCGGAGCAGACTCGTGAGCTGGCTTGAGCTCGACTCTTTTATGAGCTCGCCAGCCGAGCTTATCGAACTCACAAGTCGAGCCTGAGCTCAAACTCGAGCTTGTTAATAAACGAGCTCGAGTTCGAGCTTGAGCTGGCTCGTTAATTATTTATTAATTAAAATAATATATAATATGTATTATAATATATTAAAATATATGTTAATGAATACATATGTTAATTGAAATAATATATATATTTTGGAAGTTGGGATTGACGGCAGCATTGAATTTTTTTTTTTTGAGAAGATAACCTGAAAAAATAGGTGGGAAAAATGTCCACAGGCGAGAGAAATAAAAAAAGGGCACATGCGGTAAAATGCAAAACTGAATCGAGCGGCTCGAACTCAATTTTAATATGAGGAGCTCAAGTTTGAGCATGTTTTTTGAGATCAACTCGAGCTCGAGCTCGCTTTCCGACTAACCAACTGAGCTCGTTAGTGTTAAAACTCGACTCGTTTACACCCCTAAAAGTACACAATGAGAAGAAACGAGAGGTGTTTGGATTAGTCAATATTGGCTTCGTCGACATTCTCTTTAGCTTCTTGACTCTACTGATGGGTACCATAATAAATCTACTCTCAATCAACACTAACTTGGGATCCGTTGAAAAACTCTATTACAGCATCAAAAAGCTTACTGAATAACACTTCTGGACAGAGGCTTTCAGGAATATGTTGATCGGCTCACGACAGAGAATGACGAAGCATTTCTTAAGAGAAATAACGCCAAGTTCATCATAACTGATGATTTTCATGTCATGCGATCTTCTGTATTGCAGTACCATAATATACTGAAAGAGTTTGACATAAAAGATATATATATCTTGGAGGAGAGAACCTTGAAATTTGGAAGCGAAGAGGTACTTGAAATTTTATTTTTTTGGTCAGTTGTGTTTGATTTCTTTATCATATATAACTATATATAGGGCTATTCATCTTTGATTGTCTTTGCGAAAAAAAATGATGGGGATGTTTAAATTCACAACTCCCAACTCAATTTATATAAAAACCATTGAATTTTTTTTTTCAAAATTTTTTGATCTCATCTATAATTTTTTGCACAAAACAAAAATTTCTTATTTGGACGAGTAACATTTCAGATTTTAAATTTGCTGAAGAAATTCCTAATAGGAATTTTAAAAGTGATGGCAATGTAGAGCTCGAAACTGAAAACTTACACATCAAACTCATCATGAATAGAACCAACAAGAAAGTGGTGTGTGCAGAGGTAGGAGAAGAATTTGCTCATCAGTTATTTAGCTTCGAAGCTAATTGGTTCCAATTCTTTGGGGTGCAGGAGTAACTTGTACCTAAGTATTCTAGGACCAATTAAGATAATTTTTTTATGATATATCAATGAAATAAAAGAATTTTTATTTGAATTTTCAGAAAAAAAAATTTCGTCGTAAAAAATACTTCCAATATTCTCTAACTTTTTGCTCTTTTATTGTAATTAGATAGGGATCTATAACTCTTTTAGATTTTGTTGCTTTTGATTGTAGCTCTTTGAGCATTTAGTGAGTGGTGGATCTTGTAATCTTTTTTGATATTAAGCCCTCTATTGGTTTAAAAAAAAAGAGTCAAATTTATCCTAAACTCATCACATACATAAGACTCAAACCCAAGATCTTTTGGTTTATAGCTAAAGCTCGTAACCGGCAGACTAAAATGAACTGCTCTCCAAGCTTTTTGAACGAAGGAAATTATATCTATCCCCAAAATATAGTGAGCACAAATTAATCTTCTTTATAGTTACAATGCTTTTAGAAAAGCATTGAGAATCTTATACGAGTAATATGTATAATTAAAAAAAAAAAAAATTTCATAGTTTTTTCAATTTTTAGCTCGTCTAATTACCTATTTTTGCCTAACTAATTCTAAAACTTTGTAAGAAATGATATAGTGAATCCGTGGGAGAAGTAGATGGTAAAACTCAAATAGAGAACAATCAATAATCAAGAAATAAAATATAATATTCTTTAATCCTCTTCTTGCATGTTACTCTTCTATATAGCTTTTTCAATAGATCATGTACTGAGAGAAACAGTACAGGATCTATTGAAAAAGCTATATAGAAGAGTAACATGCAAGAAGAGGACCTATTATACTGCAATTGTGCCAATGGGTGGAGACTGAATATTCTACTTCCCAAATCATTATGAATTTTCATTTCTTAATGATTTGCTGCATCCTTTATCAACTTTGGAGAGAAAGAAATTACAGGAGATTTGGGAATGAGTTTCGTAGCTCTTCCTCTCTTCATCACGATATCAAAAAGCTGATTATTGAGAAAGTATCTAGGTGGAGAAATTCAAATGTATTACTGGAGAACTTTTGATTGGGGGGAGGTGTTTTGGAATCAGCTGTCTTCTGCTGGTTCGGTGGTTATAACCAGGACGATGATGATGCTCCTTTTGGCGTTTCTGTTTTCTTCCCCTTGGAGGGCCTTCGGGGCAACCAAGGGTCTGCTGGTATTCGATGCTTATTACCTGAGTCCTGGTTATATAGATGTTGGATCCCTTTTGGAGATCACTTTTTGCTGCAGCTGCTTTTGTTTTTTGGTGTTCTCTTTTAACAGGTTCTTTCTCTGGATGGCTGGAAGGCGATCGAATCTGCTACCTCAATGCTCGTGACCTGGGACGTGCTGTTCTCGGTATCCTGTTTCAAGCTTTATGAAGATCCTGTTCATCATTTTGACCTGTAGTTTTTTCTTTTGTTTTTGTCTTTGTAATTGGGTGGTATAGTTGTGGTTTTTTCTGACTTTGCATAAGGTTTTGTTTTTCGCTGCTTATGCAAGGTTTATTTACTTATATTCACCTTTACTCATGTAATCCTTATTTCTTTGAAATATATGGGCTTTGGCCCCAAATTTTCCAAAAAAAAAAAATCCTGTACTATTACTTAAGAAAGCCAAATTAACTAAAAAGTGCCTTCTACTTCTTTCATAATAAAAAAAGTAACAATGATATTGGAAAGCAAATACGAAATTATTAAAAGGTACACTACTCTTTAAGGTGTACTATAGTTATGATGCTCAGCTTCAATAAGTCTTTTATAGCTTGAAAGAGTACTTATGAGAAGCTTGGCTGCCTCGCGCGAAAATATCTCTGAGCTCTGCTAGGGTTTGGCTTCCTTTGAGTTTTCCCGGCCGCCACCACCCTTCCCACAGGGATGATCTCCCCTGGGATGTCATCTATCCCCCATCCTCCGCACAATCCACCCTCCTTCTCCTCTACTCTCCTTCTTAGAGACTGGAAGAGCCTCATCGCCTCCCAACCGCTTGTCTCAAATGACTTTACTTCCTCGATCTCTCACTTCCCCATTGAGAATGCTACGGCTCATTTCACTTCCGCTCAGTTCAACGCCGGAGCTCCTGAATGGTCCCTCTCCCTGGTCGGCTACTCCATCGGTAGACGTTCGTACTATGAAGCCTTGCTTACCACAATCAAAAAAGCATGGAACTTGAAAGGATCCCTCTCTCTGCTTACCTTAGATGACGGCTTCTTTCTGAAAGACTATGACATGGCTTGGTCTGGTGGCCCATGGTTTTTTTTTCGGAAAGCCCTTCATTTTGCAGAAGTGGACTCCGGACTTCATCCCTGTTCGTGAGGAATTTCCATCGATCCCCCTCTGGATCAAAATCAAAAATTTCCCGCTCTCTTGCTGGACGCCGGAGGGCATCTCCAAGATTGCGAGCTGCGTCGGCATCCCGCTCGCGGTTGATGCTCTCACTGCGGCCTAAACGAGACTCACCTTCGCCCGGGTTTGTGTCCAGGTGAATAGTGCTTCGCCTTTGCCGGATGTGATTTACTACACCGTGGATGACAAAACGTTTCCTCTCACTGTGTTATACGACTGGAAGCCTTCTCATTGCTCCTTCTGTAACTCCATCATGCATTCTCCTAATACTTGCCCTAAAACCCTACTCCTCAGTCCACTGAGACCAGCCAAAATCGTGGCAGAAGCACCAGCCGCAAACCCAGGAAGTTACCTCCGAGGCTGAACATTCCTAAGCCGCCCAGTTCTTCTACCTTTCAGCCCCAACCTCCTCCACCTTCTACCTCTCTTTCAACAGACCTTCCTACCGCTAAGGCTGTTGAAATAGCCACTCTTCTACCTAACCTTAATTCGCCTTCTGAGGACTTCATTCCACCCTCACCTACCACCATTATTATCCCCTCACCCACTCTGCATACCTCCCCGTCTATCCCAACAAAAAACAAATTTGACGCCCTTATTGATCAAAACCACTTACCAGAGTCCTCCTCTGCCCAGTCAGACTCCCATCCTTCTTCTTCTTCAACACAACGTGACCAACCGGATAAACCACCTGACTCCACCAAAAAATCTAATTCCGCCAGCAATAGCCAACCTAATACACAAAATGTAGCTTCCAATTCCACAGCCAAGTCCACAAGAGCCAAATCGGCCAAAAAGGCCACCACCCCCACCTCAAAATCCCAATGACCAGGTTCCCCCTCATGGCGTCCTGGAACACCCGTGGGTTCAACAGCCCTGACAAGGTTTTTTGCTGTAAAAATTTAGTTAAA
The DNA here is from genome assembly GCA_019514585.1 of Dendrobium officinale. NCBI lineage: Eukaryota > Viridiplantae > Streptophyta > Magnoliopsida > Asparagales > Orchidaceae > Dendrobium > Dendrobium officinale. The sequence goes on along the minus strand of CM033685.1, from coordinate 6,576,655 downwards.
AACTATAACATGGACTTGCTTTTCCTTTTGGAAACAAGAATCACCCCTCCTACTCATGACAACCTCTGGTTCAATTCTACACATACAGTTTTTCCCACTGAAGGCTCTTTCGATAATTTTGAATTAGCTTCCCCTGGTCGTATATGGATTAAATGGAACTCTTCTACTGTGAGTTTCAAGCCTGCCTTTACTTCGAGCCAGTTAATTCATGGCTCAGTTTTCTCTGGAGATGTGGAAGTTTACTGTGTTTCTGTTGTTTATGCTTCGAATTCTTTGGAAGAAAGGCTCACTCTTTGGAAGGATCTTACCGACATTGCCTCTGGTATTTCGATCCCCTGGATTATTCTAGGGGACTTTAACTGCTGCAGGTCTTCTAATGAGAAAGCGGGAGGTTCTTTACTCCCGAATAGCAAAGTGGCTGACTTTAACAATCTGATTTTTAATATCGCTGTCCATGATCTTTCTTCTATAGGCCACTACTTCACTTGGTTTAACCAAAGAATTGACAACCCGATACACATTAAACTTGACCGGATGTTAGTCAATGACTGTTGGATTGGGAATTTTCCTTCCTCCTTTTACATTGTGGACAACCCTCAGATTTCAGATCACTCTCCTATCATTTTGCAAATTGATCTTAACAAACACAAGAAGCACCGGTTTCTTTTTAAGAATTATTGGTTGTCTAACTCTGAGTTTTGGGATACTCTTATTCAAGTTTTTTCTCAAAGATTCCACAGCAGTCCGATTTATGCTTTTTTCCAAAAGCTTAAGACTCTCAAGATCAGTATCAAATCCAAAAACTGGGTTTCTTCCAATAACCTCCTCTATGATATTTCTGAACTTACTGCTTCACAAAATTCTTTTCTTTGTCAAATTCAGGCTAATCCTCTTGATCCTGACCTTAATTTGGCTCTTAAAGACATTAACCACAAGCTTGCGATTAAAAATTCTGACTGGTCCTCTTGGATTATTCAAAGGGCAAAAGCAAAATGGCTTTCGAATGGGGAGGATGATTTAAAGTTTTTATATTCCAGGATCAATGTTAGACAAAACTCTAATCAGATCAAATGCATTACCACTGATGAGGGGACTTTCTCCAATCCTGCGGATATTAACAAAGCCATTGTTAATCATTTTCACAAGCTTTTCAACACGGCTCCCCCTCATAACACTACTAGCTGGACCACTCCTATTCATCGGCAGCTCCCACCAAGCTTCATTTCTCTCTTGGTTGCTCAGGTCACTGTTGATGAGATTAAAAATGTTGTCTTCTCTTCCCCCACTTGCTCGGCCCCTGGCCCGGATGGATATACATTTGAATTTTACAAATCTACTTGGAACATTACTGGTAGACAACTCTGTGAGGCTGTGATATCTTTCTTTTCCACTGCTTCTATGCCCAAGCAAGCTAAAGCTACAGCTATTGCCCTTATCCCTAAAAGACCTCATGCTCAGGAAATTGTGGATTACAGGCCCATATCCCTTTGCAATACTTTTTATAAGATTATTGCAAAAATCCTTGCCAATCGAATGAAAGATGTTATGCCCTTTATCATTCATCCTAGCCAGTCTGGTTTCATCAAAGACAGAATCATTTCTGACAACATTCTTTTAGCGGCTGAGCTCTTCAAAGATTTCAACTCTAATCACAAGCAGCAATACTTCTGTGCCAAATTTGACATTCACAAGGCTTTTGACACGGTATCTAGGAAATTCTTGATTAATCGTTTGCTGGCTATTGGATTTCCTGATAAGTTTGTCTCCTGGATTTATGGCTGTATTGCTGATGTTCACTTCTCTGTATCTATCAATGGGGGGCTTGAGGGCTATTTTGCTTCCTCTTCGGGTCTCAGGCAAGGTTGCCCGTTATCCCCTTACCTTTTTTGCATCACCATGGACAGTTTATCCTCTCTTTTTGAAGAGGCCAGTCTCAACAATACTTTCTTGGGCTTGAAAGCTGGTAACACTTCAGTTCCTCATCTCCTCTATGCTGATGATCTTTTGGTGTTTGCTGAAGCCACTCGGGACAATGCTCATTGCTTGAATTCCATTCTTGATGGCTTCTTTATTTTCTCGGGTCTTCGGGTTAACAACAACAAGAGCAAACTTGTTTTCTCTAAGAACTCTAGTCAGGAGCAGGCTGTTAGTAACATCTTGAATATCCCTATCTCTTCCACCCCGATTAAATATCTGGGCATTCCTATCTTTTATAGGAAGCTGAAAATTGGTGACTTTCAACCCCTTATGCATAAAATTACGGTTTCCCTGGATGGTTGGAAGGCGAGATCCCTTTCTATGGCTGGTAGACTTCAATACCTTAAGTACACCATCAATAACATTTTGCTCTATTGGGTTCGTGGCACCCTGATACCCAAAACCTGTATTAAAAAGCTTAAAAGTCTCTGCTCCAGGTTTCTTTTTTATGGGGATTTTCAAAAACGTAAAATGCATATGATATCTTGGAAGGATACATGCAAACCTAAGATTTATGGCGGGCTGAGCATACCTTCTATTGAATCACTTTACTATGCCTGTGGTTGCATTGTTATCTGGCGTTTTTATAGCTCCAAAAGCTTCTTATTTTGTTGGTGGAAAGAAAAATATGGGTCTTTTTGGAACTCTCAGATTACCAAATGTTCTATCTATTGGAAAAATTTATGTGATGTGGCCAAGAGTCTTTTGCACTCTTTGAATTTCAAAATCATTACTTCAAGTAAACTTTCTTTTTATTGGGACCCTTGGTGTTTTGGGCGCTCGGTAGCTGACCGACTTAAGCAGGATAATCTTGAATTTCTTATTAACAATTCAAATGTGGTTGTTGGCAGTTTTATCTCTAATGGCACTTGGTCCCTGTCTGCTTCTCTTCCTGCTCACTTAGCTGATATGATTCTATCTATTCCTATTACTGATGAGCTGGTTGATTGCTGTTGGGCTAATTCTGCTAAGCCTTCTTTCAAAACTTTTCTTAACGAATTCTTTTTTGATAATGAGAAGGTCAACTGGTTTAAATTCGTTTGGCATAAGCATAACTCTCTTAGATTTTCTATCTATTCCTGGATGGCTTTTAGAGAGGGTCTTAAAACTGCTTCAAATCTTACGGCTAGGGGTCTTCCGGTTGGCACTTCCTGTGCCTTTTGCAATTCTAATTTTGAGACCCAGAATCACCTGTTTTTTTAATGTGATTTCACTTTTAGTATTTTGCTGAGGTTCTTGCCGAGAATGCAATCCATGCTGTTTAGGCCCAATTTGTGGCAAGTTTATAGCGATATTGAGGATCTGGATGTTACTAGCAATATGAAAAATTACTATTTCCTATCTATCTCTGCTATTGTTTATTTCATTTGGAGATCCAGGAATGACAGACTATTTGGTAATTGCTCTGAAAGTGTATCTGCCATCACTTCTAAGATTAACAGGGCTGTTTATCTCAAGATTCATAGGAAAAAATGCTTTCAAGATATGCTCACTTGATCTTTGCCTATGCTGTGGAAGGTATTATGGTGCCCCTTGGCCGGCTTCTTCTAGCAACCAAGGACTGGCTGGATGTTTTGAAGGACTATGATGATTGCAATCTTTTTTATCCCCTCGGATGGCCGGTCGCTGCAGTTCTTTCTTTTTGGCAACCAGGGGAATTTTGGCTGCTCGGGAGCTCTCTTGCTGATTGCTTATCTGAGTCCTTTTTGCTTTACAATTTTCATTTCTTACTTGTATTTTTACTGTTTCTTTTCTTAAGCAGCAAGTGCTGATAGGGTTTTGACAATTGCTTCATATTTTTATGTAAGCTTTTGTTTTTCTTACTTGTAACTTTTTTATATCAATGAATTGGGCTGATGCCCCAAATATTCCCAAAAAAAAAAAAAGTCTTTTATAGCTTTTAACACGTATCTTTATAGGCTTTTTAAAGCTAACTTATAGGCTTTGTAAAGAAATCTTTTTTTTTTGGTAAACCCGGGGCTTGAGCCCATATATTAAGAAACTTAAAAGAAATTACAAGTAACCTGTAAATAAAAAACTAACTATCAAAAGAAGTAAAATTACACAAAGACAATGACAAAAACAAAATATGACAATTGGCAAAAGAAAGACTCAGAAAAAGCACAGTCTCATTCATAAAAATAATCAGTATAGTGCGACTGTAGACCAGGCGGTTGTAAAGAAATCTTACATGACAGAATTTTAGAATCTAGTTAACAAGATTGTTGAAGCCCTTGATAGCTTTTGAGAGCTTTGTACAGCTTTTAATAGCTATTTAAAGCTTTTTGCAGCTTTATATAGAATCAAATTTCTTCAAAAGTTTTTCTGAATCCTTCAATCAGAATTTTGTACTGTCCTTACAAAATGCTAAATCTTTTGTTTTATTTGGCTATATATATCTTATCCCCGTAGTTGTCTTCAACTCCACCAAATCTTCAGGCTTGAAAGAGAACTTGGTAGGACTTTGTCAGGGAAGGCGAATCGACTGCTTCGAGTGGCGATTGGGAGTTCGGACAGTTGAGAGAGCTGCTGAGTCCCCAACGGTCACCGGAGGAGAATATTTAGTGTGTTGAAAACAACATTACAACACTAGCAACATAGGCAATACTCTTTTCTATGTACGATAGGTACCCAACCATCCATGGCTGATGAGAAAAGATTATCTTTGAATGCTTGGGTGGACAAGGATAAGAAACGTGTGGTGTTTGCAGAAGCTGACAGCGACTTTGTCGATGTACTCTTTATTAGTACAGCCAAATAAATAAACATATTTCTGTAATCCAATAGGGATATTACATGTCAGCATACGGGTTTACATATGTCTATATATAAGCTATCATACTCTGTAATTGAAATAATAATATAAAGCTTTTCTCTACTTTCCAAGAACAAGAAATCTCTCATCTTCTTTCTTCTTCATGAATCTCTTCTTTCTCTGCGATTCAACATGGTATCAAGAGCGGGTTGATATTCTGGACATCAACCCATGGCCTCCGCCGCTTCTGCGTCTTCCGCCGTCTCCGGCAACTCAGGTGCAAATACCGATTCCTCCCAAATATACCCATCGCTCAAATTTATCGTCTCAAATCTCAAAACATTGGTTCCGCACCAACTTTCCCTGGAAACTTATCCAATCTGGCGAAACCAAATCCTCAAAGTATTCAAGGCGAATGGATTTGTCAGCTTCTTGGATCCTCCGAACTCTGAAGTCGGAGCTACAAGCAGTCAAGAAGCTGCGCATACAGATGTCAACAGCTCACTTATTACCGACCAAAACTTGGCGGCAGCGCTCTGTTCGACGATTTCAGCACCAATTTTACCCTATGTGATGCATTTTGAGACAACACACGAAATCTGGCATGCGCTTCAAGTAAGGTTTCAATCCTCTTGTCGCTCAAAAGTCATTCAACTCAAGAATGAGTTACATAATATTTCAATGAAGAACCAGTCGATGCAAACGTATCTGTCTGAAATCAAGAAGTTAGTCGACAACATAGCCTCGGCCGGCGCCAAGATTGATACAGAAGACATCATCCTATACATCTTAAACGGACTACCTCCGGCCTATCAATCGTTCAAAAAAACAATCAGAACCATGCAATCTACTATGACTTTGGAGAATCTATATGCTCTCCTAATTAGCGAAGAGATACACATCCAGGCTGATCTCCAGCGTCTCACCATTCAACCTGATACTACTACTGCGCTATACGCAAACAGGGGAAGAAATCGTCGAGGCCGGGGTCGCAGCACACAGTCTGCCAACGTGATCAACAAACCGGCACCAAGATCTTCTCTTCAATGTCAAATTTGCACCAAAAGAGGACACACAGCCGATATATGCTGGCATCGTCACAATGCGAACTATGTTACTCCAAAATCGCAGCCTGACAATGCCAATGCGCTTCTAGCCACAGCGGACACCTCATCCACTGAATGGTATCTTGATTCCGGGGCATCGACACACATGACGAATCGTCCTGAAAATCTTGATCAAGCATCCGTGTACAACGGCTCAGATCACGTCTCGGTCGGGGATGGAAGAAATATACCGATTGCTCACTCGGGAACCGGTATCCTTCCAACCCCGGATCGTAAGTTGTTCTTATCAAATCTACTACATATTCCCTCAATTTCTCATAATCTCTTGTCTATTTCAAATCTTGTTACAACTAATAAAATATCTATAACATTCTCACCTGATGGTTTCATATTTAAGGATTTACAGACTCACAAGGTCATCCTCCAAGGGCCCTGTAAGAAAGGGTTGTATCCGTTAACCATCAAGAATAAGTCTGCTCCGCTTCAAGCAATGTCGGCTTCACAACAAAAATCCATCAACTGGCATGCGAGATTGGGGCATCCGTATAACCGAGTCATTCAGTTGATCGCCTCAGCTAATCCATCTCTGCATATACCGCGAAATTACACTCCCTGTATACCGTGTCATGTCTGTAAGAGTCACAAGTTGCTCTTTGACAATTCTGTAAATCGGTCTAGTAATCCTTTAGATCTCATCCATTCTGATGTATGGGGTCCCTCCCCCGTTCTCTCGCACCAACAATTTAGATACTATCTTCTTTGTGTAGATGACTACTCTAGATTTTGCTGGTTGTTTCCGCTAATAAACAAATCTGATGTCACACGAATTTTAATTAACTTTATTACATTTATTGAAAGACAAACAGGTCGCAAACTCAAAAGAATTAGAACCGATGGAGGAGGAGAGTTCGTGAATTCCACATTTCAAAAGCATCTCCAAGCTCTCGGTATTCAGCATCAGACATCATGTCCTTACACTCCTGAGCAAAATGGAGTCGCTGAACGCAAGCATCGGCATATTTTGGATACGGCGAGAACTCTTCTTCAGACAGCTTCGGTTCCTCAATCATTCTGGCCTGATGCAGTGACAACAGCAGTTCACCTTATTAATCGTCTTCCGTCCACTAACACTGAAAATCAAGCTCCCATTACACGCATGTTCAATACTAAACCAGACTACTCCATTTTCAGGACATTTGGCTGCGAATGCTTCCCGTTACTTCCTCCCAATTCCCGAACTAAATTGACACCAAATTCAACTTCATGTGTTTTCATGGGATATGCAGAAAATCAAAAAGGATACAAATGTCTTCACAAAGACACGAACAGGATCACCGTCTCTCGTCAGGTTAAATTTATCGAGAATTCGTTTCCTTTTCATAACACTAATTCAGATTGCATTACTTCTCCTCAGGATATCCCAACGTCACTGCTTCTACCCACATCCGTGATTCATCCGAACTCACATCCTGCACATAAACTCAGACAACTATCAAATACAGATAGCTCATTGCACCACACTTTGCAGCCTAGCTCCTCAAACAACTATACTCAACCAACGGCTACTCCAACGGTCCCAAACACATCTAACTCGGATCAACCATGTCGTCATCCTATGGTCACAAGAAGGCAAACGGGATCTTTGAAACCAATCAACAAACTAAATCTGTTTACCTCAGTGACATCCGCTCAAGACGACATAGAACCACATAATTTTTCTGAAGCCAACAAATACCAAGAATGGCGACAAGCAATGGCGGATGAGTTTCTTGCTCTACAACAACAGGGCACATGGGATCTACTTCCACCGCCTACAGCTGCATCTATTCTGGGATGTAAGTGGACATTCAGAAAGAAATATAATGCTGACGGCACGGTAGCAAGATTCAAGGCAAGATTGGTTGCTCAGGGCAATAGGCAAGAACATGGTCTAGACTACGAAGAAACTTTCAGCCCGGTCGCGAAGCTTCCAACAATCCGCCTAATGTTCACGGTGGCTCTTCACAATGGCTGGAAAATTCAGCAATTGGATGTAGCTAACACATTTTTACACGGAAATCTACAGGAAACTGTGTTCATGAAGCAACCACCTGGATTTGAAGATCAAATTCATCCCAATTACGTATGCTGCCTCCGCAAAGCCATTTACGGCCTCAAACAGGCCCCAAGGCAATGGTACACTACCTTCACCGATCATCTTCTAAGCATCGGGTTCCGCCACAGTAAAGCCGATCCCTCACTCCTCACATTCATTCAAGACAAAATTCAAATCTACCTGCTAGTATACGTCGACGATATCCTTATCCCCGAGAACCAAGAAGCTGCTATAGCAAATCTAGTTTGTAATCTGCACTCAAGATTCCATATGAAGAATCTGGGACAAGTTAAGCATTTTCTGGGCATCCACATTCATACCGAACCAGCTAAGTATTTTTTGTCACAATCCTCCTATGCTCAATCTATCCTTCAACAAGTTCAACTTTTATACTGCAATCCTTTAGCAAACCCGTCCTCTACAAAACTTCCCTCTCCAATCCCGCAGGACAAGGAACTCTCGGATCAGAATGTTTACCGTAAAATCACCGGTGCATTATAATACCTGACGATAACAAGACCGGACATAGCATATGCGGTCAACATTCTATCTCAGCATATGCACGATCCTGATTCTCAGCATTTCTATCTTCTCAAGAGGCTACTTAGGTACATCAAGGGAACAATAACATTCGGTCTACCCATTACAAAATCAAGCCTTCATATTCGAACGTTCTCTGACGCGGACTGGGCAGGTGATCCGATTACTCGCAAATCCACTTCAGGATACTGTACATTTCTCGGCGATAACTTGCTATCTTGGACGGTCAAGAAACAGAAAACTGTATCTCGATCCTCCACGGAGTCTGAATATCGCGCACTAGCAGCTGCCACCGCTGACATCCTTTGGCTACAGCGGCTATTAGCTGATTTTGGAGTTAGGACATCGGCACCAACTCACTTGCATTGCGACAATACATCCGCAATTGCTCTCGCACACAATCCGGTTTTTCATGCCAGAACCAAGCACATTGAAATTGATCATCGTTTCATTCGAGACAACATTCAAAACAACAATATCAAATTACTACCAATTAGCACCGTCGATCAAATCGCGGATATTCTAACTAAGCCCCTTTCAACGGCTCGATTCAAAACATTGCGAGACAAACTAACCATTCAACAAGAATCGTTAGCTTGCGGGGGGATATTAGTACAGCCAAATAAATAAACATATTTCTGTAATCCAATAGGGATATTACATGTCAGCATACGGTTTTACATATGTCTATATATAAGCTATCATACTCTGTAATTGAAATAATAATATAAAGCTTTTCTCTACTTTCCAAGAACAAGAAATCTCTCATCTTCTTTCTTCTTCCTGAATCTCTTCTTTCTCTGCGATTCAACACTCTTTAGCTTCCTAACTCTACCTCTGGGTATCATAATAAAGCTCCTCTCCAATAACTCCGGCTTGGGATGCATTGATAACCTCTATGACAGCATCGAGCAGCTCAGCGACGAACACTTCTCCACCAAGGCTTGCAAGAATATGTTGCTCAGCCCTTGCAGCGCGGCTGCAGAACATTGTGAGAAGTTAAAACTCAATGTTTATGGCTCAAGAGTGTTCTATCGCTGTAAAATGGATGATTGCATATCACGCACTAGATGTTATTACTCCTCCGTTTGGCAAACAAGGTGCTATTATTGTGGCGAGTTTATGAATGAAATTGTGCCGTGGAGAAATGATGAAACAACAGATGGAGTATTTGTTAAGAAGAATGACACGAAGTTCATGATCACCGATGATTTTCGTGTCACACAATCTTCCGTGTCAGCATTCTATGATCGACTGAAAGAGTTGGATGTAAAAGATATAAATCTCTTGGAAGAGTGGATATTGGAATTTGGAAGAGAAGAGGTACTCTCTTTGTTTTTTTTTTTTTTTTCAAAAGTGTTTTTAACTAGCCATCTAATTTTGTTTCTTTATAAAAATGATAAGAATGTTTAGACCCATAATACTCAAATCAATGATATTTAATTTTGTCCAATATTATTTGATTGTTTCAATTGATGTTTTCTTTTGTTTATTTTTTATTCTTTGCGCACAACATAAATTTTTTCACTTGGCTGAGTGATTTTTTCAGCTCCTGAATTTGCTCAAGGAGTCCCTAAGAACAAAGGAAGCGTTGACAAATATTTTCTTCCCTGATTTGTGCATTCGATGCACCAGCCCTCAATGTAAAAATTGGATGGAGATAATAATGAATAAAAGTAAAGGCAATGCAGAGCTTGAAATACAGGAAATGCTAATTATACCAATCGTGAATAGAACTAGCAATAAGGTGATGTGTGCAGTGGTAGGAAAAGAGTTTGTTGATCAGTTACTTAGCTTCCTCACATTTCCACTTGGTTCCGTGTTGAAGCTCATTGGTTATTCTGATTCCTTTGGATGCATGAACAACTTATATGACAGCATTCATGAATTAAAAATTAAATACTTCAAGTCAGAGGAAGCCAAAAGCATGCTGATATCACCAAAACTTGCTCCCTTTTTTGGATACCGCAAACAAATGTTATATATGGAAGAATCGTCTCCATTAGTCCCTAGTTCTTTATATATGGTTGCCAGAAGTGCTATTGGGATAACAATAATTCACCCTGTATTACTGTTAGTTGCAAGCATGGAGTGCAACAGTCACACTTCATAGAAATTGATCCAATGCTAGACAAGGCAGATACATACATAGATGAAGGATTTGTTAGAAGTGATCAAAATTTTCTGGTGACAGATGACCTCCATGTAACTCCAATTTCCCTTCCCTATTTCATCCAGATTTTAAAAAGACAGGGGTTACATGCTGATCAACTTGAGTATGGGGAAATCGTTATAGAAAGGCCTCATGTGAGAATTCTCCATGGTTATGCTAAATTCTACGATGCTCGTATTATTATTTCTTTAGTTTGATTTTCTTTTGTTTGGTTGCCTTAATTATGTTGCAGGTTTATAATCTACTTAAAACCATGTTGACCTCAGAAACAACACTCAGTGATGCACTTTCTTTTCGCCAAGTGGAATAACGGAACTGTGTGACAATGATGACCAGCTTTTACTTTTGTTTTTTCATGTAAATGTGGATATAAAAAAAGACTTTGGTCTATATTGCTCTTCCTGATTAGTAATTGCTTCATATGATTGCTGAATGTTGTTAAATGCCTCTTGTTAGGTAGGATAAGATTTCATTTGGGATAAATTTTTTTATCGCTTTCTAAAGCAAATTTTTAATAGAAAATTTATTTGTTCAAAATTTTTGTACTAAAAACCAACTTTACAAAGTAGTAAGAAAGCTACGTCAAACAAAACGCGAGTTTAATCATAATAATTTAAAATATATATTCAGGCTTTAAAGTTTTTAAATTTGTCTTGAGAGGAATGTGATTTGAATTATTTATGTATTGTACTCATCTCAGAATAGGTTTAATGATTTTAAAATCATGTAGCTCATCTTGATCTGTTGATTGGAAGCTTTAGTTATCAAACAAGAGGTCTTGGGCTCGGTACTTGTGTATGTGATGTGTGTGTGAATTTACTTTTAATTTGCTCAAGTCACAAAAAAATTTGGTCAATTACTTTGTAGTATTCAGTTGAAAATAGTCAATTCATCGCACTCATATTCTAATAATACATATGAAAAAAATCATATAAGAATGTCTTGATGGGATTTGTATTAGAATAAATTTCAAAGTCTTTGAATTCACATCAAAATTAATATTAGGTAAGATATCTTAAAATTATGCTAATTTGAGAGCAAATTCAAAAGCATTGAAGTAAAATCAAATGTAAAATACACTAAACTATTCTTGGGTTTTTTTTTTTTGCATTGATGAGTACTTGATAGTGATATTCAATTGTGGAGTTCTCAAAAATTCTTGGCACTTTTAGAGCTTAAATTTAAAACTAGATAGCCGTCCTTAGCTGTTCTCGATAATAATTTAGTTAGTACAAAGTAGATTTGATCATGGGCTGCTACCCATCCCAGTTTTAGTTTCATACAGTTAGGCCCAATATTTAATTGTGGTTTGGGTTACGCAAATATTGGTACACAGTTTCACGAGAAATATGTGGGCTTAGAAATAGAAAGTCTACAAATTTCAACTAAATGGGCCTATGATGAGTTTAGCCCACAGCTTGGGCTGGAGGAATGCAGTAAGGATTAGAAGAAATGATTTATAAGTATTCTTTTTTGAAGTGTAAACGAGTGAAGTCGAGCTTAAGCTAGTTTGGGCTTAGGTTTTATTAATTAAGCAAGTTTGAGTTTGAGCTCAAGCTATATTCTACGAATTTAGGTCGGCTCACGACCTGCCTCATTTATTATAAAAGAGATAAAATGATTATGATATAAGTAATTATTAAAGTAAAATAATAGAAAAAAATGAAAAATTATAAGAAAGATTTTAAAAAATCTATTAATATATGAAAGTGATATCTAGTTCTAAAACCTTCCAAAAACTTTGTAATTAAAATTTTGAATCCTAAATATTTTAAGTATATTTGTATTAATATATTTAAACGAATCAGCTCATAAGCTAACAGGTCGATTAAGGGCTGGTTCAAGCTTAACTCGTTAACTCATTTTAGTTTCATGCAGTTAGTTTCATGCAGGTCAATTTTAGTTTCATGCAGTTAGGCCCAATATTTAGTTGTGGTTTGAGTTACTCCATTATTGGTATGCTATTTAACGAGAAATATGTGGGCTTTAAAATAGAAAAACTACCAAATTCAACTAAATGGGCATATGATGAGTTTAGTTCATAGCTGAAATTCTAAAACATTTTGGCTGGAGGCATGCAATAGGCATTAGAAGAAATGATTTATAAGTATTCTTATTAGCAGTGTAAACGAGTCAAGTCGAGCTCAAGTCAAGCTTAAGTTTGATTAATTAAGCAAGTTTGAGTTCGAGCTCAAGCTCGTGCTCGAGCTTTTTTCTACGAGTTTAGGCCGGCTCACGAGCTGGCTCGTTTATTATAAAAGAGATAAAATTATTACAATACAAGTAATTATTAAAATAAAATGATAAAAAGGAGAAATTATAAGAAGTACAAAAAGAAAAAAACTATTAATATATGACAGTGAGATATAATTTTAAAATAAAATTCTGAATCTAAAATATTTTTAAGTATATTTGTATTAATATCTTTAAATGAATCAGTAAATGAGCTAATGAGTAAATTCAGGGCTGGCTCAAGCTTGACTCATTGGCTCATTAAGCTCAACTCATGAGAGACATTTATCGAGCTGGCTCAACAGTTGGCTTGACACACTTACTGTGACGCCCCAAGATCTAACTTAGAAAGAATTTCAAATAATCCATCAACAATTTACCAGAGCTATCTATAACTTCAATCAAACAGTCTAGCAAAAATCTATAACATTTATAACATCAATGTACAAGTCGATTCATATCTCAAAAGATCATATACAATATACTCAGGAATTACACTATGACCACAAACACATGAACTGAAATCTATCCTGTCTTAAGTACAAAAGAATCACTATAACCAAAAAGGACAAACACCTGGAGATTCCTGATCAACCTCAATCTCCTGCTCCCTTACTCTGACCTGAAAATATTAACCACATATAATGCGCTTCAAAAAGTCCAGCAGGTCACCTAATACCTACAACTGAAATCAAAGCACGATACTGGAAATAATATGCATGTCAGTCAATCAAATCCATAACAGTCTAGTGCACATGATCAATGAATCTATGCAGATACGAAAATCAAATCAGTAGTCAATGCAGCGGTAGAAGAATCAATAAACAGTAGAAAATCAGTCGATCAGTCAAATCAATCGTATCAAATCGAATCAATCAAAACAATACTATCTGGTCAATTAAATCGATCAGTACGAAATCATAAAATCAATACGATAAAGCCCAGTCTATACTAGCAATGAATCAAATGCAGCAGTTCAATACAATGTATCAATGAAGCGAATCAATATAAATAAATCAGTAGTATCCATGTCCGCAACATCAATGAATCAATCACAGTATCCATATCCATACAGTATCTATAATAGTAGCAATGCGCAGTGACAGAATATAAATATCAATGAAATCGTACGATAACAGTAAATCCGTAAATCCGTCAGTAAATCCAAATCAATAAAGCAATAAATCCATCATGAGTCAATGCCGTACACATGCATTTCAATACAATAGTCTTACTGAATAAGTACGATCACTGGCTATCAATAATCCATAGTGCTGTTGTAGAAATCCATAGTGCTGTTGTAGATATCCATACGTTTGTTCAATAAGAGTCGTCACTCTGTGCCCGTCGGCATATCAATCTCCTTATGACTCCCAATCGTTATATCAATGATCAATAGTTTAAAGGAAAGCCCGTCGGCCCACCATCCTGTACAGGTCAAGTCAATCTCCAACCAACGGTTCAACCAGGTTCCACTTGTCTTTCAGTATCAATAATCAGATAGTCACATTCGTATGCATATCAATTCAAATCATCAATTTCAGAAAATCGAAAATCGTACGAAAATCCAGCGGCATAACGACAGTATACGAAATTTACACAAAAATTCCTAAAAATCACAATTTACCAAATTAATACAGAACGTGCACGACAACATTATAAAACTTCTATTCTACTGAAGCAACATCAATCAACATCCTGATATTTATCTTTTCGATTAAAATCGCACAGAATCCAAAATAACTAGTAGAATCGTTACAGAAAATACTCAAAACGTGTAGAAAAATCATATCAATAACATATCAAAAGTTGTGCGGTGAAAGTTTCATCAATACAAAATACGACGCGTTTTTCGGTAACGAAAACACAAATCTGTGCACAAAACGATCAAAACTCAACATCTTCGAAAACAGAAATAGGATTCGGAGTCCTTACCACGAAATAAACACTTTTCCCAACAGCGGCGTCGGACGAAAAGCGCTCCGCGACCTCCGGAAACCAGCTTTTCCTTTGCTTTCCTTCTCTTTCTCTCTCCTCAGATATTTTGTTTTATAAAAAATGATTTTCTCTCTCCTCAAATCGAGCTGATTTCCTTATAAAACAAGTCTGATCGGCCCGGCCGATCGCCACATCATCCAGGACGATGTGAACAAAATTCAATCGTCCAGGACGATATCTCAGGACGATAATTAATTTCTTGGACGATTTGCTCTCTGACTTGTTCCATGCTCTGATCGTCCCAGGACGATCCAAAATCGGCCTGGACGATCCACTCCAGAAAATCAGCTGTATTCACTGCACTGATCGTCCCGGACGATCCTGGGAGGAAAATCAGATCCAGAAAAGAAAAATTAAAGGAACGAGCTCTCACACTTACACCCCTAATCTGTACAGTAATATATATACAAGTTTGAGATTAATCACTCTCAAACACCCTCTCAAAGCACGAAGGTAATGTTTTTTTTTTTTTTGTCATTTGATTAAACAAAATAGATATGCAATAATAACTGTGATAAGTAAATAATAATGTTTGTTATCATCAAAATCATAATACTTAAGCCAAAATTTATAACATTTTGTACTTACAATTTTGATTATTTAACAAGATATTTTTAGCTCAGAAGGAACAAAGTTTTTGGGTGCAAAAAAGTCAATTTCATGATTAATTGAGCCAAGCTCTTTTGATTTGTACTTTAGCTCAAAGCCTCAAATTCGAGCATAGTTGCTAATCTTGAGCTCAACTCGAGAGAAAAATATAAGACTTGAGCTCAGCAAATCAACCAGCTAAGTCAAACATAATTTGAACTTGGGCTCATATAATATATGAGAATAAATTTAAGCTCAAACACAAACTAATAACCACAACTCCCAGACTTATTAATCAATCAAGTTCAAATTGACTCATCCCACTTTCACTCCTAACAAACACATTTAAAAGATTTGCAAACGCTATATAATTTGATTCTCATTTTCTTTTGAGCTTAATCCATCAAAGAGAAACTAATTTGTTAGATTTTATGAATTTTAAAATTATATATATATATATATATATATATATATATATATATATATATATATATATATATATATATATATATATATATATATATATATATATATATATATTTACATATATCAAATATATGAAATTTGTTACAAAATTTAAAAAAATTTAATACTAAGGAGATTTTTAAAATAGTTTTAGAAAAATTATTTAATTTTTTTGAGTTAAATCTTCCATATGGTCAAAAGAGTAGAGATAATGAGAAGATAAAAGAAAAAGACAAATACTCACCAAAAGAAAGGGAAAGACGAAAATTTTTTTAAGCCTCGAGGTCACACGTCGAGTGTAGGATGCACACTTTGAGCAAGTGATTTATTGAATTTTGCTCAGAAACTCACACATATTAAAAAAATCATAGATTAGAGCGCGGGAATTAGGAAGAGCTCAGAGTGGGTAATTGTACATCATAAAATCTTTTTTTTTTCTTTAAAAAATATTATTTTAATTATTTTGTCCACCTTCAATAAATGCAGTAGCCTAAATTCTAAGAGAAAAAATTCTTTTATATTTCATATATAAGATTATATATTTCACAATCCTTATTTCCCTATCCTAAAATAAGGGTATGATTCCACCATGAAACTCATGTAGGAATGTCTCAAGGCAAAAGACTTACAAACAACTTGTTGATCAACCTGAAGATTGGTTATAATTGTGCAATTACGTACTCCAAGACATTTAAGATAATTCAATATTTCAATTGACCTGGTATCCTCATGCCATGTAAGAACTATCTTTATTTTATAGGCATTCCTTTGTCAAATTATATATTATATTTAGTATAAGGTCAAACATGAGAATTACTTGTGTTGCTTTTGAAGTTGAATTTGTTAGTTTTTAAAAAATTTATGTTTGGATATGCTTAAACATATAGGGAGGAATGAAAATTTTCATTTTTAGGGTTTTAAGATTATGTGCAAATTATATATATGGTATATTGTCAAAAAAATTATCTTGATCAGGTACAAATCTCGAAGCAAAAATCAAGTTGACAGCTTCAAAAATTAATTTGGGGACCATCCAAACTCTGATTTCAGCAAACTTATAGTCAAACTGAACGTCTCAGAAATACGAACCTAACGACACCAAATTCGACTCAATCCGAGCCCAAATGAGTCCAAATCATGGACCCAAAGCGCTGTTGGAAGGTTTGAACCACAATTTGGATTACCAACCGGTTTCCAAACAATACGTGCTTATAGTCGAATCGAGCGGATCGATGAGACGAATTCAACGAGCCTAAGATCACCAAATTCCAACATCATTAAGAAATTCAAATGCCCATCAAACGGTCCATGATCAAGGGATTCAACATCGGCCGTCCATCCAACCACTCCCCATTTACCCTTAATCTCTCACATATTTATCGGTCATGCCACTCTAGAAATCTATAAATAAATCCCTCATTTCTCTTGAAGGGCGGGCCGAAGCAAGAAAAGAAGAAGGAAGAAGCTCCTCCTCGACTACCGCCGGACTTCCGCTAGACCACCACTTGAGGCCCTCTCCTCCACCGGACCACCACTTAAGGCCCTCTCCTCTACCGAACCACCGCTTAACGTCGGAGTTCCGTCGAACCACCACTTAAGGGCCTAAGCTTAGCTGAACCACCGCCTGACATCGTTGCTCCACCGGACCACCACTTGAGGCCCTCAACTCTGCTGGACCACCGCCTAATATCGTTGCTCTGTAGGACCACCACTTGAGGCCCTCTCCATCGTCGAACCACTGCAAAACGCCGGAGTTCTGTCGGACCACCACTTAAGGGACCGAGCTCTGCCAGACCACCACCTGATGTCGTTGCTCCGCCGGACCACCACTTAAGGCCCTCACCTCCGCCGGACCACTACTTAACGTCGTTACTCCTCCGAACCACCACTTGAAGCCCTCACCTCCACCGGACCACCGCTTAACGTCATTGCTCCGTTGGACCACCACTTGAGGCCATCTCCTCTGCCAGACCACCACTTGAGACCCTTTCCTCCGCCGAACCACCGCCTGACGCCGGACCACCACTTAAGGGCCTGAGCTCCGGACCACCGCCTGACGTCGTTGCTCAGCCAGACCACCACTTGAAGCCCTCACCTTCGTCGGACCACCACCTGACGTCATTGATCCGCTGGACCACCGCATGACGTCGTTGCACCGTTGGACCACCACTTGAGGCCCTCTCCTTAGTCGATCCAAGGCCTTATGCCATAGTTCTATCGAACCACCACTTAAGGGCCTGAGCTCCACCGGACCACCGACTGACGTCGTTGCTCAGCTGGACTACCACTTGAGGCCCTCACCTCCACTGGACCACCGTCTGACGTTATTGCTCCGCCGGACCGCCACTTGAAGTCCTCACCTCCGCCATACCACAGTCTGACGTTGTTGCTCCGCTGAACCACCACTTGAGTCCCTCTCCTCTACTGAACCACTGCCTGACGTCAGAGTTTCGTCGGACCAACACTTAAGGGCCTGAGCTCCGCTGGACCACTGCCTAACGTCGTTGCTCCGCTGGTCCACCACTTGAGGCCTAGACTTCTATCAGACCCTAACCCGACGCCCGGGCTTTTTCCAGACCACCACATGAGGCCTGAACTTCTATTAGGCCACCACCTGATGCCCAGAGTTCTAGCAGAGTACTGCCCTACTACAACGATCTTTCTGACCCTGGTCTCCTACCAACTACGGTCTTTCGAACCTCTGTGACCTGCTAACAATGGTCCTTCCGGCCTCTATCGCCTACTATGATCCTTCCGACCTTCATCAACAGACAACGATCTTTCTGACCCTGGTCTCCTGTCGACTACGGTCCTTCCGACTTCCATCACCTACAATAGTCCTTCCGACCTCCATCATTAAACAATGGTCTTTTTGACCCCGGTCTTCTGCCGACTACAGTCCTTCTAACCTTTGTCGCCTACTTTGGTCCTTCCAACATACATCACCAGACAACGGTCTTTCTGACCTCGGTCTTCTGCCAATTACGATCTTTCTGACCCTTGTCTCCTACCGATTATGGTTCTTCTAACCTGCATCACCTATTATGGTCCTTCCGACCTCCATCACCAGACAACGGTCTTTCTGGTCTCCATCATTTCGACTATGGTCATGCCGACCAAACAAACATGTCTATATTGTAACTCCCACCATGTAATGTGCTATGTATGATGTACATTTGTATCATCAAGCCAAGGCCTTCTCCCAAGGAAGGGCTTCATTTGTAATTGACTACAAATACTAGTGGATTCATTCAAATTGGGCCAGGTCTCGTGGTTTTTCTCCCTTTTCAGGAGTTTTCATGTAAAAACTATGGTGTCTCTTATGAACGCTTCACCCTCTCTCTTAAATGATTGTGTGCTGGATCTTCGTACAATGCTAAGACGTTAAACTATATATTTCTCTACCACCGTGAATACTCTAGGATGCAACTATATGTATATAAAGGTTAAGTTAACCCAAATTTCAAACATTTTTGATAAAACATAAATGAATTTAATAATTTTTTAGACTTCGAGGCTTGTGCTCAGTGAAATTTATAAATCTTTACACTAACAAATATAGGCATATATCCATAATCAACTCCAATATGATAAAGTCTTATCATAACCTATTAATAATCATTCATCATCATTTAAACATACATCATGTTTATAATATGGTCAATTATATTTTTATGAAATCAATAACTTATTATGAATCAAATAGGCATGTGAATGGACATTTGGCCTCTTGGTTAGAGGAGATGGTTATATCTTCAATATTACGGATTCAACCTGCATATTTTATAAGTTATCACTTATCTCATCATTTGAGGGGGGAAAAAATATTGGTTGATATTAATATGCAAAAAAACCATGTGATAGATAGTTAATCATTATATCTAAAAGCTACAATTTTCTTGTTTCTGCATAATGTTGCAATATTTTTAGGTGGGGGCACAAATCATTGGAGTAAAAAAAACTCAATCTTTTTCATCCGATCTTGGGACTTGCATTGACGGTTTTAAATTTCTTCTATTAAATCGTTAGATTCATTATAAAAGGATAAAATATATGATAAAGTAAGAAAACTTACATATTATCTATAATTTCCACTACTAAATTAAAAATTAGTGTTTTGTGTATCTATGAAATTATCATTTGGAAAAAAATATAATTACCCCTATGCCATTTATCTGGATTTGGTGCTCTTTATTATGCAATAACTTTTAATTAAGTCTTTTTTTTTATTCAAGTTTGAATTGCAGTAGACATCTGATGATACTTTTTTTTTTAATGTTTGTTAGCAATGTCTACTTCTGAGACCAGGCGGGTTGATCTTTTTGACGCAAAGAGCATCTTATGTATCGCTTGTTTGAGAAAATTTCAGATCACAAAAAGACCAAAACATCTAAAGATTATCAATCAAGACACCCACGAAACTAACCATAGAACAAAGTTAGGAATGTAAATATAGAACCAGATCTGCTCTTCCTGCCATTCATACATCTATCTTATTTCTAGCTCATACTTAATTTTCTAAATTAAGGAAAAGAAGACCAAATGAGCTGTTGGGGTGTTGAACAAATACTTAAAATTCAAGTGACTGAAATAGTAAATTTTATTTCAAATTAGAATAAAAGAAAAACAAATAATTGATCATAAATAATTATATCATATTTCTCCCATGCAGATAAAATCAGAAGATTCAATACAAACAAATGGCACCTACCTCCTTCCACATGTCTTCCATGGCTTATACATTTTTATTTCTGTGCAAAAAATAATGGCCAGATAAGCTTCATTTTGATCAATAATTGTTTCTGCAACCATATCATGTGGGTCTGCTTGTAGCATAAGTCTACAAATGAATACTCATCATTTTTTTTTTTTTTTTTGAGAAAATCTATTAAGTGCACAAATCTAATAATTTTTTTTTCAAATTAATTTAATCTCAAAATATCACATTGTCTAAATTTAATCTCTATATTATATAAAATTAATTTAAAATAATTTCTAATATTATTATTGTGATATAAAATTTGGTCTAAATTTAGTTTCTTAATTTTTTAAAATTAATCCCAATGTAATCCAAAAAAGGATCATTTTAGATTAGTTTTATATAGTCAAGAGATGAAATTAAAGTAATATTATACTCTGCGATAAAAATAATTATTTATGAATAATCGGATGATTATTTTGGAGTTTAATTATACCATTCAGTTCAAAAAATTAATAAAATTTCAGATTAAGAAAAGAGATAGCAATGAAAAAAAAAAAAAAAATCTTGTGCGATTTTATTGGTAAGGAAGTACTCTGCACATTTTTCTACTTGTTTAAACAACTCAATCACCAAACTCATAACCAAAGTTTTCTTTGTAACGTTAACACATCACTCCCAAAATCCTAATTAACTACTAATCAACAATAATCAACTGGTTGGCTAACCTTTGCCTGCTTCGCATCCCGATCTCTCATTTATCTCTGTTTTGGATTCCGAGCATAAGAAGGTCTGTACTTGAAGACTCGTTCATATGTTCCCAGCGCGACTCTCTGTTCCGCGTTGTCTTCCCCACTAATTGGTTTTCTTACCATAATTGCTTTTCTTACCATATTTAAACTTCTGCACTCCAAAGATAACTTGGATGCTACTTTTTTGAGTCTTCTTATATTTTTTTAGTTATCTCCAATATCTCAAACATTACTAACATATTTAGTAAATAAATGTTGATGAGTTATCAATGATAATTAAATAGAATATTTAGGAAATTTATAATAAGTATGCAATGGCATATAATAAAATGCTAATGATAAGAGGATAATCACAAAGGAATGACACTCATAAATTTTGAATGTGCATCCTATGACCCATCATTTTATGCATGTTGTGTTCATGATAATGTTTGGTGTGAGCAAAATGTGAAATATATGACGAGTCACATAAAAATCAGTCAAACATGAATGTTCATGTAAATTAGAAGAGGAATTCTTAAAATTCAACTTGAGTACCCAAGATTCAACAAATTTATAATTAAATTAATCGACTTGATGAGATAATTTCAATGACACCAAAAGTAAAATGAACCAAGTGATATGATACAAGTCCACATAAGCTTAGATCAAGCACTTAAAGCATAGTTAATTTTTTTAAAATATTAATTGAAGCACCAAATGATATCCAATTTTGACATGTTTATAATCAATTTTGGCGACTCAATGAGAAAAATCCAACAAGCCTGAGATCGTTTAATTCTAGCATCATTAAGATATGTAAATGTTGAAAGAATAATCTATGATCAATACAGGCTATCCATTGTAATGTTTTTTGAACTTTGGCTTTATGTACATGGAATGTCACCATCAAAACTTATAGATAGACCTCCACTCTGCACCCGAGGGAGAACCTTAGCTTGATGTTATAGAAAATTTAGAGGTTGAAAACAATCATGGAGCTCCAATACTGGAGTACCACTATCGTTGAACAACTATCATCAAACTAATGTCCGATCTCCATCATCAAACTATCACACAACTGCCGCATCAAACACCAGCCTAATTACCAATGTCATACCACTCGCACTTGACCTCCACCATCAAATTGTAACAATTTGGCCACTATCGTCCGACCTTTCCATTGTTGACCTCGATTTTTGTTTGAGAGCCCTTGAGGGTCTTTGGTTGATTTGATTGAACCTTGTAGGGCCTAGTTTAATCCAGATCAATGCCGAGTTAGGTCCAATTGAATCGGTTCAAATTCGATTCCATTAAAATCGACTTGATAAAGATCCAATTGAACTAGAATCGACTCGAAATTGGGTTAAATTAGACCTGATCAAAGTCGATTAAATTAGATCCATTCATTTTATTTGCATCAAGCTTGATTTGATTCGGTTCGCCGATTCATTTGAGTCTAATTTTGTTAATTTGGTCAAATCGAGTCAAACCCAAGTCGACCCGAGTTAGGTCAAGTTGGGTTCAGTCTAGGTCTAATTTCAGCCACATGAGTACTCATTTAATTCCTATTAAGAGTTTGGTTAACTTTCTGAGTGATTTGAATTTGAGAACTGAATCAAGAAACGGATCCAACGGCTCTAATTCCTCCAGAATACGAAACCTGTCGTGGCCAGACTTCTCAGTCGCGTGAGCCCTCGAATGGGAAATCCATTCGAACGACTTTAGTAGAAGCAGAGTGTCGCAGGCCGTTTTGGTGTCTTGAGTAGGAGCAATTATTAGGTCCTTTCACTGGAAGTAGAGGAAGGTTCGGTTTTAGGCAAAAATAGGTCAAAAAGTGCAAATACCTAGTTTTTTGAAAAAACTCGATATTTTTTCAAAAAACTCGGTATTTACACTTTTTGAGGCAAAACCGAACCTTCCTCTAATTCCTTGCACTGGACCAAATAAAAGTTCCTTGAGTAGAGCGGAACGTCGGGAGACGTTTTAGAAGGCATGCACGAAGCCTTCGTCTGGCCGATTGGCATTAGCACTCTCACACTCTCGGTCTCCCGCTCTCGTTTTGGAAGCAGCCCAGGCGAATTCTCTCCGGTGGTGGCTCTCTGTCTGGCACGATTCCAAGGGAACCGAAGTTCCCTTGCTCTCCCTCTCTTGTTCGGGTAAGGGCCGAACTCCCCACTCCCTCGCTCTCGGGATTTCTCCTGTACGCAGAGGTCCCGACTCCTGGCCTCTTCTCTGGTTCGCGAATCCCAGGGGAAGCTGAGGCCGCCCTTTGGTCCCGAAGCCTCTCCCTCACGGAGCTCCTTCTCTCGCGTGATCAGCGAAACCGAACCAGCCTCTTCGTCCTCTCTCTCCGACCCGACGCCAGGGCCGACACCCTAAACTCCCGTCGCTCCTCGCACGCTAGAGCCGACGACCTCCTGCTCACGTCGTCTCTTACCCTAACCGAGCCCGACGCCAAGCCACGACGACGATTTAGGCAGGTATACCTCTTTCATTTGCTCTTCTTCTTCTTCTTGTTTCTTCTCACTACCACCTTCTTCACCATCATCTTCTTCTCCTTCTTCCTTTCTCTCATCCCTTACTTATTCTTCTATTCTTCTTAAAAAAAAAAAGGGAAATCTGAGAATTGCTTGGGTCTTTTTTTCTTCTTCCTTTTGTTACAGATGTGTATTCATGTGGTTGAGTTATTTATTATGAGAATCATTGATGGTTTTATGTGGATTATTTATGCAAATTTAGATCAAGTAGGTGTGGATCGAACTCTTCATGCTAGTTTGTTTTGAACAACCTTGCCAACATAGCATATCACTTGCTCGATGTAATGCCTTAGTGAGACTTCATTTATTTCTGAAACTTTGTTTCAAAAGGTTTTGAGCGGTTGATGTTTGAACTTGTGGGAATGGCTTCAATTTTTGTCATAATAGACTTGGTGATGCCTTTGACATCGTCTCCTGTTATCTAACTTCATCATGGTACTTGATTATCAAGTAATGTTTTAGCCTTTTTGAGAAAGGATGAAGTCATTGTTAGCCATGTTTTCATAGGAAGTATACAAAAGGTTATGTTGAGTTATAAATGATCAAGCTTTATGTTAATTTGTTTGAGCAACTAAATTTTAAATGCCATGATTATATTCTTCCAAGTCCATTTGAACGGCTATATTTGATGACATCTTCTCTTTATTCCCCTTCTTATCTTCTTTCTTAAAAGATAACAATGAATGTGGGGTTAATCCATTAAGTAAGGTTGCCGGCTCATTGTTTGGCTTCTATGGTAAACTCCATATGGATTTCGTTTGGATAAAACACCACCTTTTTTTTATAAGCTGTTGATTATGAAGATCAAGCCATATGAGGTTGTAGATTGTGAAGGCTCTTTTATATATTGCTTAAATGGCTTCAATCAAATAGATGTATAAATCATGGCTTTCATGGTGGTTTGTTTTGTGTGATTCTACAACTATTGCACACCAAGTATTTGGTGAAATGTCGTTAAGGAAAAGTCGTAACTGTTCTGCTCATATAGAGGTTCCATGTGATAGTCTCACACGTATGGATGCTTTTCCAAAATCATTGGTTGGAAGTTTAGAAAAGAAAAGAAAAAAAACTGAAAACGAATTTGTTTCTTGGATGAAATGTGTAGAGTTATAAATCTTCCTTTTATTTACTTAGCGCTTATAAATAAGTTTTGTATCTTTCAAAAGAGGTGAGCTCTCTAAGTTTATCTCTCATGCATCTAATTACCCTTCTTCCTTAAGTGGATGCATCTTGTTCCTCTTTTATTCGGTGAAGTTTTGTTGGTGTAGGGAATAGTGGTTCCACACAGATCTTTTATGTTGTTTTAAAACTCTTGGAGGTGATGAAGGATTTGTTTCATAATTGAAGAGTTGATGTAGCTTGACATTCTTTTAGTGGTTAAAAGAAAGGATCTATATGGTAAGATTTAACTTTTGAGGGATATTTATTGTTGTTGTTGTACCTCTTGGATTGAATTTTGATTTTTTACGCCTTACTCTATCTAGATACGAGCTTTATCATTATAACATGAGACATCACCCTTAACAAAAAGCATTGTTGTGAGCATATGAATTTTACCGTATTGGAAGGTTGGCCCAACATATGAACCGTTGTGGATTCTTTTTGCTTTTTGAATTATACACTTACAAACTCTCTTGAAACGTTTGACGATGCATAATATGGAGGTTGTTGGAAAGGTTACATATATGTGTTGATTTGTTATCATAAGATTTATTTAATGCAAGCCAAAGAAGTGAATGAGCACAAAAGTTCTGTAACTTTCTTTTACATACATTCAGGATCATTTGATGCATATCTTTTTTGAGGTGGGAAAACATGTATATGTTTTATGATTCTTCTGTAAGTTCGATTTGGTGTGATGAAAATTTTATGTTGGATATAGCTTTATGCGATATGAATTGTTATGAGCATGGGCATTTCCTTCACAATTTCTTTCTTATAGAGATGTTGAATATATGTTTCACAATGATTTTTTTTTCCTGGAATGGAGGTACTTGAATAAACTTCTTTCTTAAAACGAGCAACAAGTTTTATTAGTTACCTTTATATAATTGAGAAAAGAAAGCTAAAACTTTTTTTTTTATTTTATCATTGCACCTTTTAAGTTGAGATGACATTACTGAATTCTCTAACAAGCTTTATGCTTCATTAGTATCATATATTGAAGGTTGTCTCACGTATGGTTAAAAATGTTTTGATTAGAAAATCTTACATGTATGCTTGCACAGTTGCACTTTTACAACTCTGCTTACACTTAACTTGTTAGTATCATAATGAGGGTTTTTTAGAGAGTCTTCATGTGCTACAACTTGGTTTAATAAGAGCTTGGCACGCTTCATGAAATAGTTTTGTTTTAGTTTTGGAATGAATTGTGAGCATCTTATTGGAAAGTCTTATGAACGGTTTTGTGTTGGAAAGTGTTACGAATTGCTTCATACGGGAAAAGTTTTACGAACCACTTTATATTGAAAAGTTTTGCGAATGTTTTATGACGGAGAGCCTTATGAAAATTTTCTTATTGAAAGGTTTTAATGGTTTTTACCCCATGCCAAAATATGAGAAAGCACTTGATTGTTTTTTGTGTCAAAAGAGTTTTGGTGTTTTGATTTTCTTTTCGATAAGAGTTTTATATGCCATTTCATTTGGAAGGTTTCTTAAGTCATTTTTGGGATTTATGGTTTTATGATGAGTTTTGTGTAGCAAGGTCTCTTTGATGTCTTTGCTTTAGAACGAATGATCTTGTTTATGTGGGTGATCTTCCTTATTTGGATTGACTTTCTTTTACTAGTGTTTGCTTCTAAAAGTGGGGTTTTGGATAAATATAAAAAAAGATGACTTGTTTTGAGTTTAGTTTTTGGGAGTTTTTTCCTTCCGCCGCTTTGAGCTTTGTTTAGATAATAGCTTAGTTAGTCGTGTTAAATGTATAAAGTACTTTTTTTTGGAATGTGGGGACAGCAAAGGGCATTGAAAATACCTTCTTCCTTATTCGTATCACATCGAATTGGGGAGAAGGTTGTTTTAGAGGCACACTTGGCTTCAAAGAAGCCCACAACAACAATGCTTACATTCAATTTCTAGCACCTAGGTCTTCGTAGCTTATTGTAGATGCCACCTTTAGGATTTTTCTTAAGTGGATACCCACTAACATAACGCAGACTCAACCCTATTATTCAATCTAAATCTAATGTGATTTCAGACATAATAATCTAATCAAATGCCATCGAGCCTAGTTGGGTTTGGGTCGATTTCAATCTAAACTCGACGAGTTCAGCCAAACATATTAAAATCTGCATTTTCTTTTTCTTCACTAATTACATTTATCAAGAATTTACTCAAATAAAATGTTAAAATCAATTAAATAAATTTTAAATAAATGTATCATTAATCAAGAAATTTAATAGAATAAATTTACTAAAAAGAAATTAACTTATTTAATGAAATTTAAGAATATCTACTAAAATAATTTGATCAAATCTTTAATAAATAAAGTAAGCTAAATAAATTATAACTCTTAATTAAAATTGGTTCAAGTATCATTGATGGGTTCGGCTAGTGCCGGTTCGAACCGCCCTTCCCCCACGACCTCCTCCTTATTTTTCAAAACCGCCCCCACTGCCTTCTATTCATTCGCAAAAATAAACTACCCAGCCCGCTCACTCTCTCATTCGGACGAAGCATCCCATGTCCCCTGCAGTTCGCGAAAAGCCCAGGCTCGTCTCCTCCCAGTTCGCGAAATGCCCTATGCCCCTCCCCCATCGCCAGCCCTAGCCGACAGAACCCCTAGACGCAGACCTCCTCCCTTCTGTCCGTTCCGCCCCAAGGAAGCTGAACAGAGACCTCATCCTCTCTCGCCGACTTGCCCTAGCCGCCGAAGCTTTTTGCTGTAGGTATATCTTATACATTCTCTTCTTTTTCTTTTTCTCAATCTTCTTTTTCCTTTCTTTCTTACATTTCATTTATATATTCTTTCCATTGCTTCTTGATAGAATGAAAGAGAGATGTGTCTTAATTGGTTTATTTAAAAAAAAATCAAAGAAAGTTGCTTCCATTTACTTTTTAATTTAAAAAGCAAGAGCTAGATTTACATTTTCTTTCTCAGAAATGATTTTTTATATGGACTCACTTTATGTTAGGGTTTATAAGAGTGTATGGATCATCCCTTCTTTATGCGGATCGTTTTGTTCTTAACACAAATAATCTTGGGTTTATAAGTTTGATGGCAGAAGTGTTCTTCTTCTTATTCACTTTGAGGGGCACATTATTTTTGGCCACAGAGAATCAATAGAAGTCGAAATGTTAAAATCTTGCCTATAATCCGTTTGGTCTTCACAAATCTGAGAGATGTTTTGTCTGTTTAAGCCTCACTTATATTTGGTTTTTACAAATCTGCTAATACCTACACTTCTTGGTGATGAAATAGGTAATGAATGTTGTGCTCACGTTGTTGGTTTTCTGAGAATCTTGATGACAAATTGATAAGGTCTGTTGTCTTTAGTTTTAGTTGGAAACAGGATGGATTGGTTAATTGAAATCTATGTTGGAAAGTCTTTTGAACTATCAGATGAGCATGAAGTTGCAAAACTTTCTCTTTCTTGTCTCAGAAATTCATTTGACATAAGTTTTAAGTTGGCATGAATGAGTGAAACAAAGATTTATTGTTACACTTTGCCTTCAAGTTGAAATGTAAGAAATATAAGAAGTTTCCTTTATGAGTAAGTGGAGATTTGCAAGATATTCCGTATTGCTTTGTGTGGTGTTTTGGGAAAGGGAATGGTATAATTTTGTTTTACATTAAAAAAAAAAAGAGAGAGAGAAGCAAGCAGTTGTTGAGAGAAAGGTGTATGTTGAAAAACAAAGAATGGTGAAAAGATATTTGTTTTAAAAAGTGTGTGTGAAAAGTGATTTGTGCTTGTATTGGAAAGTGTTTGTGTGTAAGATTGAGGAGTGTGTATTTCTAGTGGTATTTTAAAGAGGGTGATTGTTGAAGGGTGAGGTATTTTGGAGAGATAAGGTGTGGATGTTGGAGAGTAGATTAGTTGGGAGTCTACTAGAAAATGAAGTTGTTGAAAAACAAAGCTCTCTTTCCCTCTCTCTACTTCTCTCTTTCCCTCTCTCTACTAGACCTCATCCTCTCTCGCCGACTTGCCCTAGCCGCCGACGCTTTTTGCTGTAGGTATATCTTATACATTCTCTTCTTTTTCTTTTTCTCAATCTTCTTTTTCCTTTCTTTCTTACATTTCATTCATATATTCTTTCCATTGCTTCTTGATAGAATGAAAGAGAGATGTGTCTTAATTCGTTTATTTAAAAAAAAAATCAAAGAAAGTTGCTTCCATTTACTTTTTAATTTAAAAAGCAAGAGCTAGATTTACATTTTCTTTCTCAAAAAATGATTTTTTATATGGACTCACTTTATGTTAGGGTTTATAAGAGTGTATGGATCATCCCTTCTTTATGCGGATCGTTTTGTTCTTAACACAAATAATCTTGGGTTTGTAAGTTTGATGGCAGAAGTGTTCTTCTTCTTATTCACTTTAAGGGCACATTATTTTTGGCCACAGAGAATCAATAGAAGTCGAAATGTTAAAATCTTGCCTATAATCCGTTTGGTCTTCACAAATCTGAGAGATGTTTTGTCTGTTTAAGCCTCACTTATATTTGGTTTTTACAAATCTGCTAATACCTACACTTCTTGGTGATGAAATAGGTAATGAATGTTGTGCTCACGTTGTTGGTTTTCTGAGAATCTTGATGACAAATTGATAAGGTCTGTTGTCTTTAGTTTTAGTTGGAAACAGGATGGATTGATTAATTGAAATCTATGTTGGAAAGTCTTTTGAACTATCGGATGAGCATGAAGTTGCAAAACTTTCTCTTTCTTGTCTCAGAAATTCATTTGACATAAGTTTTAAGTTGGCATGAATGAGTGAAACAAAGATTTATTGTTACAATTTGCCTTCAAGTTGAAATGTAAGAAATATAAGAAGTTTCCTTTATGAGTAAGTGGAGATTTGCAAGATATTCCGTATTGCTTTGTGTGGTGTTTTGGGAAAGGGAATGGTATAATTTTGTTTTACATTAAAAAAAAAAGAGAGAGAGAAGCAAGCAGTTGTTGAGAGAAAGGTGTATGTTGAAAAACAAAGAATGGTGAAAAGATATTTGTTTTAAAAAGTGTGTGAAAAGTAATTTGTGCTTGTATTGGAAAGTGTTTGTGTAAGATTGAGGAGTGTGTATTTCGAGTGGTATTTTAAAGAGGGTGATTGTTGAAGGGTGAGGTATTTTGGAGAGATAAGGTGTGGATGTTGGAGAGTAGATTAGTTGGGAGTCTGCTAGAAAATGAAGTTGTTGAAAAACAAAGCTCTCTTTCCCTCTCTCTACTTCTCTCTCCCCTTTTTACTCTCCCTTTCTTGTGCCCGGGGTGAATGTTGGAAAGATATACAATTTGCTTTAAAAAAAAAGAAAGTAAAAGGTTTCAAAAGCAAAGACAACAAAACCAGTGTTTAAGCCCGAAAAAATGTACGTTTATATTTAAATTATGATTTCAATTGTTTTAATTATAATTATTTAGTGTGCTTCTAATACATGTTTTCTCTTCTTTATTTGCATGAACTGTGAGGAATTGTATCGGTCGAGTGACCAAAAAGACAATGGACTAAAGGCATCAGTCGCCTCCATCCGATCGGGTGGAAGTGCTACGGGCGGAACCATCGTGTCGTAGCCCCCGGTGACTGTAAGTATTCTAAAACTTAGAAAACCCCTAGGAGGTCCTTGATGTGGTTTGTGCGAACCCTTTTCCTTTAGATCCTTGTAGTAACTTCAATTTTAGTAGTATTATTTTTTTATCTTATTTTAGATTCTTAAACCCCTTTACACATGCACAATGTCCCAAGGGTTAGTGATAACAAATTTTTTCATCCCATATAACATTAGTGATATTTAAGGACAAAATTTAATGACTGAGTTTTAAAAAATTTAGACTTAGGATGCATGCATACTTTAGGATAGAAACATATAACGTAGAAAACTTAGTGACATCACACCTTAGAATTAATGAATATCTTTAACCTAAATACAATCAACTCTAAATAATA
Source organism: Dendrobium officinale (assembly GCA_019514585.1). Classification (NCBI taxonomy): domain Eukaryota; kingdom Viridiplantae; phylum Streptophyta; class Magnoliopsida; order Asparagales; family Orchidaceae; genus Dendrobium; species Dendrobium officinale. The sequence goes on along the minus strand of CM033685.1, from coordinate 6,545,704 downwards.
ATCAAACAATTATTAAAATTCTCTTTTAAAAATACTAATAGCTATCCCCCATTTGCTCCCAATTTCAACACACAACGACTAACTCGCCAAATCTACAATAAAATTGGCCATTTCGCCCTCTCTTGCTTGCATATATGTAATCTTCAATATGCCCCCTCTCCTTCATGGACTATGAGAGCTCTACTATCACATCCCCAACCTCCACTAACCACTGAATGTGTCCTGACCTCTATCACATATACACATATAACTTATGATGCCCACAACCTGCAACAATCCACTACATATCAAGGAACCGGCTCAATCTCTATTGCCAACGGCTCCTCCCTTCCCATTAAACATAGCGGCCAAGGTATTCTTCCCCTACCAGATCCAACTCGTAAGCTCCGCGTTCTTAACCTCCTTCACGTCCCTTCCCTCTCTCACAACCTCCTTTCTATTTTTTTAGCTCACTTCAGATAATAATTTCTACATTTCCTTTAATGCAAACAGCTTTACCATCACTGATCTTCAAGACAATCGTACTCTTCTCTGTGACAAATTCTACGATAGACTTTATCCCATTCGAACAACATCTCCCACCATTCCAGCTCTTCATTCCAAACTCACCTCAATACCACTTTGGCATACACGCCTCGACCATCTTGACAACCGAGTAGTGTCTATTTTATCTAGGTTAATTCCTTATTTATGTAATTCTCCATATTCATTTCTCTGTCAATCTTATAAAGTGGCCAAAAGCCACAAGCTAGCTTTTCCCAAAAGCTAAAATCATGTTACCAAACCATCTTGTTACAAATATCTTAGAATTAAGAATTACTATGGAGTCTCCTCACCCCAGCCCTTCCAATAGTCATCTCTCTCTTCTCAACATTGCTAATCTTAAGCTCGTGCTTTCTTAAGATCTGTTATAAAGATAAAACAGACAATTGAGTAATGTGGAGGTCATCTGTCAAAAAAATTGAGCTTTTCTAACAAATCCTTCATCTAAGTTTTTATCTTTCATTGCTAACTTTGGATTGATTTCTTCAAAGCAGGATTGTTGTACTTCATACTTACACTTAGTCATACAAGATACATTTTTGTTATCTCTTTTGCACATTTTATACTTTTTTATAGATTTTATAACTTTTAGAGATTCTTCTTTGATATATAATATTTATTTGTTGTAGCAAAAAAAGTGAGGATGTTGTGGTTGTATCAATATATTTTTTTGCTTTTTCTAACTTGAAGTAAATAATTTTTAATTTTTGAATGTTATTGTATAAGTTGTGCATGCATCATAAAGAATTGAAATAACTAATGAATTTCAATACTGAGCTAAGAGGAAATGTGAGAAAGCTAAATAATTGATTAACAAACTTATCTCCAAGCTCCACACACATCACCTTGTTATTTGTTTTATTCATGAGTATGATATGTAACTTCTCTGTTTCGAATTGTGCATTGCATTTGCTTTCTAAATATTTCATATTCATTTCATCGGTAGTAGATCGAATGCACAAATTAAAAAAAATAATTTTTTGTCAGCAATTCCTTTCATTCTAGTAATTTTTTTAGTAAATTCAAAAGCTGAAAAATCATTAAATTAAAAAATTTCTTGAACAAATCATATGTTGTTAAGAGTCTCAAATGAATTTAAAAAAAAAAGAATTTTAAGGAAATATATTTTTTTTTTCAAATTTTAAGGTTCTTTTATTCATGAGATATAAATCTTTATATCAAACTCATTCAATATATCATAATAATGTGATACTGAAAGTGGTTTGACAAAAAAATTATCGGTTATTATGAACTTGATACTATTTTTCTTAACAAATCCTCCATCTTATATTGTTATAACTTTTTTCACATCCCAACTTTATTCATAGCCTCTCCATAATAATGACATATTGTGTCCCTAACATTGGAGTAAAAACATATGGAGTGTGATACACAATCTTTCATTTTTGTAGTGATAGAATTCTCTTGGGTTAAGATCGTCATCCATATTGTGCTTTAAATAGGGGTGTCAATATCTGACACGACCCGAAAACCCGACCCGAAAATTTCGGGTTAGGGTCAAATCGAACCTGAAATGGGTCGGGTTCGGGTTCAGCATTTCGACCCATTTCAAAAATAGGGTCCGATTCGGGTTAGCCCTTTGACCTGAAAGTGACCCGATTTTGACCCGAAAACCCGATTTTGACCCGGCAACCCAAGAATGACCCGAAAAGAGGAGATTGACCCATTTTTGACCCGAAAGTTAGACATTTTCTTGTTGGAAACGGGTCATTCGGGTCGTGTCGGGTTGACCCGGACCCGAAGCGAGTCGGGTTCAGGTCAAGAAAACTGACCCGTTTTTAAAAACGGGTCGGGTTCGGGTTGACCCGAATAGTGCCGGGTCAGTTTCGGGTTCGACCAGAACCCGACCCGTGACCCGAAATTGACACCCCTAGCTTTAAATCCTCATAATATTTTTCAACTCTGCAAAATTTAGCTCCCCAGTATTATTGGTCGTCAAGTTTCTCAATGCTGTCATAAAGGTTGTCAATAGATTACAAGAGTTTAAATCAGAGTTTTTTTGAGAGAAACTTGATATTGCTGCCTAGTGGTAGAGTTAGGAAGCTCAAGAGAATGTGAGCGAAGTTGGTACTAACTTCTCCAAACAACGCTCATTTCTTCTCATTATCCATCAAAACTTTCAAAAATAATTTTCTCGTCAGCCATAAATGAAAGGTTCAGAATAAAAAGTTTTGTTTGTCCAAATTAGAGATAAATGCATGAGAATAATAAATAACATATAATACTGCAGGTAATAATAATATAAAACTACCCAAACCGATAATAAGGTTTATTACTTGTTTTTTATTACTTGTTGCTTTCTGTTCTCAGGCATTCATCTTTGATCTAAACAATTAGAATCTTTATTCTGAGCCTGCCATCTATAGCCGACGAGACAAAACTATTTTTAAAGATTTTGGTGGACAATAAGATGAAATGAATATTTTCATCTATAGTCGACGAGACAAAACTATTTTTAAAGATTTTGGTGGACAATAAGAAGAAATGAACATTTTTTTGGAAAAGTCAGTACCGACTTTGTCCATATTCTCTTGAGCTTTCTATCTCTATTTTTGGGCACTATTTTCAAGCTTATCTTCAAAAACTCTGATCTGCAGTCTATTGACAACCTCTATGACAACATTGAGAAGTTTGACAACCAACAATACTGATGGACTAAGGCTTGCAGCAATATGCTTCTTAGCCCTCGTAGTGCAATCGAAGAATATTATGAGGATTTAAAGCTTAAGATGGATGACGACTCTAATCAAAGAGAGATTTATCACTGTAAAATAGAAAACTCATATCACGCTTCATATGTTATTTCTCTTATGTTAGGGATACAAGATGTCATAATTATGGAGAGGCTATGAATGAAGTTTGATTGCTAAAAAAAGTTAAAATAATAGAGGATGATGAATATATTTATTAAGAAAAATAATGTCAATTTTATAATAACTAATATTTTTTTTGTCAAACCAGTTTCATTGTCACACTACTATGATATATTGAAATAGTTTGATATAGAAAATTTATCTCTCATGGAGGAGAGAACCTTAGAATTCGGAAGAAAAGAGATATTCATTTCATTTTTTTTTCAAAATTCATTTGGGGCTCTTAACAACATAGGATTGACTCAAGATTTTTTTTTTTACTTTGGTGGATGCTTTTTTAGATTTTGAATTTGTTAAAGAAATTACTAGAAGAAAAAAATGTTCTGACAAAGATTTGTTTTCCTAATTTGTTCATTCAATCAACTTCGGATGAAATGAATATCAAAATTTTTAAAAACAAAGGTAATACATAGTTCAAAATAGAGAAATTACAAATCATACTCATTATAAATAAAATAAAAAATAATGTGGTGTGTGCAGAGCTTGTAGATGAATTTGCTAATCAGTTATTTAGCTTTATCAAATTTCTTCTTAGCTCAATGTTGAAGTTCATTGGCTATTCCAATTTCTTAGAATGCATGCTTAACTTATACAATAACATTCAAGAATTAAAAATTAATTGCTTCTAGTCAGAGGAAGTAAAAAGCATGTTAATATTACCACAACTTTCTCACTTTTTTTGCTACAACAAACAAGCATTATATATCAAAGAAGACTCTCCAAAAGTGTTAGAATTTATGAATGAGTTCAAAATATGCAAAAGAGATAATAACAATGTATCTTGTATGACTAAGTGTAAGCTTTGAGTAGAATAATCATGTTTTGAAGAAATCAATCTAAAGTTAGTCGAGAAAAATAAGAATTTAGATGGAGGATTTTTTAGAGGCTCACAATTTTTTTGGTAACAGATGACCTTCACATTACTCAATTATCTATTTTATCTTTCGACCATATCTTAAAAAAACATGAGCTTAAGGTTGACCATCATGAGAAGAGAGATGACTATTGAAAGGACTGATGTGAGAATTCTCTATAATAATTCTTAATTCTAAGATATTTGTAACTAAGCATTTGCATTATTATTGCAATTTATCATGATTTGACGAAGAAGAATGAGAATTGAAGAAAAGCTGCCGCCGCTGCTGCTACGATCCCTTTCATCCTCACTCATAAAATCCTTGTAGCCATGCTGGTATCCAAAACAACACTTAGTGATGCACTCTTACCTTATCTATGACAAGTAGGCGATATTGAATAGTTTTTTGTGCCTTTAGAAGGGCATTTTTTGAACTAATTTGGAAGTGCTAATCTATTGAATCGATAAGAATTGGATAATCATTAACTTTTTCTAACTAATTTTGTGGAAATTATGTGATCTATTTTCAGTTCCATGTTTGCATGCAGCAATTTTCAACCAATTATTTTTATTCTACTTGATATTTTTATTTAAATAATAATAATAATAATTTAAGCATGATAAATATAGTGTGAATTAACATTAGTGGGGGAGAAATCACTCTAAAGAAAATGACAATTTTTTTTCTTTTAGTCCTTTATAAGCTTAGTATAGTTAGGAAATAAACACACTATCATTTTTGTGGGATTAACAAGTTCTTATTTTACGCATGACACTTAATAATATTTGTTTGATTTAATGTAAAATAGATTATCAAAGTATTCATAATATAGGAATTTTAAAAATATGGTGTTTCCTCTGTAGTAAAAGAAATGTAGTGTAAAATTTTGAAGCGTTCAAAATTCATCATCAAGTTCAATTTTGGTGTATTTGAAAATCATTAAATTTGACTAGTTTCTAAATGCATCTTAAATCTTTTCCATTACCATTGCAAGACACCACCGCTGCACCACCTCTCTCACCAATCGATTCCATAGCTACTACACCTCCAGTTGTCCACCACACTCTATAGGTCATTGTCATCGCCCCTGTTTAAAATTGCGCAATTAGAGGCGCGCCTCTGCGCAATTCTGCCCAAAAACGCCTCATAGCCTACGCAATTTTGGGCTTTCAAGAGGCGTACGCCTCACTGGGGCTGAGGCGCGCCTCAGAGGCGCAATTGCGCAACTCATTGTGAGGCGTACGCCTCTCTAGGTAGGGTCCACTCATTTAAAATGAGGTCTTTTTCTCTCCTTTAACCCGTATCCTTCAGCATACCCGACTTTTCTCCCTCCCGCATGCTCCAGGTCGCGATTCCATGCTCCCGCACGCGGTCGGCCTTGCTTCCCGCCGCTCCTCCCGCCGGCGCCGCCTCTCTCCGGCGAAGTGGAAACTTCCGGCCACCCTCAAGGAGTACTCCACATTGGATTTTAGGTATTTTTATTAAGTTTAGGGATATATTTTGCAAGTTTAAGAGAAACTAGGGTTTAGTTTTTTTTGATTTTTTTTTAATGTATTTGATTTTTTGCTTTAGGAGACATGGTTAGAGGTAAAGAAAAGACGAATATTTTGTGATTTTGTACTTTGGTACATAATTTTATTGCATCTACTTTCTTATTTTCCACTATTGCTATTATTTTCCTGCTAAAATCCTTAATTTTTCATTTACGCAATTCTGTGTTCGTGAGGCTTACGCCTCAGACCGCCTCGAGGCTTACGCCTCGCCTCACAGACAAAAAACGCCTTGAGGCGCAGTTACGCAATTTTAAACCTTGGTCATCGCCATCGTCGTAGCTCGCTAGCTACTAGCCACCATCATCATTGTGCTTTACGCAAATTCATTTTACTCAAATCAAGCAAAAAGAAATGTAGTGTAAAATTTTGAAGCGCTTGAAATTCATCATCTAGTTCAATTTTGGTGAATTTGAAAATCATTAAATTTGACTAATTTCAAAATGCATCTTTAATTCTTTGCCATTGACACTGCAAGACACCACCGCTGCACCACCTCTCTCATCGATCGATGCCATAGCCACTGCACCCCATTGTCCACCACACTCTATACTAGCCACCATCATCATTGTGCCTTACACCAATTCATTTTACTCAAATCAAACAAAATATTGAAATCATCTACATTTATTTAATACTAATCCAAAACAAATTAAAAATTTCAAATACAGTCCATTATTTTTAGTCTCAATTCCATTTTACTTTTTATTCCTTTTTCATTCATTCAAATAGTCTCCAATAGCACTTGTTTTTAGATCCAATAAATCCTTACCAACATTTAAATAATTTCTCCAAATTTTAAATTATACAACGCAAATATCTATGAAATATATAAATGTAAATAATTTGATATCCATTAATTTTTAGTCTTAGATATTTTTATTTAAGATTGTTTAATTTTATTTTATTACATACATTGTGTTTTAATTTATTTTATGAATTTTCTATGTTATATAGGCAAGTAATATAAAAACATTTTCTTTTAACTTATAAAATATTAAATCAGTTAATGTATTAGGTTTTTGGGATTGTAATACCCACCCTACCAGGTTATTCAAATTAATAATACTATATGTAATAAAATTTGAATAATTATTTTATTGAATCAAATACAGTTTATTCCAAGTTCAATTTTCATTCTGGTTTATGTATAATTCTTAGTGAGGATTTGCATTGATATCTAAGGTTATTTTTTCATAAAATAAAAGAATGTTTATATGAATTTTCAAGGAAAAAAATTCCACTGTAAAAAAATACTTCCAATACTCTCCGAGCTTTTTGCTCTTTTATTGTAATTTGATAGGGATCTATAACCATTTAGGTTTTTTGTTTTCCCATTAATTGTAGCTCTTTGAGCGTGTTGTGAGTGTTGGATCCCTCTAAAGAATTGTAATTTTTTTTTTTATATTAATAGGTAAGCCATTTGTGGGTTTTTTAAAAAAAAAAAAAAAAATTAAAACTCACACAACATCACATACACAAGCCTTGAATCCAAAACTTCTAGGTTGGTAGCCAAAACTCCCTGCTCACCAAGCTTTTTGAACGAAGTAAATTGTGATCTAGCACAAAATAATTGTAGGGAGTGCAAATTAGTCTTTTGTATAGTTACAATGCTTTTAGAAAAGCATTGAAAATCTTATATGAGTCATATGGATAATAATAAAAAAATTGCTCATAGATTTTTCAAAATTTTAGCTTTTCCAATTACCTAATTTTGTCTAATTGATTTCAAAGCTTTGTAAGAAATGTAGTGAATCTATGGGAGAAGTAGATGTTAAAACTCAAACAGAGAACAATCAATAATCTCATGCAAAAATAGAATATTCTTCTTGTCCTCTTGTTACATATTACTCTTCTATGTAGTGCTGTTAAAATCGGGTCACTGGTCGGGTTCGGGTTTAACTCAGAATTGAACTTATCTGAAACCGATCTGTTTGTGCTGACGGGTCACATTTTTGGACCCAAACCCGACCCACTTCGGACCCATGTCAACCCGACATGACCTGCCAACTAGGGCCAGAGGCGAGCGAGAGGCGAGGAGAACGTGTTGAGCCGCAGGCGTCACGGGCTTTACTTCAACCTCCGCCGACAGTGGGCTGGAGCGGATGGCGGTGATGGAGGCGGTGACGATGGTGGCGGCAGACGTTGCAGATGGCAGAGAGGATGGTTGTGATGGCAGAGGCTGCGACGGCAGAAATGACGAAGGAGGATATCGTGAAGTGGGTGAAGACTGAAGAGGCAACTGCAGGTTATAAACGATTTATTTTTTCCTCCACACCAATCGTTACTGCATCGGCTTCGCTTATAGTAGGTTTTGAAAAAGTCATAAATATGCTTCTTCACCTCACATTGTTCCTGTTTGATCGGAAGCAATTGAAGGAGCTACTATAGATTTCAGGCCTTGCAAGGGACAAAGCTCTCAAGCTGACTGGAGGTGGTTTATTTTTTTAAGAATATGGGCCTTCCTAAAGCTGCAGCATGTAGTGAGGTTAGGGGTGCAATTGAGTCAGGCCGGCTCGTGAGCTGGCTCGGGCTCGACGAGTCGAGCTTATCGATCTTGCGAGTCGAGCTCGAACACAATTTCGAGCTCGACGGCTTAATGAACCCGAGTTCGAACACTCCGCTGCTCAGCTCGAGAGCTCGTCGAGTATCTCGCGTAGCGGGAGCAGGATTTGATTCATTGGCGGGAACGAGATTAAATTCGCAGGCGGAAGAGGGATTCGATTCACAGGCGGGAACGGGCTTCGATTCGCAGGCGGGAGCAAGATTCGTAGGTGAGAGTAGGATTCATAGGCGGTCGACGGAGGTTGACGTAACTCGGGACGACGAGCCGGATTCGCGGACGAGTGGGATTTGCGGCTTTGACAAGGAGACGATGGTTGATGGAGGTCTACGTAGCTCGAAATGACGAGCGGGATTCGCGGACGACGCAAGAGCTTGACGAGGCGCTTGACTTGATTCGTTTCGTGAGACGAGCCGAGCTCGAGCTCGGTATTTGATAGTCGAGCCCTACTTGAACATCCCTTGGCTCGAGCTCGACTCGACTCGTTTGTACTCCTAAGTGAGCTCAGATTACGGAGATCTCTTGTTCGAATTTTTTTTTAACTCAGTCTGGGTCAACTTCGAATTAGCGGGTTGATCAAGACCCGATCCATTTTTTCAAACGGTTCGAACCCTAGAACCTGAACTTGACCCTTTTGTGAAACTGGTTGATCCTAATCCAAAATTTTTGGATTAAGTTCGAATCAAATTTTCAGATCGTGACAAATATTGACACCCTTACTTCTATATAGCTTTTCCGATATTTCCTGTACTATAACTAATTACTAAAGAAAGCCAAAATAACTAAAAGTGCCTTCTAACACTATCATAACAAAAAAAAGTAACGAGGATAGTGGAATGCAAATACAGTTAACGGAAATATATTCAAAGGTACACTACTCGTTAAGGTGTATTCTAGTTATGATGCTCCGCTTCAATAAATTTTTAATAGCTTTTAACACGTATTTTTATAGGCTTTTTAAAGCTAATTTATAGGCTTTGTAACATTAGAGAATTTTAGAATCTAGTTAACAAGATTGTTGAAGCCCTTGATTGATTTTGACAGCTTAGTACAGCTTTTATCAACTTTATAATTATTTCAACAGCTACTTAAGCTTTTTGCAGCTTTATATAGAATCAAAATTTATTTTTTGAAAAAATTTGTGCGAGCCCGTATATTAATGAAGAAGATTACATAAAAATCCAAAAAATCCCAAAAAAAAAGGGAGGAAGGTCGAAGGAGTTCAAAAATTACAAGTGAAGAAAACCAAAGCCTATAACAGCAGAAAACCAAAACGACTGCAATAACCCAAAAGAAGATAGAATAATGCGAGGCAACCCAGCTAGCCAGGACTCAGTTAATTGTTATCCGTCAGCATGTCGATTCGCGAAGAGAATCCCTGGTTGCCCAAAGATCATCCAAGGAATAGAAAAATAGAGGGTAGAACGTTGTCGTCACTGTCAGCACCAAAATTCCACTCCAGATAGCCAAACCAAGGCGGCAGCAGCAGGGAGAGAAAATTAACAAGCCAATCCCAAAAGTTCCTCACAATTTTCCACTTACTGACATAAGCGGATACCACAAGATAATATTGAAAACAGTGGAGGAGAACCAAAACTAACAGAGCATCCACAGCCACAGCAACCCAAGGGAAGTCATGCTTGATTACAGCAAATCCAAAAGGTAAGTAGAAATTTTCCACTTGCATATTTTATCAAACACAGCTCTTTTAATTTTGATGGAGGTGGTGTTACTGATATTCATCTGATCACCAAATTTTCTTTCGTTTATTTACCTCCAGATATAATAAATAGAACAGCAAGCAATGAGGAATAGAAGATTTTTAACATTTTTCCCTGGTAAAACATAGTTTTCCCGAGTCCTTCAATCAGAATTTTTTACTGTCCTTAACAAATTGCTAAATGTTTTGTTTTATTTGGCTATATATATCTTATCCATATCGTTGACTTCAACTCCAGCAAAGAAAAATAGCAGGGAAGGCGAATCGACTGCTTCGAGTAGCGATTGGGAGTTCGGACGGTGGAGAGGATTGCTAGGTTCCCAATGCTTATCCTGATATAAATGGTCGGAAAATTGTGTTTGGAATGTAATGGTTGAAGAATTGTAGTATATTGATGTAGATGGATGGCTTTCGTTGGTGGTTGAAGGATTCGGATTGAAAACATTTTGTATTAATTTCAGGACCATTGAGACTATGATTTCACTTAGCTTATAGTTCAAACGAAGTACATCCGACAAAATGAATGCTGCTTGACAAATTTTGTATATAATAACTAAATGTTAAGAATATTGATACACTTGTATGTAACGCCCTATGTGATGATGGCAGAGAAAATTTTATCAAGACATCAGCTGTACATATATGCACGTATCAGCTCTTGAATAATCTTTCTAAGCATTATTATGGCCATCAAAGTTTGGTAGCCGATGGAGTAGAATTATGAATTTGATCATATATTCAAAATCTTATCTCTCTTTTTTTTTTTTTTGAGAAAATTTTATGAAGGCATCAACTGTACATATATACACGTATCCGGCAGCATATGGCCATCAAAGTTTGGTAGCCAATGGAGTAGCTATAAAGTTAGAAGAAATCTGAGTTTGATCATATATTCAAAAATCTTTTTTTTTTTATTTAAAATAATTCTAAAATTATGTATATGTATATATATATATATGATATGAAAATTTTTATAAATAATTCCTTATTTCTCTTGAGATGGGACATAAGAAGAAGATAAGAAGAAGGGAAGGAGGGAAGAAACTCCTTGACCATCGTCGGGATTCTGCCCGACTTTCACGAGACGTTGGAATTCTGTCCAAGTGATACTAGAATTCTGCATGACTTTCAAGTGACACTGGAATTCTGTCGGACTTCCAAATTAAGTTGAAATTCCATCCGACTTTCTAGTGAAGCTGGAACTTTGCATGATCTCCAATTGACGTCGGAATTTAGTCTAATCTTCGAGTTACTCTGAATTCATCTTGAACACATAACTTGTTAGTAACTGGATTTAATTCTAGAAGTTAATCATTGTAATTTGATCGTCCTAAATTTTAAGGAAGAGTCAGACTTGTATCTCAAGTAAATATTAGTGGAATTCTTTCAAGTGAGCGTGACCCCCTGTGATTTTTTCCCTTTCCATGGTTTTCACGTAAAAAATTTAGTTTTATTTCATCTTCTGTTTGTGTACTAAAAATATGTACAACGCTAAGACGAAAATTTTCTAACTATATCGCCGCGTATATTCTAGTCCGCAACACTTTCTCTCTCTCTCTCTCTCTCTCTCTCTCTCTCTCTTTATATATATATATTGCTGTGAGCTAAAATATTCGTGACATTAAAGTAGGGAAATTTTTTGTCTTAGCATTGCATGAGTATTCTACACATAAATAAAGAAAAAGAAACATCATGGAAAAATTACGAGGACCAAGCCAAGTTGAGATGCTTCAATTAGTGTTTGAATATATTATAAATGATTGGTACGTCGTTAAAGTTGAGGACGAACATATTATAATAGTTAACAGCCAGGTTCAAATCTAAAGTTGAATAGGGATCTGACGGAGGGCCGACGATGGTCAGTGATCGAGCAAAAATCAAGTGTTAGTTGGTGGCCGAATGAAGGTCCAACAATTGCTAGTGGTCGGATGGAAGTCCAGCAATAGATAATTGTCGAGTGAAAGTTCGACGAGAGTAAGGGTGTCAATTCGGGTCAACCCGTCGGGTTCGGGTCGAACCTGACCCGACCCGGATCTAAACGGGTCAACCCGGACCCGACCCGTTTTGGCAAACGGGTCGCCAAAACGGGTCGGACATTTCAACCCGGACCCGACCCGGCCGAGTTGCCGGGTTGACCCGACCCGAGGACTCGACCCGGGATAATCCGTTGCGGCACGCGATTCGGCAGCTGGACGGCGCGGCAGCGGCAGCGGCAGCTCAGGCGAACCGGCGAGGCGGCAAAGCGCGACAACGGGCAGATCGGGCGATTCGCGAAGCGCTGCACGCGGCTGGCGAAGCGCGCTGCGCGGAAGGCGAAGCAGCGGCTGCGCGGCACGCGGCAGGCGAAGCGCGGGCTGGGCAGGCGGGCAGCGGGCAGCTGGGCTGGGCAGGCGGGTGGGCACGCGGCTGGCGAAGCGGGCAGCTCGGGCTGGGCAGGCGGGCAGATCGGGCTGGGGCAGCGGGCAGCCGGGCGGGAAATTTCAAATTTTTTTTTTTTAAATTAAACGGGTTGTCGGGTTGACCCGGCAACCCGCCGGGTCAACCCGACCCGACTCGTTTAATCAAACGGGTCAAATTTACGAACCCGAACCCTACCCGTTTATCAAACGGGTCGGGTTCAACCCGGATTTTCCGGGTCGGGTCCGGGTCGGCTTTTCGGGTCGGGTCAAAAGTTGACACCCCTAGACGAGAGCTGGTTGTCGGGCAGAAGTCTAGTGATAATCGGTGACCAAGCAGAAGTCCATCGACAGCTAGTGGTCAGGCGGAAGTCTGACGACAAATGGTGGTTGGGTTGAAATTCGATGACAGTTGATGGCTAAACAGTGGTCGATGAGGAGTCTGGTGGCAAAAGAACTTTTTTCTCTTCATTTCCTCTCTTCCTTCTCTTCTTTCATTCGTTCCCCATCAATCAGGAATGATGAGCCTATGTATAATTTTTTGGGAGTAGCATGATCAATTAATATGGTGAAGATCAATGACATATTATGAGTGTTTTGAATGGACGGCCGATATCATCTCCCTTGATCGTGTTTTGTTTATTGAATATTGGAGTGTCTTAATGAAATCATAATTCATTGATCTTCGTTCGATTTGTCTCAATGAGCCACTCGATTTGACTATAAGCATGTCACACTTGGAAATTGCTTGGTCATAAAATTTATGGTTTGAACCTTCTAAAAGTTCTTCGGGTCTTCGATTTGGACCCATTTAAGCTCGATTTGGGTTGAATTTAGTGTTGCTGGGTTTGTTTTTTTCAAGATATTTAGTTCGACTATAAGTTTGTTAAATTGGAGTTCAAATGATCCCACATTTAATTTTGGAAGTTTCCAACTCCATTTTGTATTGAGATTCATGCCCAATCATGATTAATTTTTTATTATATATATATATTACTCTTTTTTCGTTATATTCATTCAATGTTGATTTCATGATAATTTAGTGCTCTTCTAAATAATGCTCTATGTGAGAAGTTGATCGGCCAAAAGTTGTTCAAAATTAAACCGACCTTTGGCTCTGATATGTTTTGAAAAAAAATAAATGAGGCAGTGTGAAGGGAATTAAGATTGCATTAAACTATCTGCATATAATCTGTGAACTTTGAAACTGATCAGACGGTTCTAAACCCTACAGCAGATGGAAGTTGATCGGCCTTCTGCTCTCTTCCCAATTAAGTGCTGGATTTTATGATTTTACTTCTTCTAGCGTATATTGAGATTCCAACAGTCACCATTGGAGAAGTATTAAAAGAGAAGTGGATCTCTTCTCTTACAAGCGGAACCCTCATTCTGCGCATGCGATCCATGGCCAAGGAGGAAGAATTGTCTTTGAAGGTTTTGGTTGACAATGGGAAGAAACGCGCGGTGTTTGGAGAAGCCAGTGGCGACTTTGTCGACATTTTCTTTAGCTTCCTGACTCTACCGCTGGGCACTATTGTCAAGCTTCTTTCAAAAAACTCCGGCATGGGATCTATTGATAACCTCTATGACAGCATCGAGAAACTTGGCGGCCAACACTGGCGGACTGAGGCTTGCAAGAATATGCTTCTCAGCCCTCTCAATGCAGCCAGAAAACATTGTGAGGATTTAAAGCTAAATGTGGATGGTGAGATTAACCCGAGAGAGCTCTATTTATGCAAAATGGATAGCTGCATATCAGGCTCCAAATGTTATTTCTCCTCTGTTAGGGACTCAAGATGTCATTGTTGTGGAGAGCTTATGGACAAAGTTGCGCTGTGGGAAAAAGTTGAAACAATTGAGGATGGAGTATTTGTTAAGAAAAATAGCGTCAAGTTCATAATAACTGATAATTTTCTTATCAAATCAGTTTCAGTGTTACACTACTATGATATACTAAAAGAGTTTGGAGTAGAAGATTTATTTCTCATAGAGGAAAGGACCTTAAAATTTGGAAGAAAAGAGGTATTCCTTTGATTTTATTTTATTTTATTTTTAAAATTTATTTTGGGCTCTTAATATCATATTATTTGCTCCAGAAATTTTTTAACTTTGGGGGGATAATTTTTCAGCTTTTGGATCTGCTGAAGAAATTCGTAGAAGGAAATGGAGTGCTGACAAAAATTTGTTTCCCTGATTTGTGCATTCGACGTAGTACCGCTTTATATAACGATGAAATCGAGATGAAAATTTTTGAAAGCAAATACAACACACCGCTTGAAACATGGAAGTTACATATCAAACTCATCATTAATAGAATAAATAACAATGTGGTGTGTGCGGAGTTAGGAGAAGACTTTGTTGATCAATTATTTAGTTTTCTCACATTTCCACTTGGCTTAGTTTTAAAGCTCATTGGTAGTTCCAAATCCTTAGGATGCGTGACCAACTTATACAATAGCATTCAAGAATTAAAAATTAATTGCTTCAAGTCAGAAAAAGAAAAAAAAATGTTGATATCACCGCAACTTGCTCCCTTTTTTGGACACAACAAACAAATGCTAAATATAAATATAGAAATTCCAGAATTAGGAATTCCTAGGAATGGTTGTCGCAAGTGCTACTGGGATGACAAAAAAGTACCTTGTAATACTATGTGTGAACATGGAGTACTTCAATCCTACTCTAAAGAAAGTGATCCAAAGTTAGCCAAATCTGACAAAGATTTAAATGGAGGATTTGTTAGAAGGCCTCAAATTTTTTTGGTGACAGATGACCTCCATGTTACTCCAACATCCCTTTTATCTTTCAAACAAATCTTAACAAGCCAGGGGCTTCATGTAGACCACCTTGAGAAGAAGGAGATAACAATTGGAAGGGCTCAGGTGAGGTTTATCCATGATAATGCTTAATTCTAAGATATTTGTAAGTTTAAGCTAGCTTACTTGTTTTGGATTTTTGTCTTAATTATGTTGCAGGTTTGTGCTCTACTTAAAGCCATGCTGATCTCCAAAACAGCACTTAGTGATGCACTCTCACCTTATGACAAGTAGGCAATGTGGAATAGTTTTTTGTGCCTTTAGACGGGCATTTTTTGAGCTAATTGGGAATTGCTACTCTGTTGAATTGATAAGAACTCGATAATTAGTAGTTTTTTCTCTAACTAATTTGTGGCAATTATGTGATATATTTTCAGTTCCATGTTTGGATTCAGCCAATTTCAACCATTTATTTTTATTTGTTTATAAGTTTAATATAGTTTGAAAATAAACACACTTATCATTTTTGTGGTGATTAGCAGGTTCTTATTGACGCATGACCCTTGATAAAATTTATTTGATTTAATGTAAAATAGATTATTAAAGTATTTCAAATATAGAGATTTTAAAAATATTGATATTTTCTCTGAAGTAAAAAAATTTGAAGTGTTTGAAATTCATCATCTAGTTTAATTTTGGTGAATTTGAATATCATTAAATTTGACTAATTTCTAAGTGCATCTTTATTTTTTTGCCATTGCCACTGCAAGACAGCAATGCTGCACTTCCTGTCGCTCACCTATGGTTGTCATAGCCACTGCAGCTCGCATTGCCCACAGCACTCCACACGTTATTGCCACCGTCACCGTCGTAGCCCACTAGCTACTAGTCGCCATCATTGTTGTGCTTTACACTGTATTCATTTAACTCAAGTCAAACATAAAATTGTAATAATATGCATTTATTTTATGCTAATCCAAACAATTTCAAAATTTTCAAATATACTACTTTTTTTTTAAACTCAATTCCATTTTACTTTTTATTCCTTTTTCATTCATTCAAATGGACTCCAATAACACTTATTTTTAGGTCCAAAAAAATCCTTATCAACATTAAATAATTTATTTAAATTTTAAATTATACATCACAAATATCTATGAAATATATAAAAATAAATAATTTGATATCCGTTAATTTTATAATCTTAGATATTTTTAATTTATATTATTACATACGTTGTGTTTTAATTTATTTTATGTATTATTCTAAGCAAGAATTTGCATTGATATCTAAGGTCATTTTTCATGAAATAAAAGATTGTTTATTTGATTTTCAAGAAAAAAATCGAAAATAAAAAATACTTCCAATACTTTGCAGCTTTTTGCTCTTTTATTATAATTATATAGGGATTTATTACTCTTTAGATTTTTTTTCTGCTTTTAATTGTAGCTTTTTGAGCATGTTCTGAGTGGTGGATACTTTTAAAGACTGATAATCTTTTTTGATATTAATAGGTAAGTCTTCTGTGGGTTTTAACGAAAAAAATGTTAAACTCACACAACATCACATACATAAGATTCAAATTCAAGACTTTTTGATTGATAGCGAAAGCTGAGTGCAAATGACTAACATTCCCCCTCAAACCGACAATTTGGTCCAATTGTCAGTTTGGATCGAAGAATTTTGAACCTAGGTGTAGAGAGAGGTTTTGTGAGAATATCCGCAAGTTGATCTTCACTACTGATAGGCAAAAGGCGAATGATCTTGTTTTGAATGTGATCCCGAACAAAGCGTTGATCAATTTCGATATGCTTTTTGTTCGAGCGTGAAATACAGGATTATTCGCTAATGCAATGGTAGAGGTATTGTCACAAAATAGATCAACTGGATTAGAATGATCAATGAGAAAATCTGCAAGTAGTTTCTTGATCCAGATTGTATCCGCTGTTGCTGAAGCTAACGCCCGGTACTCCGATTCTGTTGATGAACGGGAGACAGTTGCTTGCTTCTTAACTGTCCACGAGACCAATGTGTCACCAAGAAACGTACAAAATCCAGTTGTGGATTTGCGTGTGATCGGGTCTGACGCCCAGTCGGCGTCCGAGAAGGTTCGGAGCGTGAGATTTGAACGTGTGATAGGCAGACCGAAAGCCACCGTGCCTTGTATATAACGAAGCAGCTTCTTGAGCATAACCGTGTGTGGAACTTCTGGATGGTGCATATGCTGGGATAGCATATTGACTGCATAAGCTATGTCCGGTCGAGTCAAGGTGAGATATTGTAGGGAACCAATGATGCGCCTGTAGGAGCTGTCTGAGAAACACGGTTGATCGGTGGGAGAGATACCTGGTAATTTTGTGGACAAGGGATTAGCTACCGAGTTGCATTTTTGCAGCTCGGCAAGTTTTAGAATTGATTGGGCATAACGAGTTTGAGATAGAAAATACTTATCTGGAGATGAGTCTATTTTAATGCCGAGAAAGTGATGCGCATTACCCAAATTTTTCATTGTAAATTGCGATTGAAGCTGTGCTACCAGAGTCTTTATAGCTGAGGGATCATTGCCGGTTAGTAGTATGTCATCGACATATACTAGCAAGTAAATGTGAATGTGTTTGCGATGAAGACTCAGCATTGATGGATCGGCTTGGCTGTGTTTGAAACCAAGTTGTAGAAGGTAAGATGTGAAAGTTGTATACCACTGGCGAGGAGCCTGACGTAATCCATAGATTGCTTTTCTTAAGCGACAAACGTGCTCAGGATTGGAAGAATCTTCAAATCCTTTTGGTTGTTTCATAAAAACTGTGTCATTGAGGTCACCGTGCAAGAAGGCATTGGCCACATCGAGTTGGTGTATTGGCCATTTGTAAAACAGGGCGACTGTGAAGAGGATACGAATAGTTGGTAGCTTGGCTACCGGACTGAATGTTTCCTGGTAGTCGAGACCTAATTCTTGTTGATTTCCTTGGGCTACAAGCCTTGCTTTGTGACGAGCAATCGAGCCGTCTGCATTACGTTTTGTTCGATAGGTCCATTTTGAACCCAAGATGGAGCTATTCGGCGGAGGCGGAACTAAGTCCCACGTACCCTGTTTTTGTAGAGCGAAGAATTCTTCTGCCATTGCTCGTCTCCACTCAAAGTGTTTGTTTGCTTCAGTAAATGTCGTGGGATCTGTATCATTCATTTCAACATGTAGTAAGTTAAGTTTAGTTACTGGCTTAAGTGAACCTGTGCGAGTGCGAGTGATCATGGGATGCGTATGTTCTGTTGCAGGAGCCCTCACTGATGCCACAGTAATATTATTTCCAGATGGTTCTGGTATAGGTGAGCAAGCAAGCGGAGGCTGAGACACCGTCGGCTGGACATCCGGGAGCTGAACCGAATTATTGCCGGTTTTTGTAGAATTTGAAATTGAATAAGGTATAAGTAAGGACGGTGGTGTGAAGTCTGAGATTGGAGAGGCTTGTTCGGACCTGTTCTTAAACGGAAAGTTAGATTCATTAAATGTGACATTCCGAGAGACAATAATTTTATGAGTTTGGGTGTTTAAACACCGGTAACCATTCGCAGTTTCTGCGTACCCAAGAAATACACACCGTGGGGATGTCGTTGTGAGTTTAGTACGTTGAGTGGGTGGTAACAATGGATAACATTCACATCCAAACGTACGCATATGATGGTAGGACGGAGTAGTATTGAACATCCTTTGAAGAGGAGATGCATTTTCGGTGGTCGCAGACGGAAGGCGATTTATAAGATAGGTAGCGGTAGTGGCTGCATCAAGCCAGTACGAGAGCGGTAGTCCGGCTGTGTGGAGAAGCGTTCGCGTGGTGGTTATAAGATGACGATGCTTTCTTTCCGCAATTCCATTCTGCTCAGGTGTATAAGGGCATGTAGTTTGGTGAATGATACCAGCCTTGCGGGTAAAATCTTTAAATTGACGGTTGATGAATTCACCGCCACAATCTGTTCTAATAACCTTCAATTTCCGATTTGTTTGTCGTTCAATTAAAGAGACAAATTGAATAAAGGTACTAGTAACTTCAGATTTAAACATAAGCGGGAAAAACCATATGAAACGAGAATAGTCGTCTACGAATATTACGTAGTATTTGAATCCTTGGTGAGAGGAGACCGGTGACGGTCCCCAAACATCCGAGTGTATCAACTCTAACGGTGCAGAGGTTTTGCTCACAGAAATTTTCAAAAGTCAGTTTATGACCTTTACATGAAGCACAAAAATTGCAAAAAGACTTAGCAAAAGAAATATTAAGAGAGGGGTTTGAATGAGAGATCAGCCGCATGACTTGTTGATGAGGGTGCCCAAGACGAAGGTGCCAGTCCGGTGGAGACGGGGTATTCACCGAGAGAGCTTTATTGTGAGCACTAAGCTGATCGGGGACGGTGTACAGGCCATCTTTACACGGTCCCTGGAGGATAGGAAGACCTGTCATCCGATCCTTAAAGACAAAACCATTTGCGTCAAATGTAATTGAGATTGGATTATCTTTAACAAGTTTGGATATAGACAGTAAATTGTAAGATAAAGAGATGGAACATGAAGAAGACGAGATATAGAGAAAGCGTACTAGACGGGGTCGGAAGGATGCCCGTTCCAGAGTGAGCAATTGGTATCGACCTTCCATCCCCTATGGTCACAGAATCTTGGCCGAGGTAGTTGCTTGCGGTTGCCAGATTTTCAAATTTGTTTGTCATATGTGACGAAGCCCCTGAATCGATATACCAGTCGGTTGAGTTGTTGGTGTCGTAATTTGTGAGCAGAGCGGACTGGTTCTTGGTAGGGAGTTGATTCGGGATATAATTCAGATTGAGTCTGTGCCAACACGCATCGGCTTGATGACCTTTCTTTTTGCATATTTGACACGTGATGTTGGATGCTTGGGAAGACTTGTTGGTAGTGGCATTGTCCGGCATTGATCTGCCTCGACCGCGTCTTCCTCGTCCTCTGTATGTGTAGAGGGCGGTTTGAGTGTCGGGTATCTTGGGAAGTTTTAGCGCTGCTGCTTTGAGGTGGATTTCCTCACTCATAAGAAGCGCGTACAGTTGGTCGAGAGAAAGAGAGGTTTGCATCGTGCGAATGGTTGTAGTAAACGACTGATACTCCGGAGGCAAACCGTTGAGAATGTATATCATTACATCTTCGGAGTCCACGGACGAACCAGCAGACGATATTTGATCCACAATCTTTTTGACTTCAGTGAGATACTGAGTCATGGAGAGAGATTGCATAGCGATATTGTGGAGCTCGTTCTTGAGCTGTATTACCTTGGATCGGTTGGACGATTGGAACCGCGTATGTAGCGTTGTCCAGATGTCCGACGTAGATTCAAGATTGATGACATACGGTAGCACCGCAGGGGATATCGTTGAACACATGGCTGTAGCCAGATTCTGATCAATGACCGACCAAGATGAGGAATCTTGATTGGGATCGGCATTCTCCGGTGCCGATTTTGAATCAAGAAACGGCGCGAATCCGTTTGCTTTGAATAACTTGGCAATTTGAGTGCTCCATATAGGGAAGTTATCCGGTGTGAGAGCATGTGGAACAAGAAGTTTTAGATTGGAGATAACGAACTTTAACGACGGAGAGATTGTCGGAGATGGTTGTGCGACTCCGATCGTAGAACCAGATGAGGCAGATGCGGAAGATTGAGTGGCCATGGCAATCGGCGAGGTCGTCAGTATCGAGCCGCTCTTGATACCATGTAGAAACTCATACTCAATTCTTGAGGAGAAAACAGAGAAGGAACGGTGAAGAAGAAACAGTGAAAGAGAACTTTATTTCCTATTTTGCTCCCTGTCATTACAGAGCTACTAATTATATATACTAGCTGAGGCTAGGCATTACACGTGTACACCAGTAATTGGAGAACAAGAAGAGAATTAAGTAATACATGATTTGGTTATTCTAACATCATTTGTATAGTTACAATGCTTTTAGAAAAGCAATGAGAATCTTATATGAGTTCTATGTATAAGAAAAAAAATTGTTCATAGATTTTTCAAAATTTTAGCTCCTCTAATTACCTATTTTTGTCTAATTGATTTCAGAGCTTTGTAAGAAATGATGCAGTGAATCTATGGGAGAAATATATGCTAAAACTAAAACAGAGAACAATCAATAATCTCTTGGCAAAATATAATATCCTTCCTATCCTCTTCTTACATATTACTCTCCTTCATATCCTCTTCTTACATATTACTCTTCTATATACGGCTGTACGGGTCTAACTCGGAATTGACCCGACCCGAACCCGACCGGTTTGCACAAATGAGTCACGTTTTTGGACACAAACCCGACCCGCTTCAGACCGGGTCAAATCGATACGACACGCCCCGCCAACCTGGGTTAGAGGCGAGGAGAACGGGTTGAGCCGCGGGCGGTGGCATCACGGGCTTTACTTCAACCTCCGCCGATGGTGGGCTGGAGCGGATGACAGTAATGGCGGAGACGGCAGTGACGACGACTGCTACAGAGGCTGCAAAAGGCGGAGGCAGTGATGGAGCGGATGGGGGATGGCGGCGATGGCAGAAGCTGCGGCATTAGTTTGACACTCTGACAGAGGCTGGGCGGTAGAGGCCACGGAGGAGGATATCGTGAAGTGTGTGAAGACTGAAGAGGCAACTGCGGGCTATCAGCGATTTGTTTTTTCTTCCACACCAATCGTTATTGCTTCTGTTTAGCTTATAGTAGGTTTTGAAAAAGTTGTAAATATGCTCCTTCACCACACATTGTTTTTGTCGGATCAGAAGCCACGAGGGGCAGAACTAGCCTTAATTCTTAGAGGGGGCAAACTCATAAAAAATTTAAAATTATATATAAAACTTTAAGCTTCTTCATGACGGTAGAGCAATTTGGATGATTTAAGCATTTGTTTGAGACATTTTTCTTACTACTTTCTAAGCAATTTTTTAGTAAAAAAAATCTAATTCTAAAAAAATAAAATTGGAGCAACAAACTGCTTTAAAAACACTAAGGAAGTTGTTCCGAATGAAGTATTGGGACAACTTTCTTAATTCTTACTGTTTTATAAAGCATTTTTTTAGTATAAAAATGTTTAATTCACAAAAAAATCTATACTAAAAAATTACTTTGCAAAATAACAAGAAAGCTATCCCAAACGAATTCTTAGACTTTATTTGGAACGAGTTTTTTATTGTTTTTTTAAATAGAGTTTTAGTACAAAACTTAAAAATTTTGTACTAAAATTATGCTTTAAGAAGCTATTAAAAAAATAGTGTCAAACTAAATCAGACTCTGGCAGGAGAAAAAGAAATTATCGTATTTCAAAAGAAAAAAAAAAACTTTGTAAGAACTGCTTTGCTTTCAGTATTATAGGACGGTTCTTTGCAGTGTTGCGATGCTAAATAGAATCATTTTTTATAAATAAATGTTAGCACTTTTTATATCTAATTTACATCAAATTTATACTTACTAAAATAAAGACTTAGGTTGAGACTGAGAAGTCTCTCTGCCTTGCCCCAATTCAAATGCACCAAAACTATAAATTTAATTATTCGCTTAACTTTAAAAAAGAAATGTAATAAAAAGGGATGGAATGAAGTCTAACGTAGTTGATGATTGGGAGCTTTTGTTTCTTTTTCATTGGCTCGTGATCTGTCCAACACAGTTCCCCATTGTAAATTTCCCAAATTGTCCCCATTATAAATATTTTAATTTCTTTAGGGGGGGCAATTGCCCCCTGGGCATAAGGAGCTTTTATTATATCCAGTGAACGTACGTTCCTCTACGTTCGGTTTTAGGCAAAAACGCGCTTGTACCGAGTTTTTTCAAAAAACTAGGTACACCTCGGTACTCGGTACAAGCATTTTTTTTGTCCAAACCGAACGTAGAGGAGCGTACGTTCACTAGATAAAATAAAAGTTCGGGCATAAGGCAGTTCCGCCATTGGAAGCCACTACCTTTATACTAATTTTAATAACTATTTAAAGTTTTTTGCAGCACACTTTGGGCTGTTGGTTGAGAGCTTATGCTTCCAACTAAAAGGTCTTGAGTTCAAGTCTTTGTGTATGCATTGTGTGTGTGAGTTTGACTTAAATGACCTAAATGTCCCAAAAAAAAGTTTTTTGCAGCTTTATATAGAATCAAATTTCTTCAAACATAGTTTTCCTGAATCCTTCAATCAGAATTTTGTAATGTCCTTACAAAATGCTAAATGTTTTGTTTTATTTGGCTATATATATCTTATCCTGCTAGTTGTCTTCAACTCCAGCAAACCTTCATGCTACATCTTCTTCTGCTCTTGAATCTCTCACTTGGTTTTTATTTGTTTATTTTTTTTGTTTTATAGTAAATGGCTTGACAACCATACTACAGGAGAAGGATCATCTAAATAGCGCTTATAGTTTAAGGTAAATTGAGTTATATTTTTAATTTGTTACGCTTTAAATATATTACATTCATTTTATCCATTGTGCTCAAGAAAATAAACAACGCTTATAGCACTAAATACAGGTGGTGGGACAGTGCAGAGAAAAATAGCAGGCCTCGAAAGGTGAGCAGAAGAAAATGGTGAGCTTAGGAGTTAGGACTTGGTCAGGGAAGGCGATTCGACTGCTTCGAGTGGAGATATGGAGTTCGGACGGTGGAGAGGGCTGTTGGGTTCCCAAAGCTTTCCCTGATATAAAATGTGTTTGTAAGATTGCTTGGTTCTCAGTTTTTCTTGTCAAGATATTCTGTGGCTGTTCATGTTC
The DNA here is from genome assembly GCA_019514585.1 of Dendrobium officinale. NCBI lineage: Eukaryota > Viridiplantae > Streptophyta > Magnoliopsida > Asparagales > Orchidaceae > Dendrobium > Dendrobium officinale. The sequence goes on along the minus strand of CM033685.1, from coordinate 6,521,686 downwards.
TGATTGTACATTTAGGATGTTTTTTTGTCATCTGTATATATTTTTTTAATTTCCGCTAGACAAGATTGGCTTTTGTGCTGTTTTGATCCTAACAATTCTCAATTAAATGCTGGTATTTAGTTCTACGAGTCCCCAACGGTCACCGGAGGAGAAGTATTTAGTGTGTTGAAAACAGCATTATAGCACTAGCAACAGAGGCAATAATCTTTTCTCTGTACGACAGATACCCAGCCATCCATGGCTGATGAGAAAAGATTATCTTTGAATGCCTGGGTGGACAAGGACAAGAAACGTGTGGTGTTTGCAGAAGCTGACAGCGACTTTGTAGATGTACTGTTTAGCTTCCTGACTCTACCTCTCGGCACCATAATAAAGCTCCTCTCCAACAACTCCGGCTTTGGATGCATTGATAACCTCTATGATAGCATCAAGCTGCTCAGCGACCAACACTTCTCCACCGAGGCTTGCAAGAATATGCTACTCAGCCCTTGCAGCGCTGCCGCAGAATATTGTGAGAAGTTAAAACTCAACGTTTATGACCCAAGAGAGTTATATCTTTGCAAAATGGATGATTGCATATCACGCACCAGATGTTATTACTCTTCGGTTTGGCAAACAAGGTGCTATCATTGTGACAAGTTTATGGATGAAGTAATGCAGTGGAAAAATGATGGAACAATAGATGCAGTATTTGTTAAGAAGAATGACACCAAGTTTATGATCACCGATGATTTTCGTGTCACACAATCTTCCGTCAAAGAATGCTATGATCGACTGAACGATTTGGATGTAAAAGATATAAATCTCTTGGAAGAGTGGATATTGGAATTTGGAAGAGAAGAGGTTTTTTTTTTTTTCTTTTTTCAAAAAGTGTTTTTAACAAAGATATCTAGTTTTGATTCTTTATAAAAATGATAAGATTGTTTAGACCCTTAATACTCAAATCAATGATATTTAATTTTGTCCAACATTATTTGATTGTTTCAATTGATGTTTCATTTTGTTTATTTTTTGTTCTTCGTACACAACATAAATTTTCTTACTTGGCCGAGTGATTTTTTCAGTTCCTGAATTTGCTCAAGGAGTCCCTAAAAACAAAGGAAGCATTGAAAAATATTTGCTTCCCTGATTTGTGCATTCAATACACCAGCCCTCAATGTAACAATTGGATGGAGATGATAACGAATAAAAGCAAAGACAATGCAGAATTTGAAATACAGGAAATGCTAATCAGGCTAATCGTGAATAGAACCAACAATAAGGTGGTGTGTGTAGAGGTAGGAAAAGAGTTTGCTGATCAGTTATTTAGCTTCCTCACATTTCCACTTGGCTCCGTGTTGAAGCTCATTGGTTATTCTGATTCCTTTGGATGCATGAACAACTTATATGACAGCATTCATGAATTAAAAATTAAATACTTCAGGTCAGAGGAAGCCAAAAGCATGCTGATATCACCAAAACTTGCTCCCTTTTTTGGATACCGCAAACAAATGTTATATATGGAAGAATCGTCTCCATTAGTCCCTAGTTCTTTATATGGTTGCCAGAAGTGCTATTGGGATAGCAATAATTCACCCTGTAGTACTGTTAGTTGCAAGCATGGAGTGCAACAGTCACACTTCATAGAAATGGATCCAATGCTAGCCAAGGCAGATACATACATGGATGAAGGATTTGTTAGAAGTGATCAAAATTTTCTGGTGACAGATGATCTCCATGTTACTCCAATGTCCCTTTTTTATTTCCTCCAGATTTTAAAAAGGCAGGGGTTACATGTTGACCAGCTTGAGTATGGGGAAATGGTTTTAGAAAGGGCTCAGGTGATAATTCTCCATGGTTATGCTAAATTCCAAGTTGCTTGTAGTATTATTGTTTTTGTTAGTTTTGATTTTCTTTTGTTTTGTTGTATTAATTATATTGCAGGTTTATAATATGCTTGAAGCCATGTTGGTCTCCAAAACAGCACTAGATCAGTGATGCACTTTCTTCTCGCAAGCGGAATAGCGGAATTGTGTGGCGATTATGACCAGCTTTTACTTTTGTTTTTTAATGTAAACATGAATATATAAGAAAAAGACTTCGTTCTAGAACTCTTCATGATCATTAGTTGCTTCTAATGATTGTTGAATGTTGTAAAATGCCTCTTGTTAGGCAGGATAAGGTTTCATTTGGGACAATTTTTTTTATTGCTTTCTAAAGCAAATTTTAAATAGAAAAAATTTTGAGTTAAAAAAAAAAAATATTGAAAATCTACTTTATAGAGCGGTAAGAGAGCTGCCTCAAACAAAGCCTGACTTTAATCATAATAATTTGAAAAAAAATATATATGAGAATATTTTGATCAATTTTTCAATCAGGCTTTGAAGATTTTATATATGTCTTGAGAGGAATGTGATATGATTTATTTAGATATTGCACTCGTCTCAGCATAGATTTATGATTTTAATGTTCACGTTGATCAATTTTTTATCAAGACATACTTTTTTTTTCTCATTAATTGATTGCTCCAAATATATATCTAAATTTAATTAAGCATCTAAAAATTGTGTTGATCTTTTTTGAAGCCATGCACCAAGTTTTCTTGCACCGCTGGATGCCGTTTTGGTGAGGGTCGTCACTTTCTCCACTATGTACCTGGGGGATATAATGCTGTAGCACAGATGTCGGGGAATCCTGCTCATGCCCCTGCTTCAAGGATTCCCGTTGGACTGCACCCCTTATCTGCTCGATGGAGTAATTATTAGGTGCGGACACCGCATTCAGAGATGCGTCTGAATTATTGGATGCATTGCGTATGCTCTGCTTACACTTTGTGTATGTTCTGCTTACACTCTGTTTACATTCTGCTTACACTCTGTGTATTTGTAGATACACAGCAAATAAGCAGCAAATCCTCACAATTAAATATTTGATGTTTATTTACTATAATATACAGTGTATACTTAGTAAATATGTATAAAATAGGCAGAACTTAAACATAAAATACGCAGTATCTGAACGCATCTCTAGGTGCGATGTCCGCACCTAATAATTACTCAATCTGATGACCCTCCAACACCAGCTGCCAAGACTCGCTTATGCAATAAGTTTAGTACTCCGGAAGGTTGCAAGTTTTTCGAGAAATGTCACTTTGCTCATGGTGAAAGAGAACTTGGCCGGTCCTTGCTTTCGTGTCATGAAGTTTCAATAGCTCCATCAATTGGTGGGAGGTGGTCCAGGTACGGGAACTGATTGTTAACATCAGTTCATCTGCTGTGCCTGTGAAGCCCGGTGGTGGCCGGGGAGCTGCTGCTGGCGGCGGTGTTGGTCCCTGGCGGCGGTGTTGGTCCAGGTCATGGGGCCTGGTAGCAACTTCAAGACAAAGCTATGTGAATTTTTTTTTTTTTTGGCAACGAGAAAGTGTCCACTGTCACGCCCGGCTTCGCCAAACAAGATTGACAGTCCGTAAACCCCGGCCGACTAACTGGGCCACCCACGCCAGTTAGACCTGTCAATATTGGACCCGACCCGAAAACCCGATCCGAACCCGAAGCGGGTCGGGTTCGGGTCCGGGAAACCGACCCGTTTACAAAAACGGGTCGGGTTCGGGTTGACCCGACGGGTTGCCGGGTCAACCCGAAAACCCGTTTAATTTATAAAAAATTGATTCCTGCCCTTCCCCCCGCTGCCCCAGCCCGCCCTTGCCCGAGCTGCCCGACTGCCTCGAGCCGCCTGCCCCGCCTGCGGCCTGCCCAGCGTCACTTCGCGTGCGACCCGCGTGAGGCGTGACCGGCTGACCGCGTCACTTCGCGTGCGACCCGCGTCCCGGCGTCCCGGCGTCCGTGCCTCAGCCGCGGCAACCGTCGTCCGTGCTTCAGCGGCTCAGCCGCAGCTCCGCCGTCCGGCGTCCGGCGTCCGACGTCCGGCGTCCCGCGTTTCTTCACGTCCGCGCTGAGAGATTTGGCTGAAATAGGTGGGGTCGGGTTGACCCGAACCCGACCCGAACCCGAAGCGGGTCGGGTTCGGGTCCAGAAAATCGACCCGTTTGAAAAAACGGGTCGGGTCGACCCGAACCCGAATAATACCGGGTCAATTTCGGGTTGACCCGAACCCGACCCGTAACCCGAAATTGACAGGTCTAACGCCAGTCGCCACTGTACCTATAGCCGGCTATTTGGGACCCCCACTGAAGGGGCGACTGCCGCTCGAGGGAATCGAACTCGGGATGGGGGTTTCCCAACCGAGCACGCCCACCAACCACGGTAAGCATTGGTGGGTCTATGTGAAAACTTCACCAAGGCTACATGCACCTTTGGAGATGGGTGCCATTTTGCCCATTGGGGTAGTGAATTGCGCAATGATAACAAAGCCAGTGGAGATGCAGAACACGAACGAGTAAAGAAAAAAGTGAAGAATGTAATCTATTAAACTTAGAGAGATACAGCCAGTATTTATAAGAGTACATGATGTTAAAGCTGTAAATAGTAACAGAATGTACAAGTAATTAATATGTCCGCTAATAGCCTCCCTCAAATTAAGCGTTCGTTTGGACGAATGTTTAATTTGTGTCGGAGTTCGGTGAACCGTGAGATCGAAAACGGCTTTGTGAAGATGTCGGCGATTTGATCCGTGGAGGAGATGTGTTCTAGAGCTATATGACCGGAGCTTATTTGTTGATGAATAAAATGATAATCGATCTCGATATGTTTCGTCCTTGCATGAAACACCGGATTTTTAGCTATAGCCATTGCCGAGGTGTTGTCGCAGTAGATAATGGTCGGGGCGGGTTGTAGGAGATTGAGTTTGGTGGCTAGGCGTCTAAGCCAGATCACTTCGGAGGCAGCAGCAGAGAGTGACCGGTATTCTGCTTCGGTCGAAGATTTGGCCACGGTTACCTGCTTCTTGACTGTCCAGGAGACGAGGTTTGGACCAAGAAATGTGCAGTAGCCGGAAATGGACTTCCGGTCAGTGGTGTCGGATGCCCAATCGGCGTCAGAGTAGGTTCGGAACTCAAGTGGTCCGTCTGTGATCGGTAAACCGTAGGATAGAGTGCCTTTGACGTAGCGTAGGAGGCGCTTGAGTGCTTTGAAGTCATCTTCGGTTGGGGATTGCATGTGTTGGCATACTTGGTTGGCTGCGAAGGCTATGTCCGGTCTGGTGATGGTGAGGTATTGTAGAGATCCTACAAGTCGGCGGAAGAGTGTGGGATCCGAATAAGGTGATAGATTCGATGCCTTCTGTTTTGCTGCCGGTGTGACCGGTGTAGGTGCCGATTTGCAGTTTTTGTATCTTGCATCATTTAGAATTTTGGTAGCGTAATGTTCTTGAGATAGAAAGTATCCAAGTTTGGAGCGTGTCACCTGGATGCCGAGGAAGAGGGAGATGTGGCCAAGTTGTTTGAGGGCGAAAGTCCTTTGGAGCTGCTCTAGTAGCTGTCGTATTGCGGGTTCATTGTTGCCTGTAACCAAGAAATCATCGACATAAATAAGTATGCATATTTGAATGTTGTTTTGAGAAAGTAAGAGAAGAGAGGGGTCGGAGCGACTAAACCGGAATCCTTGTTGTTGTAGGAAGTTTGTGAGTGTTTGGAACCATAGTCTCGGGGCTTGTTTCAGTCCGTATAGAGATTTTTGTAATTTGCATACTGCTTTGGGTTGTGTTGGGTCGGTGAATCCCGGTGGTTGGCGCATGAAGATGTCTTCGAGTAGATCACCGTGGAGGAAGGTGTTTGCAATGTCTAGTTGGTATACCGGCCAGTTGCGGTGAAGAGACAGCGTGAGAAGGAGACGAATTGTGGTCATCTTTGCAACTGGACTGAATGCCTCGTTGTAGTTAACACCGAACTGTTGGTTGTAGACGAGGGCGACCAGTCGTGTTTTGTAGCGATCTACCTGTCCGTTTGGTAGCTTTTTGGTTTTAAAGGTCCATTTGCAGCCTAAGATGGGCTTGTTGATGGGAGGTGGGACAAGGATCCAGGTGGATTGCTGTTTGAGTGCATCAATTTCAGTTTGCATTGCTGTATGCCAGTGTGGTGTTTGGAGCGCTTGTGTGAGGTTAACAGGGGTGTCGGGTGGTGTTGTGTGGGCAAGGAGATTAAGCATTAGTTTAGGTTTCTGAATTCCTGATTTCAGCCTGGTTTGCATGGGGTGGCCGTGCGTAAGGATGGGTTGAGTTTGGGTAGATGGGTGGCTGATTTCGGGACTGGGTGAAGATTCGACTGGTGATGGGATTTGGTGGATCGGAGCGGAGGAATCCTGGGGGGATTGTGGGCTGGGTGTGGTGTTGGAAGTGATCGTATGAGTAATGTTAGAGTGAGGTGTTAAGAGGAGAGGAGGTAGGTTCGTGGGAGCAGGTTGAGAGTCCTTGAATGAGGTATGAGGGATTGATTTGAAAGGGAATAGGTGTTCTTGGAAGATAACATGACGAGAAATGTGTGTTCGGCCGGTGGTGTTGTTATGGCATAGATATCCTTTGTGTGTAGGTGAGTATCCGATGAAAATGCAAGGTTGAGACCGGGGAGCTAGTTTGTCCGTGGAGTAGGGCCGGAGCCAGGGATAACATAGGCAACCGAACGTTCGAAGGTGGGTGTACGATGGTGAGTTACCTGTAAGAAGCTGGAACGGAATTTGGTTGTCTATGGACTTGGACGGAAGGAGATTTGTTAGGTAGTGCGCCGTGGAGAGAGCCGAGGTCCATAATTTTGGTGGAAGGCCGGAGTCAAGAAGGAGTGCACGGGTTAGGTCTAGGAGGTGACGGTGATGACGTTCAGCGAGACCATTTTGTTCTGGCGTGTGCGGGCATGTGAGTTGATGTATTATACCGGAATCTTGGAGGTATGTTCGAAAGGCAGAGCTAGTGTATTCGCTGCCGCCGTCGGAGCGAAGAATTTTGGGAGTTGTGTTGTATTGAGTTTTGATTAAATTGCAGAAGATTTTGAACATGTTAAGGGTCTCGTTCTTGGTGTGTAGAAAGTATAGCCAGGAGAATCTTGAGTAATCGTCAATGAATAGTAAATAGTATCGGTGTCCGTTTAAAGACGGGTGAGGAGAAGGACCCCAGACGTCTGTGTGTATGATTTCGAATGGTGCTGCAGAACGCTTAATTCTTTTATTGAACACTAATTTGTGGCTCTTGGCCTGGTTACAAGAATTACAAGAAAATAAGCGTTGTATATTATGAATTTCTGGGAACGTTCTTGAAAGGAGGCGTTGAATGTCTTTGTTCGGGTGTCCGAGACGTGAGTGCCAGTTGATCGGAGCTTGGGCAGTGACCGTGAGAGCCATGTTCTGGTTGGGCGGTGTAGTGCTAATGTGATAGAGACCATCATGTAGACGTCCATGAAGTAGTGGACGGTGGTCCAGAGAATCCTTAATCACAAAACCGTGTTTGTCAAAAGAGATAGAAACGTAGTTATCAGAGGTTAGTTTGGAGACAGAAACAAGATTGTGCGTTAGAGAGGGCACGTGTAAAAGGTTGTTGAGTTTTAACTTACGAGTCGTGTCCGGCAAGGGAAGGAGACCTTGACCGGTGCTGTTTATGGGGACGGAGTTACCGTTTGCCGTAGAAATCGTGTCTGATCCTTGGTAGGTCGTTGGGTAGTAGAGGTTGTTGGCGTCCGGCGTTAGGTGTGATGAGGCGCCGGAGTCAAGAATCCAATCTTGACTGACTTGGGCTGCTGGATTGGCGAAGAGGGCTCGAGGTGGGCGAGTATCGATGGGTGCGTACTTCGGATTGTTGCGATGCCAGCAGTTGAGGGCAATGTGCCCAACTTTCCCGCAAATATGACAGAGCGGTTGTGGTTGAGGTTGCTGGACCGGTGTGGCGGACGGGGTGGCAGTGATGGATTGTTGGTTCTTTGGTTTGTTTGATCGTCGGTTGTTGTTGTTGTTGCGGTAGCGAGAAGAGTTTGACGGTGCCGAATAGAGAGCCGACGGATTGGTGTTCCCTTGTTGTTCTTGAAGAGTTTCTTGGTGTAGATGAATTTCTTCATTACACAAGAGGGCGTAGAAGGTGTCAAGGTCGATCGGGTGGAGGGAATTTCTGTTGGTTGATTTGAAGGAATTATATGTTGGGGGAAGACCGTTGAGTATGTGTAGCATGACGTCCTCGGATTCAATTTTGGAACCGGAGGCCGAGATGTTGTCCACGAGTTGCTTGATGCGGGTGAGGTATTGTTGGACAGTGAGATCCTTCATTTGGGTGCGGTAGAGCTCGTTCTTGAGATGTATCACCCGAGATCTGCTTGTAGGTTGGAGTCGTCGCTCGAGTACTGTCCATGCCTCATGTGCGGTGGTGGACGTGATGATGTAGGGTAGGATAAGTGTTGATACAGTGGAAAATAGGGTGGAGAGGAGGTTACTGTCAATGAGTAGCCATTGAGCGTGATCGGCAGATGCGGTGTCGGAGGGAGGTTGGACGGTGCCGAGGAGATGACCGGTGAAGCCGTTTGCTGTGAATTGCTGTAGCAATTGTATCCTCCAGATTGGATAGTTGTCCGGGGTGAGATGATGAGGAGCAAGGTTCTTGATATTGGATACAAGAAACTTGAGATTGGTAGGTATTCCGGTGGCTATGTTTGAGGTGCCGATTTGCGTGGTGGAGGAGGAGGAGATGACCGGAGAAGAGGAATCCATGGGTTCTTGATCTTCTTACTTGGCTCTTGATACCATGATAACAAAGCCAGTGGAGATGAAGAACACGAACGAGTAAAGAGAAAAGGGAAGAATGTAATCTATTAAACTTAGAGAGATACAGCCAGTATTTATAAGAGTACATGATGTTAAAGCTGTAAATAGTAACAGAATGTACAGGTAATTAATATGTCCGCTAATACGCAAGGCAGCTGCTTAAAATGTTTCGTTGCTTGTTTGTTTTCTCATATCTGTAGACCAAGTATTTATAAATGTTATTTTTCCGTGTTGCTAGCAAGAAAAAAAAAATAGTGTTATCTTTTTTTGGTAGCTTTTACTTAATAATTAGATTGAATAAATAAAGGAAATTATATGTTAAGTTTTAAAGTAATATAAAAGTTAATGGCATTATCTCATTTAAATTGAATCGATTATAAAAATTTGAAGTTGAATACTTTTTTTTTTTTCTAAAGATATACAAATAATGTGAGATACATTATGAAATGGGCTATTTCTTAAGAATTTCAAATTATAGGTATTTGAAATGGAGTATAGTGTATTGCGAATTATTGGAATCGATTGCGTGTATTTGGTTGAAATAAATAAAATAAAAATAAAGAAATAGTTTGCTCGGATGGACATCATGATGATTAGTTTTTTGTCCAACCCCATGCTTCAAATCACTTGAAAGATGACAAAAGATTTAAATTTTGGTCAATCATGTAGCTCATCTTGATCGGTTGGTTATGATATTTGACTATCAATTAAGAGGCCTTTGCAACACCCACTCAATTTCAGTTTCATGCAGTTAGGCCCAATATTTAATTATGGTTTGGGTTATTTCAATATTTTTTTTTGGGACATTTAGGCCATTTAAGACAAACTCACACACACAACGCATACACATAGACTCGAACCTGAACCTCTTAGTTGGAAGCCAAAGCTCTCAACCAATAGGCCAAGGAGAGTTGTGGTTATTTCAATATTGATATGCAGTTTCACGAGAAATATGTGGGATTAAAAATAAAAAGACTATCAAATTCAACTAAATGGGCCTATGATGAGTTTAGCTCACCACTGAAATTCTAAAACATTTGGGTTGGAGGCATGCAGTAAGCATTAGAAGAAATGATTTATAAGTATTTTTATTAATAGTGTAAAAGAGTCGAGCCGGGTTCATGTCACTCTTGACTTGAGCTCGAGCTTAAGTTTGATTAATTAAGTAAGTTCAAGTTCGAGCTTGAGCTCGAGCTTTATTCTACGAGTTTAGGCCTACTCATTTATTATAAACGATATAAAATGATTATGATACAAGTAATTATTAAAATAAAATGATAGAAAAAAATGAGAAATTACAAGCAAGATAAAAAAGAAAAATATATTAATATATGAAAAGTGAGATATAATTTTAAAATATTTTAAAAACTTTGTAATTAAAATTTTGAATCATAAATATTTTTAAGTATATTTGTATTAATATCTTTAAATGAACTAACTCTTGAGTTAATTAGTCAATTCAGGGTTGGCTCAAGCTTGACTCATTAGCTCATCGATCTCAACTCATGAGAGACATTTATCGAGCTGAATTCGAACTGGTTCAATAGTTAAATTGACTTACTTAGACCCATAATCCTTATAACAATATATATACAAATATGAAATTAATCACTCCTATGAAGAACCCTCTCAAAGCTCGAAAGGCGATGCTTTTTTTTTTTCATTTTAATTTTAATATTATATCAAAATCAAGCAAATATATTAAAATTTTATTTATCATCACAACAATTTAATTTCATTTAGTTTATAAGTTTGAATGAAATCATTATATTAATAAATTTGAAAAGATTTTAAAACTTAAAATCCATGTTAATTTCTAAATCTAACTACATTAAACTAAGGCTCTTTTTACTCTTAATCAATGTAGGAGAATTCTCCAACTTTGGACAACTTGTTAGGCATATAATAGTTTCCCTCTCTCCACTCCTCAAGGAATTAATTGTATCATGAAGGAGAAATTTAAATTATAGGAGAAACGTTAATAGCCTTAGAAAATTCACTTTAAATGATTAAGAGGTTGTTTTATCTGTAATTAAAAAAGTAATCAGATTTAAGATAAATATCATTCACTAATTTCTTTCTAAGCATCTAAATCCGGCCTACAACTAACTAAATCCTATTTTGTGAAAGTTTGTTAAGATTGTTAAATCTTTAAGAACAAATTTCACGCTAATTAAGAGGGGAGGGGAGTGAATTAATTATTTAAAAAATTACTTAAAACAAAAAGGAAAAGTTTTTTTTTTTTAATCTTTTTAAATATTTTAAAATAAACAAGTTTATCTTCACAATGCGGAAGCCGATTAAATTGACATTTCTGATAAAAAAATAAATCAATTTAACAATTTTTCAGACTTCGAGGCTTGTGCTAATGCACTCAATGAAATTTATAAATCTTTGCACTAACAAATATAGGCATTTATCCATAATCAACTCCAATATATTAAAGTCTTATCAGAACCAATTTATCATAATCTATTAATAATCATTCATCATCAATTGGATATACATCATGTTTATAATATGCTCAATTATATTTTTATGAAATCAATAACTTATATTCATTATAAAAGGATAAAATAAGAAAACTTATATATTATTTATAATTTTCACCCCCAAATTAAAAATTATTATTTTGTGTATCTATGAAATTATCATTTGAAAAAAATAATAACCACCCCTATATCATTTATCACGATTTGGTGCTCTTTATTATGCAATAACTTATAATTAAGTCTTTCTTTTTTATTCATGTTTGAATTGCAAAAGACTTCTGATGATACTGATAATCATTTTTTTTATATGTTTGTTAGCAATGTCTATTTCTGAGACAAGGTGGGTTGACATTTTTTACGCAAAGGGTATCGATCTTATGTATCGTTTGTTTGAGAGAATTTCAGATCACAAAGAGATAAAAACATCTAAAGTTTATCAATCAAGACACCCACCAAACTAACCATAGAAAAAGTTAGGAATGTAAATATATAACTAGATCTATTCTTCCAGCCATTCATGCATCTAACTTATTTCTAGCACATACTTAATTTTCTAAATTAAGGAAAAGAAGACCAAATAAACTGTTGGAAGTTGAACAAATGCTTCAAATTCAAGTGACAGAAATAGAAAATTGTATTTTAAATTAGAACAAAAAAATAAATAATTGATCATAAGTAATTATATCATATTTCTCCCATGCAGATAAAATCAGAAAACTCAATACAGACAAATGGCAACCATATCATTTGTTTTTTTTTTTTTTTTTTTTTCTTGAGAAAATTTATTAAGTGTACAAATCTAATAAAAAAAATTCAAAATAATCCTCAGATTATTCGTATATGATTAATTTAATCTCAAAACATCACATTATCTCAATTTAATTTCTCGATTATATAAAATTTATCTAAAATATTACCTTATATTACTATTGTGATATACAATTGATCTCAATTTAATTTCTTGGATTTACAAGATTAATTCAAATGTAATTCAAAAAGATCATTTTAGATCAAATTTATATAGTTAAGAGATTAAATTAAATTAATATAATACTTGAGATTAAAATGATTATTTATGAATAATCAGATTATTATTTTGAAATTTAAATCTACCATTCAGTTAAAAAAATTAATAAAATTTCAGATTAAGAAATGGGATAACAATGAAAAAAAAAATCTGGTAGGAATTTATTTATAGGGATGTACTCTGCACATTTTTCTTTGGTATTGTTTAAACAATCTAGTCACCAAACTCAAAACCCCAATTTCATTTATAAGGTTAACACATCCCTCCCTAAATCCTAATTACCTACTAATATACAATAATCAGGCCACTTTGCTTGCCGATCTCTCCTTTATCTCTGTTTTGGATTCTGAGCATAAGAAGGCCTATCCTTAGAAGACTTGTTCATCCATTTTCAGTGCGACTCTCTGTTTCATCCGTTTCCAACGCGACTCTTTATTCTTCGTCCTCTTCCCCACTACTGTCTCCATTGATGAACGCGCTCGGGAGAGCATGAAGAGTATAAAAAATTTATTTTGATCTTGTAATAATTACTTTTCTTACCATATTTAAACTTCTACACTACAAAATAGCTTGGATGCTACTCGTTGAGCATTCTTATATATATATATATTAGTTATCTCAAATATCTCAAACATTACTAACATATTTAGTAAATAAATGTTGATGAGTTATCAATGCTAATGAAATAGAATATTTAGGAAATTTATAATAAGTATGCATTGGCATATAATACAATGCTAATGATAAGAGGATAATCACGAAGGAATGACACTCATAAATTTCGAATGTGCATCCAATGGCCCATCATTTTATGTGTGTTGTGTTCATGATAATGTTGGGTGTGAGTTAAATGTGAAATATATGATAAGTCACATAAAAATCAATCAAACATAAATGTTCATGCAAATTAAAAGAGGGTTTCTTAAAATTCAACTTGAGTATCCAAGATTCAACAAACTTATAATTAAATTAATTGACTTGATGAGATAATTTCAATGACACCAAAAATAAATCGATCCAAGTGATATGATACAAGTCCAAATAAGCTTAGATCAAGCACTTAAAGCATAGTTAATATTTTTAATATATTAATTGAAGTGTCAAATGATCTCCAAATTTGACATGCTTATAATCAAATTTAGCGACTCAATGAGAAAAATCCAACAAGCCTAAGATCGTTTAATTCCAACATCTTTAAAGCATGTAAATGTTGAAAAAATAATATATGATCAATACAATCAATACAAGCCATCCATTGTAATGTTTTTTGAACTTTGGCTTTATGTACATTGCATGCCACCGTCAAAACTTATAGATAGACCTCCACTCTCCACATGAGGTGGAACCTTAGCTTGATATTATAGGAAGTTTAGATGTTTAAAGAATTTGGAGCTCCACTCGAGCACCACTGTCATTAAATCACCATCATCAAACCAATTCCCAATCTCCGTCGTCAAACTATCACACAACTGCCATCATTATACACCCGCTCAGTTACCAATGTCATACCACCCGCACTTGACCTCCACCATCAAATTGCAACCATTTGACCATTGTCATCGGACCTTCCCACCATACTACCATTGCCATCTAACCACCGCTACCTAATCACAATTGTTCCATCATCACATCTTGATCATCCTCATTGTTGTGCAATTGCTATCACTCGCACTACTCGAACACAATCATTGAACCACCATTTCTATCAAACCACTATCATCAAAATGTTGTTACCTGACCACCATATATAATCATCGAACCACCATCATATGATCTTCATTTATGCAACCTCTATTGTTAGACCACCAACACTCAACCACCAGCATTAGACCACCGTTGATCAACAACTGTCACTTAACCATCATCGAACCACCTCAATTAGTCCACCAATGCTTGCCCTTCATAATTAGACTATCTCCACCCAACAAAAACCATTGTATTCTTATCACTCTATCATAACATTTCAAACATGTTTCATCCCTTATTGACTCGATCTATGATATTTTCTATGAGTTACTCGTACTCTTGTAATATCACCTTTTCCCATTTAGGGGAAGAGTAAATATGTCAAATCTATCCTAATATAGTGGAAATAATTCAATCGATTTTGGTCTTGCAATTTTTTTCTCTTCCCAAGTTTTTTTTAACATAAAACTCTAGCATCCCTCATGCTCTTTTTAATTATATGTTTATATGTAGGATCTTTGTGCAAATCTAAAAAATAAAACTCTATCATTTTGCAACCACAATTTTTCTAGATAAAAAAATAGTAGAGGCTTGACATCCCCTTTAAAGATTGATCTTTGGAATGATGAGTCTCAGAGTGGGAGGTTTCATTGTTGTGATTGTTATGCTCGTTGGCTATCAAATAGGTGTCTGTAGGGCTTATAATGGTGAGAGTTTTCCTTATAAATGATGCCAAATTTTTGCATTTGATGTACTATCCCAATATATATAACAATGGAATTGAGATGAAAATTTTTGAAAGAAAAGGCAACGCACAGCTCGTAATAGGGAAGTTACATATCAAACTCATCATAAACAGAATAACTAATAATGTGATGTGTGTGCAGTTAGGAGAATAATTTATTGATCAATTATTTAGTTTTCTCACATTTCCACTTGGCTCAGTGTTGGATCTCATTGGTCGTTCCAAATCCTTAGAATGCATGACCAACTTATACAATATCATTCAAGAATTAAAAATTAATTTCTTCAAGTTAGAGGAAGCAAAAAATATGCTGATATTACCACAACTTAATTGCTCCCTTTTTTGGACACAATAAATAAATGTTAAAAATCAAAGAACACTCTCCAGCAGTAGAAGCACAAATAAATGGTTGTCGCAAGTGCTACTGGGATAACAAAAATGTACCTTGCAGTACTACTACGTGTAAACATGAAGTACATCCATCCTCCTCTAAAGTTATTGATCCAAAGTTATCCAAGTCAGATAAAATATTTAAATGGAGGATTTGTTAGATGGCCTCAAATTTTTTTGGTAACAGATGACCTCCATTTTACTCCAATGCCCCTTTTATCTTTTAAACAGATCTTAACAAGCCATGTAGATCACCTTGAGAAGAAGGAGATGACACTTGATAATATTTGTTTGGTTTAACATAAAAGAGATTATCAAAGTATTCCAAATATATGAATTTTTAAAAATATTAGTGTTTCCTCTGAAGTAAAAGAAATGTAGCATAAAATTTTAAACCATTTGAAATTCATCATCTAGTTCAATTTTGATTTATTTAAAAATCATTAAATTTAATTAATTTCTAAGTGCATTTTTAATTCTCAGTCATTGCCATTGCAAGACACCATCGTTGCACTAATGGTTGCTCACCGATCGACCGATGCTATAGCCACTGCAGCCCGCATTGCCCACCACACACCACAGATCATTGCCACCGCAATAGTCTTAGCCCGCTAGCTACTTGTCACCACCATCGTTGTGCTTTACACAATATTCATTTTACTTAAATTCAAATAAAAAATTATAATCATATGCATTTATTTTATACTAATCCAAATCATTTCAAAAATCAAATACACTACATTCTTTTTAAACTCAATTCCATTTTACTTTTTATTCATTCAAATGGCCTCCAATAGCACTTATTTTTAGATCCAAAAGATCCTTATCAACATTATAATTTTGTACTAAAATTTCATTTCAGAAAGCAATAAAAAAGCTGTCCCAAATGAAGCCTAAAACTTAAACAGAGAACAATCAATAATCTCAAAGCAAAAATATAATATTCTATGTACCCTCTTATTACTTATTACTCTTCTATGTAGGTTTTCTAATAGATCATGTACTATTTCGAATAGATCAGGTAAGCAACCGGTTGGTCGATGACAATCATGCCTCCTTTCTTACCCTGCGCTCGAATCCCTAAAAGTAAAAGCACCTTCTAGTACTACCTTAATAAAAAAAAAGGTAACTACGATAGTGGAAAGCAAATACAGTTAACGGAAATATATTAAAAGGACCACTATTATTTAGCTAGGTTGGTGGGCGAGTACGGTTGAGAACCCTCCAACCTATGCTCGATTCCCCTAGAGCAGCAGCGTCTCTTAAGTGGGGCACAATCAAGTGCGGGCCAGGAGGTTTCTGGGGTGTTTGCCTCTTCTAGGTCAACCGAAGATTAGTCACGCCGTCAAGCGCCCTTTCGGAGCTGATAGTGGGCAGGTACTCCCTTCCAATATATATAGGTACACTACTCGTTAAGATGCTCGGCTTGCTGCATTGTATACTGCCATTTGGGGGAAAAAAAGGGATAGAAAATTAAGTCATCTCGCACTTCATTGATTACTAGTGTCACACATTAAAAAAAAAAAAATTGTGTTTGCCAAAGTGGGAAGATGGAGAAATGGTATTGATTTACTGGATATGCTATAAAGCTGATATATGTATCATCGGCCTCATGGATGGTTTCGGAAATCTGATGTGGCTCTCCATGCGGATTTTGTACCATCCTTACAAATTGCTAAATGTTTTGTTTTATTTGGCTATATATATCTTATCCTCGTAATAGACTTCAACTCCAGCAAACCTCCAACTGTAGAGTCAATGTCCTCTCTCAACCCCATTACTATTCCATCATAGCTCAAATTCTTGATGAGTAATATCAAGAACCTGGTCTCCACACCATTAACCTCTGATAACTATCCAATATAGCGGTGACAAGTCGAGAAGGTGTTCTGTGTGAAAGGCTTCAAAGGGTTCCTCGGAGGTTCCTCCATCTGACCTCTCAAACCACTCCCAAAGAAAAAAAAAAACAGCATAGACAAATCACCTCGCCAGTCTAACTGGTATTTAGATGATGGAGCATCGATGCATCTCACAGCCGATTCATCCCACCTAAGCTCCACTGAACCATATTCTGGCAATACCCAAGTTGTTCTAGGAAATGGCCAACAATTGCCAATTCCACCTACATGTAAAGGCATATTTCCCACGCCAACAGGTAATCTCCATCTCAACAAACTCCATTATGTGCCCAATCTCTTGTTTAATCTCATATATGTTCATCAACAGACATATGGCAATGAATGTAATGTTTCCTTCTCTTCTCATGGCTACCAAACCAAGGATTCGAAGACCAATCAGCTTCTTTTTCAAGGATCATGCCATAATGGACTCTACTCCATTCGGTCTTCCGCCACACCAAAAATACTAGCTTTACTCTCCCTCCAGACCAATCCTGATCTCTGGTATAGTCATCTTGGAAATTCGGCCTCCAACACACATCAACTCATCACCCATCATCATCCTAGCATATGTACCAACTTGTCTACTAAGTATTATAACACTTGTCACATAGCTAAGAGTCAAAAGTTGTTGTTCTCTAAGTCAAACTAGTACACTCACATGTATGGTGACCTTCCCCCACCACATCAATATAAGGATATCACTATTATGTCTCATTCATTGATGATTACTCCAAATTTTCTTGGGTTTTCCCTCTCATTCAAAAATCTAATGTAATTCACAATCTCATTAAATTTCATAAAATAATCAAATGCCAATTCAATACAATGATAAAAATAATTTGCACAGATGGCGGAGGCAAATACATCAATAAAAAATTTAAAACCCTATGCAAAACTTGGGGCATCCATCACCAATATATTTTCCCATACGCTCCTCCTAAAGATGGAGTGGCCGAACTCAAACACTAGCACATTTTGGAAACCATTCATAGTCTACTTATTCATGCAAATATACCTCCAGTCCTATGGGTCAAAGCTCTTCACACAATTGTCCATCTCATCAATCGCCCACCTACCCCAACCTCTACAACATAACCTCTTATGAAAAATTATACAACTAACTACCTACGTAAGCCCATCTCAAAACGTTTGGATGCTTGTTTTAACCGTGGCTACGACCTAACTCTTCCTCTAAACTCACCTCCCTATCCACTATGTGTATTCATTGGATATGCCTCATCTCAAAAAGGATGTCGATCGTTGTCTTGATCCTATCACCCGAAAACTCTATACTTCCGAAAGCTCTATACTTCTCGACACATCATCTTCAATGAAACCATTTTTCCATACAAGCAAATAACTACTTCTTTAACCAATCCTCCCTCAACAAACAATCTCCCTCCTCTTCAAAATCAAGCAAATATATTAAAATTTTATTTATCGACACAATTTAATTTCATTTGTTTTACATGTGTTAATTAATAAAATCATTATATTTAATAAATTTTGAAAAGATTTTAAAACTTAAAATCCATATTAATTCCTATGAGACAGAAGCAAACCCATATGATATGGTTGCAGAAACAACTGTTAATCAAAATGAAGCTTATCTGGCCATTACTTTTTGAACAGAAATATGATATAATTATTTATGATCAATTATTTGTTTTTTTATTCTAATTTAAAATACAATTTAATATTTCTGTCACTTGAATTTGAAGTATTTGTTCAACACCCAACAGCTCATTTGGTCTTCTTTTCCTTAATTTAGAAAATTAAGTATGTGCTAGAAATAAGTTAGATGCATGAATGGCTGGAAGAAAAAATTTGGTTCTATATTTACATTCCTAATTTTGTTCTATGGTTAGTTTGGTGTGTCTTGATTGATAAACTTTCGATGTTTTGGTCTCTTTTTGATTTGAAATTCTCTCAAACAAGCGATACATAAGATGTCCTTTGCGTCAAAAAGATCAAACCGCCAGAAGTAGAATATCTAACATACATTTTAAAAAAAATGATTAGTATCATCAGAAATATATTGCAATTCAAAAATGAATAAAAAAATAAGATTTAATTATAAGTTATTGCATAATAAAGAGCACAAAATCCTGATAAAAGACATAGGGGTAAGTATATTTTTTTTTCAAATGATAATTTCATAGATACACAAAACAATACTTTTTAATTTAGCAGAAGAAAGTATATATATAATATATATGTAAGTTTTCTTACTTTATCATATATTTTATCATTTTATAATGAATCTAACAATTTAAAAAAAAATTAAAACCGCCAATATCAGTCTCAAGCTCGGATGAAAAAGATTGATAGTTTTTTTTTTACTTTAATGATTTGTATCCCCACGTAAAAAAAAATTGACTTCGCCCCTGAAACTTAAAGTAGTGATATTGTTCAGGCACAAGAAAATTGTGGCTTTTAGATGTAATGGTTAACTATCTATCACATGGCTTTTTTGCATAATATATCAAAAAATGTTTTTTTTTTTTTCACCTCAAATGATGAGTGATAACTTAAAAAATATGCGTTTTGAATCCTTGATATTGAATATATATCCATCTCTTTTAACCGAGAGGTCAAAGGTCCATTCACATGCTTATTTGATTCAAAATAAATTTCTAATTTCATAAAAATATAATTGAGCATATTATAAACATGATGTATATTTAATTAATGATGAAAAATTATTAATAGGTTATGATAAATTGGTTCTGATAAGACTTTATCATATTGGAGTTGATTATGGATATATCCCTATATTTGTTAGTGCAAATATTTATAAATTTCATTGAGCACAAGCCTCGAAGTCTGAAAATTTATAAAATTGATTTATTTTTTATCAAAATCAGAATGTTTGAAATTTGGGTTAGCTCAACCTTAAAAAAAAAAAAATAATTTGCACATAATCTTAAAACCCTAAAATGAAAATTTTCATTCCTCCCTAGATTTTTAATTATATCTAAATATAAATTTAAAAAAAAACTAACAAATTCAACTTCGAAAGCAGCACAAAGAAATCTCATATATGACATTATACTAAATATAATATATAATTGAAATGAGCATATCAAGTCTTTTTTTTGTTTTTCTTAAATCAACAATGGATTGTCAACCAAAGTATTCAGATAAGATCATATTCCTTGTTTTCTACTAAAAAATTTAAAAGAAATGAGAACATCAGATCAAATAATTTCCCAATCAGATGCATATTCATCTAGCTTCTGACATGATGCTTCGGTTTCAATGAAAAGCTTACGCTGTGGGGTTTCATCAGTCGTTAGAGTGATTTTGGATTCTTCAAAAACTGCTTTTAGAGTCACTAAAATGATCTAAAATTGAAGCTTTAAGCTTATTTTCATCATAGTTTATCAGACATCTTATACTTGATGCGGAGAATGTTCCACCTGAATTTCCAAACGACCAATATGAGCTGTTAATGAAGAAATAGCCTATAGTAGTTCAACTTTCAACTGCTCCCCATAACTCTAGCAGTATGGGAGGTGATTATAATTCTCTTCAGTTTCTGCTGCCTTGGAATTATTTTGAACAGGTTGCTTTTGTATCTCTGTTTGAAGGAGACTTTGAATCAGATTATCAATTCCTGTAGCAGTGTCCAGAACTAAAGTGGCCAACATTTGTTTCAAAAATATGGGCCGCATCTTTCTCCATTAAGTTGGAATTCCTAGATCTTCCTAAATATGATTCAGAATTTTCTGCTTCATGTAGAATTTTCTCATAAGGGCAGAAAATAAAAAATAAAGTAAAACGATATTTTAGGATTAGATGGAGACATTTAAAGAATATTAACAAAAATATTTTTGAGAGTAAGATTTTAGATCTTAATATTTTATCTGTCCATGAGAATGCTAATGTTATGTGGTAAAAAATGGTTAGTGATATTAAGATTATTGCAAATGATGTGCTTGGAGTATCAAGGGGAAACCTCTAATAGTAAAAATAGTTGGTGCTGGAATCCAAATGTGCAAGAAAAGATTAAAAATAAAAAGATTTATTATAAATATTCGTTTAATTATAAATTCTCTGATAATTGAGAAATATATAAAGAGGCTCGTAAGCAATATGCAATGCAAAGACCTTAGCTTTTAGTAATTTATATAATAGATTAGATTCTAAAAAGTGAGAAATATATATGTATAAATTAGCCAAATAAAAAGATATTTAAACTTCTGCTCCGCAAAAGATAGCTTGGATGCTACTCATTGAGCATTCTTATATTTTTTTAGTTACCTCAAATATCTCAAACATTACTAACATATTTAGTAAATAAATGTTGATGATTGATTTATGAATGATAATGAAATAGAATTTTATGAAATTTATAAAATGTATGCATTAGCATAAAATACAACACAAAGGAATGACACTCATAAATTTCGAATGTGCATCCCATGGCCTATCATTTTATAAATGTTGTGGTCATGATCATGTTGGGTGTGAGCTAAAGGTGAAATATATGATAAGTCGCATAAAAATCAATCAACCATAAATATTCATGTAAATTAAAAGAGGAATTCTTAAAATTCAACTTGAGTATCCAAGATTCAACAAACTTATAATTAAATTAATCGACGTGATGAGATAATTTCAATGACACGAAAAGTAAACTGATCCAAGTAATATGATACAAGTCCAAATAGTAATTTTTTTATTTTCTTAAGATATTAATTGAAGGACCAAATGATCTACAAATTTGACATGCTTATTATAATCAAATTTAGCGACTCAATGATAAAAATCCAACAAGCCTAAGATCGTTTAATACCAATATCATTAAGACAAATTAATGTTGAAAGAATTTGGTAATAATACATCTGCTATAGCATTGACAAACAATCATGTATATCATTCTTCCACAAAATGCATTGAAGTAGATTGTCATTTTATCATAGAGTAAAATACACTAGATAGTGATACTTAGCTTTGGAGTTCTCAACAATACTAAGTACTTTTAGGGCTTAAATTTAAAAATAGATAGCCATCCTTAGCTATTCTAGGCAATAATTCAGTTAGTGCTAAGTAGGTTTGATCATGGGCTATAACTCCTTCCCAGTTATAGTTTCAAGCACTTAGGCCCATTATTTAATTGTAGTATGGTTTACTCAAAAATTGGTATGTAGTTTCATGAGAAATATGTAGGCTTAAAAATAAAAAGACTACAAATTTCAACAAAATAGGCCTATAATGAGTTTAAGTACACAACAAAAATTCTAAAACATTTGGGCTGGAAGCATGCAGTAAGCATTAGAAGAAATGATTTATAAGTATTCTTATTAGGAGTGTTAACGAGTCGAGCCAAGCTCAAGCCAGCTTAAGTTTAATTAATTAAACAAATTCGAGTTCAAGCTTGAGCTTTATTCTACGAGTTCAAGCCGGCTCATGTGCCAGCTCATTTATTATAAAAAGAGATAAAATGACGATGATATAGGCAATTATTAGAATAAAATGATGGAAAGAATGAGAAATTATAAGAAAGATAATTTTTTTAATTAATATATGAAAGTGAGATGTAATTTTAAAGTAGTTTAAAAACTTTAAAATTAAAATTATGAATCCTAAATATTTTAACTATATTTATTTTAGCATCTTTAAACGAACCAGCTCATGTGCTAACAAGTCGATTCAGAGCTTACTTGAGCTTGACTCGTTAGCTCATTAGTTAACGGGCAATGCAAAAACAACAAAAGAAGAACGCACGCCACTACAAAAGGCACATGTGAAAAGCTTCCAAATAATTAAGCATTATTTCTAAATCATAGGATGATTCTCATCTGAACCATTGATATAATCAATCCTCTATATAGAAAGACACTTTATACAGGAACACATACATGAAATAAAGCTTTACTTCCTCTTGTCCTTTCGTTTTACCTTTTTCCATTTTTAGCTTTTACCTCACTGGTGTCACAGGTTAACATGGTATCAAAGCACAACAACCTTAATAGCTGAATTTTTTTTTTTACTCAAAGTCTCTTTATCACGTCTTCTTTACCTTTAACATCACCCAATGGATGAATCATCTACTTCACCTCCAACTGGTTACTCAGTGTCCCCCCTCAACCCCATTACTATTCCACCATAGCTCAAATTATTGATGAGTAATATCAAGAATTTGGTCTCCACACCATTAACCTCTGATAATTATCTTATATGGAGGTCGCAAGTCATGAAGGTGTTTTGTGTGAATGGGTTCAAAGGGTTCCTTGATGGATCCTCCATCTATCCTCTAAACCACTCCCCAATTATACCCCCTACCAAGATACCCCCCACCCAGAAACCAACACTCTTCAGCACAACTGAAGAACCCGCTAGTCTGATTGGTATTTAAACAATGAAGCATCGATGCATCTCACTGTTGATCCATCCTACCTCGACGACACCAAACTGTATTTTGGCAATACCCAAGTTGTGATAGGAAATGGCCAACAACTACCAATTAAACACAAAGGTAAAGACATACTTCCCACACCAACAGATAATCTCCATCTTAACAAACTCCATCAAGTGCCCAATCTCTCATTTAATCTCTTATATGTTCATCAACTGGCTTCTAAGAATGACTGCATTTTTTCCTTCTCATCCCGTGGATACCAAATTAAGGATTTGAAGACCAATCGGCTTCTTCTTCGTGGACCATGCCATAATGGACTCTACTCCATCTGATCTTCCGCCACACCAACAACACTAGCTTTACTCTCTCTCTCTCTCTCTCTCTCTCTCTCTCTCTCTCTCTCTCTCTCTCTCTCTCTCTCTCTCTCTCTCTCTCTCTCTCTCTCTCTCTCTCTCTCTCTCTCTAGACCACCCCTTATCATTGGCATAATCATCTTGGACATCCGTCCTCCAACAAACTTCAACTCCTCGCCCATCATCATCCTAACATATGTACCAACTTACCTATTAAGCATTTAACACTTGTCATTTAGCTAAGAGTTGAAAGTTGTTGTTCTCTAAGTTAGCATCTACCACTATATTTCTATTTGAACTAGTACACTCAGATGTATGGGGTCCTTCCTTGACTACCTCAATATAAGTATATTGCTATTATGTATCATTCATTGACGATTACTCCAAAATTTATTTGGTTTTCCCTCTCATTCAAAAATCTGATGTAATTCACAAAGTCATTGAATTTCATAACATGATAAAATGCCAATTGAATATAATGATAAAAAACATTCGCACAAATGGAGAAGGCGAATACATCAATAATAAATTTCACACCCTATGAAAAACATGAGGCAACCATCACCAATATACTTTCCCAGACACGCTTCCTCAAAATGGAGTGGCTAAATGCAAACACCAGCATATTTTGTAAACCATTTGCAGTCTACTTATTCAAGCAAATATAGCTCAAGTCCTATGGGTCAAAGCTCTTCACATAGCTATCTATCTCATCAATCACCTACCCACTCCCAACCTCCATAAGATAACCCCCTATAAAAAACTATACAACTGAACACCTACGTACACCCATCTCAAAATGTTTGGATGCTTATGTTACTCGTGGCTATGTCCTTACTCCACCTATAAACTCACCTTCCTATCCATTTTGTGTGTATTCATTAGATATTCCTCATCTCAAAAAGGATATCATTGTCACGATCCTATCACCCGAAAACTCTATACTTCTAGCCACGCCATATTTAATGAAACCATCTTTCCCTACAAGCAATCATCTACATCTTCAACCAATCCTTCCTCAACAAACAATCTCTGTCCTCTACTTCTAGTACCCACTTCAGTCTTATCTTCCCACTGAAACCTATATTCCCACATCATCCTATACATCTGATAATGATCTCACAGCCCAACCAATTCCCATCACCTACTACAACACCAACCGATCCAACTCTTATTCAACATCACACCGCATCACCCATCCCTAGTACTCATCAGATGAAGACTCACCTAAAAATTGGACATCTCAAAAAAAAAAAAAAAAAATCAATCTCACTCATCATCCCAATCTTAAAAACATGAAAATTGGTGAGTCGCAATGTTCCAAGAATTTCAAGCTCTATAATCCTAAGGCACATGAGATCCTTTTCCTTTCATATCGAATCAAAATCTACTTTGATGCAAGTGGATGTTTAGGACAAATTTCAATTCGGACGGCTCCATAGCCAGGTATATGGCACGCCTCATCACCCTGAGCTACAAACAAGAATTCAGATTGGACTACACTGAGACAGTTAGTCTCGTTGCAAAAATACCTACAATTTGCATTTTAATCATGGTAGATCTTCACCATAAATGGCCCATCCATCAGTTGGATGTCTCTAATGCATTCTTACATGAACCTCTAACAAACGACATCTACATGAAATAACCCATGGGGTTCCTCGATGCGATCCCTCCCACATAAGTTTGAAAGTTGAAAAAGTACCTCTACATACTCAAGAAAGCACCGTGCCAGTGGTTTGATACCTTATTAGGCTTTCTCCATTCTTTGTTCTTCCACACCAGTCACTTAGATCCCTCCCTATTGATCTACAACAAAGAAAACTTCTCCATGTATTTCCCCATCTATGTAGATGACATCATTCTCACAGACAATGATACTACTGCTCTATGACACCTACTCGACAACCTTTACTAATTGATTCAACATGCGCAACTTAGGCTCCCTATGATCATTCATTGGCATCACAATCGTTCCCACCCACAATGGCGTACTACTACACCAAAGCTGTTATGCCCATTCCATCCTTGAGTGTGTAGTCATGCTTAACAACAAACGAGTTGCCCTTTAGTCACATTGAACCTCTACAGCCCATAGCTAACTCCTATGCATTTGCCAAACCTATACTATATTGACATTTCGTCAGCTCCCTATAATATCTCACTCTAACCCAACCAAACATCATCTTTGAGGTAAATAAAGCTTGTCAACACATGCAACGTCCAACCGGCTATCACTTTGAAGCTCTCAAATGCATACTTCACTATATCAAAGGTTTAAT
Organism: Dendrobium officinale; assembly: GCA_019514585.1. Classification (NCBI taxonomy): domain Eukaryota; kingdom Viridiplantae; phylum Streptophyta; class Magnoliopsida; order Asparagales; family Orchidaceae; genus Dendrobium; species Dendrobium officinale. Next base: position 6,495,777 of record CM033685.1, on the reverse strand, counting down.
AAATTATGGCCTACCATTGTCTAACAACTCACTTTCTCTTCAATCATATGCGAACTCTAATAAGGAAGGCAATCATCAAGATTAAAAATCCACAACATGCTACTATAACTTTCATGTCTCGTCACTCATTTCATAGTGTCAAGAAACAATCTTCTATTGTTCGCTCATCCGCCGAGGTTGCATATCGAGCACTCGCATCAGTTGAGACCGACATCATTTGGCTTCATCATCTTCTATAAGATCTTGGCTGTCCACAACAATCTCTGACACCTCTATTTTGTGATAATACATAAGCTATAACATTGGCAAACAACCCTGTCAATCATGTTCGTACAAATACATTGAAGTAGATTTATCAGAGAGTGCATCAAGAACAAGAGCATTCATGTTCACCACATCTCTACCAAGGATCAACTAGTTGATCTTTTCACCAAATCATTACCAATCAACCGTTTCAATCACTTTTCCAACAAACTGATAGCCTCAACTAAGACATCAGTTTGCAAGGGTATGTGTTAACGGACAATGCTAAAATAGCAAAAGAGGAACATACACCACTATAGAAGGCAAATGTAAAAAGCTGCCAAACGGTTAAGCGATATTTTGAACCATAAAATGATTCTCACTTGAACTATTGATGTAATCACATCTCTATATATAAAAACATTATATACATGAATGATCCTTACATCAATATATATACAAATTTGAAATTAATCACTCGTATGAAACACCCTCTCAAAGCTCGAAGGTAATGTTTTATTTTTTTTTAATTTTAATATTTTACAAGTGTGAATACATCATTATATTTAATAAATTTTGAAAAGATTTTATAACTTAATATCCATATTAATTTCTAAATCTAACTCCATTGAACTAAGGCTCTTTTTACTCTCAATCAATGTAGGAGAATTCTCCAACTTTGGACAACTTGTTAGGCACCTATAATCATCACTCATCAGTCATCTCATATAATAATTTTCCCCTCTCCACACCTCAAAGAATTAATTCTATCACGAAGGAGAAATTTAAATTATAGGAGAAACGTTAATAGCCTCAAAAATTCACTCAAAATTATTAAGAGGTTGTTTAATTTGCAATTAAAAAATTAATTAGATTTAAGATAAATATCATTCACTAAGTTTTTTTAAGTATCTAAATCCAATTTTGTACTTGCCATTTTGAATATTTAACAACATATATTTAGTTCAAAGGGAGCAAAATTTAGGAGTGTAAAAAAGTCAAGTGCTTGAATAATCGACCCAAGCTCATTTGATTTGAACTTTAGCTCAAAGCCTCAAACTCGAGCATATTTGCTAATCTTGAGCTCATCTCGGATGAAAAATGTAAGACTTTAAGCTCAACAAGTCAACTAGCTCGGTCAGAAAAATTTGAACTTGAGCTCATATAAGATATGAGCCCAAACAAGCACAAACACAAACTCATAAGTTGATAACCTCAACTCCCGAACTAATTAATCCCTCCCACTTACTCCCCTAATAAAATTCAAAGGGAAAATAATTTGTTAGATTTTATGAATTATATATATTTCAAAATTTAATACTATGAGATTTTTTAAATAATATTAGAAAAATTATTTAAATTTTTTTAGTTAAATCTTCCACATGGTCAAATAAAGAAGTAATATTAAGTCAACCTATTTTTTTAAAGAAAATCACTCAAATATAAACGATTTAGCCCATACGGCCCATTTCCCGCTCATTACGGTGATAACATATCGCTAAACGGTAAGCTTTCTGCCATCATCTCTCAGACGTACGTTCATGATCAAACGGTCATTAATGAATCCTACGTGATGGCTTGTCTAGCACTGTAAGCCATTACAGTATTTCGCGTGGTAAAGCCACGACAAAAAGCATTACAATTACGAAGGGTTCTTACTAAAAAAATTAAAAAAAAAAAAAAAAAAAAAAATCAAAGCAAATTTACATAGTCCAATATAAAAGAATTTATATATAACTATATATATTTACATCTAAAATCGAATTTTCTCTTTCTCAAATCGTGAAAATTAGAAAATCCGAAATTGCAAAAAACTTCAATTTCATATCTTTCTTTATCCACAATTTTTTTTTTTATTATTAGTTTTTGGAGAAATAAACTTCAAGGCTTCCAGTCAGTGTGCACCCGCATGCGGGGCAGCCATCGTTGGCTGCTCCGGCGGAGTCGCATGCGGGGCAAACGCAGAGATGGCGACAGGGGAGGAGAACGACTGACGCCGGCCGCGTGTGGCAGGACCAGCACAGTCGGTTCAATTTGTTTGACCGGTCCGGGTCGACGAAAGCCGATCCGGCGTCCTCGGCTGGCGACTCGCCGTAGCACTCTTCTCCGGCTGGGGCCGCGATAGCGGCCGCAGAAGCCAGTTGCTGAAGCTGGGCTTGTAGAGATGCCGCCGCCGACTGCTCCGCCATGGCCTTGGCCTGCCAAGCCATGGACTCTGTGCGGAGCCGGTTGAGTCGATCTTGCAGCTCGGCCGCTCGGCGTGCGGCGACCGCGACCTCGGCTTCCTTCTCCCGAAGCTTATTCCCCAACGATTTCTCCACCGTTGCGAGAAGAATACGGTAATGATTTTTCCGTTTTGCCGCCATTTCTCGCCGGAGTTGCTCCCCCTGCTCAGAAAGATAAATACCAAAACCGCATGAGCAACCAATCTACCTTTTTTAAATGACGTGGGGAAGAGGATGGTTCATGTATGACCTGAGTTCTGAGAAACTGCTCGATTTCGTTCTTCTGTTGGTTAATTTCTGTGGCCAAATCTTCGGAGAAGGAGGAGAGGATGGAAACTAGTTGTTCTTTCTGGTTCTGACTCTGGTTATGATCGTTAAAGCTGAGTTGGAGGCCTGTGGAGACGAGGGAAGGCGTTGACGATTGGAGCTGTGGGAGACCAAGCATCGTCGGCGTCAAGGCCCTCGCCTGAGCTTGCAAGGATAAGAGACTCATCTGCTGCTGCGTCTGCGGCGACAACATGGACGACGGAACTGCCATCGCCGCCTCTCTCCCCCTCTTCCTCGGATTCACATTGCCTGCACCATTCTCCTCCTCCTCTCAGGAAACAACTTCTATGGAAAAAAATGGGAGAAGAGAAAAAAGCTCAATACCTCCACTAGGCGTAAAGAAAACAGGAGCTTGCTCGAGAAGTGTTGGTGGGAAGTTTGTTTCCATCTCCTTGCTCTTCCTCTCTGTTTCGCCCCTGCGCACCAAAACCAGAAACAAGTGAACAAAATCCACAAAAGGTCCGACGACCAATACCAAGACGGAGGAAGCAATTAAACTGTACCGATTGAGAAGCAGAACGTTCGCAGGGTATTGAGCTTGCACGGCCATCACCGCTTTCCCACTTTTTTAAGATAAAAGAAGAAAACAGACGCTCGCTGGAAGAAAGGAAAAGAAGAAAACTTTTTTAAGCCTCGAAGTCCTCTTCCTTGCTTCGTGCTCTCCCGAGCGCGCTCATCAATGGAGAAAGTAGTGGAACAGAGAGTCGCTCTGAGAACGGATGAACGAGTCTTCAAGGACAGGCCTTCTTATGCTCAGAATCCAAAACAGAGAGAAAGGAGAGATCGGGAAGCGAAGCGGGCCGGGGTTAGCCAACCATTTGATTATTGTTGATTAGTAGTTAATTAAGAATTAGGGAGGGATATGTTAACCTTACAAAGGAAACTGGGGTTCAAAGTTTGGTGATTGGATTGAACTGATTGTTATATTTAAATTTCAAAATAATCCTCTGTATATTCACATAAAGCATTTTAGTTTTACAATATAATATTATTCTAATTTAATCTCTCAATTATATAAAACTAATCTAAAATGAAAATTAAGAAACTAAATTTAGATAAATTTGATACCACAATAATAATATTAGAATTTATTTTAAATTAATTTTATATAATCAAGATATTAAATTTAAACTGTGATATTTTAAGATTAAATTTGTGCACTTAATAGATTTTCTCTATAAAAAAAAAAAAAAAAAACAAATGATGAGTATTCATTTGTAGATTTATGCTACATGAGACAGAAGCAGACCACATGATATGGTTGCAGAAACAATTATTGATCAAAATGAAGCTTATCTGGCCATTATTTTTTGTACAGAAATAAAAATGTATAAGCCATGGAAGACATGTGGAAGGAGGTAGGTGCCATTTGTTTGTATTGAATCTTCTGATTTTATCTTCATGGGAGAAATATGATATAATTATTTTTTTTTTAATTCTAATTTAAAATACAATTTACTATTTCTATCACTTGAATTTGATGTATTTGTTGAACTTCCAATAGCTCATTTGGTCTTATTTTCCTTAATTTAGAAAATTAAGTATGTGCTAGAAATAAGTTAGATGCATGAATGGCTGGAAGAACATATCTGGTTCTATATTTACATTCCTAACTTTGTTCTATGGTTTGTTTTGTGGGTGTCTTGATTGATAAACTTTAGATGTTTTGGTCTATTGTTAGTTGAGCTATTGGTGCACGTTATGGCGACTTAGGGTCTGTTTGAGGAAAAAAAAAATTTTTGTGTGGACGTCGGACGGCTTCCGGAGACCAACCAGAACGCATCACGTCAATTTTTTGCTTGGTACTGGGTGATGTGGTGCGTTCTGGTAGCTCTCCGGACCGTCCGTTATCCGCACATCATAATTTCTCCTATTTGAGACAACTTTTTTGCTATGTTATTTTTAGACCGCAATCATATTTTTATTTGGTTGTTGCTTTATTATCGTTTTCTAAATATTTTTAAAGGTGGAAAGTTGATTTTGTAGCTAAATTTGTAGTCATAAGAAACTTGTTGTCTTATTTTACAAGATAGAATTTATTTATAATATGCCTACAACAGCTTTAAAAAAAATTTATTTTTTTATAACTTTACAATCATCTTTATAAACTTTCTTACTGGCTTGTAAAATTGTTGTAGAGAAAATAACTTCTTAAAATTATCATAGAAAGTTTGTGATTGTGATTTGAAAAACAACACACCAAGAGAGCTATCCACAAACAAAGAGTTAAAATTAGGTGAGTTATTATAATTTATATAACAAAATTTGACTAAGAATATAATAAGCTAAATTTAGATTAAGATAGAAATTATTTCGTATATTACCCACCGCTGCTTGTTCGGGTGGTTAAGAGCCGGCTGGGCAAAACTTAGTTCTCTGGTTCGAATCCATTGGCAAGCAGTGAAAGACTTAAGTGTTGGCCCATGTAAATTGGTGTGGGTTGTATGCTATGTCGACCGGGGTTTTCACTGGCCTAAAGACAGTATTTCCTCGTCACAAAAAAAATCGTATATTCATTTATGAATATAAAACTGTGTGAGGTGGGAGCGGGGTCACAATGAGGATGGAAATGCTGAGGGCCACAAGTGGTTGGTTGTTTCAAAGGAACACTCAAATGTCGTGGGTGCTGAGGACTTATTAATTGGGCTCACCTTTGGCTTCACCATGATTTTCAAAAATTGAATCTGTTTGTTATACGTAGCTATCATGCCTCACAACTCTCTCTGCTCACATGATTTCAATGAGTGGATCAAATGTTAATACTACTTTTATAGCTAAAAAGGAGATTTATATGGAGAGCTTAATAGGAATGGCACTAGGAGGAAATTTTGATTTTTTTTTTTTTTACTAAGATTTTACACTAAAGAAAACTTTAGTTCTCTATGTAAAAGTAGAAAGTTTATGTAGGAAAACATGAAAAGACATGTCCTCAAGTGAGGTCATGATGTGTAATAAATAGGTGAGGAGAGTGTAGTGTATGTAGTAGTCGGCAAATGTAATTATTAAGTTCATCTCATTGTGGTGAATAATTATTCTGTGCGGATCCTGGATGGTATTTGGAGACTAACCAGAATATGTCACGTCATTTTTTTGCTAGGTATCGCTATGTACTGAGTGACGTGGTGTGTTTTGGGCTGTCTATGAACCGTTCAGTGTCCACACAGAATAATTTCTTCTTTGTAGTGGAGAGACACACACTATCAATTATTTCGGTAGCTATAAAATATATCAGTAGTACAACAACAACAACAACACAATATATTAAATGATTCATATTATCAATGTTCGTTAAGTTTTACGCTGGCTGTCGACTGCCTAATACAACTCTCCACTTTACTCATCTAGCGTTATAAAATATATCTCAATAGTAGAAGAAAAATCTTTGAGTGAGTTTTAATCATAGTTTTAACCCTAAAAAAAAAAAAAAGAGTTAAAACAGGTTTTAAACTGTTACAAAATCATTGTAGTTGTCATCCATTAAAAGATGAAGTGATCACTATAACTTAGCTCTTTTATAAGAGTAATCATCTTGCTCAATTAATTACCTTATTGATAATCTATATATCTGCCTAATGTTAGCTTTTCATGATTATAAAATAATAAAAGAATATATTGAATGTTTATAAACATACTTTGAATCTAAAGAAAATAGTTATAGTTGGCTTCATACTACTTAACCTGTAAAACTATATATATTTGATATATTATCGAAAAATTATCTTGATCGGGCATGAATCTCGAAGCAAAATCAAGTTGAAAACTTCAAAAATTAAATTCGGGATCACCTGAACTCTGATTTTAGTGAACTTGTAGCCAAACTGAGCATCTAGGAAATACGAACCCAACGACACCAAATTCGACTCAATCCGAGTCCAAATGAGTCCAAATCAAGGACCGAAGCACCGTTAGAAAGTTTAAACATCAATTTGAGTTACCAAACGGTTTCCAAACATGACGAGCTTATAGTCGAATCGAGCGGCTCGATGAGACAAATCCAATGAGCCCAAGATCGTCGAATTTCGAAGTCATTAAGACCTTCAAATGTCTAATAAACAATCCATGATCGAAGGATTCAATATCGCCCGTTCATCCGGATCACTCCATATTTCCCCATGATCTCTCATCTATTTACAGGTCATGCCACTCTAGAAAATTTATAAATAGATCCCTCATTTCTCTTGAGATAGGACCCAAGCAAGAGGAAGAAGAGAAGAAGGCGAAGAGAAGAGAAGAAAGTTAGGAGGGAAGAAACTCCTCCTCGATCACCGCCGCCGGAATTCTGCCAGAGCGCCGCCGGACTTCTGTCCGAAGGTTGCCATTCTGCCAGATATCCGTACAACGCTTAGACGAAAATTTTCTAACTCTTTCGCCGCATATATTCTATTCCGCAACAATATTAATGTCAAACAGCTCAGTTTAAATTAAATCAATCTATATTTCAAAATATTTAAAATATTTTAATTTTGAAACGATAGAGTAAACTAAATGTCACATTGAGAAACAATTAGGACATTAGCTAAATTTAGAGAATTTGAATAATCGCAATTAGAAGAAGCCTAACAAAATATAACCATCACATCAAATTCATTTCATGAAGTAGAATCCAATTTGGCTAACATCATCAACCCTTAGCTCTCTCTCTCTCTATCTTAAATTGGAAAGATTATTTTCTATGGAGATTGGTGTTACGGATCAAATCGTAATTCTGAGAACCAGCACAGAATAATTAAAAATTGCTTCACGTCATTAATATCAAGCAGTACTGAGTTATGATATCGAATTCACGAATGATATGATGCATTTTAATTGATCTCCAAACAGAACAGCACAGAATAATTAATCCTTAAATTGCTTCCAATGATAGCCATCTCCTTGTAAAAGAAATGTACAAGAAAAACGAAATATAAAACAAATGGAAAAGGCCAATGGAAAAGACCGTTGGAGGGAGGAGGGAAATGAGAAGAAGGTGAATGCTTCACGACTTCTCTAGAATTTTCTTGATTTTTGAACCGAACTGCGGACCGATAAGGGCAGCCACAACACGGCAGGATTTGTTTAACGGTCAAATTTTTAGACATTTGGTGCCGCTGCTGCTATTTATTGGAGTACTAAAAAACTCTCAGTGTTTCACATGTTGGATGGATGAATGGATTCTGATCGCAGAAATCCAGAGGAAAGTGAAAGGTCTTTTACTTTGTCTAAAGAAAAGAATGGGCGACTCGGTTGGCATTAATATGTGAATAAGAAGGTAATGAAACTTAGGGGCAGAGGAGTAGGGGTGTCAATTTTGAATCACAAGTCGGTTCGGGTCCAGCACTATTCGGGTCAATTAGAAATCTGATTCATTTTTGCATACGAGTCGGTTTTTTGGACCCGACCCGCTTCAGGTCCGGGCACGATTGATTCATGGCCAACAAAAAATTGTTAGTTTTAAGGATTAAAAAATAGATCAATCTCTGTTTTTTTTTTTTTTTTGTCAATCTCAGGTTTCCGGGTAAAAAACGGATTAATTGGGGATTTTTTGGCCAACCCGAAACCGATCCTATTTTTGAAACGGACCGATTTGTTGAACTTGAACCCGACTCATTTCGAGTCCAAGTTGACCCTAACCAGAAAATTTTCAAAATCGGATTTGTGTCAGGTTTTCAGATCGTGTCAAATGTTGACACCCTAGAGAGGAGAGGGTTTGGCATGATTTCCTTAGTTAGAATTATGTATGGATAGAAATTGGAGAAATAACATCTATGCTTATTATATGTGGAAGTCAAGCTGTGGAGTTGGGATTTATTTGATCATCATAATTTTTTTTTTTAATATCACATATTGACACATTGATAAGAGTTTTGTTTAACCAAGCTGTATTAGTCATCCATACAACCTGCATAGGAAATTTTCATAATTAAATTTAAGATCATCCGAGTTGAGATTTCAATAAATTTATTGTTGAACTGAATGTCTCGACATTGAGAACCAAAATGCACGCAATAAGTTACTTGATTTGGGCCCAAATGAACTCAAATTAAGCACTTTGAATATGATTAAAAATTTTAGAATATTAATTGAATGATTAAATGAACTTCGATTTTTATATGTTTATAATAAAATTAAGTGTATTGATGGGAGAAATCGAACGAACTCAATTTATCTTGATTCTATGATTATTGAAGCAGTTAAATTTTAAATGAATGGATTGTGATTAAATGATTTACTATGTGTTGTTTAATAGAGTGTTTTAAGATATTGACAAAAAATAATTAAAATATCACTCAAAAACTATAAAATGGATGAACACTACTAAAATGGATCTAAATCATGCTTCTATATTATTATAAGTTTATTTCTTTTTTTTAAAAATTAACTTGATTTAGTTTCTACTTATTATTTAAATAAATTATAGTAATTAGTAATCAAGCGCACAAAATTATTTCATCTAAAATTTATCATTACCATTATTTAAAATTTTATGTGAATTTCAATTTCAAAATTATATCTTTAAATTTATAATTATCATGCCAACAACATTTAATTACATTAATTAAGAGTAATTAAATTATATATTATGATTTTGACAGGTTTAAAATTCTTATTTTTGCTAACTCATCCATATTTTAAAAAAAATTTATATTTGTTGAAGCTCATTTGATTTCTTAAAAATTCATGATAATTATAACTCAACAAAATTCAACCAATATAGATTTCATAACCAAACAAATGTAGAAATATATGTAAGCTTGAAGGTAGGTTAGGAAAAATAAAACAAAATTGAGAAATCCAAAGCAATTAGTCAAGAAATTGGTAAAATTAGCACTACCAAAAGGTACTTAATGCTTTTATAATGAGATAGTTGAAACAATTTAGAATTAATTCAATCTACTGTTCTTCATTCTACCTAATTGGGTCTGGTTCAAACACACCAAAACTTAACTTTAAGCTTAAGATTGTAATAACTTCTCTCAAGAGTTTGACAACTCTACTTAAATGGTTAGTTGAATCAACTAAAAATAACAATGAGTAAGAAAATAAATAGCCTATGCAAATAACATTTAAATAAGCACTTCTCTAATAATATATATAACAGAGATGTAAACAAATCGAGTTGAGCTCGAGTCACTCATGTAATGAGCTTGATTAATTAATTGAGTTCGAGCTTTACTCTAAGAGTTTAAGATGACTTGACTCGCTTACATCTATCTCTCATCTCTCTAGAGAGAGAGAGAGAGAGAGAGAAGGAGGAGAGAAGGAGAGTTACATAATAAAATTTTTCATTTTATGTGTATTATATAAGATTTTTCTCAAATCTAATAGATGAAGTCCCACAACTCCTTTTAATCTTCAAAAATATCTCTAAAATTGATCGATCAAATACGATTATCGACTGTTGATTATTTATTATCACCTAATCGATGATATTATGGTTCATAATTAAATGATTGCTTTAATCTCAAAATTGTTTAATTACATTTAGCTAATCAAAGCACTATTATCATCAAAATCAAAAGAATAAGCACATATTTTAAAGCAACGATTTTTTTTTTTTTTCTAGAAATTTTTTAGACCATGTATGAAGTAGTTAAGATATATGTGGGAGGTGACTTGACCTGAGCTGATTAAAGCTTAGATCAGAGCTAACTTTTCACCTTCTCCACCTCAAAAGACTTAAATTAAATATTTGGTGGAGTTTTCTGTTACTTTCTTGCAGCTAATAAAGAAAGTGAAATAAAAGCTTTATTGCTCAGCAAATGTGTAAGAATAAAACAGTGAGAAGCCTCTGATGGGAGAAATTATTACGCCCGGATAAAAAATCGGAAATTTGGACATATACCGAGGAATACCGAGTTTCAGGTGATGTGACGCGTGATTATTGGTCTCTGGACGTGTCAGGTGACGTGACGTAATAATTGCTCCTGTGATGATGGTGGAATGTTGATCAGAGGTCACCATGATTTCCATATGTGCAGATATGCGCTTGAACTAACACAACTTAGGCTAATAAAATTATTATATTTAATATATTTGACAGAAATTATTGATAAATATTTTATAGCTAAATATTTTATAAAATATGACTAACTAAATTTTTAATAGTTTCCAATGTCCACTTCTTTTTTTTTTTTTTAATTTGAATCAAATTTAAATCACTTTTAATTTGAGTTAGTTTGCTCATTTTAAAAATACATTATGAAATTTTTTTGCTTCATGATATCCAAGTCCAAATTGGTTGGACTGGGTCTCAAAGCTCTTAGATTTATTTTGAGATTAGTGTAATATGAAACATCGATCTATTTATTACACTCAACTCAAAAAAATATCTAAGAATTTTAATATCCATTCTAACTAAAATTTTGATCAAAATATTTTGACCCTTTTTTTTTTAAATTAGGTCAAAGCCAAATTCAATCAGAAATAAGCTAGATCAGTCTATAATTCTTGTTGATAGTTACATCAAATAGCAAGAACAATAAAAGTGGTCTCCTTTTGTGGACATCTCTGAGGAATCGCTTATTGTCCCTGTTTGAGTCTCTTTCCCGAACCTTAGGCCACATTTCTTTTCTTTCTGTATCTTATATGGCTTGGGTTCTATCTTTGGTCGTCCGCTTCGTGTTGATAATGCCATGACTGTGGGGTCTGGCCTGTCGGTTGCCAGAATCCTGGTGGAGCTTGATATCATTTCTAATATTTTCTGACCAAGCCCTTTAGGCCTATTTTGATGACAATGAATTTTTTTTTTCCTATTTTAGCTAGGAGGCATTTAATTATGATTTATAAAATAGAATTAGCCTTTCAAAAAAAAAGGCAAAATTCTTTGTATAAATGTATTGAAATTTACAAAGGGAGTGTCTTATAGATAAAAAAATGTCTTGTATTTATCTAAAATTAAAAAATGTAAATATTTTATTTTATATGTAGAATACAACTTATTTTAAATTTCTTATTAAGTTATAGGATGGTGGAAGGCCCCTTACAAATAAATATATATGAGGTCATTTACAAATAAAGGACAAGGCCAACTACATATCCATTTATATCAGTAGTTATAACATATATAAGTAAGTCTAAATAAAAATAAACATTAATCTAGTTCCTATTTAAAATATTAAAATAAAAATTATGTGAAAATATATATCTTGATATATCTAGTGTCATTTTGTCTTTGGATTTACATCGAGATTAGTATAATTTATGATATCTCGGTATAATTCCATGTGTTCTGAGTTCATCATTAGAATAGCCGTACATAGTTATTTTTCTTTAAATAAAAAAAAAAATCTAAGAGAAAAAATTTCTTTGAAGGATAGATCTTACTTTATAACTTGATCAAATTACTAAGGATTTTGAAGATAGCTAACCTAACATTGTTTAACTTCACTCTCACAATAAGTTACTTCACCTAAAATTAGGAGCAATAGATAAAAATAAGGTAAACCTTAGAGAAGATAAAATGGTGAAAGGGAGAGGTCAACTGAGGTAGAAAAGCTAAAAAAAAAAAGGAGGAAATAGAAGAAAGGAGAGAGGCATTTGAATATTTGAGCATGTGATAAGGAGGTATGAACACCTTGAATTTATCCTCACAAAGATCAGATTTGAAAAATAAAATAAATTTCTTTGTAAGACTCACTCAATATACAATGAGGCCATTCCAATAGGAAAGCAAGACAAAAATAAGAAAGAAAAAAAAAAAGGAGAAGGTGAGGGAGACTTAGCGTTGAGAAAGATGGAAAATGATAATAGTATTGGGAATAGAAATGTGGAAGGAAGGTTGGGTTATTAAAGGTGAATATTAAATTTCTCCAAATAAAATGTATGATGTAAGAGGGATCAACTATTTTTTTTTTCAAATAAAAATGAATGATATTTTCTAAGTTTAATTGATGAATTTATAAAAGTTGGATCTAAAAAATTATTATTATTTATTTATATTTTAATATATATATATATATATATATATATAATTTTTTTATCTTTCTTTCTTTTATCATGCTCTCATCACCCACAAATGATAAATAATAATTCAGCTATACATTTCTTTAAAAAAAGAGGGATTAAACTTTTTAATTACTATAATAATATATTCTCATATTTGAAAAACTATGATTAAAAGGTTAAAATCTTAATTAAAAACAATTAAAAGAGTTATTTCTTATAACAATTTTGAAATATAAAAAATATTAAAAAATTAAAAAATTTTTGATGAAAATTCTAATATATATATTTAACAGAGAAAATTATGTATATATCACTGATCACATCTCATTATTCTAATCTAACATTATAAAATAAAAATAAATGAATAAAGAGTAGGCAAAGTCATATATTTACATACATATCATAATAAAATCATTTAATAAAAAAAAACACATGCTAATTAAATTTAATTTAATTGTTAAAATAATTTCACATTAACTATAAAAATCCTTGAAAAAAGTTCATAGCGTGCTTGAAAAAGAGGAAAATGGAGGTTGAGCTCCCTACTTTCCACCTCCTCTCCATTACTTTCCAAAGTTCTATGAGCATTTAAATGTCTCTGGTCATTGCATTCAAGATCAGTCACATGAACTTGATGCCTTGGAGGGCCCCTCCTTAAATAGTGGATCATGATTCTTGTTTAGAGAGAAGAAGACACACTCTTTTGTTTTTCTTTTTAAATCTCTTCAACAATCCATCCAATTTGGCTCTTCCTTTCATTATCGGATGTCAGTTTCTCCTTTATGATATTTCAAGAGGAATCTAAACATTGTAAATAGTTCAAACCATATTGTTCGTAGTCCTGATGGGTCGGATTCGAACGCTCATCTTAAAAAAATAATATTTAGGATTTTATTTTTATCATTTATATAGTTAAGATATATAAATATTGCTCCATAAAAGAGCCAAATTAGAATATTTTTATTTTTGATGCAATATAGTTTTTGAAATCTTGCAAGCAACCAATCAATGTAAGTTCTCAATGGGCATGAAAGTTTGTAAGCTTTCAATGCGGTCCATTTAATATTTTGGTTGCGATTTGAATTTTCATGACATTTGAAAGCCACATTTTTCAACTTGAAATGGACTGTGAGCCATTGCTTGCAATTACTATGAGGAAAGCTGGGAAGAAATTGTCATACAAGGCAGCAAGCAAGTTTTGGAGTCGCTTTAGGCTCTCACCTTTCTTCTGCAAGAGAAAAGTTGGTCACTCCATGAGTTAAATGCAGGAGTTAATGAGAGGGACAGGGAGGGGGAAAAATATTAAAGAGGGGGAAAATGCATGTACTGATCAAGACAGTTGAAGATGCCTATGTAGGTGTTGAAGTGTTGCACCAAGATTAAAGTTTTCTGCTGTTCTTTTAAGTAGTAACTCATCTAAATTGCTGTAAAATTTTATATTTGAGTGGAATTCTGCCCTTCAAGACTCTTTAAAACCTAGTTAGGTGGTTTCTACTTGTAATTTGATGGATGAGAGAAAGTTGTGCAAGCTTCCTAATGTTCATAGTTTGACATGACACCACAATTTACGCTTCGTTTGGACAACTTTTTTATTGCTTTATAAAACAAGTAAAAAATTTGTATTAGAAAGTCACTTTAGAAAGCAGTAAGAGAGTTGTCACAAACGAAACCTTAGTAGATTTGGTTATTAAAAACACTTGACCTTGATGGCCTTTGGGTTGGTGCATTAGGGTTGGCTTAACCTAATCAAGTTGATGCCCTCTCCATGCAAATTTCATTTATTTTTGTGAAAATGTTGGAATTGATTGGGTATAAGGGGATGAATGTGTGAGTTTATTTCCTCAAGTGTAATTATTGGTAAATGCTAAAGCTTGCTTTCAATTTAATTTGAATTTTCTTGTTAGATGAATATTTACTTGATACCTATAAGTTTTATCTTTATGGATTTTAAATGTTCTTTAGCGTATTTCAAACTTCATATGCACTAATCTTTATTTATTTATCATCGAGGTGCATCGATAAATTCTAGCCTAATCAACCTTGGAGTATATTCTAGAGTGCAAAAGGGTAAGAAGCAAAAATTGATAATTGATTAAATGCCTATAAAAATTTTGAACAAGCAAGCACAAATGTAGGCACCATGGAGTCCTTTTGGGTGCCATGATGCCCTTTTTTACGTAAAAATTATATTTTTTATAGAGTGATGATGACTAAGGCATCATTTGAGTCATTCTAGTTTGGTGCCATGATACCATTCTACAGGTTTGCTACGGACAAAGCCACTAGTGCCATAACACTAACTGGGGCACTAGATTGGGTTTTGCTATGATAAATTATGCAAATTAGCCAACAATTTTCTATGTTAGGATTGATTTAGGGGTAAATTGATTGGATTTAAACTAATAAGTTTCAGAAAAAAAAAAAAAAAAAAAAAAAAACTTATGAACAAATCATGAGGAGTTTTGAGAATTTTCAGAGGAATTTTTTATTGAACTTTTGAGAGTAGAAAAAGAATGAAGGCGAGGGAGGTGTGAGCAAAAAGATTTAGGACAGGGTAAGTGAGCGTACGAGGGTTGACAATCCTGAACAGTGTTTCTTTGGCAGCCATTAAAGCTTCGTTCTTCTGAAGAAAACTTGAAGAGAGAACGTGAAAAGGACAGAGGAAAGGGTGAGTTTGAGAGAGGGAGAAAATCCTTGGAGAGAGTTTCAAGGGAGTGTGGAGGGGGTTTCACACGGTTGCTCCGGCAAATTTTGATCATAATATTCTAATCAATTGAAAAAAAAAAAACTTAAATAATTTATGAAAAGAATGCCAACTCCTTCAACAAGTTTTTCTTCAATGACCTTTTTGTTCTATGGGTTTGCAATTATATTTTTTAAAAGTATTTTATCTTTCAGCTCCTTATTCCCTCTCCTAATAAAATATATTTTATTTTCTTTCCAAAAAAAAAAGGTAATTGCAGCTCTTATTATTAATTAAAATGGTTGGTAAGATGTACTTTTAGTGCAAGAGGAATCAGCTTGGTGATAATTTCACAACCAATCTTAGTGGGTAGGACTTTGAGGGAATGGAAGAAGAGATCAATCATGAATGTGGCTTTGTCAAATACAAGAACTAATTATTGTAATTAGGTCCTCCTAATTTCTTGTTAAGTAATGATAATTACCCCCTTAAGAAATAATATTTTAATTTATTTTTATAATTTCTTGATCATATATTTGTATTTGCACATTTCTTCTTTTCATAATGCCTATCACAAAACACCATACTTCTATAAAGAAGAATGATTATTTTATTTTAATTCTTTTTTAAGTATTGATTAATAATAATAAAAATAGAAAATATATTTTTAAATATATTTTGTGTCTTCAAGCAACCAAATGAGTCCTTAATTATATACAAATTTTCTTCTCTTGAATCTACATAATTTTTTTAGGGTGTCAATAAAGGATGAACCAAATCAATCTATTTTCTAAGTCTTTTGAGGAATATGTAAAACATTCAAACTCTCAGTAATAGGAGAAATTATTAGGTGTGAACAATTCATGCGTGGATGAAAAATCATGTGGAATACATAGCTGGAGTACTCTGTTATGTGTTTCATATGATTGATCGTCCACACATAGACATCTATACATCATAAATTTTTACAGTAATATATGTAAGTCGGTATTTAAGCTCAGAAAATTTTTCTGAGAGTTACGCAAGTAGCACATAAAGAAATAACATTAATTACATGAAATTTTCTTATGCAATGATTTTTCAAGTGATAATTATAGCATCTTATAAACCAAGAAAAAAATTGTGAGATATTTATACATTTTTAGTGTAATTTTAAATCAAACAAATAACTAAAGCTATTGATACATTAAAAAAAACATTCTATATGTTTGCCAAGCTAGAATAGAAGTGACTTAAGCTTCATCTGAGACGACTTTTTCACTGATTCTTAAAGCAGCTTTTTAGTACAAAATTTTAGATTTTTTTTACTAAAAAATTGCTTTAAGAAACAACAAGAAAACCGTCCCAAATGAAACCTTAATAAATGATTACAATTTAAAAAAAAAAGTAATTAAATAAGGTACTAATAGATACATCACTTGTTAGGTTATAATCTAATCTGCTTTTATTGATCATTGACTTATTGTTATTGCAACATACATGATAGTAGAGATATTGTTGTATTACTAGCTAGGCTCTAAATATAAGGATAGCATATTCAATGAATAATTTGATGCTTGTTCATATAAAATATATTTATATTCATTTAATTTAAAAAATTAATATAGAAATGGACGTTTATTCATGTATATTCACAACTATGCTAATTTATAATTTAACAATTAGCTTATTAAAAATTTAATAAAATACTTTTTTAATATTTTTATATGAATTTTCTTATATTTTGTAGAACTGAAACCTTGCCCAATTTTTAGCAAATAAAGCCAATGAAAATTTTAATATTACAGGTTAGGGCTTTGATTCACAAAATCGAAAATTTGAAATATGTGACCGTTTGAAGTTTAAAATATTGCAAGTGTATGGTTTACATTGCTAGCATTGATTGAAGTTATCTGAAATTTTTCACAACATGATGCATAACAATTTGTAAATAAATTAATTTTAGATGTTATATAAGTAATTATTCGAATTGTTTAAGGAATTATTTAATTGTAGATGGCTTTAATGAAGAAAGTCAAGAAACATAGAGTAAACTGCCATGGAAGAAATGTCAAGGCATTTCATCGAACACTTTCAAAATTTTGGTGCGAGGGAGCTGCCATTCATGACTTGACTGTTTCAAAAGGATTTTAGGGATGCGTTTGGAAAAGATTTTCATAACTTTATTTTATAAATTGCTATCATTTCATAGCAATTTCTTGAAGCTTAAACATCTTTTTAAACAATTTGGTTAAGTAATTTTATAGAGAATCGTATCAACTTAATTTGGAGTGTTTGGAAAGTCAAAATTCTCTTTTCCAATCTGCTATTTTAATTAAGCAATGTTTGGTTTGACGAAATTATGAGAAATATAAATGCATTTTGTTTTAAAATTTTTATTTTATTGTTTACTTTCAATATAATTAAGTGGTAATTAATTTTTTAATAGGAAATTAGTACACGATTCGAATGAAAAAAAAGGAAAATAAAATCATTCGATCAATACGATCATGATTCACATTTCTCCTCATAAGAAAAATAAATAAATAAATTTCTGAACAAATATGCAAGAAATTAAAAACTTTTTTATGCGGGGCTAATTGGTTGGTTGTATTCCGAGTTTATAGTAAACTAAACGTAGGGTTTTAAAAATTAGAGTGTTTGGAGGGCAGCATTTTTAGGAGTGCATTTAGAAATCAATTGTTAGTTTATTTTAAGTCCATTTAGACTTGCTACTTGCTAGTTTTGAGTGAATATTATGCAAACAGTTCTTATTTCTTTTCGTTGGAGGTTGTTTTGTCATGCAGGTGTTCGTGCGGTTTGTTCGTGCCTTATCTGTATCTCATGATGCGTTGCTTCTCTCTTCTGGGAGTCTCTGATCCATCTGCTGGTGTCCCTAAGTTGGGCTGGCTTTTGGCTCCTCGTTTGTTTTCTATTTTTTATATATATACATTATTAGTTGGATCATAGGCTCATAGGTTTTACTTCAAATGTTATATTTTTAGAGGGCTATTGATCATTTAAGAACTTGTATCTTTCATTTATATTGATGTGTAGGCCTTGTTGTGAGTTTTATCCAAAAAATAACCCAAAATTCCTTTCAATACACTTCTTTTATTACATTTCATCCTTTTTACTATGCATTTCTTTCTCATCAAACCAAAGAGCCCCTTAATTTCTCTAGAATCAAGTAAGTGGATGAAAAAAAAAATCATTTCAACTCATTTACTATTTCCATTTTTCATTTCTTTGACATTTCCTCTTTTAATTCCATCAAACAAAACAAAGCCTAATTTTTTGAAGTCCATGTATCTTGATCCTTAGGGAAGCTCATTGTCTACCGCGCTCTTTCTATTATGAAATAGATTCAGACTTTATTTGGGACGACATTCTTACTCTTTAAAGCAGCTTTTTTGTACAAAAAAACTGCTTTAAAAAACATGAAGAAAGTGGCCCCAAACAAAGCCTCAATCATATGCCCATTTTTGTGAATATTATAATTCTCCATAGCAATTATGTTGAAATATAAAAAGATTAATTTCTAATAGTCACCTGGCCTGGCCTTCTAAAGTTTAAAGAAGATTCTCCATGATTGTAATTTTTAATAGTAATAATTAATTATAATTGTCAACTCTAATCTTTTGTGAGAGTTATCTTTCACTTTTCAAAAATGAATAGAATCCTATGTATGTATGAGTTTAAGGCTTCGTTTGGAACGGCTTTTTTACTGCTTTTTAAAACGGAGTTCTAGTTCAAAATTTTGAATTTTTGTACTAAAACTCCGTTTTAAAAAGCACTAAAAAAGCCGTCCCAAACGAAGCCTAAAACAACTATGGTGTTGCCTCCCTTTGAATCTAAAATAATGAAAGCTTAGAGCACCAAGCAATACATGCTTGATAACTTCTTTATTATATACTCGCCGGCGCTGCCCGCGACCCCGCACGTGCCCGCTGCACCGACCGCTCACCCGCCCCGCCCACGTTCGCCGCGCACCCACCCGCCGCGCGCCCGAGTCCTCTACTCGCGCGAGTCCGCTGCGCTCCCCGCATCCGCTCGCCTGTCGTCCTGTGTCGTGTCGGGTCAACCCGACGGGTCGAGTCTGGGTCCGTGTTTTCGACCCGTTTGCCTACCCGGGTCGGGTTAGGGTCGACCCGATTGATCCCGGGTCAGTTCCGGGTCCGACTCGTGACCCGAAATTGACACCCCTCCTCATTTCAATAACAAAGGGTACTATATAGTCATAAATAGAGGTTATCCTATAATCATAAATGGAGGCCATGAAAATAAGCGTTACAAAAAAAAAAAAACTATAGTAAAGGTTACAGAAATCATTAATGATGATTGATCATTAATATTTGAAGGCAAACTCCTAACTATATAAATTCATATAATCATAACTTGTGAAGTATCATACAAGCACAAGCAAATAAAGAGAAGAATGAGATAAGCGGATGAGAGTAGGGAATAGAGAAAGAAGCTAGCTCTCGCTGTAGAGAAGCGAAGAAAGAATGAGAAGTATCAGCAATGTATTATTCTTCATATCCCGCCCTCGTCTTCACAGCAGGTGATTCCGTTCCCTCTCAATTAATGATACATACAAAAAGATATCTTTCTATTTATTCAGATGAAGTTTAATATATCTCTATATGTCGTCATGTAACATATTGCTTTTAATTCCAATCTTCAAATGATCAAAGCTCCAAATTAATCTAGTGGGCATTTTCATCATCATCATGATTGCTATTGCATAAAATTATTAATAGAAATACTTAGCAAATCATATGATGACACAAATAAGACTTGTTATCATCAAATCACTAATAAGTCACACATGAGTCGCTAAGACTCACAGGCAGGGGTGTAAGTGAGTTAAGTCGACTTATGAGCTGGCTCTAGCTCGAGTCAATAAATGGCACTTGAGCCGAACTCAATGGAGTGAACAAGCCAATCATGAGTTAGCCCTAACTCAACTTGTTAGCTTGCAAGTCAGCTCGTTTTAAAAATATTAATATAAAATGCACTTAAAAAATATATTAACATTTAGTATTTTAAGTGCAAAATTATTAAAAAACATTATAACTCACTTTATTACATTAAGTTATTATTTATTATTTTTCTTCTACTTTTTCATTCTTTTTACCACTTTAGTATAATGATTGGTCAGCTCTTGAGCCCGACTCGAACTCGTAAAATAAAACTCAAGCTCGAGCTCAAACTCGATTAATTATTCAAGCTAAAACGCAGGGCAAAAGTGACTCAAGCTCGAATCGACTCGATTACACCCCTACTCACAGGTCAATAAAACTAAGTCAAGTCAAGGATTGCATCATTATTTTGATGTCCGGGTGGTTGTTTTTTTTGCTGGATGGACCATTTCTGGATGTGCAATTTTTGGAGGGGTAATTTTTACTGTTTCTGTTGGGTCACAAGGTTGGCTGGTTGGATGTGGCATTTTGATGTCCGAGTTGTCTGCTTATTCCAGAGAAGTTTTGATGAATTTTGGTGGTCTACTTTTTTCGGTTATTTCATTATTTTTGAGAGGGATCTTACCCTCTACAGCAGGACGATGATGTGCGGAGCTAACAGTGACGAGGTGCCTTAGATTATCTCCTCCTTTGGGCGGCCAAAATTGATCTCATTTCCGCCCCGCTGTACTGCTTATAAGAATTCTTTTGCTTTTTGGTGGCAACCAGGGCTCTGCTCCTTTGGATGGCCTGGTATGTCGTTCCTCTGTTTTTCCTTCAGTTCAGGTTTCGGTGATTATTTTGATCTCTCTGGCAACCATGGAGGACTGATTTCTGCTGAACTATTCGATGATGGTTTGCTTTACCTGTTAGCTCCATTTTCCTGAGTCCGTGGCTTTTTGGCCTTTGCTGGCTTAGTTTTTTTATTGCTTTGTTGTTAGTCTTCTTAGTCTATCTTTACTTCTTGCTGTTCGTTTTTCTTACCCAGTTTTTGCTGTTGGGTAGAAAAACTTCTGTTTCCTTTTGGTTTTAATATACGGGCGAAGCCCCTAAAATTTCCCAAAAAAAAAAAGGATTGCATCATCTAATCATCATTTAATCATGGAAGGCAGTGATCTCTGCCATTCATTGTTGATATTTATAAAAAATATCTCATATCATGATCAAAATAATTTTCATACACATACGTTTTCTAAAGGTTGATTGGATCCTATAAGAAATCTCAACAGTATACTATATCAAGATAATGACAAGATTGATGTATGCCACAAGCATTGTCTACCACTCCATAGACTATAGGCTGATGGCATAACTATATCTTCACCTCATCACATTTAATCAGCTTAAATTGGCACATTTAGGCATTAATTGTGATGACTTTCTTGCTCTTTCTTAAAGCAGTTTTTTGGATTAGTATAAATGTAGCCACAAATGAAGCCTTAGCAAAAAATTTCTACTTTATGCTATTTGATATTTTTATTTTCAGGCTTATAACTTTGCATTTTCTAGTTGATTTAGGTTTCGTTTGGCGCATTTTTTTTTTCAATACTAATTTTACAGACTTTTCATAAATCTCTAATGAATCTAAATTAATTAAATTTTTCTTCAAATTTAATCAATAGTCAAAATATTCATTAAAAAACTACAATTTTGGCTTTGTCTGGGACGGCTTTCTTATTGCTTTATTAAGCTGTTTTTTAGCACAAAAATCTCTTAAAGGCAGAAAAAAGCAGTAGTCTAAAGCCGTCCCAAACGAAACCTTAGTAATCCATATCTAAATCTAAACCTAATTTTACAAATCATCATCCTAACCAATTTCCAATCATTTGAGGTTCCAGTACTATTATATCACTACAACAATTATGTACATGATTCATAACAATTCTCAACAGTAACATTCTATACTATCCAAGCTTTTATCATGTCTCCTTATGGGTGAAGGAATCACATGAATAAAGGAGTAAATTCTTCAAAAAAATTTGATGAGAAGAATCTTTCCATTACTTTGCATTATGATTAGGTCTGTAGGGTGCAGACATTGCCACCTTTAAAAGGAGAGACCACCAAAGAGAAAGAGTTGGGGAAGAATAAAGAAAGCAGTAAGCTCAAGCATATATGAACAAGAAAACCACCATTTTAAAGGCAACTTTGGAGTGTTCAGGAAGCCACCATTTCTCTTTTATGCCATAATTTGCTTCTTTAATTACCATCCATTTGGGATTCTTTGATTAGTGCATCAGATGAAGTTCAAAACAAGAAAAGATGATGTTCAAAGCAAGGAAAGATGCACAAGCATTGCCACTCATGAACTGCAATTGGTAAATAAAAGTAAGGGAAAAGTAGCCCCATTATGTAGTTTTAGTGTTTATTTAGACTTCGTTCGGGAAGACTTTCTTTCTGCTTCTTAAAACAGCTTTTTAGTACAAAAATTTTTTAATTTTGTACTAGAAAGCTACTTTAAGAAGCAGAAAGAAAGCTGTCCCAAACGAAACCTTAGACTTCATTTGAAACGGCTTTATTACTGTTTCTTAAAGTAGCTTTTTAGTAAAAAGTTTTTAATTTTTGTATTAAAAAGTTGTTTTAAGAAGCAATAAGAAAATTGTCTCAAACTAAGCCTTAGTCAGGAATCAGGCTAATTTAGTGAAGATAAATTAAGCTATTTGATGACATGTTTTAGACTAATTAAGTATAATTAAATTGTATGGTTAGTAGAAATGATTAGCTATTGTAAGCTAAGCTAAGTTTAAAAAAAAACAATTTGGTTGTATTTTTAACTTTATAAGTTCATTTCATTAACTTATTATAGTGGTCTAATACTGAAATATTATGAGAATTTAATAATGATTATAAATTTAGTTATGATTAAATTTAGTTCAATGAATTTTAGATTGATTTTTATTTAAATTTAATTAATTATTAAAGTAATCTTAATTGCTTGAAAAGATGAGCTTAATTGCTTTGAAAATATTAAATAATGAAAAACTTGAGATTAATTACTTTGAGAAAAAAAAGTTAAGTGTGATTATGAACTTAATGATGATTAAATTAACATTACTGAGCAAGACAGTGGGAAAAAATATATTGATGGGTGAAGTTGAACATAAAAAAATCAATAATAATTGTTGTTAGCATCAATGAATGGCGTGTGATGGCTGACAAGTGATAGAGGTCGTCAATATCATTCAATGGACATGGAAGATGCTAGCATCAAAAGTTAGGCATTAAAATGTGATCTACATAGTTGTCCTACCCATTAGAGGAAAGCTTCAATGATTATAAAATAAATAAATAAATCTAGAAAGATTAAGGCTTCATTTGGGATTTTTTTTTTTTGCTTCTTAAAGAAGCTTTTTAGTACAAAAATTAAATTTTTATACTATGAAACTACTTTAAGAAACAATAAAAAACCAGTCCCAAATGAAGCCTGAATCTCAAAAATAGTTGATTAACGATCCAAACCACTGTCAGATCTCTAAATTCTTTCCATCATAAGTCAACTCAAATGTAAAAATGTGATTTTTTTTTTTTTTGGAATTTATTCATCCTTTTGTTAATTAAAAAAAAAAACTCAAATGTGGAGAAGCCTACTTATAAATTTTTAGAAGGATTGTTCTTGTTATTTTTATGAGACCATGTACACTCTATATATTAATCTGAATATATCACCTTGATTATTTCAGTGTTTGGACTTCTCATTGAATTAATGAACTCAAAATTGTGTGATCTTAGACTTATTAAATTCATATAATTGATATTTTACCCTTAAATAATCTTTAGAATATTCTAGTTATTCTTATGAGTATTTGATAATTCTTGCTAGTATTGGATTCATTTTATTTTATGGTTGATTGATTAAATTTTTATTATTCATGTAATCTTAGTATCATTAGGTTCATCTTATCTAACTACAATTTTTTTTTTAAAAAAATAATGTTTACATAATCTTGTAATCAATTCATGAAATTTTTTGCCAAAATAGTTTGATACTTGAAAATCTTAAAATTGCATCCAAACTGATCATGCTTGTGATGTGATCAATTTTCTAGTGAGATATCAAATCTCCTAGGGTGAAAAAAGGCTAGCCATGACATTGAAGAGAGGGAGAGGAATCAGTGATAGAATAAGGAGTGGTGAGAGTGAAGGAAATAAAGATAAAAGAGGTTGAATCTTTACTAATTAAAGGTTCATTTGGGACGGTTTTCTTATTGCTTTTTAAAATATTTTTTCTTACAAAATTTTTAATTTTTATATTAGAAAATTACTTTGTTGTTTTAAGAAGCAGAAAAAAAGCTATCTCACACCAAGTCTAAATCTATTAATAAATGATTTTGATTATTTTGATGGATATATATATATATATATATATATATAATATAAAGCAAAAACTCAAACACATCACCTTCCTACAAAATTAGGCTTAATAAAACGCTGAGTTGCTGTTGAAGCAGATGAACTCTCTCAAAAGTGCAAAGTGGTATTCCTCAGACCCTCTTGCTTCATCCCCCTACTTCACATTCTCCAATTTCATAATAATAAAGCTCTATATATATATATATATATATATATATATAAATATATATATATATATATATGATATATATATATATATATATATATATATATATATATATATATATATATATATATATAATATTGCATAATAAAATCAAAGCAAAATTAGGCTTATTAAACTGCTGAGTTGCTGTTGAAGCAGATGAACTCTCTCACATCCGAAATAGTCAGTATGGTTTATTATTATTATCATTGAATGTTATTGCACGCTGGCTGTAACGTGCATGGAAGCACAAATAGAAGCTACTAACAAGTAATTAAATTAATTAATAAAAAAAAATTAAGAACAGCAAAGTTGAGAAAGAAGCTAACCAATACTATACTAAGGACAAAGACAAAGGAGTTGCTTCATCAATATGAAGAAGGCTTGCTGGAAGGAAGATGTAGGATGTCAACTAGAAACCGGCCACAATTATAAATAAATAAATAAAGAGAGAAATGTGTGGGTCTCTCTCTCTCTCTCTCGAGCTCTCTCTATATATACTCCTTTCTCTCTCTATCTCACTCAGTCACTCTCTTTCTCTCTTTCTCTCTCTCTCTCTCTATAGAGAGTGAGAGAGAGGAAGAGAGAGGTTGATCCTTTGGATTAGATTTGTTTGCCTTCCTTGAGAGCTCTATGTATTTATGGCTTCTAAACAACTGAGTTGCTTGCTTGCCTCACTTTCGTTCCAAATTGAAAGATTAGAAGATTAAGAAAATAATTTAAGATTGATAGCTAGCTTATGTTGTTATATATTTATTTGTTTTAATTAGCATAATTTTAATTTTATTAGCTTTGACGAGAACATTACTCATTCATAAATATATTTAATATTAGAAACTTAATAAATTTTGAAAGAGAACGGGTAGAATATGAGAGAAAAGGGGGACATGTTTACACTTTTGGGGTGTCAAAATAGGTTGATAATTCGAGTTCAGGACCGACTATAAATTGACTCGACCCATTTAATAAATAGGCAAAAAAGATCAAACCGAACCTGGCCTATTTCAACTCGAATGACCTAAACTTGACCCATTAACTTATTAATTATAAAATTTATGATATTTGATAAAAAATAATATTATTATTATATCTACAAGTAAAAAAATTTATTAAGCAGATCACTTCAGGTCAAATGCAGGTTCACAGGTCAATCAGAATCCAACCCTTTTAATAAAAATGGTGAAAAATCTAACCTGAACCTGAATTTTTTTTGGTCAAGTTCGTATCAGATTGACTGATCAGGCTATTTTTGACACCCCTGTTCACACTTGCAGCGTATAATTGTACATATGAGGGTAGTTTACTTAGTTTTTGAATATATATATAATTTAAGTGCCAAAAAGCATTTTATATATATGAGATTGAATATCATAAAGACCTTACAACCATTACTAAAGTATTGAGAACTAAGGGCATCGATCATTATTTTTATTTTATGTAGTCTTACAATTATATATATGACAACTCTTCTCAAAATTATTCTTATTGAAAAAAAGGCCTCATGCAATATTAGCTATTTAATTTATAAAAATAAAAAATTTGAGGTCTAATTTCCTAAAATTAAAAAATAAATTATCCACCATAAATGGGCTAACCTACACAACATAGTACTGTGCATAGTTTTCAAGAACGACTAACAACAAGTATTCAATTGGACCTGAGCTTGTCCTCTTGCAATGCCAACTTAGGCCCATAAAAATGCATTTGGTTAGCCCATTAGGCCCATTTGATAATGATGTGTTAAAGTTTAAATAAATATAATTATTTAGGTTTTCTGTGCATTTAAATTTGTAACATTATCAAGATAGGAAAATTTTTCCCCATAAATCATTAGAAGAAAGGGGGATCTACGTAAATATGGCTGATTTTTTATATATTGCTATGCATAATAATTAAATTTTATATTTATTGATATAATATAATAATTTGTAAATAATATTAAAACTTATTCATGCAATTAAAGTGTATTTCACTTCATAAGCTAATAGTATTGTAATTATGATTTATTTACATATTAGAGTGTTATTTAAGCAAAAAGAAAATTTAAATGTTAGTTATGTAAATATATTAGAATTCAAAGATATGCATCCTAATATAACAATATTATTTATTTATTTATTTATTGCATTATTTTTTATTTGTATGTACTATTAAAAATAAGAGGAAATTACATATGATGTATTTGTGTATACAATCTAAATTTTTATATTTTTTTATGTTGTGTCTTGGAACATTTGCAACAGTAGAGAGATATAGAGTATAGCGTCCAAGCTTTGTACAAATATTCATCACACAAACTTATAAGAGAGAGAGATTCAAGAGTCATAAGAGATATTAAAAATTTTACGTGGAAAACCCTACAATAATGCTTTTTAATATTTGAGCTTCTCTATTTGTTATCATAAAATCACCTCAATTGGCTTCCTAATAATGTTTTAATTAAAATATATGTTAAGCTAATTACCTATTTAATTGATTAAAGATTAAATAGGCTGATTTATTAGAATAAATGAGGCTAAGTATTCATTAGTTATAGGTTAGTAAAAAATTATTTCCAACTATTCTTTACTAATAAACAATTAAATCTTAAATCACTTTTATATAAAATGTATGACAATAATTATTTTGGTACTTCAACCAACACATATTAGCAAAGTGCTTCAACCAGTTAATAGTATGATTTTGATAAGGACAACTCTCAATAATAGTTTTACTTTGGTGCACATATATACTTTTTGTATTCACTAATTCTCATGTCATTTTTCTATCATCTACAAAAAGGAAAACATAATTAGTTTTCCTATGATTAACATACTCTTACAAACACAAAGCCTAAATTATATTAATTATTTCCAAGATCAATGCTATATTGAATATAACATTAGCCATTGAATACTATCTTATTAGCATTATGGTTATAGAGATACTTAACATATAATCATCCTTCTAATCCTGAATCATTATAGTCATCAATCATAATTTCTCAACTTATATTTTATGAGGTTGAGAATGATGTTGAAAAAAAATTATTTTTGAGGCAAGTAGGAACCCATTGCACATTGAGAAATACTCATGATTGATCATGGACATTAGAAAATAGATAAAAGAAAGTATAAAAGAGTGCTTCCACAATTAGATGTGGTTTTCTAGGAAATAGGGCAATGTTGTTCATTGAGATGGAAAAAGGTGGTTGAGAAGTATCATTTGTGATGAGGAAAAATAATGATTTTAATAACTTTCTAGCTCTAACTTTCTTTCAAAATAGACACAAAGACATTCCCATATGTGATGACGAGTTAATGCAAAGAATGTGAAAAAAATGGTTTAATGTTCTTGAAGAATATTTTTTTATTTATAAATATAAAAAATGCATAATATCTTAGTTTTTCTTAAAAATTCCCTTGCAATATGTTGTTATGATGAAGAGTGTTGAATCCTGAAATCATGATATATCAATATTAGCATAATCTTAATTTAAGGGTTTACTTTAATCTTAATTATATTTCATCGGACATGAAAGCAAGAAGTGGATATGATGGTAGAAATTGAAACAAAAATATGAATTATAACATATGTAAAATTTTGCCTAAGAGTTTTTTTTTTGTGACAGACAATCACATTAGGCATCTCGTTAAAAAAATTTAAATATTTATGTAGTTCACAATAGAATACATGAAGGACTCTAATAGGAGAGTTCAATGTAGAGTACGTTGGAAGTAATATCAAAATAAATGACCATAAAAAAGAACTAAGCTAGACCAAAACGCCTCTCAAAGTAGTAAGCCAAATACTAAGATTAATTTCTCATATTATAAATATTAGAAATTCTACCATAAGAAGAGGAAAAAGTAAGAGGAGAGAAAGAAATCTCTCACCATCATGCTTGGAGAAGTGGTATATATATATATATATATAATAAGAAGTGAACTCATAGCTTTGTCAAATTTGAGATATGTGGGTAGTATGATACATTCTGTATTAAAAAAGGTTTATAGTCAAAATTATATGCTTATAAACAATAAACAAATAAATCTAATTTGAATAAGCCATATGTAATTAAAAAGCCATAAATGCTTAAAATTAATAACTATATAATAAAACTTATACAAAATGGAGCACAAGTGTCAAAAGCTATGGCAAATATATTCCAAAAGATTTAATCTAATAATATTATTTTCTTAAAATCAAATATTGGTTAATTTAAGCATATTAATTATGTTCATAGGTCTAGTAATGAAATATGCACTTTCAAATTATTTAAAACATAAATTAACTATCAAAATAGAATATGATACAGATCAATAAGATAATTAAATGATCGTCTACAAAGTATAGTTATAAGATTTTTAAATATACTTTATACTAGCTTTATAATAAAAACAAGCTCGCTAAATATAACTTAGTTTAGTATTCATGTTCTTAGAAGGAAAAAGTTATTCATCTCAAACTCAATAAGAACAATGGTAACTTAGTCACATAAACATAGAGAACACACTTGAATATATTTTTTTTCTATGGTCTCTATGTCTTCATAATTTCACCAATTTGAGCTGATCTAATGGCTCTAAGTATGAGCATGATTAATTTTAGTTCAAAATCTTCATAATTAGCTAATTGATTAATAATTACCAAATAATTAGCAAACAATTAGTTAACAACAATAAAGAATTGATATTATCACATAAAAAATAAGCTCTTTTAATCTCATGATAATATAGTTAGGCCTATGATATTAAGGCAAAGACCTACCATGAAATTTTTCCTAATTAACATGGGAAGATTGTTTAACAATTAGCAAGCAAAAGCTAGATCTACCATAAGTAAACCAAAATAATATAAATGATATTTCTTGTAATATAGTGAAGCAATTTATATAATTTGTAGATCAATAAAATTGACATATAATAAGTCATAGTAATTTATAAAATAAGGTCCCAATAATTTTATTGAATTATAAAATATTCTCAAATATCATTTTAAAATATAAAATATAAAAAATTTATAAATCTTTTGAAGGATCTTCAACAATCATGAGCATAGATTTTTATTATTTTTTAGTGTTATCTTTAAAGAGGAATGAATGAGATTGAACCAATCCATATGCATAATAACTAAATTTATGCACTAAAAAGTCCACATCATAAGGAATATATAACATGAAAAATTAGGGGTCTCAATTCATTATCCACTATTGAGCTACTAAGATCAATTCTCATAGTTGCAAATATCAAATTAATAAAATGCAAATAAATAGATGCAACAATATAAAACGGAAATAAAATTAAATCATGTCATAATCCCATCCTCCACTAACATAAAAATATGCAAAAGAACTTCAAGATGCTCATCTATAACCATACTACAATATGATTCATTCTTTGGAAGATGGATAAATGACTTGACCTGACAACTCGATCTGAACTCGGCCTAAAAAAATTCAAATTTGAGTTAACCTAATTAATTTTCAACCAGGTTCAGGTTGACATGAAAACCTAATTTTGTCTTGATTGTCATTCAAGTTCGAATTAAATGAATCATATTGATTTAAAAAATTATATGATTTATATGATACGTTGTGTTGATGTCTAACATTTTGAAGCGGAAAAATAGTTGGGGTTACAGTCAAACTTATTCAAATCGAATTAATTTTGAATCAAATCCAAATCCAATCTATTAACCCCAATTAACACTCTAATTATTATTAGAGTGGAGTCTAAAAGAATAAATTTAAAACAATCTAAGTTTCATTAGGGATAATTTTTGATAACTTTTTTTTACTACTTAAAAAAATATGCTAAAAATTATTGTAAAAAAATGTAGGCAAGCTGTCCCAAATGGGGCACCTAGTTTAAGACATCCACCCTAGTTTAAGACACCCACTTATTATAGAAATTATTCTGTCCATACACCTGATGCAGTTCTATGTCTGGATGTCGCAGTACTAAGAGGTACCAAGCCGGTATCCTGGTACCAAACAGTATCAAGCTACGGTATAGTAAAAAAATGACATGGGGCATTCATATTGACCTCCGGACGACATTGAACGCAGTACAGAATAATTTTTCCCCATACTATAGAGCAAATTTCATTAGAACAGAATTTGGGCGCCCTGGCCCTCGGAGCGGCGCTATAATCACATTTCGCAGCCCATAAATTGACAAATGTAGTGCACTTTAGTTGCGCTTTACTTACGCTTTACATGTATTTTACATGCGCTTTAACTGTGCTTTTTTTACCGCGTTTTACGTGCGCTTTATCTATGCTTTAGTTACGCTTTTGATGCACTTGACTTAAAATTTTGAAGACACATTAAGATATATTGAATATCCACCTGTCTACTTCAACATTTTATTAACTTCAGCGGGTGTCTGGTGTCTGGACCTAATAATTTCATGTAAATTGCCTCGCTCCAATTTAATCACGACCGATAGAGTCGATTGGAGAAGAGAAGTGTGCAGCTATGTATCGCCAAGGATCTCGCTTGCTGATGCGAGCAACCTCCGCCGCCGGAGCCCGCTTAGGGCTGACCGCCGGAAGCCGAGCTGCTTCTCAGGCCTTCTCCACCGAAGTTACGGAGGCGCCGGTGTTAGATTCGTCGTTTCTTGAGGCATGGAAGAAGGCTGCTCCCAACATCGACCCCCCGAAGACTCCTCTTGCATTTATGAAGCCGCGGCCACCAACTCCTTCGTCAATCCCCTCCAAGCTCACCCTCAACTTTGTCCTCCCTTACCAATCCGAGATCTCCAACAAAGAGGTTTACCCTACACCGCTCTCTGCCGCTTGATTTTGATAAAACTTTGATTTGGGTAATTAGGGTTTTGCTTTCATAATTGGGAACGGTAGTTTATTATTCTTTATGTTGGATTTTAAAACACGCATCATTTGCTCTTGATTGTGGGATTTTAATGGGACCTCAGACTATTGTGGTAATTGATTGTGTTTTGGGCTCTGGATGCATAAGCATTGGCTAGTTTTCTGATGTGAAAGCTTGATATGTGGAAATGGATGCTTGCTTAAATCACATTGTTTGATTGAATAAGTTTAATTTAGCTGAAGTATTTTGCTAAACATGAGGATAGTGCTTTGGCATGCCTATATTGACCTTGCAAAGTCCAACATAATGTATTGATAGTACGTACCACCAAGAAAACTTCCATATTTCAGAAAGAAGATAGAGTAAGCACATGCATCTTCTAATTTGATGTGCCAAATCTACATCAAATGTGTTCATAAAAAATTATGTGAGATGTATCTGCGAAGGTTGCTTCCGAGTCAAATGGCCCAAACATTGCTGAGTTTCTTACATGATTGGATGCATTCCTTTCATGAGATTGTTTCCTTCATTCCCAATTGCTGCTTTGATATTGCAAAAACAGTGTTAACCATTCAAATTTCACTATTTTTAAAATCTGTATAAGTTGCCTATCCGTATAGCCAATTTCTGGGTTTATACATAAATATTGGGAAATATTTTTGTATGTACTATAAAAGAATAGCTTACTTATTTTTTTCTACAATGAGTTTGGCTTATTATTATGATCATAGAGCGATATTTTTTGACAAATGAAATCAAAGGTGACTATTGATTCCATCGAATTTCTTTTATGCACAAGTTGCTTTCTTAGTTAGAAAAATGAAAGTGTTAATTATATGAATAAGGGTTGTTAGAATCTCTAACTTAAGTCCACCATTATACTTGATAAAGTTTGATTCCCAAGGTCTCATGTACATGCTAATTCATTTAGGTCAACATGATGATCCAACACCATTGCATTGCTCTGTATGTTTGAATCTTAGTGATAATAGCTCCAATTTTAACTAAAAATTAAATGATTTAGCCTAAGATCTACTAGGTTAATAGGGTTGATTGTTGATTAGTTTGTCTTCGGTGACTGAATTTTAAATATGATTAGTGCTTATGTTCCTCAAATTAGTTAGGTATATAGTTTGAAAAATCAATTTAGGAAGTGTTGCGTCCTGGAATATTCGCGGCGGTAGAGAAATATATGGTTTAACGTCTTAACATTGTACGAAGATCCAGCACACAAGCAGATAAGAGAGGGGGTGAAACATTCATAAGAAACACCAAAGTTTTTACGTGGAAAACCCCTGAAAAGGGGGAAAAACCACGGGGCCTGGCCCAGTTTGAATGAATCCACTAGTATTTGTAGTCGATTACAAATGAGGCCCTTCCTTAGGAGAAGGCCTTGGATTGATATAGCAAATGTACATCATATAGATTGCATTACATGGTAGGAGTTACATATACAGGTTTGTTTGGCCTGAATGACCGTAGTCGGCAGGAGACCGTAGTCGGCAGGAGACCGTAGTCGGTAGGAGACTGGGGTCAGAAAGATCGTTGTCTGTTGATGGAGGTCGGAAGGACCATAGTAGGCGACGAAGGCCTGAAGGACTGTAGTCGATAGAAAACTAGGGTCTGATAGACTGTTGTCTGGTGATGTAGGTCGAACAGACCGTAGTAGGTGATGAAGGTCTGAAGGACCGTAGGCGGTAGGAGACTGGGGTCTGAAAGACCGTTGTCTAGTGATGGAGGTCGGACGGACCGTAGTAGGCGACAGATGTCAGAAGGACCGTAGGCGGTAGGAGACAAGGAGTCAGGTGTTAGTCCCAGTGTCACTTGGAAGATCGGATGTTGATGGTCTGGTCTTGAGTAGGACGTCGGGTCTTAAGCAGGACGTCAGGTCTTCAGCAGGACGTCGGGACTGAACGTCGGACCTTAAGGCAGTGGTGCGATGAAACTCCGGTGGTGGTCCGGCGAGGCTTCGGTGGTGGTCCGACGAGGTTCCTGCAGCGGTCCGGCGGAGGTCCGGCGGTGCTTCTGCAGTGGTCCGGCGGCCGTCGAGGAGGAGCTTCCTCCTCCTCTTCCTTCTCTTCTTGCTTCTCTCTCTTCACTTGAGTCCCTTTGGTGTAGAATGAGGGCTCTATTTATAGTTTTTCTGGAGTGGCATGGCCCGTAAATAGGCGTGAGATCAAGGGCGAATTGAAGTGGTTTGAATGGACGGCCGATATCGAATCCTTTGAGCATGCACCGTTCGTTGGATATTTGAGGGCCTTAATGATGTCGGAATTCGATGATCTTGGGCTCGTTGGATTCGTCTCGTCGAGCCGTTCGATTCGAGTATAAGCTCGTCAAAATCGGAGACCGTTTGGTAACTCAAATTGCGGTTTGAATCTTCCAACAGCGCTTTGAACCCATGATTCGGACTCATTGGGGCTCGGATTGGGTTGATCTTGGTGTCGTTGGGTTCGTATTTCCGAGACGCTCAGTTTGACTGTAAGCTCGTTGAAATCGGAGTTCATATGCTCCCGAAATTAATTTCGGAAGTTTCCAATTTGATTTTGCATCGAGATTCGTGCCCGATTAAGATAATTTTGAGATGACGTATCAGGAAGAATCATTTGAAGTATTATAAATTTTAAGAGAAAGAGGGAAAAAACTATTTGGAATGACTTAAATGGACACACCGGTTCTAGCAGGATGAATTTGAGAGGATTCATGGTAGGTGTAGAATAATAGATAGAAATTTAATGGGATAAGCTATACTTCATACTTTAAGAAATGAGAACACTTAGTTACTATCAAAAGTAATTTATTTGGAAAAAAAGTTTTTTTCTTAAGATAAGGAGATTTGAGTAGAATTTTTTATAGTATAACATAGGCTAGTAGTTATGGATGTATATCTCAAGAGTTTAAAAAAACAACAAAAGAAATAAATTCCCTATGATAAGATGGTAAAATTTAAAAGTTGAGAGGTTGTTAATAATTGGTGTTTTTTTTAATGACTGAAGGAGTGAGGTTACAAGCCATTTTCCTTGATTTTCAACCGCATCTATGACATTGTAGCGTTATCCAGAGTTTAACAAATTGTGGGAATTAGAAATTTCACGCATCAGTAACTTGTTCTAGTTGTATCGATATGCCATTTTTATCCATGCATGACTATCTTATTATTTTGATTAGCTAGTGTTAGCTGTTAAAATAGTATTCTTTGAATCTGTATATTCTTGACAAAGTCCTAGATATTTCACTCTCATTGTGAAGGTTTTGGTGCATAGCTTCACTTTATTTTTATTTATCAAAATTTAAAAATAAAATTTTATTCAAGAAATACTATTTTGATAAAATTCAACATTTAAAACATTTGAAATTTGCAAAATAAATTTTTAGACTACAGTATGCTGACATTATGCCCCAATAATGTAAAGTAAGTGTTACAAAATGCTTATATGCCTTGGGATCAACACGATAGTAATTCTATCTTTTTTAGTTGTGGTAGTATTTTTAAATATTGTTATTTTTTGTGTATTACAAATTATAAATTTCAAGGTATCATCTTAGGTTTAATTTAAGCTTATCATACTTGTTATGATCTTAAGATGAAAATGATGAATTTTTTGACTTATCAGTCAGTGTTATAAAACATATGCTTTATATTTTGTATCAAAACTTTTTAATTATAAATTCATCATATATAATGTTAATATTTTAATTGTTGATTATTTATTTAGAATAATTATATTTAATAAAACTTTTGAATAATAGAAAATCGACAGTGTTTAACTTTAGAATACCTTGAACAGAGATTTATTCCAATGATTTCCTTAAAATATGTTCTTATTTATGTTTAGGTTAAATAAATTACTTACCCTCTTATATTATACTTTCCCGCTAGCCTCATGATGATGATGTATGAGTGACCAAAGGGTAAGTACCATAAAAAGATGTGATTTCACCTGAAAATTAATAATAATAAAATGTCTAGTTTCATTTTGTAGATGACGGAAAATGATCCAAAAATGCTACACTAATAGGTTTTGGTTTAAGTAATGAATATATTAATAGGTTTTGGTTTAAGTAATGAATATTAAGTGATGTAGAGGAGTATAACATGTCTATGACAACATGAATAATGTTAATGGAAGGGATATTACTATTCAAAGAAGAACTATAAGAAAAAGGAGATACAAATATTATTTGGATGGTAGACTCACAAAGTTCTTCATTGAGGAGAAAACTATCAAGTTTCAACTTATATAGACACCAAGCAATATTGAATCAACCCAACTCAATTTTTTGACACAATTTATTACTTATTTATAAGCATTCAAATACACATTTTTACATAATTTCATAGAGGGAAAAGGAGGGCCTAATGTCTTCATGATTTGATTGTATAATTGATTGTTGTCTTTCTTAATTGGAGAGATATTTGATCGAAAAGCTTCAAAAGCTTCCTTCCTTTCGAGATTGGTGGTTAAAATTTTCATATGCTTTTACTTCACTTTCGTCCAAGCCAATAAGGTTAGAGAGTGGTTCCATATTAATGCCTTCATGAATATAAAGATCTTTCTTGATTGCTCCACATTTGATGAAGAAGACAAATAAATAATGAAATATTTTCTCTTTTCTTGATGACAAAGATTAGAGCATTTCTTCCCATGTTTGGAGGATGACAATTCTTTCTATTTTTGAACAATAATGATGATGGCATACAATTTCATCATGTTGTTGGTGATAAAAATAAAATTTCTAAATTAGTTGACATTCCATGAAATGGCAAGTTTCAATTCTTGTGCTTCATCATTTCTACCACTCTTTAAGAATTCTCCTTTGAAGAGCTAAAAATATTTGTGGTAGGTTGGAATTTTTATTGCGTCCTCCCACCTGACGCATCTTTACGTTCGGTAATCCTTGATAACGCGACACCTGGCAACAACTTTACCCTATTGACCCGACGTTAGCCCATACGCTTTAACCCCGTGGTAATGTATATGAAATGGGCGGGAAATAAAAGAAATACGCGACTTTTACCTCTGTTATAAAAACCTTTCTTGTATTAAACCTAAAATGTTCTACAGTCTTTACGGTTCCCGTAATTTTCAAATACCTTAAGTCGTAAAGTTTTTAAGGAGATGGAAGGATCGAATGAAGGTTCCGGTTTTGAAGACTTCATATTCTGCGAGGAAACTCAAACTTTAAGCTATGACGAAGCATTTTCTGATTTGATATTAGTAAGTTTTTATCTGTAACGTTTGTTTTTCTTCTACTTTTTACTGTTTCATTAAAGGGTTTCAAAAGTTCATTTTAGCAGTATCGTTAAACTGCGAGGACGACATTAGTTTTTTAAGGTCGGTATTGGATTGGTATTCTATATTATAGAATGGTATACGTTCGGTACTGACTATAATGGATAAGTTAAATGTCGGGACGCAGATGTATAGAGCAATACCGACCAATACCGAGCAATACCGAGAGATACCGAGCACTACCGAGCAATATTCTTGAACTCGTAACCTCGGTTTTAGGTAGTTATTGAAATTTATATACCCCATACAGAGCAATACGGAGGAATACAGAGTATTACCGAGCAATACAGTTGTACTCGTTAATTCGGATTTAGGTTGCTATTGTATAGTATATATTGGTATAATTTTGGTCTAAATGTTTTTAATTTCTGGAATGATATTTAGATATAAAGCTAATATGGATGATTGATTAATTATTAGGGTGTTTACAGCTGTGAGAAAGAAGCATATGCGAAATATTGCCAGTATGCGCATTCAACTGGATTTAGTGTTAGGAAAGATCATCACCATTTCTGGCCAAATACAAGGTTAATCAAATCAAAGGATTTTGTATGTTCTAAAGCAGGTTTCAAGAAGGAGAATGAAAGCGGTACCAAGTTAAAATATCGAAGATCATGTACAAGAACTGGATGTCCAGCCATGGTTAGATTTTCCGTGAGTCAAGAGGGGCTTTGGTCAGTGAAGAAATCTGTAGAGAGTCACAATCACGAATTGGCTAGGCCGGATGATCAACATCTGCTCAGGTCGGCTAGGTCTATTAGTGAAGATAATTCATCTGTTTTTGAAATCTATGACAGAAGCGGGTATAAGAACTGTCGATGCATTTACGTACCTATCTGATGAAGTTGGAGGTGTGGCTAATCTTGGTTTTACGAAGCGGGATGCGTACAACCACATCCAGAAAGAAAGAAGAGCAAAGTTTGAGAGTGGAGACACTAATTCACTTATAAAGTTGTTTAAAGAAACGGGCTATTGATGACCACATGTTTGCATGGGATGTTGAAACAGATGAAGATGGATGTCTTTTGAATTTCTTTTGGGTTGATGGTGTTGGTAGAATTGATTATGACTGTTTTGGGGATGTGATTATATTCGATACTAGTTATCGTTTAAATAAATATAACTTGGCTTGTGCCCCAATTGTTGGAGTAAACAATCACTGGCAAAATGTTTTACTAGGAGTTGCATTTTTATCTGATGAGACGATAGAATCTTTTATCTGGCTTTTTCAAACATTTATAAGAATCATGGATAACAAACATCCCATTACCATATTTACTGATCAGGACCAAGCCATGGCTCGTGCAATAGAGATTGCTTTGCCTAATACACGACATCGATTGTGCCAATGGCATTTGTACAAGAAGGCACCTTCAAAGGTTTGGTGCTTTAACAGCAACAACAGAGTTAAATGCTTATTTTTTTACTGTTTCAAACATTGTGACTCAGCAGAGGAATTTGAGAGTAAATG
This sequence comes from Dendrobium officinale, assembly GCA_019514585.1. Classification (NCBI taxonomy): domain Eukaryota; kingdom Viridiplantae; phylum Streptophyta; class Magnoliopsida; order Asparagales; family Orchidaceae; genus Dendrobium; species Dendrobium officinale. The sequence goes on along the minus strand of CM033685.1, from coordinate 6,457,298 downwards.
GGCTGAAATGTTATCAGAAGGAAATCTGCAAAATAATCATTGGTTGAAAGATCTCTACAAAATCAAGAAGAAGTGGTCAACTGCATTCAACAAAGATTGTTTTAATCTTGGCATTTTATCAACCCCAACGTAGTGAATCAACCAATCATGTATGCCATGGCTATTTCCAAGCCAACAAGTACTATCACGGATTGCTTCCTCGGTTTGGAGAAGATTATGAGGAATTGGCGTCGAAATGAACAAGATGAAGAATTCAGATGTAGTCAAACTGACATAGTTCCATATATGAAAAGTAGCCCAATATTGAAGCAAGCTGCAAAATTTTATTCAAGGAAGTTGTATGCATTTTTTGAAGAGGAGTTCTTACATGGAGTTGGTGGATTATGCGTGGAAAATACTTCGTCAGATTTATCAAGGTTTTTTGTTTGGAACATTGATACCTCCACTGATTCACACAAATGGATTGTCAAATTTAATTCAATTGAAGGTACCATTGAATGCACCTGTGCTAAGTTCGAAATGATGGGAATATTATGTGCGCATTGCATGAGAGTAATGAGACAGTTAGACATTATTAATATTCCCATTAAATATTTACTCCCAAGATGGTCAGTCAATGCTAGAAAAGATTTATATTCAGGAGGTAAGATCCCATTGGAGTGCTACTATCCATCCTCTCAATGTCGCGGCGAATGTCATTTGTTGTTTTGCCACTGGATCTGCCACTGCCACTGTCAAAAATAATACCCCTATTTGGCATGCCAATCAGTAATGCAACTTCCTCAGATGTAAATTTTAGACTTTGTCCTTTAATAATAAAACTTTCAGTCTTCATGTCCCACTTCGATAATAGCATATGTATAAGTGGAACATTTTGAGGCATAAGAGGTAGGCGGAGGAACTGGCTGATTTGCAACTGACGCAGTCTATCAACCAAAGGATCTCCAAACCTTTTAACAAGCCCATTACAAACTTCTCTAAAACTCGAAGTCCGGCATCGGAAATGAATCTTTGGAGTATATCCCTGCTTAAAATCAATCGTTAGCAATGCTAATAACTAATAACGCCCAATACTGACTCCTAGGTATTGCTCGGTATTGTTCGGTACAGTTCGGTATCGAGTTGCACCGGCCTGTTACGTGCCAATAGTGATCTCATACAAGCAATTATAGGCAATTACCGAGCAATACCGAATATTATTGCTTCTCGGTATTTCTCGGTATTGCTCGGTAACGAGCAATACCTAGCAATACCGACTAATTTTTATGCTCGTTGCGCATAGGTACCGAGCAGTACCGATCAATGCTAAACTCATTCTGTTCTTTCATGGCGGTACCGCTAGGTAAACCCTAACCCTAAATACCACATAAGAAGATTACTGCTACCAATGCTAGGTATTTTGCCGACCATTGCTTGCAAATACCTAGCACTACCGACTTTAAGAATGCTCCGTAAAGCTCGGTATCAAGCTCAACCGATAACTTAACCAATCTTTAACTACAATAATACCGCAGCAGTATTGCTCGGTAACTTGCAAGTTTATTCGTGTTTACAGAAGATGAAACTAACCTGAGGCATCGTAAATGCGGAGCTAGCAAGTTCACTGAAATGGAAGAAGAAGCGCCTGTTGGAGAAGATGAAGGCACAGTAAAGTTTGTCTCGCCAGTTTTTCTCGGTTCCGCGGTATAATTTTCGGGTCCGTTGTTCGTGCCGTCTCATTTTTAAATTTCGCACGTGCCATAAACCCACTCTTCGCCGGGTCGGTTAACGGGTAAAGTTGTTGCCAGGTGTCGCGTTATCAAGGATTACCGAACGTAAAGATGCGTCAGGTGGGAGGACGCAATAAAAATTCGGTAGGTTGAAAATATGATTGCTTGAACGACAGTAAAAAGGGGAAAATTAAAGTGAAGAAAAAGTATAAAATTAAGGATTTCATTATTGGAAATGCAAAGTAACATACAATAGTGAAAATAAGAAAATCAAACAAATATTAATGTAATTAAGATAATTACCCTTGAACTCTACACAAGAAATCGAGTCAATAATCCCATGCAATATTTTAAGAGTTGAGATCTCAGCAAGAATTCAAACTAGTTAGCCATCAAGTGTTAAACTTCTTAAAAGATTGAAGGGTTGTTAAGGGCCAGCGGCAACTCTAAAATATCTCCAGAAAGAAAAACTCATTTTTCAATCAGTATTCCAAAAAGGTTTAAGATTCCACCAAGGATTCAACACAAGATGGTCATCAAGTCTTTAGCTCCCTTTGATGATAATGAAAATTTTAAATTTTTTGAGGAGCAAAAATCATGAGGAATTTGGTGAAAAAAACTTAGAGCAAAAATATAATTATACAAGGTTGAAAATCTTACCGAAGTATTTCAACAAAAAATAAAGATTGCCAAACCATACAAGCAAGCACTAATTGTTAGCTATGTTACCACATGACGTAGAAGAGTGGACCGTACCTAATGGCGAGTGAAGGGATCGTATCATTCAAAGAAGAATAGTAACATAAAGGAAACACAAAGTTTGTTAAGATGGAAGACTCATCAAAGTCTCTATAAAGGAGGAAGCTATCAAACTTCATCTTATGTTGTCATAAAACAACATTAATAAATTGAATCAACTAAACATGATTTTCTAATACAACTTATTATTTATTTCTAAGCGTTTTAATACTTATTACTACATAATTTCAAAAGTATAGGTTGAAATATTCATGATTTAATTCTATAATTGATTGCTGCATTGCTTAATTGAAGAGATGCTTGACAGTTAAGCATCAAAAACTTCCTTACATATGATGCTATAAAGGAAGAATATGAGTGCTATGGCTGAATTTTGCATGAGTTCTTGCTTCATCTTCATCCAAGCCAAGTAGATAAGGTATTAGTTCCATGTTAATGCCTTCACGATGATAGAAAACTTTTTTATTGCCTTATATTTGATAAAGATGATAAATAACTAAAACTTTTTCTTCCTTTTTTGGATGAAAATAATAAAGTTATTTCTTTTCACATTTGGTGGATGGTGATGGAAACTTGCTTCTTTTCATCTTTGGATAATAATGAATTTGATGGTAATTATGATAACAATAAAATTTCCAAATTACGAGACTTTCTCTAAAAGAGCATATTTCCAAATTTGAATGATTATAGTCATTCTTGTTCTTCATCATTAAGTCTTCATTCTATCTTTTGTTAGAATAGAGAGAGAATTATAAAGGTCTACGCTTTTTCTGAATTATCTTTTTTTTTTTTAGGTATAATCATATATGTGCTTATATGTTGGTAATATAAAAATTAATGCAAATGAATATCTTTAATAATGAGGAAATTCAATGATAGTATTAATAAATAATGCATTTTCCTATCACAAATAGTTAACACATGTGATAAATTAGAGATGATAATACTCCGCAAACTCATTGTGACATTGAAGATGCCAACTTAAGTTTGGGAGTAGTAGTGATCACAAACAAGTAATCAAAGGTTTGTTTACCAAAAGGTTTTGAGTATCTTAAGTGGAACATGACCAATCTGTGGAAGAGAGAGTTGTGATAATTGTCTGAGAAAGCATGAATAAGATCCTTAAATAAATAAATTTAAATTTAATTAGCCTGAGTTACATTTAAATTTAATTAATATTAAGATCTCTATTTGCAAATTACACTCTTTTTTATTGTGGTCTGTTTGGTTTAATTTTGTGAATACTTTATTGAATCTTGCTAATGTTTTTAAGTTTTTCATTATATTTCTTCAAAATTTTAAATTATTAATTTTAGATTTACTCTTCCCTGGTTATTTAAGTTTCAATTTAATTTCCTTGTGAAAATCTACACTTAATCCCTCTTCATCCATTATTATAGTGAACCCATAGTTTATCTTGCATAAATTGTCTCATTGCCATAGTTGAAGATCATTAGTTGTGTTGAAGTTAAGCCAAATTCTTAACTAAAGTTAAAATCTGTTGAAATCCAGCCGTTCCTAGTACAAAGAATCCGACGGACACAAAGATCAATCCGTGGGATACTCTCATGGATCACGCCATAATGAGGGAACGAATTTAGGAAAGATTTTATTCTCTTATTTGTGTATTAAATCTGCAATTTATTATTTCCGCATTTGGACTCTTGTATAGATCTATAAATAGGGAAGATTGTGATGAATAAGAACAAGCTTTTCCCTCTCAAATTCTCTAGTTTTAACATGGTATCAGAGCCAACGGCCTTAATTGCCGTCGGAGAACGATCCTAGATAGTTGAAGGACGAAGAGAAAAAGAAGAAGCTTGATCGTGCCGACCCGTGCACGAGTCGAAGCACCAATCGGGACTTCCGATATGAGAGGAAGGCCAAAGAAGTCGAGACTCCCGCTAAGAGCTGAACGTCCGAGCATATCCGAACGAAGGAACGGACGGCGGACGGCGAGCACCTTGATCCAGCGCTCGGAACTACCAGGCGCGGTCGACGTTCTCTCCTGTCCAGAAGGAGAAGACTCGATCCGGGCTCCAGACGCGGGAAACAACGCTCGACGCTCGGACACCCCAGCCCTACCTCTCGCTTGAACTCAAGAGAACAGCCTTCCTGCTGTTAGACGAAGTCGAACGAAAGAGAACGGAAGCCCGACCAGCTCTTCCACTCGATCGGCAGGAACTGCACGGAGTCCCGATCGCGCGAGCAAGATCGCTCGGCAGGAACCGCACAGAGACCCGATCGCAGGAGCAAGACCTTCTCTGTCCGTCTTCCCGATAACATCTCAGGATCCCGCTCGGTGGAGGAGCCTGAACCCGAGACCTTGTCCCGATCCCAGCCAGTTTTTTTTAAAAAAAAGGACCGGTTGATTTGATTTAGAAAAAAAAAAGTCTTACATTTCGACCTTTATTGTCAAACTAAGAAATTTCTAGGAAGTCTTAATTGCTTTCCAATGTCAGAAATTAACTCCTCTCAAAGTGTTGATCAAATTGAGGAATCGTTGGTGCACCAAGGACGAGGTGACCTTCAAAGCATGCAACATTCCTATCGTCTAAATGGGAAGAACTACCTGAAGTGATCTCAGTTTGTGAAGACCTACTTGAAAGGGAAAGGTAAAATACATCATCTCCTTGGAGGAGGACCGAAAGAAGGAGATCCCAAATTTGGGGCATGGGATGAAGCAGACTCCATGATTATGTCATGGATGTGGAATTCAATGACTCAAGAAATTAGTGACACATTTATGTTCCTTTCAACGACAAAGGACATATGGGATGCTGCCAGACAAACTTACTCCAAAGCTCGTGACGCGGCCCAAATCTTTGAAGTTAAAGTCAAAGTTGGAAGCACGAAGCAGGGGAGTAAGACCGTGACGGAATATGCCACCATTCTACAAAATCTGTGGCAAGAACTTGATCACTATAGGTTCATTGAAACCAGATGTCCGGAGGATGCTGCGATCCTAAAGAATTTTATTGAAAAAGATAGAGTTTATGATTTTCTTGCAGGACTTAATGCAGAATTTGACCAAGTTAGAGTTCAGATCCTCGGCAAGGAAGAGACGCCATCACTCAACGAAATCATTTCTCTCATTTGCGCAGAAGAAAGTCGACGAGGAGTAATGTTAGAACCAAAGACAGTTGAAAGCTCAGCAATGGTGATGAACAAAGAATCGTCATGGAAGGAGAAGGGTAAAGATCCTTCAAAGTTCAAAGACAATGACTCACTTTGGTGCAGCTATTGCAAAAGGTCAAGACACACAAAGGAAACATGCTGGAAAATACATGGTAAACCCCCCAGCAAGGAGTGGAATCAAAAGGGTGAACCAAAGAGCACATCACATGCCAATAACACTACAAGTAAGCCAGAAGCACGGTCCAGCCTTGGAGAACTCAATAAAGAAGATATTGACAAATTAAAACAACTCCTGGTATCTCTTGAAAAACCAAATGCTTCTTCTTCACTTGCACTCTCAGGTAAGACTCTAATTTCTTTCAGTTTAAGTGCTTCCAGAAATCATCTAAAGGAATTATGGATAATTGATTCAGGATCCACAGATCACATGACCCACTCATCTACCCACCTCATAAACTATACTCCTTGCCCAAACAACAAGAAAATCATCACTGCTGATGGTTCTCTTACCACGGTAGCCGGTCAAGGAGACATCATATTATCTCTCTTACTCACCCTGAAAAACGTCCTCCACGTACCACAATTATCCACCAACCTAATATCAATAAAAAAACTTACCCATGACCATAATTGTCAAGCCTTATTTAACCCTACTTATTGCTTATTTCAGGACCAGAGATCGGGGAAGAAGATTGTACTTGCTAAGGAGAAAGCTGGATTGTACTACCTGGAAGAACCAAACCAATTTAATAATAGTTGCTCTATGTTATCCCTAGTAGATAGGAATTCCACTATTTGGCTTCATCATTATAGACTAGGACATCCGTCTTTTGATATCCTAAGGCATATGTATCCACAACTGTTTCAGAAAATAGAAAATAAAAATTTTCATTGTGAAACCTGTGAGTTGGCTAAACATAAAAGAACCTCATTCCCAAACAAAAGTGAGAGATGTGACACTCCTTTCTATCTTATTCATAGTGATATATGGGGGCCCTCAAAAATCTCCAATATCTCTGGGGCACGCTAGTTTGTGTCTTTCATTGATGATTGCACTAGAGTCTCTTGGATCTATCTCCTTAAAAATAAATCTGATGTTAGTACCATTCTTCCCATCTTTCATTCCATGATCCAAAATCAATTTGGGGTAAAAATACGGAGATTCCGCTCCGATAATGCCAAAGATTACTTCAACCAAACCCTTTTCTCATACTTCCAGAGTGAAGGGATCATCCATGAGTCCTCATGTGTTCACACCCCACAACAAAATGGGGTTGCAGAGAGGAAAAATGGTCACCTTCTAGCCACCACTCGAGCCTTCCTATTTCATTACGATACACCCAAATCCTATTGGGGGGAAGCTCTTTTAACTGCAGCCTATCTCATAAACCGATTACCATCAACAGCTTTGGGCCTCAAAACTCCAATGGAGACCTTGTCCACTTTTTACCCTGAGTTTCGAACCCATCATAATATTACACCAAAAATCTTTGGATGCACTGCCTATGTTCATATCCACAGCCATGAACGAGGAAAATTAGATCCAAGAGCACTCAAATGCATCTTTGTTGGTTATTCAGCTACCCAAAAAGGTTATAAGTGTTATCATCCTCCCACAAGAAAAACCTTTGTTTCTATGGATGTTACCTTTGATGAGAAAAATTCTTATTTCTCAAAAACTCATCTTCAGGGGGAGACTGAACTTGAGGAAGATGAGGAAATTGAACTAGCACCTCTTGAAGCACCTCTTGACATTCCTCCACCACCTCAAAACAATCCACTTGAAACCCAAGAAAGGGAAACAAATGACAACGTTATTAGATTTGGAAATGTTTACTCCAGACGTACAAGCTCAAGCTATACTCCAAAGCAGATCCAAGAATCTGAACCATCTCCTGGAAATAAGGTAAGTTCACCACCTCCCTTATACCCTATAAACAACTCTATATCTTTCAACAACTTTTCATCGTCACACAAACATTTCCTTGTTTCATTAGAAGATATCCGTATTCCTAAAGATGTTTCTGAGACCTTATGTGATAAAAATTGGAAAAATGCCATGAAAGATGAAATGCAGGCCCTGGAGAAGAACGAAACATGGGAGATCGTCAATCTACCGATAGGGAAAAAATCGGTCGGCTGCAAATGGGTGTTTTCAGTAAAATACAAAGCTGATGGCACACTGGAGAGATATAAGGCAAGACTAGTGGCAAAAGGGTTTACTCAAACGTATGGCATTGACTACCAAGAAACGTTTGCTCCTGTGGCCAAGATGAATACTGTCCGAATACTACTCTCACTAGCAGCCAAGTACAATTGGCATCTGGAACAACTGGATGTGAAAAATGCATTCCTACATGGAGACTTAGAAGAAGAGATATTTATGGAAATACCACCAGGCTTTAAAGAAAATCTGAAGGTAACAAGGTGTGCAAACTGAAAAAGGCTCTATATGGGCTCAAATAATCACCAAGGGCCTGGTTCGGAAAATTCTCTAAATTCATGCTCTTAAATGGGTATCAACAGAGTCAAGGGGATCATACACTATTCTTCAAACACTCAGATTCAGGGGGAGTCACAATACTATTAGTGTATGTTGATGATATTATTTTGACTGGAAGTAATGAAGAGGAGAAAGCCAGTTTAAGGAAAAATCTGGCTAAGGAATTTGACATCAAAGAACTTGAAAGACTAAAATATTTTCTTTGAATTGAAGTAGCTCACTCCAGCAAAGGAATATTCATTTCACAACAGAAATACATCAAAGATCTTCTAAAAGAAACAGGTAAACTTGCCTGTAAACCAGCACCGACACCAGTAGAACCTAATCTTAAACTGGGAGAAGCTAAAGAAGATCCAGATGTTGATAAAGGGGCCTACCAGAGACTTGTAGGGAAATTGATCTATCTCTCCCACACTAGACCAGACATAGCATTTGCTGTAAGCATGGTCAGTCAGTTTATGCAGAATCCAAAGCAGATTCACATGCAAGCGGTAGACAGGATATTGCACTACCTTAAAGGAAGACCAGGAAAAGGAATTCTCTTTAAGAGAGATCATGGAATGACTCTAGAAGTATACACAGATGCTGACTATGCAGGATCACCGGTTGATAGAAGATCTACCTCTGGGTATTGCACATTTCTTGGAGGTAACCTAGTTACATGGAGAAGCAAGAAACAGAATGTGGTGGCAAGATCTAGTGCAGAAGCAGAATATCGAGCTATGGCCTTGGGAATATGTGAGCTACTGTGGATCAAAATAATCCTAGAAGATCTGAAGGTTAATTGGGATGAGCCCATGAAACTACATTGTGACAACAAATCAGCAATCAGCATAGCCCACAATCCAGTCCAGCATGACAGGACCAAGCACATAGAAGTGGACCGACATTTTATTAAAGAAAAACTAGACAGTGGTCTAGTAAGTGTTGACCATGTATCATCAAAGGATCAACTTGCAGATTTTCTTACTAAAGGATTGGACAGTGCTGTCTTCCTCCGTATGATTGACAAGCTAGGAATGACGGATCCATATTTCCCAGCTTGAGGGGGAGTGTTGAAATCCAGTCGTTCCTAGAACAAAGAATCCGACGGACACAAAGATCAATCCGTGGGATACTCTCATGGATCACGCCATAATGAGGGAACGAATTTAGGAAAGATTTTATTCTCTTATTTGTATATTAAATCTGCAATTTATTATTTCCGCATTTGGACTCTTGTATAGATCTATAAATAGGGAAGATTGTGATGAATAAGAACAAGCTTTTCCCTCTCAAATTCTCTAGTTTTAACAAAATCCATTTCATTTCACAAGCAGGTTGAATCATGACCCTATATTTAGCTTAAACATTATACCTAGCTACGACAATAGTTTCTTTAGGACATGAGTTTTCCACTAAAAAGATATGTTTAGTAGACTATTGTTCCTCAGTAAATTGAACAAATTTAGCATTAGCATAAGCTTCAATTCTTACATGATTATTTTTATGATAGATTAGATTTTTTCTTGAAGATTTCTTTGTGCTTAAAATTCTTAGGACAATATCTCAACATTTTTTTGTTTTATTTTTGTGAATATTGACTAACCAAACCAACAACAAATGATATACCAAGTCGAGTTATGATTTGATGAATAAGTTTTGCCAACTAGATGCTAATGTGTGAAGCATCTTCAAAGCTTTCATCATTCTTAAATGATTGCAGTTTATCTATGGAGTCAGTAAGCTTGCACCCATGAAGATCAACTTCTTCAAGAAGCTCAATAGCATATGTTCTTTCAGTGTGAGAAACATCTTTTTTGTTATATGTGAACTTCATTTCAAGGATGTATTTTTGTTAAATTCCCAGCCGGCCCTTTGCCCTTGATCCCACAGCCAGCATGGATATCCGTGGGTGGCTTACCTTGATCATGATGTTAAATCTCAACCATCTCTTGGCCCTTGATCTCACGGCTAGCATTGGGATCCATGGGAGGCTCACCTGGATCACGTCAATATCCTTTAATATTCGTGTGGCTGATTTAGGAAGGATTATATTAAGACAATTATGCATTATTATATAGTTATTTATTTCTTTATTAAGATATCTTATATAGATCTACAAATATGGATAGTTTTGTATAATAAATGAAGCTTTTTTCCTCTCCAGTTCTCTGAATTTAATTTGGTATCAGAGCCATATTCACACCACCAGCCTTCATTGCCATAATACTGGTCTTTCCATCAGCCTTTATTGTCATTGGAGATCTAACAAGAGCCAAGCGGTCCAAACCGCTCGTGCCATTGTTTCATGCCTACGGCAAGAATAAGCGGAGACGGGAGTCTCTCGTGCATCAAAAAACGAGAAGAGATCGAGCATGAGAGCTCCTCTTGCATGCGTTTGGAGCGGAGCCGAGCGAAATGCTCCTCTCAGGCACGTGCATAAGTTAGTAGGATGAGGCTTGATCGGTGGCTGCAAGTACATATATTGCTCGTGCGGATCACAAAGATGACAACAATTGTCCAACAACATAAATAGGGCACATGACCAAGGTTGGGTCTTAATTAAGAGAGGGGACAAGGGTTTTCTGCCCTAATACTATTTTGAAAGGAAACAACTTTTTATTATATCTAATTAACTCAATATAAGGGCTTTTATATGGGAAAATATGAACAGAAAATGAAGATGATGAGGGAAAAATCTAATGGCATTGGAGAAAATGAACTCAAGTGGTTTGGGCAAATCCAACAAAGGGTAAATGATGCAGCAAGAAGACGGGTTGATAGAAGTAATGTTGTAGGATTAGGAAGAAAAAGAAACAGATTAAAGATTTTAATAGAGTTTGTGCAAAAGAATTTATGCAAAATAGGCCAAAAACTCAGGCAATATTGAACATGAAATATTGGAGATTGAGAATTCATAAATTCAACCCAAATAATCAGATGAATTTTATTGATCATGATGATACCACTGATTTGTATGAACATTTTTCTTGTTGAACTATATATAACACATATGAAAAGCGTCACTATGTTTACTTAATGGTGTTCGGGGGTGCGTGATTACAAATAAGCTTTATCCTGCTAAACGAGTGATGCATCCATGCATGTGTTTCAGTCACATGAACAAATATGCATGAGAATCACAGCATCAAATCAAACTCTAACTGTAGAGTTAGGTTACGTTTGGGCGGCTTTTTTACTGCTTCTTAAAGCAGCTTTTTAGTGCAAAAATTTTAATTTTTGTACTAAAAAATTATTTTATGAAGCCGTAAGAAAACCGTCCCAAACGAAACCTTAGATTACTATTGTTATACGTGGGCTAGGCTTGTTAAACTGGCCTCAACTAAATTACTGTATTCATTCTTGGTTTATGAAACTTGTATAACCTTCATGTAAACTTAAAAGCATTGGAGCTTAACCCTGAATGTGCTTGGCAATCAATCATGTGCTCTCATCTGAAAGAATATTGTGCAAAATTAAAACTGTGTATGCATGTTCTCTGCTTCTTAGACCTATATAATATTTTCATAAGAATATTTGGACGTGCCTTTTTTTTTTTTTTTTACTTAAATGAAGCTTAAAACAAGAATGAAAGGAAACAAGGGATGCAAGCTTGTGCAAAAGAAAAATGTACAAGAAAACAGAGTTTCAATCATGATTTACTTCAGTTAAAGTTTGAAATGCATGAACTATGCTTTTCTTTTTTAGGGCTGTTCAAGCGCCATACAAACCCTACTTTTGTTTTTGTCTTCTCTTTATCTTTTTCTTTGTTGAATTAACTCTCTGAAAGAAGTTTTTCATGACCATAGACTGACTAGGTTAATAAGTTCATTTTCATTTGTTCACCCCTCCTGTTAATTATCAAGGTTGATATGGCGATTATACCTGCAACAACCGGTCAAATGGGTGTCTTGCCCGGGCATGTGGCAACGATAGCAGAACTTAAGCCTGGCGTTCTATCAGTGCACGAAGGAAACGAAGTCACCAAGTATTTTGTTAGCAGCGGCTTTGCATTTATCCATGCAAACTCTTATGCAGATATCGTTGCTGTGGAGGCTGTTTCTCTTGATAGAATTGACCCGAGCCTGGTTCAAAAAGGACTTGCTGATTTCACTCAGAAGCTTAACTCTGCTGTCACTGACCTGGAGAAGGCAGAAGCGCAGGTGGGGGTGGAAGTACACAGTGCACTTAATGCTGCACTTACTGGCTGATAGAAGACTTTCTTTCTCCTTCGAAGTACTTGGAATAATTTGTTGTTAAAATTGAAATGTTTATTTTCTGTTATTGGTTACAGATTTGCTCTGTGTTTGTGTAGCATTAGCAAGTTTATTTCCTGGTTAATTTTGCAAGCCAAAATGAACTGCTGAAATAACGGCTATTATCTCTGAGCATTCTGAATGCTTCAGCTTTTCAGTTTTACAGTTTTATAATCGATCTCTGTTTTGCTGAGAACTACTTGAGAGCAGACCGGTTTAATGCTTGAAGGAAGGTGGGTCTGAGAGATGCAAATTATTGTTTTGTTTTCTTGTAGAGAGTTTATCTGATGATATTTATGCTCCAATTAAGCTTTACTATCTTCTGCAATATATAAATAAACTGCAATAGCTCTGGTTTTTGTGGCAGAAGCAGAAAATGTCATACTACATTTCCCTCTTTCAAATAACTACGAAGAGTTCAAAATCAGCATTTTTTTTTTTCTTTCGTTATTTGTTAGAAGTGTTCTTAGTTATTCCAACATCCCTACAAAAGGAGCAATTATTATGTCCGGTCACTGAATGCTTTCAGAGATCAAAAATCACGCGCCACGTCACTTAAAACTCGGTATTGCTCAGTATACATTCGAATAGGTCATCGGACGTAATAATTGCTCCTACAAAAGAGACCCTGCACTTATATAGTTGATTACATAAATTATTTTTTCTCCACTATATCCTTATTAGAGTTAAGAATAAAAAAATCATTTATATTACTTTATAACCTAGTGTTTTTAAGTCTATCTATCAGATCATTGGAAGTCCGACGTTTTATGTGATCAAATCATTTAAGATGAGATATTTATTTCATATTTTGTCTTTAAAAGTAAAGTCACACCTTCATTTCATTTGAGCATTTTCTTATATGCAACACTTAATTTAACGCTTCTCTTTTAATGTACAACATTCTGTATAATAAAGCATTATATGTTTCATCATCATCTTATAGAATTTTAACTTTTATGTCACACAAAACCGTCCTTTAATTCAACCATCAAACTTAAATTCTACTAATAATATCCTCATCAATTTCACCATATAATAATAATTTTAGCAGTGCCACAAAAATATAGAATGACTGTCACACATTAAACATTATACCACCAGATGTCCCTTTAAAAATAAAAATTTGGTCAGTTTTAATAATACCTTTTATATAAAATATTTAAATTTTCATAGCACGCCAATGCAAAGAGGCAGTTTATTATTGCACGCTTCAACTTTTTTTATAGTTGTTGCGCGTAGGCAAAGGGCAAAGCAAACCAAAAAGCGAGGGAGAACACGGGAAGCTTTCTCGTATCAGAGCCAGGTTTCGATCCTGGGACCTGTGGGTTATGGGCCCACCACGCTTCCGCTGCGCCACTCTGATTTTTGTACTGGTTGTTGATTATTTATATTCATATATTAAATTTATGAAATTATATTTTGCTGCTTTGCTTGCTTGGTTGCTTGCGTGTATGGTGCAAAAGTGTAACCAATGCTGATAGAATTCCAACATCCACAGAAGTCATTCTACTTATTTAACTTTATCTAAAATTTTTGTAATAAATAGTACATCTACATAAATAGGAGTGTCAATTTCGGGTAACGGGTCGGGTTCGGGTCGAACCCGGAATTGACCCGGCACTATTCAGGTTCGGGTCAACCCGACCCGTTTTCACAAACGGGTCAATTTTCCGGACCCGAACCCGACCCGCTTCGGGTTCGGGTCAACCCGACCCGACCCGATTTGATTTGATTTTTCGAGTTCCCGCGCGGTGTAGAGCTAGGCCGGCGGCGGTGCAGCGGCGGCGACAGCGGCATCAGTCCCGGCGACTGGCAGCGGGCCCGATGCTACGCGACTCGCGACTCGCGAGCGGATGGAGCGGACTGAGCGGTCACACTGACTCACGCGTGGCCCACGCGGCGTGGGGCTCGATGGCTTGATGCCTCGATGCAGGCTGTCAGGCAGGCGAGCAACCCGGGTAGCCGGGGTGGAGGGCAGCCGGGCAGAGTCGGGCAGTGTCGGGCAGAGCAGAGCAGCCGGGCAGCCGGGGCGTGGGGCAGCCGGGCAGACTCGGGCAGAGCAGATTCCGAGTCATTCCGGGTCAATTTCGGGTTTCCGGGTCAACCCGAACCCGACCTAATTTTGCAAACGGGTCGATTTTCTGGACCCGAACCCGACCGCTTCGGGTTCGGATCAACCCAAACCCGAAATTTTCGGGTCGGGTTTTCGGGTCGGGTCCAATATTGACAGGTCTATACATAAATGCTGCATAATTTGATGAAGATCGAAGGGCTATGATTCACATGAATTTTGAATCAAAGACACTTTAATAAACATTTGATTGATAGATGAACTAGCTTGAATAATTTGATGTTTGATTTATTTATGATTAACAATAATATCTTTCAAATTATGTGAATAAGGCATATTAAATATTGATAATTTACTCATTTAAATATATATATATATATATATATGATTCTTTTTTGTAATTGATTGCTTTTGTTCATGAACACAAGCTACTTATTTGTTTTCATTCAAATAATTGCTTGTTTAGCAGTCTTTCAGTTAAAACTTAATAGTATGTTCATTAAAGAGCTCGATAAGGTCTATTCAGTTAACTATATAGCTTATTCAATATTGATGTTTGTTGATAAGCTTGATAAGATTCATTTAGTTAGCTGACAAGCCGAGGTCAAACTAAGCTTAAAAAATAATAGTTTTAAACTAATCAATTTTAAACATCCTTAAAAATGTCAAATAGGGACAAAAAATTTTATTTGCATTTTAATAAAAAGGAAATGCATACCTAATATATAAAATGACTAAAATAACTAATAATTTTTCTTTCAAGATAAGTAAAATAGAGCATGTTATCAAAATCTAGATAGTAAAAAATTGAGCATTTTTTTTTTAATTTAAAAAAGTTTTATTAGCCTTAATTTTTTTAATAAAATGTGCTTAAAGTTTTTTATCATTGATATTTCATCAATATCAAAAAAAAAAAACTCCTAGTATTAGGTCATGGTGCTGCAGAAAAGGAGAGTGAAAGTATTTAACCATTAATGAGCCTATTGTTATTCTCTAATTATTTGATGATTATTAAAATCTTGCTCATAAAATTATGATTAAGTTTTTATTCATACTCAAAACATCATTTTCGAATTATAAGCCATTTTTATCAAGTAGTAAGATTAATTTGTTTTATAATCATAATAATTAAGATAATAAATATACTATAATTCAAAATAATTATAATTACATTTTGAATAAAAGTTATTCATATCAAGTAAATTTTTTTTTGGAAATAATATATATGTATTAAAACATTTTTTTAAAAAAAATTTAACATCATATTGTACTAAAAAAATTAAGAAATTAAAAATTAGTGTCCATTTCAATAAACTTTTATAACTATGCAATAAATAAAAAATCTCCATTTACCTCAAAATTAATTCGAATTTATTAAAAGGAGAATTAATAATGATTAAAGCAAATTTGAATGATGAAATTGAAAAATAGAATTTTAAAAATGATGAAAATATTATTAATTTCTTTTTTGTTGACTTATTTTCCTATGTAGTCATGTAGATTTGGATTAGGTTTGTTGTAATTGTAAGTTTCTTTTCTCTCTCCCTCCAACCTACTTGTTTGTAATTATATGTTTTTGTTTCAACCTCTTTGGACTTTTTTTTGGCTTCATTTATTAAGCAACATGGTGGGTGCTCTAACAAATAATTTTTTTTTTTTAGAAGATTTCCTTTGATGAAGGCTTGGGCCTTTATTCCAGGAAGATAAGTGATTTTTAAGAAAAAAAAAAATATTTAAAATATTTTGATCAAAATTTTATTTGAAAATATTTAAATTTTCATAAGAGTTAATCATTTGACTGATCAGTCTAGTTTATATTATATTCTTCTAATAACAAATTCAATAATCTTGAGATTATTTTGACTAAATTTTGAATAGAATATTATAATCTTTTTTTTAGGATCATTTACTAAATTGATATTTAATCAAAGGCATGAATTATGATGTATTGTGCTTCATAAGGATAGAAAGAAATTTTTTTTTTCTTCTCTTCAATTATTGGTATTAATTACTTGATCGAAAACAAATCAAATTATCTTTTTTGTCATAATTAAATGTAATGAATAATGATTTCAAAGAATCTATCCACTTTTTCTTTTTGTATGTTGCTGTTAGGTATGGTAGGCAGTACATTGAATTTATGCTAATGACTTGCTATATTTGTAAATCTTACAATTAATTACCCTAATTTGGATGTTAATATTAAAAAGTAAAATTTTTTTTAGGTTTGCTTGTGATTATGGATAAGAATTGGATGGCTTATTCAAGAGTTAATCATATCATCGTTATGTAAGAGTTGGTGAAAATTTTGAGCTTGCAATATTACATATATTTGCATTTATTGATACAAAAATGATGAAAGAGTTGAGTTAATTATTTCATAATAGGTGATGGTTTTATTGGAGGATAGGCACAATGGATTTGTCTCGAAGATGAATAGAATCTACTTTAATGCACATTTATATTTTACAAGATTTTTCAACCTCAATTTGCTATAAGAAGTTTCGATGATTAGGAAGCATGTTGAATAATGTCTTGGGAGTTAACTATTATGAAGAAGTCAATATGGCCGCTACTATAGAAGGAGGACAAGTTCAAATTTCTATGATGAGTACTTTAAGTGAGCACTCTAGCTAGTTTTCTTAGTTAGCCATCCTTCAAGTACCTTGTGGCAGGTAACTAGCTAACTATTATGGACTAACATAAGGTTAGCCGACAAGAGCAAGGTTCCAAGCTTTTGAACCCTCATCTATTTCATCATAAGAGAAGATGATCTTCTTATCATGACAAGGAACATAGTTGAGAGAGAAGTTAGACACAACTCTCCTTGGCCTATTGGTTGAGAGCTTAGGCTTCCAACTAAGAGGTCCAAGGTTCGAGTCTATGTATATGCGTTGTGTGTGTGAGTTTGTCTTAATTGGCCTAAATGTCCCAAAAAAAAAAGAGAGAGTAGTTAGCAGAGCTAGGGACTTGGGTAGCAAGGAGACCTTTCCAATTAATGGTAGGAGGCAATAAGCTAGGGGGTCTAGCTCCCAAAATGGAAGATGAAGAAGAGGGAACTCAAGGAAAGTCCTTAGAAGGCATAGAAAAGCTGGAGAAACAAGGACACAACAATCTAACCGACAAGATTTGTAGGAGAAAATATAAGAAAAAGTGTGCAAGATAAACAAATGTTGGAGGTCCTAATATCCCACTAATCTTCTATATATATTTGTATAATTTAATATTATTGTCATGCTATTATCAATATTGGGTAATAAAGAAAAATATTGATTTAATTATTTAATACTAAAATATTATACTCACCATAGGGGCGGAACACCTTATTGGTCGCGGTAGGAATTAAAATACCTTTTATATGAAGGGTTATTATATGATTATTTAGGTAATTTGTCCCCCTCTATTTATTTTTTAGTCTTTATTACAAGGGTTCTTAGGCAATTTACTTATAAGTTTGCCCCCTGAAAATTAACTCTGGCTTCGTCCCTAAGTCACCTAAAAAAAATTCTAAGACCCGACTTATAGATATAAATGGAAATAAAATCAATCAAAATATTTTTTATGATTTCTTATGTCATATTAAAAAATATGCATAAAAATATGATGAGAACTAGAATTATATTAAAATTTAAAAAATTTCAAACATCAAAATATATAAAAAAATATCGCCGATATAAAGTCCGGGCTTGAAGAAATAAAGAAAACTAAAACAAAAAATCGAAGACGATGCTGGCGCTTCCCTCTCCCCAACCTTCTCCTCCGCCGCTTTACTCTTCCTCACTCTCCTCCTCCTCCTCCTCTTCCGCCTCCTCCGCCAGTTCGATACTCCTCATAATCGTACTGATCATAGCCTTCTCCGTTCTCGCCTCAGTCTCCTTCCACCTCCTCCGCCACCTCATCTCCCGCCGCCGATGCTCCTCTCTTCCGCCTCATTCCCTCCACTGCCCTCCTTCTTCACACACAGAACACACCTCCTCCGCCTCCGTGACGCCGCCGCCATCGGCTAAAGACCATCTCGTCTCCTCCTTCCCACCCGTCTCCCTCTCTTCCGCCGCCGCCGCTGTTCTCCCCAAATCCCCCGATTGCGCCGTCTGCCTTTCCCCTTTCTACCCCCGCGACGATCTCCGCCTCCTCCCCTCTTGCCGCCACGCTTTCCATCTCAAATGCATCGATTTGTGGCTTCAATCCACGCCATCATGCCCTCTCTGCAGATCACCCGCCGCTCCGGCAGAGGAAGCCTGCGGATCGAGCAGCTTTCAGACCGAAATCGAACTTTCTTACTCTTTGGAGTCTTCGCTCGAACACCTCGTGGACGAGGAAGTAGAGGCCGCGGTGGGTCGCTTGAGTAGAACGCAGAAGGAGGAGAATGGCGACGGTGGACAAGAAGTGACAGCACAGCGTGGGATGCCAGAGGAGGTAGAAGGTGGTGGCGGGCGTGGGTGGCTGAGGGAGTACTTGGATCGGATGGCTTCCTCGGCTTCATCATCGTTCAATTCTCTGACATTCTCTGGAAGGTTAAGCAGCCACCGATTTGACTCGGGCTCCATCGAATCAGTCACCGCCGGCGATGGCCGGAGCTGGGATTTGGAGGGCGTGGACTGGGTGGAGGAGAGCGGGCTCGCCGGAATCTATCGGTGGTTCGTGGGCATATGACTGTAACACAAATTTTGTTCAATTTTCTCTCATTAATGTTTCTCAAACAAAGAATAGAGTCAATTTCTGATCGAATCCAAACAGTTCAATCCGCAGAAAGATAAGTTATTTCATGCAATCAATAGGATGATCTCCACATAAATGAGAATTAAGATTGTTTGAATTCGATCAGAACAATAGCACTCTGCTATGATAGGACGATGTGTTAATTAATTTTATTTTAATGATGAATGATGAATGATAAATTATAAAATAATTTATATTTATATTTTTTAAAAAATAATATATCTAATATTTATCATATTTTACAAAAAAAAAATAACTTTGAAATTTATTTATGATATATTATAAAAATCTTTATCAATGCATCATTATGCTAAAGATTGATTGGATAAAAACTTTAATTATTAATTCTTCTACAAAATGACTTTGAAGATGAAAACCATAATACAAATTAAAATAATTTTGAGTTCTTCAATATTATTTGCTTAAGATGCTTTTCTTATCAAAAGAAAGAAGTCTATCTACTTCCCATAATCAAGTTATATCAAATATTATGTCATTCTTTCATGAAACTCTTGATGGAAAAATCATGTCCAAGACAATGATTAGTCTCTTCCAGGAGAGATTATTAAGTGCAGAGTCTGGGTCGAAGTTGTGTCTCAGCAAAAGCATAGTAAAAACGCAGTGGTGAACAATAAATGTGTTTTTACATCACTTTTGCTAGGTACACTCACAAAAATCAGACAGTTCTCCGGTCCGGACTCTGCACATAATAATCTCTTCTTCTAGGGAGCAGAGTCGATACGGAGAAATTTATCAACATTAAAAAAATATTATTCCATTAACAATCCTCAAGCTGTTTTTTTTATAGCAATATTCCTATTTATAAATATATTTCAAAATGCTACAACAAAATATCCCCCTTTGATATTTAAAAAAATATATATTATTATTATTATTATTATATTATTCTATCTTACCTTTAAAAAATATGTGAGCTACACAAAAAAAAAAAAAAAATAAAAAGGGGAGAATTGAGCATCTAATGGAACATTATTTATCTGAAATTAAATCACCAATTAAAAACTTCCCATGAAATTATTGCAAGTTTATGGACGTTAAAGCAGTTGAACTGTGAACATAAAAGATTTAAGATACAGGATCTGATTAATGATTTATTAACGACAGATTAAATCTTAATGATATTTTAAATGCTCTGTTAAGCTAACCAACCTAACTTATCTCCTGTAGCAACTGCATGTACTTAACAAAATTTAATAATAATTAAGAAGGACTCAACGTGCAGATTTGGTCAACGGTTAGTCCAGATTTGGATTAGGTTTGACTAAATTTAAAATTTGATTCGAATTTTGTTTGATTTTCATCAATGAGCACATTTTCTTGCTTGAAAATGAAAATTATATGTTTTTGTTTTCAAATAAATTTTATTTTAAAGATTTTTCTAGTATAATTTATAGAATTTAAATAAAAATAGATTTATAAAATTGCAATCATTTTATTATTATTATTACTATTATTATCTTGTTTATTTTTAAAATGATGAAAATATTTAATTAAGGCCGAAATAATTAATGCCGGTTTGAACTATTTAAACCAACAAAAACATATTTCAGTATTTAAAAAAAATTAAAAACAATTAATTTTTAAATAATAGTTTTTTAATATAATTAATTTTTTAAAAATAAAAAATAAAAATCTGCCAAATATTTTTATTTTTTTTATTAATCTATTTAAAAAAAATGATATCAAATATTCCTTTGCTTTTTCAAGACTTATTTTTTAACTTGAAGCAATCAAATAAGACTTAAAAGAGAATTTCAATAAAGAAGGGTTTTAGCTTTCTTGATAATGTTATATTACAACAGTGTTATACTGCTTGGTGTAAAATAAAAGTTAGGGGATTTGCATACATTGCATTTATATATTTATATCAAAGTTAGGGCAATAACAAAATTCTTTATTATTTGATTCTTTAAGAAATTTGTCTGCCTCATATTTTTTTTTGTCTTTATTACAAGGGTTTTTAGACAATTGCCACCCTAAAAGTTTTAAAATATTATGGTCTTTAAGCAATTATGTCTAAAATAATTAAACACATTTTGTAGAGGTGTTATTGTTAGAGAATGATGGACCAAATACAAAGAGAAATAGTAAAAAGAATTCATCATTTTATTTATTAATTTGAATTCCAAAAATATCCTTACAACCAAAATTTGTTCTGAGGATGCTGCCACTGGAAACCTCTGTAGGGGGACTAGCTTTTGACTCCTCAACCTGAGCGGTAAGGTCGAACCCCGCTAGGGGGCACTGTCCTCTTGGACCCCCGACATATCTGCGAAGTGTACAACCCATTTTCTTGGTCGCTATTGGCCTATTTTCTTGTAGTGAAGGGTCGAGCTAAATTTGATGCAAGACTAACAGTTACTTAAATGCCCCTGGAAACCTCTATAGGGGCACTGGCCCTTGGCTCCACAACCTGATCGGTTAGGTCGAATTCCTTCAGGGGGCGCTGGCCCCTTGAACCCTCGACATATCTAAGAAGAGTACGACCCATTTTCCTGGTTGCTATTGACATATTTCTTGTAGTGAAGGGCGATAGGATTGGCGGAGACCAACAACATTTGAAGGGCGAGGTAGACGAAAGTCTGGCAAAGGGCCACAAAGATTAGAACGATTAGTGTAGAATTATGGTAACGAAATATGGTGGGATTAGTTTGTGAAGGGTAATGAGACTAGTTGTGACCAGCATGATGTGAAGAATGATGAGATCTCATAGAAAAGAGGTGATGAGATCGAAAACTTGGTGGCAGGATTATAATGGGAGTCAATGTTTTTTATTCTATTTAATTTTTGAGTGTTATATATTTAAATAGTAATATTTAAATGTTAAATTAAATATGTAAATGATATAATTTATATATATAATTTTTAAATAAAAGTTAATAAAACTATAACATAAAATGAAATAATTTAGAAGTATAACCATATAAAATCTGGAGTTGAACTCCTAAATTATCGGTTCAAATCTGTTCAGATAGATTACCAAACCATTTGTCCATATAATTTTTCTTTAGACTTTGAGGTGGTTGGAGAGTTGGAACTAAAAATGTCGGGCTCAATTTTTGTTACTGTGCGTAAATTGGGCTAGCAACATAGAAGATCCAGCCCAAACAAATCTAAAACAGGCCTTTCTGCCTGCGGCAAAGCCCAACCTCAAGCCTCAACAGCGAAAGAAGGGGTAAATTTTTTTGGAAAAAAACTTCCTGAAATTTTAATGATATTTTGAGATAAGTTAATTTTGAATTTTTAATTTATTTTACTAAAAATATATTTATTTTGTTGAATTCATAATTATAAAGAACATATGTTAGAGGAAAAATGGTGAATAATACCATATTTAAAAGGCTTCGTTCGGGGCAATTTTTGACCATTACTTCATTATTATTTTGGATAAATTTTTGTGCTAGAAAGATGTAGAAAATAATAAGAAGGCTGTCCCACATGAACGACACATATTTAAAGGTCTTAACGCTATATGATAAATAAGAAATATATACGAATTTTTAATAGCTTCTTATTATATGATTATGGATGGCGAGTAGCCAATATTACAAGAAAATATTTAGTATTCTAGGGCTAAAATCACACATGAATGTATGCTATGGGTTGGTTGAAGCATCAACTTGAATGGTGTTTCTTGTTATGATGGATGAAGTTGCAAACTTATTAGTTGAAGTTGTCAGGTTACCAGATGAAGTCGTCACACGGTGGCCAAATGATTGAATGAGTATTGACTAGAGGCTCCTAAACATAAGTTAGTAAGGCCCAATCTAAGTCTTGGCAAGTTCACAATGATCTTATTGAGTTCGACATGACTTGGGTGAGTTTGCTATCTCCATCTGTCTCATTCCACTAAGTTATCTTCATCTGGCCTAACTTTACTTGAATTGAGCCCATGGAATATTTGGGTGTATAATCTAAATTAAGCCCGAGGGGCCCTCTCTGCAAGAAGGAGATTTCTCTCTCCCTTCTTATTCTCTTCCTCACGATGAGGCATTCTCCTAGTCCTGTTCGGGTGGTATGCCCTGTGCAGGTCTACGGCCCGTCTCATTGAGTAGGAGCCTTCTCCTCTTTCTTCGAGAGATCTTGCGGAGGTCTGATGTCGGGAATAAGTCTGATGATGGGTGAAAGTCTGACGTCGGGTAGAAAAAGTTCGTCAACGGGCATAAGTCCAACGACAGACAGAAATTCAAGGTCAGGGAGAAGCCCGAAGAAATTCCGGCGATGGGTAATAATCCGACGACGAGTGAAATTTTGGTGTCGGGTATAAGTCCGGCATCAGGTAGAAGACCAATGACGAGAGTTGAAATCCCACGGGGATAATTCTGTGTGAAAATATTCCAAGACGTAACATCAGGTAGACCACAACTCATATTTTCAGACTTCTGAAACTTTGACATCCAAAAATAGGGGGCAACTGAGACGTCATTAAAAAATTATGTTGATCGGGCACGAATCTCGATGAAAAATCAAGTTGGAAACTTCCAAAATTAAAATTGGGATCATCCAAACTCCGATTTCATCAAACTTATATTTGAACTGAACGTCTCAAGAATACGAACCCAACAACACAAAATTCGACTCAATCCGAGTCCAAATGAGTAGAAATCAAGTACCCGAAGCACTGTTGGAAGGTTTGAACCACAATTTTGATTACCAAACAGTTTCCAAACATTACGTGTTTATATTTGAATCGAGTGGTTCGACGAAACAAATCCAACGAGCCTAAGATCGTCAAAATCTAACTTCATTAAGACCTTCAAATATCTGACAAATGGTTCACAATCAAGGGATTCAATATTAGCTGTCCATTCAACCACTCCCCATTTATCCTTTATCTCTCACCTATTTACGGGTCATGCCACTCTAAAAATCTATAAAGAGACCCCTCATTTCTCTTGAGAGGGGGCTCCAAGCAAGAAGAGAAGAAGAGAAGAGAATGAAGAAGAGAAGGAAGAAGCTCCTCCTTGACCACCGCCTAAGTTCCATCGGACCACCGCTTGAGTTCCACAGGACCACCGCCAGACCACCACTTGAGGCCCTCACCTCCGCCGGACCACCACTGGAGGCCCTCACCTACGCCGAACCATTGCCTGACATCATTGCTTCGGCTTACCACCATTTGAGGCCCTGAGCTCCGTCGGACCACCATTTGAGGCCGTCACCTCCGCCGGACAACCCGCATAACATCGTTGCTCCGCCCAACCATCACCTGAGGTCCTAAGCTTTGCCGGACCACCAATTGAGGCCCTGAGCTCCGCCGGACTACCACTTGAGGCCCTCACCTCTGCCAGACCACCGCTTGACATCATTGCTCCACCGGATCACCACATGAGGCCCTGAGCTTCGCCGGACCACCACTTGAGGCCCTAGGTTATGCCGTACCACTACATGAGGCCCAGACCTCTCCCAGACTAGCACGTGACACCTGGACTTCTACCGGACCACCACCTGAGGCCCGGATTTCCGCCGGACCACCACCTGATGCTCGGACTTTTGTCGGACCACCACCTAACATCCGGACTTCTGCTGGACTACCACCTGAGGCCCGAACTTCTGACAAACCACCACATGAGGTCCGAACTTCTGTCAGGCCACCACTTGATGCTTAGAGTTCTACAAGAGTACTGCCATACTACAATAGACTTTTGGACCTCTCTCTACTGCCAACTATGGTCCTTCCGACCTCCGTCACCTACTACGGTCCTTCCGACCTATATCTCCAAACAACGGTCTTTCTGATCTCGTTCTCCTGCCGACCTACATTGACGGACAATGATCTTTCTGACTCCGGTCTCCTGCCTACTATATTCTTTCTGATCTCTATCCTATCAATTATGGTCATGCCGACCAAACAAACATGTCTATGATGATTATTGTAACTCCCACCATGTAATGCGCTCTATATGATGTACATTTGTGACATCAAGCCAAGGCCTTCTCCCAAGAAAGAGTCTCATTTGTAATCGACTGTAAATATTAGTAGATTCATTCAAACTGGGCCATGCCCCAGGGTTCTACGTAAAAATTATGGTGTCTCTTATGAACGCTACACGCTCTCTCTTATCTAATTGCGTGCTGGATCTTTGTGCAATGCTAAAACATTAAACTTTATATTTCTCTACCGCTGCAAATATTCAAGGACGCAACAGTTATATTACAATAGTGTTGTATTGTTTGGTGTAAAATAAAAGTTAGGGGATTTGCATACATAGCATTTATATATTTAATATATAAAATTTTCTATTTATCAAATATAATATTCCATTAATATAGGTAATGCAAATATAATACTTAGTTAATAGAGATTAAATGACAGAGATGAAGGGTGATGGAGACGAAGTCATCATGGATTGAAGGCAAAGTAACCGTGGAATGATTCTTTAGGTAATTTGTCCCCCTCTATCTATTTTTTGTCTTTATTACAAGGCTTTTTAGGTAATTGCCCAACTAAAAATTTTAAAATAGTATAAATCTTTAAGCAATTATCTCCAACATAATTAAAAACATTGTGTAGAGTTGATATTGCTAGAAAACGATGAACCAAATACAAAGAGAAATAGTAAAAAGAATTTATCATTTTATTTATTAATTTGAATTCAAAAAATATCCTTACAACCAAAATTTGTTTCGAGGACACTTCCCCTGAAAACCCCTGCAGGGGCACTGCCCCTTGACCCAACGACCTAATCGATCAGGTCGAGCCCAGCTAGGAAGCACTGCCTCCTTGGACCCCAGCATATCTGTGAAACATACGACTCATTTTCTTGGTTGTTGTTGACTTATTTTCTTGTAGTGAAGGGTCGAGCCAAATTTGAGGCAACACCAACAGTTACTTATAATGTCTGACCCCACGTAAATATTAAGGCTGGTTCCGCCCCTGAGGACAATGGAGTTAGCTGGCAAAGGACGATATGATTGGTGGTGACCAACAACATAAGAAAGGCGATGTAGACAAAGTCTGGCAAAGGGCCGCAAAGATGAGATCGATTAATGTAGAATTAAGGTGACGAAAGGTGGTGGGATTAGTTTGTGAAGGGTAATAAGACTAGTCGTGATAGGTAGCATATGAAGAATAATGAAATCTTACAGAAAAGAGGTGATGAGAGCGAAAACATGGTGACAAGATTATAATGGGAGTTAATATTTTTTATTCTATTTAATTTTTTGAGTTTTATATATTTAAATAGTAAAATTTAAATGTTAAATTAAATATGTAAATCATATAGTTTTATATATAATTTTTTTAATAAAATTATAACATAAAATGAAATAATTAAGAATTATAACCATATAAAATCTAGAATTGATCCCGGTTCAAATCTGTTCAGATAGATTACCAACCATTTGACAATATTATTTATCTTCAGACTATGAGGTGGTTGGAGAGTTGGAACTCCTAAAAATGTCGGGTTCAGTTTTTGGTACTCTACCTAAATTGGGCCGATAGAATAGCAGATCCAGCCCAAACAAAATCTATAGTAGGCCTCTCGGTTGCGGCAAAGCCCAACCACAAGCCTCAACAACGGGGGCTAAAATGTTTTAGAAAAAAATTGCTGAAATTTTAATGGTATTTTTTAGATCAGTTTACTTTGAAATTTTAATTTAATTTTCTAAAAATGTATTTATTTAGTTTTTTTTTGGACTAAAAAATATATTTATTTAGTTGAATTCATAACTATAAAGAACATAAATTAGAGGAAAAAACCGTGAAAAAATATCATACTTAAAAGGTTTGGTTCAGAACAATTTTTGACAATTACTTTTTTGTTATTTTGGATAATATTTTGTGCTAGAAAGATGTCGAAAATAATAAGAAAATTGTCTCAAATGAAACCTCAGTGTAAAAAAAAATGAATGACACCTATTTAAAGGTTTTAACTCTATATGATAAATAAGAAATACATGAAAAATTTTAATAACTTCTTATTATATAATTATAAATGACGAGTGAGTAAGGCCCAATCTAAGTCTTGGCAAGTTCAATATAGTCTTATTGAGTTCGACATGACTCGAGTGAGTTTGCTATCTCCATCTGTCTCATTCCACTAAATTGTCTTTAATTGGACCAACTTCACTTGAATTGAGCCCTTGAAACATTTGGGTGTATAATCCTAACTTTTTTTTATCACAACTCATAGTGAGAAATCACTCTCGAGAGAAGAGTAGAATATAAGATTTCAATTACTTGTAACAAAATAATAAATAATAATACTAAGTCTATATTAATTTTCAGAAGTTATATGTTATTGAAATTCTTTTTAATTGATTGTTTCTTTTTTAGGAATGCAATGTAAAAGAAATGCAACGTAAAATGAATGCTTTGGAGTTGTTTGTATAAGTGTAAGATAAATGCGTGACTTTACTTTTCTTTGTTTGATTTGAAGTAAAGTGAATGCAATGTAAAATGCAAAAATATTGTGGCCGAGGTGGCCTGTAGTGGCGATCGACGGCTGGTTGGCAGCTAACTACAGTGGCTGGTGGTGGTAGCAGTCTGTGGGGACGATGATGACTGAGAAGGGTGGTGGTTAGCAGTGATAGTAATAGGTGGTGACCGATTGATCGTGGGGGTAATTGGTGGTGGTGGAAATAACAACGTGTTTGCAGTGTATAAACGATGGTTCCATTCTTAATTTAGAAACATTCCAACAAAGTTCACTTAATTTCCATGATGCTCTTTGTGAATAAAACTCTCTATAATCTTTGTAATTGAGGTCTTACTTTTAAGTTAGGAACATTCCATCAAAGTTGTTTGTTTAACTTATTTTTTAAATGTCTTAACAATATTTTAGTTTAAAACTGAGGCCTCAAATTTCTCTTGATTTAATGTAAATGCTGACTCTAATTTCTAAGTTTTTTTCTTCATATTTATCTCTCATTTTAATTAAGAATTGCTAACTTCTTGATGTATGATAACTAGGCTAAGCAAGTTTCTATATTACATGAGTAATTAATAACACTAGTAATATGTTTAACTTATTCCCTAAATGATAGATGTGTAATAAATTGATTAAGGAAGGTGGTGGCAATAAATTTGAGAAACAAAATGTTCCTCAAGGCATGATTAATGGTTGCTTATCTCATATAATGTTCAAGCTCTTAATTTCCTCTTTTTTATGTGATTGATTACCTCTAGTGTATACATATTAACGAGTTTGATTTCTCTCAATGTCTATAAAAGTATGTGTATACCCAACTTAAGCATCCATAAGTTTGTTGTCCTCTTGAAAAATTTAACATAAGTAGTGAGTTGCTATCTTTGTCTTTTCAGTCCATTGAGTTGTCTTGAATTGGGCCCACAATGCTGAGCATTGACAATTTGATATCGATCAACTATGATTATGGGGAGAGATTATTCTGTGCGGACGCCGAACGCAGATCACAATCCGGAGACCAATCAGAATGCACCACGTCATCAGTATCGAGCGGTGCCGAGCAAGTGGTGACGTGACACATTTTGGTTGGTTTCTGGATGGCGTTCAGTGTCTGCACATAAGCTGATTATTGGGTGATGTTGGTCAATAAATATCTAGTATTGTGGACATTGGTGAATGTTGATCAATAATAAATGATAAGTAATGTTGATCAGTGACCTTGGGTAACAATGATCAACATACATTTAGAATTATAAGCCAAAGAGCATTAATAAAGGCTAACATCATGAATCAATGTCAATTAATGACTAGGTTAGATTGATAAATAATGATTGTGATGTTGATGGTGGATTGAGGTATTGTAAAATTGAAAAAATACATGTAGGGACATATAAGCATGCGTTTAAGACTTTTGTTGAGGTTATTGATCAATTTTAAGGAGGTCTGTGATTTTAAAGATGGTAAGACTTACGAGTGTAAATTTGTTTTGTGGACTTAGGCTTCGTTTGGGACAATTTTTTTCCTGCTTTTTAAACCGGCTTTTTAGCGTAAAAATTTAAATTTTGGTACTAGAAAGTCACTTTAAGAAGCAGTAAGAAAGCCATCCCAAACGAAATCTTAGTCTTCATTTGAGACAGCTTTCTAACTATTTTTTAAAGCAAATTTTTAGTAAAAAATTGCTAATTTAAAAAAAAAATTGTACTTAAAAATTGTTTTAAAAGCAGTATAAAAGTTGTTCCAAACGAAACCTTAGTTAAGGGATGAGGGCTCGAGTAAGGTTGTTTGATAACTTTGTCAAGAACTTGGAAGTGGTAATTAAGATTTATGGTGTTTTAGATGAAGATTGGAGACTTATGGAGGGATTGTAGTAGCATAAGCACATATAGATGAGATGTAGATTGACGGAAAATTATTATGTCCGGTGTCCGGATTTGTGTGGACACCAATTCAGATGCACCACATCACCCAGATATACTTGAGGTACAGTATATTCAAGTGACGTGGCGCGTCTAAATTGATGTCCCGTCGGTTGGGTGAGACGGGTCGGTCGGGTGACAGAAAAATTATTAGGTGCGGAGTGCAGACGGGGTGAGAACCGTCTGCACAGACACAGAGTACCGAGCGGTACCCAGCGGTACCGAGTGGTACCGAACGATACCGAACACTGTTTTATACTAGTGTGCAGACGATTCTCCTGTCCTTACTCCGTACATAATAATTTCTGGTCGGGTGAGACGGGACATAACAATTCGCCCAGATTGACATAGAGACTTTCCTGCACGAGTTCCACTCCGACTCAGAGCACCCAAAGGCGCCATGAGCCCTACTCTCAGTGCTCTAGGGTGAGCTCCTCACCCCTCCACCCCCGATGCATCGGAACCTCTCCGTCGTTCGCCTACTCTTCTCCTCTCCTGCCGCCGCATTTCTCCTCTCTCCTCGCTGCTCTCTACCCTTTCTCCTCCGTTCTCTCTCCTCTAATCCTCACCCACCTCCCTCTGCCCCCCGCCGCCGCCTTCCCCCCTCCTCCGTCTCCCCTTCCCTCTCTCCCCTCCTCAAAGAAGACGCCATCGCCACCCTCTCCTCCCTCTGGATATCCAGCTTCCGCAATCCCTCTTCTACAATCACTTCTCTCTCCGACCACCTCACCCGACCCGAACTTTGGATTTTGTCCTATCAAAAGGTCTACGCCGACGAGACCGGCTCATACCTCCCCAAATCCTCCATCTCCCACACTGCTCTCGATGACATCCTAGTCCTCCGCAACGCCGTTCTTGACGGTCGTTTCCGCTGGGGAGCCCGCCTCGAGTTCTTTATCCGTTCCCCACGCGACAAGACTGATCTTTCCTCCCTCTCCAAGCGCAAGATTCGTGCCCTCCTCACTAACCCCCAACCTTCCCCTTTCCAGGACCGAATCGTACAGGAAGTTCTTCTTTTTCTTCTCGAACCCGTCTTTGAGGCGAGGTTCTCGCAGAAATCATACGCCTTTCGCCCTGGCCGCACTGCCCACACCGTCGTTCGCACCATTCGCCGTAGCTTTGCTGGGTATCTATGGTATTTGAAGGGTGATCTTAGTACGATTCTGGATGGCGTCAAGCCTGGATTGGTTCTCAGCGCTCTCATTCGGGAGGTTAGGGATAGAAAGATTGTTGATTTGATCAAGTCAGCGCTTGTGACTCCTGTGATTACAGGCAATCCTGCCGAGGATGAAGCGAAGAAGAAGAAGAAGAAACGCAAGTATCAGAAAAAGCGTGTTTTGGCAGAGGATGAACCGAAGCCTGATCCATACTGGCTCCAATCCTTCTTTGGTT
This sequence comes from Dendrobium officinale, assembly GCA_019514585.1. Classification (NCBI taxonomy): domain Eukaryota; kingdom Viridiplantae; phylum Streptophyta; class Magnoliopsida; order Asparagales; family Orchidaceae; genus Dendrobium; species Dendrobium officinale. The sequence continues at coordinate 6,426,457 of CM033685.1, read as the reverse complement.
TTGCACCAGCGGAGGCCGACAAGTATCCCAACTGGGGCCATTGCGGGGTTCTCAGTCCCTTGCTCGCAAATATTTGTCTTGATGAATTGGATAAGTGGATGGAGGGCAAAATCAAGGACTTTTATAAGCCATCTAAGGCTGATGTTATTTGGACAGGGGAGGAGGGAGACATAGAGCAAGGGAACACCTCGTGGCCAGAGTTTGTGCCGACAAGTGGGCCGGACAAGACGAGGAAGATGGACTATATTAGGTTTGGAGGGCACATTTTGGTTGGTGTGAGAGGTCCTCGTGCTGATGCTGCTGAATTGAGAAAGCAACTTATTCAGTTTTGTGATCACAGATTTCAGCTTAAATTGGATAATGAGAGTGTTCCAATTGAGCATATTACTAAGGGGATCATGTTTCTTGACCATGTGTTGTGCCGCCGGGTTGTGTATCCTACTCTCAGGTATACTGCAACTGGAGGTAAGATCATTAGTGAGAAGGGTGTGGGCACACTATTGTCAGTGACTGCAAGTTTGAAGCAGTGCATAAAGCAGTTCAGGAAACTAGAATTCTTGAAGGGTGACAGAGACCCAGATCCTCAGCCTTGCTTTCGAATGTTCCATGCTACTCAGGCACACACTAATGCACAGATGAACAAGTTCTTATCAACAATGGTGGAATGGTATCGGTATGCCGATAACCGCAAAAAAGTTGTCAACTTTTGTTCTTATATTATCAGGGGATCCTTGGCAAAGCTCTATGCTGCTAAATACAAGCTTCGATCAAGAGCTAAAGTGTACAAGATTGGTGCAAGGAATCTTCAACGGCCATTGAAGGATAAGAAGGGGCAGTCACCAGAGTACAACGAGTTAATGAGGATGGGCCTTGTGGATTCTATTGAGGGACTTCAGTACACGAGAATGTCCCTTGTACCAGAGACAGATTACACACCATTTCCAAGCAGATGGAAGCCAGATCATGAGAATTTTTTATTAGAGTATATCAAGCTTGAGGACCGGAAGACTCTTGATGACCAAAGGAAATGCATTAGGGAAGAGGGGCTCATAACCCCTCAGGAATACGTTTCAATGCTTGTGTGGAATTACAAGAAGAATGCTGTAATGTTACCTCCATTAGGAGAAAATGATGCCCAGAAAGCTAAGGAAGAGCTGTTGGGCTTAACTCATGACTCTGAAAATAGGATAGGTGATGATGATGTGAGTGGACATATCTTGCAGGCTGCGCAGATGTGAGAATTAAGGGTTAAATGTTCGAGCAAAGTCGTATGGAAGGATTCGGTTGCAAGTCACTTTGCAAGTAGCGAAGCCAATAGATGTATGTGCCCATGTAATTTATCTATGATGCACTGTTAATTTATGTGCCATAGTCAAAATTTTGCTTATTCCTTCTAGTCTTATTTTATCCTGACATCCATAGATGAAATCCATGCTGCGTTCTTTATTTGACAAATCTTCTGTATCAAATATTATTTGCTTATTCGTTAGTCTTAGTTTATCTCCTTAAATGGTAGATTATTCGGTTGCAGATTTATATTTGAAAGAAGTAGTTTGGAACATTATTTAAAATTGCGTATTCGGGTATTGAGGCGTTTTTCATTCGTGAGGCGAGGCGTAAGCCTCAAGGCGTTTTGAGGCGTAAGCTTCAAAATCAAAAGATTGCGTAGACATAAAATGATAAATTTTTTATATACTAATGAGTGAATAATATAAAACATAAAAAAACATAAGATATGAAGTGAAATCAAAATATCCCAATAATAAGATAACATGAAATATAGTTCAACTCAAAATTCTATCTTTCCCAAATCCCACTATTCTTTTCATTAACATATAATTCAAATTTTCAAAAATAAATAGCAATGACATATCACATAAGAACTCATAAGAGTCATTAGCACTGTCATCACTAAGGGGTTCTTCATTTGAATCATCATTATGATGAACTGCTCTCTCCCCTTCCTCCTCTCCTATAGAGTCCAATGTCGGGCATTTACTTCAAGATTTATGTTAGTTTTAATATATATAGCGTGAGGCGTAAGCCTCATGCCAGTGAGGCGAGGAGGGCCGCAAGGCGGGCCTCAACCAAGTTGAGGCGCAAGCCTCATAAAAAAACTCGAGGCGTAAGCATCGAGGCGTTTTTTACTGAAATTGCACAAAGGTGGGCCTCAAGGCGAGCCTCATATTGCGCAATTTTAAACCATGGTTTGGAATCCAAAACTGTAGAATCACTGCTTTGATAGTTTTTTTTTATCCAGAATTTTATGTGGTGAAATTGATTTTTTTTTTTTCCATTTTGTGAGCTTTTTAACACAACCATATTTTAGTTAGTTGTGATTCATATAAATTTCAGTATTAATCTAAATTGACTATGGGGAAATGCATTTTTATGTGGGTTGCAGGCTGCTTATTAATTTCAATTGTATGTGTAGAAAAGAAGACGTGATTAGAAAAACTTAGATTTTTCATTCTTTCAATGACTATTTATACACAATGCTATATAGAATTAAAAAGAAAATAAATAAGTAGAATGGAGAACATTTGGGGTTGTACTGACTATCGGTGCGCTCTGGTTCGTACATTGCCTATCATTCATGTCATTCTCGGGATGATCCATCAAAACTCACAACACACAAACACCAACTGATACATGCACATGAATAACAAAACAAAATGAATGCATAATACTACGTAAAACCTCCTCACGTGACTACAGATCAGTTCTGATAGCTTTGTTTACAATTTATTTCTCCAAACAAAGCTCTGATTCCAAGAGAACTATCACACCCAACCCAATATGACCCACAGATATAGGTCACATTGTATTGGATGGTGACAAAACAAAGATGAAACCGCAATACCAAGATCTTTTATTTGAAGAAATATCATATTTCTTTTTGAATAATAGACATCAGAGCTTCTAATTTTTCTACTAAACATAAATTTACTCATTCACATATTTTTTTTCTTTCATTTTATCTATAAAAGTATATATTATAGATTCTTGTTATCACAATCCTTGACAACGGACAGACATAGTGCATGAATACAAAAATATAAGGTATGTTGAAAAATGTAAAACAAAAAATTAGAAAATGGTAACTTTGTACCAGTTAGTCTAAGAAAATTAGTCTTATCTACTCAATCGATCCTTTACCCCTGCCCTGACTTGAAAATGAAGTGTAGAACATAGAATGAGTTAATACAGCTCAGCAGAGTATATTATTTAAATCATTTTTTAATAATTTTGAAGCTAAGAACTTAAAATAAAATAGTTATTACAAGCTTAATAGCAAACTTACAATAGAGTAGTGTCATAACAATGTAGGGTTTTACAAATAACTAAGCAGGTTATCGAATATGAAGCATAATATGTTGAGCAAAATATAAATAAACATATAGGGCAGAGCAAAAAGTAACAGAACTCTAGTCTTTGTCTCCCATTTAGAACTCCAAAACTTTTATGCCTCTCATTTAGAACTCCTGGCCCTCAGGTCTATCAGTGCTCTCAACCCTTTCAGAATTTTCGCAACAGAACAATGAAGATATATATATGTATAATAAAGCTCCCTCCAAACTCCTCAGATGTAGACGAAATATCATCCAAAGATTTACAATATATAAATCATGCCACATAACAATACAGTTAAGCAGTTAAACTTAAATTGGGTTATTTATAGAATTTTAGAGATTTACCCCTAGATAGCATTTTAGAAATCAAACCCAGTACATTATACCAAAATTTCATTGACTCATAATTTTATCAAATTATCAGAGATTGTATAGAATTACATTTCAGATGTTTAATTGTTCTACATTGCTATTTTTTAGTGCTTGAATATTTTTCTATAGTCTTAGAAAAACAGTATTTCAAAAAAACCCAACATAAATTTTACAGAAAATATATAAATGTATATAACTACGTTATCGAAAGCATACTAGAAGTTACAGTATGAAAATTTCTCTGTTTAAAAGTTATCTCAGTTTAAGCATAAAAAATATATATTTAATTAGAAAAATCTCAAAACAGTCGAATTATTAAGAACTAAGAATAGCAAAATGCAACATACCTCGAGCCGGATAACTTCAATACTGTGCCATTAGTTGAAAACCACTTGAAGCGCCTCAAAACATAATTTATCTCTCTAGGATTCTCTCCCTTTCTCTTGCTAGGGAGCAACTCAAATGAAATGCATCAAATGGAATTATGGATTTGGATATTTTAAATATTAAAATTTGGCCTAGAGTCATTGCGCGCTCCTAGACATTTGAAAATAAGATTTGGAAGGATGCTATGACAGGAGATGAATGCTTTGAAAAAAAATCACACTTCGAAGATCATTGAACAATCAAAACGGAAAAAAATAGTATAAAGCAAATGAATATTTTCTATAAAATATAGATTAAAATGTAAATGAAACTCTGGAACGATATCAAGGGAGATTGGTAGTTAAGTGTTATACTCAATTTTATGGAATTGACTATCAGAAAGGTTTGCTCCTGTTGTGAAAATGAATATAATACGCATTTTAATTTTACTTGCAGCTAATCCTGGATGGTCAATGTAACATTATGATGGAAAGAATATTTTCCTACATGGTGATGTTGAAGAACTCTATATGGATCCATCACCTAGATTTAATAGTTCTTTTACAGAGAACAATTCTGTAAACTAAAAAAGGTTTTATATGGCCTTAAACAATCTCTTAGATCATGGTTTGGTAGATTCATAAAAGCCATAAATGAAGATGAATATAAACAAAATCAAGGAGAACATATTATCTTCATAATCCATCGACTGATGATAAAATCTCAATTCTTATTATATATATATTAACAATATAATTACAAGAAGTGATGATATTAGAGAAATGAGTCTCTCGGACAGAAGCTTATTGAAGAATTTGTGATCACACAGTTGAGAAAATTCAATTAGTTCTTAAAAATAGAAGATGCTCAATTAGAATAAGAAATTATATATATATATATATATATATGATGAATTTATTGAAAGAAATAAAAATGATTGATTGCAAATCTTATGAAACCTCAACCGAATCAACAAAGAAATTTGACACAGATGAGGAAGAAAACTAAATTAATATGGGATAATATTAAAGATTAGTTGAAAAAAAATTATCTATATATCTCACACCTATCTACGCATTGCATTTGCAGTCCATATATAAAGTTTTGATGCATGTTGATTTTTATGATTTATAAACTGAGAATTAAAATTATTTCATTGCAATTATGCATAATCAATAGTTTTTTATATTTCACTTATATCTGTTAGCTGAAGTTCAATTTCTCTATTTGATTTATTCCTACTGGTTCTCAAAATTGGCAATCTTAATGGATTATAATGTTGTAAACCGATAAGCATGGTTCAAACAAATTCAAAGCCTTTGAAGTTCCCTCAGCAGTGATATTGTTTAACTAATTACGGCACATTATGTTTTTTATCTCTAGGATACAATATTACTAAGCTTTAGAGCAGTGCGTAATCAACTTTCACAATAGCACATACATGCATACTTGTATAAAATCATGCGTACATATTTTTTGTACTGGCAAGCTTATCTTGTTTTAAATACATACATTTACTTGTACATACATTCATTTATATATATGCATGCCGGCATGGTGGCATATCCATCTATATGCATGACTATGACTTTTGAAATGCCTTTTTCTCACATTGTGATGATCATGATCTCTGAATGCATCTGACAAATTTATTTATTTGTGTGTTGCTATGCTATTAATTATTTGCTTGATATAGGACAATGCATCGATTCGTAGATATTGAAGAATGCGAATGCAATTATCTTATTTCTTTTGGCTTGCTGTTGTAATTCGCTGATTTTATGTTTATTGGTTCATTTAGTGCTAGCGAATGGCTAAACAGTGTCCCTTTAAGTGGCAGTTTATCTGCAAAAACTGAACTTCTCACATACTGTTATGTACTTATGTTCCGAGATTTTTGTTTGCGTTGTGTTAGGCCAGTTTGGGTGGAACCTGCCTAGCAAAGGCCGGTTCGATTCCATAGAAAGCGGACTAATGCCGCCTCCTCTAATATTGCCGCCCAAAGCATGGGTTGGGTTTGGTGGCAATGCATGGGAGGGAGTTTTGAATTAGAAATTTAATATATTAATTAGGCATGAGATGTTAGGGTTAGGGTTATGCTTATTATTGTATTCTGTTAGACCAGTCCATACGGGACCGGCCCAGGCGGAATCGAGGCGGAGACGTTCGCCTCTCCTATACGTCGATCGCACCGCAAGCGCCAACCGGGCTGATTTAGGAAGGATTTTTTAGAAAGTTTAGAAGGGAATTTGAATGTAGGGACTATTTAGGGATTTCCTTTAGATTTGTGCATTAAATACTTTGTTTTTCTAGGGTTTGGGCAGCTTGAATTTGGCTGAAATTTGAGATACTTCTAGATTTAAGTTTTCCTTTGGGCTCTAGTGGCATCTAGAGATTTGGAGAGATCGATCCTCCTCTCGAATAGAGGTTTACTTGTATCTTGTTGTTTTCTTCCGTTATACTTGATTTTTGCATTAAAATTATTATTTTTATGGTTTTCTTTTGGAGTTTGGAAGAGTTTTCCCTTTGATTTTTCTGAAATTGATAGGATTTACTTGAAATCTACAAGTGTTTTCTATCATATTCTCTTGGAGTTCTCTTGGGGGTGTTGAGCTATTCATCGTCTAGAGATTGGGAGAGAAAGATCCTCCTCTTGAATTGAGGATCAATTGTATCTTGCTTTTATTTCTTCCGTTAGTTTGATTTCTTCAATAAAAATTATTGTTTTACTCGTTTTCAATTGGATTTGGGGAGTTTTCCCGCTGTTTTCGTCAATTTTTTTAAGGATTACTTGAGATCTTCTAAGTATTTTCTATCATGTTGATACCTGGTACTCTTGCTGGATGGTGAGCTCACACTTACCGATAGGAAAAATGTTATAAGTCCGATTTTTTGCTTCTAAATTGCTGTGATTTTTCGCTCCTTGCTGATAAACTGATCTCAGAAGATCTAATCTGTGTTAAAGGAACTAATGCATTTAATATTAATGTCTTTAACAAACTGATCTATCAGTGAATAGAACAGCTTTTGAAGGGATCATCAATACATGGCTACTCTATTGTTTGCAGAAAGTAAAGACTAAAGACTGGAAATGGGGGATTAATTAAGGTACTTTTTCTTTTTGATCTGGTATGTTGAGATTGATTATTTGTAATGAAGATGATATAGCCCTCAACCATACCTATAGAGAGTTGGTTTAAAACATTTATATTTCTTTTATCACAATTGTTAACTGTCTGCTGAAAATAGATCTGCATGGTTGCTAAAAAAAAAAAAAAAAAAAAAGAAAAAGATCTGTATGGTTGCTTGAGCTTGTGATGTCTCAGTTTTACATTTGGTCTATTCTTTGCCTTAAATATTCTCTCTGCTTCAAGTTTTAATACACGGTGAAGCCAATCTATTAGCTTTTAAATGTTCTTCATAACCTTATTCATCAAGTTCACTGGTAGAGCATTTAAGAGAATTGTCCTTGATATTTAGGCTTCGTTTGGGACAACTTTCATATTGCTTTCTAAAACAGTTTTCTAGTACAAAATTTTCTTGTAAAAGCCGTCCCAAATGAAGCCTTAGGTTTCGTTTGGGACGGCTTTCTTGCTGCTTCTTAAAGTAGCTTTTTAGTACAAAATTTTATTTTTTTTTACTAGAAAAGTTTAAGAAGCAGTAAAAAAATAGTCCCAAATGAAACATTAATTTAACTTATGTTTTATTTGGGATGTCTTTCTTACTGCTTCTTAAAACAAATTTTCAGTACTAAAAAATTACTTTAAGAAGTAGTAAGAAAGTCGTCCCAAACAAAGCCTTAATCTGTTGTGTTGTTGATAATTTTCTATTTTCTTGCTTCAAAGCATTTTTTTGTGATGCCGTATGAGTTCAGAATATTTTCCTTGTTGCCTTTACGAGTGCTCAAATATAAGATTGGAAAAGCTGGAAAGTCCGAAGGATCTTTCTTGAAACAAAGTAGAGAGTTTGGCTACCCCTGAGTGTAAGCCTTTGCAGAGGCAGCAATGGCGAGGATGAGAAAGTAGAAATGTTGATAAGCAGGTTAATAATACTTCATGACTGTTGTATACCTTGTTTCAGACATGATCAGCAGGTTATGTAATGATTTACTTCTGAAGAAAGAGGATACATTACTGTTGCAGTAACACTATGATGCCCAGAAAACTACCTAAAAGAGATCTTTGGTGCCATTGGATGATACTTGATGCAGAATACAGCCATCAGACTTGTCATCACAACCAATTTTGAATAAGATCAAACCCCAAATCATGTAAGTAACACTTTTATGTAGTTGATTTTTTCATGCTGTGTTTTATATGAAAAAGCTCACCTACACCCCCTCTGTTCTCTTTTTGATTACTTGCTTTCTATTTCCTTGAAATGACAACATTTCTTATAATTAGAGGATGCTCATATGACATTTACACATGTATATATAATGAACTTTGCAAGTAATCAAAGTTTCCTCCTTTCTCTTTGCTGCTGGCCTCCTTACCCTCGTATTGCACCAGTATAATTAACTTCAATGTCCCCTACAATGACAATGGCCTTCTTATAGTACTGTTGGTTCAATTTGTCCTCTTCTGTTTAGCTAAGGGTAGGTTGAAGTAGGGGTGTCAATATTTGACACGACTCGAAAACTCGACTCAAACCCAACCCGAAAATTCCAGGTTAGGGTCAACCCGAACATGAACGGGTCAGGTTCGAGTTCAACAATTCGACCCGTTTCAAAAATTGGATCGGGTTTGGGGCAACCCTCTGATTTGAAATTGACCAGAAAATTCGAGATTGCCCCATTTTTTACCTGAAAAGCGGAGATTGACCCATTTTTTGACCCGAAAACTAACAAATTTTTCATGGTCTCGAGTCATTCTGGTCGTGTTGGGTTGACCCGACCCGAAGCGGGTCGGGTATGAAAAACTGACTTGTTTGCAAAAACGGGTCGGGTTCGGGTTGACCTGAATAGTGCCTGGTCAATTTCGGGTTTGACCTGAACTCGACCCGTGACCCAAAATTGACACCCCTAGGTTGAAGGTAACTAAGAGTAGTCAAGATGATCTTTCTCTTCTCTTGGAGGTGGAGGTGTCATAATTTTGAGATGCCAATACAGAATGATAGCGGGTGAGAGACATCATATAAATATCATAGAGGTGATTGTGAATGATTAGAACGCTTGTCTTTTAAGTTGCTAAAATACGATCTAAAAGTAACATATGAAGGTTCTGGAAGGCATTAAAAGATAACGATAGTACTTTTCAACCCTAAAGGCAGTGTCGTTATTTTGGAGGGATTATTCTATGTAGTGTTTGAATGCTTATGGAGTCCAATTCGGACGTGCCACATCATCCAATGCACTGTGCACTAGATAAAAGAGGCGTGTCTGGATTGACGTCCAGACACCGCACGTAATAATTGTTCATCATATTGGGCGTAGGAAGGTCGTGGAGGCCACTTTTTAACACCTCATAGTAAAAGAATTTATTAAATTTGTATAATTATTATGTTTAATACTTAATAAATTATAATATATTCTATTTTGGGAAGAGTTTTACCTAATTAAAATATTTCTAAGTGTGAATGCATGACTGAAATCAGCTTAGGAATAAAACAATAATTTCAAGTGTGAAAGCATTGAAAGAGATTTTTTTTTTAAAAAAAGGAAGCGCGCACCATTGATATGATGCACAAATAAAATATAAATATTGACATAATTTAATGAGCAAGTTGGTTGTTATATTTGATTGTTGTTATATCACTCATTATTTACAAATAAAGTGACAAAAACAAAGGAGAAAGTTTCAATTTGTTAATGATTCTTAACAATGATGTTTAATTGACAAATTCATATGTAATTCCAAAATACAGAGCAAAAAACAGACAAAATGGTCACAAGTTTTAAAACTTTGGATAATTCCAAGAAGTTGGTATGCAATTATTAGAATTTAAGAGAGTTTATTTCATTTTGTGAACATATTGGAGTGCAAAAAAGTTTTGCAAAATTATATAAATGATATTGTAATTTTTAGTTTGTCAGAATTTTTTCATTTGGTGAAATGAAAATTTAAAATCTTGAGGTATTTATTTGCAAAAAAGGTTTAAGATTAAACATTCTCGAGTTTTTTTTTTTTTTTAATTTTATTTTTAAACATGCTTGAGTTGAATCACCTTCCATTGAATGATCTTGAAGGAAATTATGGTAAGGATAAAATAGGAATTCACAAGTCCTTATATAGGGTTCTAACTTCTAAGATAGATTATGTTTCACTTTGTGTTTTTTAAATCGGTGATTTTCACGACGGTTAAGATAAAGAGTTTAAGGTCTTAATTTTGTACGAGGATACAACAGAAAATAATAATAATAATAATAATAATAATAAAAGAAAGTTGCTGAATTTACTGACCATTTATGTGAAAAATCCAGAAAAAAAATTTAATCATGGGGCTTAGCCCAGTCATATGATTTCACTATTGTATGTCGCATGTTTTAAATGATGACCTTCATCATAATTAGAGAAAATGATGATATATTCTATAATGGGAGTTAGACGAGATTTGAGACATTTGAGTTATCTTTGAGAAAACATTTGTACTATGTTTAGCAATTTACTTTTGAGAATAGGATATCATAGACTATGAAATCAAGTATAAATCTTGGCATTGATCTTAAGAGTTAGAGCTGGTTTTAATGACGTGCATTGATTTTATAGGCAATAGCTTGCTTAATACTCTTAGTGACGATGGGTGACAAAATCAATGGAAATTGACAATCGAGTTATGATGGATAGGAAATTGAAGTCAGGTAGGCTGTTAAGAGGCCATAGTCATGCAACGATAGTTGGAAAATTTTTGTTGGACGATCTTAATTGATTGGCAATAGTTAAGAGAAATCAAGCAATAAGCTCATTTATAATCAGATCATTTTTTGTGTCATTAGATTCGTAGAGATATTCAATTCAATTATAAATTTGCTAAATTTAAGTTAGAACAATCATAATTTTAATTCAAAACTTTTGTGGTTTAAATAATGCATTAAAATTCATATTTAATCAGATGGATTTACTCGTGGCGTATCAAGTTTTATTTAGGTTGGAATTTGTGAACTGACTTAAACCATAACAACTCGAGGTCCTATATAAGCGATACAATTTGAGTTATCTAATGTAAAAAGATTGATTATAAAAAAAAATATTTATTTATTTTAATATGGATGAACCAATTCAAATAAAATCATCACATCAATATAAAATTAGGCATAAACAATTCAAAACATGACTTGCTTACTTTCTAACTTAAAATTGAACACCAAATCAAATCAACAAAAGCTTCACTTTAGTTGGTTTAGCTTTAATTTTGTTATATCATGTTAATATGATATGATTTCAAATCATATTTGACTTTAAAGGAAATCATAGTGTGCCCACCAAGCAAAAGTAAATAATATATTATTAACATATGGTAGAAATGGTATATTTGATCTTCATATAAATATTTAATTCTTTCTTACTTTGATAAGGGGAATAACTTTTGGGGCTCTTTGATTGCAAGTATTCAAAATTCATGAGAGTTTTAAATGATTTATAAAATTAAATTAATATAATGAAAATTCACGAGATTATTTTTTAATATTTGATTGAAACTGATTACAAATAATTTTTTTTTTCAAGAAAAAAAAAGGATATATTAATAAGTATGAACAATACATCATAAGACCAAATAATGACCACATAGATTAAAATTAAAGCTAAAAAATTACAATAAATGATTGGGGCAAGCACTCTAAACGAAATCAAATTAAAAATCCCCCAGCCAATTGGACTCAGACCGCCCCTAGTTGCCAAGTTTAAGACCATCCAAGGAGGAAAAAAAATGGCCAAAAGACTAAAGAACCACCTAGGTTGCCAACCAAGCCATGACCGTCCAAGGGGATTGCAGGAAACCCGCTTCATCATTGTCCTAATAAAAAAACAATGCCGCAATAGAACCAAATTCAAGATTAACCAGCAAACCAAAACATAAAGACTCCAAAAAGAAAAGTTTTTTTTCTTTTTGGGTTTGTGTTTACTGTGCTTAACATTATTTTTGAAAAAACCAACATCCGCAACTTGGAGAAGACTTAAATCAAAATTGTCCTAAGTGACCAATTATAATTCCTAAATTTCCTCCCCTTCAGCTAAAGAAATGCCCTCCTCTAACCAATCGCATTGGCACCGAACATTATCCTTCGTTAGGTGGGCTAACATACCAGCATTGCAAATAAAAGAAATGGGCACTTCAACTAAGGGCTCCAAAGTAGCAATAAGAGAATTCTGGAGCTCAGACTTCCCATCTGAACCCCGAGCCTCCTCAGAACATAAGGAAACATAATCATCACCCAACACGTCCTCATCCTTATAATTAGTAGGACTAGCTATCAAGTTCATGCAACAGTTAATACATTCAAAGACTCACAAACAAGAAAAGAGGGCTCCACATCTTCACAACCGAAATGGAGACATTCAAGATAGAGAAGCCCACAGGTACCATAACCCTATCCAAAACATGAGACAGAGTGTCCAAACCATCCAAAGCACCTGCAAAAGCCATAGGTGCATCACCCATTTTAGGCACCACCACACAACCTATCTCAGAAACAGGCCGATATGCCTCACCATCAGTACAATTCAATTTTGAAGCATTAGGCAAATTAAAACCAATATTAATTACTTCATCGACAGAATTAGAAACAAAAGTGTCAACGCCAGCAACATTCTCGTCATCACCAATAGTGGGACACAATTTTAAAGCCCCTTCATTGGTATCACAAGAAATAATATTTTCCACCCTATCACCCTCACAGCTAACATTAACAGTCAACAGTTTAGAAGTTTAGAGACTACAAGAACAACATTAGGCGGGGTAGACTTAAGAGGCCGACAATTGCCACTCAAATGCCCTATACATTTACAAGAAGCACAAAAGTCTTGGAAAGCTTCCATCTAAATATGTTGAATATATCATAGATTCTTAGGACCCAACCAGACTTTATAAGGATATGATTTCGTGTTGTCAAGCTCAACTAGCACATGTGCTGTAGACGGTCAAGAACCCACGGAAGTAGCATTATCAGCCTTCAATAGCCAACCAAAAATCGAACCAAAAAGGATAAGGGGGGAGAACAAATGAGGCCAGAGATTGGGGAAAGAAACCCATATAGGGATTACAGACGACTCAACACCAACATCAACAAGAGGAGATCATTTGGTCAGCTTCATATAGCAATTATGAACTAAGTAAGAACGATGATGAAAAATCCTACAACAATCAAGGTCATTATTCAACTTGATCAAAATATGTTACTGATCAAGCAAGTAACAGAAACATCACCAGTGAGCTTAAGGATAAAAAAACCCTATGAATTGATTCCATAGAAGGGCGCTTAGAAGGAAAAAACCAATTAAGGAAAATTGAAAAGGAATCGCAAGGTCATTGATTTCTTCATCCAAAATCCAGAGCGATGACAAACCACGAAAAGAAGAAGGTTTTAGATTAGGAAATCTACCATCGGAGGAGCTCCTAGCAAGAGCGTCGAGAAAAGACTAAGATTTAAACAAACCATCTAAAAAATCAGGATCGCATAAACGTTTCCCCTCCATTCCGGCAAAAGAGGTTAGAGGACCCGAAACGAAACCAAAATGAAAAACAAAAATAACACAAAGAAGAAGAAAAGGGAAGATAAGACTTCCTTGGGAAAAGGAGATCGATGAACCGAGCGCTCTCTCCAGACGGGCGAGGAGTGTCGAGATCGCCCAGGTGAAAACCCTAGCAGCCAAGAGGAGTGAGTAGCTTGAATATTTATGTGAAATGTTTTGGCTATTTAATCTAATTACAAATAATCTAAATATAAGAAAAATGAACTTAGGGCTTTCACAAGGGGAGAACATCGTAACGTTTAGGAGTGTGGGTCTTCATTTTTTGTAAGGGAGGCATTATCAGAAAGGTGCAAGGTAAAGTAGTGTGAGGGTAGAAGATTGCTATCCTCATTTGTGAAGGGCGATGAAATTGTTATATTATATCATTTGATAATTAGCGGTAGGACAAAGGCAGACGAACTTTAATGATAATTTGATGATAGCAACTGAACGATGACAAATAGGTGTTGACAGTCAGATGATGACGGTTAGGCAATTACAATCAATCAATGACAATTAGATGACAGTATATGGACTACAACGATTATGCTATGATGGTTACGTTGGAATTTGTTAGGGGCAGATCCAACTTCTTTTTTCAGGGTGAGCAAAAAAATAAAAACTTTCCATCATTTGTTGACAGTGATCATCAACGTTAAATGTCAAAAATCTAGGTCCCTTTCATTTAAAGAATATGCATCTTTTTGTAATTATTGACTATGACATTTTAGTAAAGTTGTCCAAAACCTCAAAACACTTCATCGAAAAACTCACATTGATTCATTTGATCATGATTAATCTTTCAGCATTTAACTACCTTAATGATGTTTGAATTGAATGATCTTACTCTTGGATACCTCTTGTCCAACTTCTCGTTTAACAATAAAACAAACCTTTCCAAATAAACTAGTCCAAAGAAAGTAAAAAGTACTATTTAATTTTGATTAGAGACAAGAGAGAAAAGACAATAGGGGAATATTTAATTTTGATCTTTTCAATGTCCTTTTTAGCTGATAAAAACTTGTATGTTATCCCCGCTTGGATAATCAAGGATTTGGTCTTGTTAATACTCAAACGTTTAAAACTAATAAAAATTTCGTACCGCCGGCAATCTTTCCATGCCGTGACGAATGCAAAGACTAATCACTCTATTAAAAAAATAAACTTGATTATCATTTTAGTTAACTACTTTTCATTTTTAATAAATGATACGTCATCATAAAATTATCTTGATCGGGCACGAATCTCGATGCAAAATCAAGCCGGAAACTTCAAAAATTAATTATGGGATCATCTGAACACCAATTTTGGCAAACTTATAGTCGAACTGATCGTCTCGGAAATACGAACCCAACGACACCAAATTCAACTCAATCCGAGCCCAAATCAAGCACCCAAAGTGTTGTTGGAAATTTCATACCGCAATTTGAGTTACCAAACGTTCTTCAATTTTAACGAGCTTATAATCGAATCGAACGGCTCAACGAGACGAATCCAACGAGCCCAAGATCGCCGATTAAGACCTTCAAATGTCTGACGAACGGTGCACAATCAAGGGATTCAATATCAACCGTCCATTCGACCACTTCTTATTTGCCCCTGATTTCACACCAATTTATAAGCTATGCCACTCTAGAAAATCTATAAATAGACCCCTCATTTCTCATGAGGGGGGACCCAAGCAAAAAGCAAGAAGAAGAGGAGAAGAGAAGAGTAAGAGGGCAGAGACTCATCCTCGACCATCGCTGGAGTTCTTCCCGTCGTCAGAACGACGCCAGAATCCCGCCAGACGCCCGAGTGACGCCGGAACTCTGCTCGACTTTGTAACTGAATTTCAATTCAGAAGAAACTCATTGTAATCTGATCGTCCTAACTAGTTGGACGAATCAGCCTCTTGTATCTCAAACTACACTAGTGGAACTTTTCAACTGGGCGTGGCCCCGTGGTTTTTTCCATTTTCAGGATTTTCCACGTAAAAATCATGGTGTTCTTTTATCTTCTGTTTGTGTGTGCTAGATATTCGTACTACGCTCAGATGAAAATTTTTTAACTCTACCGCCGCGTATATTCTAGCCCGCAACAATAAAAATAATTGAATGAGAAAAAAAACATGTGGAAATATTTTTGCATTATTTACATTAGAATGGATTTAAATGCTTTGAATTTTTCTTTGATATTAATGTTGCTCTTGTTATCATATATAATCACTAATCTCAACCTAAATTTAAAGACATTATATGCTACTCTGATATAATTTACGTCATAATATTCTCATCTTTTTTTTTTCCCCAAATTAAATTATCAAAGATGGTTGAAATCGAAATCTTGATTGAAATGATTTAGTGGTTGCTATGATTGATACTAGAAAAAATAATTTTGAGCCTAATTTGAGTTGGGATTGAAGATCATAATATTTCTAGAGGGAAAAAATGTGTCAAAATATTTGATCAAAATTTAATTTAATTTAATATTTAAAATTTATTTTGAAATTATTATAATACCTGAATATTTCAATTTTATATTACAACAATCTCAAAATAAATGAATTATTTTTAATTTAATATTAGAATATTTTTTATGAAATATGATTACTTTTTTTTTTGTTAATTCCAAATCCCATTCTCCTTAATTCATCAGTGCTTACGGTTTAATTTGTATTGTTGCATACTAGAACATTTATGATGATAAAAATACAGAGTTTGTTGCCTCAACATTTGTGCAAAGATCCAACACATGCATAAGTAAAAGAAGAGTGCAAGAGTTGTAAGAGATACTGAAGCTTTTATGTGATCCTAAGAGACATTAGAATGAGATATGAAGATATTGACTGATATAATAGGATATGCAGACGAGCAGGAATAATGGAATGTACTTCGGCATTTTGGATACAAGAGCAAGAATTGGCGGTCGCGCTTACATTGGTACTCTTACATTTTGGATTATAAATTAATGGAATGTAGTAATTGAATAAATAGAAAATTATATATGTATAAATATATATAGTAATAAATTTAGTAGGGTGGTTGTGATTTGGGGCGATCAAGTTCTTAAAAAGAGAATACATTTTAGATGTCTCGGGTCTATTGTTCAAAGCGATGGTGAAATATATGAGAATATTATTAACATAATTCAAGTTAGATAATTGAAGTGGAGGAATACATTGCGCCTCTTGTGTGATAGAACAATACACCTCAAATTTAACAAAAAAATTCTATAAGATAGTGGTAAGGCCTGTAATATTTTATGACACAGAATGTTGACCATTAAAAGAGAGACATAAAATTAAGTTTTGAAGAAATAAGGGCACTAAGGTGAATGAATAGTTTTACTCTTAGAGATAGAATGCAAAATGAATATAAAAGTGAAAAAAGTTAGAGCAACTCCAACGACAAATAAGATTAGATAGTCGTCTAAGATTGTTTGGTCACATAAA
Organism: Dendrobium officinale; assembly: GCA_019514585.1. NCBI lineage: Eukaryota > Viridiplantae > Streptophyta > Magnoliopsida > Asparagales > Orchidaceae > Dendrobium > Dendrobium officinale. The sequence continues at coordinate 6,409,265 of CM033685.1, read as the reverse complement.
ACGTTAACCTTTTGATGACCCGGTTAGGAGAGCATATCTATTAGGTATGGTCTGCGTTAAAAAAAGTAGAGGTAGACCTAAATATATTTGGTTATAAAGTATCAAAAATAATTTTTTTATTAGATTTAAATTAGAATTTGAAAAAATTCATGTAATCGGTCTCATATAGTGGGATAAATTATTATTGTTGTTGTTGCTGTAAATATATATAATATTTTGGATGGCAAATTGATAGATTGTGGTAATTGACTAAATAAAAAAATTTTGGCTGGTAAATTCATAAACTTGAAACATATAAATCCTCTAAAGGACTTTTTTTTATTTACAAACAATAAAATGAGTAGTTAAGGCCTTTCGTAATTTACAAGTACAACATTAGCCATAATTGCAGTTTTTTTTTTTCGAATGACTGCAACAAATCCGAAAATGAAATTGGAGGCCAAATATCGTCACCACGCCTTACCCAAATCCACAAGCTTCCTCGATCGATTCAGCCCTTGACCGGAGGATGCGTCAGGAACGGCTACTGCGACACCGCTCCACTTGCGATTTAATGTTCCCTGTAGATCGCCGGCGAATACCGTCTCCGATGCACCATGGTTCCGGCGATTTCCGGGACTCGGTCTCAACATCGGACTCAGGCAGACCGCATAGCTAGATAACTTGTTGGGGCTCTGTGGCCGTTGGGCTTTCCGCTTCAACGGCGAAGGCGTGGAGATACGACGCTCATCCTTATCCGTCTCGTCCTTCATCGCAGGCGACATTCCCCTTCCGTCCACCGGCTGCACGTGTGGCTTCCTCGACCTTCCACGGGAAACATCCTCCGCCGCCGGCGCGATGTGTGGCGATTTCTTCTTATTCTTCTTCCACTGCCCTAAAATAAGGGCTAAGAAACTTGAATTAGAACCCGAGGATTTGAGAACAATAGCATCGGATTCCGCCTTCTTGGGGCTCGAATTTTTGGAAAACTTCACAGCGCGGCGCTTCTGTCGTTCGTCGGAGACATTAGGGAAATCAGATCGAGAGCTGAGAATCGCCCGTGACGGCTTGGCTTTGTTTTCTGCCGGAGCGACGGTGAGAGCGGAGAGGCGTTCTCGAAGGCAACAGGGGCAAACGCCAGCGCCGTGATCGGAAGGGTGAGTTCTGCACCTCATCGCTTCCTTCCTTCCGTCATGAAAAGAGCTTGAATTCAAGAATTAGGGTTTTGCGAGACGATTTTGGGGCGAAGAATTGGGAAGAGATGGGACGATAATGGAAACCTTTTTAGCTAATTTTATAGATTATTGGAGGAGAAGACGACGCGGGGGCGACGATCGGTTGATTCTGTTACGGATATTTAAACGATATTTCAGGCACGTAGGAAGGAGTGGTTGGGAGATCTCGTCATTGGCCCGCGTTTTGGAACGCGACTTACAATTTTGTTAATTGAAAAATACTGAAATATCATTAGTAAAATTTCTTCCATTTATTCTATTTTTTTTTAATCTAAAAATCTGTTAATAAATTTCTGTATTTACGTCATGATCAAATTGTTTAATTGAGTTGAAATTTCGTTGGATCATGAGAATTTTTTGTGATATTATTGATTCATTTCATAAAATTTCATTTGATCTATATGAATTTTAATGTATTATTTATATTTAAAATTTCAAAATTAAATTCAGATTCATTTGATTTTTGCAAATTTATAGGCAAAGTAAGCGTCTTGATAAAAAAAACCCAATGATAGCAAAGGAGTGTTGATCCGAATCCAGATGAGCTCAAATCAAAGCATTTGGGGTGAAGCTTAAAATTTTGGAGCATTAATTAAATGATCAAATAATCTCTAAAATTTGCATGTTTATAATCAAATCGATCAGCTCGACAAGAAGAATCCGATAAGCCTAAGATTACTCGAGTCTGATGTAATTAAATGATAGCTATGCGGTATATGATCAAATGATTTGACATGAGTTGTCCCATTAAATGTTATAAAATTTTGGTCAAATTTAAAAAATGCTACTTTTAAAATACTATAAATGGACATTCATCCTCTACATGAAGGAGAATGCGACTTGAATTTGAAACGGGCTTGGATATCTAAAGGACTTTAAAACTTAGCATTCAATGTGACAATCAACGTCAACCGCCGCTATTGCCTAAAAATCATTGTCTGACTTCTATTGCTTGACTGGCGTTATCTAATCATTGTCTCTCAATTGTCATTATGTAACCATCATCACCCAACTATCACAATCCATTCATTATCTACAAAGTGCTATTATCTAATTGATGTCTCCTGGCTATCATTGCCAACATTTATCACCACTTCACCATCATCCAATTATTGCCGCCTAATTAGTACCATCAAATTACTGCTTATTTAGCATTCTCTCTCATATTCACAAAAATATTATATTATATTGCATATTTTATAATCACGCCTTCTCCGATTTGAACTCTAGTGACATATCTATATAATGAATCATTTCATTTGAGCCAGACCCTTTATTTTTTCCCTTTCTAGATTTTTGATATAAAAAGTCTATATACCCACAAATTTTCTAGCACTCAATAATTATATTATTATTGTTGTTATTGCATCCTGGAGTATTCGCGGCGGTAAAGAAATATAAAATTTAGCGTCTTAACATTGTACGAAAATTCGATACGCAATCATATAAAAACCCAACAACTGGCATAAGTTAGACGTCAGGTAGAAATCTGGTGACGAGCGGAGGTTAGGCGTCGTGTAGAAGTCCTACGTCAGTCGGTGACCGGGGAGAACTCTGACGTTAGATGGTATTCGGACAAAACTCCAGAGTCATTTGGAGATCAGATAGAATTCCAGCGTTACTTCGAGACTGGGCGGAGTTTCGTCGTCACTTTAAAGTTGAACGGAACTCCGGTGTCTCGTGAAAGTCGGGAAGGATTCCAGCGTCTCGTGGAAGTCGGGCAGAATCATGGCATCCCGTGGAAGTCGAGCATAATTCCGGTGTCCCGTGGAAGTCCGGCGTCCCATGTAAGTCGGGTAGAATTCCGACGATAATCGAGGAGGAGTTTCTTCCCTCATACTCTTCTCTTCTTCTTCTTCTTCTTCTTCTTCTTCCTTGGGTCCCCTCTCAAGGGAAATGAGTGGCTATTTATAGTTTTTTGAGAATGACATGACCCGTAAATAGGAGGATGATCAAGGGCAAATGTGTAGTGGTTCGAATGGACGACTGATATTGAATCCCTTGATCGTGAGCTGTTTGTCAGACATTTGAAGGTCTTAATGATATCGGAATTCGATGATCTTGGGCTCGTTGGATTTGTCTCGTCGAGCCGCTCAATTTAACTATAATCATGTAATGTTTAGAAACCGTTTGGTAATCCAAATTATGGTTTGAACCTTCCAACAACCCTCAGGGTTTTCAATTCTGACTCATTTGGGCTCAAATCGAGTTGAATTTGGTGTCGTTGGGTTCATATTTCTGAGACGCTCAGTTTAATTGTAAGTTTGCTAAAATTGGAATTCAGATGGTCCTAGATTTAATTTTTGAAGTTTCCGGCTTGATTTTGCCTCGAGATTCATGCATGATGAAGACATTTTTTATGACATATCAATTATGATTAAAGCTAGTTGAATGTATGAGCTGTAAATAGACAACCCAATTTGTGAGCTGACTCAAACTTGTCTCGTTAATGAGCTCAAGCTTAGATTGCAGCTCGTAAAATATATGAGCTTGAGTTCAAACTTGATACAAATCAATTTATTAGCTTGCAAGCCCATTCGATTAGCTTGCAAGCCCAATCGATTAAATCCTGACTATTGATTAAATCATAATCTCATTAACCTTACATCATGTGGTTTCAAGCCTAGGTCTCAAATCACAATCTCACTAACTCCTTTTTTTAGTGTGTGTTGTCATTACAAATTATGTTTTTCAGCGACCTGCCATTAGGACTATCAAAATCGGGCCACGGGTCAAACCCAGAATTGACCCGACGCTATTTGACCAGACTCAAACCCAACCCATTTTTGCAAACGGGACAGTTTTTCAAACCAGAACCCGATCATTTTTCCTCCATTCACTCGCTTATTTAGCCAAATCCTATAAATTTTCCCTCCGTTCGTACGCTTATTCAACCAAATCTTGTAAATATGCTCTCCGGCCAGGCAGCGACAAATGCGACAGCGGGCTAATGGTGACAAGACATTGGGGCGACGCGTACAAACTCGCTAGCAGGCAACATGACACCGAGTAGGCGCGTTAGCGAGCAATGCGACAGCGGGCATGCCTTCTTTCTGAGTCATTCCCTTGTGTCTAGGTCAACCCGAATCCGACCCAATTTTTGAAATGGGTCGGTTTGTTGAACCCAAACCCTATCCGTTTAACAAACGGGTTGACCCTAACCTAAAATTTTCGGATCGAGTTAGAGTCTGATTTTCGGAACGTGTCAAATATTGACATCCCTACCTGCTATCATTGCCAATGCCAACTCCAATAAGATATGATTACAATGCCTTAAGACCTACCGCCATCATCAGCACAATCTCCAGCAAGCTCTCATCACAATGCCTTCTTTACTGACCTACTATTGCCGTTGATGTTATATCGAACAAAGCTTCGCTACAATTTCAAAATTTTGGGGGAGTTCAAGTTCTATATATAAGCTCGACTCGAGCTCAAGGGCCATTGATTTGGCGAGTTGAACTCGAGTTTGCTATGGCTATGGCAGGAACTCGACTCGAGAGCTGTATATTTGTTTTGTAAATAAATAATTTTTAAAATTTTTCATTTCTAACCCTGTATGTATAAATATGTGGCCAAGGCCGGCAAATTCCTGAATTGCACAAAGCCGTTAAAGATTGCATGTCCAAAAGTTTTCTGTGTGATGAGATAGATACTCGTTGACTGAAAACATCGATAATTTTCATTTTAAAAGTAAGTGGCTTAGTTTCCGTTAGACGGTTTTGATTTTCTTTCGCTTTTGTTTTAATTTTTTTTGTCCGGATTTATCGTAAGCCCGAACTCTCCAGATCGTTTGTTAAGTAGAAATTTCATATTTATTATATAAAATTATTTTAATGAATAAGATTTAAAAATTATTATATTATTCGGATAATATAATAAATGAATTAGTAATATAGAATATGTTTTGGAAATAATTATTTGATTAGTAAAAATAGTATCATATTTAAAGTTAAATTAATAATTAAAATCTAATACAATTTCAATTTTTTAAAAATAATTAAATTAAATGTTAATAATTACTAGGCATAATTCTTTTCAATTCAATTATTTCTATTTATTAGAGATAGAATTATTTCGTTAATTAGTTATAGATATAACGTTTATTAAAGATTTCCATTATGTATTATTTGATAAAATTATTTTAATATTGGATATCGTTACAGGCTAGAATATTAGTGGCGGTAAAGTAGAAAAATCTTTTGTTTTAGCATTGCATGAGTATCAAACTCACAAATAGAGAGAATAGAAACAACAAAAATTTTTACGTGAAAAACCCTGAAGGGAAAAACTATGTGGCCGCACACAATTGAAATGAATATACTAGTGTTTGAATATAATTCAAATAATTGACTTAGTCTTTGAAGTTGAAGATGATTAATTAGATTATAATTATCAACCGTTAGGTTGAAATCTAGCGATGAAGAGGGGTTTGACAGAAGTCTTATGACGGTCTATGGTCGAGCGTAAGTTCGATGTTAGTTTGTAGCAGGGCGGAAGTCCGACGATAGTTGGTGGTTGGGCGAAAGTCCAGTGACAATTAGTGCTCGGGCGGAAGTTGACAATAGTCAATAGCTGGGCAGAAGTTCGATGATAGTCGGTGGTCAGATTGAAGTCCGGAGATTGTCGGTGGTTAGGCGGTGGTCTAGGAGGATTCTGGTGGCAAGAGAATTCTGATCCCCCCCAATGAAGAATGAAGGATTTATTTATAATTTTTTGAAGGTGGAATGACCATTAAATAGGGAGAAGATCAAGTATTAAATAGGGAGAAGATCAAGGGCATGTTGTAAGTGTTTTGAATGGACATCCGATATCGACTCCAATGATCGTCGACCGATTATCAAATATTTGAGTGTCTTAATGATATCATAATTTGGCGAACTTGGACATGTTGGATTTGTCTCATCAAGCCGCTTGATGCGACTATAAGCATGCACGTTTGGAAATCATTTGATCGTCCAATTTATGGTTTGAACCTTCAAAATGAGCTTCAGGTCTTCGATTTGGATCCATTGGGGATCGGATTGGTTCGAATTCGATGCCGTTGGGTTTGTCTTTTCGAGATGTTCAATTCGACTGTAAGTTTGCTGAAACTGTAGTGTAGGCAATCCCAATTTAATTTTGGAAATTTCTAACTCAAGTTTTCCTATAGATTTGTGCTTGACAATGAATAATTTTTTATGATATATCAAATATCAAGAGAGAAAATAATGTTATACATATGCATCACTAAGTTTTTTTTTAATTATTTTTTTATTTTTAAATTATATATATATATATATATATTTTATTGAGTAACTTGGTAACTTCTAAATGTTTGTTATTTAAATATAAATCAACAAATCTAATCAGTAAAATTTCTAATATGATAAAAAAAAAAAAAGAAAATGGATATGAAGAATTCAACAAAGTAAAAAAAAAGAAAATAACACAAATTCAAAATTATTAGAACAAAGAAGAAAGTATTATCTGTTTCTTTTTAAAATAAGACTTTTACACGGATTTATAAATTGTCAATTGCAGCCTATGACCATTAAATAATGATACGTCATCAAAAAAATTATATTGGTCCGGCATGAATCTCGATGCAAAATCAAATTGGAAATTTCCAAAATTAAAATTTGGACCATCCGAACTCCGATTTCAGCAAACTTACAGTCGAACTGAACGTCTCGAAAACATGAACCCAACGACACCAAATTCGACTCAATCCGAGCCCAAATAAGTCGAAATCAAGGACCCGAAGCGATGTTGGAAGGTTTGAACCACAATTTGGTTTACCAAACGGTTTCCAAACATGAAGTACTTATAGTCGAATCGAGCGGCTCGACGAGACGAATCCAACGAGCCTAAGATCACTGAATTCCGACATCAATAAGACATTCAAATGTCCATCAAACGGTTCATGATTAAGGGATTTAACATCGGCCGTCCATCCAACCACTCTCCATTTGCCCTTAATCTCTCACCTATTTACGGGTCATGCCACTCCATAAATCTATAAATAGACCCCTTATTTCACTTTAAGGGGGAGGAAAGCAAGAAGAAAAGAAGGAAGATGAGAATGAAGAGAAGGAAGAAGCTCCTCATAGACCACCTCCGGAGTCTCGCCGGACCACCACTTGAGGCCCTCACCTCCGCAGGACCACCGGTTGACGTCGTTGAGTTAAGTCTTGAATATATGATGTATGTATGAATTTGTTTTAATTGACTTAAATATTCCGAAAGAAAAAAAAAATGTTAGTGTTTCAATAGTCATTATTATAATAATGAAAGAACAAAAAAAAAAAGAAACTATGTTTAGTGGCATTTCAATAATGAAGGATACCTAAAAATTTATTGTTTTGTCTATTGACATTTCGGTTTTAAGAGAGAATAAATAACAATGGAGAAGAGTACAGAAACAACTTCGAAATTCCTAATGGAGATGCTTCAGCTTCTCAAAGCTGGAAGTTTATGTGTAAGAATAAAATATATCAAACTTAAAACTCGTAATTGAGATTCTTCGACTTCTCCAAGTGGGAATTTCATACATTATGAAAATGAGAGTTAAATTAAATGAAGGATATATTAATAATATATAATATATGGTTATGATTAATTTAAAAAAATAAAATTAAGGATTAGGATTTTATATGGGAAGAAACTCAAGCCGTAGTTTTTTTTAATTTAAAATGGTAACAATTTCTTATTTTTGCTCGACATCCCATGTGAAGAGTGAAAACAATAATTGTTAACCTCACTTGCAAACCTTGCTGGATTTTCGTCCGATCTTATCACTTCTCTCCAATCTGGATGCTTTTTCCTCTACTTGCGGATGATCGTTTTCGGCTCATCCTCTTCTCGCTAACGATTTTGTCTTTTAAACCAAAAGAAAAGTCTATTAGATAAAAACCTTTACACCACAAGGCTAGTAGATGGCCACAGAGAGAAATATAACAACCAGAGAATTACAATAAACGATAGGGCCAAACAAACTGAGCACAATAAGGTGAGGATGACTCAGACCGCCACCTAGTTGCCTGGCTTTTGCCATCCAAGGAGGAAAAAAAAAAAAGAAAACAGACGGAATTCCGAGTACACCAAGTCCTCTTCTCGCTAATGATACTTCTGAGATGGGAATGTGAATTAGGGTTTGCAGAGTTTTAGCATAGGTAGATGGGCTATAGAAGATTTTTTTAATTGTTTAAAACATTTGGATTATTAAAAAAAAAAAATAGTTAAGTATCAAACAAAATCAAGATTTTTTTAAATTTGTGTTAAAATACAAGAAAATAAATAAAACTCTAAAAGAAAATCTAGAAACATACCAATTGATCGATTGCAATTGCCCCAAGCCAATCAAACACTCTATATGCCTTTAACTTGTGAGTTCAATCAAGACCTTGAACTTATGACCTCTATATGTCATTCTCTTCTTTTACTTATAAATCAAGAGGCTCATAATTCATATTATATGATTTTCAATTCTCTACAGCACCAATGGATTTGAGATCACGACATAAGGCAACCTTGTAATTAGGGGTGTCAAAATCGGGTCACGGGTCGGGTTCGTGTCGAACCCGAACCGACCCGAAGCTAAACGGGTTGACCCGAACCCGACCCGGTAATGGATACGGGTCAATAATCAGGACCCGAACCCGACCCGAATCGGGTTCGGGTCAACCCGGAATGACCCGCTAACCCGATTTATTTTCCAAAAAAAAAATCAAAAACACAAACACAGAAAATTATAAACAGAAATTTGTATAAATAAAAATTTTATTTAAGAATCAAAACTAATTTGTTAATTACAATATACAAATTATACAAAATATTAAACTATCAAATAAATTACACAAATAAATATAATTTTTAAAAATGTCAAACCATAATTACAATTTACAAAATCTTCAACTCCTTGATGTCTTGACTCTTGTGCAGTTGTGCCTACGGCCTGCCCTCATAGAAAAAAGCTAACTGCAAAAAATATAAACAATTAAATAGATATAATTTGAAATCCATGAATTAGTTGAAAGCTTGAGTTATTAGCTCAGATTAACCCTCCAAATAATTCATCATTCAATGAAATGTGAGTCAACAATATAATTTTTTTTGGTTGCGGACTTGTGAATCTAGAAATTGCCATCCAAGGCGGCATTTTATATTTTATACTTAGTATCTGTTTGATTAACCCTCCAAATGACACCTGGTTGCAATAACTTATTTCCCACAATTGACTTCACAATAAGTTTAGAAGGGTACTCATCATCGCTACTCAACTTTCAATCATTTCGGAACCAATCATCAACACAGCCAACCAACCATCAACACAGCCAACCAGCAACAACACAGCCAACTGTCAACACAGCAAAATAGGAATAACAGCAAAAGAATCTCCCTGCCAAGTGCCAACATAGCCAACTAATCTCCCTGCCAACACAGCAAACCGAGCTACCCAGCCAGAGAAACCACTAAATTTCTTTATGTTCTGTTATTTCTGTGCAGTTTATACTATTTTTTTATGTTCATCAAAACCTCCCAGCAAACCATCATATAAAATACATCATATAAATTTATTTCTATGCAGTTTCTACTTTTTTTCTATTCAACACAACATCCCTGGGATTCTTGAAGCACCCAGCAACAACACGAAGACATTAACCAACCCAAAGACAGCCAACCAACAACACAGCCAACCATCCCAACAACACAGCCAACCATCCAACCAATGTAATCCAACTAAACACATCAAACTCAACACTCTAAATGTTTAAAGACAGCAATAACACCAAGACAGCAACCAACCCAACACCCTAAATGTTTAAAGATAACAACAACACTAAAACAGCAAGTCAACAACCATCATATAAATTTATTTATGTGCAGTTTCTACCTTTTTTTTCTACTCAGCACAACATCCCTGGACTTCTTGAATCACCCAGAACATAGAGCACGACCTGGCTCTTTTGCATAGAAATAACAGCAGAAACTACACAGAAAGAAAAGTAGAAACTACACATAAATAACAGTAGAAAGTGCCCATAAATAATAGTAGTAGCTTCACAGAATTAACATCAGAAAATGCACAGAAATAATAGTAGAAACTAAACAAAAATAACAGAAGAAACAGGCTCAACACTCAACAGCACAGAAATACATGAACATAGAGCTCGACCTGGCTCATTTGCATAGAAATAACGGCAGAAACAGGCTCAACCGCTCAACAGCACAGAAATACATGAACATAGAGCTCGACCTGGCTTATTTGCACAGAAATAACGGCAGAAACAGGCTCAACCGCTCAACAGCACAGAAATACATGAACATAGAGCTCGACCTGGCTCATTTGCACAGAAATAACAACAGAAACAGCACAGAAATACCAGAACATAGAGCTCGACATGGCTCGATTGAACAGAAATATAGCAGTAAGTGAACAAAAGTGAAAATCCAGCCGGAACTAACCAAAAAAATTAGAAAATTGAGCTCGACTTGGCTCGTTTGCACCAGAATATCGGAAAAACCCTAACCCAAAAAAACCAGAAAATCGAGCCAGAACTTCGCAACACAGCAAGACAAATCTCACCTATGCTCATAATCTCATATATCGTGCTTCTAAAAGGAGAAGAAAGGGAAAAAGATGAGAGATACAAACAGCGAGAGATGTAAGTATTCTGTATTCCTGTTGAGCCAAAGCAGATGTGCACGATGAACAGCACGAAAGGATGAAACCACGGACCAAGAATATGCCAGAAAAGGAGAAAAGAGGAAACCAAAGACAGATCGAGGAGATCTGTAGAGAAGAGGACTTCGAAAACCCTAGACGAAGCAACGAAGAAGAGGAGAGGCTGGAGAGATACGGCGCGTGAAATGAAAAATGATCGCGTAAAACCCTAACGCGACTTATTTACTCATCCCGTTAGCGTTATCCGCGTGAAATTAATTCTCGTGTCAAAGTGGTCGTTAACGGGTTACCGGGTTAACCCGGACCCGACCCGAAATTCAATTCGTGTCATTTTTATGAACTCGAACCCGACCCGTTTTCCAAACGGGTCGGGTCCAACCCGAAAATTCCGTGTCGTGTTTGAGTCAGGTTTTCGGGTCGTGTCAATTATTGACAGACCTACTTGTAATGTCTGATAAAGTGGTGTGATTAAGGTTTTATTTGTTACAATTTTTTAGCACAAAAATTTTAGTTCAATAAATTTTCGTACTAAAATGCTGCTTCAGAAAGTAGTAAAAAAGTTGTCCCAAACGCATGGGCAGATCCCCCTTAAGAAAGTTCAATCAAGACCTTAATTTTTTTATATATGATTTTTTAGGTAATTTGTCAATCTATCTATTTTTTAGTCTTTATTATAATGGTTTTTAGGCAATTGCACCCCCTAAAAGTTTTAAAATATTATAGCCTTTAGACAATTGCCCCGCTACGGGGTACTGCCCCTGGGACTAGGGGTGTCAATTTCGGCGCGCGGGCAGCGGGCACAGGGTGCGGGCTACGAGCGGGCAGCGGCGCGGCGGGCAGCGCGGGCGGGCAGCGGGCAGAGGCGGGATTTGAAATTTTTTGAATTAAACCGGTTCGCGGGTTGACCCGGCAACCCGTCGGGTCAACCCGAACCCGACCCGTTTTGAAATAGGGTCGGGTTCAACCCAGATTTTCCGAGTCGGGTCCGAATCGGATTTTCGTGTCATGTCAAATATTGACACCCCTACCTGGGACCCCCGACATATCTGAGAAGCGTACGACGATCAAGGATATGAACAAATAGGGGTCGAGCCAAATTCAAGGCAACATCAACATACATTTTGTAGAAATTGAATGATTAATCATCTTTAGCGACCATTTTCTTTTTGTCTTTATTGTTTGGTTGCTATTGACCCATTTTTTGTAGCGAAAAGTCGAGGCAACATCAACAATTACTTAAACTCTTCATACATGATATTGTACCAACAAAAAAAGCCGAAAAAAAAATCCCATTAACTCTAAGTTATCCTCGCCTCACTAAAAGCTCATGACATTGAATGTTTTTTCATTGCGAGTAACTTAATTAAAAATATCACAACTTGTTAATCATTGATCTAAAATTCATAAAAACACCGCTATTAGTTTTCTAATAGTATATATTTTAGGGAATATGCATACATCATGTATTGTTTTTAGCCTATCATTTACTACTTTTAATATGGACATTCACATAAGATCATTGTTAAATTATTAATTTTTTAGGAGAGTTACAAAGTCTTTGTTAAATGAAAGCTTTAAAAGAGATTAAGAAAAGACTCACTTTGTAGTTTTAAAATTAACAAAAGAGAATTTTCAAATGCCTTAAAGAGAATTCAGTTTGTTCAGCATGTATTATGATGCAATATTTTTATTAGAAACTTTTAGAATTAAATTTTTAAATAATCCAAAATCCGATTTTAGCAAACATATAGTTAGATTGAGTGTCATGATAAGATGAATCCAACGACATCAAATGTGATTCAATTTGAGTCCAAATAAACCCAAATCAAACACTTGAGTGATAGTTAAAAACTTTGAGATATTAATTGGAGGACCAGATGGAATCTTGCATAAATATGATCAAAATGAATGGCTCCATAAGACAAATCCAACAAATCAAATATCTCTCACTTTTAGGGCCATTGAAGTACTTAAATGCTAAATAAGTTTTGTATGATCAAAGGATTCAATATGAGGCGTTTAATGAAGTTTTATGTAATTTTGACTAAATTTATTAAAATATTAACTTTAAAAGTACCATAAATTGACACAAACTCTCAATATGAAAGAGTGTTAGACTTAGAGATGGTGGAGATCTTGGAGATTTGAAGAACTCTAAGGGGCTGTTTGGTATCGGATTTACAGCGGGATTTAAGTCGGATTTACGCTAAATCCAGCCAAACAGTTTTTGTGCGAGCGTTAAATCCCGGGATTCAGTAAATCCCGGATTAACGGATTTACAGCTTAAATCTGGGATTTAGTAAATCCGAGGGGTTGCCGGATTTAGTAAATCCGAGCGGGATTTATCCGAAGAAGCCCGCGAAAGGGAGAAAGTTACCTTCACAGCCAGCGAGCTCCCGTTCTTGCTTCCGATCAAAATGTCGCAACTTCCGATCCGGGTTGAAGTCATCGCAGGAGCGAAGTCGAACAGCCACGAAGGAGCCGAAGAAGCGACGCCTGCAATCTCTACACGTCCTGCAAAAACAACGGAGCCGAACAACAACGACGAAAAGAGAAGATGAAAGGCAAACCCTAGACCCATCTAAGTTATTATTGATTAACTTAATTAATATAATTTACATTATTAATACTTAAGTAAATTAATTAAATAGTTAATTGTATAATTAGTGCATAAATTAAATAAATTAATTTAATTTCTTAATAATTAAATAAATTAATTATATAATTTTACTTAATTGCATAATTAATAATTAAATATTAATACAATTATCTTAATTAATATAACTTAAAATATATATTATTAAATATATAATCAATAGTGTAAATAATAATTAACAAATAATTTGTATTTAACATGTTATTACTTTTTTATTAATTATGACTAGAAAGTCGTCGCAAGAGCAAAGTCGAACAACCACGAAGGAGTCGCAGAAGCGACGCGTGCAATCTATAAACCTGCAAATCAATGAAGCCAAAGAGCAACGACGAAAAGAGAAGATGAAAGGAAAACCATAGAAGCCTCTAAAAGTTATTATTGATTAACTTAATTAATATAATTAAATTATTAATAATTAATTAAATTATTAATAATTAAGTAAATTAATTTAATAATTAATTGTATAATTAGTGCATAAATTAATTATCTAATTTAACTTAATTGTATAATTAGTAATTAAATATTAATATAATTAGATTAATTAATATAATTTAATATATCTATTATTAAATATATAATTAATTGTGTAAATAATAATTAATAAGTAATTTGTACTTAACATATTATTAAATTTATAACATATTATATTTTTTATTTTTTATTATAAATTTATTTTTAAGTTATAATTATATTTTTCACATTTAAATCCCTAACTGCTATAAATCCTGAAATATGTTACCAAACAGTTTCCAAGGATTTAACATTTGGCATACCAAACAGTTTTCATGATTTAACACATTTCGGATTTGCTAAATCCGGATTTAAAGGATTTATTAAATCCCACTAAAGTTAAATTCCATTTGTTGCCAAACAGCCCCTAATGCTTATCTTGATATTCAATGCCCACAATCAGCACTAGCCACTATCATTGCCTGACTACCATTGTTTAATAAATATCACTAAATTGTTTTTTTTTTTTTTTTTTTTTTTTTTTTTTTTTTTTTTTTTAAGCACCAAATTCAGGGATTACATCCCTATTCCTTGGAAATCAAAAGAATAAAAGCAACAAATACGACCTAAAACACAATGAAACAGTTTAAATCTCGAATCTCTCCGACATAACATGATCAAACATGAGTACAAAAATGCTAAGAAAAGGTGCCTACTACACAGCAGTGGAGTTCTATGATGTTTTAATAATGCATTTATAACAGATTGTTACAGTAACGGCCTTCCATAGATGTATTTTAACGCAGTAAGCTGGTTTCTCCTTGGTGATGCTGATGGAAGTTCAAAAGAAGTTCTCAGTAGTTGCTGGGCCACTTTTGGAAAGGTGCTGCAAGAATGTAACGTTGGTAACTGAGTTAACTAACGGCCACGGCCACCACGGCCGCCACGGCCACGACCCCTACCACGACCTCGTCCCATTGGTCTCCCAGCAGTTGGCTTCTTTGGCTTGACCCTAGGCGTCTCCTCCACCAATAATGTCTCCAGGTTCAAGCTGTCGGGAAGTATAACGTACCGAATGTTGTTGCCCCGCACACTTACGTGATCAAGAGTAACGGGATTTTTACCTCTAAGCGTAAGCTTCACGGTCTTCAGATGAGTATTCATACTAATATCCACACCTGTTATAGTTCCATGAACCACGGTGCCGTTCTTGAGTTCAATCGAGACAGTCTCATTGTTGAGCTTCATTAAAAATCTGACGAGCTTCATTCTCGCGAGTGCTAGGCGGCGCTAGGGTTCCGATCCGACTTTCGCAAACGAAAGAGCAAAACCGTTCCCAAGCACGGTTCGCCCGAGCTCCAAACCTTGCCGTCCAGGCTCACTTATTATGCAAATATCACTAAATTGTTGTCATTCAACAACTATCTCTCAAATGCCATGTCCGATTGCCAATATTTTACTGTCATTGATAAATTACCATCATTCGACAGCCATCTCTTTATCACCATTGCTTGGCAATAATTGTTTGACCTCCATCACTCAACTGTTATTATTCAATCAACGTCGCCACATTTATTACCTAATTGTCATTACTCAAGTATGATCATCTGACTGTCATCTCCCTACAATTTTCGCCTGACTAACATTATCTAACCATCATCACCTTATTGACATTATCTATTTATTGCATCACCAACATTCTCCCTCATATTTACATAAATACAAACATGTAATCTCATCTTCTCCGATTGAGAGAAGGCATCAATTTTAATATATCTGCATAGTATATTATTTCATCTAATCTAGAACTCGTGATTTTTTTCCCTTTTCAAAATTTTCATGTAAAAATTTAGATGTCTATTGTATTATTTTCTATTATATATGTATGTTGAATTTTCATAAAAAGCTAAGACGTAAAACTTCGATATTTATTGTCATGAATTTCTAACACAATAATTTTGATTTTTTTTTTAATTTTTTTGCAAGGATTTAAACCTTGGATTGGGCCTCTTATAAAGGTATAAGGATCAAAGACAACATTTCTACTCAATCAATTGATTGATAGTATTTTTTTGGTTGATATTTCAAGCTAAATTATTACTGTTTCAATAGGCGCAAACATCAAAATTATGAGCTTCTTAAAGGTTATAGTTTTTATTAGTTTGATTTAATTTTACATTGGCATGATTAATGGAGCAAAAGCTTCATAACTTCTATAACATTGAACACTATCAATATATTTAATCAGATTCAAGTCAGTAACTAAATATATTTGAACTCTTTTGAAAGCTCAAAAGTTATATGAATACAGTTAAACATATTACAACTTGTTTATTTATGTTCACACTAACAATTATTTATTATTCAACAAAAATTTATTAAGACTTTATTTGAGACGGCTTTTTTATTGCTTCTTATAGCAATTTTTTAGTACAAAAATTAAAGCAGTAAGAAATCCATCTCAAACGAAGCCTAAATGTTTGACATTAAGCTGGATGATATCCCATATATGATTTAATTACTCAATATTAATGACACAACATCAAAAATCGTCTAGACCGTGCATGAATCTTGATTCATATTTTACATGGAAACTTCCAAAATTAAATTTGGAGGTCATATAAACTCCGATTTTTGTAAACTTATAGTCAAATCGAGAGCAACAACAACAAAATTGGTACAAATCCGAGTTCAAATGGGCCCAAATCATTTGTTTAAAGCATATTTGGAGCTTCAAAATATTAATTGGGTGACCAAATAATACTCAAATATAGCATGCTTAAAGTTGAATCAAGCATCTCGACGAGACGAATCCAACGAGCCCAATATCGCTCAATTTCGACATCAATATGACACTTAAATGTTGAACGAAAGATCTATGATCAACGAAATTAATATGGGCCATTTGATAAAGCAGTTCGAATCTGTCTTGGATTTTCTCCATATTTATGAAGCATGCAATTGTTTAAATATATAAATAGAATCATACTCTCCACAAGAAGAGGACCTTTGGAGGCTGGGACCTTTGGCTAGAGATTTACTCATTTAAGATGTTAGGTATTAGTTCTAGATTTAGGTTTGCTTTTGTGTAGCTATTTGTATAGCTATAGGTGTTGCTTTTGTGCCTATTAATAGGCTTTAGCTTGTATTAGGAAAGCAGCCAAAAGGAATAAAGAATTGCATAGTTTGGCTCACCGCCTCCCTCTCCTCTCTCCCTCCTCCTCTTTCAAGATCCATGAGGAAGTGCTTCTTCCTCAAGTGAAGGGATCTCACATTTGGTATCAGAGCTAGGGATGTGGAGGAGAATCACGCGTGGGCTGCTGGTTCGCAATGAAGATCGCCGGAGGTAGAAGTAGATGAAGCTTGCAGCTCTCACGGAGGTGAAGCCCGACGGTGAGGGAGGCAACATCGCGTAGAGGAAGGAGACGGGCTCGAAGTTGAGGTCGGGATCGGCTCGGAGGCGGATGTCCGCTGTTTGGCTTGTGTGAGGGGTTGAACGGCCGGCTTGCCTTTGGGTTCGTGTGAGGAGGAGGCCGGACGTCCGGCGTGAGCTTCTTGGCCGGGTTCGCCTGTTGAGCGAGGGGAGATCGCATGAGGGAGGCCGGACGTTGGACTGGGCTGGCGTCGGGTGAGCCGGCGTGGAGTTCAAATGGGTTCTCGCGTGAGTTAAAGTAGCCTGAGGAGGCTGTTCTCTTCGGCCGTGGCTTCCTCGCTGGAATTGATCACAGACGAAGGCAAGCCAACGTCAAATCGGGCACGACGGAGACAGAAGCTGGAGGAAGTTCTTTCGGTCAAGCAAGAGAGGAGGTTTTCTGTGACATTTGCGACCATAAGGAGAATTGCTGGCTCGGCGAAGGGAGCTTACGAACATGCGAAATCGGGAGGCCGGTTTGCCTGATTCGGAGGCAAACGAAGCAGAAGTGCAGATAGAAGCCGGACAGGTTCTTGACCGGTGCAGACGGGTTCAAACGAAAGCAGAAGTTCGTTCTTGATTGCAAGAATCGGGAGCGAGACTTCTTAAGCATCTGCAAGCATGTGGATCGCATCGCACAACTCGGTTCGTGCATAAGAAATCAGAGAAGATCGGAGGCATGGAAGCAGTTGAGGCCGGATTTTTTGCTTGATTTTTAAATCAAGTTTCGATCGGTCTTGAAGCAGATTTTTTCGGTTCTTTGGTTGAAAGATCAGATTGGATCTTTGTGGTGGAGTTTTTTGGATTTCCGGTGGAGTCCGGGGGGCACTGAGGTAGTGTCGGCTGCTCTTGGAGAGCAGGGTTGAAAGTGCGGGGCGCTTGGAGATGCGTGGTCGTGCGATGCACGAGGAGTCCGCATAGGAGCGCGGGGCACTTGTGAAAGACACGCTGGGTACTGGGCGGATGCGGCAGTGCGGAGCGTGGTCTTATGACGAGCGGAGCGCTGGTGAGGGCGCAGGGCTCGCTGCACGGGTGGATGTGCAGGATGTGGTCAGAGAGAGACCACATGAGTGCAAGGCGCGGGCGCGAGCTTGTGGCGTTTGGATGCGGGCTGGAGGCGCAGGGCGCGGGCAGTGAGGCGCAGGGTGCTGGTGGATGCACAGGGCGTGGAAGCCGGGCTAGGGGTGCTCGGGGATTGGCTGCGTTGGACGCAGTGCGACAGGATATCTGTCGGGAGGTGGAGCTTGAATGTCGGTGGACGTTTTTTTGGCGGAGGAGACCGACATGATCATTCTTTGGCTGTTCTATCAAGAACAGTGGTTATCTTTTGTTTTGTAAAATCTAGACTAAGGGGGTGATTGTTAGGTATTAGTCCTAGATTTAGGTTTGCTTTTGTGTAGCTATTTGTATAGCTGTAGGTGTTGCTTTTGTGCCTATTAATAGGCTTTAGCTTGTATTAGGAAAGCAGCCAAAAGGAATAAAGAATTGCATAGTTTGGCTCACCGCCTCCCTCTCCTCTCTCCCTCCTCCTCTTTCAAGATCCATGAGGAAGTGCTTCTTCCTCAAGTGAAGGGATCTCACATAAGATACCTCTAAAGCATAAATCTTGGAGCACCACCACCTCCGAACCCTCACCATGTGGCCGCCATCGTGGGACTTTCACTAGCCGAGTATCATCGAGCGTTCATCAAGCCGTCACCGCCGCCGACACTATAGAAAAGTAAGTAATTTCCGGCGAAAAAATTGGTTGCAGAACAAGCCAAATTTGTCGCTAAATAAGCTTTGTGTCAGATTATATTCCGATGCTAAAAGTTGCGTCGGAAAAATATTTACACCGGATATAATCAATCGCAAATATTTTGCTGCGGATTTACGATGGATTTAAACTCTAAAAATCAACGTGCTCGTATTAGAAAGTCGGCACAAATTCTGCCTCAAACAACGGTGAATTTGTGGCGAAAACACCACCGCAATGTGAGGCGGTCTAATGACGGCTGCATCCGCCGCACTTTGCATCATTAATTGCGACATAAATTTCCGCCGCAATTAATGATAGAGATGCGCCGTATCGTTATTTGCAACGAAAATTACTATTTTTTTTAAATCGGTTGATACTAGAAAACTGCTTTACAAAATAAGAAAAAAGTCGATTTAAGAAATCATAAGAATGATATCCCAACGAAGCCTATAAACATGCAGTCTTAATTCTAGAAAGCAAGAGGCAAATATATGTGAAAACTTGCTCAAACTTAGCAAAATAAGAATAACTTTTAGTATGATTGAGCCAAGCTATTCATTTCATAATAAATTAGCATTAAATATTATGTAATTTGCTTACTTTTCTTAAATATAACATTTCCTACAATCCTACACCTTAGCTCATGACCATAAAAACAAAAACAAAAATTTTTCATGATATCCCCATGCATAACATAATTTGATAGCTTCAAAGTCTTTAAATTTACTCTGATATTAATACAATTTTAAAAAATTATATAAATTACTAATCTCAATGCAAATCTAAGGACTTTTAAATATAAAATAAAATAAAGTCAAATCTAAGACAAAATTTCATAAGACAAAAAGATAAATTTTTATTCAACGATGTAAATATTCGGAATCAACAAATCTTAAAGCAAAACATTTTTATTTTTAATAATTTACAGGACATGCAACTCAAAAGTTTAGGCTATCAGCTAAAAGATCTTGAATTTGAAACTCACATATATACACACACTTATTAACTTAAAAGTTCAAAAAAAAAAAAAAAAAAAATTTACAGGAGAGCACAAAATAAAATTCTGCAAGGAAATATCATCGTCACCACACCTTACCCAAATCCACAAGCTTCCTCGACCGATTCGGCACCAGACCGGAGCAAGCATCAGGGACAGCTGCTCCGGCCCCGCTGCAACGCGGATTAAAGGTTCCCCGGGGCTCGCCGGTGAACACTGTCTCTAAAGCATGGTTCCGTTGATTGCCGGGACTCGGCCGCATTAGCGGGTTCAGGCACAGCGCATAACTAGATAACTTGCAGGGACTCTGTTGCCGTTGTGCTTTTCGTCTCAACGACGAATTCGCAGAGAGACGACGTCCGTCTTCCTCTTCCATTTGGTCCATCGACGCCGGAGACATTCCTCTTGCGTTCACCGGCCGTATGTGCGGCTTCTTCGTTCTCCCACGGGAGAATTCCTCAGCGCCCGGCGAGGTCTGCGTCGATTTCTTCTTATTCTTCTTCCTCTGCCATAGAATTAGTGCCGAGTGCCATGAATTAGATGCCGAGGGTTTGGGAACGATAGAATTGGATATCGCCTTATTGGGGCATGGTTTGCGGTTTCCGTGACAGTCATCGGCGGCAAGGAGTCGTGAGGTCCGGATCGAGAACAGAGTAGCGGGGCAGCGCAGGGCTCCGGCTTCTGTTTGATCGCCGGTGATGGCGCGGCACCATTATCTGGGGTGAGCGGAAAAGAGGTTGGAAAGTCGTTCGCGTAGGCAGCAGGCGCAGACGCCGGCGCCGAGATCGGATGGGTGAATTCTGCAGCTCATCGCTTCCTTCCGTAGTAAAGAAGAAAAATTGTTATTACAGCACTTTGGATTCTATGTTTTGCGTTTTGCCTTTATAAAGGAATAGAAATTTAAAATATATAAGATAATAAAACTAAATTACAATGATAAATAATATTACATTATTATATTTGTTTAATAACTTAATTCACCATAAAAAAAAATAAAGCTATCGCAACACAAAATTAATCCTTTCTTGATGGTTTTACCTACCACAAATTTTCTTGAATCAATTTTAAAATCATTGCACGACCGCTGTGATTGCAATGTGCTGCAACGACATTCCACAACGGTTTGATGATCACTAGAGAAGACATTACGAAGTGTCAGTTATTACAGTGGTGTGCTAAATCAAGGTTTTGACAGCGATTCTAAAACTGCTCCTAATAACTGGTGCGAAAAATTCTATTTTTTTATAGTAATTGTATTATTAAATAATTATAGAATGAGCTTAATCGAAAAATAAAATTTATTTAAATATCCATTGAATTTTTTTACCTACATAAATTAGGTGACTTTGTTACAGTGTTTAATTGGAAGTTAGGAACTCATTGGCTTATGCTTTGGGTGAGGATGAGGACAATTGGAAAAATAAGTGCGTGATTTACAATGACGAAAAAAAAGAGGATCGGTCAAAGTTATTATTATAATATATTTAAAATTTTATTTAGTCAATTTTGTTATATATTTTATAAAATATTGTATATATAACATTCTTAATATTTTATTATTGTATTATAAAGATAAAGATTATGCTCTGACTCTTTATGAATGATCAAAATAATTTCAAAAACTTAAAAAATCTTGTTTTAATCCCTTAATTATTGTATTATGAGATCGAGGCTGTTGATTTGTGGGTCAAAATTTCTAGAATGTTAAAGTCATAGTTGGCATGGTTTATGTAACTTAAGTTTTGTTTGGGATGACTTTTTTATTGCTTCTTAAAACAGCTTTGAAGTACAAAATTTTTAATTTTGGTATTTAAAAATTTGCTTTAAGAAGCATTAAAAAGCCGTCCCAAACGAAGCCTCAATCACTTTGATCTGTTGGTTGAGAGCTTTGGCTATTTACTAAGAGGTCTTGAGTTTGAAGCTTTTGTATCTGTTGTGTGCATGAGTTTGCCCTAATTGGCTCAAATGCCAAAATTAAAAAAAAAAAAATTGACTTATTTTCACGATGTTTCTCTCTCTCTCTGGGAGTGTGTTAGGGCATCGCCCTAACTACCCCTTGTGGCCTCTTCTTCGCATTTTGTGCTGGGTGCTTCTCCTCGAGTGCCTTAAAGAAGTTCACTCTCCATATTATTCTGCTATTTTTCACCATCGTTTTCTTTTTTCTGGTTTTATGGCGCCTCCCCGTTTTAGGGATCCTGATTTTTTGGTTGAATCCTCTTCTCTTTCGTTTAAGGATACTCTTTCTGGTTCTTTGCCTTCTTCCGTTGTCTTTCTTGAACTTAAGATTTCTTCGCATAGAGGTTTGCCATCTATGTGGATTTCGGAGGCAGAAATCCAGTCTCTAGCTGCTCCATTCGAATTTGCTCTGGTTGGAAAATTCCCTGGCCGAAGGCCATCCCTTGATGCCATTAGGAATTTCTTTTTCAAGCTTAAGCTAAATGGCGATGTTTCTGTCATTGTCCTTAACCAACAGAACATGTTGATTAAGCTCTTTAATGATTTGGATTACTA
Source organism: Dendrobium officinale (assembly GCA_019514585.1). Taxonomy (NCBI): domain Eukaryota; kingdom Viridiplantae; phylum Streptophyta; class Magnoliopsida; order Asparagales; family Orchidaceae; genus Dendrobium; species Dendrobium officinale. The sequence continues at coordinate 6,386,620 of CM033685.1, read as the reverse complement.
TAAAGTCTTTGCTCATAGGTCGTATTTTGTAAGTAATTGTTATACTAAATTGATAAAATGGTCACCTACCTTGGATATTGAGATTTAATCGCTAGTTATCCCCATCTGGATTTTCTTTCCTAACCTTTGGCCTCATTTGTTCGCCCTGCATATTCTTCATGGCTTAGGCTCGATCTTTGGTAAACCCTTGAAAACTGATAATGCGACCTCCACGGTTCATGTCCATCAATTGCGTGCATTTTGATTGAACTGGATGTGCCCAAATAGTACCCTGACAACATTTGGATTGGCCCGGATAACATTGGATATGTTCAATATGTGGTTTTTGAATAGTTTCCTTTTGGGCATTCGAAGGCCGGTTGTAGGATTCTTCACCCTAATTTTGATTCATCTGCCTTTCCTCCATCTTCTAATTCGATGGGGGAGGGTGACCTGTGGTGGTCTCATCGATCCCTGTGGCTCCAGCCGATATTATTGGTGTTCATTCTGCTGTGAATGGTTTTCCTGCGCCTTCTAATTATCTTATTTCTACTGTTACAGTTTCTCCTATTTTTCCATCTTTGGGAGGGTCTCCCGTTGTGGTGGTTGAATTGGTTGTTCTGCTGGATTCCCCTATTAATGTCAGGTTGGTTCGATCTTCTCATGTCCCCTCTCATGTTGTTAATGTCCCTGCTTATTGTGTTGATGATGAATTGGTGGTGTATGGTGGTGTGGATGATGTCGTTTCCCCTAATGTGATTCTTCCCACTGTAGCTGTGTCGGATATCAACTATTGTGTGAATTTTAATGAAAGTCCTAGTTACGAAGAGGATGGGGTTTTGACTGTTGGCAAGTCTAGTGAGCAAGCTGTTGCTTTTGTTGGGGAGGCAGGTGTGGAGGTGCCCCTTATGGAGGTGCCTACTTCGGTCATCTCAAATGCTAATTTGTTTTCCCATTCGGATAGGTGGCAATGTGATTAGTTGCATGATGACATGTCGATTGCCAGTGGGGAGGTTAATACCAATATCGAAACGGGCTCGCTTGATAAGTTTATTTCGCAACGTAAACAAAAATCCAAGAAAAGACAATTTTCTTATTGTGTGTGTGTTTTTTCTAGTTTTTATTGCTTTGGTTGCTTAGTTCGGTTCGATTCGGAATGGACGATGAGGAAGCAGTTTTGTTGCAAGCGTCGTTGATGGCCAAGGTTGGTTGGCAACCTAGGTGGCTCGTTTTGGTGATTTGGCTACTTCTCGTTTTGGATTATGTTCTCCCCCATGGATGGCCCCATTCTGGCAACCAAGTGTTGGTCTGAGTCTGCATATTTCTGATGTTCCCCATCCATTTATCAATTTGACTTGCTTCTTTTTTCTTTCATTATAATTTTATTGATGTAGTCCAGGGTGGTCTTTTATTGTATCTTTTTTCCGTTAATGGAATATTGTTAGTTAAAAAAAAAAAAAAATTTGACATAAAACCCCTATATTCATCTCTAAGGTGTCCCAAATTAAAGCTCCTCCGTAAATACCATCCCCTCGATGGTTTCTCTCTCGTTGCCTCTGGGGTGTACTAGGGCTTTGCCCTAGCTGCCTCTTGCGGCTCTTTATCGCACCTGAATGTGCTGTTTTACTCCGTCCTCACTCTCGCCTGGCTGTGCACCTCATGTGCTTCAGGGAAGTTCCTTCTTCTCTTCTTTTTTTTTTTTCTAATTTATGTGTTGTTATGTTCAGATTTATGGCGCCTTCCCGATTTAGAGATCCCGATTTTTTGAATGGATCTTCCTCTCTTTCTTTTAAAGATTCTTTACCTGGTGTGTCGCCTTCTTCCGTCTCTTTTCCTGACCTTAAAGTTTCTTTCCACCGGGGTATGCCAGCCTTATGGATTTCGGAAGTAGAAATCCTCTCTCTTGTTGTTCCTTTTCAATTCGCCCTTGTTGGTAAATTCCCTGGCAAGAGGCCATCTTTTGATGATATTAGAAATTTCTTCTTCAACCTCAAACTTAATGGTGATTGTTATGTTACTGTTTTAAACCAACGAAATATTTTGATTAAACTCTTTAATGATATGGATTACTGTAGGGTTTTTTTCTCATTGGTCTTATTTTATGATTAATTGTTATATGAAAGTGATTAAATGGACTCCTTCCTTGGACATTGAGGTTGAATCATCTGTCATCGCTATTTAGATCTCTTTTCCTAATCATCGACCTCACCTTTTCGCTCCGCGTATTCTTCATGGCCTTGGCTTCATTTTCGGTAAACCATTAAAGATTGATAACGCGACTTCTTTTGGTTCGCGTCCGTCCATTGCTCGCATTTTGATTGAACTATATGTGACCAAATAATTCCCTGATAAAATTTGGATTGGCCCAAATAATATAGGTTACGTGCAGTTTGTGATTTTGGAAGATTTCCTTGCTTATTGTACGCATTGCTATTCTTTGGGTCATTCAAAGGTTGATAGTCAAATTTTGCATCCTTATCTTGGCTCTTCATCTTCTTTGCCTTTGCCTACTATTAAAGTTAATAGTGTGTTGTGTGAGGGTGGGGAAGTCCTCCGTGTGCTTTACGGCCTTGCGGAGATTTCGTCTGAACCTGTGATTGTGGCTTCTGTTGGCCTTGTTTGTGAGGACTCTGGTGTTAAAGAATTAGCTATGGAGTTGGATACTGTTGTGTCTGTTGAGGCCAATGATTTAGTGTTGAAGTTGATTCTAATGCTGTGTTGGTTTCGATTTCTCCTTTGAAGAGTGGCAAGAATGTAGCTCCTGATTCTAATATTTGTGAGATTGATGAATCTTACAATTGCTTAACTAATATGGTAGTTTGTCCTAGTGGTATTCCTGATCCTATTGGAGACGTTAATGAGGGTGTTATTCCTCTGTCTGTTGATTCTGGGAATGACTTTCCTGCGGGTCATGGTTCAGGGGGTGATCGTTCTTCGGAGGGGCTGGGTTTTTCTGATGTTGTGAGCATTGGGGTGGAGTCTGATGGTGTTAAGGGACATTTGGTTGATGTTCCTTTAGCTTTTGTCTCTAGTACTGGTATGTTGGCTCATCTTGCAGCTGGTAGCACTTTGGAGGAATGCGATTGGTTAGATCTTAGTGAGGATTTTTATTCAGACGCTAGGGAGGAGACTAATGAGTTAGCTATGGATGCTCTTCTAATTACAGATGAAGGCTTTCTTAAAAAGAATGATAAGTCTAGAAATCGTAAGGTCAAAAAGAAATGATTTTTCCTTTTGGTCTTTGCCTGGCTTTGGCTTTGTTGATTTTTTTGGATTTGCATTAAGTGCGGCACAGAATTGGGGTCTGGACAATGATGAAGCAGGTTTCTTGCGTGCGCCTTGGATGGCCTTGGCTTGGTGGGCAACCTTGACGGAGGTTTCAGTTTTGTTGGATTTCGGTTTTTGGATGCTTCCTTCTATTCCTCTTTGGATGGCTCATGTTTGGCAACCAGGTGGCGGTCTGAGTCCGTCTAACTTACATGTTTTCAGATTTTTGGCCCTTACGAGAATTGTAATCCTATGACTGTACTTTTAATTTTATTGGCCTATTTTTGTGCTTTTGTCGTATGCTTTATAGGACTTTTTTTAAAAAAATTTGCTTTTGGTTAAAAAAAAAAAATTGACTTGATTTTGTTCTTTCTCTTGCTTTTGTTTTATTGTATGTCTCGATGTATTATGTAATGGGCCAGCTCGGAACAGCTTGTTTGAGATAAGTTACAAAATAGAGCTTTGCTATCATGGATATGTATTTACTAATCAATATTTAATTCATTAAACAGCTTGTTTTAAACTAATGAGTGAATTTATGAGCTTGATATTTAAATTCTTATGTTTTATTACATTAAAAATAATAAAATTTCATTTATTTTTGTTTTTATCGGTTAATGGTGATGGCGAGTGTCCACAGTTTTTTTTTTTTTTTTTTTTTTTTTTTTTTTTTTTTTAATTTTCTTAAGATGTCCACATTCGGATGTTAAAAAATGTACGTTTTCTGAGCTTTCAATTAGAAAAAATAAAAATAAAAAAATTATTGAGATTAGGCTAAAAAAAATCTATACCAGTATTCCTAACTACAATAATATTTAAGTACACAAATTATATAACATTAATTGCTTGCCAATAAAACAAGGATTATGACTAATATTTATGTGTTGTTATATATCAATTGGTATTAGGGGTGCAAACGAATTGAGTCGAGTTCGAGTCATGTCTAACTTGAGCTCAACATGCGATTCAAAACTCGAACTCGAGTCGAGCTCAAAAGATGAGCTTGAGCTCGGCTCGAGGCAGTGGATGACGGTTGGCGATCCAACTCACGAGGCATGTCGATTTTCAATCAATTTCAATCATTCATAGTACAATCATGATGTACCAAATATTTACCAATGGTAATAATAGATTAGTTATCAGATATCATTATTATTGGTTATTTAATATGTATGCTCAAATCTTTCAAGAATATTTTTAGTCATAATCCTTCACATGTTATATGAGTTAATGCCCTAAGTTTTACTTGGAATTTTTATTTGGTCCGGTCACAGGACGTAGCTCTACGTTCTGCCGCCAGTAGAATCGCGCCACACGTTTTCATTATTTACCGCTTGCCCCGACAACCCGACCCGGAACGGACCCAAGATTGCTCGGTATTGCTAGGTATTGGTCGATTTTGCTCGGCAATAACCAATACCGAGCAAATACCTAGCAATACCGAGCAAATACCGAGTTGTACCGAGTTTTTTCTAGCAATATCGAGCAATTACCTAGCAATACTGAGCAAATCCCGAGCAAATATCGAGTTGTACCGAGTTGTACTGAGTTGTAGAAAAACTCGGTACAACTCATTTGCATGGTATTGGTCTTCACAGAGCGGTATTTCTCGTTTTTGCAAAGCAATACCTAGCCATACCGAGCAATACCGAGAAAATTGCGAACATAGCATTCCCGGGTTCCGGTCCGGGTCAAGTCGTCGGGCCGCGCGGTAAGAATAAGAGCACGTGGCGACATGTTATTGGCGGCCAAACGTAGCTCTACATCCGGTCAGAGGACATAATAATTGTTCTTTTACTTGAGTGCTACTCTTAGCATAGCAACCGCTCCATAAAAAAATGATCAATAATTTATATTAAATTTTTGACAAGGGATTTTAAATTTAAGACAACTTGATGTCATACAGTTAAAGAGGAATTCCCCTACTAAGGCAATCTCTCTCTAATATTGGCTTGAAATATTTATAATAATCATAATAGATCTAGTATCTTCTAGAAAATGAATATTTTTCTTCTCAATAATTTTATTTTGTTTAGTATATATGCAAGAGCTTTACTTTGTAACTTTTTATCGAAGAAGGTAGTCCTCAAGAATTAACCTGTTTCATTAGTATACCTAGATTTTAGCAGTGGCCACGCCATGATAAATTATTATATGCAGAGGTTGGGCGTTAAATGACGTTCAGAGAATAATCAGAATGAGTCATATTAGCGGTACCGAGCAGTACTGAGTGGCGGTACCAAACGTAGGGGTGATGTGACACATTCTGATTGGTTAATTAATCCCACGGCCTTTTTTTCTTTTTCTTTTGTTTTGGATGAATACATACATTGAGATGTGAGTGCGGAGTTTTTCATAGTTGTAAGCGATCATTATTCGATTATGGATAAAAGGATTTTCTTTCCATATATTCTCCCTCACACAACTCACATTGGTCTGTTAGTTGAGAGCTTGATGCGGAGCATCTTTAAGGGAGTGTGCCTGCATACTATTTTATCTTAATCTGACAGTTAGTTAGAATATTCCATGTGTTTTGCTGCTTTAGGCCGTTGGTGCTCAGACACCTTTTTATTTGCTTGTCTTGTTTTAGATGGCTGGGATAGAGTAAGAAATACTTAAGGTGTAGTAGAAAGGGGAACTAGTAGTTTTTGAAAGTTAATACAAAATAGTTTACTGTTCTATTGAACTTCTTCTCCTTGCTGCTAGAATCCATTTTGGTGCAGGATCCTACATCAGATTGGTATCAGAGCCACAATGGCGGAAGGTAGCAAACGGGTGGCTGCCGTGGAAGAAAAGAGCCTGGAAAGCCTTTGGGCAGAACACTCTGGTCTGGTAAAGCATTCGGAGGAACTCACGACGGCATTCCGTCGATTTGAGGACGAAGTGCGCCGCGACCTGAGAGACATTCGCGCTCTTCTGGAGCGGAGCCTCGAACCGAGACTGGGTCAGCCTGCAACCATACCGGCGATCCAGAGGAGAGGTGGAGAACGGCGAAATCTCCAACAGAATGTGCCGGAGGAAGTCGCATCAGATTCGGATGAAGGATTGGAACGCTTCAGGACGTTGGATCTTTCAGATTCAGAGGAAGACACAACAATGTACCGTCGACGGAGACCGAGAGAGCTGGGTAGAAATCACGGTGAGTTCAGAGTAAAAATGGACATACCGTTTTTTGATGGCAAGTTACACATAGAAGACTACTTGGACTGGGAGCGGGCAGTAGAAACCTTCTTCGAGTACATGGAAGTTGAACCCGAAAAACAGGTTAAATATGTGGCGTGTAGGCTAAAGGGGGGAGCAAGTGCATGGTGGTTACAATTGATGCAGTCCCGACGCCGAGAGGGAAGAGGTGCAGTGCGTAGCTGGTTCAGGATGAAGCAATTACTGCGAGGCCACTTCCTTCCGACCGATTATGAGCAAATGTTTTATATGCAATATCAGCACTGCACACAAGGTAGCCGTTCCATCAATGACTACACAGAAGAATTTTATAGACTGAGTGCCAGGAACAATCTTAATGAATCGGAGAACCAGTTAGTTGCCCGTTACATCGGGGGGTTAAAGGAGTCAATACAGGACAAGCTGGAGCTCAATGCCGTGTGGTCCCTGTCACAAGCTGTCAACTACGCGCTCAAAGTGGAGATACAGCAATCCAGGCATGGAAGGAGTAGTCAAAACCGACGGACCACAGATCCTGTAAGTGATTCAAACAGATCAATTCAATTTAAAACTAATGCCATTCACAGGCAGACACCCGCCCCTCCTATGAATTCTGTACCGCCTACATCTTCCAATAAAATTGAGGATGCAAAGGCGCCTTATAAACTGAAAGGTCAGGCAAGAGACAACCCGTACGCCAAACCGTCGACTATTAAGTGCTTCAGATGCTTCCAGCAAGGTCACAAATCTAACGAATGCCCCACAAGGGGTCAGCTACAGTTAATGGAAATAGAAAATGAAGCTGATATGGAAGATGTGGAGGAGGATAATGAAGATCCAATCGAGGAGGTGGAAGGAGATCAAGGTGAACCTCTTGTGTGTGTTTTACAAAAAACTGTTGTTAGCACCGAGACAGCCGAGCAATTCACAGAGGAATGCACTGTTCAAGACCAAGTGCACCATCAGCGGGAAGATTTGCAATTTACTGATTGACAGCGGGTGTACAGAGAATGTCATTTCAAAGGCTGTAGTTCAATCTTTGCAGCTTAAGACAACAAAAAACTCTAATCCTTATAAAATTAGTTGGGTGAAGAAAGGATTGGAAATGTCCGTTACAGACATGTGTAGAGTCTCTTTCTCTATTGGTAAACACTACACGAGCGAAGTGTTATGTGATGTGATCGACATGGATGTTTGCCATATCATCCTAGGACGTCCATGGCAGTTTGACGTGGGCGCATTGTATGATGGAAGGGCGAATACATATACCTTCGATTGGAAGGGAAAGAGACTGCGTTTGGTGCCCGAATCTCAGCGGTTAGAAACTGAAGCATCCCAGGAAAGAGTTGCAATGTTTGTAGTACCGGGAAACACCCTCTTGAGCACGTGGAAGGAGTCATTGCAAATGCTAGCCTTGGTGGTAAAGGACCAGACAATTGCGGGAAAACAAGCTGAGTGGCCCGGCGAAATCAGTAAACTACTGCAGCAGTTTGCAGACATTTGCACTAAGGAGTTACCAGCTGAGCTGCTACCAGAGAGAGCCGTTCAACATCAGATTGATTTCAATCCAGGTGCCACATTGCCGAACATCCCACACTATAAAATGAGCCCAACGGAACACAAGATCTTACAACAAATCGTGGATGAGCTCCTAGAGAAACAATTAATTCAGCATAGTTTGAGCCCCTGTGCAGTCCCAGCGCTCCTGGTGCCCAAAAAAGACGGAAGCTGGCGAATGTGCATTGATAGCAGAGCAATCAACAAGATTACTGTCAAGTTCAGATTTCCAATGCCCCGGATTGATGAAATGATGGAGAGGCTGGTTGGGTCTCAATTGTTTTCCAAGCTAGACCTTCGCAGTGGATACCACCAAATCAGAATCCGACCAGGGGATGAGTGGAAAACTGCGTTTAAGACAAGGGAGGGGCTATATGAATGGCGAGTCATGCCATTTGGGCTATGTAATGCTCCATCAACTTTTATGAGATTGATGAATGAGGTTTTAAAACCTTTCCTGAATAAGTGTTGTGTGGCTTATTTCGATGACATTCTGGTCTTTAGTAAAAACCAGACAGACCATTTGGAACATCTGAAGAATATTTGTGAGGCTCTTCGGCAAAACAAGCTTTATTTAAATGTTTCCAAATGTGAATTTGCTAGTAAAGAGGTTTCGTTTTTGGGATTTAAAATTTCAGCGGCTGGTATTAGCGCCGATCCGAGGAAGGTCGAGGCGATAGCCAATTGGCCCGACCCAAAATCTTTTACAGAAATTAGAAGTTTCCACGGGTTGGCAAACTTCTATCGAAGATTTATTCGTGGGTTCAGCATCATCATGTCCCCGATCACCGATGTTTTGAAGCAAAAACAATTCCGGTGGACAGAGGAACAGCAGAGGAGTTTTGCCACTATCAAGCAGTCCCTGTCGTCGGCACCAGTTCTAGCATTACCAGATTTTGACAAACCGTTTGTGGTGGAAACGGATGCCTCAAATGTGGGAGTTGGAGCTGTGTTGGCTCAAGACAACCGGCCCATCGAGTTCTTCAGTGAAAAATTATCGGAGGCCCGTCGAAAATGGTCCGTATACGAGCAGGAACTGTATGCCGTCATCCGGGCATTGAAGCAATGGGAGCACTACCTCCTTCATCAGGACTTCATACTCTGCAGTGACCACAAAGCGCTACAGTACATCAACACTCAAAAAACAATCAATAGGATGCACGCGAGGTGGATGTTGTTCCTTCAGAAATTCACATTTGTGTTAAAACACAAAAGCGGAGCTCAAAATCGCGTGGCAGACGCACTAAGCCGACGGTCCGTCCTCCTTACTCAGTTGCAAGCAGAATTTGTGGGTCTTGAATGCCTACAAGACTTATATGCTGATGATGATGACTTCGCGGGGGTGTGGCAAAAGTGCAACAATAAAGAACCTGTAGACGATTTCAGCGTCAGGCACGGCTTTCTCTTTAAGGGAAACCAACTCTGCATACCGAAATCATCATGGAGGCAACATCTTATCCAGGAAATTCATGGAGGGGGACTAGCAGCCCATGCGGGCCGGGACAAAACAGTATCACAAATGACAAGCAGATTCTTTTGGCCTCATCTGAGGAAGGATGTCACCAAGTTCGTAGAGAGGTGTCCCGTATGCCAAAACTTTAAAGGAGGTGGACAGAATACGGGGCTATATCTGCCATTGCCGATTCCCGACTCTATTTGGGAGGATCTAAGTTTGGATTTCGTATTGGGATTGCCACGAACCAAGAAGGGAAATGACTCTATAATGGTGGTTGTTGATAGATTCTCAAAGATGGCACATTTCGTGGCTTGTAAGAAGACATTTGATGCCTTGAATGTGGCGAAACTGTTCTTCAGGGAGATCGTTCGACTACATGGCGTCCCTCGCAGCCTAACATCCGATAGAGATGTTAAATTCATCAGCCATTTTTGGCGAGAATTATGGAAACGGTTGAACACCAAATTACAGTTAAGCTCGCCTTACCACCCGCAAACTGACGGACAAACAGAAGTGGTGAATCGCACTTTGGGAAATTTGTTGAGGTGCATCGTCCAAGATCATCCGAATCTATGGGACGAAGTTCTCGGCCAGGCGGAGTTCGCTTTCAACTCAATGCCAAATCGTTCAACGGGTATGTGTCCATTTGGTATTGTTTACACTAAAATGCCCAATTCTACTGTTGATGTAGCTGTCATCCCGAAATGCAAAAGTCAAGCGGCATCTGGGTGGGTCGACCAGTTCTCGGAAGTGATTGCCCAAGTCCGCCAGAATTTGACCAATGCCAATGCCAAATATAAGCTGGATGCTGATGCTCACCGGAGGAAGAAAGTGTTCAAACCTGGAGATCTAGTTATGGTTCGTATGAAGAAGGAGCGCTTACCCCCGGGAACCCATTCCAAGCTGAGTAGACGGAAATTTGGACCGTTTCCGATAGCGAATTGCATCAACGACAATGCTTATGTCGTCGAGTTACCAGCAGATTTCAATACTCCTAATATTTTCAATGTTGCTGATTTGTTTCAGTATGTTCCCCCAGACGACGCAGTCATCACCATCGAGGATCCTCCAATTCCTTTTGCAGAAGGGGCGCGTGATGCGGAGCATCTTTAAGGGAGTGTGCCTGCAGACTATTTTATCTTAATCTGACAGTTAGTTAGAATATTCCATGTGTTTTGCTGCTTTAGGCCGTTGGTGCTCAGACACCTTTTTATTTGCTTGTCTTGTTTTAGATGGCTGGGATAGAGTAAGAAATACTTAAGGTGTAGTAGAAAGGGGAACTAGTAGTTTTTGAAAGTTAATACAAAATAGTTTACTGTTCTATTGAACTTCTTCTCCTTGCTGCTAGAATCCATTTTGGTGCAGGATCCTACATCAGAGCTTATGCTTTCAACTAAGAGGTCTTGAATTCGAGTCTTTGTGTATGCGTTGTGTGTGTGAGTTTGTCTTAAATCACCTAAAAGTCCCAATATATATATATATATATATATATATATATATATATATATATATATATATATATATTACTAAAGATCATGGTACATCATTAATTTTGAGTAGTTCAATTGGTCTAAAAAGAATGATATCCCAAATAAAGTCTAAATCTCTTTTCCCGTATTTCCAAAGTTCTTTTGCCATTGCACATAATATGAAAATTTGGACCAATTTCGTTTTTTATGATGTTAATAAGTAGATATATTTATGTTATTTTTATATCATCATTATTTCCACCGTTTGATTTGATGATTTTTTTAAATAGAATTTATGAAAATTGCATGTGAATCATAGCTTAATGATATTTAGACAACATCGGAAACTAATCATATATTAATATTATAAATTAATGATGTCATGTAAATAAAATAAAATAATCGATAACAAAAATTATTATTTATTATAGGATAAACACTATCCAACAATCTTAAAATAAATTTAATATTTTTAAGATTTTAAATGAATTTAATTCAAATAAAATAAAATAAAAATTTTCTAACGACTAACTCAATGGCGATGGGTTCTAAATTTCATTTAGTAAAAAAAAAAAGCAATTCTTTTGATGAAGGATTACAAATGCTCCATAATGGCCTTACATTTCATACGATAATTAAACAATTAAATATATTAATTAAGCTGCAAGAGCCTTACACACGTAAATTAGCAAACTCTAATTAGTCATTAATTCAAAGAATTTAAGGATTTTTGTACTAATTATCTTCATTTATTAATTATGAATAAATCAATTAAGATTTCGTACGCCAAGAGGATCTGACAGGCATGGAATGATAGGATAAATACTATCAAACAATCTTTAAAATATAATTTTAATATTTTTAAGATTTTAAATGAATTTAATTACAAATTCATATGATCTCTCTGTTGGAAAACTAATCTCAATTAATAAATTTAATTAGTTTGGATTGCATAGTTATCTATTTTGATAAGAAATTCTCATCATTTTTTAATAAAAAATGAGAATTTATGTGATTATGATGTGACCGGTTGTAGTAGACTGAAAGAGTAGGCATGAAACTTAATAAATTTTAAGTATATTTTATATTAATATTTTTTAAACGACCTGGCTCATCAGCCAACTAGTTAAGTTGGCGCTAGCTCAAGCTTGGCTCATTAGCTCTTCGAGCTCGGCTCATGAGCCATTTATCAAGTCGAGCCTGAGCCAACTCACAAGTCGGCTTGACTCACTTACACCCCTATAGAGAACACAACTCTTATGTGAAGATAATGAGCAACAATATGAACAGCCCTAGACAACATTGAAAGCGACCAGCAATATTGATTGCAGCAGGAAGCAATTACAAAAAGTGAGAGCTCCAACTTAGGTTGGTAATAAAATCTTTATATGATGCTGCTCATTTTGGTGGTCGAGAGCTTTGACTACCAACCAAGAGGAACCAAGAGGTCTTAAGTTCAGAGTCTTGTGTATGTAATGTGTGTGTGTTAGTTTCCTCTGTAATAGATATGGATATTATAGATTATTTATTTATTATTAGATTGGAGTATATCCAAGAAGATGTTAGTAAAGAGTTGTAGACTTACAATTTGAGAATCTCTCTTACCCAATTTGAGTCTAACAAGGCTTATAGATGGAGAGAGAGCCTCTCCTAATCAGGATACCATGATTGATTGTTTTATAGAGAAAACGTGAGACTTCTTATATTTCTTGAGTTGCAAGCAATTTGGGGAGGATTTTGATTCAACATTGTATGGATTTGGAATGATTTATAATTTGTTATGAGGTCTCTTAGATTATAGATGTTGAATTTGAGTTGATAGTCCTAAAGTAAATTTTGGATGGTACTAGATTGGTTTCTGTATCATCGATATATATATGAGAATATATATAGAGACAACATTGCAGTTGTAGAGCTAGAGAGAGGAATGAACCTCGCTAAACTGAAAAACAAAGGTTTGAAGATGATGGATAAAAATGATGAACCACTATTTGTAAGCTTTAAGTCTATAGATGGCTTGAAGAAGTAGATAAATATGATTATAATGTCGAGGAACAACAAATCCTTGTGGTTGCTTCATGTAGATTGATTCATGAAGATGGGCACGGAGGAAAGAATTGGAGATGTTAAGTTGAGCGAATGACTACTCTTGATAAAATGCCATCATATTTAGGATATTGATCATTGGAATTGTAGTTACAAGTCTAAACATTTCATTCTAGTGTATGCCATACACTTGCTTATTCATTGAGCCATCGAGTGAGGGTTATAGTGAGCAACAGAGCCATCAAGATGAATTTTTTTTTGTATACATCCAATTACTTAGTTCCTTGATTTTGATGTGCTTCACATTGTGAGGGCCATAGTATGATTTGTATGTTGGGCAAGATGTAAAGAACACACAACTTCACTTATGATAGTGAATAGAAATCATCAAGACTAATGGTTTATAGTAGCATGCATATCACTGTTTTAAAAGGTTAATAATTGGGAGATAAGTCATTGAGAATATACACTATAATAAGATCATAATCAAGTGATGGTCCTACTATTATAAAAATATAAGCTTTGGCTTTGATGTCCACCAGATTTTATTGTATGGTTTGATCGCTCATGAATATGTGATGTGCAACATTCTAGAGTTGGGAGATATGATATCAATTTGTAGATTGTAGTATGATATTTGATGGTGTTTCATGCTTGGTATGTACTGCCAAGTCATTTATTATTATTATTATTATTATTATTATTATTATATATACGTGTGTGTCGTGCTTTGATATTTTCATACAAAGTCATCCAGTTTATATCGTGATTAGCAATATTAATCATATTATGTATAATACTAATCTCAATGCAAATCGGACAGCATTTAAGCTCATGATAGTATTTTTTTTCATTTTTACCCTACTCCAAACCCTCTACGAAGGCTTTGTTTGGAACAACTTTTTAATTGCTTGCTTTTCAAGCTGTAACTACAATTTCTATTTGGCCACTACTTTTTCGTTGCTTTCAAAAAAATTGTGCTAGAAAATTATTTCTACGATACTTTTAGAAAGTTACTTTCTCTATAATAGTTTTACAAAGCAGTAAGAACTCTATCCAAAACTCAACCTAATTATCTTTATTTATGAGCGGCTTCAAATCCTTATCTTAGAAAATTTGGATGCAACATTCAAATGGTCCTATGAATGAGCTAATATGAATACACAAAGAAACATTTAAAATGTTATGGTAAGCTGAGGAAGTGGTCTTTAGGATTACTAAGGACAAGCTGTCGATGAAGAGGAATACTTATAGTTGAAGACTTCCATATGCCCCAACTAAAAAAAAAAAAAATGATTATGCAATGGAAATTTTAATCAACTTCTTCAAAGATTACAGAGTTTTCGTGGCTGAATTCTCTTATTTGGTAGTTTTTATTGTCATTTATTTTTATATTGTCTTTTTCTTTTATACAGCTACAATTGAATAAGGGTTGGAAATGAGAAAGAATTTGGGCCAAAAATTAAATAAAACACATTGGTTCAAACGTGTTGATGTAGTCAATGGTTTGCCAGCTTATGATTTGCCATTTGTACTTTAATTAATAAAAAAATTATAATTAATATCTCTATATTCATGGTTGCTAATATATTATTTAATTCATATAACATTATTAATTGTATCTATTTTGTTCTCTATAAATTATTCCTATAAAGTTGATCCAATCATATAAACTAAGCCAATTGGAGAATCCATTAAAATTCTTAATCTTTTTTTAATAATTGAATTCATTTCCATCTATATAATATTTAAAATATAATTTTTTAAATACATGACAAGGCTATGTGTATTAATTAAAAAATTAATCATAATTAGCATCCCTAATTATATCATTTACAATCATTAATATATTTCTACCATAAATCATTTTTTCACTTGAAGATAATTTAAACAAAATTCAACATAAGATAACACAAGATGATAATGTCAAACCAATTAAGCCCCATAGTCACTAGCTATTGTATCATATTGAGTAGGGTGTAAACGAGTTGAGTTGAGCTCGAACCATGCTCACTGACCAAATTAGAGCATGGCTCACTGACCAAATCACGAGCTCGAACTCGAGTTGAGCTCAAAGGGCAAGCTTGTGAGATTTTGACAAAAGGCAGGAAGGTGTTGACATGATATCACCAGAGAAAAAGAAGGGGTGATCGTGACGTGTGCAACTTCTATTTTTATTTTTTCTGGGAACTGGTGTAGTCTTTTTTTTTTTTTTGGATATGGACTTTTCTCGACCCTATCAACTTTTCTCTTTTCTTGTTAAGAAAAAATATAACTGATTTTCTCAAGGAAAGAAAAAAATCTAAGCAACTATATCATTACTAGCTAGCACACGAGTCGAGCCTCGTCAAGCTCGAGCTTGTGGCTCGATAACTCGACTCACTTACACCCGTAATCTTGAGTTTAGATGAGGCAAAATAGTAGTTAGTACTCTCATAACAAAATATATTATTCATTAAACTAGTTTTTTCCAAGGACTTCCCAATTCCAATATTGACATAAATTTCAAGTCATCTAAATGTTTAATACACTGAAACAAGTTTTACCTAAACAAAAAAAAAAATCTTTTTCAAATACAGACTTTATTGTTCATTTGTCATGGAATGGCAAACTTAGTAAATGAAATACTCATTTTAGCAGTTTTGCATCAGCTGAAGAATGACTCAAAGAACACAAGCTAAGCCTTAGATGACTACCTTATGAATTGAGATGATCAGTTTTGTCTCTCTCTGACACATAAGAGCTGAGAAATGGTGGACTTCCACTGTAAGAACTGTTTCTTGTCTTCAAAGAGTAGTTGAACATGTCCATCATTGGTGCTAAGGTCTATTGAGCACAAGCCATGGCCAGCCTCATCACAACCACCATTGTTTATTTCCTCCAAAGTGTTGGTAATCCTATCTAAAAATAGAATGATAATCATTAAAATTAAGAATCATATCTATATAATCCATAACTTAGTTGTTGCATTAATCTTACAACAGAATAATTTCTTTTTACTAATGATACTTAAGTAACTTAGGTGTTGTGCCTGTTTCAAGATAGTCATTGCATTTAAGGTTCAAGTTTGGCTCTGAGCCATCGTGCTTGATCGATATATCGTGCTCCGATTGTTAATATCTATTCGGGTTTGATCCATTCTTGACTTGAGATGGCTCTCAGTCCAGTACTTATGTTAGTATATAACATTTTATTTTGTATGATCATTTAAGTATGATGAACTTACAATCTTTATGTGTAGTGATTGTACCCTTCAAAAGCTTCTTCACCAACCTTAATGTAAGCATATTATGCTTTAGGTAGATCCTTACTTCCCTCACCTGCAGCTTCCCTGCATCATAACAGATAAACATGCTCAGATCCTATTTGATTGTTTTCAATTTAAATCATTCAAGCATTTTCTTAGTATCCTTAAGCTGCTATAAATAGGGATATAGTTACACATTGTTATAATATACAGACAGGAGCAGGATTGAATGAGATTCTGCAAGTCTTTTACTATGTTAGCTCATTATTGAGTTTGGGAGAGTAGCTTTTCACTGTGTTCTTTTCTTTTTTCTGAGATTGAGGCTTCGTTTGGGCCGGCTGTTTTATTGCTTCATAAAGTAGTTTTTCAGTACAAAAATTAAATTTTTTATACTTTAAAGCTGCTTTAAGAAGCAGAAAGAAAGTAGTCCCAATTGAAACCTGAATCGCTGAAAAATGAGCAAATTATGTGTTCTGAGATTTGAACACATCGTATGGTTTGTCTTTTCAATGAGCCAATTTCGATGAGATTGCAGAGGCCTCGATTTTAACACAGGCAATAGAGCTAGCAGGTCCAAGAAAGAAGTAAACCAGTATTCTGAAAAGTTTTAGCTCTCTAACCCGTTGGTGAACATTTGAGGAGCTGTATTCCTCTTACAAGGATCACCTTGTCTTCTGAAATACGTCTGTTTGCAGCTGTCCTCACCTCAAGTGTTGAAGCTCCTCTTAAGCCTACATCGAATGAACACATTGTATTTATATTAGCATCAATAGCATAAAATGGGCCTTAATTTGAAATATATATGATCAACGGTTCTTCTTCGATAAGTTTTCAGTGGATCTTCTGTTATTTGTTAGGATTTCATTGCTTTTGGAGGAAAAATAATGATCTTGGAAATAAATAGAAGATTTTTTCCTACTGAAGTTCATATTATGGCCACTTGAATGTCCCCACTATTTAATTTTATTTTTAAAAATGGCTCTTTAACATAATCTCCTTTGAAATATATTCTCTTTTATATCAAGCTTTCCTAACATTTTCATTTTATAGCTACAAAATTTATCAGAAAGACTGAAACTCAAAAAGAGATTATAAGGAAAAGGAAGAATTACTTACATGTTGCAGCAGCAGCAGTTAGTCCGAGAATTTCTGAGGCGCTTTGTGTTGCTAGTCCCCTATCAATGGCTAAGGAAATAAGGGATCTCTTAGCTCCCACAGCCTCTGCAGCCTCAGCACATACTGTAGCTACTAGTGCTGCTGCCGAAGCAACCACCATGCTCATCTTCTGGTCCCAGCCTTCTCCCTGAACTGGCATAGCGGACATATTCCAATTATTCACAGAATCCATACTGAAATTCGCCAAAGTTCCTGCAATGGCTGATGCTAGCCTAGCAACAGAGAGAGCAGCATGGACTTGAGCTATCTGAAGCCTTAGCTTCTCTTTTCTTTTCATATGAGTTCTTCTTATGAATCTTGTAAGTAGCTCTCCACTCAGGAGTGCTTTCATGGACTTAATACTCATCTGCAAAAGTTTAAGTGAGCTTTGAAGTTTTTTTTTTTTTTTAATTATGCTTTGAGCTTGAGGTCTCAGTTAGTACCCAATTACTATGATGAGAGTTGTGCCTTTTAGCTGATGAAGTTGTGAAGCTTTCATTTGATAGCCATGCCTGTAAATAAAGCTCGAGCTTCAACCAACTCAATATTCTAGACAGTAGAAAAGTAATGAACAAGAAATAATGTATATTGGATTCGAAAATTTGCTCCATTGATATGAAATCATGGCTGGGACAGCTTTTTTGCTGCTTCTTAAAACATCTTTCTTAATTTTTTACTAAAAAAACTATTTTAAAAAGCATCAAGATAGCCGTCCCAAATGAAGCCTAAATTCGAAAATTTTAAATTCAAAGTTTAACAGACTTGCTCAAATAGACTTATTATTGGCTTCAGGAAAAGCAAGCTGAAGATCAGAAGGGAGAGTTGATTTGTTTTACCCAAGTATGATTCCTCATTATTGTAATTCCTCCACTGAATTCTGCAACGTTTTCCTCTAACCTCTGTTCCTTCATAACTTGATCATTCTCTTCACTTTTCTCATCCTCTAGCTTCGGAACTAGGATCTTCAAAAACGAACATGTACATCTAAATCTCACTTTGGTAACTCAACAGTGTAATATAAATAAAAAAAAAGGCTAAACTTTATTGAACTTTTTAAGCTAAATAATTACTTGTTGAAAAAACCATTCATTTCTGTCAAAATTGTATAAATTTTGAACAAAAACCACAACAAATAACAAAATAATTGAAGGCAACCTCCTTGGCTCAACAGAACCTAGACAAGCTTGGGAAATTTGTTTGGAAACCATGAACCCTAGGCCTGTCCAAACAAAGCCTAAATAAGCCTGAGCAGGTTCAAAACTATGTCGAACCTATTCCACCCAGGGCTGTCAAGATGGAAAAATTATTCTGTGCGGTCGTCAGACCATCCAGAGGTGAATCAGAGCGCGCCATGTCACCCGGTACACAGAGGTATATAGCACCGGTACATAACAAAAAAGTAACGTGGAGCGCTCTAATTCGCCTCCGGACGTCGTCCGATGACCGTGTAGAATAATTTTTCTTCAAGATGATTGGAATGGCTTGGTGCCTCCTACCTCCAAGTGAAGATATTTGGTGAGACCTTTATACTTATCATTGTGATTCCTTTTTAATTTTATTTGGCAATGGTTTCAATTTTTTATTATGAGTAGTTTTTTTATCTCCTCTCCTACCATTTTCTCTTACTCTTAGCCATATTTGATTCCATAGGTACATTTGGCCAACCACTAACCCGAAGTCTACCTCCTTTAGACTATGCAATACACTACATAATCATCATCAGGGGCAGATCCAGCTTCTTTTTTCAGGGTGGTCAATTTTTTTTTTTTTTTTGTAGGAGATGGACAAAGATGCTTATGATTGATAAAATTATAGCAAAAAATATTTTTGAGGGGATACCCAAAATATTTCAAAATTTGCCCTCTAAATATTAAAAAAAAAAAATTGAGGGTGGGCATTTGCCACCCTGAGTCCTTGGTGGATCCGCCTATGATCATCATAGAATTCAAACTTGATGAGTCCCAAAAACTATCTAAAAATCAAGCAGCTAATATAATGTAGGATTAGTTTTGGTTATTTATATAGTATTTTTTTAATATATGAAGTTTTACATAACAAAAAAGTTAATTATTGAAAAACTAATTCATTATTGCTTGATTTTGAGTGCTTTTGAAGTGCTTTGTGGCTTCTTCAACCTTTAAAATTTTTAGTAATAGCTTCAACTACCCTTGTGTTGAAAGTGGATTGGTGGCTCCTTCCAATTGAAAATATTTGATGAGATCTTCATACTTACCGTTCTGCTTTCTTCAAAATTCATTTGCTCCACATTGCTTACTAAAATACAAACTTGTAAATAGCAAGCTCAATACTATCTGAAAAATTAGACTTGTCGAAATTATTTCAAACACTAAACTCCATCTCATGATTCATGGCTTCTTACAAATTAAGCATAACTTGGATATTATAGGAGTAGAATTTTAAAATAGTCCTCCGATTATTGATAAATGTCTAATATAATCTCAGAGTTTTGTATTGCCCCATTTCAATTTCTCGACTATTAGAAATTGAGTCAATTTAATCCTTGAGATTAAAATAAAAATTAAAATTAACTCTAAACTTAAATATGATAGGTATTTTATATATTATAAGTGAAAATGAGATTATATTATTTTATTTTATCATTTAATAAATTATAGTATATAGTTAATCTAGTGTATGATAAGGATGAACAAAAAGAGAACATTTTTTTATATTTTTAAAGTAAAATCTAATATTGCTATTCTTTACCATATTTTAATAATTTTATAGATTATATAATAGATTAAAAATTATTAAAATAAATTTCCTTTTATATTAAAATATAATAAAGAAGGACAATATTAGATTTTGCTTTTAAAAATATAATTTTTTTTACTATTTATTCACTATTATTATTTACTAGATTAACTATATATACTATAATTTATTGAAAGATAAAATAGAACAATGTAAGCAATTTACTCTCATATTCACTTGTAATATCTAAAATATTCTTCATATTTAAATTTGTAGTTAAATTTAACTCTTATTTTAGACTTTAAGGCTAAATTGACTCAATTTCTAATAGTCAAATTAAAGGACTAAAATGAGACAATGTAAAACTCTAAGACTAAATCGTACATTTATCCATAGTTGGAAGACTATTTTGAACTATTACTCTTATAGAAATTGACCACGATATGAAGAGGCCTAAGTCATTCTAAATCAATTTAAATGATAAATTGATAGCATTGTGTCTGCCTTCCAACTAAGGAAAGCCCCATTGATGCGTGAAATTATTCTGTGCGAACACCGGACGGTCCGGAGACCAATCAGAATGCGCCACGTCATCCAGTACACAGCAGTACCGACCACCGGTACCAAGCAAAAAAGTGACATGGCTCGTTCTGATTGGTCTCCGGATGCTGTCCGAAGTCCGCACTGAGTAATTCTTTCATTGACTCCTTTTCTAAGATGGAAAATGGGAAATATTTTTTGCAGTCATGGGTCATTTTTTAGTTGGCCAACAGATGCACCTTTATGTCCGCTATCAGCACATAATAATTTATTTTATAGCAGATCTCACCTTTTGGGCACAAGAGACTCCACATGCAATGGAAGAATCATAAGTTGCTCCACCCCTTGAAATTTAAAATGGATCCCAACATCCATAATATGAACTTTTTACCCTTAAAAATTCTCTTTCAGCCATTTTATAAGCTCTTTCACCTCCCCTCACTGCCAGTGCTCCACCACCTTAGGAGAAATTATTATGTGTGGAGATCGGATGCAAAACGTCGTCCGGACACCACGTCAGTAGTACTGAGCTGCGGTACTGAGCAGTACCGATCCGCGTTAGCCAGCAAGGGATGACGTGGCGTATTCTGATTAGTTTCTTGATAGCGTTCGCACATAATAATTAATCCCACCTTAGAGCCTTTGAGCCGAATTTTTATTCTGTGCAGAGTCCGGACCGTCCAGAGACCAATAAAAAAGTGCCATGATATCCAAAAAAATACACCGTGGTGCTACTTAGTACCGAGCGCAGAACCAGACAGAAGAACCGTTCCATGTTTGCACAGAATAAGCAACTTTCAGCCACGCATCTACCACCGCCTAATGACATGACCTTCACCATCTTTCTTGAGCCTAGTGTCTCACCTTCAAAGCTTAGGTTGTAGAGTTAATTAATTGTGTGCAGGAATGCTTCTGAGCTATGGAAGCCCCAACACTAATAATTTTTCTAGACAAGCAGAAGTTTCTGTCATTAAAAAACATTCAAATATTTACAATCGACAGGGTCCATTTTTTTTTTAAATTTTACTTATAAGGTTCTATTTCTGTATTTCAGATAATATATAAAAACGGAAGCACATAACCAAGCACGTGAGTAATAAGAATAAACACATGAATTTACATCGATCAAGGATAAACAACCCAAAGATTAGTCCCAAGTGTCAGTATTCTTGTATTGAATAAACAGTAACTTGTAAAACTTTGCTGAAATATAAAGGAAACTTCCATAGTTTATTCTCTTCTTACTTGTGATGAGAGTAAATCAAAGAACTCAGATGATGCGGGGCTCCAGCTTCGACAGAGAAATTCAAGAGCTTGATTTGGACTTTTAGGAACTTCAGAGGTATGGTTCTCTACAGACTTCCCTGCTTTCTGCACCTTCCCAGCTTTCGCTTCAACTTTTACTGCATTCAATCTCCTATTCTACATCAAAAGTGAAACAACCAGAAAACAAAATTTGAGAACCATGTAAATCTCCTCAGAAACTACTGAGATTAATTAATGTACACAAATATTGCACTTACAAAGATAGATGGAACCAAAGTATTATTAAAAGTGAATGATACTCTCCTTGATTCCTCCATAAAATGTTTCAAACAAAGGCCTGTAACTGAAGAAATTATCTTTAATCAGTTGAGCAAAGCTTCACAATTTGCTTTTCTCAGCTGTCTGCAAAAGAAACTTTAATGATCTTCCAAGCTTGCATTGAAACAGAAAAAGTATGAACCTTTAATAAGGTGGAAGGAAGAGTACAATGCTATATAAAGTGGATCATCACTTTCTACAGTACAAAACAATAATAAACAAAGAGGAATTGGACGAAAGAGCTCACTTACTCTAAAAGAGGCCTCTATATATCTTTTAGAAAAAAAACTGCCAGCTTGTTCTTATCACTAGCCGAGTCTTCTATATATACATACTAAAAGAAGAAAACAAGTTACAGTGTATTAATTTAAGTGATCATATCATGCATAATACGTGTGCATACAATGACCATAAGAATTGGATACCTTCCAAAGAGAATCGTGGTTACCTTTGGCCCACTAATGAAATTATATAAGATATGTTTTCCTCTGATAAAACAATAATATTTTTCAGCTTTCTGAAAAGCAGATGGAATTTAAAGGAAGAATGATGAATTTTTTAATGGATTGAAATACTTTCAGACGATTTAAGCACAAGATATATCAGTCATAAATGTTTGCGATCGAATAGAGTAATTATTGGAGGAATAGTTACAACTGTTGACACTTCAGCAGACACAGTTCTTACCACTCATCAGGATTACTGGCAATCCAAAGACTGCAATAATTGGCATGTAGCGGTTGGTAATTTGGTGGAAGAAAAAGTTCCTTTCTAAAATAAAAGAGAATTTGATTGGTGGATATATCAAGAGATCTCCTTTTTCATTCAGATTTAATTGGAATTTTTTATGAGATATGTATAACTGAAAAGAATCAGGTGATTATTTTCAAGAGATTTGGAAAATCATGAACTGATTTGCATAGCTGTTACTTTGTTCCTTTGATTTTCCATGCAAATCCCCATCTTTAAATACTATTCGTTTTTGGACATTACATTCATGGCAGAGAGAGAGAGGGAGAGAGACAGAGAAATATATACATCCAAGGAAGGAAATTAAAGGAAAGTTTAGACGGAAGCTTATTTGCTCAATAGTGGTAGCAAGTGATTGCATTTTTCTCTTTGTAATAATCATGACAATGTAATAGTAGAAAGTAATCATGATAATAAAAGATGACATTTTTAATCTTCCAAAAATTGCAACTTGTCAAATAGAAACCTAAAAATGCTTAGCTTATACAGAAGCTCAATTATATATATTGGCAGCACTTGGTAACAGTGATTAAAACCGCTGCTAAAAGTAGTTTTTTCCAACAATTTTAGCAGCAGTTTAAACTGCTATTATTATCAGCGACTAAAACTGCCGCTGTAGAAGCGTAATAAATGCTTTAAGGAGCCTTAATTTCTAATACACCATTCGAGCCTCCCCAATGTTTTCCTCTTCTATTCTTCGATAGAGTCAATTCTAGTTTCCCTTTGATCGATTGACTGTTGTGCTTCCTCCACATCCCTCTGTCGTAGCATCGGCCAACTGCCTCCATTCTGTTGTCGTTGTTCAACTATTTTATCGTCTTCTCTAAGTAGGTGATGGATGTTCATTAATCTTGCTCGTGTTAATAGTTAAAATAATTTCTCTTTCTTAAAAATTATAAACCAAGCAAGAGTTTAGCCAAAGCCTTATAATCAAATACTAACATCTCTCTCTTATCATGCCCTAATTTCCCTTACCAGAGCTTGACTGTCACCATGAGGTTAGCTATTTTTCTCCTTCGATAGAGCACAAATGTAAGGATAATATTGTTTCAATATATCATCCAATTGTCATTGTTGTGTTGCTTCAATCGAATAGGTGTTGCAAATTTCTGTATTAAGAGACGATATTTCAAACTATATTTTTGAATTTTTTGGGCATAGAATTTTTTTATATTTTTAGGGAATTAGCTTATGCATTTTTTTATATGAGAAAAAATTATTATCTCAACAAATGCTTGAGCAAAATTGCATAATGAGGAAATATTTATATATGATTTGTTTACTGAATATTATTTCTTTCATGTTGGATGGGGACTCCCACAAGAAATTAGAATGTATTTTGAATTAAAAAATTGTAGTGCATGCTTATTTGTTCGTTTATAAATAAAAAAATATAATTTACATTTGGGGATTAAATCCTAATTTTCTTTCAGGATTGAGATAAGATATCCATAGTTGATTTTATAATGCATGTGGCATATATAATTAAAGAAGGCTATTGCAAAAATTGAGCTATTGGCGATGTCTCATAAAAAGAAGGGAACAAATTACTACATTGATGATCGATCTCTTATAATTTTTTATATTTACTTTAGTGTATTTTGACTTAAAATAACTATGAGATTAATTGAAATTGTAAAGTGCAATGAGCTTAGGGTCTACGACAATTTTAAGCTTGAGATAAGTTCATACTCTCTAATGACTTTACATCTCATATAAACTCAGGTCTCTAACAACCTCAAGTTTCAAAAAATATTAGGTCTTTGCCTACCTCAAATCTAAGAAAAGTTCAAGAACTTTAATAACTTTAAATTTAAGATGAGTTTAAATTTTTTGTCGTCTTCAAATCTGAGACAAGTTAAGAGCTTATTGCAACTTGAATGATTATCCTAATAATTTAATCTATTTTTTATAGAATTTAAGCTTAATCTTGACTAAAATATGATCATAAATAACCTCTATGTATCGCTTGGTAGATAATGATAAGGCTGATGATGATGGCAAACTATTTGTTAGTATGGTTTGTTGCATGCATTCAGTTGTAATTTCAATTGATTTCTCCTCTTTGATGGTCATTTCAGCAACCACTTCGTCTGGATGGTTGTTTCAGCAACTTGGGGAGCTCTTCTATGATGAGCTAATTTTGGAAAAGATTTTTTTTAGCAATTTTGCCGGCCATTGTAATTTACTCTTAATTTGCTTATTACATTTTTAGCAATTGTTTGGTGCGTCAAGGTTGGTTGGTTCTTGTGGATTATTATGCCTTGTATTCTCGTGGCTTTTTGGTGTTTTTACTGGATAGTGATGATTGATTTTTGACATGAAATGTTAAAGTTGGATAATGAGCTTTATGAGTTCTCTTAACTCTGCCTTAAATGTTTATTTTTTTTTTCAAAAATTGACATTAGATTGTGAATGAGTTCAAGATGAAAATTATGTAAGTTGTCTATATGTACTAAGTATTATTGTTTTTGAAGTTCTAATCATTCCTTTATATGGCTATTATAGATTCATATTTTGTAGTGGAGTTTAAGAAATATTTAATCCTAAAGGAAGTTTGGTAATGCAAAGTTATGTCATTTAGTTATGCAAAGTTTAAGTGATCAATTTATAACTATAAGAAAAACATTTTATTACTGTTTAATTCATCATAGTTAATTTTTTTTATTTTTTAATGTTTCACGGGAGAGGGCTGTAAAAAATTTCTTAAAAATTTGAAAGTGATACCAAATCCTTGTTCTCAGTAAATCAATTACATAACAAGGTTGTATTATTCATCTTTCTTTTTATTAGTTATATTTCTTCCACATTTTATTATAAGAAATGCTACGATATTTTTTTGTGTGAAGTGATTCTAAACAGTGATCAACGAAAAGCATCTCGGATTTAGGCTTCGTTTGGGACTGCTTTCTTACTGCTTCTTAAAATAATTTTTTAGTACAAAAAATTAACTAAAAAGCAACTTTAAGAAGCAATAAGAAAGACTTCCCAAATGAAGCTTTAGAATGACATTATCCCCTTGGCTCTCGAATTTTATAATTTTTTTTTTTTTGTTGGAGCTTTCTTTTCAAAATTGGAATGCTTTGTTGGAGGTTGCTTTAATCTTTGTGCTGGTTGTTGTTACAGACATCTTAAATGGACACAATTTTATTTGGCTGGTTTTATACAAATGATTGCTCATCCCTCCCTCATGCTCTTCCCCACAACTATTATGTTTTAGACACTAGCAAACAAATTGAGTTGACTCTTATAGATCATTAAATACTTGAAGCTAAGGTTCACTTTCATTGTGATATACTTGATGCTTTTGTAACAATAAATGGCCATAAAAATGTAGATTTTAAACTGTTATCTTTATTAATAAATTTAGGCCTTTTAATAATTTTTTAATCTATATATTTAGCTACTATGCGTTTTACCCGCTGTTATTCTGGGGCTGTAGTAGTAATTTTATTTTCGTAATTTTACAAAGGAAAATAAATGCTTCAATATCTATTTAGCCAGTTGCAAAACTATTGTGAAAACCCCTTGCAGCGAATACTAAATACAGTGGTCGTAGAGTGATTTTAGAAACTCTACAATATTTTCACGAAAGCCCTTATAAAGTGCTGCAAAAGCCCATTTTTTTATAGTGTATAGTTCATATGATCAATATAATAAATAATAAGTTATGACATGTCATTGGCAAGCATGTTAATAATCAAGTGAATCATACAAAGTAAATAATAAACTATAAATGCACCATTAATATTAGTTTGTGTATTAAAAATATATTCAATCATTTTATTAGATATACATGTTGGTAAAGAATAAGTTAGCCCATAATAATATTTCAATCATCCATTTTTTCATCGACTGGACATATATTCTACACATAACTATATGCAAATTATCGCATCCAATCTCATATTATATAATAGCAAATAATAACATGCAATAATACAAAATAGTAAATATGTTGTAGAAAGTAGGTATATTAACATAATCATTCAAAATCACTTCAAATGTCATGCAAAGTACATAGAATTGCATAAGGAACATAAAAAAATGTATATTAAGAATGCAAGTAGAGAAAAAGCCTACAAATAAAGCAACATACATGACATCTATATGATGCATCATGTATGTCACATGTAGAATATCTAGTAATTTGGTCAATAGACTTCACAATACCATTCTACACATACATAAAATATAACATTATAGGAACATTGTAATACAAGATATAATGATTTTAAAATTTTGAAATGAGATTAGGACATGTTCGCTAAAATATTCGTTTGAATAATATTTTTCTAACAAAATAAATATATTTTTCATATGAAAAATATGATGGAAGGTCATATTTGATTATAAAAATTCATCGATGGTGGAAACATCATAATTTGTCAAAAAAAAAAAAAATCCCCTAAGAATTAAACATAGAGTTTCGCATAAAAAAAAGGTTATAAAGCACATGGAGGGAGAATGTACAATGACAAGATCTAAGTAAGAAGTTGGATAAAAAGGTACGAAAAAAGAAAGACAAAAAGGATAAAAAAAAAATTTGTCAAAATAAATAAAAATAATACTTTACTATTTAGTCCTTTTTTTTTATGATCCTCTGTTCTACTCCATCTCCATCCCACTATTGGTAATATAAGGGTACCTCAACTTCTATGTTTCTCTTGTATGCACCATGTTTTTTTACGACTTTGAAATTTTTATAAGTAAATTGAAACCTCAAAATTGGGCCTCAACTTTCTTATTTAGGTTTACAACTATGCTTTTCTAGGATTTGCAATTTCTCTTTAAAAGAAGACTAAAGACTTGAACTACGGATGATAACCATGATCCTTGCTTGCAATTAAGCCTTTTATAAGGAAATTCTTGCTTCTTTTTTACCCCCTTGAGATTTTTTTGATGCTCCATGATCACTTTCGTGCACTTTCAAATCTCAACAAAGCATTTAGCGATGATTTTGAGCAAAAATTGATTTTTTACCTATTTTTTTTCTAAGCACATCAACTATATACTCCTAAAGCTTCCAAAATACATAAATAGTGATTGAGCTGGCATAATCTACTTCAACGTCCTAAAAGGATGTCTACATTGATATAACGAAAGTGGTCACATGTTAAAATTTCATTATTTTTAGTGGTTCATTTTTAGAGACTTAAAATATTTTCAAACTTATAAATCAGGACGTCTAAAAATAAAAAGCAATTGATGGGATCACAAACTCTCCATTCAATCAACACAATCTTTAACATAAATTGGAAATTCAAAGGACCCAATGGAGGTACATAATTTTTTTTAAATTTATTTAAATGATCAAATAGACTCTAAATTTTGCAAATTTAGTAAATAGAATTAATAACTCTAAAATTACTTAATTTCAAATTTTATTGGGCCCTAATTAGTAAGACTAGGAAATGTACCTCAATCCAAGGGACTAGTCGACCCACCGGCCCATCTCTTTCCACCCATCTCTTTCCAAGAGCACGTCATTCAATATGCTCAATCAAAGGCAACAAGTGATTGTTATCTCCACTAATAAAGCTAGTAAGGAAGATAGCCAAATAGCCCCCTAATACCCTCACTACTAGGAAATGCTCCTAGGCTTTGAATTGCAATGATACTCATCAAATTTTATAATATTGATTTATATTTTAGGCCGCAATAGCCTACTAAATCATGTTAGCTCAATCTTTCTTTTACTTCTATTTTCAGGCTCAGAGAAGGGTAATGAGTGACCTAGTAGTTTGGATGGAAGACTCCAATCTGTGTTCTAGGTATGTTTTGGTTAGTTTTTAATTTTGCAAGCTTGACTTTTAATTTGTTATTCTCTATGTTCCCAAGTGTTCTTGCATATAGACTTCAGATTATATAAATTTTGGATGATCTATAAAAAAGTAGATTCATATTTATAAGTCGTCCGCTTTATATTAAATTCAATAGTGGCTTTGCGTAGTATATAAATTGGATGTTTTATTTCAATACTAGTAAAATTAATTCTCCTGGTCAATCTTGCCATAATTGGATGCAATATGACATGTGTGATATCGGGTCATATTTGGTCGAGTTGTGGCATTGGTGACATGTTGGATTTTTTAGCTCATTATATGTGGTTAATATTTTCAGATCATGACAGAGGATCAACAGTGTGAGATTAATCATTATTATCTAGGTTTATTGTTATTTTGTTTCTTTATGCTTTAGTTATTCTTTTATATTTAGGATTGAAAAGATATATTGTGATTGCAATTCCTAAGTAATGTATAGTATTTTTGGGAGAATGAATACAGTTGCAGATTGATGTTTTAATTACTAGTGTTATTTTCGCTTATATTTTTAATGATAAATGAAATTAGATTGCTCTGGTGTTGTAATTATAAAAGATTAAAAGACTCATTCCCAGATTTGATCTTGGAGAATTACACCTAAACACTTTTCAACAACTCTAGACTCTTTATAGTTATCACCACCATAGGAGATGCTTCTCATAATTCAAATATCTTTACATTATATTCGTGTTCTCTGTTATTTAAATGAAGGACAACCCCTTATCATTTAACTATAATTAGTAGAACTACTTAAATTTTTTTGTGCCCCATGAGTTTCTCAATTTTAAGTTTCCATAATATATATATATATATATATATATATATATATATATATATATATATATATATATATATATATATATATATATATATATATATATTATCATTATTTTGTGTTAAATACTCAAGTTTGTAGAGGGTGAATTTATCGTCTTAATATGTGTAAAAAATTTTAGAACATACAGATGAATATATAGCAACTCACAACAGATATAAGATTTTCAAAATGAAATTTTCTAAAAAGGGAATAATCATGGGTTTTTGATGTAACTCTCCAAGATCTAAATTGAAAGAATTGCCTTTTTTATCTTTGGATTCATCTACTAGAGCTTCTAAAAAATTTATGTAATATAAATTATTTGTAGCATAAGAAATTAAAATCATATATATCAAAAGCTTTTCAATATGTCCATTCATTAAAATCTCATTTACAATAGTCAGGAGACCACATATAATCAATAATCTATTTCAAGCTCTGCTTATGAATAGAAATAAAGAAAATACATAACAAAAAAAAAGAAGCCTGATAATATGAATCAACCTCACTCAGTAGGATCCTGACTCTTTCCCTAACTTAAAATCAATAAAACTATATAATGAGCTTATAAAATCCAACAAAGTAACCAAGTCTTATCACTGCATTCAATGCAAGACCAAATGATCAATATGCATGATCATTGTAAACCCATACCAATAATTATGCCATAAATAAAAAAAGTGCATGCACATCAATCTATCTTTGCATAAGTAAAATAAATGTGATCAATAGAAAAATAGTTCAAGAAGCAAAATAAATTCATCAATCTACCATAAAATTAATAATGTATAAAATAATAACATGTTCATTAATTGAATGCCATGTCAATATGTCATGTCTATGTGTTGCATAAATATGTAAATCAGTGTCCATCAATATATACTATGCCATATTGTATCTATATCAGTGAAGGTCCTATAAATTTTTTTAGTTCTAATTATCAATTTATTCATGCGGTATCATGTAAATAAAATCATAAATGCGATTGTGAATAACAAGGCTGGACATCTGGCTAGTTGCATGGTGTTTTCTTGAGTCTTATGTTGGGTCAATATCAGATGTCAAGTATTGATGTTGGATGGCTATCTTATGTAAGAGTGGTCACTCTTGCCCATCAGCATATCTAGCCCCCTTAGAACTCCATATCTTGTATCTTGAATCTTTAATTTTTCATTGGGATTACACCATAACCTATAATTTAAAAGAAAAATTGTTGACCCACCCTCTTATACAGGTTATCTTGCTCTAGCCAACCTGAATTATTTTACAACTAACCAATCTTTCTTGCTTACATACGAATGTCACATACATCATGTAGCAATAATATCATTTTTATTTATCACTAATAGATGTTGAATGCCTTTTTGGTATCCTAGCTATTGCAAGATCATTATTTCTCATAGATATCATAATTAAGTGATATTTTATGCATATTGAATTTATATCATTGATATGCTCAATTTGATTATAAGAATACAAAGAAAAAGGTCATTTATCTTCAAAATATTTTCAACACTACTTTTGAGTGCTTGATTTAGATTTATATGAACCAATATTAAAAAGCTCTTTATGTCATTGGGTTCATATTATCGAGACACTTATTCTAAGTCTAAATTTGCTAAAAATCAAGTTTTTTATTTGAGTAGAAATATGGTGTCACACTAAAACTCTCATTTAATCTTATATTAGTTTTTGTAATAGATAAACCCTCAACTTATTTAACTTACAAAATCATCCTCCCCATTCCTTACCACTTTTTTTCTTTTCCCGATGATAAAAAACATTATTCGAGACCAAAGCAATGGTGATGATTGTAGCAGGGCGCTTGCATTGGCAATAAAAAAAAAATTACATCAAAATATTCTAATATGTGTTTAATTTTTATACTAAAAAGATACTTTAAGAAGCATTAAAAAACCCGTTCCAAGCAAAATCATAATCTGCATCATAATGTGCTTGAATACTGTTAAATTTGTGTAGAAATTAATACAATTCATGATGTCATAAATAAGCACTACTCTCAGCATAAATCCAAAGATATTTAAACTCACCCTAATATAAATTACATTATAATATTCTCAAACAATTTTTTTTTCTTTCCATTCTATGGTGTAAATCACGAGAGACTGCCGACATAGTCATTATTTTAAACTATTCAAAACAATTTAATATTTATATCATTTAACTTATTCACACAGTGAATTAATTCCCCATCACCATGAAAGCATTGGTAAGCAACTTTCTAAAAACTCCTTGTAGAACTTACAGAAAATTATGATATATATATATATATATCATAATTTTCTGATTTATCAAGTTTATTTTCAGATTATATAATTAATCATAAAATAAAAAAAAAATTATAATTAAGTGTTATTAGAATATTATTATGTAAATTATCTCTTGCAAAGAACAAAAGCACCTTCATTGACATGTGAATGCAGTACTTAAACAAAGACAAGTCGTATCAGATCAAACACTTTGGGATCGAAAAAAGTAATAAAGAAATATTAAAATATAGAAGCATTTCAAACTAAGCTATCTTCAGTAGGAAGCTTTATTGGGTGCGGAGTGCAGACGTAGCTCTGTTTGTGCAAACAAATAGGTTCGCGCCACGTGGAGCCCATATTGACCCCATCGAGTTGAGGAGCACGTGTGCTCTGTTTACCTGAAAGCCATGAATTGAATCTATACTAAATGAGTTTTTATTTGGTCCGGTGCAAGGACCTAGAGGAAGGTTCGGTTTTGCCTAAAAAAGTGCAAATACCGAGTTTTTTGAAAAAATACTGAGTTTTTCAAAAAACTCGGTATTTGCACTTTTTACCTATTTTTGGCTAAAACCGAACCTTCCTCTACATCCAGTGAAAGGACCTAATAATTGCTCATACTAAATAGGGCGACTTTCTTTGTTTTAGAATGTCATATCGCTATAAAGACCTCTAAGTTTTTATGCCAGTTTTCATGAAGAAGTCGGCAACAAATCCCCGCTATTGCTTCTCATAGTAGAAAGCCAAAGTCCTCTCTCTCTCTCTCTCTCTCTCTCTCTCTCTCTCTCTCAGCTCATTTTGGTTCAAAGGTTTTTAGGCAATTGCCCCCCCTAAAAATATTTAAATACTATGATTTTTAGGCAATTGCCCCTAATATAATTAAATACATTGTGTAGATGTGTTATTGTTAGGGAATGATGAACCAAATACATAGAAAAATAGTAAATCAAAATTTGTTAGGTCGAACCCTGCCAGACCCCCGACATATATACGAACAATTACTTATAAGTTTGTCCCCCCTGAAAATTATGACTGGTTCCACCCCTGGTTGAGCATGAGACGGGTTGCTTCGAATCAGTGTGGGCTTCGCAAAAGAACACGAGACAAGGACGGGAGTCGGGATTGGGAGGAGCTTACATGAGAACATGAAGACAATGAATAGTAGGTTTTTTATACATTATAAGTTAGGGTATTTTTTATTTTACACCATAAGATTTAATCAAAACGACTCCATATGCATTTATCTAAACCGGTCAGTTTTCTATAACCATTGCAAGTTTTACAGTTCGCGATTGAACCGCCGGTTCGAACGATCTAATACCGATTCTTTGCGAAATTGGTTATGAAGTAAATCACAATTGACTAGCCGACCGGTTTGCGATTCAACATTTCAACTGGTTGAACCGGCCGATCCGATCCGATTTTCAAAGCCTTACTTTTAAGCTCATGTTGTTAAATTCATCTTCATCTCTCTCTCCATCTCTTTCTAAGCTCATTTTGGTTTAATTCATCTTCATCTCTCTCTCTCCATCTCTTTTAAGGTCGTCTTGGTTCAATTCACCTTCAGCATGAGGGGTCTAATCAAAGTCTTTCTGGCGATTCAATCAAAGGAATATATGACATGATGGATTCTTTCTACCTTCTCTCCCCCCCTCTATCTCTCTCTCTCTCTCTCCATCTCCTTTAAGCCCATGTTGGTTCAATTCATCTTCATCATGGGGTGTCTAATCAAAGCCTTTTTGGCGATTCAATCAAAGGAATCTATAGACATGATGATTTTTTTCTCCCTTCTCTTTATTTCTATTTCCACAATTAAAGGAAGAGTCTATAAAGCATGGTTCAGCTAATTTAAACTAAACAGCTTTTCATCAAACAGAAAGGCTCTTTGATGTTATAGTAATTATGCATTGATCAAGAAGTTTATTTCAACTAAAATGATTTAAATACAAATATGATAGATAAAATAGTTAACTATTAATTTTTATAATTAATTATATTTTAAATAAATTATATTGCAATTTTTATAATTTATGATATTTTAAAATTAGTCAAAAATATGATCCAAAATTTTCTCCATTGATTATCTTAAGAACTTCTATAATGAATAGAAGATATATATATATATATGCTTGAAGAAGAATAAATAATATAATTTTTTAGGTTTTTAAGCCTTCAATCAATTAAAAAAAAATACATCATCAATTTGAGATTTAATAAGTATAAGGTTTTATAATACTAGTTTTATTGTTCGTGCATTAAATGCATGTGAATAAAATTTTAAAAATATAAATTTATATTATATAACTTTTAATTATATTTTTTATAAAAATATAATATTATTAATTTTATCACTACATGCAATACTAATTCTTAATTATATTAACGAAACTTTATATGATTTTCTTAAAATATGCTTCAAACAAAAAGTAATTTTTTTAATTTTGCATGTACCCAATTATTAAATGATACTTATAACATAATATATACAAAATCTAGCACAAAATCTAATATAAGATGTTTTAAAGCTAAATATTTTCTTATGCAGACCAAATATTCAATATAAATTTTGAGGCAATGAGAAGTAATATATTAATATTAAATAATTATTTTTATATAGTAAAATAAAATTAAATGCTAATAAATAATTATGTCATGCAACTAAGAATTAATGACAAAAATTAGTGTCGTGAAAAGCTACACATTTGAGTGAAGAATAATAACTCTAAGTAAATAAAAATAAAAATAAAAATAAGAGCGAAAATAGTTTAAAAACTATATCAAAACCTCATACAAAATAACCTATCCATAAATTTTCAAACATTAAGATTCATCATAATTCTAAAAAGAAAATGATTTACCCATCCAAAATATTAAATTTTATTACATGTTCAAATATCATGTATAATCAATACATTATCAAAGTCAAACTACAATAAAATAGAGCCCCAATAGTACACAAATAGCTATAGATAAGCTCTCCGGAGTAATATGTATTACAATCACTGGAACGATAAAATAGAAATTACGTAATCACAATTTAGAAAATACACCACTCTAAAGCTTAAATTTTTAAATATAATTCAATTGAAATATCTAACTATATTCTAATTGTTATATTAAGAAATAAAAATAACATGATCGAATAATATTCAAATTCTAATTATTGAATAAAATCCCATAAAAATCTCATTGAAGAAATAAATTTAACATTGTGATAAATTGTGGAATAAAATCTCATATGTCGAGCAAAATTCTTAGTAAGAAAATAAATATCATAACAAGTAACTTTTGATTAAGTAACAATTGGAGAATTTCAGAACAAATAAAAAATTAAATTTCCTCATATAATTTTATTGAGCTTTCTAGACTTATTTTTTTATATTTGGAAGATCATGAAGGTTTAGCTTACCTTAACAAGATGTCGTAGTTGTGTCTCATTGCTTTTAGACTCATTCATGAAAGATGGATACAACATCGATCCCACTCTATCAATCATAACTTATAAAAACCTCAATTATAAGTGAAAATCATATATAAATTAACCTCGCAAAGTTCGTGTCTCATTGTTTGTAGACTCATTCGTGAAAGATATATACAATATCCAACTGTCAGTTATAACCTATAAAAATCTCAGTTGTAAGTGAAAATCATAAATAAATTAACATTGAAAGTTTTAATTTTGTATAGAATATCACGAGAGAGCAAAATAATGCTTAATTTGTCGAAAAAATAATGGGAGTTAAACCACGAGTAAGAGTAAGTTGAGGTCTAGAATTGAATCATAGCATGTTCGTCATCATATTGAGTGTAAGAGAGAAAGATCGTTACCTTTATTGCAAGCTCCCATTGTTACCTTTGTGGCAAGCTCCTATAATGACTTCCAATCTAACAAGAAGAACGTCATAGAAGAAGGCGAAGAAGTTTCTTTTCTTCTGACATTTGTATCAACCCTCCACTTACTACTATTAGTATAATGGTTTAAGATAAATATCGTACCATCAAAATTAAAACAAGAAATAAAGTTGCTAAATATAGTAATGGGCAAAATAGAAAACAGTACGATGTGTTGTTGGAGTGTAATAGTTTAGTTATCACTACAAATTTTATTAAAATTATAAAATGCTGATGAACTTTATTCTTTATGTTGAGCTAATATGTAGGAGTTACCAAAATTTCATCACAAGCTTCATTGAAAAGATAAAAATAATATTTCATAAAGTTGAATATATAAATGTAAGAAATGGATATGGGATAGAAAAAAGATGCTTGAATTTTGCCGATCATATATGAATTCAATGTTAGCTAATGATTTCACTCGATCAAAATGCACATAAAAGCTTTAGTTAGATGTATTTATTTTGTAATAACTACGTGATATTTAAATGAAAGAGAAGTATATGCAAAATGAGAAGCAAGAAATAATTATTTAACTCGATGTTTAATAAAGCTAAGAGGAATAACAAAAATAAAATGTTGAATTTAACTATGTCAAAGGGTAAGATGTCCCCAACAAAGTTGAATTTTGTTGGGATACATAAAATCTATAGTTATATCTAATTATTTGATAATATAAAATTGTAAATAAAATATTAAATTTGGCTCAATTTTATTCCAATTAGCTCGAAACTTAATTCGTAATTGATCATTTTAACTAAATTAGCCATGCTTAATGTTGTTTTGACTATAATATTATTGAAATAAGAGTCAATATAGTCATGACATTAATTTTTTAAAATTTTTTAGCCAGTGTTTTTTAAATACAGATTTGAGATTACATTTTAGTGAATATTTCATGATGTTTTTTAAATTGTAAAAAAAAATATTATTTCATTTTAATATTTTATCTTCTTAACAATTATAAATAATTTATTTTAAAAAGCATATATCATGATTTTAAATAATTCTTAATTAAAAATATGAGAGGCTATCCACACAATTCCTCATAATTTAGTATGAAGTGTATTTAAGGGACATTAAATAATATAAGTATTAGTTTTTAAATCTAATAATGATTTATAATACAATAAAGAGACAAGATAATTAAAAAAAAATGAATGGCCAATATTTGCTATGGGTGGAAACTCAATGCCCCTTCTATAATAGTAGTATAGATATATTGAAAACTTGAAATATCATATTTTGTTTCTTACAAACAAAATATGTGGCCGTTAAATAAGAGAATTTGGTGAAAGATTGATAATATGATTTGTTTCTATACCATCAAAGTTTTTTTATGATTAATATTCAGGTTCCGTTTGGGGTAACTTTCTTTCTGCTTTTTTAAATAACTTTCTAGTGTAATTTTTGTATTAAAAAATAGCTTCAAGAAACAATAAGAAAGCCGTCCCAAATGATACCTCAATAGCTCACCAGGCAGCACAAGATAGTAACTCCCAAACAATCAATTGAGAAGTTTATAATAATAAAATGGCCTAATCTCTTAGCATATATTGTTTCTTCATGTAAAAGCCAAATGCTTCTTATTTATCTTCAATTTTGAGCTAATTCAGGTGAGCAAAGGGTTCATTCCTTTTAAGGGGATTTCTCAATCTCCTCCAATGCTGCCCAAAGCTTTGGGTTTTCATAATCTTTAATGAGCAACGATGCTCCAGCATCCATCAGCAACTTCTCTGGATTTCTTGTAGTCAAACCAACCACAGGCATCCCAGCAGCCACACCAGCTTCAATCCCTGACACTGAATCCTGCACAAGTGTGGTGGAGTTTTTAGTTCCGAGAATTTGTGCAAATTAGACTTAGTTTAGGGACGGCTTTCTTTCTGCTTTTTAAAACAGTTTCTTAGTACAAACGATTTAATTTTTTATACTAGAAAGCCACTTTAAAAAACAATAAGAAAGTCATCCCAAACAAAGCCTTAGCCTTCGTTTGGGGCGGTTTTTTTTGCTGCTTCTTAAAGCAGTTTTTTAATACAAAAATTAAAAAATTTTGTACTAGAAAACTGCTTTAAGAAGCAATAAAAAAAAAAACACCTCAAACGAAGCCTTAATCTAAAATCTGTAATGAATAAGACAATAAGCCAACCTCAAAGATAACTGTGTGTTCAGGCGATGCATTGAGCTCCTTAAGAGCTCTCAAATAAGGATCTGGGAATGGTTTGGCCCTCTCACACTCACTTCCAACAACTAGAACATGAAAGAAGTCTGTAAGTCCAAGAATCGAGATCATAAGTTCAGCATTAGGTCTTGGAGCATTAGTCACTGCTGCGCGTTTCAATCCGCGATCTTTGACCCATTTACATAATTTATGAAGTCCACTTACAGCCTTTAACCACTGTGGAACAAGACTGCATGCTCTTCAAATATGTTAGAATTAATGAAATAATTAAGCAAAAGAGAATGAAATGATTGACTCCAAATTTAAGGGTGCCAAAGCCTCAATCATGCAGTTGTAATTTGTTAAAAAAATTAAGTGTAAATTTTCTATATTATATAATCACATAGGGATTTTCTCAATTCTAAAAGGGGGTGAGACTCATCCCTAGAATTTATTATTTTGTGCGGAGTCCGATTGTCGTCTGAAGACCAATAAAAGTACGCCACGTCACCTTCAAAATATACCGAGCTCGGTACCGAGTGTAACCAAATGGTTCTCCCTTCCGGTGTCCGCACAGAATAATCTCTCCATCCCCATACCCTCTATGATGTGGTTAGAATCATACTTCGTTTTGGCGAGTTATAAGAGAAGTTGCAAGGTCACCTTCGAAACATTGCTTCCTTGTCATCCAAGAACTTTGCGGCTTTGTCGGGGTCCCAATCTGGAAATAAGGTTTTCCCAATATCATCGTTGTGCTTGCCACTGATCTTCTCAACAAAGTCATCCTCTGTGATGGGAACCCCATTATTGTAGCCTACCTGTTAAAAGCAGTTTGATAAGTGTTCAAAAGTGTGTTCCAGAAGCAATTATAAATAGGAGGAGCCTCAATAATTAAACCAAACCTCAAGAAGCAATTCACGAAAGGCATGGAAATGAATAGGATCTGAATCGCACAGTGTACCATCAATATCAAACAGTACTGCTTCAAGTGGAGCAAGCTCAGATAAAGATTTTCTGCATCAAATTTGTTGTCAAATGTCGGTGATGCGATGGGAAAAACTGCTTGCATTATCAACTAAGCACAATGGAAAGTAAATTTCGTGCATATTACCTCACTGTTTTGTTTTGTAATTTTATTGAGAGCATTACGTTGAAGAAATGAAATTTTAATAGTAGTCAAATCAAAATGTTTAGCTTTTTTTTTTTTTTTTTTGTTGATCAATCTACAAACAGCAAGAAATCAATATACAGTGTTACTCCCAGCTATCAAAGAGTCTCAATTAAAATATGAATGGTACAAAATTATTTGAATTTTTTTGCTTTAAAGGATTTTTCAATCAAAGTTCAACAGTTTTCCATTGGAAAAAACATCTTTAACTACTTTAATTCAATCACAGTTCTGTGACTGATTTTCTTAAAAGCTATACTTTGAGATTATAATTGATTTTTTTGTATAGCTTCTTATAGACTGAAAATAGTGTATATACAATGTATCAATATCAAGATTATGCAACCTTTAAACCTGAAGCAATAATTAAGGTCATTTTTTAATCAGAAAAAGGACACCTAATCATGTAAACATCATAAGAACAGTTTGGCATATCATATTTGGTCAAAAACATCACCTACTTTTTATCTTCTATGTTCCCATTTCCTTGCAGCATGATGTAGCTCATCATATTTGCTCCTCCTCATTGAACAACAAATTCTTGGTAAAAACACCAAAGTTTTGAGCAAAACTGAAAAAATTCAGAGCAATTTTGCATGCAAATCTGCCTCAAAGTTTTCTAGCACCAATGGGAAAAATAAACTACAAAGTGGGTGCCAATAACGTCTGATTAACCTCCACATATTAGCTAAAGGTTTGGGCTCAAATTATCTAATCCTAGTATGTCAAATGGATAGCACTGATTTTCCCTGTTCCACTCAGCAACATAAAAAGCCAAGAAAGAGTAACTAGATAGTGAGTAATGCATCAATTCTTGTGACTACAAATTTTATAATCAACTTCAGAGCCAGTTCATATAAGCTTTTTAATACGAAAAATGAGTTTTGGCCATTTGTAGAAGCATAAAAATGCTTCCAAAGTTGCGCCCTCACGTTTCGATCTGATACCAAAATCTAAAACTAAACTACAATGCCATTACAACATATTTTTCGTCTCAAATGGCATTACATACATTATCTACTTATGGTACCTTTTTAGTAACGTCAATATTAGGGTCCAACCAGTGCAACAAGCATCTTCTGTTGTAGGTTATTCAACAAATAGGTTGTTTACAAATTTGAGCCTTTGAGCTTTCAGATCCACCTTTTCCCTGGCCTCTCTAATATTGTTATTTGCAAAGAAAACAAATTATAGTAGATTTTGTCCTGCCACATACAGCAGCAACAACTCTAAGCTCAGAATTTGTTGTTGCTTCCACAAATTTAAGCAAATTCTCATGCTGCAACAAATATTTATCCCTCACTCAAAGACAGTCTAGTCCAACTGTATCAACCTCTACACGCAGGGGCGGATCCAGCTTCATTTTTCAGGGTGGGCAAAATTTTACTTAATTAAAATAAAAATAATATTAATAATAAAATTATTATTTTTAATTTAATCAATATAATACTATCAAATTTATAAGATGAATTTTTTCTCATTTATCTTCTAATATAATATTAATTTTATTAATAAAAATTGGAGTATAAACATATAAGTTATGCTAAACCTAGACTCATAAAATTCATATACTGAAAGCGTATTGTTTCTTTCTCATATCTCTAAAAACAAAAATAAGAAATTTCTAAGTTTTGAAGAAATGCTAGATATCAAAGTTCAGATTAATTACTGCTACAGAGCTTCGCATTTCAGAAAAAAATTTAAGTTTGAAAGTTTTTGAAAGGGCTTTGCTAAGTTTTTTTTATTCTTTCCACTTTAAGAACTTTGCTACAGAACTTTGAATCTTGCATTTCTTTAAAACTTTAAAAATAATCTTTGCTACAGGAAAAAAATTTCAGTTTTGATTTTTGAAAGTTTTTTAAACTGATAATCATCAGATTAAAGCAAAGTTTTTATTTTTAGATTCAGTTTCGATTTCATTCCTCATCGCTAAAAGTTTTTGAAACAAAAAATCTGCATATTACAGAACTTTGCTTTCTTACATTTCTTTGAAACAATTAAAAACTTAAAAAAAAAAATTCTCAAGAGCGTTTAAAACAGAACATCTAAAAAAATAGTTGAATTAGATAAAGGTTACCTTCAAATTGAAGCAAAGATTGAAGGCTTTAATCAAACCGAAGGCTGCAAAGAATGGCAACCTCTTCAAACCACCGAGAAGAGTGCCAAGAAGAAGATGAGGGCTAAGACGCGGACGAAGAAGAAGGTTATGGCTGCATGCGAAGTGCGAAGCCGAAGGTAAAGAAGGGCGAAGACAAAGGCTGGAGTAGGCAAACGCGATTTGCGAATCGTTCGTCTTTCAAACTTCGGGAGTCGAGATGGGCAGAGAGTCACAAAATTACTTAAAGTAGGGTAAAATTTATTTTTGAGGGGGGTCAAATTTACAAAAGTATCTCTCTAATGCATTAAAAAAAAAATTTAGGGTGGGCATTTGCCCACCCTGAGGTGAACTAGGATCCGCCCTTGTCTACACGACATAGTGCCAGAATTTACAAAGAATCAGTTCCTTAGACACCTGCTCTTGTGTCAAATACACCGCACTAAGTAAACTTATAGCTGAAATGTCGTTGATCAAAGCAGCTAAGCAGTTCAAAGTTACAACAACCTCAAATGTATCTAATAAAGATTACCTCCTCCACTTAAGTTCTATTCCAAATAAGGAAGACAAAAATATATGAAAGTTTTTTTTTTATGTTTGTTTTTTAAATCCACGCAAGGCACAAATTTGTCAACCTAGAATCTAAGTAATTATTTCATTTGCCACAACAAATGTAATATATAACAAGTCGGTTGGCTTTGTTAAGTAGATTTTAAAGAAACATTTACCACAAATCAGAAATTTTGTGAAAGCACAGCAATCAACATATAAGCACATCATTTGTTCATAATAAAGGAATTGAGTGGGCATCCTGTTAACCTTTGTGTATTATCCAAAACAAAAACAAAAAAAATTTAAAACACCTGCTGAAGCCATACCTGCCGCTTGCTACAGTGTCCATATCCCTACGATTCGGCGCCACTTCAGACCGATTGCACGTCGCTTGCATTAAGAAAACGAAGACAAAGCCTTCTTCATTCGTATTCGCCTCTTCTCCTTCCCACACGTAAGAGAGCCAATACGTTCATTAGTAGATTCAAATCCTTGAGATATGAATCAATATGATATAATCGATAGGGCACAAAGCCCTCTGTTAGCTAAGGCGGATTTACATTTGTCCCCTTAGACAACACCCCCCTCCCCCCCCCCCCCATAAGGCCTATTCCAAATAAGGAAGACAAAAATATATGAAAGTTTTTTTTTTTTTTTTTAAATCCACACAAGGCACAAACTTGTCAACCTAGAATTAAGTAATTATTTCATCTGCTAACACCAACAAATCAACAAATATAATACATAACAAGTCGGTCGGCTTTGTTAAGTATATTTTAAAGAAACATTTACCACAAATCAAAAATTTTGTGAAAGCACATCAATCAACATATAAGCACATCATTTGTTCATAATAAAGGAATTGAGTGGGTATCCTGTTAACCTTCGTGTATTATCCAAAACAAAAAAAATTTAAAACACCTATTGAAGCCATACCCACCGCTTGCTACAGTGTCCGTAGCCCTACGATTCGGCGCCACTTCAGACCGATTGCACGTTGGTTGCATTAATAAAACGAAGACGAAGCCTTCTTCGTTCGTATTCGCCTCTTCTCCTTCCCACACACAAGAGAGCCAATACGTTCCTTAGTGGCATCATATCCTTGAGATATGAATCAATAGGGCACAAAGCCCTCTGTTAGCTTAAGATGGATTCAAACCCCCTTAGGTCTATAAGGTACCCTTGGACGAAGCAACCCATGGCTGCCAACAAGGATCCTTCAGTCAGGTTGGGCCGACTACCTCCTCTAACTAAGTAGACCAGGGACCAGGGATCTTAATCGGGTCCATCATTCATTCCCCCATCATCCGTTTTAAGTGCTAGATAATGAAATTCTCAATTTTAAATATCACA
Organism: Dendrobium officinale; assembly: GCA_019514585.1. NCBI lineage: Eukaryota > Viridiplantae > Streptophyta > Magnoliopsida > Asparagales > Orchidaceae > Dendrobium > Dendrobium officinale. The sequence goes on along the minus strand of CM033685.1, from coordinate 6,343,567 downwards.
TTTTCAAATACCCTAAGCCCATGATGTTATTATATGCCAGATAACATGTATTTCTGCGTATCTGATCGACGACTAGCCTTAATTGAAAGTTCTCACTCGGTATAGGGAGGGGTAATTAACTATAGGGGCTTGCACCTATGGGAAACCAGAACTCAGATCATAAAGTCCTCACAAAATGAGGGTGAAATCTCTGGGTAATGTCTTATCTACAATCCCATCTGCCTTCCCAAAATTTACCTCGGAACTTAATTTCGTTAAAACTCCCCTAAAATAAAAGCAGTGGCTGAGGCTGGGGCCGAATTTTCAGAGCCCACACATCCAAAGCAGACCCATAATTAAGCTATAGCTTTGGGTATTATGCTTCAATTAATCTTTAAGTGAAATAATTCTATTAACTTTTTTGCTGGCGTGCATATCCTCATTATACCTACAATATTTCTTTCACAACAGCATGGAACATTAGCATGATCAGGATCATAAAAACCTCTCTATCTCCTATAAAGCACGACTTTGAAAATGTGGAAATCAAGGCACCCTAGATAACAATGGAGCCCTCATGCCATCAGTGATGGCCGAAAAACATTCGGGACAATTATAATAAGAATAAGTCTCTTCGGACATGCAACAATGACTAAGCATAACACTCCATAATGCTGATGCAAAGAGAATAGCCAGTGCCAAGCAAAACATTCTTTATCTCCATATCAAAGCTATGCTCCCATTATCACAAAATCCAATCTTTGCTTCTCAAGCACGAATCATATACCATCGAATACCATAAAAAAAAACAAGTTTTTTTCATCGTTTACCTTCTTCCATGGCATTGACGAAGCGATGAAAAAAAAAAAAAAACGACAGCATGTAAACGTAATCGATCAATTTCAGAGATATATGAGTCCCGATTACCTCTCCGATGTGTGACCGTTGGTTGAGATCGACATATCTCTTCCCATTGAGGAAAAACGGAGAAGGCGAGATGATTTATGAGAGCAAAAAGAGAAGAAGTTCAATCGCAAGGAAGGATGGACATTCTCGGAAATCCTACGCAACCCGCCATGTCTCGTGAAGAGATTTGCCGCCTCATAGAAAGTGGGGGAAAGAAGTCAAAAACGGAACAGCATCTGGTCCGTGGGTCTCTCAGCTGTAAAAGGTCATTTTTCTTTATGGTCATTCGATGATTTGCACCCACGATCGCACCCAATTACCTGATTGGCGAGGAAATCGCCATAGCGACCGAAAGTTATAGTTTTGGTCAAATATGATGATCAAATTTAATTATGAGTTATTTAGCTATTAAATATATTTTAAGATGGATTAGTTATTTATTAATATATTTTATCTATTCATTTCTATATTTTATTTTTTTGAAAATATATGAGTCATTCTCAAGTTTAACCAGGACGATTTTGTAAGTTAAAATTAGATACAATAAATTATTATTTTTTTATAATTTTATAATAAATTTAAAAATTAAAATAATGTATTAAATTTGAGTTAAAAAATATGGCTATTTGAGTCGTAATATTTTTGAAGAAACACAAAAGAATTTTTTGTTGTTTGCTTTTATTCTTGTTTTCAAAAAATAGATAAATTGGTTGATAAAATGTAGGGGTTTTTACATACATGCCACTTTATACCTTATATTTTACATATCTAACACCTAAAACTTAAATATTACACAACAACAACTCAAACACAAACTTAACCTCATATATGCCACTCCGTTCCAAATAGGGCTCACTCCGTCTCTGTCGTTATTTCTGTTTTAGATCTCCAGCGTGAGTGTTTCCGCGAGAGATGTATTTCGGTAGCCCTAAAAATCCAGCGTGAGTTTTTCCGCCGAAGATTTCTCTCCGGCAGCAGAGCAAGATCTCCTCGATGTAGGAGGAGCGGCTGAGTTTAGGTTCGATTTTTCTGTAAATTCGTATGTATACTTCTTTTGATAAAAATCAGGTATCGGCTGAGTTTTGATCTGCGATTTTGCTTTCGTTTTTCTACAGGAATAGCGGCTGAGTTTTGATCTGCGATTTTGCTTTCGTTATTCTACAGGAATAGCGGCCGAGTTTTATCTATTCTGTAACTTCTTTGATTAATAGAGTTCCATAAGTTTTTTCTATTCTTGTATAAGTTTTTTCTATCCTTGTATATCAGATTGCTAGCGGCAAATTTTTTTTTTTTTTTTTTGGTTACAGAATGTTTTATCATTTCTGAATGCAATTTGTTCAAGCATATCTGTTTCTCCACCGAAATGGTATTTTCCACTCTTTTTTTTTATACAGATTTTCAGGAGTGTTATTTTTCCTAAAAATTCTCTGTTTTGTTACAGAAAAGGTTGGTTTATTCCAAAACGTTTCAAATGAGTTCTACGAATTCGTCCGCTACAAGAAATAGACGCCAACGATCTGAAGTTTATTGTCACTGTCACCTGAATTGTGTATTGTACACTTGCCACCGTGGACCTAATAATGGAAGAAAATTTTATAGGTGCGTGAATAACCGAACTGATGACGACTGCAGATACTTCAGATGGATAGATGAAATTGAAGATGCATCTTTTGGTATAGACGATGAGCGCAAAGTGTTTGATGCGAAGGTTATTAATATGCTTGAATGGATGATGTTCTTGATGAAAGTCTTCATTGTAATTGTTGTTGTTGATGTAATCATCCGTTTGTGTTTGTAACGTGTTGTGTCGACTGCAGAAAATGTTGTTTTTGTTATGTTCAGTTTTGTAACCTTTTATTGATGTGTTGGTCAAGGGTATTGTAAGTTGTTATGTTGAATTATTGATCATCTTTATGCATTTTTCTCTCCTGTTTGTCATTGTCAAGCAGCTCTTTGTTCAGCTCAAAAAAACCTGCAGCTAGGAAATGTTAACTTCATGCTAAAAGGAATTTCGGACTTCATGCTGGACAGAATTCTGTATATCAGTTTTGTAACCTTTTTAAGCTGTTTTATTACAATTGTATTAGTTTTGTATATCAGAATTTGGTATAAATTCAGAACAGCTCAAAAAGATTGTAGACAAACTTTAATCTGGCATATATGAATTGAACGTGCAGTCAATAACGTGCAGATTTGAATTTGAAAACGGACAAACTTTAATCAGGCAATTCATAACAGTCAATAACGTGCAGATAATGGCTTAATGGGAGAAGACAAAAGTTAATTTAACGTGCAGATATGAATTGAACGTGCAGATTTGTCAAGTCAGCAATCAACCAACGTCATAGTTCTACAGCATTCAACTTAAATACAAAAAATTTCTTTGAATCAAGAGAATGGCTAATTCATAACAGTCAATACTTTAAAGTTGTTGATATTGCTAGCCCAAAAAATCAGCGGTTACAGCTGTTATCTACCCATTTGTAGTTGTCATCAACTAAACCAAATAAAGCATCACGGGCTTCCTCTCTAGCCCTCCAAAGCTTCATATAAGGTAACGATAATCCATACTCTTTTTCTAGACTACTATTTATTTCTTTTGGTGGGATATCTGGGTACATCTTTACCATTTCCTGTATCTCGTTGGCAACCCAAGCAGATGTTGCCAGCCTATTCCCAGCTCGATTTATACCAGGACATGTGTGTACTCCATCTAGTCTCCTAACTTGAAAAGATTGAGTGTCTTCACATAAAGAAGCTCGAATTCTCCATTCACAACCTTGATAGGAACAAGTCGCAATCACACGTTTCTTATCACTGGCTTTTATCCGAACCCCAAAGTTCTCCTTTATGGAAACTGATCGGAGAGCATTCTTGAAACTTTTTGCATCGTTGAAGAAGATGCCAATACCTATATCTATAGCACTTGTATTATGAACACTTGAAATACAACCATTATGAATCACAGAACATTCTGCCATATATTCAGCACCAACAACCCCCATGAGGTTTGTGTTTGATTGCTCTCTATCTACCTCTTCTACTGAGATAACTAACTCAGCACGAAAATTTTCACTTGAAACTTTAACCATCTCTGTCACGTCTACGTCAGTATTTATAATTTTGTATTCCTTCGGCGATGTTTTGTGAATGTGATAATGCATACTATATTTATACCCTTTGAGCCATGGACATATTTTAAGAATCTCTGTTTTGAGCATAAAAAGATTCATACTTCCTTTCTCAATTTTGACAGTCCTTTGTTTGCCACCATTATATTTCTTTCTAAAGTTGTCATTTCTATCAACCCAAAATCCTCCATATTTAATTGTAACAAAAAAATGCCCTTCCTTCTCTCCACATAAATCATCACAATCCATTGTACACAAAGTATGCCACACACTAGCAATTTCTTCTTCAAATGTAACCTGAAATAATAAGGAAAAAGTAAAAAGAGGGAGATTAGCTACTGGACGGAACTTGACCAAATACAGCTCCACTGGATGGAACTTGTCCAAATACGGCTCTGCAACAAGACAAAACGGAAGAATCCCGTGCATTTTTTGGAACCAAATACAGCTATGAGGAGCTGTCTAGACCATTACCAAGAAAAGGAAGGCACTGGATTTACCTTACCTACAGCTTCTGTGCGACAAAGCAGAAGAAGGCAAAATCAGTCACAACACGTCGCGAAGCAAGCTTTTCTCCAGCCTTCGGGATTCCGCTGCTTTCGCGCGACATTTCATGGCAAGCGCGGGAAATTACGGGATGATGAAACGGAGTGAGCCCTATTTGGAACGGAGTGGCATATATGAGGTTAAGTTTGTGTTTGAGTTGTTGTTGTGTAATATTTAAGTTTTAGGTGTTAGATATGTAAAATATAAGGTATAAAGTGGCATGTATGTAAAAACCCCTAAAATGTATTACTTAAATGATTTTGTCATTTTAAAAATATTTTTATTTATTTCTTTAACATAATAAAATAAAAATATATGTATAACAATGGGAAGCTCCCTTCCACCTTCACATAGCCGATGGAAAAAGCTTTTCCTTAATATTTTTGTAATGGGTGATCCTAGGGCTACAAACGAATCGAGACGAGCCGAGTATGTGAGTGTTCATGTTTGTGTTCATTTAATATCAGCTTGTTCAAGTTTGATTCATATTTGTTCGAGCTTTATTGTTTGTGTTCATGTTTTGTTCATTTAAATTAATGAGTGTTCATGTTCAATTCATATTCAGTTTTTTTTTTTTTTTTTTTTTTTTTTTTTTTTGAGACATTTAGGCCATTTAAGGCAAACTCACACACACAACGCATACACATGGACTCGAACCTTGGACCTCTTAGTTGGAAGCCTAAGCTCTCAACCAATAGGCCAAGGGGAGTTGTGTATTCAATTCATGTTTGCTCGTTTAGTGTTTATCGAGCTTGTTCGCGAACATATTTAATTTTTTTAAACTATCAAATAAATACGTTCATGAACATATCTATGAACAAACACATTTATAATAAAAGCAATTGTCTATGTAACAAAAGCAATGATTATTTATATTTATTAATTTATAATCAAATATTAATTATTTTTTTATCTAACTTATTCGCGAGTTCAAAATCGAAAACGAATCAAGCTTGTTCACGAACTTCAAATGATGTTGTTCACGAACATAAATGAACTGAACGCATTAGTGTTCAAGTTTGTTTATTTAAGAATCGAGTATTTAAAATATTGTTCTTGTTTGTTTAGCTAATTAAACGATCACAAACGAACTTTAATCAAACTGAATGAATAGCTCGTCAAACGTTTGATTTGCTTGCATCCCTAGGTGATCCAAGTAAACAAGGTGTCCTGATTTGTATAGATCAAGTACAGTGATGGCTAACATATTCAAGTATGAGGCATGAGAGTTTTTATTAACAACTCACTTTATTATGTTGGATCTAACAACCTAATCATGATAATACAGAAAAGAGAGTCGGGAGACTTCTTATGATGCATGAAATTATCCAACCTATATAGGGACAATAGTTATAACTGCATTCATTTATTAATTTATTTATGAGTTTATACCAAACTTTTTAACATCATAATATATATATAAGTTATTTCTAACTTTCAAATAATTTCCCAAAATTCTTCAAAATATCAAAAGAATTCTAAATAAAAAAAAAAAGAGGCCCAATTCATCTCAAATTCAAAAAGCTGCAACTTTAATTTTAAAGTTTGCAGTTGAGCTGGAACGCTTAAAATCAACTCAATAACCTAGTGAATTATATACATGAGGCAACTGCATGCGCCTAAAAATATACAGTTTCCCTTTGAATCGCAATAGGAAAGAAAAAAAAAAATTAAGCATATGAGAGAAACTATACAGTCACGTTCGGACATTTCTCGAGCTCTTTAAACTGGCCCAAATCACTATTAGAAATATGCAGCACACCACCCTGCTCATTCACCTTATCTATCAGAAGCTTCAACAGTGGAACGTTGGAGAGGGTCCCACATGACCCCACCATAATCAGCTTCTTCTGCACGCATTATAAACATTACAGCACCATTAGTCCTCGGATTCGCATACCATAAATATATTTGCATTGACTGGCTAATTTGCATTAACGGCACAAAATTCAAATAAGTGATTCAGATATTAGAAATGTTTGTCTTGCACTAGAGACTATTACCAAATCGGTCTTGGATAGTTTAGAAGTAACAGGTTATTGACCTGGTTCATTTGAAGTGCTTCATGTTGACAAAAAATTACTTCCAGGAAGTTTCAATATATCAATAAAAATCATACCTTTGCACGGGTGAGAGCAACATTGATTCTATGCCAATCTCCAAGTAGCGAGGAAGAACAGGACTTGGAGCTTTCACTAGATCGAACAAAGGAAACTATTAAACAATCCTTGTCCCGTCCCTGAATAAAAACTAAGGTCGCATGTTAGGAAACAAAAAAAAAAAAAATTTGCAATACATTTCACTAAATAGACCGTAACCTGCCAACCACTGTGTATTCATAAATAATGTTTAATACGTTTTCTTTTATTTACAATTCACCCAGCTAGGCTAATAAATGACCCAAGGGGATTGGTTCACTGCTTTTTCTATAAATAGTCTCATTTGGTTGAAAATTTGGACATGCAATAAAAAATTTATGTTTTATCTTCTCTTTCACTTCTATGCTTTTATGCTTTGGAGCTTGCACCTACTCAAAAGATGTCTCTTCTTGCTCCATCAAGGGGCTTAACAATTTGGTGCTCTCGTTGAGTTATCCTTTCCTTCCTTCCCCTCTACTCAGCCTTCAAGCCGTATCTTTGCTGTCCACCATCCAAGAACAGCCGCACAACCTGCTTCCTCTGCCGCAAGAACCAGTTCCCCTTGCCTCAAGAAGTTTCCTGTTTCCCTTCATCCCTTTCCTGCTGCCCTCATATTTGAGAAACGGACAATAATCGGGTACTTCCAAATGCGGTCAAGGCATTTTAAACAAGACTCACGCAACAGTATGTTTGTTGCCTGCTGTTTTCATAGCTTTTAAATTGACTGATCATGGGATTGATATGGACGTCAACACATGTCACCTATATGGGGTATGGAGCCCCAAACCTTATTGATCATATAATACATGCTAAGACATTTTTCATAAGGTACCAGCTACCAAAACTAGAGAAAAAATAAAATAGGAGACAAACAGGAAAGGAGGAGAAAGAAAAATAAATTTTGGAGAGAACCTTACAAGGTTATTTCTTATCTTATTTAGCTCAAATTTCATCATGTTATTCACATAATCAACAACAAGAAGATGTTCTTCATTTAAAGAGAAATCTCCTCATCAGCACAATTCCCAAAAGCCTAATTTATTTGATTTTTCTTCACTTCTAGCCTTCCCATGGATCCATCATATGGAGATGTTCTCATTGTGAGCCTGACTCTTATTGATGATTGATAGGTTTATGAACCTCTCATCTAGAGAGTACTTTGTTCCAACAACTGTATTAATTTATGTTTGCAACTCTATAAAACTCTTCTAGAGACGAAAAATCTTACAAATCTACTAGATATAACGAATGATTATAGGCCGGATAAACCCTCATGAATTTTCACACGAATTTGAGGGTTTTCATGTAGTTTCGTTCTTTGGTGTCTTTTTTTATATTGGATTGTGTGAATTATCTTTGTGAAATTTGCTGGGTGCAAAAATAGCATGTTTTTTTAATTATTTCTAGTAAAAAGCTATGCAAGCACCACTCTCAATAAAAAGAAAAAAGAGACAAACTAAAAACAGGAAGTTAGTAATTAATAATATAAAAAATCAACCTGATACTTATCAATAGTATGGATCTCGACACAAGCACTGATAGCACGCCGAATGAGGCTAGCCTGAGAATTGTAAGGAGTTATGATACCAACTTCATCCTCTGAAACGTCTCTCTCAAGTAACCCCCAAGTTATCTAACAAAAATGAAAAAATATTAATCAATTTACTTGGTCTGATGAATTTCTTTTCAAAAAGAACATAAAAAAATACGCAATGAAACGATCAAAAATAGTCTCAATGATGCAAAAAGTTACAAAAGTTCGGAATTGTAATTATTTGTGAGAAAAAAAGCAAATCATCTTAATCACGTATCAGTGAACTTATTAGGATACAGATGCAAAGTTTTTAAATTTTGTTAGTGTTATTAGTATTAAAAAACAACAAAGCTAATAATGTAAAAACAACAAAGCTAATAAAAAAAAAATTTGGGAGAGTACCATGAAGTATAGGATGGTTTAGTGAGCCATATTTTACATTTTCCCACTCCATCGGTATTGACAATTCTAGAAAATAAACTAGGAACTGAAAGATATTTTCCTTGTTTAAAATTAAACTTTATAAAAATATAATTTAAATTATATTTTTTTTATGTTGTAACTAATTTGTTTCAGTTGAGGAATTAATGTCCAGTCATAGCACATGGTTCAAATTAATTTCTAGATTCAGAATTCAACAAAATTCCAACTTGTACCAAAACAGTAGCAACTTTCTAAGTCATCATGACGCATTTTAAAAATGGAACCATTATATTAAATAAAGCTTTCCATTACAGCCTGAATTATTTGTCATGAATCCTTTCTAAATGAAGTCCACTATACTGACAGTTTATACATTAATCTAGGCATACGTAGAACATATTCTTGGTCAAGCAACGATGCCAAAGAGTGCATCTACAACTCTTAGAAAAATGCAAGAAAGATGTTAAATGGATATTGATGTATGCATATAAAACAAATGAAATTTATTATAGAATTCAAAAATAAAAAATAGAGATTATTTAATTTAAATTCAATTTATTTTCATTAAAATTTGCTCTTGATGTGCCAAAATGACGTAGCTTTAAATATAATATCTTATAAAAATACCAGTATAATGCAAACAATAAGTGTATTATACTATTTGATATTTGAATTCAAGAATTTTCCATTACTTTTAAAAGAAGCAAAAAATATAAGTTTTTTTAATATTTCATATATATGAGTCTTATGATAGGATAATACAAGAATTCATTAACAAAGCTCGTACCTCTGAAATAATACGAGTTTCGGCAGGATTATGCACATTGTTTTTCTCCCTAACCTCAGGCGCAGGCAGTTTGTCTGAAAGATAAAAATTAGAAGAATAATCACAATATGTTAGATATATTTAAAACAGGCAAACAAGAAAAACCACAAACCTGTGTTGATAAAGATAACAGACTTATTTGGATCTAAAACCTGCAGTTGTCAATAACAGATGTTTGCATATTACATCAATATTCAAGGCCATATGAAAAGAATCCCCAGGTAGTTAAAGATAAAGCTAAAAAAGTATAGTCTCAAAAATGCATTAGAACGATGCTTCCATTAAATTGATGATTCCTTAGGATCTGTTTATATGCACAAAATTAGAGAGAAAATAAAAAAGTGGATGAAATCTCTAATAAGGGTGTGGGATTTCTCATAATAAAGTAACAAATTAACAAAATTTAATTTCATTTCTTTAGATCACTATAACTGAGACAAAACCTAAGAATTCCAACGGTCATCACATTCATTAGGTAGAAATAGGAAACCTTATACAGAACCTAAGATTGAGTACTTGCTTCTTTTTCACATTTTCATGAGGCCTATAACCACATTTACCTATCATAAATTCGATGCACTAAATTTATCAGAATTACTCCCATAATATGACAACAAAGATTTTGATACATCAACTATATTAGATTCATGACGTCGCGGTCTACAAGATGGCATATAAGTATCAATCAGAGACTTTACTGAAACCATGCCACCAACATTGCCCTTAACAACACTTAAACAAAGTGCATAATAATAAATGCTTCCACGATGTTGCTTTTGGAGCAAATAAGTTTGTTAGTTCGATCCTCCTCTCGAATTGAGGATCAATTGTATCTTTTCTATTCTGTTGCATCTATTAGAAAAATACAAGTCTTTTCTCCACGGTTTTCTCTCCGATTTGCTATTTTTCCACTGTTTTGTGGCTGATTTCTGCTGTGGACAGCAGTATCTCGAATTGAGGATCAATTGTATCTTTTCTATTCTATTGCATCTATTAGAAAAATACAAGTCTTTTCTCCACGGTTTTCTCTCCGATTTGCTATTTTTCCACTGTTTTGTGGCTGATTTCTGCTGTGGACAGCACTAAAACTGCAACAGTTTACTGATTTTGGCTAGGAACACTTGTGAATACAAGTGTTTCCTATCAAAGTTCTTCATAAATTCTTGTATGATATGTGTATCATATTAATGTATTTTTGAAAATGAAGGATGGATACTTAAAATGGTCACCGTCAAACACTTGCATGCTCAAAAATAGGGGCGGATCCAGTTTTAATTTTCGGGGGGAGGGGAACTTATAAATAAATGTTGGTGTTGCCTCAAATTTGGCTCGACCATTAACTACAAGAAAATGGGTCACCAAAAAGGAAGTTTGATATTAGCTACCAAAAAGAAAATTTTGCTTCAAATTTTATCACTAAAAGTGTAGAGAAATTTTTTTTCATATGTAATATAATTTTAGTGATTAAAGATTCTTTGTACTTGAGTACATAACACATTTTAAAAATATCATTAATATTTTATATAATGACAATTATTCTTAAAGAAAATTTAGGTTGAAGTATTAATGATTTGTTTGAAAAAAAAAATCAAAATGATGTAATTAATTAATCATTCAATTTCTACAAAATATATGTTAGAGTTGCCTTGAATTAGGCTTGATCACTATTTATTCATATCCTTGATCGTTATATGCTTCCTAGATATGTCGGGGGTCCAAGGGGGTAGCGCCCCTGGCGGGGTTCAACTGAGTGAGGGTGATTCGGGCAGCGTCCCCCGAAAAAAATTATTTAAATGCACCACTCTTATAATTATTTTTTTTAAGGGGAGGCAATTTCCCCCCTGTGACATATACATGGTTCCACCCCAGCTCAAAAACTAGTAAATTTCAAAATTGTTATTTCTTGGTTCCTAGCACATTATGAACATGTGTTGGACACATTATTACAAGATGAAATTCTCATAACAAAAAGTATGCTTTTATTTATATTCTATACCTTATAGATGATTTAAAAGTCTAATATAAATGAAATTGATGTTATGCTTTTAATAATGTATGTAAATACTAAATACATTACATGTTAGTTCCAACTTCCAACAAATGCCCCATGTTTGTGTCATGTCTTCTTTGCCTCCATGGTCCAAATATGTGCATCATAGCTAAGTATCATACCAACGTTAGCATGACAAAGCCATTTTTCAATACATAAATATATGCATTGATGATGATGATATCATATGTTATATAAAAACATAAGCATATAATTTGGAAAGTGTGTCTGTGGTATGGATTAAGAGTTATATAAAAACACAAGAAGCTTAAAGACCCCTAAGAAGCATTGAAAATAATCACCTCTTTTAGCCACCATTTTATAGGTTCTACAGTGGTCAACTTTATTTTTGCATTTGCTACTTCCTGGGAACCACATCGGAGCCTGTTCCCATAAATAAGTGCATTTGATAGTTCCATGATTCCAGCACACATCCGATACTGACAGAAGGAACATGTTGACAGGAGAAGTAAATATGCGAAGCAGAACAACATATTGCAATTATTGCAAACAAGTATAATAAATTAGATAAACCTGGCTCTGCAAGGCTGATATAGCCTGAGGATGAGCTTCTGAAAGCCTGCAGAATAAGCTTACAGCCATTCCATTCTCACGAGCCTCTGTGCTCTACAATTTTGAAGTAATTTTGCACATTTAAGAAATGCAAATTAAAGATAAGGGTAGTGTACAACCGTTAATAACCTGAACGAGTGGTGGTAACTGATAATGATCTCCGACGAGAACAAATGTGGAAGCCAGCATAAGTGGCCCTAAAGAAACCTGAGATTAGGTAAAAGAAAGAGCGAGCTTAATGCAACTATTTCTTTAATCAATGTTAATTATATTATGAAAACTTTTTAAATAGCTACCATTAAAAACATATTGCAAGATGCAGTTACATAAACCATACTAATAAAAGAAGGCCCATACTGGCAGTGCAATTTGTCCGGCTTCATCCATTATACAGACATCAAACGTTTTGTTCACAAGCAAGGGATGTTTTATGCCCAAACATGTTACTCCAACAACACGGATTTGATCCATCCTCTGCTTAACATCATCAACAGAGTGCATATCTGCTGCCACGATGAGAAGTAAACATAAATGTCACATTAGTCCTCTTGCTTTAAGAGAAAAAAAAATAAGAAAACAGAAAGAAATGTGACCTGTAAAGCAATGTTGACGAATGTCTTCATGAACAGCTTCCTGCCTACCAAGCCGAATAAAATCAATGCCCTAAGAAGATGATAATATTAAGGACCGTAGGAAGTCTGCAAATAATCAACTTAGATATAGCTTCAATCAATGCAAGCCAGGACCCAATCACAATCAGGTCAGAATAACCTGGCATGCAAATGAAATTATCAGACTAGTGCATCAGGGGAAGCCCCCAAGCCATTAAAAAACATATTGGACAATAATAAATCCAATATATTAATACAAACTTCAACATTTAAAGAAGCTCTAAATAAAATTTACCGCTCATTTCATGTAATCTTATTGCTTAACAGAAGTAGTTTGTATTGCTCAAAGCAATACAAAGTCCAAATTCATGAACTGCTTTGAAAACACAGAAAACTGCTTTGACAGTAATTAAAGTGAGTTTCCATTCAGCCGAGTAATGGCTAATGGAAAACATCCACCATTCATCTGACAACAACAACAACAGCAACCCTTTATCCCACTATATGAGGTCGGTTACATGAATCCTTTTTCTCAATTTTGTCCTGTTAAGAGTCAAATTATAATCTAAATTTAACAAAGAAAGGTCATTTCTAATATTTTCAAACCAAGTCTTTTTAGGTCTACCTCTACCTTTCTTAACATAAATCAAATCTAATACATCTAGTTTCTCCATTCATCTGACAACCGGTTGAATAAATACATATGGAGGCAGATTGGGCCAACGCTCAAGTAGTCGCCATTGTGGTCTTAAGGTCATGAGTTCGAATCACAGAAAAAATAAACTCTTTGAATTGCAAATGTTGCGCAAGTAACCCTTTCCCGAACCCTAAATTGTATGCAACCAAGTGGAACATTATGCCATTTTTTCCGATAACTATTTTGTTATCTCACTTCTAAGCCTAGGGTGTAAGCTCCTCTTGATTTGTGCCTTACTATGCTTTTCCTCAACAATTAGATTGCCATGTGATATTGATTTGAGGGCACCACTTCTTAATAAGGCAACGTGGGCTTCAATCGGTATGAAAGCTTCAGCATTTATAAATGAACATTCCACATCTATGCCGTCATCTCACAAAGTGTGCTGAGGGGAGAAACACCAACTTATTGAGTGGTTCCCAAAAAAAAAAAAATAAAGAAATGAAACAACTATGGCTTACACTCTGCGGACAATCGGATAATTATAAAGGATATTCTGCATGTATGTTAATGTTAGCATATTATTATAGGAAAGTTTCATATCTACTAAAAATTATTTTATTTTCTTTCAGGAAAATGTATTCAAAACCGCTATCATAATTAAGGGCTGTCCAATTGAATAAAAGGTTATGAAAAATAAAATAATTCCCATCAGCATACAATTAGAGCAGGGCTATTGTTCGGCGGTCCTGTCGGACCGGCTCACGCAAACATAGGCGGAAATGTCTGCCCGGGCGTGCGTGAGCTGTTTAGGAAGGATTTTTGAGGGAGTTAAGAGGAAAATTTAAATGTAGGGACTGTTTAGGGATTTCCTTTTGATTTGTATGCATTAAATAATTTGTTTTCCTAGGGTTAGAGCATCTTGAATTTGGCTGAAATTTTATATCTCTTAGTTTCTTTGGGCTCTAGCGGCATCTAAAGATTTGGGAGAGAAAGATCCTCCTCTAGAATAGAGGATACAATTCTAGAGGATCAATTGTATCTTGGTATTTTCCATTTCCCTTTCATTAAATAATACAAACTATATATTGTTTCGTGGTTTTGGTGTGGATTTTTGTGGAGAATTCTCACTGTTCTCTGAAGATTGATAGGAAAAACTTGAGATCGCCTTTGGCTTCTAGCGGCGTCTAGAAAATCGAGAAAGATCTATTGATGTAAAACAAACAAAGGGGGCTTTGCAAGGGAGAGGAACTCCTCTCCAAAAATCTGACAGCAAGCCTAGCTGAGGCCCAAACTTCCTCTCCTATATTCTGAAAACAATTTCAGATTTTCAACAAAGAATCCTGAGAGGAGTTCTCAGATTTCTAACAAAAATCTGAGACAAATTCTCAGCTTTTAGTAGACTAGGTTGTGGAGAAAATTGAGAAAAAAAAAAAAAAAAAAGTCTAGCCTTCACTCCAACAAGAAGTGTTCCAGCGGGAGAGAGAGAGATGCATAGGAGTGAGAGGCTTGGGGGAGGGACTCCAAGTTTTCTGTCCAGGAAACAGAAACAGTTTTATGTCCAGGAAGAAAAAAAAAACTGAGAAGAAATTCCCATCCCAGGTTCTTGCCTAGGGAAGCAATCCGGAACCTGAAGAGGCTTTGAATTTTCTGGCGGCAGCTTAGTAATAAATTAGGAAATAAATCCTAATTATCATTACAAGGGGCCTGTGGATTTCAAAGCCAGCAAGGGGGTTTAATGAGGGGGATTTCCACGGTGACAGGGAGAGGGAGTTGGCGGGATGGAGAGGGAGTGAGGGAATTTTATTTCCAAGCCTGATTTCAGGTCTTAGGAAATAACTTAAGAGGTGGGGCTTGAGGAAAAATTCGGCCAAAGCAGAGATATGGGAGATTTGAAATTATTTCTCAAAAGCTAATGCCGTGAAATGAGTTAGGTAAATAAATTCCAATTCTTTTCTTTAGAGGGGGGCCGGCTGTGTATGGAATAGGGAATTTACTGGATTTTAAATTCCCCAAAATCAGTGAATTGATTTGGGGGATTAGAATAGGAATTAAAACTGAGGTGGGAGTAATGAAGTGGTTTAATGCTTCTAAATTTGAATTTAAAATTCAAATGAATTTAAATTAAGAGGGACTTAATGGAATTTGCTTAATGTTAGGGAATTAAGAAAAGAACCAATTAAACCCCTTTTGAATTTGAAATTCAAATCGGATTGAAAATGAAAACTTTCTAAAAATAGCTTTCATAAATTAGGAAAGATTTCGAATTTCAAAATACATGATTTTGAATTTGAAATCAGCCCAAAATATGAACACCCAAATTAGGCAAGGATTTCAATGGGGAGAAGGAGGTGGAAGGTGGCCGGCGGCTAGAGCTTGGGCCGGCGGTATGAGGGGTTGGGTGGAGTGTCGGTCGTGGGTTGAGGAGGTGGAGCTAGGGGGAATACTTGGGTGTATGAAGAGGGGAGGAAGGAGATGAACAAGAATATACGAGAAAGATAGAGATAAATAATGAACTCACAAAGAGATCGTAAGAACCGCGAACCTCAGACTCTTCCAAAGATTGACGGGTATTACAAGTTACCCTCCTCGGGCTTCTCCTCTCATGAACTCACTAAGAGATCACATGAATTCACTAAGAGATCAACAAGAACATAAAACTTTTCATTATCAATAATCATCCATTACAATAGCTTAAGTCCCTTATTTATAGGCCCCAATATGAGAAAATTCGCAATTACAAAATTGCCCCTTGTGCCATAACACTCAAACAAACTATCCTAGGGGTAAAACAGGAAATACATTAATTTAGAACTAAAATTCAGAAAAATAAATCATAATAGAAGGTTTAAATGATAGCCATCGATTTGCGACGCCTCCTGTGATAGATGCGCCAAATCTTCGTACCGATGTCCGCATCACTCCCCAGGTGGGAGAATACTCGACTCCGTCGAGTTAGCATAACAACTGCCCAGGTACAACTTTGGATGGTTATTTGGAGACATAGTTTTATCCTCCGAGATGGGTACTAAACCCAATTGGCACTTAAGCTCGCCAATTTCCTTAACCATAGTCAAGGGATCACCTTCCAAACTGTAGCACTTCTTTTCGCCTGCAGGAACTTATTCACCCTCATCGATGGCTTCACTGGCGATAGGAGCAATATGGAGTTCTATGGCTATCACTTCCAGAGCTTCCTCAACCTTCACTGTTATAGGAGTGTTCACTGGGTCAGGAGAAACCTTTGCTTCTATAGGAGTTGCAATTGACTCAACCAAGTCTTTCTCTGCGCATTTCTCCTTGTCAACCAATTCATCTTCTTCTTCATGTTTTTCCTTGATCACCTTAGGTTTCTCTTTGATTTTCATAGTGAGTGGGAAATGAAATGCTTCATTGGTCTCCATCCATTTGTCCACTCTCTCTACTCTCTCTCTGTCTCTTAGTGCCTTCTTTCTCTCTTTTGATGAAGGGGTTTTTGCATAGAAACGTGGGTTAGTCCTACCTCGCTCTAGGTGATCGAGTCGTTTGATTGTTTGACGGTGGAGGTCGGCTAAGTCCGCTTGAGTCTCCTTGAGATGTTGACTAATGGCGCCCACTTGACCTACTATCCAGTCTAGAGTCCTCCCAAGTCGATCCGAGTCCATGCTCTGATACCAAACTAATGTAAAACAAACAAAGGGGGCTTTGCAAGGGAGAGGAACTCCTCTCCAAAAATCTGACAGCAAGCTTAGGTGAGGCCCAAACTTCCTCTCCTATATTCTGAAAACAATTTCAGATTTTCAACAAAGAATCCTGAGAAGAGTTCTCAGGTTTCTAACAAAAATCTGATACAAATTCTCAGCTTTTAGTAGACTAAGTTGTGGAGAAAATTGAGAAAAAAAAAAGTCTAGCCTTCACTCCAGCAAGAAGTGTTCCAGCGGGGGAGAGAGAGAGAGAGATGCATGGGAGTGAGAGGCTTGGGGGAGGAACAGAAAAAATACCTCCCATAGGGCTTATTCCTAGGGAGGAGTCGGGTAAAGGGTATATGGGGAGGAGTGAGGGGGTTGGACATGAGTGGAAGGGTGCTAAATTTGAAAGGGATTGAGAAATTTTTTACCAAAGGAGGGCTGAATTGGAAAGAGGAGTTTGAGATGATCCAATGGGTGCTGAATTTGAAAGGATGAGGTGAAAATTTGATGAAAGGTTTGGGTATGAACGTAGAAGGGATGATTGGGACACTTGGGGGGGGGGGGGGGATGGGAAATTATGGAGGGAACATATGCGATCCGGGGTGAGGAAATTGAATATGTCAATCTTTGAGGGGGGAGGATATGCACAGGTGGATCTACAAGGATGAAAGACATTTAGCCATCAATGGGTTGACGGAGGAGGAGAGCCTGATGGCAGCAGACCTCTGTTTGAAAGGGAAGGCTTTGACTTGGTACCAATGGAGGGACATGCAACGACCCATACGGAGTTGGAGGGAGCTCAAGGATTATTTGATAGAATATTTTCAAACCAACACGGGAGGAGACTTCTACGAGCAGTTCGTCGACTTTACGCTGGATAATTCAGTGATACAGTACCGAGAAAGGTTAGAGTACCTTGCTAGTCGATTGAACTGCCTTTCTGAGACAGTACTAGAGGGGAACGTCATGAAGGGATTGACACCAGGGACCGAGCAACAGTTAGAGTAATGAGGCCTCGTGGGAGAGGCTATGGAGCTAACTCAATTGGTAGA
The DNA here is from genome assembly GCA_019514585.1 of Dendrobium officinale. Classification (NCBI taxonomy): domain Eukaryota; kingdom Viridiplantae; phylum Streptophyta; class Magnoliopsida; order Asparagales; family Orchidaceae; genus Dendrobium; species Dendrobium officinale. The sequence goes on along the minus strand of CM033685.1, from coordinate 6,325,493 downwards.
GGATCAGAGGCACCTGGAGAGAGAGAGAGAGAGGAGGAAAGTACAAGATGACCACCACCTTATTGAAATCTAAGGAGCCAACACCAGATACTCTTCAGAGGACTTCGAAGGAAAAGACTGTAGGAGGAAGACCTGGGGACAACTTCAAGAAGCTCAAAGAGACAGAATTACATAAGAAGAGGGCGAAGGGGCTGTGTTGTACGTGTGACGAGAGATATACGCCGGGGCACAGGACCACAGGTGTAAGGACTGAACTCTTCAAGTTCTTACCATTTTTAAAGAAGGAAAGGAGGAGGGTGTCGTCTTTCCACCTTGCGGACAAGGTGGATCTTTGGGAGGGGAGTATTGTTAGACCGGTCCAGCCGGTTTGACGGGACCAACTTACATGAACAGAGTCGGAAATGTCCGCCTCTTATACGCGTTGAACGCACACCCGAGCGTGTGTGAGCTATTTAGGTAGGATTTTTGAGAGAGTTATGATGGAAATTTGAATGTAGGGACTGTTTAGGGATTTCCTTTTGATTTGTATGCATAAAATAGTTTGTTTTCCTAGGGTTAGGGCATCCTGAATTTGGCTAAAATTTGAAATCTCTTAGTTTTTTTTGGATCTAACGGCGTCTATTGATTTGGGAGAGAAAGATCCTCCTCTCGAATGGAGGATCAATTGTATCTTGGTTTTTTTTTTTTTTTTTGTTTCCCGTTCATCAAATAATACAAATTACCTACTGTTTCGTGGTTTTGTGTGAATTTTTGTGGAGAATTCTCGTTGTTTTCTGAAGATTGATAGGAAATACTAGAGATCTACAAGTATATCATATCAGCTATCCTAACCCTAATCACCACTCCCACCCCTCCCTATAATCCGGGACAATTTCTTGTTGGAGATTCACATATCAAATTGCTAAAGAAAAAGATCAAGTCACTGAGTTAACAAATGAAGACCAACTATCACTGGGAGGCTTGGCAGGCCAGATCAGAAGAAAAGAAATATGGATTGTTGGATGGTCATCCAAATGACTACATGATTAAGATGAATTTTGAGCCTAAAATTTATTTTGAATAAATTTACAACTTGAATTCTATATTCAAAATAAGAGCTAATAATTGAATTCATTTATTTGTATTGTGGAATTAGTTTAAAGAAGATTTAAATAATGTTCTGCCATATTTTTTTCCTACAAATAGGCACGATGCCTGCAATAAGGTGCATTAAGAAATTGATGCAATCAAAAATTTGGGAGAGGGACCCAAATTTTTTATCACAAAAATAGACTCTTTCTAGGATCTAGAAAATATCAAGAACTCATAAAACTAGACAACTTAAAACAAACACAAACTTTTTATATCATATAAAAGGACTTACAAACTTTTGACATAACATGACACCTTACAACTCTTACAAACGACTCAAACAAGACACCCTATAGTTGCTTTACTTAGAGAAGAAAGATACATGTGGAGTGGCACTTGCGGAGAGAAGAAAGAGATTAGAAGCCAAGACGAAGGTTGGAAAGAGCTCGCAAGATTTCCATTGAAGTAGAAGAAGAAGTGGAACAAAGCTCTCAAGCTTTTTCCAAGGAAAACCTCTCAGGTTTTGTTCCAAAAAAGTATCATCATAACCTCTCTAAAACATTACAAAACAACTATTATTTTTAGACATAAGAGGGGAATACAAACAGCCCCAAAACATTAATTAAAAGTTAAAAATAGAAGGCCAAAAGGCACCTAAAAACTGCAGTAGAAATCTATCTAGAAATCAGTAAAAGTCACTTGGAATTCCTTCCAAAACAGCCACCAAACAGTCCCCATAAAACTGTTCAAATTCTATCCAAAAATAGCCCCAAAATCTCTTCATATACTCAAATAAATGAGGGAATTGAAAGACCAACAGTCACTTCACAGCAGCCCTAATATTGCCAGGAAACAAGCCTTCATTTCCATGGGAAAAAGCCTCCCAGCTGTTACGGGAAAAAAACCCAGACAGAGAACCAAAAAGCCACCATAAATTCGGTAAAAGGGGGACCACAGGGCATTAACTCTGGAGCAAACCGAGAGGTCAAAGCCAGCAGGGAACCGCAACAGCCCAAGAGATAAAAGGGAGAGGAAAGGGCAAGATAAATTATAGAGAAATGAGAAAAAAAAGGGGGGGAAGGAGAAAAGACAAGTTTAAGAAATAATGAGCTAATTTTTAGTTCAATAAATGAACTAAAAATCAGCTCATAATGAGCTAAACTTCCACTTGACATTAATGAGCTAGATAAGTCAAAAATCAAATATTAGGATTTGATTTGACCCCCCCGCCTACATCAGAAATTCTTCCAATCCTTTTGTATCTCCTCTTTCCTCTAGGATTACAAAAATTTGTATGCTGCAAAATTGAAGTAACAAACCTGATGAACCGGCGGAAGTTTCCTAATCAAGAGGAAACTATTTATGAAGGCTCGTAATCAAAGGGGAATTGTTTAGGAAAATTTTTAATTATAATTGGGAGGAAAATATTTAAAGCAAGAGATCTAATTTGAATTCAAAATCTAAGAGGGAATTATTTAGAAAAAAGGGAGGAGGAATCAAGAGGAAATTGTTTATGAAAGTTTCAATTAGGAGGGACTTAATTAAGGCAATAGGTCTAATTTAAATTCAAATTTGAGAGGAAATTATTTAGGAAAAGGGGGCTAATTTGAGAGGGAATTAGGGGGGGGGGGGGGGGGGCTATTTAAGGATAATAATAGGGCTATTTCAAAAGATGTTTTGGGAGTTTGCTGAATTTAATTTGTTCTTAGGTAATTTGGGCTCTAGCCGGCACTTAAAGATTTGAGAGAGCCGGATCTTCCTCTCCAATTGAATGTATCTTGCATTTCTCTTTATAGTTCTTTCAATAAAATTTGTTTTGGGGCATTCTTCTTCCCAATTTTTCGTGTTTCATCAACTGATTTTTGTGAAAAGTGCATCCACTTCCTATCACAACCATCCAAGTCCAGTACACATTATAATGCCAGCAGTCCTTCCTCGGCACTATGACACTACTTACAGCTACAAATTTTCCTTCAGTAGCATCAACCAGCCATTCAACTATTTTCTACCTTAAAAATAAGGAAAACACGGTCTAAAATTATCGTTTTCGGCCATTTTAAGAATGGCAACAAGAAAACTTATTACACATGAAGAAAACATAGTGGGAAAAGCCTAGTTTCTTCAAGCAATTTCTAGTTAAACTAAATCCTAATCCAAGAAAAAATCTTATCAATTCCAAAATTTATTCAGCACTTCCAATCTTTTATCATAATATGGTAGAGCTTAAGTCCACTTTTAGGAGAAAAAAATTTTCCATGGTTAAAATTAAGTAAGAAAAATATTCTTGGTAATTCTATGAAGCATGGGGACTACAAATATGAAGAGAAACTACAAACAACTGAATTTCTTAGCATGAAGGAAAAGATGATCATGATGAGGGAACAAATGGCCATATGGCTACCTTTAAAGTTATTGCTACAAAGTCAGCATCTCCTCCAATAGAACCATGGTTAATTATATAATATGTCAAATTTAAAGACAAGATTTGACTTTAAATTTAAAACAAATTTAGTCCTAATCTCTAAATCAAGGCACCTAAAAAGAATTAATAATCCACAAGTTAACAAACATTTACAACAATGTTAATCCTATCCTTAAGGGGTGTTGACCCCTACCTGATGAATGATTAGGATTTATTTTTATGAAATCTTAGCGATAATTTTCTTATGATGATGGTGACTATCAACTGCGTTGATGCTGGATTATTATTTCATCCATGATCATGTTTTCACGTAATTCCAAGGACCTAGATATAAAAGCCTAAAAGAATTAGTTTAACATGGTTAGCCTTATATTGAGTTAGCAGAAACAGCATGGCTAAAACATAAACTGAGTCAGATTGCTATCCCCATTGTGGTTCATCCTTTGTAGCTATCTAATCCGATGGCCTCTAGTTTTCTCCTGCTCCCACTTTCAGAGCATCTTGGTTGTTGGTTCACATATTGCCTTTGCTCTTCAGTCATTCATTAAAGTTGTTGGAGAGTTGGAGACTTCAAGTTCAAAATATAACGTTGTTTTTCCTCAATTTCGCTCACAATACTTCAACCAATCTATCATATATTTTTAGGATCCGTTTTTTTGTAAACCATTGCAAGTGGATACTGCTACTCGACTTTCTAGGCCAATTGTGGCTAGGGTTATAATTGAATTGGATGTTTCTATTTCTCTAGAGAAGCAAATTTGGAACGATTCCTCTTCCCATGATTATAGGCAAAAGGTTGAATTTGAAGGTATTTCTACTTATTGTTCTTCATGAAAAAAAATGGAATGATAACGCTGAAAGTTTCATGCCCCGCCTGCATTTGAGGAAGTCATGTCTTATTGATCCTAACATCCTAACAAATAGAGCATAAAAATTGATGTAGTCAAGAATTTACGTCTAATATATTTTTATTTTTCATGATATTGGGCGCTATGTTTTTCATTTTTGTATTGCCCTATGATGGAAAACAACTAATGATCATGCTAGGTTCGGTGCTCTTGGGTTGGTTCATACCATTGACTTTTCATTTGAGTTTGATCTTCCTTTCTTGCTCCTTGTTGGCTGGTTGGGCATTTAGTTATGGGTTGCTTTTTCCTTAGTGGGCTTGGCCCATTTCCCCCCTTATTGATTTGGTTGTTTGGGATTCTTCCCTTCTTCCTTTTGGTTGTTTGGTTCTTCCCCCTTCCTAATTTAGCTGCTTGGGATTCTTCCCCTCTCCCTTTTAGTTGTTTGGTTCTTCACCATTTCTGATTTGGCTTCTTGGTATTCTTCATCTCTCCCTTTTGGTTGTTTGGTTCTTCCCCTTTGCTGATTTGGCCGCTTAGGATTCTTCCCCTCTCCCTCTTTAGTTGTTTGATTTTCCCCTTTTGTTGATTCCTATGATTGATGCTTCAAGTTCTTCTTTGAGAGCTGATTTTGTTTATTTTTTACTGGCTGAAATGTTGGCTCATTTAATTGAATAATTAAATACTCATTTCCCCTCCTATATAATGTGGCTGAAATTCCCCTGTGGAGGACAATTTTTGAAGAAGAAAAACTCAACATTAGGGTTCTTTGTTGTTTGCGAGCTAGTTTTCCCCTATCCCTTAATACTTCCTCTCGGTCTTCTTTCTACTTCTCTCCACGGTTTCCCTTCCATCTATATTTTTCTTCTCTAACATTATGAGTTATGAGGTGGTGTTGTTACCCTGTTCGATTAGTATTTGTCTGAGGAGTGCAGACTTGTGTCAAATCAAAATTTAAATGGTAGATTACTGGTTAGATCTTTCTTTTGAGCACCTTTTCCTAGTTTTATGAATTGCATGTGAGGTGACCAGTCGTGATTATTATGAGGGTTGTTTTGTTTGTGTTTTTTATCTTTCTTTCCCAAGTGATTTTTTTCTAAACAGCTTCTAATGTTTATTTTCTATGAAGTATCTCTTGATTTGTATTTGTTTGTGTTATTGAAAGTAAGTTTTTTAATTGTGTGCCTAAGTGTTCTCCTAAAAGGTTTAGGAGCTTCAGTTGCATCACAAATGATAAAATTCCACCTATGCCCATTCAAACTAAGCACAAAAAACATGAAACCAACCTTGGATCTTAACATGCAATTAAAGCCTTCAAAGCCAATATTTATTGTCTTAAACACCATGGGAAAGTTGATCTACATCCAAGAAAATCGATTAAAATTCTTCAAATGAGTTGACCCTTATTCCACTTCATATTGTTGTAAATGTTGATGGCCCTAATTTTAATCAGCTTTATGATTCTTTTGGAAGCCATGATGCATAGACACGAACACGGCGACACTGAGACATGTCAATTATTGAAAATATAGAACACAGACACGGATTGGACACGTTATTATAATTTTTATATTTAAAAACGAGTGTATAAAAATTGAATAAGTATAACATTAAAAATAAATTAGAAATAATAATTCAATTAACTAAAATATGTGCTCAAAATAATTAAGATTAAGATGTTGAGAGTTGGGAGTCGATGTCATGTATAAGGCATCAAGAGATAAGATGACAATGCTATCGAGAGTTGCGCATCGATGTTATCCAGTAGGTATCGGGCATTGATGTTATGCAGTAAGTATTGAGCATCGATGTCAAGAGAACGACTGTCGTCGATATTCAGATGGATTTGGTCATCAATGTTAAGACAATATTGGACAAAGATGAGTTGTCAAGTTGTGGGTGTAGAAATTGCTAACGTCAAGCATCAATGTCAAGACATTGTCAGAATTTGATTTTGAGATGGTTTTGAAATGTCAATGTGTAGCAACATCAAATGTCGATGTTATGATGACATCAAGCATTGTTGTGTAACCAAAGTCACGACCCACCAAAGAGAAATGAAAATGAGAATATTCGATGAATGGGGTATTTGAGTGCGTGCGATTGATTTGGTGTTGTAGATAGAAAATAAAAAATTTAGTTTCTATAATTCAAATAATAAAATTTAAATACAAGAAATTATATATATTTTTTTAAATCATAAAGTATTTAAGACATAGGTGTCCAATTTATATTTAATTTTTTTTTAATCGGACGCATCTTCGGCATGTCCAACACATGTTAGAGGCATATCGAACACATGTCGTGTCGAATACCTGTAGGACACTGCATGTCTCTTTGAGAACAAGTGTTAGTACATCATAAAAAAAATACTAATGTCACTTACCAAGATTCATAAGGCTGCAAGCAAGGCACTACAAATGACAATTTTTTCTTTAATCTTCTCATTTTTAGGGATACTTTCTCTTATGCCATTATATTAACATTCATTGTCTTTAATTTTTAGATTTACATCTAGTAATTCCTTATAACTGCTTCATGTTAACTGGTTATAAATTTTTTATTTATTAAAAAACCTTAAGAAGACTAAGAAAAGTGTTGGAGAACCTCTTGGATAATTATAATAAGACAAATTAGTACAAGAAAAGGATAATCCGACAAACGACACTTCGAACGCTAAAAAATCAAAGGCAATAGAAAATGAAAAAATGAGCAAGAAGGGAACTAAACAATGGAGTAGAGAAAAAATGGGGCTGTGATGTAAAAAAGGCTGCCGGGTGGGTAAAGCCTACTGAAAGATGCAATAGGAAATGGAAAAAGAAGAAGAAAGCATGAGCAACAGGTGACGTATAGCAAGATGAAGTACGAATATGGTGACAATATACCATATTGATATCATAGGGAGCACCGTGATTAACTTAGGAAAAAAAAGGTGGAGGAATAGAGGAATCCTGCTGGCTCCTACAAAAATGTGAGGTATGGTGAAATGAATGGATACCACCCAAAGTGTGGGGTCTGAGCAGATCCGCTCAGATCAAGAATCTGGCCCATCAAAACAGGCGAAGGGAATGCAAGGAGAGATGCTTATTCTTAAAAGTGCTCTGAATATGCTATGTATATAACTTTAAAATAGTAAAACCAGCTCAAGATGCTGTTTCAAAATATGTCTAGAGAGCAATAACCTGAGCTTTTAACTTGATAAGCAAATTATCAACAGCCGAGTTGGTGTATGATGTCAATAAAATGGATGCCCCTCTGATCAGCAACGCCTTAACAGCATGAACCATTGTGGAAGTTTTCCCCGTTCCAGGCATTCCCAAAATAAGTGTGTAATCTTTTGCAGAAAGTATCTGGAACCAGAAGTCGAGTGAATGAAAGGGAGGGAATTAAACTAATGCTTGGCTCCGTTGCAGAAATTACAACTTCAAAAAAGTTTAAGAAAGAGACGACAAGTTATAGTATTAGATCGTACATAACAGAAAAGGTAACAAGAAATTTTCACCTTTTTGATAGCTCTACGTTGGTCATCATTTATACAATTTTCCAAATGTACGTAAGATACAGATGGATCCTGGCTAAGCAATCCACCACTGTCAAATCTTGGTGCCTGTAAGAAATCAACAAAAAAAAATAAGGAAACTCAAGTTACTCAACTAATATTGTATAACCTTCAAGTTCAAATAAGAATGGAACAATAAAAATATACTAACTTCAAGGTCAACAACCATTTTTCTAAGCCGGGAAATCTGTAAATTCGGAACGAACAACTCCAGAAGGTTGAATCTTTGACATAGAACAAGTATGCAAGAAGTCAAAAAACTGCACTTGGAGAACCTATGTGCAGATATTTGACAAAAATAGGTGGGAATTGGCACACTACCTCATCATTGCATATGAGGTAGAAATCTCATCCTTGTCAATCCTCCACACAGCAAGATTTAGATTAGTTTCTGAAGACTGATGGCTTCCTGGAATCCTTAGGCGCCGAGAAAGAGAGATCTAACAACATAACAGCAAAGCAAACTAAATTTTATAGTTAAACATAGACATGTAGCCGGCAATATTAAAACAATCAGTATGACATGACAAAAAAAGTACCAAGAATTTGATATAAATGAGAAGCCAAAAAGTATTTTGAACGAGATCCTTACAGAGACACGAAATTGATTAATACTGCATATGATTCCATGGGCAATTGCTGGACGTCCATTCACCAAGCTGATTACCTAAACACAAATATACAAAACAAAGTATAAAAGCAAAGCTGTAGAAAGAGCAAAAGGTACTCAATGAGCAGTACTAATGGTTAAGAAATGGCAAAGAGGCTAATAACCATGCAATTGTGGGCTCCGAAAATTCGGCCTCAGCCTCCACTCGCTTTTCTTATTCGGCGAGGGGAGTTTTAACGGATATGTTCCGGGGTAAATTTTGGAAGGCAGATGGGTTTGTAGATAAGACACTACCCAGAGATTTCGCCCTCATTTTGCGAGGACTTTATGATCTGAGTTCTGGTTTCCTACACGCGCAAGCCCCTATAGTTAATTACCCCTCCCGATCACGAGAGAGAACTTTCGATTAAGGCTAGTCGTCAATCAGATACGTAGAGAATACGTGTATCTGGCACATAGTAGCAGCAATGGGTTTGAGATTGGAAAGATTGGATTGGGAAATTGGATTTAAATTTGGGTATTTGGAAATGTTTGGAAAGTTTGGAAATAGTTGAGAATTTGGGAACTTGAAGTCTTGGAGGATTTGATATTTAAAATAGAAATTGCACCATCTTGCACTTAAAGCGGATGGTGGGGGAATGGATGATGGGCCCGATCAAGATCCTATGGTTCCGTCGTCCCGGGCCATCGTGGTCCCTGGTCTACTTAGTCAGAGGAGGTAGTCGACCCAACCTGACAGAAGGATCCTTGTCGGCAGTCATGGGTTGCTTCGTCCAAGGGGACCTTGTAGACCGGGATTGGATGTTTGTCTAAGGGGACAAATTTGAATCCACCTTAGCTAACAGAGGGCTTTGTGCCCTATCGATCATATCCTATTGATTCATATCTCAAGGATTTAACGTCATTAATGAGCGTATTGGCTCTGGCCATAACCGCTATCTGTGGTGCCATTTGGCGGCAAAACCACTCGGTTCAGAGGGCCCCGGGTCACAACCGTTTACCTGCAGTGCCATTTGGCGGTGAAACTGTCGATTAGAGGACACGTACCACGTCCTTACTAGCAAGAGATTGTTTGAGAATGAATCCTAGTGATATTTTCGACTAGGCATTTGGCTCTTTGTGAGCTAGAGTTTATTTGAATTTGTCCGCCTCGGCAAACTGTTGCGGAGGGCGGATGGATTTTGCTTTAACTGCGTTGATGGATTTATTTCAATTTTAAATATTTTTGAGACTTTGGAATTTGTGGATTTTTGGGTGGAGATTGAATTTTGAATGGACTTTTGGGAGACGTTTAAAAGTATTTGTGAACCCCTCCAGTTGAGATCTGCATTCAACACGGCCATCATCGGAGTGTTTGGGGGTCATTTCTTTTTATGGATTGAACCTTGTTAACTCTATCGGGCTGTCGATAGGGGATCAGGTTTCGTAGGCTTTATGCCCTTTGATAGTGAATTCTCATTGTTATAGGCCTTGAAGGCCTAATATGGATGTATTAAGACAAATATGACGGTTGCCACAACCGTATATTTGTTTGTTGATTCGAACCCTGTCGACTTCTATTGACCCGTATAGAAGGATCGGTTTCGAACCTGAATTCACTTGTCAACCCGCGCAGCATCCCTAGACGTCACGTGTGTACCAATAACACGCTCGCCGGGGCCCATGCGGGTTTTATAATTATTTTTACCCCTTTTAGTGTACCTATGTGTATACAAACCACGGTGCACTTGTGTGGGGTATTTTGAAAGTATTCGTAGACGCCTTCTGTCTGCTTGTACGAATGTTGCAGATCCGGTGGTGTGGCGTAGCAGCTTCTGGATAGAATTGTTCGCTGCTTCGTACAGGTAGACTGTCGTGCACTATTTGTTGATTTTTGTAGGCGGGTCATAGTGCACTAACTAATCTCCTGCCTTGCATTTGATGTGTTGTCATTTGGTGTCTTTGCATGTGGACAACATATTGGGCGTACCACAGGTCTTTTACAACATCTTGTAAGAGCTCGTATCTACTACAGTTCTCTTCTGTATTTGCTCTGCAAATGACAACATGTTGAGCTCGTGACGGTGGTTGATTGCAGGCATGTGATTATGTCTTCATCTGATCATTGAATGGTGATTGATTGTATGGGTATTGTAATTGTCATTAAACCCTTTTGCTTACAGGAGATTGATGTGTTTGATTGGTGGGCCGCCGTATTTACTTGTGTAACTTCTAGTATTAGTAAGGACTGCCACATATATTTACCAGATAGCCAATCTCAGTAGTAGGGGCTTCCTTATGACTTGTAGGGACCCTTATACATTGATTTTCATCATTTGCATGCATTTTGTAGTATAATTTAGAGACTTTGCATATTTGTTTGAAATCAAATCTCCTCTCATTTTATTGCTTGCAAAGTTGAATGTAGTCGCTTGTACTTCGATGTTGATTGTATGATTCATTCACAATCATTGCATTGAACGCAAACCTCGCCATTCTTGCTGATATCTAAGAGCTCTCTATGCAAGTGCTTTTGAAGCATGTTATCATCACAAAAGCTCTCTTGCTTATGATTTATTTAATCTAGCAAAAAAAATGTCTGACGGGTCAATACAATCAATCTTATTTAATGCCACTTCTTTTATACTCGGACTTGATCTTAAGGCCTTGAAATCTTGTAGTCCCCTTAATGGTATTCCTACACTTGAATGATTACCATTCTCTTCTGGAATATTTGGGTTTTGATCGTTCATCTTTTAATCCAAAGTTTGTTTTCAAGTGTTTCAAATTGCAATTTCAATTCATTGTTATCTTGATTCAAACTCAAATCCCACTTGATTTTGAATCAAATGAGACTCAAGATACAAGTTCAAGTTGTTCAAATTATAACTGCTTGAGTTTGGATTAAGCTTTGAATGAGGTATTTTGAGTTCAAATCAAAGTTTTATTGTTCAAGTGCAGCTCGGCTTGAGTCCAACTCAAGTCTTCATTCAAGTTCTTTATATCATTCTCAAGTCCAAGCCCTGTCGGCTTAATGTTCCAATCAAGTTCTTGTAGTCTTGTTCAAGTTTGATGTCCACAAGTACAAGTTTCAAGTTCTTTGTCATTTGCACATTTCTTTTATTGGATTCAAGTTTATTTAAGTCACTTAGATATTGTTCAAAGGTCCAAGTATAAGTCCTTCGTCGTTCTTCTGTGTTCAATCAAGTCCAGGTCCCAAATTGTTCTTTCAAATTCAAAGGTTCATAAGCCGAGTCCAAGTTCAAACACCCTTTGAGTTCAACCAAGTCCAAATGTAGCATTGCGTCCACCCGAAATTTCGGCAGCCTTCCGACGTCTCCCCCGTTTAGGGGAAAACTACGGAAAACTGGGCCTTTCCCACCACGCTAAGAAAAGCGTGTTTGGTAGGTGCCCTCTTTCGAGGACACCGCGGCCGTGTAATTTTTTTGATCCCCCACCACGCTAAGAAAAGCGTGTATGGATAGTTTTTGAAAATATTTTGCAAGAAAATCATTTTTTGAAAGTATTTTGCAAGAAAGGCAGTTATTTCCCCTCAAGCGGGTACTTATGGGTATCCCCGCTTCATCGTGCGCATCGCACCGGGATCCCTTCCCACCACGCTAAAAAAAACGTGTATAGGCGGGGTTTACAAGGCGATACGAACTTCGAAGAAGGAATTTAGGTGATTACCCGCTTCGTCGCAAGCGTCGTGACGCACTCCCTCCCACCACGCTAAGAAAAGCGTGTATAGGTGGTCGTTTTGTCTCGACGAATGTGTTGACACGGGTTCTCGGAGTTTTAGGGTTTAGGAGTTATACCTTGGCGGTCATCGGCGGTGTTGGCTTGAGGATCGAAGATCGAGGGAGAGAGAGGTTTCATTTTAATTAAATTAATCTTAATTAATTGTGATTAATAATAATTAAATTTAATCAATTATAATTAATTACATTAATGATAATTAATAAAAAGAAAGAAATTAATTATGATCAAATTTAATTAATCATAATTAATTAAAAATCAATTTTTTTATTAATTATAATTAAAATAATTAGCTTATAATTAAATAAATTAATTAAAATTAATCATAATTAATCAAAATTAATATAATTATAAAAAACACATTTTATATATATATATATATATATATATATATATATATATATATATATATATATATATATATATATATATATTTCCCCTCCCCCCTTGGTTCAGCAGAGATACGGGATTTGGCCAAAGAGGCGCCTGAAAGGGAGTGGGTTACTTCAGCCAGCGAGCTCCCTTTGATGCCTCCGATCAAAATGTTTTAACTCCCGATCCAAGCAAGGCAAAGGGAGAGGCGGGTATCGGCTCCAGGTAGGGAGAAGAAGATCTCTCTCTCTCTCTCTCTCTCTCTCTCTCTCTCTCTCTCTCTGAAGATCGGGGAGGAGGCTGGAGGTCGGGAGATCGTCGAGGCTTCGGAAGATAGGGGAGGTGGCGACGGGATTGGAGTTGGAGAGGAAGGAGGTCGACAGTGGAGATGGGGTCGGCGGGAGCAGGCGACGGGTTGAGTGGAATGGCAGAGGATTCGCGTCTGTGGGAGTGGCGAGAGCTACTGGAGGCGTCGACATAGGGAGAAGGGAGATCGTGTGTAGTCGGAGGAGAGGTCGTGAGAGTGGGGGGAGCTACGGGAGAAAGCTTGCGGCTTGTGGAGGTTGAGAGTTCGTGTCCAGCGAACGGGAGCCTCGATCGCATTTTATAAAGGCGAATGGGATCATTGTGCGAGGAAGCTCGCAGAATTTCCGCAAGATTTACGGGATACGACCGCAAATGGCGCCGAATCGGCAGGAAATCAGCGGGATTTGAGCGGAATTCCTGGAGAAGTTAGGCATGTTTCGTGGATCCAACGGTTATGAGGTTTGTACGCAGGACTTTTTTTTCGCTCTGATTTCTCCTCTCTTTTGTTCCTCTGGATATTATATGAAGGTCAACAGCAATATATCATGATAACGGTTAACATACCAGACAGAAAAGTCAACGGGGGATATTTTGCCATTAATTGTCATTAGCTAATAATATATTTTCTTAATTGAGAATAAACTCTATAATATTTGTATATATTCAATAACACAATTATACCTCTACCATGCAAACTCCAGTTCCTGTAATTGTTCCTGATAGAATTCCTCATGATCCTAGAAAAGGATCCATCCATCTCTCCTCAATAACTCTTAAGAATATCTTATATCTTCCAAACTTCGCTATAAACTTGTGATCTATCTACTGTCATAGCAAAACGCACTAATACTCCATAATCTTTTCTCTGTCTCAATGCGCTTTCAAGATCTCAATAGAAAAATACAATTGGTGGCATTGTTCAATTAGAGATGCATGGTATCTCTTCAATATTATGTCAACTGCTCTATCCCCCAGAATCTCTCCTCATCAATGGACTTATCAACTCAAACATTCTCCTCACTATCTTTTGGGATTTACTCATCTCACCCCTGCCACCCACAATGTTGAATATGAGCCTGTGTGTATTGAAAAGAACACACTTATTCTTTTTCCTATTTCAAAGTCATCATGTAATTAAACTCCCTATGATTATGGGCATTTAAATGTTTAGGATATAAGTCTTACATTTACACATCTAGAGTTTCATTACTTTGTCTATTTCATTGTCGACCGCACTAGAATTATGTGAGTATATTTACTAAAACATAAATCTAAAATTTTGTCTTCAAAAATTTTATCAAGAAATAAATTTTAGATTCTCTAATTCTCTTAAGTTTTACATTCTGAAAATGCCATGAAATAGATACAGCCTACTTTTCATTCATTCTTTGCTAAAAATGATATCATGCATGAGTCATCATACCCAACAAAATGATGTGGTTTAAAATAAATAATGAAATATCCTTGATACCATTCTAACAATCTTCTACTTAATGGGACATAGAGCAAACTTGAATGAGACTAAACCCTTTTCTCTCATTTTTTCTTAGAAACCAATTTTGTTCTTAACCCATCAATTTTTCAGTTGTGTTTGAGTCAACCTTCTTCAGCCTATAAAGGATAAACTCTTTCCTCATACTATCAAGTGTGTATTTAAGGGTTATTCCTAAACTTTTGATGTTATTGTTCATGTGAATCTCTCTATCAATTGATTTATAACTTTGTGGAAATCAGCTTTTAATTAAACACTGCTAGCTGTAATATTGTCTCCTCCGCTACAAAAGTTTAATCCATTATTCCATTGATATCACTTGCCCTACTACCCACTCTGGCTCTGGCTCTGGCTCCACTTTAATTGCATATTGATCAGCTACAACAAACTCCCATTTAGAATGCATAGACACTGACACGGCGACTCGAACACAAGACATCAATTAAGGAACGGGCACGAGTTGGACACATTATTATATTTTTTAATTTATTTAAAATAGTGTATAAAATTGAACAAACAAAATCTTTAAAATATTTGAGAAATAAAAAATAATTTAACTATGATTTGTGCATAAAATAATTAATATTAGGATGTCGAGAGTCAACCATTAATGTCATTTTGGGCATCGAGATAAAAGACGACAATGATCTCGACAGTCAGTCATCGTTGTTGTGTAATGGGCATCAGACATTGATGTCAAGTAGACATCGGTCGTCGATCTCGAGATGACGTCAATCGTTGATCTCGATATAAAGTAGGTTGTCATTGTTGCAATGACATTGGACAAAGTTGAGGTGTCCAGATGGCATATGGGTGTGATTGTGGGTGTAGAAATTGCAAACGTCGAGTGTCAATGTCAACACATTTTCAAACTTCGATTTTGAGATAGTTTTAAAATATTGATGTTATGACAGCATTGGTGTCGATATTGAAATGACTTCAAGCATTGTTGTGAAACCTTAGCTGTAACCTACAAGAGAGAAATGAAAATGAGAATGTTCACAGAATGAGATATTGAATGCAGGCAATTGAATTGGAGCTTTGGAGAGGAAATAAGAATATAGTTTTTATTTTTGTACTAAATAAAAACTTTGAGATATAATAAATAATATTTTAATAAATTCATAAAATATTTTAGACACATGTCCAGTTTATTTTTAATATTTTTTTAATTGGACACATCTTCGACTATCTGACACATGTCAGAGGTCTGTCGAACACGTGTCGTGTCCGATACATGTCGGACACTCCATATCTCTTTGAGAAGAAGTGTTGATGCATCATAGACCCCCTTTGACACACCTCCAACCATTTCATCATCTTTGGCAATGCATTCACCTAAAATATTTGATCTCCATCTTTCAATTGTTATTCAGAAAAACTATACAACATTCACCACTTGATACAATCTTTTACTCCACTTGATAGTTAATGACCAAGAATCTTCCTTGTTTCATTGATTTACATTGTCTCTCTTCATTGTTTTTATTTCCAAAACTTATAATGAACGTTTAATGGATATTGAAATAGAGGTACTGCTTGATTGACAAACATGGGATCTAATTTCACTCCCAAATAATGTCAAACTAATTACTTCTCAGTTAGCTTTCACGTTGAAGTTTTCATATGGTATTATATTGACTTCTGCAAAGCATACTTAAGAACAACACAAGTTCATGGCATTGATAAACATGGGATCTAATTTCACTACCAAGGGGCAATTGATCTTCATTCATCTCCTTTCAATCACCATTAATCAAGGTTGGCATCTACTTTACTTCAAATGATTGTGAGCAATGCCTTTCTCCATGGTGATCTCTTTGGAGTTAGTTATAAGGAGCAAGCTCCTGAGTATTTGTTCAAAGAAAGAATAAATTTTTTAAGCTTTGAAAAACAATATATGGCTTTAGAAAAATTATCAGACATGGTTTAATAAATTATGCAAGATCTTTAACAATGCCAATCTATGAAGAGTACAACCAATCAATCTATCTTTATCCAGCTTTCATCCATTGGAAAGTTGATTCTTAAGATATATATTAAGGGCATGCTTCTTACTAAAAACAATACCTCAAGGGTAGAAGAAAGTATGCAATACATTTAGAAGATATTGGTTACTAGAACTTCGAACTTCCCAAGTATTTTCTTGCCATCCATATTACATATAGCAAAGATGGTACATGTGTTTCCAAAAGAATGACATGGGGGGCTCTCTGGGAGCAAACAAGAAGACTTTGATACGAATGGTTCACAAGATTCTATTTATGAGGAATGTTTTGAAAACACTCATCATTATCACTTAGTTGTTAAGCTAATATATGGATATCACTTGATCGGATGTTTCCATGATTAATGGTGTGGTAATTTTGTAGGCTACGAAAATTCGCGCCCCGACCTCTTCACGTCTGCTTTCTTTTGTTGACGAGAAGAGTTTTAACGGATTTAAGTTCCCGAGTAAATTTTGAGAAGGCAGATTGGGTTGTAGATAAGACACTGCCCAGAGATTTCACCATCATTTTGCAAGAACTTTGCGATATGAGTTCTAGTTTCCCATAAGGGCAAGCCCCTATGGTTAATTACCTCTCTTGATAACAAGATAGAACTTTCGATTAGGATTAGACGTTACGTATGTCACAATAATTACCTAGCACATAATAGCAATAGTTTTAGGGTTTGAATTTGATATAGGACTTTAGAGTTTATGATTTGAATTTATCACCATATGCTTAAAACAGGTGATGGGGGAATAATGACGGGCCCAATCAAGATCCCATGGTTCCTTCATCCCGGGTTGTCATGGTACATGGTCTACTTAATCAGATGAGATAGTTAACCTAACCTAACTGAAGGAATCTTGTCGACAACAATGGGTTGCTTTGTCGAAAAATATCTTATAGAACTAGGTGAATGTTTGTCTAAAGTGATGAATTTAAGTCAAGAGTTAAAAAAAAAATGTTTTATATCTTATAGAGTGCACCATCTAATTCATTACTCAAGAGACTTTTAACCATTATGAAATAGACGGTCTTCGGCCGTGACTGTAATATAGTGGTCATTTTAAAACAAAATCACCTGGTGAAAGGGCACGTGTCATGTTCTTGTTGGTGGTGAATCAACTGAGAATAAATTGTAATAATATATTCTACAGGACATCTGCTTCTTGTGAGCTGAAGCTATCCTTCAATTCATCATCATCGTCAAACTGTTGTGAAGTTTGGATAGAATTTTGTTTTAGATTTTCGGTGATTAAATTTGTATTTAAATGTTTAGCATTTGATTGGATTTTAAATTTTAAAATTTTAATAGGCTTTGAGGATGTTGACCTGCTATGTAACAAAAAAAAATTCATACCTCTCTGCCATCGCACGTTGAAGCCACGATCTCGCACGTCCAGACCATATCGACGTCACTTCTCCCCACGTCGTGCGCACGACTCGATCTCGTTGTTAAAAAGAGGCAAAGGGAACGAGGCTGGAGGCCTCCGCTCTTTCTCTCGCAATCGCTCTCTCCCTCTCCCCTTCGTTGTTGTTCGGCTTCGGTGCTTCACAGGAGGCGTAGAGATCGCAGGCCGCCCGACTTCGCACCTTCTCCGATCTCCCCCCTCATGTACGATCGGAAGTTACGACACTTTGATCGGAGCTAACGACGGGAGCTCGCCGCGCAGTTAACTTTCTCCCTTCGGCGCTTCTTCCTCGGCACCTCCGTGGCTGTTCGACGACACCTCCTGTAGGATCGGAAGTTAAGGCATCTTGATCGGAAGCAAGGAGAGCTCGTTCGCTGTGAAGTCACTCTCTCCCTTCCGTGCGGCTTCCCCTTCCTCGTCCGTGGCTGTTCGACTTGGCTCATCCGACTTTCCCTACCTGTCGGCTCGGAAGTCACAACGTTTTGATCGGACACAAGAACAAGGAGCTCGCTCGGCTGGGAAGATAACTTTCTCCCTTCCGTGAGTTTTATCGGCTCCTCCAAGGCTGATCGACATCGCTCCTCCGACTTTCCCTACCTGTTGGACCGAAAGTTGCAGCAATTTGATCGAAAGCATCAACGGGAGCCCGCCGTTTGTGAAGGTAACTTTCTGCCTTCCGAGCGCTTCTTCGACCAAATCCCGTAAATAAATTTTGTATATTAATTTTGATTAATAGGAATTAATTTTAATTAATTAGTTAATTATAACTTAATTATTTTTAATTATAATTAATTAAAAATATCTTTTAATTAATTAAGTTTAATCATAATTAATTTATTATTTTTAATTAATTATTATTAATTATAATTAAGTATAATTAATTAAACTTAATTATTATTAATTTTAATTAATTAAGATTACATAAAAAAGAAATAAGGAAAGAAAGAAGATGCTCTCCGTGCCCTCGATCCGCGAGCTCTCATCGCCGACGACCGCCGGTCCGCCGGCCCCGAAGGTATAACCCCCTAAACTCAGGCTTCCGTCCTCGATGTGTACGACGGATCGGAAAACCGACTATACACGCCTTTATTGCGCGTGGTGGGATGGGACCCCGGTCCGACGCCTACGACGAGGCGGACAGTCGCCTCCCCTCTCGCTCTCTTACCTCGTCATGCATGGCGAGTCAGTGGTCCATCCATGCACGCTTTTTTTAGCGTGGTGGGAGGGGCAACTGGCGCGACACCTACGATGAGGTTAGCGAGCAACCCTCGCTCTCTTATCTCGACTAACGTGTCAGGCCGGCAGTCTATCTATGCATGCCTTTATTGAGCGTGGTAGGAGGGGCAACCGACACGACACCTATGTCGAGGTAAACGAGCAACCTTCGCCCTCTTATCTCGACTAACGTGTCGGGCCGGCGGTCTACCTATGCACGCCTTTATTGAGCGTGGTAGGAGGGGCAACCGGCACGACACCTATGTTGAGGTAAGCAAGCGACCCATGCCCTCCTGTCTCGACATGCGTGTCGGACCGGCAAACCACCTAAGCACGCCTTTAGTGAGCGTGGTAGGAGGGAAACCGGTTCGACGCACACGGCGAGGCCAGGCGAGCCTGGTGTCGCCTGGTGTACCCTTTTCTTTGCGCGGCCGAAATGATTTATAAGTACCCCCGTGCAGGGGGAAAGCAACTGCTCTTTTCTTATAACAGGTACCGTCAAAGACACCATGCACGCCTTTATTGGCCGTGGTGGGAAGAAAAATCACGGCCGATGTATCCTCGAAAGAGGGCACCTACCATGCACGCCTTTATTGGCCGTGGTGGGAAGGCCCAGTTTTCTCGTAGTTTTCCCCTAAACGGGGGAGACGCCGGGAGGCTGCCGAAATTTCGGGTGAAATGTTACTACACTTGGACCTGTTTCGCACTCAAAAGAATAAAATATTTGGACCAAATGAGAAAGAGCAGTGGACTTTTGAACTTGATTGAACATGTGCAGAGGACCTAAACAAAGTTTAAATGATTTCTAAAATTCAAATCCAAATAAAATCAAGCCAGAACTGAAGATCAAATTCAAATGAAATAAAATCATATTTGAATCATTTGAACACAAGATTGAACTTGCAAGAACTTCAAAGGGCCTTGGACAATCAATTTGAACTTGAACGAGTACTCGAATTGAACCAAAACTTGAGCTCGAATCAAAAATCAAGAGGGGAACAAGGAATCCAGATAAGAATTGCACTTGAGCCGGCAAAAGAACTTGAATCCGTTCTCGAATGCGTGCTATACAACATCAAGTGGGAGTTGTGAATTCGATGAACCCGAGTCTGAATGAGACTTAATCCGAACTCAAACACACAGAAGAACAAAACTCGTATCATACACGAGAAAATTCAAATTACAAGAACACTCGTACGGTCAAAAGTGACATAAAGTACGCTACAAGACCTCGATGCACAAACTCCTACGACCGCCTGTTGATTGAGATGGCGATACGGGAGACCAATAATAGAAGGATCGCCTTCCTACAAACAAGTGCAACCCAACAACAACCACCTGAGATTGGTGAAAGGTGGATATGATTGAAGGTGATAATGACTCTCCTACGAACATCTCTAGGAGATCGTAGCAAATACCACGGATCCCTCCAAATGACCACAAACAACTTGTGGATAACAACAGTGGGCATATCGTAAGCACATCAGGCCATTGTAGGCACAAGTACAAGTATCTCCTACGACGATCCCTACGATTGTCTGCTGACTGAGAAAGCAATACTGGAAATCAGCAATTAAAGATCCATCCTCTACAAATAAATACAGACATCAACCCACCTGAGATTGGTGAAAGGTGGACACAATACTGATGTCAATGGGTCTCTTATGAATACCTTCAGGAAGTCGTAGTGAGTACAACGGTCCCCTACAAATAGCTACAAACCACCTGAGATTGGTGACAGGTGAGCATGATGTAGGCAACAATGGGTCTCCTACGAACAGTTCCAGGTGCTCGTAGTGGATACAATGGGTCCCTGCAAATAACTACAAATCACTTGTGGATAACAACAGCGAGAGTTTCGTAAGCATAGCGAGCTACTGTGGACACAAGTATTGATACCACCTACGATAGCGATAGTCAAAATCTACAAGTACGTCGGGTACAAAGACAACCCGATGTACAAAAAAGGACACCCCCTGACAGAAGGAAGGAAATGTTTGAACAAATTAGAACCAAACTTCCTGGTGTTCCAAAATTCCTTCTTGATTATATATTCAGGAAGAAGACGATATTCACATCTACAAATATCAAAATCCAGAAGAAATTCCCGGTGAATGAGAAAGAAGGAGTCAACATCAAAATCCAACGCCACCGGATCTACAACACATATACAAGCAGACAGAAGGCGTCTACGATCTACAACTCAACGCCACCGGATCTGCAACACATATACAAGCAGACAAAAGGCGTCTACGATCTACAACTCCACGCCACCGGATCTGCAACACATATACAAGCAGACAGAAGGCGTCTACGATCTACAACTCAACGCCACCGGATCTGCAACACTAATACAAGCAGACAGAAGGCATCTACGATCCACAATGCAACGCCACCGGATCTGCAACACTGATATAAGCAGACAGAAGGCATCTACAACATTCATATTCGGCCTTTAAGGCCTTCAACAAAGAAAGTTCATGAACAGAGGCATGAAGCCTAAAGAACCCGATCCTTCTATACGGATCAATAGGAGTCGACAGGGTTCGAACTATCAAATAGATACACGGTTGTAGTGACCGATGTATTTATTTAAATACATTCCTTTTAGGCCTTCAATGCCTAAAATCAAGAAAATTCATGAACAAAGGCACAAAGCCTACAAGAAACCCGATCCCCCATCGATAAGTTGATAGAGTCGACAGGGTTCAATCAAATAGAAATGACCCCAGAACACCCCGATGATGGCCGTGTTGATTGCTTATCTCAACCGGAGGGGTCCACAATATATTTCAAAAATGCCCTCAAACATCTACAAAATCTAGATATTTTTCAAGTAACCTCAAGGTTACCCCGATGATGGCCGTGTTGATTGTCTATCTCAACCGGAGGGGTTCTCAAATACTTTCAAATGCCACCCAAATACTCCAAAAATCCAAAATCAATCCCAAAATTCAAGATATTTAAAATTGAAATCTATCCATCAACTCTTAAAGCAAAATCCATCCGCCCTCCGCAACCGTTTACCGAGGTGGACAAATCAAGATTTACTTCAGCCCACAAAGAGCAAAATGCCTAGTCGAAAATATCACTAGGATCCATTCTCAAAACAATCTCCTGCCAGTAAGGACGTGGTACGTGTCCTCTAACCAGCGGTTAGCCGCCAAATGGCACCGCAGGATAAACGGTTATGACGACCCGGGGCCCTCTGAACCGAGTGGTTTTTACCGCCAAATGGCACCACGATATACCGGTTATGGTCAGAGCCAATACGTTCCTTATTGGCATCAAATCCTTGAGATATGAATCAATAGGATATGATCGATAGGGCACAAAGCCCTCTGTCAGCTAAGGTGGATTCAAATTTGTCCCCTTAGACAAACATCCACCCCGGTCTACAAGGTCCCCTTGGATGAAGCAACCCATGGCTGCCGACAAGGATCCTTCTGTCAGGTTGGGTCGACTACCACCTCTGACTAAGTAGACCAGGGACCACGATGGCCCGGGACGACGGAACCATGGGATCTTGATCGGGCCCATCATCCATTCCCCCACCATCCGCTTTAAGTGCATGATGATGAAATTTCTATTTTAAATATCAAACTTTACAAATTTTTCTCAAAATACCAATTTTCAAATCCAAAACTCAAACTCCAATCAATTCTCCAATTCCAAAATCTATTGCTGCTACTATATGCCAGATAACACGTATATCCTACGTATCTGACCAATGACTAGCCTTAATCGAAAGTTCTCTCTCGTGATCGGGAGGGGTAATTAACTATAGGGGCTTGCGCCTATAGGAAACCAGAACTCAGATCATAAAGTCCTCGCAAAATGAGGGCGAAATCTCTGGGTAGTGTCTTATCTACAAACCCATCTGTCTTCCAAAATTTACCTCGGAACTTATCAGTTAAAACTCCCTCGCCGAATAAAAAAGAAGAAAATCGCGCGGCGGGGAGGCCGGGGCCGAATTTTCGGAGCCCACAGAGGATTGACCCTCCAATTGAGATTTATATTCAATGCGGCCATTATGGGGTGTTGTTAAAGTTATTTATTTCCATTAGGGTTCATGGGTATTTGAAAGGTAGAGTCCACTCCAGTTGAGATTTACTGTCAATGCAACTATCATTAAGGGAGAATTATAGTAATTTGAAAATATTTGTATTTTATAAGAATTTGGAGGCATTTGAAACGGTAGAATCCCCTCTGGTTGAGATCAACATTCAACACAACCATCATCGAGGTAATTTGAGCACTTTTAGAGAATCCACAAAGCATCTCAAATCTTTGCATTTTAGAGCTCGACATAAAGATCATAGCACATGTGGAACATGCACCTCAATTTAGTTAAAAAGTGCACCTTGAGTTGCACCTCGCCTCGCAGATTTGAGGCGTACACCTCACCCTATTTATATTTTTTTTTATTAAAACTTATCTAAATCCTAGATTAAAACCTTGGACAAATCACGTCGTTATGCAACTTTGAGTTGTAATAGCTTCTTCTCAATTGCCTCGACCTCCAACCCGCTACCTCCACCGCAGCCACTACCGTTGTAGCTACCGCTGGGGATCACTTGAAAGCCAAACACCACCACCACCTCTACCTCCTCTAAAAATTTTGAAATATTACTCAAATTTTTATAGTAATGACAAACATTTATAAAAAAGAAAGATCACTAAAATAAATGAAGAAAAAATAGATTGCGAACATTGGACTCTACAAGATGAGGCAAAGAAAAAACCAATTTGTTATGACGACAACTCAAAAAAAAAACCCACTAAAGTGATGACAGTGTAAATTATTTATATGTTTGTTGCCAACTATTTCAGCTTTTTTTAGGAATTAATATCAATGATTAGGAAAATTGGGTTCTAAGATACTTTTTGAAATATATTTGTTTTTTATGTTATTTTACTCTTATAATATTTGAATTTCAACACTATTTCACACAATTTAATAATTTATCACTTGTCATTTTACGTCTTATGTATTTTTTTTGTTTCATGTATGTCAATTTGTTACTTTATTGTTCAATAGAAAGTTAAGATACATCATTTAACATGTGATTTGGGTTTAACATAAAAATCACTTTCCAACCTTAATTTTCACTTTACGCAATTTTTGAATTTTGAGGTTTACAACTCAAAAGCCTTGAGGCTTATGCCTCGCCACATGAACAAAAAATGCCTCAATACCCAATTGCGCAATTTTAAACCTTGGATGCTTGTACTTAAATTGTTCATCCTAGATTATAGTATTTCATCAATGAGGAATTTTCATCTGCTAGAAAATATAGAACATTTAGAAGCTTCGCATTGGATGATACTTTGGGAACAAGATTTGCATAAACCACTAAAGAAATGCTGCTATTTTTTTACTCAAGCAGAAAGAAAACAATTAAGAACAATCTGATTGAGACTAGTTAGTGTGCATGTGCTTGTAGTAAACCATATATTAATAAAAAAATACATTTAAAGCATATTTTTTGTTGCCACTTCAAGAAAAAAAAAACTTCCAAATAAATTGAGCTCAACTACTGAAGCAAAAGTGGGCAAAATAAACTATGAATATGATCCAATCTAAACCAGGCATTCATCTACCAACACACCATGCTCCCGTGCATTAGTTAGCGTGCCTATGTGTGTTTTGTGCATGCAAATCTGTTATAGTTTGTTAAATTGAAAAACGATTGATTTTTGAGATTAAAGCTTTCATAAAATTAATAAAGTGATAATCAAAGTTACAATAAATAAAGAATGGAAATAAAAAGACCAGTGTCTCACCACAAAGTCCCCGCATCTAAGGGAGCAGACTAGGCTGTCAACTTCTGCTCCCAAAATTTGCTTCTTATCTACGTTAACCATTTCATGATTATGCTGAGATGCCCTCTGGTGTACAAAATGATATACATATCTGCCATTTTGAAGAGATCCATGTACTGAAACTCCATGTGCGACATCTAAAACTAGAGAAGAGAGACAACTTGAGTTGTTTTCTCTTAGATGCCGACCTCGAAATATTTCTTTGCTAGCTACCTGAAATCTGCATGGTCAGTTTAACTCAGAAGATGACATTGTGGATGCAATAACGACATCTTGGCTGGAAAAAATAAACAGACCTGACATGTTTTTGCTTCCAGATCAATCAAGCGATCCCAATGTTTAAGGAATTCCAAGTGGGTGATATTTAAATGTCCAGTTTTTTTATCATATAAATCACCAAGGCCACTAGTCTCGCAATTGCCGGCATATGCCTGTAATATGTAAATCAATAAAAGAAGTTTACTTCAAATAAGTAATCTTAGGAGGTCTGCAATATACTTAAGAATGAAAGCTTTAATATGAAAGTTAGCAATATTTAAAAAGAAGAAGTATATCCAACTAAATTTGTGCAAAAACTGATATATCAACTATAACAATTGCCTATTCACTATCGGCAAGGTTACTCAATATCAGAGAATGCTGGCCATCACTAATCTCTTAAAAAACTAGAATATGACATGAAATTTCCCATCTGAATGAAAGCGTGTACACCTGAAACAAAGCATGCCTAAGAGAAAGGGCATGACAACATTGAAATGGATAATGATAGTGTGTAAGATATCACCCAAAGAAGCCCAAGAAAAATTGTTGCAAAGAACCTGACTTATAATTCTCTCGTTAATTGGATCTGGTTACTACATTAATCAATTGTTTGCACGCACATGCACTATGTGAGCAGGGTCGGAATGATTGTGTAGTTAGGCACTTTAAAAGAATAGTGCAAAATAAGCAACTAAATTAATAAACAAACCAAGCATGTGCATAAAATTTGAATTTTATTAGATAAAAATAATCAATTTATTGGTTTAAACAGTAAGCTCAGTTGCTAAAGCTTTAGAAAAGGGAGCTCCTTTCATGTCACGTCTGTTTCAATACAAATGCGCAATTCATTTTACCATTGTAAGCATAATGCTATAGTTGTAGGCGCAGCGTTCCATGTTATTTTTAAAGAAAAATCATCATTGCAGAAAAACCAGAGGGGCCCATGCTAGCAAAGACTAGTTTTCGATGCTGGCCAGCTGAGAATGTGCGTGCCTTTACCAAAGGTTAATGGTCATTGTTTCATTGGAACATTTCCATCATTTAATTAACTCCCTGCAACACGTCGTAATAAAAAAAAATAACTGACTATAATATAAGAAGACCGCAAAGATCATGAGTAAAATGATCTGCGGGCCAATTTTGGGCATCCATCATAATTGCAAAATGGGTATGCAATACGTTGGTAAAATGCATCAATGTAATTAATTTTACTTTCTAAATATAGTGTCACATAGAACTTCAAGAGCCCAAAGTTCCATGTAACCTATAGTTTAATTAAAGTTCTTTTGAAGATGCAGGCAATGCCTAAGAGAATCTTAAGGGGTCCAGTGCAACACATATGAGCAATTTAAATGATTAATGGATATATTCACAGATCATCCCAGGAAATAATAGGTTCGGCATGATCATGCAATCCAATTTGGAACCATTCCCAAGTATTGTTGCACTTGTATTCTTTAATAAATGGAGAGAGAAAAAATAGATCTTTTTTTTCATTGACCACATAAATTGTCAAAAGCGTATCGATATAGTAATCAAGAAGATTTTTATCATCAAAGATAACAAATGTTCAACAGCAGCCCCCCAAAATATATTTGTGCCAAAGTTTCATACATTCACATGAACCAGCTTGAACAATTAGCATGTGCAGGAACATAATTTTGGCATGGACAAACCAGTATTTTTTTAAGGATGATCTAGCAAAGCTTTTCAAAAGGTGGTTGGACCAAGCTACGATGACAATTGTTGGGCTAGCTTTTACTTGAAGATGGTTATGCCAAGCTTTTGAAAAGGCATGCACCAAGGCCATTCGCCAAAATATGCATGTTGTTGCCACAAGGTGTGAATGATTCAATAAAAGAAATAACATGTCAATGTCCTTAGCAAGTGATATCAAATGTTGTTGTCTAACGGCAACATTAAAATGCCGGGGTGGCAAATGAAGTGACATGAAAGGTTCACCCTTTGCCAAATCTTTAGCAATTGCTCCCTTTTTAGCATGTTTGCCCAAGGAAATGAAAATAACTACCAAAATGTATGCAATCTCATGGAATGATCTTATTTTGATTGTTTCTATTTATTGAAAACTTCAATTCAGGATTTAAAAAAAAAAAAAGAGAGAGAAAATCCCTGGATGGTATTTAATGAAAAAAATTCATACAATGAATTACTAATTTCAAATGAACCATTGGCAGATATTCGAAAATAAATGCGGTAAATCCTTCAGGAACTATTATACTTGTTTTCATAAATCATTAAAAACTAACCATACACTCCGTTGACAATTATTGCTATTGCCCTTGAAAATCTAGTAGCATTTGATTCCCTAAAAAAGAAACTGTAACATGTCGAACCTAAGTGTGTCGCTCCCACAGCTTGTAGTCACAGAAGATGAAGGGAGTAGTTTTCAATTCTTTTTGTCAGGTGAGATGGAACGAGTATTCGAAATAACTACGACAATTCCGTATCCTGGAGTCGCAAGGAAAATGAAAGGTCTCGTCTCTTTAAAACCTAAAGAGAGAGGGAGACGGGAAGAGACCGATGAAACACTGGCAGAAAGAGAGAGGGATTGAGAGAGTGAAAGAGAGAACCCTACGAACTGATGTGCTATCGAAAGCGGCAGTGGTGCGTGAAGGTGAAGAAGCCGAGCGTGAGGTTCTCTCTTGCAGCACTAGTCGTCGAGAAAGGAAGACTGAGCATCTAATTGTTAAGATTCTTTATAAGGAATTTATAAATTATTTTAAGTTTTTTTTAATAAAATGTAATATGATTTTAATGAGAACAAGGACAAGAAAATTTCTATTTCAAGATTTTTATTTTAATTAAATAATAATTTAAAAGTAAGAATTTCTTTTAAATTGTGATATTATTAATGCATTTTTAGATGAAAATTTACATTTATAAATTTTAAAAAATCTTGATAAGAAAATTCTATTAGAAATAAATCTAATTAGATTATGATTTTACTTTCATTTTAAAATGTTTTTCAATACATATATACACATATAGAGAGAGAGAGGGAGAGAGAAGAATAAAATTTTAGTAATATGATAAGTGATAAATAAAATTTTAAATATAAGTAAATAGAATATATATGAATTAATAATAATTGTCTTTTATAAAAAATGAAACTCACTTCTATACATTTAACAGCTAATTAGAGATAATAAAAAAGTCTTACGAACTCAATTATTGCAGCTGGAATGAGAAATCAATAAATCAAACAACATGAAATAATTTATGATGATTTCGGAATAAATAAAGTTAGAAAATAAAGCCATTAAAAATGATGAAATTTTACTTTACCTTATGGTAAATTGAACAAGAATTCAGATGACGGCAGTTTTGGCACACCGTGGGATTCTATTCGTGAGGAGAAAATATTATTAGTGTTCCCGAATTAAAATCAAAATGTACGTGTAGGTGAATACAAAAAGTACCTTTAGCATTGGAGGCAGAACTTGGCTGGTTGATGCTTTTAAGATATCAGATGCGAGCTCATTCCGACGCATAATTAACCCAACCAAGTCTGATCGTTGAACTTTAATACCCTAAACACACTTTGGTCAGCACCTTAGCTATTGCAAAATACAAATAGCTGCACTTACCCTTGTCTCATCGGTATGAAGATAATATAGAAGGCCTGAGTCAACATCCTTGCGAAGATATCTGAAAACAGAAAGATTCCGTAAAGGATAAGCAATAAAATATTTGGTGAATCATATCTCAATTTTGTTCGCGTGTATTATCTCCGGAGTTCGTATAAAATTATGAAAAAGGAGACAGTATTCTGTGTGGACTCCGGACATAGAGGATCTTCCAGATTATTGGACGCACTACGTACGCTTTGCTTACATTCTGCGTATTTGTAGATACGCAGCAAATCCTCACATCTAATTATTTGCTGCTCATTTACTACGTATCTAAAAATACGCAATATATATACGCAGTAAATATGCAGAGCGTAGGCAAAACTTACGCATAGAATATGCAGAAATCCGAAAAAAATTCTCTATGTTTGAACTCCACACAGAATAATAGAGATCATAAAGTAACACTGACAAGGACAGGATCACCTCTCAGACATCAGAAGTGTGTACAGTATCACTTGAGCACGATGTTCCACAGCAATCTGAACCAATAGAAACGCATGCAGCTAAGATAGCAAAAAAGAAAAGTGAAGTCTACAAAATAAAAAAAAAAAATTAATGATTACTCTATCTAGTACTAGTTCTATTCAAGCATACCTAGTGTTAAAATAAAACAAGTTATAAGTCATTCAAAATGAGAAACATGCATGCATGCATGATTCTATATATCTCATCTTGATCTGTTGATTAGAAGCTTAGGCTATCAATTAAGAGGTCATGGATTCGAATCTTGTGTATACGATGTGTGTGTGACTCTGCCTAAATAGGCCTAAATGTCCAAAAAAAAATCCATCCATAAGTATAAATAGAGCAAATTGCAATTCATTTAAAATTAGAAACATACAGTACGTATGACAATACCCAGGATTACATTCAAGAAAAAATTTGCAAAGCCAACCCTGCATTTCAGATTCAAAAAGACAGCAAAATGAGTGATGAAACAACTGTTGACTATCTAGGGTTTTCCATGGGGACATCCCTTAGATTTGTAAACGAAGTTGCAATTCACTCAAAACTAGAAAAAAGATTTAGCATGTCATGAATAACTTTAAAGGAAATGTGCAAGCCATTATTGATTTGTATTATACAACTTTATTAACCCTTTAAGAGATATTATTCTATTGGAAGAGCATGGAATTGTTTACTAAGATGATAACAGTTTTTACAAGCTTAACAATTGTGGGCCTCAAAATTTGTGCCGATTATGCTAAAAGAGTTTTAGCATGTTCACTTAAAATATCACCCTTATTTCACAAAAACTTTATAATTTGATTCTAAGATTCTCATACGAATTAATTACTCATCACATGATGAGAGAGAACTTTCAATTTAGGTTAGTAGTTAGGAGTTAAATGCTTAGCATATAGTAGCAATAATTTAGTTCAAAGTTGATAAATTTACCACTTTAAACTTAAAATGAATGTTGCGAAGAATAATTATGAAGCTAATCAAGATCTCAACGATTTTGTCATCCTAGGTTGTCGTGGGCCCTGGTCTGCTCAATCAAAGGAAGAAGTCAACCGAATCCAATTGAAGAATCCTTATTGACATGCATGAGTTGCTTCATCAAAAAGAACATTATAGACCTGGGATGAAGATTTGTCAAAGGGGACACCTTAAAATCAACCGTACCTGACAAAAGGCTTTATGCGCCATCAAGTACACCCTATAATTCATTACTCAAGAGTTTTAGTCATTGAGGAATATTTGGGCTCTGGTCATGACCGTAATTTAATGGTGTCATTTTGCAGCAAAACCATGGGATCAAAGGGCCCCAATTATAAACAATTAGATACAAGTATTTAGCAACAAAAAACCCTGGCAGATGACATGTTTTACAACCTTACTAGCTATTATGATGGACCAACACTTTTTATAAAAAATGAGTGCAGTGTCTGACACGTATCCAACATGACACGCGTGCGACACATCTCTGACACGTGTCGGACACAACAAAAATGCGTTCGATTAAAAAAAAATTAAATATAAATTGGAAATGTGTCCAACATGCATGTCTTTAATATTTTATGAATGTTTTTTAAATATAATGTATTGTATAAGTTGTATTTAAAATTTTTTATTTACTTAAAATATAAAAACTAAATTTATTATTTTATATCAACAACACCAAATCAATCGCCTGTACTCAATACCTCATTCATAGAATATTCTCATTTTTATTTCCCTTTGGCGGATCGCGGCTTTAGTTTCACAACAATGCCCAATATCACCTCAACAATGAAGTTTGATTCGTTACAACACCGACATTTCAAAATCATCTCAATATCAAAGTCTTAGTGTCCTGACATGATGCTCGACGCTAGTAATTTCTACACCCACAACTTGACAGTTCATCTTTGTCCAACGTCGACTTAACAATGACGACCAACGTCCTTTCAACATCGACAACAAACACCCAATACTTACTGCATAAAATCGATGCCCGACTCTCAATATTCTAATTTTAATCATTTTAAGAACAATTTTTAGTTTTATTATTTCTAAATTATTTTAATAGTATACTTATTCAATTTTTATACACTATTTTTAAAATATAAAATTATAATACCATGTACAATCCGTATTTGTGCCATATATTTTTAATAATTGACGTGACCGCGTTCTGTCGTATATGTGTATCTATGTCTGCGTCTGTGCATCATAGCTTACTAGCAAAA
The DNA here is from genome assembly GCA_019514585.1 of Dendrobium officinale. NCBI lineage: Eukaryota > Viridiplantae > Streptophyta > Magnoliopsida > Asparagales > Orchidaceae > Dendrobium > Dendrobium officinale. Next base: position 6,294,045 of record CM033685.1, on the reverse strand, counting down.
AATTGTTTGTGAACAAAATATAGTGATATACTTAACAGGTCTATTGATCTCAACATGAACTCCAAAATTGAACCAACCAATCACAAGGACTGGCAAACGACGAAAACGCCATGCAAAATTTTCAAAACATTACTTCTTGAGGAAAATGGATCGAATTATTAGTTTGAAATGTTATTGAAAACAGCCAACTATGGATGCGATTTTGCACAAAACCATCTGCACGCCATCCATTCAAAGGGGTCTTAAACGTCGAAAGTACTAGAAAAGGCAACAATATTGCTTGGATTTCCATACAAGAGAAACAAGGAAAAATCCACCCATGCGTGCAGAATAAGGATGAAATTCAACGCACACACAATTTTGTTCTTCCAAAATATTTTTTCCTATCAAGATCTCATAAAGTAATTCATCAAAATAACATTTTCATTTTAAAAAGGAAAAGTAATTTATAAAATAACATTCAAGGGTAAACCGTTGGAGTTCATGAAGCATGCACACTGTTTTGGTATGTACAAGTGGTTTTAAAGTACAAAACTAATGTTGCATCAATGTTAATGCTAATGTTAATCACTAAGCCATAATTAAGGGGGCAGCAACAGCAGCAGCAACAACAACAACAAGTATTTATTCCACTAATAAAGAAAGGTCATTTCTAATATTTTCTAACCAAGTCTTTTTAGGTCTACCTCTACCGTTCTTAATATAAGTCAAATTTAATACATCTACTAAGCAATAATTAAGGGGAAAAAAATCAATGCAAATTTTGAATGAGCAGATTTTTTCTGAGAGAGAAATCAATGGAATTATTAGCATAGAGACGGACTACAGTATGACCATTACACAATCAAAAAATCATTTTAACCAGTTAAATCATAAAGTGAAAAGACACTGACACTGATAATAAAACATATAAGAGATGGATCATATCACAGGCATTCTAGGCATCTTAGAGTCGCCACTAAGCACGCAAATAGTATAGAAATTAAGAAAAGAAATTAAATGAAGTGTTTACTGTCAAATGAAAAGAAATATATCTGAAAATGAATACCAGTGATCACGTTTTAAAAAGGTAAAAGAAAAAATCAAGACGATGTCTTAGTGAGGCCAGGAGCAAGCCTGAAGATGGATCTAGTGGTAAGCCTCTAAACATAAAAATAATATATTCAAAAAATTACAAATAATTCATAAAAATGACAAGTAAAATAATTATCAACATATTTACTTAATTCATCATTATAAAAATATAAACCACAAATCTCATTATTAAATGTTATTATAAACCAAAAGTTTGAAACAAGATTTATGGCAAACACTCACTTAAAACTTAAAAATGGTGCAAAGATTAGAATTCATAGTGGTTTTATTCTCAATTTCATATTCTTCACAAAAGACCTCGTATGTATAATTATATCATCCTCGAATTCTATCTTATTGTCATCTTTAAAATTTTCTTCAAATACAACACCACTTCAATAACTTTAGTAGTAATAGATCTAGTGGAGAGTTTGAAACTTTGGGCGATCAAATCATTAATAAGAGTACACATTTTAGATATATTGGGTCTACTGTTTAGAGTGCTGGTGCAATAGATGGGAATAGTATTAGCAGAATTCAAGTTGAATGGTTATAGTGGAGGAATGCATCCAATTTGTTGTGATAGAAAAGTCCCCCTCAAACTTAAGGGAAAATTCTATAAGATGGTAATTGAGACCTATAATGTTTTATGGTGCATAATGATGGCCATTAAAAGAGAAGCAAAATATTAAGTTAAGTGTTGCAGAGAGGAGGATGCTTAGGTGGATGAGAGGCTTTATTGTTGAAGACAGGATACGAAATGAGCATATACGTTTAGAGTGTCTCCAATAAAAGATAAGATTAGAGAGAGGAGCCTTAGATGGTTTGATCACATAAAACGACAGCCTTTCGATGACCTGGTTAGGAAAGTATATGTATTAGATTTGTCTTATGTTAAAAAAGGTAGAGATAGACCTAAAAAGACTTGATTAGAAAATATTAGAAATGACCTCTTTTTTAGATTTAAATGAGAATTCAACTCTTAACAAGACACAATGAAGAAAAAGAATTCATGTAGCCGACCCCACGTAGTGGGATAGAGGTTTGATGTTGTTGTTGTTCTTGTACTCCCTATATCAGTTATCAATGAACACAATATAATTTAAAATAAAATAGCAAATTAATGATACAAAAAATAATATATTATATTTAAATTGTCTTCTGATTTTTTTAAGCTCCAACACCACTTTGTTTATTTCTTTTAAATAATTGTGAAGTGTAAATTGATCTCAATTCAGTAGCCCTTACAGTATTAGCATTAATATATTCATTCTTCTCATCATTAAAAGTTATTCATTCATCTTCAAGTTCAAATCTTTATATATATATATATATATATATATATATATATATATATATATATATATATATATATATATATATATATATATATATATATATATATATATATCATCATATAGTATATCACCTATAACAAAAAAATCAATTTCATCATCAATACTTATTTACCATTATAATTCGAAGTGTCTATCTTTTCAATTTTTTATAAAACATACAACAAGCCTGGATCTCACTACATGGGGTCAACTACATGAATTTTTTTTCTCAATTTTTTATACACATAATATAAATAATTCATCCTATAGTCAATCGATTACCTCTCTTTATATAAAAAAACAAAATATATATTATTCATAATAATAATAATATATAATTAAGATTTTATAAAATTGAACTTGACTGAGATGCCTCCTCAAAAAGCCTTGAGACATACGACTTATTTAAAACGCCATGAGGCATACAACTTATTTAAAAAATGCATAAGCGTCATTGGCACCAATGGGCTTAACCCTCAAGGCGCACCTTAATGTGTGCGCCTCGAACGAATTTTTAAACCATGCCAGTGATAATAAAGTCAACAATTCTCATTACAGCTATCAAAAACAATCTCAGGAAATGAAGAAGTGGAAAAACAACAAGTATAAAAAATAAAATAAGTAATAAAAACTGCAAGAACACATTCTAAGAAACATCACATGAAGATCAAAGTTAATTTCAACAAAAAAAAAAAAAAAAAAAAAGAATTATAAAGTAAATGCAAAATATATTCAAAAATAAATATTTTCAATGCTCTATACTACCTGACCAGTTGTCCCCTTCCCAGATTTGAACTCTAATGGAATAATTGTTTCCATTGAATCACCAACGCCTACACCCCTCTTAACATGTAAAGAAGCATCGATGATCCCTTTCAAGCCGTATTTTGGAGCCCATGCCATCTCTTCTATATCCATGACCTAAATAATTCAAAAAAATAGACCACATAGAAGAGGCTCAAAATTAAAAAGTTCTAAATCGGAAGAAAATTAATTTTTAAATACTAATGGAATATTTATCACTAATTGTAGCATAATAAGGATGAACGCTTGAAGAGCATGTTTGGCATGGTGACGGGACTCTTCCCTACTACCACATTGTACGGCTTCCCATAATCAAATACCAGGACCCTTCAGAAAAAATTAACTCATAAACCAACCATGTCATATAATTATTGACTCAACTGCTCAATAAAAAACAACTAACCATATCAATTTCAATCAGGTAAGTTGTATTGCAGAAAAACCAGAGAAAAGTTGCAGTAAATAGCCCATGCCTAAAGTAGAGAAAGATGAAAGAGGAAAAAAAAAAACAACAATGCCAAAGGATTCCATCAATACATTTATTCTTAACACAAATCTCTGAGAAGCAATTAACACAAAAAAGTATTACTCCCTAATTTTGATAGCCTGAAAAAAAAAAGTACGAAAAATCCTCACAATTGATATGTTCAGAAATTAAATTTAAGTTAACTGAATGATAACAAATACCTTACATACATTAAATCATGTAATACATTTAAAGGACCCCGACCTGAAGCTCATCAGATGCAGTAAAACTGGACAAGCTAATGCAAAGCCATATCAGATCACAATATAACAGTTATTGGAGACTATTTACCACTCATTTTAGTTCAGGTTGTTCAAGGTGATCAGGTTTCTGAAAAAAAAATCAATGAATACTCTTCAACAAGTCGACGGACTATCATTATCTGCATAATTTGGTGGTGAGAACCCTACCTCAATTATTGAAACTTCCTTTTGTCCTTCATTGTGTCCAAAATCAACAACAGCCTTTTCTCTTTCCTAAAGCCAATGGCAAGAAGATCATCAGCTGATTCCATGAGCAATCAGACGATGCAAAAGAAAATGACAGTTCAAGGATAATTGAGATGGCAGAGTATATTTTACTAAAAACTACCATGCAACATGTTTAACAAATTGTCATGCCGTTACCCAGAAACGCTTTTTTGCAAATTTTTGAACTTTTATGCGTCATTTTGATTAGGGCAATTCAGAAAGTCATGGTGAGAGAAGAGATGTTTTGTTTCTAAGAATAACTTTGAAGACATCAAATTATATTCACTTTTGAAGGACTGAAAAGTAGAGGGATTGCTAAAGTGAGAGATACAAAATTGTTAAAATTTAAAAAAAAAAAAATCTACAATTTTTTCTAAGAGTAACGCGGAAGGAAATAGAACACATATTAAGCAAAAGCAAAATGATTATTCATATTGAAGTGGAAACAAAGGCAAGTGCAACACAAGATCTAAGTTGCAAACAATAGCAACATGCAAAGAGGCTATTTATAAAAAGTACCAAAGAATTATTACAAGTTTCTAGCAGTAAGTATGAACATTAGAAGCATGGCACACCCAAAAGAAAAGGCAAGCCTTCCTAAATCTGGCTTGCTCAAATTTACTCATATTAAAGTGATTCGAGGTTAATTCTTCAGAAAGTAGGTTGATATTAGATAAGACAGAAGACACTATCTAGTGCTGTGAGGACTTTGTGATCTAATTTGAGATTAATCATAGGCACAAGCCTATAATTGTTAACCCCTCTCAATCATGAGAGAGAATCTATAGGCTTTATGATGGTTTGCAATATAAATTAAAGGAAAGAGTATCCCGCAATTGGATCAAAACATATGACAGAGAAAATGATGACAACCCCAATCAATATCCTATGACTCTATGTAAGGAGGAAATGAGAAGTTTATTCACACTCGTTGGCAAGCACTTGAGTTCATATCTTTTTCTATGAGACCAAAATGCAATTCTAGTGTTTTCATAATCCCATACTTAGGCTTTTAGTTCATTATTTTTATTTTTGTTCATTTTATTTTGATCACGAAGGCTTTTTTAACATAACACTCACCCCCCTTGCGACACACACACAAATAGGATAGCACAAAATATGGTAGGCCATACTACAAACAACAACAAAGGATATACATACAGTGTACAAGGCATCACGACTAAAAATTAATCCCTAGCAACATAAACAAATACATGTATGTGTGATGTGTAGAGGGATCTAAACAAGACATTTTAGAGTCCACCAAGCAAAGAAAGATGGGAATGAAATTTGAGGCAATTTTCGCAAACAAAGGAAACACAAAATAGAATAATATGATTTTCATGTCAAGTAAAGATAAATGTGTACAAAGAGCATGCAAAGCAACAAGATCACTCCATATTAAATTGCACAAGATGGATGGCACATTCAACAAGGAGAATTTGAGAGAGATTAGAGAGAATAAGAACGACAAAGAATGCAGGACGATACAAGAGAAAGAGGTAAAGATGATGACGATTGTAGGCTCCTGTGGCTGGGACATAAGGAGAGGAAGCAAAAAAATTAGAGACAAGGATGAGTGGCGGATTTACTGTTTTTTTTTTTTCAACTTCTCTTACTTGTTTTAATTAAAATTAGAAGTTAAATGGCCTCCATTTAAGGCGCCAAAAAGACACCTAAAAAAGAAGGGTGCTGATCAACACTATTGATTTTTGAAAATAAGGGGCAAAAAAATGTCCATGTTGTTCATTTTTATAAAGAAAATACATTTTTATATTACAATAATATATTTTTATGTATTATTATTGTATCTTTTTTTTAATTCTTTTTAAGGCATTATGATCTTAAATTCATTGTCTAACATTTTTTTAAAGCTAACTTCCAAAAAAAACTCTATAGAAAGTTAATAGAAATCAGACCTCAGATAGGGAATTCCATAGGAGAATGTCATTCAGTCACTTGCAAGATGTATGTGCGTGCATACTCCCCCTTCAAACTTTCTTTTCCCTAGCGCACAAAAAAATGTTTTTTCCCCTATTCATATGGCAACTAGAGCAATACAAGGGACCTCCCTAGATTGTTCGACTTTCTAAAGACAACAAGATAGTTTAGCGACACGGATGGCAAATTCAGAATAATTTTGGGTCATGCTTGTAAAACTATATCAAATTTTCATTGTTGTTGTTATGATCGTTCAAGTCTACTTTGGATGATATATGTAGGTCAACCCTGACATGCTCAGCCAATGTAAATATCCACAACAACAAATAGACATTATTCAAATGTGAGACTATCTCAAACAGCCTACCACAGAACACAACGAAAAATAATAATAATAAAGAGCTTTACATGACTACTGGGGAAAATTATTTCATCTTAATTAGTTAAAGTAATATCATGATATACTTCAGTACCTCTAGACCTCGAAAGCATTTTATCCAGTTTATTATTCTGGGGATTGCTTGTAGAAGTTCAGCAAATGTTGCACTCTGATTAGCTGCATAGAAATGCACAAATGCAGCAAGTAATGAAAGGTAAGTATGAGGAACAAAGCAAGCAAGTTTAGGTTCATAATCATAAGACAGACTTTACATCAGATCATTTTATGCTGCACTATCTAAGGAAAAAGATGATTAATGAGGTCTGGCATAAACAAATATATGGTGTGGCATAATGTTATAAAATTTAATTATTTCTATCACTGGCTACAGATAGTTTACTTGCCATCTTACCACCACATGCGTACAAGTTCTCAATGTTTTCTTGCAGTATGATGGCAGCACGCTCATCCAAGAAATGCCTGGTTGGCGAATCCTCGAGAAGACCAGCCTAAGAGAATATAAAAGAATTCAAACAAATATAATTGTAGGTTTTCATAATCCGTGACCACGCCTTCCATTAACTTATACAGAATTTTACAGAAGTGAACCTGAAAGATCTGATGAAGCATGGTACCAATTAACGCCGGAGAAGAATATTCACTAGCTCTGAGCCTCTCATCAAGAACAGCACGTCGCGGACAACTAAAACTAGAGGCAACCTAGATATGCTAGCAGGTCAACATCCAGTATAAAATGAATAATGTGCTCCTTGTCCAAACATGAACTTAGGCTCCAAAAGAGAAAAAAATTGAAATAAAAAACAAAAATGAACCACACTGTATACAACATTTAAATCATGTCCTAAACGTTAAATATAATGAAAGCTTGTTGCCTTTGTGTGTTCAAGTATATGCAAATGGTTATACAAGAAGGTTAAAAACAGGAAGGCACTTACCCTTGTCCCGGACATGAGTATATCAGGAAAAACTATAACGAGATTGTTACTATGGTCAACAATGCATTTTCCCTCATCAAATTTTCCAACAACATTCACAGTATCACCAGGTCCAATTATGCTGTAAAACCTGAGAAGAGATGCACAGTATGCTAAGTACAGCAGTGACGTACAACAAAATAAATAAATAAGCAATGAGACAACTCATCCCAATCAAATTGATAAAATAATCAGTAATTATATCCCAATAATTTGGTGTTGGCCGAACAGACCCTCTTCCACTCATTCTTATTCCCTATATATTACCTCTATTTGCACAAATCTTTTTCACAATTGCTAGCCATGCTATCTTTGAACTACCTATTTTCCTCCGAATATTTTCACATTAGTTATATCATCTACTCATCTTATAGATTCATCTAACCCAACATTGCATGTGCCCAATAATCTGAAGTTTATTTTTATCATTTATTTTAAATAGATGTCACCCTCACTATCACTTTGATTATAACTATATTCTTCTTGATTTTACCAAACATACTTCTTAACAATCTCACTTTTACCATTCAACTTGGCTAAAACAATTTTTCTTACCACACAATACTAAGATCTATAGCACATAGCAGTCCACGATAATGGTTTTATAAAAATTAACACAAAATCATGTTTCATTTTGTGTTACACAACCAACCATGGTATCCACAAAACAGAACCAAATAGAAGCGCCGCAAATTGAAGTGCACATTGTCGTATGTCTTATAAAACTAAGGCTTCATTTGGGAAGGTTTTTTTGTTGCTTTTCAAATCAGCTTTTCAGTATAAAAATTAAAATATTTGTACCAAAAAGCTGCTTTAACAAGCGACAAGAAAGTCGTCCCAAACAAAACCTAAGTCTTCAAACACAAGTGGGAGTTTAGAACTGTACATGCCTCTTTTGAGAATAGTGTTCGAAAAATTGATTCCCGGTCATTAGCAAATTTAAATTTCTTATAACTCAATTCATGCCACACCTAATGTTTACTCCTGTAGATGCACAGCTATATAAAAAACAGAAGTTTGACTGCTGAAGTCATTCAAAGGGTTAAATATGTAAATCTTTTTTGCCCCCAAAGTGTTAATTGATTAAACTAACATATGAATTAGTCTAAACATACTAACCATTCATCACATAGATATAACGCCCTCTCCTCGCCAGTAAGTTCATGAAGCAAACGAAGAACCTGAAAGAAAAAAAAATAGCAAAGATACCGCAAATCAGTTAAGCCTTACGCATTTCAGAATAGAATTTTTATCAAACAAAAGTCCCAAGTGACACCTTGTAAGGATTATGAACATGAGAAGAATCAGCAGTTCCGTGCTTTTCAGAAACCTATGGCATTTCATTTAGCAGGTCAGATGATAAAACAAAAGGCAACATGAGCATTTTTAAGTAGATGACTGCTATGGGGAAAGTAATCAAACCTCCAAAACAAGAAACACTTCGTCGTTTAAATAGCTGTCGACCTTTTGTGATGCAGCAACAGCAGCTTTGTTTTCTTTCAAATTACATGTTTCTTTTTTCTGGCCACTAGGATCACAAAAGTTCTCACGTTGCATTCTTCTGTTCGGTACTGCTTTATCAATAATCACATCTTCAACTTGATCGAGTAGTTCAATAAATGCCTGGAAATGTAGATGTCAAAAATCAGTAAACATATTCTTCACACCCATCCAAAGAGTAATCGACCATGAACCATTTAGAATGGCATTGACAAACCTTGTGGTGTTTCCCGAAACCCAGTTCATCTGATTCGGCATTACTGAACATACCAACCGTACACTACAACCACACAAACATCACTGTACAAACTATATCATGGTGGATTTATAGAAACGCTAACGCTACAATTCATAGATTATGGTGAATTTATAAAATTCACTAGACTGTCACTACATATTGCCTAAAGTGAACGAATTGTACCTTGCTGCCATCATATAAAGCAGAGGGGGGAGTCTGAAATACTTTGCTTGAAGTTTCCATACAAGCGCTCTCATTTCCATGGCACATCTCAATCTCTTGCTCAAGTGATAACTTCCTAGAGGAAGATAAAGATCCACCAGTATCCTTTACTGTTGGAGAAGAGAGCCACTTCTCAAGTCTTGCAGCGGGAGAACAAGACGAATTCTATAGTTTGGCAAATGAATCATGACGGGTTATTTATATAAGTTATATAAACAGATACAGGCAACGATTATGAGGTCCTCACCTGCTTCTGCATGCAAGGATGGATAAAGGAGGCAATCGGTCTGGGCTGATCTGAAAGCATGCTCGTAATTGTGGGTAACTGCTTCGCATTCAGTGGTCTCAATCTTTCATTTAGCGGAGAAATTTTCCATGTGATATCGTCTCCGCCATCATCTTGGCTCTGCTTTATCAACTATACGTCCATCGAAAACGGAATTTTGATGTCACATTCCAGAGGGTCTTAAAATGAGATAAAAGAAAAAAATTAAGAAGGTAAGAGTACCAATCTGGGGGAAAACTTGAAACGCTTAAAAGGGACATTCTTGGTGAACTCCGGAGAAACCGGTGATAACTTTTCTTCACTTTCAGCCATGGCGGCTGGTTGTGGCAGATCTGCAGGGGATGGCTTGCTCGAAGTGGGACTGAGATCGACATTCGAACTTGGGTTTGGAGCGGGCTTAGAGTTGGGGTTAAGGACGGGTTTGGACACATCTAGGGTACAGGAAGAACTAGAAGCCGCCTGCGTCTGCGAGTGCCGCTCGAAGAAATGCTGGATGCCGTACTTAGAAGATGGAAGTTGATGGCGGCTGAGGTTTGCTTTTCTCGTAGAAGATGAAGAAGATGCAGGTTTTTTCCTTGGAGCCATGGGAGTTGGAATTACGAGAAGGGAAGGAAAGGGTTTAGGGTTTCATGTAAGATGGGAAGCTCAGCGGCGAGATAATAATGTACACTGTGAATGAAGGAATGCGAAAGAGTTTCCCGCCCAAATGGACGAACTGGCTTTTGAGGCGAAACAGAGGGGCTGTTCGGTACCGACTTATACGGGACATACGCAGTGTACACCTAAAGAGTACCCAAAAGGAACTTTTATTTGGTCCGGTGAACGTACGCAACTCTACGTTCGGCCGTCAGTATAATCGTGCCACGTATTTCATTATTTACCGTGCGCCCCGATAACCTGACCCGAAACGGACCCAAGAATGCTCGGTATTGTTTGTGATTTTGGTCGGTTTTGCTCGGTAATAACCAATCGGCAATACCTAGGTATTGCGAGCAAAAACGAGAAATACCGCAATACCGAGCAAAGGCCAATGCCGAGCAAATACCGAGTTGTACCGAGTTTTTTTCTAGCAATTCGGTACAACTACCGGTATTACCGAGCAAATCCCTAGCAATACCGAGCAAATTGCTAGGTATTTACTGAGTTGTATTGCTAGTAAAAAAACTCGGTACAACTCGGTATTTGCATGGTATTGGTCTTTGCATAGCGGTATTTGCTCATTTTTGTAAAGCAATATTGGTTAAATACCGAGCAAATATCGACCAATACCTAGAAAATACGCAAACATAGCATTCTTGGGTCCGCTCCGGGTCAAGTCGACGGGCCGCGCGGTAAACAGTGAAAGTGCACGTGGCGCGATGTTATTGGCGGCCGAACGTAGAGTTGCGTACGTTCACCGGACCAAATAAAAGTTCCCAAAATTGGCCCCAGCCAAATAAATTAAATCAAATTGTAGCTTAAATGCCATTTCTCACTTCTTTCACAGTAAATCTTTGATTTATTGAAATATTATTTGAATGTTTATATGAAGAAAACTAAATGTAACATAAAACTTAAAAATTATGGTGGCTAGTGCAATCAAAAATAGACACGTGACGATTAATAATGATGGGCAGCGAACGATTGCAAAAAGTGGTCGGCGTTGGCGATAGGTGGTTGTCTAAAAAAGCAGCAGTGCGAGAACAAGGGGGCGACAGCAATAGCTAGTGTTCGTTGGTATATGTTGTTGAAGGAGGTCAGCGACAACAGCTGCGACTAGTGGTTGCTAATAGTGGCCAATAAAAACGACGATGGATAATGGAAAACAATGGCACCGATAGCTAGCGACAAGTGAGGCAGCTTTGGCAGTCGACTATAGCTCGAGGCGTAGGTGGTGATGGTAGACAACAGGTGAGGCAGCTTTGGCAGTCGACTATAGCTCGAGGCGTAGGTGGTGATGGTAGACAACTTACAACTTACAGTGATAATGGCAATGAATTTTTCAATGCATTTGAAATCAGCTAAATCTAATGGCTTCCAAATACACAAAAATTGGGCTGGATGATGTATTCCAAATGTTTTGAAATTTTACTCCATGCTTCTTTTACTTCACACCAAATATCAATATTTTCTAAACCCCTGTATTTAAAATATTTTATACATATTTTACTTCAAATCAAATAAACCCCTTAAATTCTTTTATTAAAAATCTTACTCTATTTTTTTTTCTCTTCACAATATTCATTTTGTCTTTTATTTTATTATAGGAGTGCCCTAAAATGATTCGCTTCCAATGAAAGCCCTCCAATCAGTATGAGATTTTTGAAAAGATTCATAGCAAGAACACCACAATTGGTGCACAAAAATTTTGGGACCAACATCTCCAACGAAATACATGACATGCATAGGTCTATTAAGAAGGAATTTTCTAGAAACGAAAATCTAGTGGGAGTGCAATGATGCTGGGAAAGTTCACAGCGTTAGGCAAATTTCGAGATTTATATATAAATATGTAAAATCATTTACACATTCACTATTCACCATTTTTATTCACTAGAAACATCGAGAGGGATAGAGAGGAGGAAAAAGGAAATAGAAGAAAAGAAGTTAGCCATGGAGCCTGATTTGTCAATTTGGCCAATAAACAAATTGATTGTCTCGAGGAAGACTTCTCTTGCCCATCTTTAGTTTTCAATTTAGATACATTGGATGAAAGTTATAAGATTTTATTTGAGTTAAATAAGTTTGGAAAACTTTCCACTGTGTAGCTTCTTAGTTTGGTTGTAGAATAGATATTTCTGAATATTTTGATGGGAAAAACTCAAAGTTTCACCAAGTAGTTCTAAATTTGCAATTTTTTTATGTGTTTTGTTACTTAGTTTTTATTCTAATTGAATGTGCTATAGAGCAGTAAAAGCCCCAAAGTTATATTATAAATATTTTCCAAGAATAATTTTCTAAATTGTTATTGTTGAGTGTGTACAAGTTCTATTTCCATGTATACCATTGAAATTGACATACATGTGCTACTTTCATGCATTCATGCATCATGCTAAATGTCATTAATACATGTGAATATGCTGATGTTTCTATGTCATAACATATACATATCATGTTCATATGGTGGATGTTTTTTTGGGGAGAAAGGAAGTGATACAAGTGGCGGCTATTTTATATTATGTGCAATACAAGTGGAGTTACAAGGACCTATGTATACATGTATTTCCTCCATCTATATTGAATATATATGAGTTGAATAAGTGGAGGTATAAATGGAAGTGGAGTTATAAGAAAATTTTGGTTGTGCATAATTCAGTCATTTGTTATGAACATATGTCAGATGATCAAGTGGAAGAGGAGATATAAGACTCCAACGAGCCATGCATGTGAATCATGTTTTGCATAATGTGCATACAAATCGCATTACATGCACCCCAAAGTTAAGTTCAAGTTTAAATAAAGTTCAAGATTTTACCACATACACGTTCAAGAACTGATCATGTTGTTGCTACTTACAAGTTCATGATGTTATCACTTATAAGCTCAATAAATGTGAACTATTGACATTTAATTGTTGTTATCTATTAAGTGTATTATTGTAATTATATTATGATCAAAATATTGCATAGGTATCATATTCCTTTAACTAAACTAAAAACTTTCTATTGATTTAATGCAATTTATTTTAATTATAAATATTAAAATATTTAGTAGGTTTAGAATAACCTACTAAGCAAGTGATTTTCTCACTCTATATATGTTTACATATTATTTCAAGGAAATGTAAAGCCTAAGCTAAGTAGAGAAAATATTTCTGTCAAAATTTCATGTTGTAAGTGTGTGATTATATTTGGAGTTATTCTTTTTCAATCTAGTCATTCATATCATATATGCAAGTTGAGATGTGGAAAAAGACATATTAGATTATTGTTTTGATGGAATGTGTGTTATTTAAAATTTTGTAATTGGATGTTTTTGTTGGCTCTAAATTTATTTATTGACAATGAAACTAATTAGAAAATCATTCTTTTATTAGATCTTGGGGATGATAATTGTTGGTATTAGAGCAATTGTTTGGAAGAATTGAATTATAACTATAGTTGTAGGAAATGATTACAGATAATTGAGAGAAAGTTGGGGTAGTCTAAAGCTGTTTTCTGTATGTTTATATTTCATGTGTGATAAACAAACTCATATCTATGATACAATATAAGACAGAGTTCACTACTCTAGCTAGGTATGCTCCTCAAATGATTTGCTCACTATATATTTAGATGTTACTCTGCATTCTTTGTTTAGCAAATCAAACACCCCCTTTATAAAACAAATACTTGAGAATTTCAACATTTATCATAAAGTAAAAGTGCAAATGGTTCTCATTGGGTTTAAATGATAAAATAAAAGGAAATGGAGCTACTAAGTGATATAAATCATGATTGGTTGCTTAGGCTTTGTTTGGGACGGCTTTTTTACTGCTTTCTAAAACGGAGTTTTAGTACAAAATTTTTTTATTTTTGTACTAAAACTCTGTTTTAGTATGCAATAAAAAAGCTGTCCCAAACGAAGCCTTAATTATACTCTCGGTTAATTGTCCTTCTTTAGATGGTTTGAACTCAAGTTAACTTGAAAAGAAATTGACATTTGATGTTTATAGATCATTTCATTCTTTAAATAGCGTCACAATTTTTTAATTATAATGTAAGTGTTTGATTTAGGTTTCGTTTGGAAGAGTTGTCTTACTGCTTCTTAAAGCAATTTTTTAGTTAAAATTTACAATTTTTATGCTAAAAAGTTGGTTTCATAAGCAATAAGAAAGTCGTCCCAAAGAAAACCTTAAACTTATTTGGACTCAATTGAATTTTTTCGTCATTGGACTCATCTCATTGATGCTTCAATTGGAGTGGAAATTTGTTGAAATCATAGTATAGATATTCCTAATTCAATTAAGAAAGTTTTCAACTCAAATATCGCATTCACATACATGCTTGATCAGATGATGATGCATCGTTTGCCCCTATTTTTGAAAGTCAAAATAAATTTAGTTCGAAAATTTAATGAGTCTTCGAAAATATTTATAGATTAAAATTACAATTTTGAAAAAAATATATGGCAATATCACTCATTAGATGTTAACGTGTACCACCGTCGATGCTGTGAACCAAGTAAAATATCTTTGTTGTAGGAGGTCTCCGATTTGCTTTGCAACTATCATTGATGTAGCCATTCTCTGAAGTTAGATCATCGCACTGCTTGCTAATAGCTATGTTCCAACTTTGCTCGTTGTCGTGTTATGTTTCTTCTTGATTCGGTCTGATTCCCATCATTCTCCTTCTCCTGCTGAATGAAAAGAAAATACAAACATTGAAAAGTAAATGCTTTACTTAACAGAACTTTCACTTTGTCATATTATTTTACAGAAAGCCTTTTAAATATTTAGCTTATGTAGCTCTGCGGTTGTTGTCTTTGTTGGTGAAACCATATGAGAAATAAAAAATAAATAAATAAATTTTGCACATCATATACCAGTTGACAGAATTTGGTAGCAGGGGGCTAGGTTTGATTCTTTAATTTGTGCATAGTTTGGTAGGATTTCAATATGAACTGATGTTGACTTAGCTCCATTTGAGACAGCTTTTTAATAAGGGGTCAAAACGGGTTGATGGGTCGGGTTCGGGTCGAACCCGAGTTGACCCGGATCTAAACGGGTCAACCCAAATACTGGCCATTTTTATAAACGGGTCAGTTGTTTCAACCCAGATTTGACTCGTGCGGGTTATCGGGTTGACCCGACATGACCCACTGACCTATTTAATTAAAAAATGGGCAAGTGCACAGCGAGGTGGCATGGTGACAGGCGGTGCCGGTGCAGCCTGTAGGTGTGGGGTCGACGTCGAGCGCGAAGTGGCAAAGTGCAGGGGACCTGCTGGGTCGCGTGAGAGTCACGAGACGAGGCATAGCGGGTTAGCGACAATGATGGTCAATGGCAGGGACTGGACTACTGGACTAGACACGGTCATGTGACACGTGAGCGCCAACAGACCGAACGATGAATGCAACCATACGTCCAGACAAGGTCACACTCACACACCAAACGCAGCACTCGACAACCATTTCCCCAGGTCAAATCAGGTTGATTTCGGGTTTCTGGGTCAATCCGAACCATACCCGATTTGCAAACGGGTCAAAAACTCGAACCAAAACCCGACCCGTATTGTAAACAAGTTGACCTGAGCCAGAAATTTTCCGTGTCGGATCCAAATCGTTTTTAGGGTCGTGTCAGATTCTGACACCCTACTTTTTAAAGCAGTTTTTTTGTTAAAAATTTTAAGGTTTAAAAACTTTTTGTACTTAATAAATACTTAAGAAAATATTAAGAACTCTTCTATTCCAAACAAAGCCCAGATAATTCTAGGAAGAAAATATAAATATACTCTGATACGGAACGCATCAAATGGGCTTCAAATCATCTAATTTATTTTGAGATTAGTGATAAATTTAGATATAATTTTTTTTCATAATTTTACCTCTGCTTTTATTCCACAAATAAGGCTATGAACTTATACTGATTGATTGAAAACAGTTTCATAAGAGTTCCCCAACTGTATGTATAGCTATGGATCATTTATTGCAGTTTCAGCCCAGCCCGTAACTATCAGCATCTTTGGAGAAAAAAAGTCTAATATTTCAACCAAAGAAATAATATCACAATGAGTAATTTGCCCCATGATTTCCTTTATAGTAAGATTTTCTTCCTTTCATATATCAAATAAGATTATTATGGGATCATAGTCTTATTTGTCATCATCATCAATAAATAAAGTTTGATCATATCACTCACAACATCATCATTAGTAGCCTTATCATAACTTTATAAGATTATCATTATGAGTGTTGCTTCTCGATAAAATATTATTGGGATAACATATTTTTTTTCCTAAAGTTTATTTTTTTGCACAATTTATATGGATGTTTCATTTGATGTATATATTTTTCTTCAATATTAATTCTATTTGTGCGTGTGATTTACGATTATAGCGCTCTCCATTGTATAAACACAAGCAACTTCGCTTAGGCTTCGTTTGTGACAGCTTTTTTATTGCTTTACAACTTTTTAGTGCAAAAATTTTTAATTTAAAAATTTTTTGTACTAAATTTTGTTTTAGAAAAGTAGTAAAAAACTGGTCCCAAACCTTATGAACCTTAATTAGTTGCTTAAACCTTGGATTGACCTTAACATAACGATCGCAACTTAGATTGCTGGTGATCTCTACCTATGATCCATGGACTCATTGTGATGCCATAGGATCTAATGAAAGGATTGATCTTCTGAAACCTATAATTAATTTACTCATTAATTAACCAAAAAACAACTAGAGTTACAAAAATACAAAATACAAAAGCAAATTGACATGATTCATTTCACCAAAATATAAACATCATAATCTAATTAGCTTGTAATTATCTATATATCAGAATAAATAAAATTGGATTACAAAAATTTTAATTCCTTGATTACCCAGACTTAGAATATCCTGCTCTTGCATTTTTCTACTATTTCGAACACTTTTCTTTTCGTGAAATATTTTCAAAAATAAAACAGAACGAGCACAACTAACCCAATAAATTTCTTCCCTTATCGTTCACAGATATCAATAACTAATTCAAAACATTAAATAACAATTTAATATTATGCAATAACTTAAATGAAATATTAACATAAAAAAATTTCTAGATTTCAGTATATACTTGTGTTCAAAATCCTTACTTATATTTGTATTACTATTTTCATACATGTTGTTAACACTTTACAGAGCACATGTTATTAGAAAATCATTTGCTTTTCACTTGCACTTGACTTGCTCATTGCATCAGAGCTATTAGGGGTGTCAATATTTGACACGACACGAAAACCAGACCCGGACCCGACCCGAAAAATCCGGGTTGGACCCGACTCGGATTCAAAACGGGTCGGGTTCGGGTTCCATAAATCAACCCGCGAACCCGGTTTAGCCTAACCCCTGACAGCGTGACCCTACGTGAGTCTGCGTGACCCCGCTGCTACCCGCGACCCAGCCCTGTGCGACGCACCAGCCTCGCGACGCTCCGCACGCGACCAACCCGCGCGAACCCGCGCACGACCATTATTTCCGCGTGCGACAACCCCGCGTGGCCGCGCCTCGCTGCGACCGCTCCGCGTGCGACGAACCCCGCGCGCGCGCCACCACTCCACGCGCGACGACCCTGCACCCCGCTGCTACCGCTCCGCGCCCCGCTGCGACCACTCCGATCATTTGCTGCCCCGCTGCACCGCTGCGACCGCTACCGCTGCGACGACCCCCGCGCCCCCGCCCCGCGACCAGCTTTCCCGGGTCGGGTCGGGTCAACCCGGCAACCCGCCGGGTCGGGTCTTGCCGGGTTGGCATTTCCGACCCGTTTACCTAACCGGGTCGGGTTAGGGTCGACCCGTTTAAACCCAGGTCAGTTCCGGGTTCGACAAGAACCCGACCCGTGACCCGAAATTGACACCCCTAAGAGCTATATAGAGCAAGACTCAAAAACTTCAATCATTCAATTTAGAACCTCATTTATGCTTAAGTTTTTAAAATATTAACATATGCAATGCAATGAATATAGTAGACATGTTTTAATGAATATTTATAACTTATTTCCACTTATGCTTCCCTTCTACCTCGAACATCTGCATATAACATGTGGGATCAAAATCAGAATATGATGGCATCACATAACCTTCAATAATACTCATCTGCACTCATCACAAAATCACATAACTTTGAAGCCAAAATTTTACCAAAAAAATATGAAAGTTATGTGGTTTTAAAGGATTCAAAATTTTTTTTCCACCAAAAATTTTTGAAACCTTTAAAACCACAAGTCTAATCAGAATTTTCCAACAAAAAAATATGAAAGTTATGAGGTTTTAACAAGTGGGCAAGAATCTATCCCTCTCATCTTAAAAAAGATCTAACTGACTAATTTTATGGATACAATTTTTTTTTTTTTTGCTTCAAAATGCTTATAATTTTGAAAAAGTTATATTCTCAAAAAAAGAATTTTTATAATTTCATAAAATTAAGAAACATCAAAATTTAAACAAATTTAAAATTCATCAAAGCACTTTAATCTATCTTATTAAGACTTCGTTTGGGACGGCTTTTTTATTGCTTTTTAAAACGGAGTTGTAGTACAAATTTTTTTTAATTTTTGTACTAAAACTCTGTTTTCAGAAGCAATAAAAAAGCCGTCCCAAACGAAGCCTAAGTTACATTAATTAAATTCAATTAAATAATACTCAATCCAAGTTCTGTTTTTTTACAATGAAATCTTAATCAAAATTTAGCAAATTGAATACAACGTTATTAAACTTTTAATCAATCATTAAGCAATTCTTAATTAAGGCTTTAATTAATCACTTGCTACAGTAAGATATCCTAACTTCAAAATAAAATAACCTAATTTAATATCTTATATATATATAAAAATAGTAAATATTCAATCACTTGCACTTCGAACATGTGAAGCTATAACATAAAAGAGTGGTGGTGGCAGATCAAATCATCAGATGGGTTGGCTCTAATGGAATCAATGGCTTGGTTTGGGAAACTTAAAAAACACTATAATTTTTTGGTGGAAATTTCCATAGAAAATTAGAGGAATTTATGTAAAATTTATATAGAAACTATAATATAATTAAAAATAAAAATAAAAAAAGATTATGAATGAAATTTTTTTTTTTTAACTTTCTTTCTTCTAGATTTTTTGTGCTTAACATTTTTATAAGATTATTTTAAAGTTTATTTGGGAGGACTGTAGCATTTTATAAAATTTTGTTTGTGAAATTGTTATGAGAAAAACAACTTACTAATTTTTGAATACATCAAAGGATAAAAAACTACATCATTTGTACTAACCCTTACCTTTTGGAAAACTTCCAACCTTCATTGTAAGCAATGCATAAAATAAGGGCCCCATCTTCTATAGACACATTAGAAAACTACAAAACAAAATGTCCTTTTGATACCTTAGCAATTCAAAAACCTCCATTTCATCTCAATCAAACTCAACATGGTCTTCATGACAATGTATCCTTACCAACTTGAACTCATGGGAGGCTGACTAGACAAAGCTTTTGCTTCTATGTCCTCTACTTTTTCCCTTCAATGCATTTTTTCAATAAGTGATTCTTGAAAATTTGAAATTGTGAAGACATTTAGGAGAGATGTTGGTGACAATACATAACCATTTGTTCAAGATTGGATGCTATGTTCAATGTATCATATTCAAAGTCAGAAAGGACAAAGTGTCTACTTGGACTACTTTTATGCTTTACTATATATACATTGAATTCAGAATATTTTTCTCTCTGCGATACAACATTTTCAATAGATATAATTTTTCATTTTATTCATCTATCTAGACTTCGTTTGAGACGGTTTTTTGTCATTATTTTTTACAGTTGTAAATATTTTTTTATACTAGAAATTAGTAAGAAAATTATCCCAAACGAAGCCCTAATGATTTATTTTATTCATTCAAACAATCGTGTGGTAAGCAAAAGATATTAAATTAATTTATTATATATGATAATTATTTTGAGAATATTTTATGATGATATTCTATTACTTAAACCTATATTATTCGAAGTTGTGGATAAATATGAAGCCATTTTGAGTGTGGCAATAAAATAAAATAAATAAATAAAGCATGTGAAAAATTATGAATGATAGATTGAATGAATAAAACTAGCAATTACATATTGGAGCACATAGATTGAATGAGTAGGTGAGGAATTCTATAAAGCCAACAATATATAAATATATGGGATAAGACTAACAACTAAGATGATGATGATAGTATCGATTCTTTTCTTTCATGATGATGACAAATGAGAGAATGGTCCAACAATGCATTAAAGGAGGCTTAGATGAAGGGAATCAAGGGGCAATGTGACTAGCTAATTAAGTGGAAAAGACTAGCAAGCAAACTATTTTTTCAAAGATGTTGATATTGCAATGAAATAGAAGAAGAGGTTTTCCAAGACTTGGTGACACTCAGGTTTCGTTTGGGACGGTTTTCTTACTGTTTCTTAAAGCATCTTTTGACTAAAAAAATTTAAAATTTTATACTAAAAGTTGTTTTAATAAGCAATAAAAAAGCCGTTCTAAATGAAGCAGCTTCTTAAAATAGCCTTTTCATACAAAAAGTTTTAGAACTGAAAATTTTTATACTAAAAAATTACTTTAAAAAATAGTTAGAAAGTCATCCCAAATGTCGGGCATGGTGCCTTAATCTTTTCTTATATCTGAACTTGGACTCCCCCTTTTGTGATAATATCTGGCTTTCTACATTGAGTAGAGAGCATTTTTTTTTTTTTTTTTTTGCATTGAGTAGAGAGCATAATCCTTTATGAGTATCAAACTTAAATGACTATCCCTGCAAAGACAAAGAGTTGGCAGCAAAAGATATTTGAAGTTTCATTGCAACATTGAAATTGCAAAAGATATTGAAAGTTTTACACCCATATCATATCAAGCTAGACTGCTCCTTTTACTTCTGTTATAACCTATTGTATAAAAACATTCATGCAGCGAATGAGTCGAATCGAGTCGAGCACGGTCCCCTAACTTGAGTTTGAACTTGATTAATTAATATAGTTTGGATTCAAGCCAACTGACGTAGGGTATCGGTGGAGGAATCAATAAGCAAGCAAAACGAAATCACAAGAGCACAAGAACACATGAAATGGGTTCTCAAAGGGAAATTCTATATTTCTTTCTATCTTCTCTTTTGTCTGTATACTCACATATATGCCTTTCTCCTCTGTACTAGAAATAGGAATAACTAACTAAAGTGCTTTATGCACGGTAGCAACATAAAAACAGAAAGTTAAGTAGTGGAGAAAATTCTACTGCAGGCTAAAATAAAAGTAATAATACTGTAGTAATAATATAAGGTAAAGTGTTCCCTTAGTTGGAGATGATCCTCATCAGTTGTCCCTCGCCGGCGAAGGATCTACTGTCTCAGCAGAAGTAGAGATATCAGCCTCATCCGCAGGGAAATACGGGTAGATGTCAGCAACATTGAAAGTAGACGTTGTTCCCAGGTCAGATGGAAGATCAATGACATAAGCATTGTCATTTATCTTCTTCAAAATAGGAAATGGCCCCAACTTCCTGAGACCGAGCTTGGAATAAGCACCCTGAGGCAAGCGCTCCCGGCGTACGCGCACCATAACCAATTCTCCTGGCTTAAAAATTCTCTCCCGGCAATGACAATCAGCTGCAGCTTTGTAGTGTTCATTAGATGCAACGAGCTTATGACGGATGTCAGTTAACATGGTTGTAAATTGATCAACAAGTTGAGCAGCATTCCGGTTGCTGCACTTAGGCAATACCGCCACATCAACTGTATGGTTCGGCGCTTTAGTGTATACGACATGGAATGGTGATGATCTAGTTGATCTGTTGGGCATACTATTATAGGCAAATTCCGCCTGACTTAAAACATCATCCCAAATTTTCGGCTGCTCCTGCACAAGACATCGCAACATATTGCCCAAAGTACGGTTGACCACCTCGGTTTGGCCATCCGTTTGGGGATGATATGCCGAACTTAATTTAATGTCAGTCTTAAGGCGCTTCCACAATTCGCGTCAAAAATGACTAACAAATTTGACATCACGATCTGATGTCAAGCTCCGTGGGATGCCATGTAAACGAATAATTTCGTTGAAAAATAAACGGGCAATATTAAGGGCATCAAAGGTTTTCTTGCATGCTATGAAATGCGCCATTTTAGAAAACCTGTCTACTACCACCATGATAGAGTCATTACCTCGTCTAGTCTGTGGTAAGCCGAGCACGTAATCCAGGCTGAGATCCTCCCATATTGTGTCAGGCACCGGCAATGACATATATAACCCGATATTTTGTCCACTGCCTTTATACGATTGACACACAGAGCATCTTTCAATGAATTTGGAGACATCCCGCCGCAGGTGCGGCCAAAAGAAACGGAGCTGCAACTGCTCGACGGTCTTGTCACGGCCAACATGGGCGGCTAGACCCCCACAATGTAACTCACGGATCAGCTGTTGCCTCCAAGACGAATCAGGCACACAAAGAGCATTTTGTTTAAACAAGAAACCATGGCGTATGGAGTATTCTCCCACCGCTGGTTGTTCCAGACACTCCGCCCAGATCTTCATGAAGTCCTTGTCGTTTGCATACAAGTCCTTTAAACACTGCAGGCCTGTGAGTTCGGTACTTAATTGAATTAAGAGTGTTGATTGACGGCTTAACGCATCTGCTACCCTGTTCTGCGACCCAGACTTGTGCTTGAGCACAAAAGTGAATCATTGTAGATACAAGATCCATCTAGCATGCATCCGGTTAAGTGTTTTTTTGAGTATTAATATACTGCAAAGCCTTATGGTCACTGTGGAGAACAAAATCTTGGTGCAACAAATATTGCTCCCATTGTTTAAGCGCACGCACCACCGCATAAAGCTCCTGTTCGTAGACACTCCATTTTTGGCGTGCAGGGCATAATTTTTCGCTGAAGTACTCAATGGGCTTGTCGCATTGCATTAAAACAGCGCCTACTCCTACTAATGAAGCGTCAGTTTCAACAACAAACGACTTCTCAAAATCAGGCAAAGCAAGAACAGGAGCCGTTGCCAATGCTGTTTTCACTGCTTCAAAACTGGCCTGCTGAGCTTCGGTCCACATAAATTATTTACTCTTTAAGCAATCGGTTAAGGGGGCAGCCAAGATACTAAAACCACGTATAAAATGTCGATAAAAATTTGCAAGGCCATGAAAGCTGTGGACGTCAAAGAAAGACGAGGGTGTGGGCCAATCAGTGATGGCTCTAACTTTCTGTGGATCTACCTGCACTCCTTCAGCCGAGATAATGAATCCAAGAAAATAAACAGTACTGGTAGCGAATTCACACTTGGCCAAATTCAAATACAGTTTGTTTGATTGTAGCACTTCACAAATCTGGTGCAGATGCTGCCAATGCTCCGATAAGGATTTGTTAAAGATCAAGATATCGTCGAAGTATACGACGCAGAATTTGTTTAAAAATGGCTTCAGAATTTCATTCATGAGCCTCATGAAAGTGGCTGGTGCGTTGCAGAGCCCAAAGGGCATGACCCTCCATTCGTACAGTCCTTGGCGAGTTTTGAATGCTGTCTTCCACTCGTCCCCGGGACGTATCCTAATCTGGTGATATCCACTGCGCAAGTCCAGTTTTGAGAATACAACTGATCCCGCGATCCGTTCTAACAGCTCCTCTAGTCGGGGAATTGGAAACCGAAACTTGACTGTGATTTTGTTGATGGCTCTGCTATCCATGCACATCCGCCATGAGCCATCCTTCTTCGGTACCAGTAGTGCGGGAACGGCACAAGGGCTCAGACTAGGTTGTATCAATTGTTTCTCCAGTAGCTCGTCCACAAGTTGCTGCAAGGTCACATGGTCCTTTGGACTTAACTTATAGTGTGGCTGATTAGGTAAATTGGCCCCAGGAATGAGGTCAATTTGGTGCTGTAGAGCAAGTAGAGGAGGAAGCGTAGCTGGTAATGCATTGGGGGCAATTTCCGGAAACTGCTGAAGCAACTGCTGCACTTCAGGAAGCATGACTCCTTCACTGCTCAAGTGGGTATTCTCCTTAACCACTAATGCAAACAATACTCTGTTTTGTTTACTGTCTTGCAACAATGCCGAGCCCGTGACAAAATTCAGAGCAGCCCCCTTATTCTTTTGTTGATCCTGACTTTCAATATGATAAGGAAGGAGTTTGAGCCTTCTACCCTTCCATTCAAATGAATACGAATTGGATCGGCCATCATACACGGCTCCCACATCGTACTGCCATGGACGGCCAAGAATGATATGGCACACATCCATATCTAATACGTCACAAAGCACTTCACACACGTATTGCTTCCCTATAGAAAAAGTGACTCGACACATATCGGAGACCAAAATGTCCATCCCCTTTTTCACCCAACTAATTTTATAAGGATGAGGGTTCTTGGATGTCTTGAGCTGAAGTGCTTGCACCACAGACCATGCAATGACATTTTCGGTACAGCCGCTATCAATTAATAAGTCACAGACCTTTTCACTGATAGTGCAACGAGTTTTGAAAACTGAATTCCGTTAGGAGTTCTGTGGTTGACGGGGTGCCAATAAATTTTTTCCCATGACACACACAAGGGGTTCGCCCGTATCTGGTGCCAGTTCCTCTTCCGATTCCCTCTCTTGTTCATCAATATCATCTTGCAATTCTTCATTCTCAGCATTGGTGAACTGCAATTGGGGATGACTCGGGCATTCGTTGGATTTGTGGCCTACCTGAAAACAACGGAAACACTTGATAGTATTTGGTTTAGCATAAGGATTATCCTTAACAGTCTGTTTCCACTTTGGGGCCATCTTCGGGTCACTGGACCCTCCCAGAGCAGTATTTGGTGCCGAGGCCTGGTTAGCCATGTTTGGACTGAGAGATTTCACTGCTGGCTTGTTCTGATTAAAATTGGCTTTCGCCTGGTCGGGTGAGGTCTCCAAGAACTGGCGTCTATTTACATACTGCTTGCCCCCTCTGGACAGTTGGAGTTCGGCCTTCAAAGCGTAATTGACTGCCTGTGAGAGTGACCAAACTGAATTCATTTCCAGCTTATCTTGAATGACATCCTTGAGTCCTCCAATATATCGAGCAACCAAATGATTGGCGCTTTCATTGAGATCATTGCGAGCACTAAGTCGATGAAATTCTTCAGTATATTCGCTGACAGATCTATTGCCCTGAATGCAATGCTGGTACTTGTGGTAGAGGATCTGCTCATAATCTGTGGGTAAATACTGAGAGCGAAGTAACTGCTTCATCCTCGGCCAGTTACGAACAGCACCACGGCCTTCTCATCTTCTTGACTGGAGGAGTTGTTGCCACCACGCACTAGCGCCTCCCTTCAGTCGTCACGCCACGTACTTCACCTGCTTGTCATGTGAGATGTCCATGTATTCAAAAAAAGTTTCTACTGACCTCTCCCAGTCCAAATAGTCCTCAATGTGTAGGCGGCCATCAAAAAACGGTATATCGAGCTTTACGCGAAACTCGTTGTGTGGCCGTCCATAGGTTGCTCCTCGCCGCCTTCTTTCACATTGATCGGGCGATTGGTCCTCCTCGTAGTCGGTCGACAATTCTGCATTCAACTGATCTGATCAATCCTCCTCAGAATCGGTTAAGTCTGGGATTATGGGTTCACGCCGACGCCCTTGTATGCGACCCCGATTCCGTCGCTCCTGGACCAATGTCGGTTGCACCGTCGCTCGATTGTGGTGATTTCTACCCAGCTCCCGTCAGATAGCTTGGAACTCTCTCCGCATCTCCAGGGACAGCCGTCGCACATCGGTGTTTAGCTCATCTAACCTTTGCTCAAGGTTACTATGGAGCTCCCAAAGATTGTCAAGGCTGCGAACGTCGTCGCCGGCCCCTCGTCTGCTGCTTTCCGTCATTACCCCCAAGCACTGAGCTCTGATACCAAAACTGACGTAGGGTATCGGTGGAGGAATCAGTAAGCAAGCAAAATGAAATCACAAGAGCACAAGAACACTGGAAATGGGTTCTCAAAGGGAAATTCTATATTTCTTTCTATCTTCTCTTTTGCCTGTATACTCACATATATGCCTTTCTCCTCTGTACTAGAAATAGGAATAACTAACTAAAGTGCTTTATGCACGGCAGCAACATAAAAATAGAAAGTTAAGTAGTGGAGAAAATTCTACTGCAGGCTAAAATAAAAGTAATAATACTGTAGTAATAATATAAGGTAAAGTATTCCCTTAGCTGGAGATGATCCTCATCACCAACTCACGTCATGTTTGTTTATAATAAAAGAGAAAAACGATTATGATTCAATCAATTATTATAATAAAATTATAAAAAAAAAGGAAAATAAAGAGTGAAAAATCAATTCAATAAGAAATTGAGAAATAATAAGGTTTATTTTATAGTAATATTTTTTAAACAAGACGACACACGAGCTAACAAGTTGAGTCGATTCTAGCTTAATCTTAGCTCATTTTTTGCTCATCGAGCTCGGCTCGCAACTGATCCGAGCTCGAGGCGAATCAAGAATCAACTTAACTCACTTACACCCCCATATTACAAAAACCACCTAACGAGAACAATAAAAGAATGATGAGAAGATTCGCTTTCCTTGCTTATTATTGTAATCCACACAGTTGAGAAGGAAAGAGACGAGCATTTGCTGTAGTGTGCTGATGCTGTCTCGACAGCAAAACGGTTGACGAAGTAGTAATAATTAAGAGAAGGAAGCCTATGGCAGCTATCATTATCAACTATCTATTTAATTGTAATGGAAGTAAAGTTTCTTAAACAGTTCCACTCAATCATAAATTCCAATTTGTTTGTTACTGGCAACTGATTAAGGCATACAATTATTAATTAATTAATTAATTAGCCGTTGGGTTAATTTAAAATTAAAGTTAATTACATTTAGATATGAAGCTAATAAATGTTTAAATAAATCATAAAAATTAGTCTTAGGTCAGGAAATCACAACATATACAAGAAGGAGACTCGGATTTGAAAAAAATAATATATTTTTTTTAATTATAATGTTCAACACAACAACATCAAGCCCTTTGTCCAAGTGAGTGGGTTGGCTACATGAATTCTTTTTATTCATTGTGTCATGTTAAAAGTCAAATTCTCATTTAAATCTAATAAAGAAAAATCAGTTCTAGTATTTTATAACCAAGACTTTTTAGATCTACCTCTATATTTCTTAATATAAGTCAAATCTAATGCCTCTACGTTCCTAACCAGGTCATCGGAAGTTCGCCGTTTTATGTGATCAAACCATCTAAGGCGACTTTCTCTAATCTTATCTACCACTAGAGCTACTCCATCTTTTTCACGTATATGCTCATTTCGTATACGATCTCTAAGGGTAAAGCCACTCATCCACATGAGCAACATCATATATGCAACACTTAATTTAGTATTATGCTTCTCTTTTAATGGCCAACATTCGGCACCACAAAAACATTGCAGGTCACATCACCATCTTATAGAATTTTCCCCTTAAGTTTGAGGGGGACGACTTTTCTATCACACAACAAGCCCGATACACGGATATATTCCTCCACTTCAACCATCCAACTTAAATTCTAATGAACAATATAACTATGAACAATAGATCTAAGATATCTAAAACATGTACTCTTATTAATGAATTGATCGTCTAAAGTCACAATACCCTCACTAAGTCTATTACTATTAAAATTACACTCCATAAAATTTTATAATTACAATACCCTCACTAAGACAAATCTAATACCTCTACTAAAATTTTATAATTATAATTTGATCAGATTAAATATTATTCCCTCTACATGTACCCGACAGTCAAGCCCGGCTCTATCTTGACTGGCGGTCATCCCTGTTCCCGTTTGGCACATGCTGCAGTGCTGTGGGCCCACCTATACAACTGGTCAACGTGGCAATCCGTACGCCACTACTATTTAGTACAGCATGCGATTTTTAAATAAATAATTTTATCAGGTACGAACTGGTTATTATTATTATTTTTTAAAAATATTATATAATAATAATAATAATATATAAAATTTAATGGTATTATTTTAGATAAACAAATATAATATTTTATGAAACTGTAAAAGTCCGAGCCCGACTCAAATAAATAGTTTCGTCGGCGTAGGATTTCGTCCACCGAAATGAAATTAATGAGCAAACTAAGCTTCAATTTTTACGAAAATTTGTAATTTCATAATAAAAAACTCGTCGCTTTCTCATCGAATGAGTCACCAAAGAGAGAAAAAAGGTGACAAAGGCAACCGACATCTGGCTTTTGATGTATATTAAAATGGAAAATTTTTATATTAGAAAAATATTATTAAATTTATATTTTCAAATTTTAATAATAGCATTATATATTGTTTTAATAATATTCTTGAATGAATTGTCCTTTCAATCATACCACGGGCCAAATGTTCTCAACTTTACATGCCAAAAAGCTGATGGACAAAAAATAAAGTAGAATGTGAGAATGTGTAAGTGAGTTGAGTAAGTTTGTGAATTAACGGTTTTATTACTCTCAGAAAATTATAAATAAATTTTTTTTTTTATTTCTTTTGAGAGGGACCCCAAATAAGAAGAAAAGGAAGAAAGCTTTTTTTGCATCAGACTCCTCCTCAATCACAGTCGGACTTCCACTCGAGAAGTCGACCGATGTCGGAGTTCTGTTCGACCACCAACTGAAGTTCGAGTTATGCCCGATCACCTATTGACACTAGAGTTCTTCCCAACCTCCGTCTGACGTCGGATTTCTGTCAAACGGCCAATTAAAAATGGATTTCCAGTCGGATTTCCAATCTCCATTTGTAAATCTATTTCAACCCTACTTTTGATTACTGTAATCTGATTATCCTCAATTTTAAGGACGAGTCAGCCACTTGTAATCTAATTAAAACACTAGTGAAATCCTTTTCAACTAGGCGTGGCCTCGTGGTTTTCTATTTTTCAGGGTTTCCACGTAAAAATTCTGGTGTTATATTTTCCTTATATCTATGTGTTGGATATCCATACAATGCTGAGTCTAAAATTTTCTAACTCTATTGCCGCATATATTCTAGCCCGCAACAACTACATATATTTTATTATTTTTAAATTTAAATTTGATGTTTTTTCTAGTCCAGCATAGTGGTGCAAATGAGTCGAGTTTAGGCATTTATCGAGCGAGACTCGTTAGTTGGAAAGCGAGTTCGAGCTCAACAGGCAAGTTCGAACTCGAGCTCGTCTCACTGTAAACGAGCTCGAGTCGGCTCGCGAGTCAGCTCTCTCTAGCCATGAGCGATAATTTTAAAATTTAGGCGGAATTTTTAAAACTTAGCTGTATTTTTAAAGCTTAGTCAAAATTTAGGAAAAAAATTATGAAATGTTTAATATTTAAATAAAACTTATGTTGTTTCTGTTAATTTTTTAAATATTTAAATTTAATAAATAAAATAAAATTATTTAAAAATATTAATATTTATTCTAGCCGGCTCGTGTGTAAGCGAACTTGAGCTCGACTTGTGAGCTCGATAAGTCGGCTCTCGAGCCCATAAACGAGTCGAACTCGAGCTGGCTCGACTCACTTACATCCCTAGTCCAGCTTAATAATTTTCGAATGAGTTGAGTTTGGACTTTGGACTCAAAAAATAAAGCTCAAATAATTTATTCGCATCGCATAATTACTTTATTTATAGTGCTGAGGTCTATTTATATAATCGCAATCTGCCGCCCACAACAACCTAATCACCGGACGAATACGACGAGCTTGTGGGCCCCAACCTGGTCACCGTCCACAACCTCGAACTGGATGACGCCGGTTCAGGCCTTCCGGTCTAGCTCGGCCTATCCAACGCCGTGGAAGACAGAGGCCGAGGCACGGATCCGACTGTGCAGCACGGTGTACGAACAGCTTGTTGTAGTTAACGGGATTAACTGCGTTGGAAAACGCGATTGTCAGACCATATTGTGCTTCCCAATCTAATCCAAACGCACTTGCGGTGGGTAGAAACACATAACAAAACAACTCTCGCGTGCTTTTAAGATCACATAATGTATAATAAGTATATTAAGTAAGTGCTGAATTGAAAATTTTAATATTAGGTGTAAATTGGTCAAAATATTATAAATATATGAAGAGTCATCAATGGCTGCAAAAAATTTTATTTTTAAATGTAATTTAGAGTCCATTTGAAATATATTTTTAGTTATTTTATTTTTCAGATGCTAATTATAATTTAATTTAGATATTGCTTTTTTTATCACTTTCTTATTATTTTTTCAAAATTTTTGCAATTGAGAACTATTATTTTAATCATAATAATTAAGTTACTTTCATCACAATAATTCACAAACAATATTATAAAATATCTAAAATAGACCCTCAATTTAAGATTTATTTAAGACAATTGTAATTTTTTTTAAATGATTGTGAAGCTGTTATTGAAAAAATAGCTTTTTTAAAATTGTTGAGGACATTGTTGATATATTCTTTTTGAAAAAAATGAAATAGTTATTTTCTTAAACCTACTGCATATTAATTAAGGCATGTGTACAACTTTTTTATTGCTTCTTAGGCCTTTCTCCAGCCGTTCGGCAAACAGGCGAATGGAGAGCCTCAGACGTCCCAACCGAACTCCATTTTTGCCGCCATTCAGTCGCTGATGACAGTGTTGGCGTCGCACTGTTCACTTTCGTCATTTCTTTCTCTCCATCGAACTCTGCCTGAGAAAGGCACGAAAGAAACGACAATGATTTGGGGGCAAAATGGCATTCCACTGAGAGATGAATCACGACAATTTTTGATTTTACTGCATTTTGCAGTGAAAAATGAGAGTTTCGGTTGGAGATGCCCTTAAAGCTGTTAAAAAACCATCCAAAATGAAGTCTAGGTTTCGTTTTGGATAATTTTTTACTGATTCTTAAAGAAGTTTTTTAGTACAAAATTTAAAATTTTATACTAAAAAAGTTATTTTGAGAAACAGTAAGAAAGACTGAAACAACTTTTTTACTTTTCTTTAAAACAACTTTTTAATACAAAAAAAAAACTAAAATACTGCTTTAGAAAGCAGTAAGAAAGCTAGCTTCATTTGGAATGGCTTTCTTACTGCTTATTAAAGTAATTTTATAATAAAAAATTATAATTTTTTATTAAAATCTTCTCTAAGAAGCAATAATCTGGTTGTGAGAAGCATATTCTCACCATAAAATTTTTAGAAAAATATTGAGAAATCATAATTAAAATAGTAGCTAAACAGAACGGTGGAAAAAACCAACTCAAAGAGATTTAATTCACAATAGTAGACTAATTAATTTTAATAAGATAGAAAAAAATAGTTTCTTATAAATACGAATGAAATAAGATATCGTTTATGTTCATATTAATTACTTTTTATATTTCTACATGCACTTTTTTATAAAAATATTTTATTTTAAAAAATCTGAATTATTACTTAAATATATATAACACCAAATTTTAGAAAAATGAAAAATATATGTATTAGTTTTTATGCGCGCGTGTGATTTTTTCTATGTGGTAGTTGACTGGTAGCTGGACCCTTTATGTTGGCAATAATTGTATTTGTGATACTTTTTTAGCAATATTATTTTATAGGCTCTTTCACTTTTTTTTTTTATAAAAAATTTAAGGAAATTTTTAATTTGGGCATTCTTAGTAGATATTGTAAATAATATTATTTGTTGCATGAAAAATATGTTGCAAATAACAAAAAAAAAAATTCATTTGAGGTGCTTAGAAATTTTTATCTTCATGTGGATATTTGTAATAAGTGTATTTATTGGGGTGTATGTGGATGACTCAAGTTGAATTTAATGAGAAGAGCCTCTGATCTCTTGATTGATCTTATTTTTCTTGTTGAAGATGTAATAAACATTTTGTGTTGAATTTTGATGCTTACATGGTGATTATTCAAATTGCTTTTGATGAGCATTGTTGATCATACCAATTGTTATTTGCACTTTACCCGATGAATAGGGTCAACATAATAGCATATTGCCTCATAAATAAATATATCGCAGGAACTCTAGACCCACTCATGGAATTTAGCATACTTTAGAAGAGGATAATTAAAAGTATCCTTTATGAGTCTCTCATTCATTTTAGAGAATTCCAGAAAAACGATGATGAATTATTTAACGAAACATCGGAGATTTACATACATACCACTTAATACTATGCTATTTACATATTTAACATCTAAAACTTTAATATTACTTACATACCACCCATAGTTCATTTTCATACCAAATATGAGTGGTAGAAATGAAATATATGAGTGGTAGGAAAGAAATGTAAGTGGTATATTTGATATTAAAATAATATAGGGTGGTATTCATGTAATATTAAAGTTTTAGGTGTTAGATATGTAAATAGAATGTTATAAAGTGGTATGTATGTAAATTTCCCATCAATAAAATTATGAATACAACTATGTGCAAGCTTGTCTCTTAACAGTTGTAGGGAATACCTAACAAAAGATATATCAAACGTGTGTTCAATGTGCATAATGGGTTTATAGTGATCATCATACTCATAAGGGTTAAAAGCCTCATTATATGGATTAATTGCAAGTAACTTAAACCCTCTTGAAATAAGATATTGTAGAATTGCATCATTTAGAGATAAAGCCGCTTTGATGTTACGATAAAGAATAAGTTGGTTCCTTTCCCTCAAAGGGATTTCTCTCGAACAAGGTGTCAAAGCTCATCTCTTATGATATCAAAAAAGTGATGTTAATTTAAATCCACCAAAGCTAGTGGAGGATTACAAGTTGTTCAAATAACATAGAAAGGATGAGTTGAACCCATAGTCTCGAGAGAACATGATGAGGCTATAATGGAGGAGGACTGGAGGAGCTACAACATGAGGAGATACTGCTTGAGTTGAATAAATAGGATTATCCCTAAACCAATGCTAAATTTTTTTGTGGAAAAAATCCATCAAAGTGTGATGGTACTTTTTATTTTCCAACCTCTTCTAAGAGTTAAAGTATTTAAACTTGAAGTTCTTTCATCATATATATATGATTCTATAAAGTGAGACTTGGGCGGACTTCACCACCTAGAATATGATATTTTTAATTAAGAGATTGATTGTCACACATTTAAAAAAATATTTGAAGAACCTTGAGAAAATTTCTCACAGATTATGCCGAACTATTATTTGCTAAAAATTTTATGGTGATAGAGAGATTGTATAATATCCTAGCTTTATTCAAATATCAACTTCATATATGG
Organism: Dendrobium officinale; assembly: GCA_019514585.1. Lineage (NCBI taxonomy): Eukaryota > Viridiplantae > Streptophyta > Magnoliopsida > Asparagales > Orchidaceae > Dendrobium > Dendrobium officinale. The sequence continues at coordinate 6,260,411 of CM033685.1, read as the reverse complement.
AAGTTATTAGATACGCTATAATTTTTTACATGAAAATTTCAAAAAAGGCAAAAATCTTGAGGTTTGCCACAATTGTAATAATTTACTACAATTATTTGATTTTATGTTATAGGAGTAATAGAAGTTGGGCATCAAGAGTAGGACAATTGAAGTTCAACAATAATGTTGGACATTAGTAGTTACAAGACAATGATCGAATGATGAAAGTTAGGCATTGGTGACAGTGAATGCTGATTGTGGTTGTCAGCATTGATAGTTGGAAAATGTGATATTGTTCTTTAACTCTCAACCCACACATGTAGAAAATGACATACTATCTATATCATTTTGATAGGATACTTTGGTAAAACTGGGCATAATCTAAAATATTTTATCAAATGGTCTATATTTACTGCTTCGATCATTGATCACTTATCCAATATTTAAGTTCCTTAATTATTCAGATCAATCAAATGATATTAGGCATGTTGGATTCATCTCATATAGCAACTCAACTTGACTATAAGCAAGTAAAATTTGGAGACTATTTGGTCACTCGATTAATGTCTTAAAATTAAATCATTGTCGCCGTGCATTAAAATAATTTTTTATGTATATTAAATAATATTTTAGTTTGCTCGCCTCCCTCACTCTCTTGGTCTTGGATTGCCGTAGAAAAAAAGGAGGAGAGGAGAGGAGAGAGAAAAATTAGAATTTTGGTCGCAGATCCATTTCGTCGCTTTTATGAAAATTGCTCAGATTAGTGTAGGCGACTTTTATCATATTTTTGTTTTCAAAGAATTTTGGTACAGATTCATGATCATACTGATTATCACTATTATAAACTGATTGATTACATGGCACATTGCTTCTTTACAGTGATTAGTTTAGTAGTAAACTTTTATTGATTGTTGTGTTTTTTAGTTCATTATATATGGTTTAATGATTTCAAGTCAAAGAATTAGTGAATGTTGATTGTGTTTTGATCTATAAAATCATTATGTTTATATTTATTTTATTGAAAGAAATTAAATAGCCTTAATTATTATTATAAAAAGATTAAAATATAAAATTTTCTAATTTTAGATTCTGGAGTGTCGCAAACACTATCCCCAATTACAAAAACGATGCATCATTTGTAATCAACGACATAAACAATCACAAATATAAGCTTTGAACCCAATAGTTCGTAATCTAAGCTCCCAAATAATAAATTAAGGTGAATATTTATGTTTGAAGCATGCATCCCTATATATATTATGTTTATCCATTATTAATATATGTATAGACGGCTCCAAAATGATATTTTAAAATACTACTGTAATAAGATAACATGTGGCCTGGAGCAACTTACCACAAATCACATCCATGTTCTCGTATCCATCTTTAATCTCATCAAAATGACTCCGTGACTTTCTCTCTCTCTCTCTCTCACCTTCTGAATTATTTGAAAGGCAAGAGCAGCATTTCTGTGGCTCTGGTCCTATCTAAAAATGCAGGGAGAGTAAGTCCAATCTCTTTCATCTTACTCAGTTTAGCTTTTGGCATATACTCAACTTCTCATCAGTCCGTTTGGTGCTCTGTGTTGACATATTATGATCTCTCCTGCATTTAGCACACATTGTTAAGTTCGCTTCCTATGCTGTGTTCTAATTGTGGCATGGAAGCCAATCCTTTTGGAGTTGGAGGGGGCCGAATCTTACAGGGAAACTTTGTCAGAGATTGAGCTTGAATGCTCTGACTTTTTTTTTTTTTGGTTCTGTTTGAAGACTTAGAATTGGTGAAGAGAACAAGTGAATTGAAGAAAACAGTTCAGTTTTGAAATGGATAGTTCATGTATTCGTTATTTTGCTTGAGAGAAAGATGCAAAACGAAATATGCCTTGCTCTGCTGATGATTTGGCTTTGTGGAAGGATTTTCCTAAAGGACTTGGGATCCTCTTATGTGATCAAGATAGAGAATCTGCAGCTGATACTAAAATGAAACTTGAAGCCATGGATTACACGGGTAAGAAAAAAATTCAGCTAAGTTCTTCTTTCTGCTCTCTTTATATTTTTCTAAGTCAACTAGTAAGGTTTTCATCAACGATATGGTATTTAGTATTCCTTTTCTCTTAAAGTCTAAGCTAAGTTGAACTCTTTCTTTGTTGATTAGTATGAGATTTCAAATGGAATGTTAGGATTTTATTCAAGATTCCCTTCCTTTTGAGGGAGATCCTTCTGCTTGGAGCTCAAATCAGTATAAAAAAAAGGAAAACAAAAAGAGCTTTGTTTTTTTCTTTTCTTCTATTCTAATAGATCTAAATCAGAGCTCTATTATGTTTGAATCTAAGCTAAGTTGAACTCTTTCTTTGTTGATTAGTATGAGAGTTCAAATGGAATGTTAGGATTTTATTCAAGATTCCCTTCCTTTTGAGGGAGATCCTTCTGCTTGGAGCTCAAATCAGTATAAAAAAAAAAGGAAAACAAAAAGAGCTTTGTTTTTTTATTTTCTTCTATTCTAATAGATCTAAATCAGAGCTCTATTATGTTTGAAGCTCTATTTTCTCTAGAAAAAAAAATGATTTTCTGAAGCAAAATATCTTACAGAAGATTTTGTTAAACTTGAGAGCCATTTGATTGCAAGTACAATTTTGGATAGATTGGGAATTTTTTTAGGGGGGATTTATGTCATTTCTAATCCATTAATGTTGGAATATATTTGTTTTAATCATGAAATTTATTTGATTGCCTGTATATCTATTTTGTGTTAAACACTTAGAAATTATTTTACATCTTTTGTTAAAAAAATTCAGGATTAGAGATTTTGAACTATATTTTTGATTAGTGATTATGCCTTTTGCTTATCATTGCGCTTAGACTAATTATATAATTAGACTGTACATCAGCAAATAATAAAGTAATCGTTAGGTCATTTCAATTGTGATTTGAAGGCTATGAATTGAAGTTGTGGATGTTAATGCATAATAAGATTGCATGCATCAATCCTTCTATATTGTTAAAAGCTTCATTATTGAATATTGGAGAAGTTTTTAGTAGAGATAAGTAGTTAAAAATAGACATCTGATTTGAATATGTACAAGAAAGTTTTTAAAATGCACTCACCTGATAGGTAGATAAAATTAGGTGGTGTTTGGCATCACTATATGTTTTTATTTTTTTATTCTTGTTTATATTTTGACATTAAATAAAATATATTTTGTACATGTTACTTTGTTTTGTTTATAGTGTTTTTTAAAATATAGGTTGTTTTTATTTTCATTAAATATCGAATAAGTTAATTTATATGGTTGCAGTAGTAGTTACGACACAGCCCCTAATTGTTGGATTAATTATTTTGTGTGGACGCCGAACACCGTCGGGAGACCAATCAGAATGCATCACATCACCCCTTCGCTCGGTACCGCTGACGGGGCGCATTCTGATTGGTCTCCGGACGGCATTCTGTGTCTGGCCTCCTCACAGAATAATTTCTCCTAATTGTTGAAGGACTAGGAGGAAAATGGAAGAGTGCCTTGTTCCAAGATCTTACAGATCATTTTTGGGACAGGTTGTAAACACTTGGCAGCATTTTTATCCAGAGACAGCAATGGAGCTTTGCAATCCACATACAACTCTTGGAAAAATATTTCTTACATCAACCATATTTCTTAATGCGCACACCATTTGAATCATATTTCTTACATCAAGGTTTATTATTATCTGATATTGGTATGCTTACTCTAAGCATAAAATAACGAACTGTGACCTTTTCAGTATACTCATATTGCAAAGAAGAAGATGCAATGGAAGCTGTTTTAAGGAAGGCTGAGAACTACCATATTGCAATTGTTGAGGTAATTTCTTAGTGAAGGAACTAAATCGAGATAGCTAAATAACAATGAGGATTAAACATCTGGCTTTTGAGTATCCCATTTAGCTAACAGCTTATCAGGATTTATCAAGATTTAATAGTTTTCATGCTAAACATTTTTCAGGCTTTAATCCTCTCATGGTTTACTAAATCTGAATATTCAGGATTTACTTCAGATTTACTAAATCTACTTGTAGCCAAACAGCGCCAGTGTACTTTTGTTATTAAAGCTGTATTTGGCAATTCTTTGATGTTTTGTAGGTTGCTGCTATCAATGGTCATGCCAGCTTTAAGTTTCTTGAAATGGTTAAGGACATTCCAACTATAGGTATCACTCCAAAATTTCTTACTGTGGAGGATAACTTACCCTTACTAATAATATGAAATTGGCAATCAAACTTCTATTTTAATCATTTGAATGCTTACCCTTTCAAATTCATTGCCTTGTTTTGTTGCAGTTATTTCAGAAGTTCATTGCTTGAACACTGTGATGAAGTGCATAGCGGTGAGTTCCTGTTGATTGCATTGAATCATCACTTAGAAAGTCTATTTACTTGTGTTCTAAAAGCTTAAGGAAAGAGATGTCTTATGACATCCTGAGCTTGTTCAAGATAGATTTTTATACACTCAACAGCCCAAGATTATGCAGCACTAACATTTTTCTTATTTAGGTTTTGTTTGGGATAGCTTTCATACTGCATTTTAAAACTGTTTTTTAGTTAAAAATTTTAAAATTTTAAAATTTTTTGTACTAAAAAGTTATTTTAGAAAACAAGAAGAAAGCAATCCCAAATGAAGCCTTAAAGTGTATCTGACAACAGCATGGGGCTGTTGGGTGTTGCAAACTGGGTTTGAAAGATATAATCTTTTTTGCTAGTTCTCAAAGTTTCACCTTGGGCTCATATAATAACCGAAAACTAAAGCTAATATTTTTTACGTTTCATGTAAAAATCACAATTTTCCATTTTTTCAGCTCGGTGCAGCAGAATTTCTTCAGAAACCACTATCAGAAGAAAAGCTTAGAAACATATGGCAACATGTTGTCCACAAGGTCATGATCTATTTTCTTTAAGTATTTCATTCATGTAATAAGTTGATAAGTCAAGAGAAAATCCTGAGTGCATTAGTCCTGAACAGGCATTCAATGCAGGGGGAAATGCTATCTCAACTTCATTGAAACCCATTAAAGATGCAGTTGCAACAGTGTTGCAGATTCAGTCCAATTCCAATGAACTTAAAATTGAAATTCCTTCACAACTTTTTGATATGGAGCAAGAGCATGAAGTAATATATGTGAAGGAGAAAGAGAATGATAAATTTTCGGCGCCTTCAACCCCACAACAGATTAAAGGAGAAAGATTGAACGAGGCTGAAACTTTTCTAGATCAACCTGATTGCTCAGAGAAGGATTGTGCAATAGAAGATAAAGAATTATCTGAAACTCCGAAATGCATCCTTTCTGAAACAAAATTCGTCGACAATGCTTGCAATAACATCACTGTTGTAGGAAATAGTGATGAAATTGTTCCTTGCAAACAAGGGACAGCCACAGCTGAAGAAGAATTGAATTCAGCTGAAGGGTCAAAAGCTGATGAGTGTAATTCTGCTAAAGAAATCTCTTTACAGTTCTTATTCACAGAAAATGTAGAAAATGACGATTCCGATTCCGAGAAGCAAACAAAAAAGAAATCATTCGTTCAAAGTAATTCTTGCTTGAATAGAATCAGAGGAAGTAGAAGAAAAATGAAAGTAAGAAGTCTTAGGACCAGACCAAAATCAGCAAAAAACTTTTTCATTCTCTATTGAGAAACTCTTTGCTTTCATATTTACATATGATTAAACAAATTTACTTGACAATTCAGGTAGATTGGACACCAGAGTTGCACAGAAGATTTGTTAAAGCCATTGAGCAACTGGGTATTGATCAAGCCATTCCTTCAAAGATACTTGAGTTGATGAAGGTAGAAGGACTAACAAGACATAATGTAGCCAGCCACTTGCAGGTATGAGTCTGAGACAATAAAAAACCTTATCTTTAAGGAAATGGGTCCTAGTTTCCAAATCTATTTAATGTGATCTGAGACAATATTTATCTTTACTACTCTTATCCTTTTTTCTCTTGGAAGCTTTAACAGTGCATGCCAGAACAATGTAGCCTTAATGCACTTTCCTAAAGCTTACAACACCATTGAAGACCATTAGTAGAAATTTAGGATGGCTCTGAATTTTCCTATATGCAGAAATTTAGGATGCATAAAAGGCATATTTTGCCAAAGGAAGATGATAGAAGATGGCAAGTACACACAGATCCCACACAAAGAGGTTACATGCAGAAACCAATCATGGCCTTCCCTCCTTACCATTCTAACTATATAATTCCACCAAGCCAACCTTACCCAATATGGCCCCATCAAGCTTATCACGTCCCAAATGTTCAGATGTGGAGGCATTCTGGTTTACCAACATGGCATCCACCTCCTGAGAACTGGCAGACCAAGATTTACCCAGAGGTATTTATTAAAATTTCTTCATTTCTTAGTTGTCTTGAGATTTATCATTTCGGTGGCTTTGGATTGATTTCAGCCAAGGCCTGTCAGAAACTTACTGAAAGTTCTGCATTGGATCAATTTTGACCAGTTTTAATGATTCTGACCCAAAAAACATGAAAACTAGTTAAATAGTAGAAACTGTTGAAGCAACTAAATCTTAAACTCAGGCTTGGTTCGAAGCTTGGGATGGCTTTCTTCCTGCTTCTTAAAACAACTTTACTAGAAAGTTGCTTTAAGATGCAATAAAAAAAGCCGTCCCAAACGAAACCTCAATCTAAACCATCAAAACAATATGTTCATCAACCGAAACTCATAAAAAAGATTTATATTTATGACTCTAACATTTTAGAATTAAGCGAAACTCGACGACCAAATCAAAGTAACAAAACCGAAATCATTATGACAGTAACGAAATCGAAACCAAGGGTAAAAACCTTGATTACTATGCTTCTCAACATCATTATATCCTTAAAGCTTTGATGTTTGATTGTTAGAATCTGAAGAACCATGAACTGTTTCAGATTCATGCAGATGCTTGGGGCTGTCCTGTCCTACCACACTATAGTTATGGCTATGGCCAGTTCTACATGCCTCCACAGGTCATTTTCATGAAGAAATGCCATTAAATTTTCATAAATGAAAGGATTCATCTTTTTAATTCTTTGTTCTTGTCTTCATTATGAAGGGTCCAGCCATAAGTAACAGTGGGCAAGATGCCAGCGGTGATAGAATCCTGAAAAGCTCCTATGATCATTGCCCGGTAAATCTATACTTGATATAGCTAATGTACATGGATTTGTAGTTTTCCTGTAATTGCCTGCCTGAGAAAATGCAGTCATCTGTGACTTCGTTTGGGACGATTTTCTTACTGCTTATTCAAGCAACTTTATAGTAAAAAAATAAAAATTTTTGTAATAGAAAGTTGATTTATGAAGCAGTAAGAAAGCAGTTTGCTATTCTATTTATTTCTTCTGCCTTTCTTCTTCATTCTCTGTATTCTTTTCATAGAAGTAGTTGGTTGTTTGGCTATATCCTGTGGAACATAAATGCCACACCCACATCCATTGGTCTTGACCGACCCCACCTATTTGTCTGATTGGCTTACTCGACTATAATTGTAATTTGCACCTGCAGATTTTGTCAATTATCACACCCTCTTCAAATTGTCTATGTAAAAAAAGAAATGTGCAGGGTTGGAATGGACAATGCATGTGCTCGCTTCATGTGCCATCACATGATAAGCATGCAACCTTACGTGAATAAATCTCCATATAGCAAATGGCAAATATAAGGATTTATTCATGTAATTTTCAACAAATTAATAATTAGATTATGTGGTTTGATTTGAAAAAAAAAGTGTTGTGAAGTAATTTCTGAGAAGTGAAGGTGTTTATGTTAATTAGGCAGCTTTAAGAATTTTAATTATAATCTCTTTTTTTGTTTTCTTTTATAGGCTGAGGAGGTTATTGATAAGGTGGTGAAAGAAGCAATGAAGAAGCCATGGCTTCCCCTTCCTCTTGGCCTTAAGCCTCCTTCCACTGAAAAAATCCTAGCAGAGCTCCATAACAAGGGAATTCACACTATTCCTCCTCTACCTCGACGGCGGAGCTAATAATGGCGGCGGCGGTGATGATGATAGGGGCAGCATTAAGCTCCTTCAATGGAGCCTTTGATGTAAATAAAATGGCCAACAATGAGCTTAGATGAAGTGGTCCTCTGTTGTTCTCTTGATTTTTCTCATCAAACAAGTAGAGCCATTTGTCATTTGTGTTCATAATTAGGAAACATAAAAAAAAAAAATTTACATCGAGTGATTTCATACATAAAAATTAATTCTTTATGGACTCTTAACTTTTGATATGAAAGCAGCATATATTTAATAGAAGTATGACTAACATGAGGAGGAACAAGACATTAGGAAAGAAAAAAGTAAAAAAAAAAAACTAAAGATTAGTGCGGTCTTAGTGGGTTGAAGAATCTCATTAGTTCTACTTAACCACTATCATTGAACCTCCGCCACCTCCTCATCATTATAAAATTGTCGCCATTCAACATCCACCATTACATTTCATATTGAAGTGCTATCATTAGACCGCCGTCCCTGGTCATCCTCATTAGAACATTATTGTTTGACCACCATTATTAGTACAATGCTACTCAATCATCATAATCGAACAATTGTTGTTTGACTATCATCATCACATCACTGTCTTTGGACCAACGCTGTCTAACCTCTGTCGTTAGATCACCATTATCAGACCAATATTATCAGATCATCATCACTTGAACATTGTCATTCAATCAAAGCCTCTCAAACACCACTATTGATTTTCCATCTTCAGACCTCTACCATCGAACCTCCATAGTTCAACCTTCACCGTCGAACTGCTGCAAGCACGTGATCCACGGTTGATAGATTGTCATCTTAGGATCATATCCATCAAACTGTTGCCATGTGACCATTAGGGCTGCAAGCGAACCAAACGTTCTGCGAGCTACTCGTTGTTTGGTTCGATTAAAGCTCGTTTGCGATCATTTAATTAACTAAACAAACAAATTTGAACACTAATGCATTCGGCTCATTTGTGTTCGCGAACAACATCATTTGAAGTTTGTGAACAAGCTTGACATTAAGCTCGATAAGAAGCTCGATTCATGTTCGATTTTGAACTCGTGAATAAGCTCGATAAAAATAATTAATATTTGACTATAGAATTAATAAATATTAATAATCATTACCTTTGTTACATAGACAATTGCTTTTATTATAAATGTATTTGTTCATAGATATGTTCATGAACGTGTGTTTGTTTGATAGTTAAAAAAATATGTTTCGCGAACAAGCTCGATAAACACTAAACGAACGAACATGAACTGAACATGAACACTCCTTAATTTAAATGAACCAAACATGAACACAAACGCTAAAGCTCGAACAAACATGAACCAAACTTGAACAAGCTGATATTAAATGAACACAAACATGAACACTCACATACTCGGCTCTCGGCTCGGCTCGGTTCGTTTGCAGCCCTAGTAACCATAGTTGCTCAAACATTTTCTTGCTGCTTTCTAAAGTGATTTTTTAATTAAAATTTTTTAAACTTTTTTTTTTTTATCAAAAAGCTGTTTAGTAAGAAGGCCATCCTAAACAAAACCTTAATTTTAAATATTTAGTGCCTACTTTTATAATTTTTGTCCCGTTATTGTCACCTACAAACTTTAATGTCTGGTGCACTAAGGCGTGAGGACCAAAAAAAAAAAAAAGGCGTTAGGACCACAACCCCATTTGCGCAGACAATCCATGGATCCTTGGATTATATATTTTGGCTTAAATCCATGGCAGCACGAATTTTGAAAGTGATCCAAGGGTTGCTGATTACCTTTCTCAATAATTTATGTCGTCTATCAACATAGGATAGGTAGATAATAAATGGCTTAGTCTCTTGGACTAGAAAAACTCGGTATTTTTTTGGGATTATTCGGTATTGCTCGGTATAACTCGGTATTTTGTCTTTACATAATGTTATTTTTCGTTATTGTTGGTATTGCTCGGTATTTCTCGTTTTGTGCCTGCGATCTTAGTGCCGGTCGAACGTAGCTCTATGTACGTTCACCGGACCAAATAAAAGCTCATGTGGAACTTTTATTACGTCCTCTGACCGGACGTAGCTCTACGTTCGGTCAGAGGATTGTTACTCGGTATTTGGTCAGTATTGCTAGGTATTGTTTGATAATAACGAGGAATGCCTCTATGTGAAGATCAATACCGAGAAATACCGAGTAATCCCAAAAAATACCGAGTTTTTCTAGAAAAAACTCGGTATTGTTCGGTATTTTGTCTTCACATAATGTTATTTTTCGTTATTGTTGGTATTGCTCGGTATTTCTCGTTTTGTGCCTGCGATCTTAGTGTCGGCCAAACGTAGCTCTACGTATGTTCACCGGACCAAATAAAAGCTCCTTGGATGTGATAACAATTATCTTTGATAATTTGAAGTTCGATTTGAGATATTATTTTATTTTATTGTTTAAGTTGTTTTCACTTATTTATTTGATTTTTTTTATAAAGTTTTTTTTTTAATAATTAAGTTTATTACTATGTGATAGTTATAAATAAATTAAATTAATGTCATGAATATTTGATAAGTTTTATATTGACTATCAACTATTTAACTCAACTTTTTTTTTATTTTTTTTATTAAGATTTAAGAGCTCATAACATCACTATTAAAAATATATATTATAAATTAGAATTTGTGCTTTAAAGCTAAAATGGGATCTAAAAAAAAAATAAAATGGCGAAATTTTTTTATTTTTATCTTGGCCTTTGAGGGCTATTTATGACATTTTGGCTTCCACTTGGTAGGGGTATTATGGTCTATTTATTACCCAATCAGAGGGAACAGAGCTATGGTATATCACTGAGATTTAGACTTTGGGGACTCCGAAAGACTGATATGGATTTTGTATTTTTTTTTAAAATAAAAATAGTTTTTTTTTTTTTTTAATATTTAATGGCCCATATATTTTTATTATTATTTTCTATTGTACCGACCCTCATCTTGCACAAATCTTGATGAAACTCAAAAGCTTTGGAGAGGTGGAGAAAACATTTGGATACCGTCTGGCTTAGATCCGAGGGTTAGGATTGATTACTATTTTTTTTTCCTTAAGAGTTGCATCAATAAGAATGAGTTGTTAGAAAATTATTATTTGTAATTTTTTTAGGGTAAACTATTATGAGAAATAATGTTTAAAATAAGGTGAAGAATTGTTTCTTGATTTATTTGTAAATTAATATTCGAATTTTTTTTAATATTTTTATTGTGTATTTAATATTGATGAAGTAATATCTTATTTTCACAAAAATATCACAAAAAATAAGAGGTTATAATGAATCACTCAAATACATAAAAAAAAACTAATTTGATTAGGCACGATCTCAATGCATATTTGAATTGAAACTTTCAAAATAAAATTTAGGATCATATGAATTTTAATTTTAATAAATCTATAATTGAATTGAACGTCACCACGGTTTTTGAGGATGTCACATATGATAGTTAGCGCTACGGCCACTATTATGTGTCTTTACATGATATCTTCATTCCTATCACACTTATAGTTATTGTTATGACCATTATTACATGTATCTACATAATAATTCTATGAAAAAGCGATATTTGATTTATAAATGAAAGGAAAATTTTCATTTTCTTTTTATTAACTAGCAACAAGATTTTAATTATTTTTCTTGTCTTGGTTATATAGGGTAGCAAGAGACATTATTTTTATGAAAAAATCTAAAATGGGGCAAAAAATCTTAGGATTTAGTCTAGTTGAAATGCTTTCATTAGTAAAATAAGAGAATCTTTTTAACCATTAACATTATAAGGGATGTCAAAAATTGACACGACACTAAAACTAAACACGAAATTTTCGAGTTAGGGTCAACCATTTTGAAAAACGAGTTAGGTTCAAGTCTTGATTTATGAACAGTTTGAAATTTTAGGTCGAATTCGGGTCAACCTGATAACCCGATAATAATTCTAAATGACACACATGTTGTCTTTTATAGGATCCCAATTTCTCTCTACCTCCCACCTTCTCTTTCTACTTCTAAAACACTAACCCTTACTCTCTCTCACTCTCTACAACCATTTGACAAATTCCTTGCCTTTAAAGACAAAAAAACAAGCCTCTTCGGTTAGTAATCTCCCCCCCCCAATGCCATATGCTGATACTTTTGCAACAAGTATGTTGACCGAGGCTATAAGGGGCTTCATAGTCGTGGCCTATTGGATCGGACTTGGGTTGACCAGTGACTGGAAGCAAAGTCACAGAACTTTGAGCTGTCGAGCTCAATGCTAGTTTTTCAACACATCTTTTTCCCTTGCATGGGTCTGAGCTGGACTCGAAGGTGATCGATGTTACGAGCAGCGACTTGGAGAGAGCATGTTTCTTGCCAGCGATGTGTTCACCCTTGTCGATCTCTCTCACCTCCCTAATGGACATCACCTGGCCAATCGACAACATCTCATGAGGTGAGACATGCTCTGAAATCTTAAAATCCTTCATAGCCGGGGTGGCGAGTCATGTCGGGGTGACCAGGGGGGGGGGGGGGGGGGAGGTTAGACTTGGTAACAATTTGGCTTCATTATTTGATTTATAAATGAAAGCAAAAAAAAAAAAAAAAAAAATCTCATTTTCATTTTATTAACTAGCTACAAGATTTTAATTATTTTTCTTGCTTTGATTATAAATGGTAGCAAGAGACATTTTTTTTTTATGGAAAAATCTAAAAAAGGGGCAAAAAATCATAGGATTTAGTCTCGTTGAAATGATTTAATTAGTAAAATAAGCGAATCCTTTAAACATAAACATTATTGGGGATGTAAAAATTGACATGACACATAAACTTGACTTGAAATCTTCAGGTTATGATCAAACCGTTAGAAAAATAAGTTGGGTTGAGACCTGATTTTTTGTCTGGTTTGAAATTTTTTGTTGGGTTCGGGTCAACCTGATAATCCGATAACAACCCAACATGGCACACGTGTTTGTTTATTATTGGGTCCAAATTTTTCTCTACCTCCTACCTTTCCTTTCTACTTCTAAAACACTAACCTTTACTCTCTCTCACTATCCACGACCATTCGACAAAGTCCCCACCTTCAAAGACAAAAAAAATATGCCTCTTAGGTCAGTAACCCCCCCCCCCCCCTCAATTCCATCCTTTTGCTCTTCGCCCTACTTTCTAAAACATAAATGGCAAAGTCTCATGACATATGCAGATACATCTACGACAAGTCTGGTAACCGAGGCTATAAGGAGCTTCACGATCGTGGCTTACTACATTGGGCTTGGGTTCATCAGTGGTTGGAAGTAGAGCTACAAAACTTCAAGCCGTCGAGCTTGATGCTAGTTTTTTAGCTCGCCTTTGCCCCTCACATGGGCTGAGCTGGACTCGAAGGTGATCGAGGCAAATGAAAGGAAGCTTGTGAAGGTGCTCAATGTTACGAGCAGTGACTTAGAGAGAGCGGGTTCTAAACTTGGTGACAAGTTGACTTCAATGTTGGTTGGCACTACACTGGTATTGATGTTGTTTGTTGGTGCCAACATTGTTTTAAATGATTGGAGCATATCTTTTGTGGCAATATTGTGCATTGGTGTTGGCAACTAGAGCTCTATATTCTTCTTTTAAAAAAATTTTGGGGCCTCAATTTGACCTAAATCTCATTGCATATTTGAATTGAAACTTTTAGAATAAAATTTAGGATCATATGAATTCTAATTTTAATATATCTATAATTGAATTGAACGTCTCCACGATACTTGAGGGTGTCCTCTCCTAACACATTATAGATATGGTTATGATCACTATTATGTGTCTTTACATGATATCTTCACTCCTAACACACTATAGTTATTGTTATGGCCACTATTACATGTCTCTACATGATATTTCTATGAAGAAGCATTATTTGATTTATAAATGAAAACAAAAAAAATCTCATTTTCATTTTATTAATTAGCAACAAGATTTTAATCATTTTTCTTGCTTTGTTTATAAATGGTAGCAAGAAACATTATTTTTTTGGAAAAATCTAAAAAGGGAAAAAAATCATAGGATTTAGTCTCGTTAAAATGATTTCATTAGTAAAATAAGAGAATCCTTTAAACATCAACATTATTGGGGATGTCAAAAATTGACACGACACAAAAACTTGACTTGAAATATTTGGATTAGGGTCAACCCGTTTGAAAAACAAGTTGTATTCAGGCCTTGATTTCTATCCGGTTTGAAATTTTTGGTCAGGTTCGGGTCAACTTGATAACCCAATAACAACCCAAAATGACACGCATGTTTGTTTATTATTGGGTCCAAATTTCTCTCTGCCTCCTACCTTCCATTTCTACTTCTAAAACACTAACATTTACTCTCTCTCTCTCTCACTCTCCACAATCATTTAGCAAAGTCCCCACCTTCAAAGATTAAAAAGCAAGCCTCTTAGGCCAGTAATCTTGCCCACCAGCCCCCCCCCCCCCCCCCCCCCCCCCCCCCCCCCCCCCCTCACTCACACACTCACACACACACACACATTACATCCTTTTTCTCTTCGTCCTATTTTCTCAAGCACAAATGGCAAACTCTCTTGACATATGCAAATACATGATCTGCGACAAGTATGTTAACTGGGGCTATAAGGAGCTTCACGGTCGTGACCTACTACATTGGGCTTGGGTTTATCAGTGGTTGGAAGTAGAGTTACAGAACCAAGCCGTTGAGCTTGATGCTAGTTTTTCAGCTTGCCTTTGGCCCTCACATGGGTCTGAGCAGGACTCAAAGGTGATCGAGGCAAATGAAAGGAAGCTTGTGAAGGTTCTCAATGTTTACGAGCAGTGACTTGGAGAGAGAAGGTTTATAGTAGGCGATGCATTTTCCCTTGCTGATCTCTCCTACCTCCCTAATGGACATCACCCGGTCGATCGAGAACATCTCATCAAGTGAGACCTACTCCAAAATCTTGAAATCCTTCAAGCCCAGGGTGGCGAGTCATGTCAGGTTGACCAGGATCGAGTTTGGGTCCCACTTTTTGACCTATTTTCAAAAATGGGTTTGGTTTAGATCGTGTAAAATAATGGAGGGTCAATTTCGAAACTGACTCAAATCCAAATCAAAAATCTATTTTGACACCCCTAAATATTATCTTCTGGCAATAGTTTGTGTTTTGCTTAGTTGTTCACCTCATAGTTTGCGTAGGTGCAGACCTTTTGTTGCAATAATGTGCATTAGTGTTGGCAACTAGAGCTCTGTATTCTCACTTTTCAATTTTTTGTTGGGGCTTCAATTTGACTTACATCGCCCCATGCTATGTAAAATAAGAGCATATTTATATATTTCTAATGAGGTTATTTTAGTTGTTTCCTTAAGAAATCATAAAATATAATCAGATAACCAATTCTTCCCTTTATCATATTTTATTTTATAGACAACATAGTGTCTTATTGATATAAAAAAATGTTCAATGTTGGACTATTAGTATTCTTCCCACCTAGATGCATGGTTTGAGTACATGACCGGAAAGAAACATGTTTGCATTTATATTCATCAATATGTAGAATTATTAAAAACCCAAAAATATCATATATATATAGTTATGATACAAAATACTAGTTACATCATTATAAATACATCATGACTATAAAATGAACTATAGGAAGAAGAAAACTATGCTTGCTATCGGGATTCTTATATTGCAAGGACCTTACCTTTACTGAAAATATATAAAATCACATAATGAGTATATTGCCCGGCAAGTAACCAATATTTATAATTGAATCAATGCAATGAAAAGAGAAACAAAATGATGTAAATCATATAAGAAAATCTATAAATTAATATATGATATTTGTACGAGTCTCATGTATCAATCTTTCTTTCTTTCTTTATCATACAATCAATTTATTCAGTCATATCATTCTATCATTCTCACCAATCTATCGGTTATACATTAGTGACAATATCATTTTCAGTAGTCAGTGTCAAAAATTAGTGATAAGTAATAATTAGTATTCTATTAGATATTCAGATGAGGGTATCTTTATCTTAATCTTGCTCTTCCTTTATGACTCCTAGTTAGTTTTATTCAATCGATCTCAATCGTAGCATTTGCTTTGTCTTATCAGTAAGTCAATCGTATCAGTATTCAGATACCTGTAATAGATATCAAAAACTTACAGTAATAAATGTAATATATTAATATTGACAATACACTTATCATATATATCAATACTGGTAGTACAATCTGCAATATATCAATAATGGCAGTACTTTTATCATGTATCATATACCACTAGTACTATTTGTAATCTTATCGTTGAGGTATCGGTACAATCATCTCTGTAATCTTATCGTTGATCTGATATCAGTCAGTACATCAGTCTATCATATCAATCAGTATCATTTTAGTACATCTCTTCAATTATTCATCTCATATCACATTTTAATATTATCATGTCAATCACAGTACATCACTTTCAACCCATTTTCAGTACGCATTTTCTCTGCTTTTTTTATCCAAAGATTTTTATACATATATTTAACAAGTGAAAATGCAATAAAATTATATCAAATCGTTCAGATGATCAAATTTATAAAATATAAAGTTATACATTGAAAGTTTATGAAATCAAGAGATAATATATTTTTAACAGATTTAGCTTGTAGAAATTGAAAATATCAAAATAGAAGTGATTAGAAATGGGATTTTCTCTCTCCTCCTTATCTCTTCTTCCTCTTCCTTATCCCCCCTTGTCTTCTATTGTTTCTTCCCGGCCAAGCAAGAGAGTGAGGCGGTGGGAGCAGAATGGCGGGGATATATAGAATAGAAAATATATAAAAATGTTGTTAGTGTCCTAGTGCCTCTGTAACGCATGTCAAATTCAGAGTTACTATAAAATAGAGACACAAGGGCCTCATTGACATTTTATGTCGTTATTGAACTCTCATTAATAGTATCGCAATGCTACCTAGCACAGCTTGGTTGCGCTCTACTTCATACAAAAATTTTAGATATTTATATATTTTTTCATTTTAAAATATTTTTCATATCTATAACCACAATAAAGTTTGATATTGTGAATTTTGCAATTAAACTTATATTAGTTTTTTTTTTCTTTCGGATTCGTATCAAGACATATTTGATATTGTTTAGTTAATCTCAAAAAAAAAAAAAAAAAAAAACTATAAATTTATGGATTTTTTTTTTTCAAATGATCCCAGAATCGATCTTATAAGTTGTTGGTTTGAATACTTGGTGTTTGAGAACTATAAATTTGTGTCAAAATTCATGCTTGATCATATTATTTTTATGAAAAAGAACGTTGCTTTCTACTAAGCTATTGAATTTGTACTATTATATATATAATTATTTATCATGCATTAGAATATTTTAGACCAACAAACAGTGTTTTTATTCAATTATTAAAAAAAAATGAACTACTTTTTCATCATCATTTCATTGAAGATCTACTTTAGAGTTGTAGATCCTCAATCAAGTACACATAGCTAGCAATGACAATCAAACAGTTTTTTTTATAGCTACATCATCTCCTATTCTTTCAGTCCTAATTGCCAAGTTGCAGTTCCTTGGATTTCAAGTTCTTTTCAAAGATTAAAAAAAAAAGTGCTTTTCAAAGATGATTAATAGGATAATTAACGAAGAAAGTCTTTCATGCAGGAAAACACATTCTTAGGTTTCCTTTGGACAGCTTTCTTATTGCTTTGCTTTTGAGAACGTAATCATAATTTCTATTTGGTCATTGCTTATTCGCTACTTTAAAAAAAAAATGTTCGTGCTACTAAGATGCTTATTGCAACAATAAAAAAAAGAGGTCCCAAGCCAAACCTTGACCATGGTTATGTGATCAAAACCCTTTGCACATAACAAACATCATGTCCTATTTTCGAGAAAATATTCCGTGCTGAGTTTGGACAGAAAGATCTATTCGGATTATGAGTGCACACATTGTATATAAACAGTGTGTACACAATTTTTAATCAAATTGTGTACAATTTGTGTACACAGTGTGTACACTCACAGTCCGAACAGATCTTTTCCGTCCAAACTCTGCACATAAAAATTTCTCCCTATTTTCAGCCCAAAGTCAGACACAGATACAACAATAATACTTTTTATACTTAATTTGAAAAAAATAAAAAAGAGTGTGATGCCGATGCTCCGTCGAAGCTATTCCGGCGATCACCGGAGAGAACCTGCAAAGGATAAAAATAGAGGAAAACAGAATTGCACAAAGCAATGGAACAGTAGCAACGTTTCTATAATATTCTTCAATGCCTTCTTTCCGATCACATACCACTATTTATATACTCTTGGCTTTACCACTAATAGCCCTACACATGGAAAGTACTGACAAACCAAAATAACTAACTAAAGCAAAATGTAGTGGAGCACATGTCCACTAACCAACTAGGTATCAGCTAATAAAACTAATATTACTTAAGCAAAGGATAATTAATTAAAATCTACTCATCTGTGTTGCTTGAGAATACGCGAATGCTCTGCATCATTCGCCCCCACTGTCAATAGAATCTGTGTCAATAGATTCGAAGCTGGCATCACCATCATCAGGGGGATTATAAGTGTAGATATCTGCAACATTGAATGTGCGAGAGGTATTAAATTCCTCCGGTAAATCCACAACATAAGCGTTGTTGTTAATTTTCTTGCTGATAGGTAAAGGACCCCATTTCTTCTTTGTAAGCTTCGAATGATTTCCCGGAGGGAGACGTTCACGGCGTAGACGCACAAAAACCAAATCTCCCGGTTGAAACACTTTCTCCCTTCGGTGCACATCAGCTGCCGCCTTATAACTTTGGCTAGACTCTTGCAGGTTCCGCCTTACATCTGACAGTAGTTGTGTGAACTGATCGGCTAATGCATTCGCCGCCTTATTTTGTATCTTTGGTAGAACTGCAATATCCAGAATAGTGTTCGGCATCTTAGTATAAACAACATTAAAGGGGCACTTACCGGTAGATCAGTTAATCATCGAGTTGAATGCAAACTCGGCGTGTGCTAAAACTTCATCCCAAAGTGTTGGGTGCTCCTGCACTAAGCAACGAAGTAAGTTTCCAAGGGTGCGGTTAACGACTTCGGTCTGACCATCAGTCTGCGGGTGATAAGAAGAACTCAGCTGTATTTTGGTATTCAATTTCTTCCATAACTCCCGCCAAAAGTGGCTTATAAATTTCACGTCCCTGTCCGACATGAGACTCCTCGGAATACCATGAAGGCGCACCACTTCTTTAAAGAAAAGCTTGGCGACATTAAGGGCATCAAATGTTTTTTTGCAGGCAATAAAATGCGCCATTTTAAAAAAACGGTCTACTACCACCATGATAGAATCATTACCGCGTTTGGTTCGTGGAAGGCCCAAGATGAAATCCAGACTTAGATCTTCCAAGATAGATTCCGGAATCGGTAACGGTAAGTATAATCCCGTGTTTTGTCCACCACCCTTGTAACTTTGGCAAACCGCACACCTTTGAATGAATTTAGTTACATCCCTCCTCAAATGTGGCCAAAAAAATCGATCTTGTAGCTGGGCAATGGTGTTATCCCTCCCAATGTGAGCGGACATTCCACCAGCATGGGCTTCTTGAATCAACCGCTGTCTCCAGGACGATTGCGGTACACATAACAGATTATTCTTGAAAAGAAAACCTTGTTGAATGGAGTATTCAGGCACCGGCTCTTGATTGACACACTTGCTCCACCAGTTTCGAAAGAATTCGTCTTTAGGATATAGTTCCTGCAGTCCCGTTAACCCATTGAACTCAGTCTCCAGTTTTGTCAGCAATGCCACCCTTCGGCTCAGTGCATCGGCCACACGGTTTTGAATACCGCTTTTGTGTTTCAATACAAAGGTGAATTTCTGCAAAAAGATAATCCACCGGGCATGCATCCTATTGATGTTCTTTTGAGAATTAATGTACTGTAAAGCTTTATGATCACTGCTCAAAACAAAATCTTGGTGCAATAGATAATGCTCCCATTGTTTTAATGCGCGGATTACAGCATACAACTCATGCTCATATACTGTCCAGCGTTGTCGCGAAGGACTCAATTTTTCACTGAAAAATTCCACTGGCTTATTGTCCTGAGATAAGACTGCACCAATTCCCACCGTCGATGCATCTGTGTCGACCATGAAGGGTTTGTCAAAATCTGGCAATGCCAATACCGGAGCAGTAGATAACGCCGCTTTAATGGCTTCGAAACTCTTTTGTTGTTCTTCCGTCCACGAGAACTGGGACTGCTTCAATACATCAGTGATTGGAGCCATTATGATACTGAATTTGTGGATAAATCGGCGGTAGAAGTTCGCCAATCCGTGGAAGCTGTGGATGTCAAAAAGTGATCGCGGCGTCGGCCATTCCACGATGGCCGTAACTTTGCGGGGATCCACCATTACTCCAGAAGCGGAAATGAGAAAACCAAGGAAAGCCACCTGTGTCAAGGCAAATTCACATTTGGTAATATTGAGATAAAGCTTGTTCTGTTTTAGAATTTCAAAAATTGCGGTTAAATGTTGGATATGCTCTTCCATGGAACAACTAAAACTAGTATGTCGTCGAAATACACGACACAACAACGGTTTAGAACCGGCCGCAGCACATCGTTCATTAGTCGCATGAAAGTGGCAGGGGCATTGCACAACCCAAAGGGCATTACTTTCCACTCATATAAGCCTTGACGTGTTTTGAAAGCGGTCTTCCATTCGTCCCCTGGACGAACTCTAATTTGGTGATACCCACTCCGCAAATCAAGTTTGGAAAATACTTGAGCTCCCGACAGCTTGTCGATCATATCCTCCATTCTCGGCATAGGAAACCTGAATTTAACGGTAATCTTGTTGATGGATCGGCTATCCATACACATCCTCCAGCTACCGTCCTTCTTGGGCACCAACAGAGCTGGGACGGCACACGGACTAAGACTTGTTTGAATAAGCTGTTTGTCCAACATTTCATCCACAATTTGCTGTAAAATTTTATGCTCATTCGGACTCATTTTGTAATGAGGCAAATTTGGCAAGTTGGCTCCAGGGACAAGATCTATCTGGTGCTGAATGGACCTTATTGGCGGTAATCCACTGGGCAACTCCGGTGGTGCAATCTCAGCAAATTGTTCTAACAGCACTTTAACACCATCAGGAATGGGCCTGTCTTCCAGCGGGTGGTTTTGTTCCTTGATGAGTAATGCCAACAGGTGTGAAGATTCTTTCCAAACATTTAATAAAGCTTTTCCACTGACAGCCACTAGTGACGCCTTAGCATGGCCATTAGAATTTTCCTGTTCCGGATTCCGGGGCAACAACCTTAACCGTTTGCCCTTCCAATCAAAAGAATATGTATTAGCCCGCCCATCAAAAATGGCCCCAACATCATACTGCCAAGGTCTACCAAGAATCAAATGAAATACATCCATGTCTACTACATCGCAAAGAACTTCGCTCGCATAATGCTTGCCGATGGAGAAAACGACCTTGCACATGTCCGTCACCGCCATTTCAATTCCCCTTTTAACCCAACTGATTTTATATGGGTTAGGACTTTTGGTCGTTTTTAACTGTAACGATTGCACCACTGCTCTGGAAATGACATTTTCCGTGCAACCCGTATCTATCAATACTTCGCAAACTTTACCTGAAATGGTACATTTTGTTTTGAAAAGGGCATTTCGTTGCGTTTTGGCGGGACGGCGAGGGGCTAGAAGCAGTCGTTGCAGCACACACAGAACAGGTTCACCCTCGTCCCCAACCACATCTTCAGGCCGTTCTTCAACTGTTTCGTAATCATCTTCTTCTTCCTCATCATTTTCCCCTTCTATTAATTGCAAATGCGCCCGAGTAGGGCACTCATTAGATTTGTGACCTGGTTGAAAACACCGGAAACATTTTAACGTGCCAGGCTTAGCATACGGGTTGTCTTTCGCTGGAGCTTTAACCTTCCAGTTGCCTCTTGGCTCTATTGTTTTCGGAACAGGAGTTGGAGGTGGCCCAGCGGTAGAAGGCACAACAACTGGCTTGTTGTAATTGGTGGATAACTGTTGAGCAGGATTCTTACTTACTTCTGCGACTGATTTCCCACTCCTCCTGTTCTGCCGATTGAAGTGATGTCTCTTGGATTGTAATTCCACTTTGAGAGCATAGTTTACAGCTTGGGACAATGACCAAACTGAATTTAACTCTAGTTTATCCTGAATAAAATCCTTCAAGCCACTAACATACCTTGCAACCAGTTGATTTTCAGATTCATTGAGATTATTCCGGGCACTTAACCGATAAAATTCTTCGGTATATTCATTCACCGATTTGCCTCCTTGTGAACAATGTTGATACTGCACGTACAACATCTGCTCATAATCGGTTGGTAGAAAATGTCCTCGTAGCAATTGCTTCATGCGAAACCAGCTCCGGACGACGCCCTTGCCATCTCGCTGACGGGACTGCAACACCTGTTGCCACCACGCACTAGCGCCCCCTTTTAATCTACAGGCAACGTACTTCACCTGCCGATCCGGACTAATATCCATGTATTCAAAGAAAGATTCAACGGACCTTTCCCAGTCAAGATAATCCTCTATATGCAGTCTACCATCGAAGAACGGAATATCCAATTTAATTCGGAAATCCCCCTGTGCCCGATCTCTTCTACCATGCCTTCTATGATTCGGAATCATCTCGCCTTCTGAATCTGACGGTTCCAATGACCGAACATGGTCATTTTCTTCATCTGAATCAGTCACTACAGGTGCCCGGTCATTCCGTTGATGTTCTTCTTCTGCCATGAACCCACGTCTCGTTTCCTGCCCCAAGATCGGTGCAGCTGTTCGAGCGGCTCAGTTCCTATCAAGACGAGCATTGATCAATCTCAACTCCCGACGCATTTCACCGAAGAAATGGTGCATATCTGCCGCCATCTCCTCCGTCCGCCTTACCAGTTTGGTATGTCCGGCCCAAAGTTCTTCCAGGCTGTGTTCACCATCGGTAGCCACCCGATTACTCCCTTCTGCCATCCTTGCTCTGATACCAATATGATGCCGATGCTCCGTCGAAGCTATTCCGGCGATCACCGGAGAGAACCTGCAAAGGATAAAAACAGAGGAAAACAGAATTGCACAAAGCAATGGAACAGTAGCAACGTTTCTATAATATTCTTCAATGCCTTCTTTCCGATCACATACCACTATTTCTATACTCTTGGCTTTACCACTAATAGCCCTACACATGGAAAGTACTGACAAACCAAAATAACTAACTAAAGCAAAATGTAGTGGAGCACATGTCCACTAACCAACTAGGTATCAGCTAATAAAACTAATATTACTTAAGCAAAGGATAATTAATTAAAAGCTACTCATCTGTGTTGCTTGAGAATACGCGAATGCTCTGCATCAGAGTGGGGGTCTATAGAGAGAGAATTAAAAAGAAAAATGAATGAAAAGAGAATCCAATAATTTTTTTTTTTTTTTGGGAAAAATTGGGTCATAAGCCCATATCATGATGAAAAGAAAAATTACAGTAAGCAAAGGTCAAGAGATCAAAAGCAGACATCCAAAAAAAAATGCTGCAGGTAGAAAAGTAAAAAACAGGTTGAAGGTTTATTTGAAGGCTGGATGTTGGTTAGGTGGCTGTTGGGCTTGCTGGAGATTCATTATTGATTTTTTTGAGAGAATTTATTCCCCTAAGCATCATTTTATTGCTGGACGGTGGTTTTGTTGGAGGAGGTACTTACATAGCTGCTATCAATTGAATCATGCGAATAGGATCTCTGCTGGTTGGTTTTGCTGCAGTTCAAACCGTGCGTTTGTGGTTGGTTTCCCCCTCTTTTTGGTTGGCAGATGGTTTCACGGCTATTACTTGTGCTGCTTTTGGATGTATGAATATTTTGGGATTGGTTTTTGTGATCGGACGATGATGACTGGAGTTGCCCTTGTGCCTCTCCCTCTGGACGGCCTTTGGAGTTCTTTTCATGACCTGTGGCATTTTGTTTGGCTTGGCAGCTTTGCGTGCACCCCGCTCCACTATGGTGCTGTTCTTCATTGGCAACCGGGGAGAATTTTGCGTCGTTTTCTCTTGGCACTGGACTTATGAGCTTTCTGGCTTTGATGATAGTTTGTCTCTGGGCAGTCTCCAGGCTAACTGAGTCCTGGTTTTTGTTTTTAAATTTCTTTTGCTTGCGTTTTCCTTTTTGTGGTTCTTTCATTGGGGTTATTGGGTATAGTTTTGGCTAGTTTTTTCTAGCCTCATTTTCTGTATTTGTAATTCTGTAATTTTGATATATTCAATATACGGGCCTCGCCCCAAATTTTCCCCAAAAAAAAAAAAAGAAAAAAAAGCCGAGTTTTTCGGGATGCATAGAGCAATAAACCCAGGCAACAAAATCATCTATAAAGATGTTAAGGCATGGATCCAATAATGCTAAGCATGTGAAGAGAAGCCAAACAAAAAACTGCAGAGCTTGAAAGTTGGAAGTCCCACTGATATGATGGGAACTGTGCGATGGATTAGTCCCAACTCTGAAGAGAAAAGTAAACCATTCAGAAAGAATATAATTATGCAAAGCTTTTCTCCATCTCCATAAAACCTCCATTATCCGCCATTTCTGCTGAGCATGTGAGCTTAAGACTTGTCTCTTTCACTACTTTTTGTGCTTTGGTTAACTGTTACCTCCACTGCAGAATGAGATTATTTGATTTCAGGGAATTGAAAGAGAGGAAATGAAAATGGAATTATCGATGAAAATAATACATATTTATTAAGAAGAATGATCTTAAATTTATGCTTTGAAATTTTCAATTTAGGAAAACTAGTTACAAAAAGATGAAATGCCATAAAAAAGGTAACACAAAATATTTATGGGGTTCGTCTTATGTTAAGCCTCAGAGTGTCAATAAAGGACCCGACCTGAAAAACTCAGATTCGTCTTAACTCGTTTGATAAATAGGTGGGGTTCAGGTTGGGATTGAGTTTCCGAATCGTTTATTAAATAAGTTAGGTTTGTGCTGATCAGCGAACTCAATTTTGATCAAAAAATGACTCGTTTAATTTTTTTTTACTTATGTATATAAGTACTAAAAAGTTGCTTTAAGAAGAAGAAAGAAAGTCATCCCAAACGAAGCCTAAGGCTTCCTTTGGGATGACTTTCTTACTGTTTCTTAAAATAATTTTTTAAATTTGTTTACTAGAAAGTTGTTAAGAACCAGTAAGAAAGTGATCGTTTGGGATAGCTTTTTTATTTTTCAAATCATAATTACAATTTTTATTTTATTATAAATTTTTTTTCATTTTCTTGCTACAAATTTGTGTGCTAGGAAGCTATTTTCTACACCAACCTTAAAATAAAAAAAAATAAAAATAAAAATCTTTTTTCACCATTTCTATCCACCTTTATGAAAAGTTGTTGTCCTCATAAATAAATCCTAAATTTGTAGTGGTCCACTTTCTGGTTTCTCTAATCCCTGCAAGCAGCTTTAATGCCAACAGTGCTACAATTTTCAATAAGTTAATGGATTGGAAAGATAACTGATAGTGCTTGCAATGAGGTTGCTGTAGAATTAGTAAAGATGATGAAGGCTTTATGCCGTTTCGAGTATTATTATAATGCTTTCAGGAATGATTAGCGGCATAAGCTTGTTGATGATGATGAGCATATTGGGCTTCATATATGCTAAAGGAGCAATCATCGATGCATCGTTGACAGCCTTGGGTAGGGGTGTAAACGAGTCGAGTCGAATAGTGGTTTTATCGAGCTCCGCTCGTCAGTCAGTAAGTTGGCTCGACCTCAAGCTCGAACTCGAACTCGTCGCACTGTAAAAGAGTTCGAGCCGGCTCGCGAGCTCACGAGCCGAGTCTCATCAGGCTTGATTCGAGCTCATTTACTAAAGGAGCTAGAGTTTTTGCTTGAGCTCGATAAGCTCGACTTACAAGCCCATAAACTAATTGAGCTCGCAAGCCAGCTCGGCTCACTTACACCCCTAGCTTATTCTACGTGCACACTGAAGCTCTCTCTATATGAACTCTCCTTTCATAATATTTGATCATACCATGCAAGTATTTATTATTGTGCGGTTCATTCAACTAGATATGAACTTTCTCAAAATCATATGAACTCTAATAAAATTTATTTAGTGAGCCCTTTCTAGCATATTATTTCATTTTAGGAAATAAATATTTGTTACGAAATGACTATAAATTTCATCCATAGTTTTTTTATTATTATTATTCAAAACTGTTAAAAAATTAATCCGTCAACTTCTTTGAATTTATGACGTTAATAGCTTAGAAATTATATCTTATTCACTAATAGGAGATCCTCATCCGTGGTTGTCACTATTGGGCCACTTTTGGACCACTACTAGTTGGCTGGCCACGTTTAGACCACTACTAGTGGGCTTGGGTTGGCAGGCCATAATGAGCTGGTCAAATCGACCCAAGGCAAAAAAATCTTGTTGCCTTCTCAAAAGAGAGGGCATCATCTTTATTGTTCATATGAATTTAAATATTTTGGCGGTGAACTTTGATTTTATAATGGACTGGGCTTTTAGGCCCATTTGAATATATGACATATATAATTTATAAAAGAAATTATAGAAGAATATGAGGGCTAGGGCTATAAATGAATCGAGTTAAGAGGAGTGCTATCATCATCAAATTCGTTCATTTATTTTATTATCAATTTTGAGCTAAGCTCAAACATGTTTTTAATTTAATTTTAAAATCTTATTCAAATTTATTTATTATTTTTTATATTGAGTTTGAATCTTAATTGAGCTTTAGTTGACTCTAAATAATTATATATTTGATGTTAATGATTTAAATTAATGCATTATCAAAAATCAACTTGATTAGGCATGAATTAGATGTATATTTGAATTAAAAAATTTTTAAATGAATTTCTAATTTATATGAACTTTGATTTAAACAAACTTACAATCCAACTAAATGTTTTAATGAGATGAAATCATCGACACAGAGTGATCCGATTCGTGTCCGAGCAAATTTATATCAAGCATTTGAAATACAATTAAAGATTTATGATATTTGTCAAAAGAGCGATCAATCTCTAAATTGCTCATGTTATAAGTAAATCATGCATCTTGATAAGACGAATCTAACCAGCTCAAGAATATTTAATTCTAACATCATTAAGATACTTAAATATCAAAAGAATTTTATAGATTAATGGAATAAATATATGTCATTTGAAGGGCTCTAAAAATATTGGCTATATTTATGGAACATGTTACTCTAAAATATTATGAATATATCTCACTCTCTATATATTGGCGGCTTTTAGCTTGTGCTTAAAGAGAGCTAAGGGGTTGAAAGGATTCTTACCATCAGACTGCCATAGTCAAATCACTAGTGACGAACCACCACCAACGAACTATCCCTGTCTGACCATATTTATCGGGACCATCTTCATCATACCACTATTTTAGACCACCACCGTTAGATCATTGACTTCGACACTCTGATTTTGACTTTTATCCTCTGATCATTGACTTCAATCCTCAAATCATCGTCCCTCAATTGTCGTCCTCTATCCACTATTGTCTAAGTACCATCCTCCGACCACTGCCGCAATTATAGTTCTCAGACTATCATCGTCCAATTATGATGTCCCAATTATTATCACCCGACTATAGCCTTTCAACCACTATTGTCTAACTATGATTGTTCAACCACCATCATGACTACAATTCTCTGATCATTGTTACTCAACTAAGGTTTTCTGACCATTGTTATTCAATTACAGTCATCCAACCACCGTTGCTCGACCTTGATCTTCCTATTGTCATTGTTGAACTATGATCTCCCAATAATAGTCACCCAACTACGACCCCCTGACCACTGTAATCTAACTTCAACTCCTGACTACTATAACCATACTACATAAATGCTCACTAATTTCTTCATCTATTGTCACCAACAATATCAACATACTCCATCGTCCGTAAGGCCAACTCATATGATCAACACTAACATGGACTCTTAACGTCAATACCAAGATTTATGAACTTTCCCGTCTCTGGTATTATCTTTTGAAAACCATGCATGGAGTAAATTAATTCGACACAAGACTCTTTCTACTTGTAAATCAAAATCCATTCTAGTCAATTTATGTCAGTATATTATATCAACGTATTTTCTAATTGTAGGAAATAACATCATTTAAAATCATTGATACGCACTAGTGAAATTATTTTAATTGTGCCAAGCCTTGTGATTTTTCTCTTTTCAGATTTTTTTATATAAAACTCCAATGTATGATGTATCTTAAAGCTCCTCTTTTATTTGTGAGGGTATTAGATCTTCTTACAATGTTAAGATATTAAACTCTCTTTCTTCATCGTTGTGAATATTCTAAAACGCAATATAAACATATATTGTTATTATGAGACATAAATCAGCTCATATTTTTTAATAAAATTTGCATTATTCAGTCTATATTAATTAAGTTGTTAGTAATAAAAAAATATTTTAATTCATATAATTTGTAATTCATCTGATATTTTCATCAACCTCCAATAATATACACATTTCTTAGTTGTTATAAGTGGACCCATTTAATGTAAAGTTTATGAAGGAAGCTTATCATAAGTTAGCCATTAAACCATATGGCGCAGTCTTAGACTTTGTTTGGGGCAGCTTTATTACTAAAAAATTGTTTTAAGAAACAATAATAAAGTCGTCACGAATGAAATCTTAAGCTTTAAGCAATGTTTAATTTGTCTTTGATGTGATTTTCTGATAAATATCATGACATAAATAACTTTTTATGTAATAGTAATATCAAGCATTTTTATGATGAAATATGTGAAAATTCTTAAGTTGAATGAAACTAAACTCTTAAATATGGATGCATATTTTGATTGTAATGAATAGAATTTCATTAAAAACTCTACAGTTAAGTGTGCTCGTATAGGGACGCTCAAGATGGATGACTTTCTGGGAAGTTACACTAAGGTTTCGTTTGCGACACCTTTCTTATTTCTTTATAAAACAGTTTCATAATACATTTTTTTTTTTTTTTTTTTTTTTAATTTAAAATTTTTGTACTAGGAAACTACTTCTTAAAGTAGTAAGAAAACTGTCTCAAATGAAACCTAATAGAATAAAATCTTAGGCTTGTTCGGGGGCAGTTTTCTTCATGTTTATTAAATCAGCTTCCGAGTACAAAAGTTTTTTGAATTATAAATTTTTGTACAAGAGAACAATTTTTAAAAACTATAGAAAAGCTATCACAAATGAAGTCTTAAAAGCTATTAGTAAAAACATATTATATATCGATAGTTAAGAATTTGACTTGTTATAATATGAAAATGGGATAAAAAATTATTATTATTTACTTAATATAGTGGTTGTAGAAGAAAACTTAAGTTCAAAGATATCATGGTACAAGTAGACAGATAGGAAAGCAATTGTGCTTGAAAAAGAAATTCACAAGAGAGCTTGTAAGCCAAAAAAGTTTGGTGGGTTGGGCAATATGGATCTTCAAGCTTTTCAATTTGCTAATCACTGCTCCTTGTTATTCAGATTTTATAACTCCAATTCGCTTCTCTTCTCCTATCTGAACACTAAATACGGTACCCCGTGGACACCTTCAACTGCGAAAAAATCTATTCTCTGGAGGGAAATTGTGAAGGTGGCTAGTATTGCTTGCTCTAGTATCCATTTTGAGATCAACGCTGATAGCAAAATTGCTTTGCTGTGGGATCCTTGGTTGCAGGGCAGGTCTCTTCAAACTGTTTTACCCAATTGCAATCTTCAAGCTTATATACCGACTAATGCCAGGATTTCTGAATTTTGGTTAGAGGGAGATTGGTGTTTTCCGAGCTCTGTTCATGACGTTTTATACCCATTTTTTGGCCAAATTACTTTGACTAATGATTCTACTTGCAAGATGGGTTGGATTGATAAGAAGAAGCCTACTTTCTCTTCTTTTAAAAATTTTTATTTCCGGGATGAATCTATTACTGAATGGCATTGGTTAGTGTGGCATAAACTTCATGCATTGAAATATTCCTCTTATACTTGGATTGCTCTTAATGGCGGGCTTAAAACGGCTGATGAACTCATTAAAAGGAATATTTCTGTGCAGCCTACTTGTCTACTATGCTCTAGGCATAATGAGTCTAATGCTCACATGTTTTTTGAATGCGATTATGGTTTTGAGGTTTTGAAAAATCTGGTTCCTGCTGTTGGCGAGTTCCTACTTAGGCCCAGGCTGTTACAAGTGCTTCATTTTTTGGGTGAGAGAAGCTATATGTTTAAAAACCAAAGGGAATTTGTTTTACTTTCGGTTTGCTGTGCCATGTATTTCTTATGGAGGGAAAGAAATGAGAGGAGATTCAACTTCAAATTTAGAAGCATATCTACTTTATGCTATATCATTAAACGAGCTGTTGAGGAGAAGGCTTCGACCTGGAAACATAAAGATAATTTGCGAATTGCTTGGCCGGCTTAAGCATGAACTCTCATTTATTCTCTGTGGTCATTTGCTGGGGTGTTGGATTACCCGGGATGTTGGATTCTCTGCTTCTGCAATTCCCCTTTCTATTGCTTTGGATGGACATCTTTTCTTGTAGATGTCTTTTGGATGGATTCTCTGTTAACTTCTCTAAGCAGCGGCTGGATGGGTTGCATTTTCTATGGAGGACGATGATGTAGCTGCTAATCATCTCCTTGGAGGGCCTCTTGGGCAACCAGGAGATCCTCGACCGTTGGATGGAACCGAAATATCTACGATTAGCAGTCTGAGTCCATTTTTGGGAGCTCAAAAAACATTCTCTCCATTTTTGTCTTCATGCTGTTGATGTCCATTTATCTTTTTTTCTGTTATTTTCTTTCTAGCACTTTTGGGAGGTATAGGTTTTTGGTTTATTCTCCTATTGTTTGAGGATAAATCTTTTTATTATACCTTACTTGTAACTTCTTTTACATAGTAAAATATGGGCTCAAGCCCTCAATTTCCCCAAAAAAAAAAAAAAAAAAGAAATTCACCTAAGTTCAGTGGTCCAAAGAGATCATATTATTATTAATTTGATTAATAAAGATTTTAAAATTATTATTATTTTTATCAACTTTATATTTACATATTTAGCTTTTTTTTATATAAAATAAAGGAATATTCGGTGGTCCAGAATTAAAAATAATTAATGACTTTTGCAATATTACCAATTTTATATAGATAGTGGAGCACGAGAGTTGTGCCTTTTGATGGAGAGTTGGATTCCCAATTGCCGAGGAGTTATTCAATGGAGAAAATTGTTCTTTACAAACATTTGATTGTTCGGAGATCAATCAGAACTCTCCATGTCATTCAGTACGAGTATTGATATTGAGCAAAAAAGTAATATGGCGTGTTCTAGTTGGTCTCCGGACGCCGTTTGGGGTCCGCACAAAATAAATTTTCTATCCAACGACTCTTAACAAAATGTTGTGATACAATTACAAATATGATTCATGATTTATTTGCTAAGGCTTTAACGGCCTCCATCGACACAAAGGCCCCACAAAGGTGGGGATAGTATCTCTCATAAATGTTGTTAGGGGTGTCAATTCGAATCAGGGTGACAGGGTGTTGAGTCCGACTAATAAGTCAAATTTGAGATTAACTCAGAATAGATCTTAGTTGATTTTATTGATTTGAATACAACTTAGTTATTACGAGTCAAAATATTGACTACAATCCAACTCAATCTGAACCTGGTTGATCCGAATTGGACTGATTTAATTCATTTATTATATGGATCATATAATATTTTTTTTATCTATAAGGACCAATTAAGTAAAATATATTTGTTTGACATAACAATAATATGATTTTAACTTCTTAAAATTGGAACTTGATTAGCAATAGGATTAATTTCAAATTTAGCACGAGTTATTCATGTCAAATCAAACCTAATAAAAAGAACAGTCAGGTCCACAGGCTGGCCTGAATAGTAAACCGATCAACTTGAACCCAAAATTTTGTTTACGTCAAATTATTGTGTTAGATTATTTATTAATAGTCCTAAAAATGATATGAAAGTTCAACAGAAAGAACCTTCTATGAAGTGAAGATCAAATCGAAATAAAAATTATAATTGAGGAAATATAAACCAAGTTGACTAAAAATCTATATGTTTTTTCCAATTTTGAGTCAATTGGCTTGAAATAAGGTGATTATCACCCTTACCCTAATTATTGCAAGTGAAAAATACTAAGCTTTAATTGAAATGTAAACATTTTTATCATTAAGTTAATGCTTGATTTGAAAAAATTGAAGACAATGTAAAAGATATTACATTTCATATTGTTATATTTGAAGTTTTATTTTACTATAATTAATAGATAATTAAAAGTGTGTAGCAAACACAATTTTTTTTTTTTTAAATTACCAACTCTCTATTTAATTGTCATTACCATTTCTATTTTAATTTTATTTGCATTTCCTCTCTTTCAATTTCTTCATACCAACAAGAGCATACATGGTTTGAAGAAGTCTCTAGAAGCTATCCTTCACTTTATGGACTCTCTCTCTCAAGTTCATTTGAAATCATCAACAAATCTGACCCTTTACATTTCTCTTTCCTGTTTTGTGTATTTTTAAGTACAAAATTATCCAAAAATGTTATTGCAACAATACATACAAGAGCTTTGAAAGCCAGTTGTTAAAGATTTGCATGTTGGCTGAAATCAAATATAATCTTCCTATTTTGTTATATTATAAATAGTTAGTTTAGTATTGATACTTCACCAAAAATCATCTTGATCTATCACGAATTTCGAGATATATTTGAATTAGAAACATTCATATTTCAATTTACAACCATCTAAACTTTGATATTAGCAAACTGACAGTCAAACTGAACGTCTTGACAAGAAGAACTCGATGACACCAAAATCGGTCCAATCCGAATCCGAATGAGTTCGAATCAAGCAGTTCAAGCACACTAAGAAGCTTAATGCATTAATTTAGTAAACAAATTATTTCCAAATATGACAAATTTATAGTAGAATCGAGCGGCTTGAAGAGATGAATCCAATGAACCCAATATCACTTAATTCTGATATCATGAAGGCACTTAAATGTTTGATGAAAACTCTATGTTTAAAGGAATCAATATGGACCTTCTGATGGAACACTCCTAATTTGTCATAGTTTTTCTTCATATTTACGGAGCATGCCACTCCCAACAATTTATAAATAGGCTCTCATTCTTTACATTGGAGGGAAGAAAAAAAGAGAGAGCAAGAGAGATTTGTCTAGTATATTCTAGCCATCATCGCCGCCAACGACCACCAGTTGCTACCACTGACAACCACCATCATCACCAACGATCGGCATCAGAGATCACTAACATCTCCAAAATACTAAAAAGATTTGACCATGTTGTTGGGTATATTTATCTATCAGTGGACACAAACATTCTAAAATCCCTCTTGAAAAGATTAGGCTCTGTTATTGGGTATAAATATTTGATCTTTATACTCTTCCTTTTCTTCAATAGTGAAGAAAGGAGGATTTTTGTATCACTCATTACATAGTGAATTTAGCAATCGAGCTAGACCATATGATTTTTCCCTTTCGAGTTTTCCACGTAAAAAACTCTCTAATTGTATCATTTTTATTTATTCATGATGAATCCTTGTGCACTACTAAGACGTTAAATATAAATTCTATCAACTCACGTTAAATATAAATTCTATTATTATTAAAATTTCAGGATTCAAGATTATAGATATCTCTTGAAAAATGTTGATGAAAATTTTAAAATAATCAATTTGTAACCCCAACAAGAAAATTTTTTGACTACGCCACTATTAATATTCAAATTTACTTGTCAAGTCACCTAAACATTCTTCATACTCCAAACCCTTCGTGCAATAGCGAATACCGAAACTAATTAAGGCTTCGTTTGGGACAGCTTTCTTACTACTTTTTACAACATTTTTTCAGTACACAAATTTGTCAGAAGTAATGATAAAATTGTGATCAAGAGTTATTCCTAACGAAACCTAAGTAAATACTATAATTATGATTATTAAATGAAAGAATTGAACTATTCAAGAAGATAGATTCTTATTCCAATTACTTTTTAGTAGATGATGATGATGAAAACTATGTGGGCTGATAAATTAACAAAGATGATAATGTTTTATTATTTAGGATCTGTTTGGAATGGCTGCAAGTTTTTATAAATATAACTAGGAAGCTGTTATTTTTTTAAAACAAAAAGCAATTTCATAGCACAAAGTTTTCTTAAAAATAGAGAAAAAATAGCAGCTAAAAATTATGATTGCAACCTGAAAAATGTAGCAGCAAGAAAATCATCCCAAAAGAAGTCTTAATTTCAATATTTTATTTCAAAAAAGAAATACATGATTATATGGTATATAAATCATGAATAAAAATAATAAAATGTTAAATGAATAGTCCACAGAAATGAAAATGCTGACCTAAAAGAAATATGAGACATTTAAACAAAGTGTTGGAAAAGCAATATATTACAAAATATAAATATAATTATATGGATAAAGTAATTTGAAGATAATATAATTCGAAGCTGTTGTGAAACTACGGATATATATTTAAAATTGATGTATATATAATTTTAATAAACTATGGGGAAATATATTACAAAATATAAATATTCTTTGATGTGTAATATATATATATATATATATGGTCTTGATCAGGCACGAATATTAATGCAAATCTAAATTTTAAATTTTCAAAATTAAATTTGGAACCATTCAAATTCCTAATTTTGTAAACTTATAATCAAATTGAACATCTTAAGGAGACGAACCCAATGACACCCAATTCGATCAAATCCTAGCTCAAATGGGCCCAAATCAAATTACCAAAGCGCATTTGAAAAGCTTCAAACCATTAATTGAATAACTGAATGATATCCAAATATGACATGCTTATAACTAAATCGAGTGGTTCGATGAGACAACTCCAATGAGCCCGGGTTTGCTGAATTTCGACATCATTAAGGCTTAAAAATGTTTAATGAATGCTTCATAATCGAGGGAATTTATATCAGCCGTCCGATAAAACCCTCAATATTTATCTTGGATCTTTTTCATATTTATTAAGAGTGTCAGTCAAAAAAATTATAAATAAGCCCTCATACTTCACATGAGATGGAGGAGAGGAGAAAACTAGAGGGCTCACCTGCATTCTCTAGCTAACATGGCCACTGTCGGATTTCTTGCCAACCACTAATTGTCGTCTGCTGACCACTTTCTCTCCGATCATTATTGCTCGACTATAGTCTTTCCAACCTCCATTGCATGTCACCTATAGTCCCTTTGACCATCGTCGTTTTACTTCGAACCTTTCAACAACCGTCGCCCGACTATGGTTCTTCTAACCACTGTTGTCCAACTACGGTCCTCCGACCACTTTCACCTGATTACGATCCTTTCAACCTCCGTCACTTTCCAACTATAGTACTTAAGACCATTTTTGTCTGCTGACTAAGGTCCATCCGACCACCGTTACCGAACTACGGTCGTTCTAACCTCTATCATCCAAATACAATCCTACCAATCAAATAAACATGCGAACACTCTTTTATGAAAAACTCTTATGACATTGAGTACTTGCAGCCCCAATCATGTAAAATGCTCTATATGATATATATTTTCTATATTGAATCAATACCTTCTCACGAGCAGTGTCATTTGTGCACTAGTGGATTCATTTAAACTGGGCAAGACCCCATCGTTTTTCCCTTTTCAAGAGTTTTTGTGTAAAAATTTTGGTGTATCTAATGAATGTTGCATCCCTCTCTCTCTCTCTGATCTGCCAGTGTACTAGATCTTCGTACAAAATAAAAACACTAAGTACCTATATCTCTTTCCCGACAAGAATGTTCAAGGATAGAACAATATAAATGTATAAACCAAATGATTTTTTTCATATTATAGAATTATTCTCATGAACAGAAAGTGAAATAAATTGCCTTATGGTTCAAAAAAATTCCACCCAACCAATGCAAAAACAAATAAAATATGTAAATACGTGAATTTTAAGACAATACTTAGCTGGGATGATGTGTTGTGGTAATAACTAAGAGTATTTTTTGGGTGGTTATAATTTTTTTATAAAGGTACAATAACAATAATATCAAATATTTATACCACCACGTAGGGTCAGGCCGTCAGCTACATGAATCATTTTCTTCATTTTGTTGCCAAATCTCAAGCTTTGGATGAGAAAAATGAAGGAATCATATATGTTAGGTAGTTGAGAGAGGATAAAACTTGTCAAATAATCATAACATAATTTTTTTTTTATAAAAATAATTACATAATAGCAATGGAAAAAGAAATTAAAAAAATTATTAAGAATATATATATTATATTATAAAGCAGCTTTCTAAATTATAAGGTAATAATTTTTTACTTTCTAAAGCAGCTTTTTGTTAAAAAAAAATTAATTTAAAAAATATTTTTAACTAAAAAATAACTCTAAAAAAACAGCAAAAAAATCGTACAAAATAAAACATTTATCAACATGCACTGCTTTTATGAAAGAGACATATATCGCTGCTATCTATTTGTGTTGAGCTGAATTCCCAGAATCCTTCCAGACCCTTGTTTTCTATCAAAATGTTATCTAAATATAACAAGAAGCATACCAAAACACTATAATCAAGTACTTTTCTTTTGAGCCACATATAATTCTCAAGTTTATAACTTGTAAAATGAGAC
The DNA here is from genome assembly GCA_019514585.1 of Dendrobium officinale. Classification (NCBI taxonomy): domain Eukaryota; kingdom Viridiplantae; phylum Streptophyta; class Magnoliopsida; order Asparagales; family Orchidaceae; genus Dendrobium; species Dendrobium officinale. Next base: position 6,223,713 of record CM033685.1, on the reverse strand, counting down.
TTGTTGGGAATTGGGATGAGGAGTAAACACCACAACGACGAAACAAGCAAGAAAGTAAAAGCAACGGAAAAATAAAGGATATCAGAATTTAACATATAAAAATCTAAAATAGGAAAATAATCACGGATCTACACCACATCAAGAAATCCACTATGAAAATTAGGAGAAATAAATATAGATCTCTCTTCTCTCTCACTCTCTTCTTACTTCTCTTCTCACATGCACCATTCCAAATATCTTACTATCTCAGAAATACTTGAGAAATCTTAGTAGATAACTCCAAGGGATGCAAGCCTTTAGAAAAAAATGAGAAAGAAAACCGTTTATTCCGACACGCAGCACCGCGACGTCAGTTTGGGACTCTGCAGCGCTCAAACCTCTATCTAATTATGTTGTGGTGCTCAAACTTACAGTGTTGCAGCGCCGAACTTGTTGCGTTGCTGTTGCAACGAAACCAAAGTACTGTGGAGCTCTGCTCTCTGTCTATCAGAATGGGGCGCTCATGAATACGGCAAAAAGAAAAAATTTAGGAATTCGTAACCCAGCCAGCAAGCATGACAAATTTGAGGTCTGCGGAAAAAGAACAATCCGTTTGATCAACACAATCAAATTCCACACATAACAAGATTTCTTAATGAAATAATCAAATAAAACCTTCCACTATCTAAAAGATTATTTTAAGATATAAATGGGTCTCTTAAGAAGACAAACTTATTTATGACTTCCTTCCACAAAAGCTTCCGGCTGCCACATGTTAACTTTCTCTTCAAAATTTTCATGGAATAAAAATGTTATTCTAACATCCATTTTCTAAATTGGCAAATGGCAACAATAGAAAAAATGACTCTGATAGATGTATTTTTTCCCTCATAAAACCTTAAGCACTCAATCTTGCCTTATATTTGAAATTTTCATTTTCATGTACAGCCTCCTTCCCCATGTAAATTCATTTACATTCAATCATCTTTTGATTCCTCGGTTTATTAATAAACATGTGTAGAGACTTCGGCTTTGTTTGAGACCGCTTTCTTAAGAAACTTTTTAGTTTAAAATTCCTAATTCAAAAATTTTTTGTACCAAAGAACTGCTTTAAAAAACAATACGAAAGTTATCCCAAATGAAACCTGATTGCTTCTATCCCATGAATTGAGTCGTTAGAATTGGCAACATCCAAATAAGATAACTGTTCTTTTCCATGACTTGGTTCAGAAAACAACAAGCATATGCAATTTCATTAACAAAATCAAGCACTTAGGTGGCCTGATTTCCCTCTTTGTGATATATATCTATAAATCTTCACAAAACAAGGCTGCATCAGCAAAGCCTACCAAAGCCAAATCCAAAACATCTATCTGCACAACTCTTCTACAGCTAATAAAATACATAAAACACAAAAATAAATAAAGAATTGGAAAAGCTAAAACATAATTGCAAACTCTTCTCTGAAATGACGAGTTCTGCCAATTAATCTTAAATTCAGAAATCTATTTTTCAGAAACGCTGGGATCTCTGTCTTTGTTTTTGACCATTTTGTTGAATATTTTCACTCTGTTGTTGCACTGTTTATTAAAAATATTATATAATTAAGTGTAACATCCCAAACTCTTAGTCATCAAAATAATGTTCGCTTCAACAAATGTAATAGCCTGACGGTTTAGGGTTTAGGGTTGTAACTGATAAATGATATCCCGAGTGATACGTGCACTTGCTTATCCACTACCTTCGACGGCTCTAGCAGCTTTTACAGACCTAGTGAAATCTTGATCGTTCCTTTACTGTAGCTATTTTGATCTCAGCCATTCCTTTCAAACCACCTCTGTCATCTTCTTCCTATAAGAAGTTTACTGTAGCTACAAGCGATATACAGAGGAATACAATGGCTTCACTCAATACCTTGCATTGCTACATTATTTCTTCCTATGCTTTCTAACCTTGCAATGCAGGTGATCGGAGTCGATCTGGACGAAGGACTTCTACATGGTATCAGAGCCTCCTTGGCGTTCATCAGCTGAGTAACCCAAAATGGATTCTCCGACATCCTCTGTAACTCCTTCTCAAACAGTCACAATGACTGAACCTCCCATTCCAGCTCAACTTAAGTTCCTTATGATGAATGTAAAAACAGTGCTCAGTACGCAACTCACTGTCGACAATTATCCCATTTGGAAAGCTCAAATCCTTACTCTTTTTTCTGCCAATGGCTTTGAGAGTTATCTGGATGGTTCCATTATTGAACCACCGCCTCAGATTCTATCTTCGGATGGAGCTTCCAAGATCAATCCTCTTCATCAGACATGGAAATTGATAGATCAGAACTTAGCTTCTGCATTGTATGCCACTATTTCTCCGTCATTACTTCCATATGTCCTCAATTTACCCTCCTGTCATGCCATTTGGACCACTATTCAGCGTCGGCTTCAATCAACTAATCCGTCCAAACAGCTGCAATTGAAGAGTGAACTTCTTCACCTTCAAAAAGGAGACAAAACTATGGTTCAATATTTGTCTGACATTAAACAACTAGTGGATGCAATAACTGCTGCTGGTTCCACTGTTGATTCTGCTGATATTATACTCTATACACTCAAGGGATTACCACAAGCTTACAATGGATTCAAGACTGCCGTTCGATCTCAGATTCAACCGATTGGCCTAGATGACTTTTACTCGCTTCTCTGCACCGAAGAGTTAAATATGCAATCTGATGCTGTTTCCGACCTCCCATCTCCCATACAAGCTGATCCCACTTTAGCTCTTCAGGCGGTTCGCGGTCGTCCGCGTGGACGAGGCCGTTTTTCCTATAATTCCAATCGCGGTGGTCGCTCGTCTTCGCCCAACACCCGTGGGGGGGTCGTCGTCCTCGTTCCACAGTTCAATGCCAGATCTGCAACAGAGTTGGTCACTCTGCATTTCAGTGCTGGTATCGCACTGATCTCTCTTATCAACCTGTACAACAAGCCTACATGGCTACTGATGTGCCCACTTCTGATGACTGGTTTTTAGATACTGGTGCTACCTCTCATCTAACTTCAAATCTTCAGCATCTCCAAACTCCTCAAGCATATAATGGAGTTTCTCAGGTTCAGGTTGGTAACGGACAGCTTCTTCCCATAGCAAATTCTGGACAAGGTTTACTTCCTACCCCATCTCGTAAGCTTCATCTTCCATCTATACTTCATGTACCGCACTTATCTCATAATCTCCTCTCTGTCAATAAACTCGATCACTCATGATAATGCTTGTTTTATTCTTTTTCATGCCAATGGCTTCATTATTAAGGATGCCCGGACCAACAAGACTCTTCTCCAGGGTCCGTGTCATCAAGGTCTCTACCCCGTTAGCTCTCGTCCTGCCGCGACTCACCCATCGCCATCTATCACTGCTCTACATTCCCAGTTAACTGATCCGGTTCTTCTGCATCAACGGCTCGGCCATCCTTCCCCTTCTACGTTCAATACTTATTCTGCTTATTTTCGTTCCTCTAAGAGACTTATGTCTAGCTTTCATTGCTCTGCCTGCGTGCGAGCAAAGTCTCATCGTTTACCTTTTTCAAAATCTGTATCTAAAACTACTAGTGCCTTACAATTGGTACATTGCGATGTATGGGGGCCTTCCCCAATTTTATCTTTGAAAGGATACAAATACTATCTTATCTTTGTTGATGATTATACGCATTTTACATGGGTTTATCCTCTTTGTGCTAAATCGGATGTGTTCTCCACTTTTATTAAGTTCAAATCAACAACGGAAAAACAACTTAACCAATCAATAAAAATTTTTCGCACTGATGGCGGTGGCGAGTTCATTAATCAAAACTTCCTTAACTTTCTCACTCGCTGTGGCATTGTTCATCAAGTTACCTGCCCTTATACACCGCAACAGAACGGTGTTGCTGAACGGAAACATAGACACCTTCTTGAAACCGTTCGTGCTTTACTCTTTCACGCTAACCTCCCGACTCACTTTTGGACTGAAGCACTTCTTACAGCTGCCCATACCATTAATCGACTGCCCTCCAAGACTTCCAATAATAAATCACCCTTTGAACTTCTGTTTCACTCTCAACCAGATTTCAGCCATCTTAAAGTCTTCGGGTGTTTGTGCTATCCATGGATTCCAACTTCCTTACACCACAAGTTCCAACCTCGCTCTATGCCTTGTGTGTTTCTTGGCTATGCTGAGAACACAAAAGGATATCTCTGCTTCAATACAGTCACGGGCCGCACTCATATTTCTCGCCATGTGAAATTCTTTGAAACCATCTTTCCCTTCCATCAGACACACACTTCTACTTCTCCTACTCTATCCACTCCTCTACAAGACATTCCTTCATCTCTATTTGTTCCAGCTTCTCATTTTCCCAATTCCGTAAATCACAATACCTCTTCCTCTGTTTCCTTATCTCCACGAACCGATACTCCAGCTTCACTTCCTATATCTCATTCCAATACACATATCTCTCATTCCTCCTCATCTCACACATTGCCATCTTCTCCAACTCCACCTACATCTAAACATCCTATGACCACTCGTCTTCGCTCCGGACATCTTCACCCCAAGAAAATTTTCGATCTCCAGAATTCCATTGTTCCGCTCTCTCCTTCTTCCTACTCTGAAGCTGTAAAGCATGAGGTTTGGAGAAAAGCCATGTCCACTGAATTTGAAGCGCTTCAGCATCAAGGAACCTGGGTTCTTGTTCCATCTTCACCTGAACTTAATGTTCTCGGGAATAAGTGGATATTCAAGACCAAGCACAACTCAGATGGATCCTTGGCTCGGTACAAAGCCCGTCTAGTCGCCAAAGGTTTTCATCAAGAATTTGGGATCGATTATTTTGATACCTTCAGTCCAGTTGCAAAATTTCCCACCATCCGCATCCTATTTACTGTGGCAATCTCTCGGCATTGGCCAATCCTTCAACTGGATGTATCAAATGCCTTTTTGCACGGGCACCTTGAGGAGACGGTATACATGAAGCAACCCCAAGGTTTTGTAGATGCCACCTATCCAAATCATGTTTGCTTACTGAAGAAGGCTCTTTATGGTCTAAAGCAAGCACCACGACAGTGGTTTTCGACATTCACCACATTTCTCACTGAGTTTGGTTTTCGTATCAGTGCAGCTGATCCGTCTCTGCTTTTGTTCTCCAAAGGCTCGACACAGCTCTACATTCTAGTTTATGTAGATGATATTCTACTCACTGGTAATGAATCCTCTGTTATTGATTCACTCCTTGCTTCGCTACAATCCAGATTTCATATACGAAATCTCGGTCCGGTTTCCAACTTTCTGGGCATTCAGGTGAGTCCCATCTCTTCCGGTGTTCATCTTTCTCAATCCTTATATGCGACGACATTGCTATCTCGAGCTGGTATGAAGGATTGTAAACCGGTTCAAACACCACTTCCAACAAAAATACCTTCACTCCCGGCTGCTGCTGCCTTGTTCGATCAGCCTGAACTGTATCGGCAACTTGTTGGATCATTACAGTACCTCACCATTACAAGACCGGACTTGTCTTTTGCTGTCAATTTTCTTTGCCAGCATATGCACAATCCTTATGTACTTCATTTTCAGCTACTCAAGAGAGTTCTGCGGTATGTACGTGGTACGATTTCTTTGGGTCTACCCATCTTCCGTTCTTCGCTTGAGTTACAAGCATACTCCGATTCAGATTGGGCATCTGACTCCACCACTCGCCGTTCCGTCACAGGTTACTGTGCTTATCTCGGCAACAACCTGATTTCCTGGTGTGTCAAAAAGCAGACTACAGTTGCCCGCTCTTCTACAGAGGCTGAATATCGAGCCTTGGCCACTGCTGCTAGTGATATTATCTGGCTTCGACGATTACTTACCGAATTCCAAATTGAGATTTCGTCTCCCACAAATCTCTTTTGTGACAATGTCTCCTCCATTGCCTTAGCCAACAATCCTGTATTCCATGCGCGTACGAAGCATATAGAGGTTGATTTTCACTACATTCGTGATTGCATCAAGCTAAAGAACATTGCTGTGCATCACATTGCCTCTGTAGACCAGTCTGCTGACATCTTCACAAAGGCGCTGCCGGCCGCTCGTTTCCGCTTGCTCTGCAACAAGTTAACACTTCAAGAAGCCACTGTTAACTTGAGGGGAGGTGATAAATGATATCCCGAGTGATACGTGCACTTGCTTATCCACTACCTTCGACGGCTCTAGCAGCTTTTACAGACCTAGTGAAATCTTGATCGTTCCTTTACTGTAGCTATTTTGATCTCAGCCATTCCTTTCAAACCACCTCTGTCATCTTCTTCCTATAAGAAGTTTACTGTAGCTACAAGCGATATACAGAGGAATACAATGGCTTCACTCAATACCTTGCATTGCTACATTATTTCTTCCTATGCTTTCTAACCTTGCAATGCAGGTGATCGGAGTCGATCTGGACGAAGGACTTCTACAGTAACTTCTTAGGAGGTCACCCATCCTACTATCCTAGGATGCATGATTCTTATACAAGCTCACATAAATTTGGAGTTTCTACTAAAATTTAATCGTTATACCAAAATGTTCCTCGATGTTTAAGAGTTTAACTTTATTATATTAAGAGATTTCACGATCTCCCCCACTTAGATAGCCAATGTCCTCGCCAGTTTCCTCGACCTAGAATCATCAATGCATATAGGATTCTAAAGATAAAATTCTCATCTTTTGGCTAGTGGTCTGCTCAGATGCTATTTAGTAATAGTCAAGCTTTCAATTGTCAAGAAACTATCTGCTTTAGCTTAGCGAACTCATGGTTATGTTCTGTGGTATAACTTCCCAAAATGTCACTCATCCTAGGAGTGCTCCCATACAAACACTCCTAACCGTGGAGTTTCTAATGAAATTTTAATCAATACACCAAAAGATATCTCAATGTTTAAGAGTTTAGTTTTTTTTTTTCTTAAGGGTTTTACATTAAATGAGATTAATAAAATTTGTCTGATAGATTTTTTTGATTCCTGATCAAAATGTCTCATCTAAAAATAATTAATAAGATCTACTTCTACACATTAGAGATGGCAAAAGGAGGCCATGAGATTCAAAAGATATATTTCAGAGTTTTTCTACTAGCATGCTCTAATCATCATCAATAGCTACCATTGTCAATGATTATCGCTATTGGTTAATGTCAATTTTGTCCAATAAGTGAGATGTCAACATCATTACCAAAGTTGATGTCCATCATCATCGCTAATGTTGATACAATATATCGCCAATGAGATTGTCATCCATTATCACCAACAAGGCCAATCCCCCTGTCCCCACCAACAAGGCTAAGGCTTGTTGTCACAAACAATGTCGATGCTACCATCTTAATCATTGCCAATATTCATTATCTCCAATAAGATTGATATCTCGCATCACTAACAAGATTGATATATAATATTATCAATAAAGATGATGTGTGTCAGTGCCATCAACTCTGACAATCTTATCATCAATATGGTCGACGCCCCTGTCACTAATTAGGCATACACTAATCACTGCAAATAATATTGACTTTTGTTGTTGCCACTAAAGCCAATGCACGCAATCCCCATAAATGCTGATACTTATCATCACCAGTAATGTCAACATCCATCATCAATATTGACACTTATCATCTCCATGAAGATCAACTCGTGTCATCGTAATAATACTATCACCTTAATTACATTACGAGCAACAATAAATCTCATTGTTGCCATCAACATTGATGTCTGTCGTTACTATCAAAATCAACGTCTACCTTCTTGATCGTCGATAATCACTATATTAAATAGAAGGGTTGAGCAAACCATTGAACTTTATCATAAATAGTTTAGAAGTTTGAATAATATCCATATTCTTAACAACAACTACCTCATGAATTTTACTTAGAAAAATGATTAGAAGCTATAGGCCGAGTATATGATTTTGATGGTTATACTAAAGATGGTGAATATGATTGGGTCCCCTCCACATCACATATATCTACAAGAGAATAATTTAGAAGAAAATCTATCACAAGAGGGGAGGGGGAAGAAATTATGTGCTCTTCAAGTGGTGAAGCAAGTGGATGGAGAGGGAGATGAGGATAATAACAAGCAGATATTTGCAGCCACGTGGCTCAGCAAGGGTGAGCTCACACAGTTCTTTTTAAAACATAACAATGTAAAATAGCTCAAAATATCTAAATTAATTTTTAATCATTATGTGATTCAAAGGACACAATGGAGAAAAAGGATTCATGTAGCCGACCCCACGTAGTGGGATAAAGGCTTGATGTTGTTGTTGTTTGTTGTTGTTGTTGATGTGATTCAAAGATTTATATTAAATAAATATAATAATAAATAATTAAATTATGATGATAATATTCTCATTTAATTTTTTATGTAAATTTTAATCTTAAAAAGCTTAGAAATAATTTGTATAAATATTTTCAACTAAATTAACGGGCAACCACCTCTATGTGACCTTCCGATTTGCGTGTACTCGCAGTAATTGGACTTTAAATACTACAAAAGATCTCCTCCCCGAGACTTCCAGCCTGTGCGCGTTCGGCTGTCCTTACTCCTCACTCCTTACATATTCAAATATCAGAACCAGCGGCAGCAAGCAACCAAGACAGAGAAAGGGAGCGAGACTACGAGAGAGAGAGAGAGATTTCCTGCTGCGATTTAGGGATTTTTTGAGAAATGGAATGGCAAGCATCTCCGGACGAGTACGAGAAGCTTGTGATCCGGATGAATACACCGAGGTTTTGGCACCTCCTCTCAATTCATCTTCAATTTGTTTTCGCTTTAGATTTTCTTCGATCGGATTGAGCTCCTCTGTTTTTTTTTTTTTTTTCATTTCCCATGATTAAATCGGCAACAGTTCGATTAATCGTACAGATCTGGAAGTTTTTCTTACTGATGTTCGATTTGTCTGCACTTTTGAATTCTCCTGCAGGGTCGTCATCGATAATACGGTTTGCGCCACGGCAACTCTGGTTAAGGTAATTAACTGTTCAACTCTGCTCCTCCCCTAATTCTATTCGTTCTCGTCCGGCGTGGTGAAAGAGGATTTGATCGAATCTTAACGCTCATATTCTGAATCCAGGTCGATAGTGCGAGGAGAGATGTGATACTTCTTGAGGCCGTGCAGGTGCTCACCGACCTCGATCTGTCGATAAGAAAGGCATACATCTCTTCCGACGGCTGCTGGTTCATGAACGTTTTCCATGTTACTGATAGATACGGCCAGAAAGTCACCGACAAGCGCGTCATAGCTTATATTGAGCGTTCTCTAGGCACCGAAGAAGACGACTTCACCACCGGATCTCGAGACATCGAGGCCTTCACGACCCTAGAGCTCGTCGGCACCGACCGCCCTGGACTCCTCTCTGAGATCTTTGCCGTCCTCGCTAACCTCGGTTGCAGCATCGTGGAGGCGAAGCTCTGGGCTTACAAAGGCAGCATCGCCGGCCTCCTTTTCGTTGAGGAGGAGGACTCCGGCTTACCAATCGAGGACTCCGACAAGATTCGTCATATCCAGGCTCGCCTCGGGTACGTCGTCCGTGGATCCACCACCGCCTTGTCGTCTTCCTCAGCCTCCTACGTCTTCCGTGGCACAAACGCCGATCGCCGCATACATCAGCTGATGTTCGCCGATCGCGACTACGAGCGAGCCGTGGCCTCCGGAGAACCATCCGTTTCCGTTCAGAACTGGACGGAACGGGGCTATTTCCATCGTCAACGTTCAGTGCAGCGACCGCCCGAAGCTCCTTTTCGACGTCCTGTGCACAATCACGGACATGGGATACGTCATTTTCCACGGCACGATCGACACCACTGGCGATCATGCCTACCAAGTAATTTCCCATCTCCATTCTCCTATTTCCATGTCTATGGACTCAATCGTAGATTCGTCTCAATTGTAATAAATTCGATTTTTCTCTCAGGAATTCTACATGCGGCACTCGGATGGGAGCCCGATTTGCTCCGAAGCGGAGCGGCAGAGAGTGGTCCAGTGCTTGCAAGCAGCCATCGAGCGCAGAGCATCCGAGGTTGGTTACTCTCTGCTTCCCCAACATCCGATTCCTTATACAGCATATTATTGATTTGTTCGTTTGATTAGGGTTTGAGATTGGAGCTTTGCTCGGCGGATCCGCTGACTGTCGCCGAGGCAACTAGAACTTTCAGGGAGAACGGTCTAACGGTGACAAGAGCAGAGATGTCGACGAAAGGAGAGACGGCAGTAAACGTCTTCTACGTGACCGACGCCGGCGGCCACCTGCCCGGCCGAAAGACGATAGAAGCTGTCATGGAACGCTTCGGCGACGACTGCCTCAAGGCCTGCGAAGACCGGCCATTGCGAACCGGGAAGATGAAGTCCGGTTCGGACCGGGACGAACCGTCGTCCGGTAGCGGGGGGTTGCTGCGCCTGGGCAGCTTGGTGATGCGGAATCTAAGCAATCTGGGCCTCATCAGGTCCTCATAATGAAACCGCCGAACTGATTGCTCGCATAGTTGTATGAAAGAATGGATAAAGCCCATTTGTACTGAATGTATAGTTAAAGAAAAATACATAGATAGAAAGAAAATATGATGAATATACTTTATAGAATAGGAGAGATTATTCTGTGATACAGCTTATCGTTTAGAGACGAATCAGGTGTAGCCATGTCATCTAGTACCGAGCGAACCGAGCAGGGTATCGAGCTCGGTACAGAGCAGTACCAAGCCGCGGTACTGAGTATGAGGTGATGTGGCACATTTTTATTGGGCTCTGGACGGCATTCGGCATCCGCACAGAATAATTTTTCGTAGAATAGAGTGTCTTGTAAAATATTTTCTATTTAGTTCTTTACATAAAATGTTGAAATTTGTGGTTAGAATTGAATGATAGATTAAGGCTTTCTTTGTGATAGCTTTTTTTACTGTTTTTTAAAGGAAAATTTTGGTATAAATTTTTAATTTTTGTACTAAAAAACAACTATAAGAAGCGGTTAAAAGTTGACCTTAACAATTGCTTGTAAAGTTGGCATGTGGTTTCTTACTTGTTAGTATTATGTGACAACTAGCAATTGCTAGATAGTATTGAAAAAAATAACATATTTGAATGTAATTGACATAAACAATGCGTGATTGTTGAATATAGATATGATGAATATTACAACAATAATAATAATATCATCAAATATTTATCTTAATATATAGTGTCAATTACATAAATCATTTTATATATTGTGAATGCATATATTATGAATATTAAATAATAGTTTATGTTATAATTTCTTATTAAAAAATATAATTTAATTCATTATTTGAGGGGCACTTATTCAATATTTGTCATTGTAAATATTAAATATATATTATATATAGAAAGATATTAAAATTTAGAAGAGATTTGCATCCTGACATATATATATATATATATATATATATATATATATATATATATATATATATATATATATATATATATATATATATATATATATATATATATATATATATATATATATATATATACACTTTAATATTATCTTTTTTATATTATTGATTATGAACGTCTTGAAATAATTTTAATATATGATCATTTTATTGGTCGTGCATTAAAAATATATTTTAGATAATAATTATTTATTTTAGTTTTTTTTTTACAGTAAAAAATAATATTTTATTCATGAGAGAATTGTTTAAGTACTTTCTCATTTCCGCGTGCCAAACGACTTAAAAAAAAAAAAAAACTTGTTGAGAAATGAGAACACGCCAAAGCCTATTCCTCTGCAAATTATTTATTGCATTTCCGAGGTCAAATTGGATGGCGTTGAACGTTTGTATATTTAAAATATATTACACTATTACAAATTCAATATTTTATTTATTTTAGGAACATTATTGGATGAAAATACGTACATTTTTTTATTGGTATTCTTTGTTCAGCAAACAGAGGTAACTCGTATTTGTCTTCTTCTACGATGTAGCTCGTTGAAAATGGAAATATTTCTTTTAAATGCTCTCCTGATGTTACTCCAGGGCCCAGGCGGTTTTTTTGTAAAAAAAAAATAATTTTATAATTTTTTATTAAAATTATAATTATTTGTATGAGTATTATGAGATATATTATTTATTATAAAATAACCTTCAAACTCACTCTTCCTATACAATCTGGCATTTGCACGCTCCCTATGGAACAATTTTATAAAAAAAATTTGCCAATAATATTGTTGGGCTTCATGATATATTTGTTCTTGATGTTTTAGAATTTGGTTGGGATGATTTTCATTTTCATACTATTTTTTAAAGTAATTTTTTAATAACAAAATAAAATTTTATACTAAAAAGTTGTTTTAAGAAGCAGTAAGAAAGTCGCATTAAGTTTCATTTGGACAGCTTTTGATTTTTTAAAACAATTTTTTAGTTAAAAAAATATTTTAAATTATACATTTTTGTACTTAAAAGTTATTTTAGAAAGCAGTAAAAAAATATCCCAAACAAAATCTAATCATGAACTTGAGATTAGTTAAGAGACTGATAGGGTATTTTCTAGCTACATAAGAGGCTGTCTAACTCACAAGGAACTCGAGAAATGACGGTGCGCGCTATGGTTAGAGATATATGAATTCATATTTTAGTTCATAGGATTTGTTTTTCTTTCATACATCATCATATTGGAGAGTTCTGAGAGTTTATGAGTGTTAAAGTAAAGAAGAAATATAAAGTATGAGATGGAGCATCAATGATCAAAGATATATGAATCAGTTCATAAATTTATTGTAATCATATGTTAATTTTCAAATGGTGTTATGCATTATATTAAAATTTTACAAGAAATACACGAGAATAAAGATGACCCTAAATAAGAACATTAGGGTCCAATTTATAAGAATGAAAACGATATCTACTTTTGCTGAGGCTGATTGATAAGGGATAAGATAATAATGATACATTTAACTTTCTCGATTAACTTAGTTATTTCATGTTGATATTAAGGTATGAAGACGAATTTTCTACCAAAAAATACATACATTTTATAGAGATTTAGGCCCAATCCAACCTTCATGATAAGATCGATCACTGTAAGGGTTAGAAAGGGGAGCGAAAAAATCCCTTATCAGAGATTCCAGGAGACTATGAAAGATATACTATTGTTGTGTCATGGATCATTTTTTATAGTAGAAAGATGAAGAGCTTAACGTCTTAGCTTTAAACGAATATTTAACACACAGATAGATAAAAAGAGAGAGGTGAAAGAGTTATCAGAGACACTATAGTTTTTACGAATAAATTCCTGAAAAGGGAGAAAAAATCACAATGCTGTGAAACTCCTTAAGTAAAAAGTAGCTAAATTCTTAAGCATCGAGCAACCTTTTGGTATATTGTTTGAAATTTTATTAAAGAAATAGCATAGTTAAGCGTGCTCATCTAGGAGAAAACCTTACGATAGATGACCTCCTGGGAAGTTACACCAAAAGACTAAATGATGACACCCTTAGGCCAAAGTGAACAATATATCAATAGTTAAGAGTTTGAGCTATTACCAAGGCTTTGTCCAGTTGAAATGAATCATATAGTAATTATTGTTAATTATAAATGTTGCCCTTGCTCGGAGGAAGGCGCTGCCTCAATGTAAAAAATATAAAGCACATTACATAGTTGGGGTTAAAATAATCTAATGATATGAGAGCTATTATCAAAAGAATATTACAATATTTGTTTGGTCGGTAGCACCATAGTCAGGCGACTGAGGTCGGATGGACTTTAATCAGTGAGTGACGCTAGTTGGAGGGATCATAATTGGCTGGCGACGATGGTCAGATGGACTGTAATCGAGAGGCAATGTTAGTCATAGGGACAGTAGCTAGTGGGCAACGATGGTCGGAGAGGCTGTAGTCGACGGGAGACAGTGGTCGGAGGTAGCTCGACGACAGGAGACAGTGGTCAGAGGTAGACTAGATCGATGATGGTGGTCGAATGGAGGTACAACAATAATTATCAGGCAGAGGTTCAACGACGGTGGTGTCGTAGTAGAGTTCCATGATTTTTCAAGCGTTATATCTCTCTTGATCTCTAACCAAAGTTTTGAGGATTTCAAAGGTCCAAGGCCCTACAAATACGGAGTGAATCTAGGATACATTTAAAGTGTTTTATAGGATGGCTCATACTAATTCTCATTATGAATAGTTTGTCAAACATTTAAGTGTCTGAATGATGTCAGAATGAAATAATGTTGGGCTTGTTGGATTTGTTTCGTTGAGCTACTCGATTCAACTAAAAGCATGTTATATTTCAATATCATTTGGTATTCCAATTAATGCTTTAGATATTCCAAATATATTTTAAGCTCTTAATTTGAGCTCATTTGGTCACAGATTAAACCAATTTTGACATTGTTGGATTCGTTTTGCTGAGACATTCAATTTAACTATAAATTTGCTAAAATTGGAGTTCATATAGCCTTGAATTTAATTTTGAAAGATTTCAATTAAGATATGTTTCGAGATTTGTGTTTGATTAATACAATTTTTTTATAACATATTAATTATATTATGATTATTTCATTAAAATCATTTGGAAAACTTTGTTATGTGTTTTCTATTAGTCCAAGTCATTCTTCTATTTTTTTTTTAACAAAAGGGGTCTCATATTTATGCTATACAAGAAAAGTTATGTTTATATGCCTTCACAATCAATTCATAGTAAAATTTATAATGACAACAATAAAATATACCCAATTATATGAATGTGTGACACCCTCCCTCTCTCTCTCTCTCTCTCTCTCTCTCTCTCTCTCTCTCTCTCTCTCTCTCTCTCTCTCTCTTTCTCTCTCTCTCATATCTATCTTATTATTATTATTATTATTATTATTATTATTATTTAACATTCATCGATTTTCAACTTACATCTCTACTACTATATAATAGTGGCTTGGGATTCCACCCATAGCGAATCTTGATCGTTTTATCTATAAATTTTAAATTAATCTACAACGTTCATATATGACTCCTCAAATTCTATTATTTATCACTTCCTATAAAACATTTATTTATTTACTGTATGCAATTTAATAATCTTTACAATTTTTTCGACGGTAGAGCCCTTATTATATAAATGATTTTATTATAATTCATTTATTTCTCCTTTGATGTTATTGGACGCTTTAACTTCTTATATATTCATATTCATGCATGGGTTAACTAATTGGATTGAATTAAATCCCCGCTTCTTCCCTATCCGCCTCCTTAATGCTTAAGACTCTTCCTTCTCTGCCTCTTCGCCTTACAAAATTGACGCTAAAAAAAGACGTTGAAGCTATAAAACAGTGCTTTAAATTGACATTAATATTTTTAATTAATTGTAATTTAATTTTAAGTTATCCACACATATCCTTTTCGCCTCTGAATGAAAAGCCTCTACTTCTTAGAATCAATGAACTTTTCTTTTTATATATATATTGAGTAATCGTCACATAACTCATGCTTAAGACCTCCTTCCTGTGACATATATGTTGCTATTATACAGTGGAAATTTTGTCCAGTCAAATTTAAGAGATAATTATAATTATTTTATGTTAAATTTTACAATATCATCTTGCAATTTTTATAATATATTCAAGTTACTTTGCATTTTAAAAAGTCTCAAATATTTACTAAATATGAAATTCAATATTTATTTCTCATCTCATTTTACGTCATGAATTATATTTCCATTTTAAGATTAAAACTGATACGCCCTCAAAAATTATTTTATAAGAATTGAAGCAATAGATACATTTAACAAATGTGTGATTGCAATTATTTTTGGTGTCATTTGTTGCTAATCATGATTTATCTATAGGATGTGCATGATATCAAAGTATACAATAAGTTTGGTGTACATTAATTATCTACGCGCCTACTTTAAAATGTAGGTTAATTATTAATAAATCATGTTAATTTAATTGATGCTAAAAATAATTATTTTCAATTATATAGATCCATTATTTGGATTATATCACATGTTTTGGATTTGTGTCTACATACTATAAATGCTTTATATTTTTGTAATTATTTCTACAGCCACTTCTTCCTATGGATGTAGCAAACGTATGTATCTGTATGTTAAATTTTGTTAAACAAACTTAATAAATTCATTATTTGAGCTTCAAATAGACACAACTCTTCATCATATACCATAAAAAATTATGTACATTTGCATTATCTAGGCTTTTTTTATCTTTTTTTTTTTTGTGATCTTTGTTGAGTTTAATATGATGAAAATATTTTTTTTGTTAATCTCTGATATTGGGCCATTTAGTTCTCTCTTCAATCCTTTGGAAGCAAGCGAAGTCAATGAATTTAAATAATGAATCAGTAATAAGACCTTTTATATGTTAATTTGTAAAGTAACAAGTTCTTTATGATACAAGATTGTGAGTCATGATGTGAACTTGACATTTGCCTTCTTCTACAATTTTGTCTAAATCTATTTCCTATTCTTCAAAAAGTTTTTTGAAAGAGTCACAAAATAAGTTTCTTTGCCTTCTAATCCTTCAACAATATCTCTTCTACTTGTGGTTATACATGAATTTGCATTAATTTTTATTTGTATTTAATTTTCCCACTTAAATATGTCAATATATGTTTATTTTTTATTTCATATGCTTTATATTTTTTACTTGGTCTTTTCCTTCTTAACCTTCTAATTTATTGAAGTCAAGACATAAGAACATGATTTAATGTTGCTCTTATTCTCTAATGAATATATTTACTCCGAAAATTGATCATTTTTAATCATTTTATAATCTACAGTGCTATATTATGATCCGTTTATCTTCATTCGGAAATGCAATTTATATTGATTATTTTATTTTATAATTATTTTGTATCAATATTATATTTTATATTAATATTGTAATTTTAATTTTATTTAAGTTGTTTTTTCAATAATGTCTTTTCTATTAAAAAATATTTTCTCCTATGCAAGTCAATATTAATGATTATAACTACTTATAGTGATAATCTTAATAATTTTTTTCATCTTAAAAATGATGATATAATGAAAATATTTATAATATAAATTATATTTATACATTTTTATTCATATAATATAAATATTATTGTAAAATATGCTTAATGTTCTCTTTATGCTTCTAGAAGCTTCTGAGATCCTTCCCTTATTCCAAAAGTTTCCCGCATATAATAACTATTCTGCAAGACAAATATCTCAGAAAGCCGGCCTATTCATTCACTAATTTTTTATTGGTCCATTCGAAGATGATAAATATTCTCAAAATTATTATTTTAATATTATGAAAGTATTAAATATAAAGTTCACAATTTATTTAATACAGACATACAGTACTCATTGTGGGCCAGCCCTGCGGGCCAATAGCCCTCCTTGTTAATGAAATAAAAGCCCATATCTTCGTCTTAAATTATGTCAGAATATTCGGATATAAATAACTATATTTCGGTAGACTTATTTATAAATCATTAAATTCATTTTAAAATTAGTATATATATATATATATATAATATATATATATATATATATTATATATATATATATATATATATATATATATATATATATATATATATATATATACTAATTTATATTATATTTGATACGTCATGCAAAAATTATCTTGATCAGGCACAAATCTCGAGGCAAAAGCTAGTTGGAAACTTCAAAAATTAATTTTGGGAGCACCAAAACTCCGATTTCAGTGATCTTACAGTCAAGCTGAGCGTCTCGGAACTACGAACCCAACGACACCAAGATCAACCCAATCTGAGCTCAAATGAATCCGAATCAAGGGCTTAAAGCGCTATTGGAAGGTTCAAACCGCAATTTGAGTTACCAAACGATCTCCGATTTTGACGAGCTTATACTCGAATCGAACGGCTCGACGAGACGTATCCAACGAGCCCAAGATCGCCGAATTCCGACATCATTAAGGCCTACAAATGCCCAACGAACGGTGCATGATCAAAGGATTCGATATCGGCCGTCCATTCAAACCACTCCCAATTCGCCCTTGATCTCACGCTTATTTACGGGCTATGCCACTCCAGAAAAACTATAAATAGAGCCCTCATTCTACACCAAGGGGACTCAAGTGAAGAGAGAGAAGAAGAAGAGGAGAAAGGGGAAAAGGAGATTCCTCACCTCCTCGACCACCGCTGGAGCTCTTCCTGCCGCCTGAAGACGCCAGAACTCTGCCAGATTTTCGGGAGAATGCCAGTATTCCGTCCAACTTCCATGGGATGCTGAACAGAGCCCTGCATTGGGTGCCCATACCCACACCCACCCACGTACCCACTCATACCCAATGGGCATGGGTGGGTATGGGTATGTACATGACCTTGTGGGTGGGTATGGGTGGGTACTCAACATCATGGGACAAATTGATTTACATTACTACTCATCATATGCATGCATTATATTACAGTAATCCTTACTACGTAGTACGCAACACTGAACCGTGCTAAGACTACGATAAATTTTGATATGTAACTTAAAAGTTTGTAGTCAAAGAAAAGGGCAACAAACCTCAATGCCATTAATCAGCGAAAGATTTTATTCAAGAAGCATGGAAAGTGGGTGGGTGTGGGTGGGTATAACATACCAAAAGTCACCATAGGTGGGTGTGGGTGGGCAAAGCCTGCTAGCGCAGAGCGTGGGTACCCAATGGGTACCCAACCAGGACCCCATGTAGGGATTTGATGCTGAAATTCTTCCCAATTTACAAGAGAGTTCCCTCCTGATGCCGAAACTCCGCCCAAGTGAAGCCGGAGTTCTCATCTGCCACCAAAGACGTCGGACTTCTACCCGACGTCGGACATTCACTCTTCGCCAAGTTTCTACCCGACGCCGGACTTCTATCAGTTATCGGACATCGCTGGACGTCTATGCGAAGATGTATTTCTTTCCATTGCTGGACTTCTACCTGACGATGTCCTACTGATCTTCGTCGTCATACTACATTCCTTCCGACCTCCGTCGCCAGCCGACTACGGTCTTCCTGACTTACGTCGCCCGCCGACTACAGTCTTTCCGACATCCGTCGCCTATTGAATACGGTCCTCCAGACTTATGTCGCCTGCCGACTATAGTCTTTCAGACCTCCGTCGCCCGCCGACTACGGTCCTCCTGACTTACGTCGCCCGCCGACTACAGTCCTCCGTCGCCAATTGACTACGGTCCTCCTGACCTACGTCGCACGCCGACTGCAGTCCTTATAACAAAGCGAATACGTCGATAGTAGCTCTTTGTATTTACATCATGTAATGTACTCTATAAGATGTACATCAAGCTAAGACCTTCCACCAAGGAAGGGCCTCATTTGTAATCGACTGCAATACTAGTGGATTCATTCAAACTGGGCTAGGCCCCGTGGTTTTTGTGAGATCTCGTTCCCTTACTGTTCCTCTCTAAATTGGATTTTCCTCCCAGGATCGACCGGGACGATATTGAGATCGTCCAGGCCGATCAGTGCATTGAAAACGGCTGATTTCTGGAGTGTTTTTTGGAATGATTTCTAGACTGGATCGTCCTGGGACGATCAGTGCATGGCAAAATCCCGAGAGCAAAATCTAAATTATCGGCTTGAGGAATCGTCCGGGCCGATTGGATTTTGTTCTGATCGGCCAGGATGATGTGGCGATCAGCCGGGCCGATCAAGCTTATGATATAAGCAAATCAGCTCGTTTCGAGGAGAGAGAAAATCATTTTTATAAAACGAAAATATTTGAGGAGAGAGAAAGAGAAAGGAAAAGAGAGGGAAGCTTGGTTTCGGAGGCCGCAGAGCGCTTTTCGTCCGACGCCGCTGTTGGAAAAAGTGTAGATCTCGTGGTAAGGACTCCGAATCCTATTTCTGTTTTCAAAGATATTGATTTTTAATCGAGATGTGCACTGTTTTGTGTTTTCGTAGTCGAATTTTGGACCTGATCTGGTATTGACACAACTTTCACCGCACAACTTTTAGAATGTTATAGATATGAATATTGTACACGATTTGAGTATTTTCTACGATGATTTTACCGGTCTCGGAATTGGTTCTACGCGATTTTAATTGAATAGAAAAATATCATGATGTTATTTTATATGGATTCAATAGAAGAATAGTCTTATATTATTGTCGTGAACATTCTGTTGTAATTTGGTGTATTGTGATTTTGTAGGATTTTTGTGTAAATTTGATAGACTACCGTTACTCTGCCCGATTTTCGTATAATTTCTGATTTGTCTGAAATTGATAGATTGCATTGCTATGTATATGAATATTGATATGATTGCTCTAGATTGTTCTTATATTGCCTATTGAATTGATTATTGAATTGAATAT
Source organism: Dendrobium officinale (assembly GCA_019514585.1). Lineage (NCBI taxonomy): Eukaryota > Viridiplantae > Streptophyta > Magnoliopsida > Asparagales > Orchidaceae > Dendrobium > Dendrobium officinale. The sequence continues at coordinate 6,203,409 of CM033685.1, read as the reverse complement.
TGATTGACTATTGAATACTGGAACACAAGTGGAACCTGGTTGAACGTTGGTTGGAGATTGAATTGACCTGTACAGGATGGTGGGCCGACGGGCTTTCCTTTAAACATCGATTATGGATATATGGATGGGAGTCATAAGGGGTTTATAGAAATGCCGACGGGCGGCCGACGGGCAATAGAGTGACGACTCTTTTTATTGAAACCAACGTATGGATATCTACAACAGCAATATGGATTCTACAACAGCAACATAGCCAGTTGATTGTACTTGTTCAGTATTATCGTATTGACTGCATGTTTACTATATTGATATACGGATTTATAGATTTATTACTTTATCGATTTCTGCTTTATTGATTGGATTGGATTGACAGATTTTCTTTTACTGTACGGATTTCATTGATAGATTCAGAGCATTGACTGATCATTGAGCATGGATACTATTGAGCATAGATATTGATAGGGATGAATATAGATATTGTATTGATTCAATTGATGCTATGGACATGACACTATAGATTCATTGATATTATTGATTTTAGACTCATTAATACTATTATTTATGCACCATATTAGCCTGCTGTATTTGATTCATTGCTAGTATAGATTGAAATTTATCGTATTGCTTTTCTGATAGATTTTATTGACTAGATAGTATTGATTTGATTGATTGATTCGATACGATTGATTTGACTGATCGACGGATTCTCCTGAGATTTGACGTACGGATTGATTGATTTTCAACTGTGTACGGATTTCTTCGAGATTGACGTGTATTGATTGAGTTTGGTTTATTGATTTGCCCGCTGCTGCATTGATAGACTTGATTTCATTGACTATGAATTTCCGTATTGCATAGACTCATTGACCATTGACTGATATGACTTTGATTGATTGACATGCATATTGATAGCATCGCCGTGCTTTGATTTCAGTTATAGGTATTAGGTGACCTGCTGGGCTTTGTAAAGCTCATTATATGTGGTTGATACTTTTCAGGTCAGGGCTCGGGAGCAGGGGGATAGAAGTTGATCAGGATCTACAGGTTTTTAGTTCTTTTGATGATTTTAATTCTTTTGTACTCAGGACAGGATATATTTCAGTACCTATGGTTTTAGCTTAGTTCCTGAGTATTGTATATGATGTTTTGAGATAGGGATCGACTTGTATATGGATGTTTTAAATTTATAGACTTTTTATAGACTATTATTAATTGGATATTATAGATGACTCTGGTAAATGGCTGGGTTGATCGACATTCTTTCCAAGTTAGATCTTGGGGCATGATAAGTTTGGTATCAGAGCTGTATTATTGGAAGAATGGATTGTTACCAGAGTTGTAGTATTGGATTGAGAGTTGGGTAGAATGGGTAGCTGTAAGAGCTTCATTGGCATACATCATTGCATGTGTGTATCATTTCTTCTGAATTGTGCAGGTGAAAAGATATGGATCCTCCGGCAGATTCCAGTATACCGAATGAGCAACACAACACAGCTCCAGTACATTCAGAGAGTATGATGCAGTTGGCTACTGCGATTGCACATGTAATGGGGGATTCTCAGAGCAAGATGAGTGGAAGCAAAGAGGAAGAAGCTGATAGACACTTGCAGATGTTTCATAAGCTGAAGCCTCCGTTGTTCAAAGGGGCTGTGGGACCTCTGGCTGCTGAAGATTGGATCATGAGGGTGGAGAAGATTTTTTACAGCATGTAGTGTCCGGGTAATAGAAAGGTACCATTGATTGTGTTCTTATTTAAGGGTGAAGCGGAGAGATAGTGGATTGGACAGCAGAGAGAGAAGTTCAAGGGGAAGACCAATGCTGAGATCACCTGGGATGAGTTCACCGCAGTGTTCAGGATGTGGTTTGTACCACCGTCAGCTCAGCGACAGATGCAGGAAGCTTTCATGAGATTGGAGCAAGGCCGCAGGTCAGTGATGCAGTACGAGGCCGAGTTTACTGCACTTGCGAGGTATGCTGCTCATCTGATTCCTACTGCCGAGGAAAAATGCTATAGATTTCTGCACGGATTGAACAGAGAGCTGATACACCCACTTGTTCCCTTCCGGATACATGAGTTTTTTGAGCTGGTGGAGCGGGCCCGATTGATAGAGATTGACTTGGCGACACCGGTATCGAGGTATGATGATACCAGGAGGAGGAGAGATGAGGTACGACGAGATGATTCTGGTAGAGACAGAGATATAGAGAAGAAAAGTAGGTACGATGATTCGAAGGGATCTGCATCGGGATTTGTATCGCGATCTGCATCAGTAGTATCGTCTGGTAGTTCTGGCGAGTGCATTCACTGTGGTAGACGACATGCAGGTCGGTGTTACCTGTTGACGGGACAGTGCTTTCATTGTGGACATCAAGGGCATAGAGCAGCGAATTGTCTTCAGAAAGGATTGGGTGGAAGGACTGATTCTGGCACTGGTACAGGACAGCAGAGGACTATTGGCTCGAGAGCCTACAGTGAGAGATCGAGAAACAGGATGATTGATAGATCGGTCAGAGATCAGAGGGAGACAGTTGCGCCACGACCTCCTGCACTTCCTCCAGTGGTGTCACGTGTCTACAGTTTGCAGTATCATGAGGATCAACGACGACCGGAAAGTTCTACTGGTAAAATTGATTTGACTAACCGATTGACATTGACATTTGATCATGCATATTGACATTTGATTGATTGCATTTGTGTGTTATGTATGGATTTCGACGAGTTTTGATTTTGATTTGGATTTGGATCGATTTGTTTTGCGTTGTTTTTGCTTCGTACCTGTAGGGAAATGTCGGGACGACATTTTTCTAAGGTGGGGAGATTGTGAGATCTCGTTCCCTTACTGTTCCTCTCTGAATTGGATTTTCCTCCCAGTATCGGCCGAGACGATATTGAGATCGTCCAGGCCGATCAGTGCATTGAAAACGACTGATTTCTGGAGTGTTTTCTGGAATGATTTCTGGACTAGATCGTCCAGGCCGATTTTGGATCGTCCTGGGACGATCAGTGCATGGCAAAATCCCGAGAGTAAAACCGAAATTATCGGCCTGAGGAATCGTCCGAGCCGATTGGATTTTGTTCTCATCGGCCAGGACGATGTGGCGATCGGCCGGGCCGATCAGGCTTATGATATAAGCAAATCAGCTCGTTTTGAGGAGAGAGAAAATCATTTTTATAAAACAAAAATATCTGAGGAGAGAGAAAGATAAAGGAAAAGAGAGGGAAGCTTGGTTTCGGAGGCTGCGGAGCGCTTTTCGTCCGACGCCGCTGTTGGGAAAAGTGTAGATCTCGTGGTAAGGACTCCGAATCCTATTTCTATTTTCAAAGATATTGATTTTTAATCGAGATGTGTACTGCTTTGAGTTTTCGTAGTCGAATTTTGGACCTGATCTGGTATTGACACAACTTTCACCGCACAACTTTTAGAATGTTATAGATATGAATATTGTACACGATTTGAGTATTTTCTACGATGATTTTACCGGTCGGAATTGGTTTTACGCAATTTTAATTGAATAGAAAAATATCAGGATGTTATTTGATATGGATTCAGTAGAAGAATAGTCTTATATTATTGTCGTGAACATTCTGTTGTAATTTGGTGAATTGTGATTTTGTAGGATTTTTGTGTAAATTTGATAGACTGCCGTTACTCTGCCCGATTTTCGTATGATTTCTGATTTGTCTGAAATTGATAGATTGCATTGCTATGTATATGAATATTGATATGATTGCTCTAGATTGTTCTTATATTGCCTATTGAATTGATTATTGAATTGAATATTGATTGACTATTGAATACTGGAACACAAGTGGAACCTGGTTGAACGTTGGTTGGAGATTGAATTGACCTGTATAGGATGGTGGGCCGACGGGCTTTCCTTTAAACATCGATTATGGATATATGGATGGGAGTCATAAGGGGTTTATAGAAATGCCGACGGGCGGCCGACGGGCAATAGAGTGACGACTCTTTTTCAGTTATAGGTATTAGGTGACATGCTGGGATAGAAGTTGATCAGGATCTACAGGTTTTTAGTTCTTTTGATGATTTTGATTCTTTTGTACTCAGGACAGGGTAGATTTCAGTACCTGTGGTTTTAGCTTAGTTCCTGAGTATTGTATATGATGTTTTGAGATAGGGATCGACTTGTATATGGATGTTTTAAATTTATAGACTTTTTATAAACTGTTATTAATTGGAGATTATAGATGACTCTGGTAAATGGCTGGGTTGATCGACATTCTTTCCAAGTTAGATCTTGGGGCATGACAGTTTTGCCCCCTTTTTTCAGGGGTTTTCCACGTAAAAATCTTGGTGTCTCATAAATGCTAGACCCTTTCTCTTATCTGATTGCGTGCCAGATTTTCGTACAACGCTAAGATGTTAAATATGATATTTCTCTACCGCCGTGAATACTCCTGGACGCAACAATATTAATCTTAAAATAATTTCAATAAAAGTTTAATTTATTCTTATTGCGGGCTAGAAAATACGTTGCGATAGAGATTTAATTCTACGTCTTAGCGTTGTACGGATAACTAGCTCACACACAGAGAAAACAAGATTTTTTACGTGGAAAACCCTTAGAAAGGGAAAAAACCTTGGGGCCTAGCCCAGTTGAAATGAATCCACTAGACTTTGAGTTGGTTAGAAAGGACTGAATCACCTCCAAGGGTGATCGGATTACAATCAGTTACTTAAGTAAGACGTTGGGTCTTCGGCAGGATGTAAGGACAGAGTGTTGGGCCTTGAACAGGATGTCGGGTCCTGAGTAGGACGTCGGGTCTTCGACAGGATGTAGGGACCGAGTGTCGGGCCTTGAACAGGACGTAAGGACCGAGTGTCGGGCCTTGAACAGGATATCGGGTCCTGAGTAGGACGTCGGGTCTTCGGCAGGACGTAAGGACCGAGTGTCGGGCCTTGAACAGGACGTCGAGTCCTTGGCAGGACGTAGGGGCTGAACGTCGGGCCCTGAGTAGGACGTCGGGTCTTCGGCAGAACGTAGGGACTGAGTGTCGGGCCTTGAGTAGGACGTCGAGTCTTCGGCAGAACGTAGGGACTGAGTGTCAGGCCTTGAACAAGACGTTGGGTCTTCGGCAGGATGTAGGGACTGAACGTCGGGCCTTAAGGTGGTGGTCCGGCGAGGTTCTGTGGTGGTCCGGCGAGGTTCCTGCGGTGGTCCGACAAGATTCCTGTGGTGGTCCGGCAGTGGTTCGACGAGATTCCTGCGGTGGTCCGGCGGTGGTCCGGCGAGGTTATGCGGTGGTCCGGCGGTGGTCCGGCGGCTGTCGAGGAGGAACTCCTTCATTCTCTTCTTCCTTCTATTCTCTTCTTCTCTCTCTTGCTTTCATCATCTCTTGTGAAGAATGAGGGGTCTATTTATAGATTTTATGGAGTGGCATGGCCCGTAAATAGGCGTGAGATCAGGGGCGAATAGAGAGTGGTCAAATGGACGGCCGATGTTGAATCCTACGACCGTGCACCGTTCGTTGGCCATTTGGAGGCCTTAATGATGTCATAATTCAGCGATCTTGGGCTCGTTGGATTTGTCTCGTCGAGCCGTTCGATTCGAGTATAAGCTCGTAAAAATCGGAGACCGTTTGGTAACTCAAATTGCTGTTTGAACCTTCCAACAACACTTTGAGCCCTTGATTCTGACTCAGTTGGGCTCGGATTGGGTTGATCTTGGTGTCGTTGGGTTCGTATTTCCGAGACGCTCAGTTTGATTGTAAGGTCGCTGAAATCGGAGTTCGGATGCTCCCGAAATTAAATTTTGAAGTTTTCAACTAGCTTTTTGCCTCGAGATTCGCGTCCGATTAAGATAATTTTTACATGGCGTATCAATTCTGATATAATTAATTTATATTAAAATGATAAAATTTTAATTCAGCCCATCCATTAAAATAATTAAGGAAAAATAGTTCATTAACAAAAAATTTATAATTTTTCGGCTTCCTAAAAAAAAAAGTATTTTGCATTTTCTCTTATGATTAGTATTACCCTATTAAACTTTCTTGTAAATCTGATATTTATAAAAATATTTGTAATAATTTAAAATTTTTAAGAAAATTATATAATGATAAAATAAAAATATGAAATTTATTTCTGTTTTTTTAAACATAAAATATTTCCACTTTTTATGATGGTACAACATGAAGATGGAAAATCTTTACTTAATATTATTTAGAATCACTTGTATTATAATTTTAATGTAATAATAATTTTTTTATATTTTTGTCTGCTCGTCGTCCAAGTATGTTCTCCAACTATTGTCATCCAATTATGATCATCTAATTGCTATCATTTACGTGTGCCCCCATCCTGTGAAGAAAGGCATTAGTTGTATTCAATGACAATGACTGGTGTAATTTTTTATTTTTTTAAAATTTCATGTACAAACTGCATCATCTCTCACAACACTTGAATTTCTCTTTTTTTTGTGTATTAGAATTTCATATAATGCTAAAATAATAAAATCTCTAACTTTTTTATTTTATGTATATATAATCGCTTCCTCTCTTAAAAAAATTAAAGCGAAACATTCATCGCTTAATGTAATTTTACTTCAAAAGTACTATCGTTATAGTAAGTCGATAATGATCATCGATAAAATTAAGCCTAAACCAATATTTTTTTTCAAAATAAGGATAATTTTGTATTGATTGTACTTAATCAAACTTAATTCACTAATTCCCTAAACCAATTAGCCCAAATAAAAATATTCAGCATTTTACCTAACAACTTTTAGAAAAGAGAAACATTCAAACGCCCCCAATATGTCTTGACAGCGTCTACAAAAAGATGCTAGAGAAAAATCAAATGTGCATAAGTATATAGATTGATAAATTTGCAAAAAATTACAATGAGTGCACTTGTGAGGTGATATTTCTAACAATCATATTACGAGTTTATTTAGAATGACTGCAATGTTTTATAAATCAATATTCCTCTCCTCTGATCCCTCACGCGTGCTCTTGCGCAGATAGTAGATGACCTTGCGAGGCCTAGATGGTGGCCGGAGGCCGGCGGCGTCAGGCGTGCTGGTGAGTTCCACAACTTTGTCATCCCTCGCCTCGTCACCCTCACGCGTGCGCTTGCGCAAACATCAGCTAGCAAATGAGAGGTAAAGTTTTTTTTGGTTGATTTCAATTTACGAGCATGAAATTATCGCGAGGCCCAGCCTTCTCCTCCCTCGAAGGCCATGAGGAAGGATAGGTTCTTAATTATGATTTTTTTAGCTTCTTTGGCTATTAAAAAGAACATTCCAGCATTTTTGCACATCTAAAATCTAATACAATCACCAAGCAAAACTTAATAAAATAATTTAGACCCCAATTAATAAAATTACTGGTTTCTCCACTATATATATATATATATATATATATATATATATATATCTTTTATCCCACTACGTGGGGTCGGCTACATGAATCCTTTTTTCTCCATTGTGTCCTATTAAAAGTCAAATTCTCGTTTTAAATCTAATAAAGAAAGGTCATTCCTAATATTTTCTAACCAAGTCTTTTTAGGTCTACCCCTACCTTTCTTTAACACAAGTCAAATCTAATACCTCTACTCTCTTAACTGGGTCGTCGGAAGGCCGCCTTTTTATGTGACCAAACCATCTAAGGCGACTCTCTCTAATCTTATCTTCTACTGGAGCTACTCCAACCTTTTCACGTATATGCTCATTTCGTATCCTATCTCTAAGGGTAAAGCCACTCATCCATCTAAGCATCCTCATCTCTGCCACACTTAACTTAGTATTATGCTTCTCTTTTAATGGCCAACATTCGGCACCATAAAGCATTGCAGGCCTCACTACCATCTTATAGAATTTTTCCCTTAAGTTTGAGGGGTACATTTCTATCACATAACAAGCCCGATGCATTCCGCCACTTCAACCATCCAACTTGAATTCTGCTGATAATATCCCCATCTATTTCACCATCACTCTGAACAATAGATCCAAGATACCTAAAACGTGTACTCTTATTAATGACTTGATCGCCCAAAGTCACAATCCCCTCACTAGGACTATTACTGCTAAAATTACACTCCATATATTCCGTTTTAGATCTACTCAAGCGAAAACCTTTAGACTCTAAGGTTGACCTCCATAATTCAAGTTTACCTTCAACTCCCTCTCTAGTCTTATCAACAAGGAGAATATCATCAGCAAAAAGCATACACCAAGGTACATCATCTTGCAAATGTCTAGTGAGAACATCCATGACTAAAGCAAATAGATATGGGCTTAAGGCTGATCCTTGATGTAACCCAACCGAAATAGGGAAATACTTGGTCAAACCACCTTGTGTTTGAACACACAAGTAATAGCTCCTGCATACATATCTTTAATGATTTGAATATAAGCATTATTGACTCCTTTCTTATCAAGAACTCTCCATAGCACTTCTCTTGGAACTTTATCATATGCTTTTTCTAAATCAATAAATATCATATGTAGATCCTCCTTATTTCCTCTATATTTTTCCATCAAACCTCTGAATAAATGTATGGCTTCCATAGTCGACCTACCCGGCATAAATCCAAATTGATTTTGAAAACATTAGTATCACGCCGCAACCTATGCTCTATAACTCGCTCCCATAATTTTAAAGTATGACACATTAACTTAATACCTCTATAATTCGTGCAATCCTGTGCATCGCCTTTATTCTTAAAAATAGGAATTAATACACTCATTCTCCACTCATCTGGCATCTTTTTAGTCTTCAAAATAGTATTAAAAAGTTTAGTAAGCCAAGAAATCCCTTCATCTCCTAAGCATTTTCCACACCTCTATTGGAATATCATCAGGTCCAACAGCTTTTCCACCCTTCATTCTATTTAAAGCCTCTCTAACTTCAGTTTTACTAATACGCCGATAAAAAACAGAAATCTTTACTTTCATTTAGGGTGCTAAGGTCACTATAGTCAATCTTATTTTCACACTCTTCATTAAAAAGTTTAGCAAAATATCTCATCCACCTTTGTTGAATATCATCTTCTAAGAAAAGTATTTTTTGATCTTCATCCTTAATACACTTCACTTGAACTAAATCCTTACTACTCTATCTCTTTGTTTGGCTAACTTATACATATATCTTTCTCCCTCCTTAGTATTTAATCTATTATATAAATCGCTAAAAGCTAATGTCTTTGCATCGCATATTGCTTTCTTAGAATCCTTACGAGCCACTTTATATAATTCCCAATTATCAGAATTTTTAAAATTAAACCAATTTTTATAACAAATCTTCTTATTTTTAATCTTTTCTTGCACAATTGGATTCCACCACCACCAACTATTTTTACTATTAGGAGCTTTTCCCTTAGATACTCCAAGCACATCTTTTGCAATATTCTTAATATCACTAGCCACTTTTTCCCACATAACATTAGCATCCTCATGCACAGACAAAATCTTAAGATCTAAAATCTTACTCACAAAAATATTTTGGTTAATATTCTTTAAATGCCCCCATCTAATCCTCGAAAAACGTTTTACTTTATTTTTTATTTTATGCCCCTTTATCTTAAAGTCCAAAACTAATAATCGATGTTGGGTACATAAACTTTCACTCGGAATAACTTTACAATCTTTGCAATCTAAACGGTTTAATTTTCTAATAAGAAAATAGTCAATCTGGGTTGTACTACATCCATTTTTATAAGTGATGAGATGCTCATTCCTTTTCTTAAATAAGGTATTAGCAATTGAAAAATCATAAGCTAAACAAAAATCTAATATGGTCTTGCCACCTTCATTCGTCGTTCCAAATCCATGGCCACCATGAATGCTTTTAAAATCAACTACCTCTTTACCAACATGTCCATTTAAATCTCCTCCAATAAAAAAAACTCTTTCTTCAAGAGGTATATTTTGTATTAATTCTTCTAAGTCATTCCAAAAATTTAATTTAGAACTTATATCCAAACCTACCTGAGGAGCATAAGCACTTATAATATTAACAATCTTATCCTCAACAACAATCTTTAAAGCTATAATTCTATCACCAATCCTATTAATTTTTATAACATTATCCTTTAAACTCTTATCTATAATGACACCTACACCATTTCTAGTACGACTCCTACCCGAATACCAAAGTTTAAATCCTAAACTATCGATTTCCTTGGCCTTCTCTCCAACCCACTTAGTTTCCTGAATGCATAAAATATTTAATTTCCTATGAATCATAATATCTATTAACTCCATTAATTTACCTGTAAGGGAACCTATATTCCAAGTTCCTATCCTAATTTTAGTATCATGGACTAGCTTCTTTGCCCACATCCGTCCTTGATGCGGGAACCTTTGCCTATTTAACACTGCACCCGGGCACCGGTGCAGCGGCCCTTGCACACTTGTCACTGTATTCAGGCCATACAGCGCGTCGCTTCCAGGGGACGCCCTAGCATTAACACAATTTCTTAAAGGATTCATGTCATTTTTGTTCGACAAGTTTTACGCTGGCTGTCGACTACCTAACGCAACCCTCCACTTTTCTCATCCAGGACTTGGGACCTGGCAACGGCATAACGTGTCTCCAACGGACGGTCCTGATTCAACGACATAAAATAAAATAAAATAAAATTTTACTTTGAAAAAAAAAAGGAAATGAAATATTGCTATCAAAATAAAACTGGGATAGTATTTTTTTCCTATTTTAATTTAGTTCATGTAACAGTCGACGTGTCTCCAACGGACGGTCCTGATTCACGTGCTTTTATGATCTATGCGGCGAGAAGTCATGCCCTGTATGGTATAACGCGTTGTCCGAGAGCTTAGCCGTCTTGGATGATCTGACGGTAGGAAATAATGGCTCCGAAATCAGACGGCTCAGAGAGATTGTAACGCCAAACACGCAGTCCTTTTTCTCAATTCATGCTTCCCCCCGTTTCTTCGTGGTTCAATCTGATTTCTTTTATATTCTTCTTTTTGTCTTTTTCTGTTTTCAAAATAGATTTCAGTCGTCGTTTTCTTTTCTGTTCGAGGAAGGAGAAGAGGAAAAAGGGGGACGACGGGGAAGGATCGGCGGATCTTGGCAAAATGGCAGATCAAACGGCGAAGGGGGAAGAGTTCGAGAGGAAGGCGGAGAAGAAGGTTACGGGATGGGGAATATTCGGATCGAAGCACGAGGATGCTGCAGATTTGTACGAGAAGGCGGCGAATTGTTTCAAGCTCGGAAAGAACTGTATGGGATTCAGTCGTTTTCCTTCATCTATTTCGAGTTTGTTTTTTTGTTTACGAACTGTGAGATGCGCTGCGAGTTTTCAAAAGCAATGCATTTTTGAATGCATGGTATGGTTTAGGGCGATCGGATGGTTGCAATATGGATACTTGTTACGTGATTGTAGGCTTGATTTTTTTTCGAGATTCATGAAGGATTTAGGTGAATTTTGGATGATCTGTAGAGGGATGCACTACATAACCTTGTTAGATGACTGAATCTGTTGGAAATAACAAGCAAATTGAATGGAATAGCTTAATTTTCAGTGGTTGTTTGTCTACCCGTAGGATTAAAGTTAAGCAGGAATGAGTAAATCTTGTTCTTGCTTGTTGGAGTAGCGCGTCGGTAGAAAAAACAAAGAATTTATCGTCAGAAAAGCAGTGCAGTGCACAGGAGGCACTTTTTTGGGGTGTAGGACCTAGAAAAATTACAGGGTATTGCTCTTTTGAAACAATTTCTATTAGTTATAATCCCAATTTACAGATGACCACTCATCTCTGGAATTGGAACAGCATAATGCAATGTAAAATATCTAAATTTTGGTGGATCACCCTACGGTGATAGTTAAGGGAATATGGAGTGTTGATGTTTATAGCATTACATGGCCGTTGAAATAGTCTCTTGCTTTAAAATATTGGAGTGGATTGAATGACTTTGAGTTAGGGTTTAGGGAAGAAGGAAGGAAGAGAGGCAGTCGGGACAATCTCTCTCTTGAAAAGAGGGGTGATTAAATGAATTAGAGCTGACAGGAAATTGGAGACGGTATTGTAGGATGTACCGATGTACTAGGTAACACTAGGATTATCGGTTGGATCTCTTGACAGAGTTTAGAGTTTTAAAATTTCTACGATCTAGGGGTTATGTCTCTTTAGTTCATATGCCCAAAATGGATAAAATTAATGCTTATTTATATATTTCAAGAGGGGTATTTTGACTTTTTTTTTCTTAAAGTATATTTATATTTGTGTGAATAACAAACAAACCAAAGTGCACCCTTCCCTAATTGGGAATGAAACTAAATGATCACTTCCTTGGGCCTAATCAATGGGCAATTCGGGTCAAGGTTGACCTGGGCTTTTACTTGGAGCTGTTGGCTATTGTTATTATCATCCATTCAACAAATGAAACATACCATTTGAAGCTTTTGATGTCATGGATTCAATGGAGTTGATAGATAAAAAATTTGATGGTTTTATTAAAAAAATCGGATCCATTTCCAAATAAAGTTGCATCCTACTTAAAGAACAAAATCCATGTGATAACCAACTTTACTTAAGCTTTCTATAGAGCAATTCGAGGCTCAATTGAAAAGAGGATCGAGGAACAACATAAAACAACATAAAAAGCAAGAGATGTTAACAACATAGTACATTTCATTCCAATGATCATGACGAAATGCTAGAAGAAAAGGGAGAAGTTCACCTTGGTGGTATTTCTATGCATATCTATAAATCATAGCAGCAAAGCTATAGATCTAGTAGATAACATTAACAACTGAGTAAGAGGGATGTATAATAATACAACAATGGTGGTCGATGAAACAGGAGAATGGGACGATAATAACTTTTTTAGTGTTGAGCCATAGAGGATAAACCATGACTAGAGAAATGAGGAAAATCAATGAAGGGTTTGGAGATAGTTGGTGGCAAACTACTCAAGAGCAAGAAAGTAGGAGGAAAACTTCTAAAACCTGAGGTCCTAATGGGGAATTTTACTAGCAAGCCGAGAGGAGGGAGTTCTGTGTGCGTGCGCATGCGTGAGAGAGAGCTATGAGGGACCTATTTTTCATAAATTCCTTAAATCCTATGCTCCACAGGATTTGATAAATCATACTAAATCACATATAAGGAGATTTAAAAGGAATCAAGATTTAGATGCCTTAAAAACTGTTTGCCAAGAATTAAGCTGGATCCCAAGTTAATCACATTTAACATGGGGTGGTGATTTTCTATGGTTGGATTGATGATGATTTTGAGCATTTCTAACTCTAATTGACGTGTTGAGTGGTGTTTGAGGGGCGCCTTCTATGGTGTCTTATTTAATTAACATTTTAAAAGAAATTGTTGAATTATATACAGGCAGATATTTTTTATGTGTTTGCTTCGTGAGGCATGCAACATTTTTTTATTTATTTTGGGTGAAAGTACTATCACACTGTAATCACTCTTTCGGAACAATTATTTTCTTTTTAATTGTGTACATCATTAATGTTCTAAACTAGATTCCAGACTTGCCCATACTTTTTAGTGTAGCATCCCATTGAAAATGACATGATTTAATTAATAAAAAGTGAATATAGAGCCTTTATTAGCTATTGGGGTTATGAAAAATTATTATATTATAATAGTCTTTTCTCATAAATACAGACTATTTTTCTTTTGGCTCCACTTCCCTTTGATATTAAGCTTACCATTTCGAGTAAACAAAATATTGATATTGATGTTCCTGAAACAACATTTTTTATAGGCGCCTCAGAATTTATGACTTTGTTCTAATTTGTTTTGATATCGATCATTAGATATACCATTTTGGGAAAATCTTAGAAATTTTATATATGCTCCCTTTTCTCATTGGCAACATCAATGTAATGATCTCCAAAACTTATGTGCTCTTGAAAGCAATTGTAGTTCTTTATAGGTGGAGCTGATCTTAGAGAAGCAGAACAGAAGAACAGCAGAAATACTTTTCCATTGGCTTACCGTTTGGTACTTTTGATGTTTCAGGGGACAAAGCTGGAGCAGTATACACCAAGAAGGCAAATTGCCACTTAAAGGTTCATTCATTGCTTTCCTGGTTCATTTCACTTCACATAAACATATATTTCCGTCTAATTTATGTTTCTCCCATGTCCAGTCAGATAGCAAACATGAAGCAGCATCAGCTTATGTGGATGCGGCAAACTGTTATAAGAAAATTTCAGCTGAAGGTCATAGCTTCCAGTTCCTTAGAGATTTATTTCTACTTTAAAAAGGGATTTGTTAACAGTTTCCAGTTTTTCACTGTCCTTAGAGATTTATTTCTACTTTAAGGGGGTGTTTGTTAACAGTAGACCTACCTCTTTATTCAGCCAGTGGAAACTCAATTTACTTTTAGATGTTCAGTTTGAAGTGTTAGTTGATAATTTGTTGTGACCCAGATTGCTAGTATTAAATTGAAAATGTCACAATAAAATAAATTTTTTGGTAGTATCTGATAATAATTTTCTTTGAAAAAATAAGTGATTTGAATCCCAGGAAATTAAAGCTTCAAAATGGGCATGAGAGTGACGGATCCGACCCAAAAATAATAAATCTTTACAATAGGTATGAGTGATCAAATAGAATAAATCATCTTGATGAAAATATACATCTAGTGTTATCTATAAAAAGAAATTGCATTTGCTAGTTAACACAAACGGGGCATCGAATAGATCCAAATAACAGTTGCCCTTGCAATTGATCAACATTTTAAAATGCCCCCACACATATACACTACAACATGTATATACATAAACACAGAAATGCACATGCAAGCATGCAAACTTATATACATGCAATCATAAACCCGCGTGGGCCCTGACGAGTGTGTTACAAGTATACACGTGAAATCTAGGGATGCTGCGCGGGTCAATAAATGAAATCAAGTTCGTGCCCGATCTTTCTATGAGGGTAGACAGAAGTCAACACAGCTCGAACCATTAAACAAATATATGGTCATGGTATCAACCGAGATATTTGTTTTAATACGTTCATATTAGGTCTTCAAGGCCTATGAATAGAAAAATTCATTTAATAAAATCATACATCCAACAAACCCGATCCTCTATTGGCAAGTTAATAGGGTTGACTAGGTTTATTCAATGAAAATGCCCGTACACCCCGATGATGGTTTTATTGAATGTAGATTTCAACCGGAGGAGTTAATTTTAAATACTCTATATACTTTCAAATGACACCAAAATGCCAGAAAGTCCAAAATCCAAATGTTTAAAATTGAAACTCAACCATTAATCACTTAAAGTAAAATTCATACACCCTCCACAACAGTTTGTCGATATAGACAAATTGAAAACTACTTCAGCTCACAAAGAGCTAATGTCTGATTGAGAATATCATAAGATTCATTCTTAAACAATCTCCTGTCAGTAAGGACGGGACACATGTTTGCAATCCGGCGGTTGTGTCTCCAAATGACATCACATGTAAACAACTATGACTGGGGCTCTCTGAACCGGGTGGTTTGCCGCCAAATGAAACCATCAAATTATAGTTATGGCCGGAGCCCATATGCTCCCCAATGTCATTAAATCTTTGAGATATGAATCAATATGATATAATCGATTGGGCACAAACCCCTATGTCAGCTAAGATGAATTCAAATTTCTCCTCTTAGACAATTACCCACCCTAGGTCTACAAGGTACCCTTGGATGAAGCAACCTATGGCTGCCGACAAGGATCCTTCTGCCAGGTTGGGTCGCTACCTCCTTTGACTAAATAGAGCCGAAACCACGATGGTCCGGGATGGCGGAATCATGAGATCTTGATTGGGTCCATCATCCATTCCCCACCATCCGCTTTAAGTGCAAGAGGGTGAAATTTTCAATTTTAAATATACAACTTCCAAAATCCAAGCCCATGCTGCTACTATATGTCAGATAACACATACTTTCTACGTATCTGATTGACGACTAGCCTTAATCAAAAGTTCTCTCTTGTTATCGGAAGGGGTAATTAACTATAGGGGCTTGTGCCTATAGGAAACCAGAACTTAGATCATAAAATCCTCGCAAAATGAGGGCGAAATCTCTGGGTAGTATCTTATCTACAAACCTAATTTGCCTTCCCAAGATTTATTAATGTGAAACATAATGCATGGAGACAAGAACTGCTTGGGGATTTTAATATAAGATTGTTAAAGCTTTGCTAGTTATAGAATTCATGTTTACCCAAATTAAGTTATCGGAATTATCAAGTCGAAATTAAGTAAGACATGTGGTTACAACTAGATTAATGGGACAATATCAAATTGACAACATAGAATTAGGTAGTAATGTTATGGAGAGAAACAATAATCCACAATTAACAAATAGAACTTTTCACCTTGGGTCTCTCACTCACTCTCTTGTTGGTGGCACTTTTAATGGAGGAAGATTGAGAGCAACCGAGCGATGCCACTAGGAGGCAAATGGTGCACAAAGTGTAGTCCGTTGGAGTGGTAGCCGGTGGCGGGTAGTCCATGGGATGACTAGAGAGCATCCAACGTCTTATCCTTTCTTCCTTGATCATCAAAGACGAAGCTGTGGTTGATGGAGCATCCGAGAGAAGATGTGAGGGGAAGAGCAAACCATGAACAAGGGGAAGGAGGAGGGGCCACGGGTTGGAGAGGGGAGAGGGGCGGGTGAGGCTATGGGGGAAGAAACTCTAAATCTGAAATTTTATTCAGATTTCCGAAATTGGAGGGCTCTTAATTTCAATTTCAGAAATTTTGAATTTGAAATCAAGTTTAGGAGGGAAGGGGTTAATGGTGCATTAAAGAAAATTAAGAGGGGAGAGAGAGAGGGGGCCGTCCATGTAAAAAAAAAAGGGGTGATGTGGCTTTAGGTTTGAGTAGGTGGGGACCACATAGGATTAAATTAATATAATTAAAATTCCGATTTTAATTTCAGAATTAATTATATTAAGTAACTCCCAACTCATATGACAATAGGAAGGAATTGAAATTTGAATTTCAAAAAGATTGTAACTCACCGTAATTAATATCCTAATTTAATTTGACTTAATTAGGAAATTCATTAGGGGAGCAGAATTCAAAATTCGAATAGGTGGGCTAGAGGGAAATCGGCGGCAAGGCTTCATGGGTGACCGGCGGCAAGGCTGAGGGTGGCTGGCGGCAAGGACTCCACGGTGGACGGTGGGCAGCTGGGCGGTTTTCTGGCCGGCGGGAGGGCTTTACAGGCCAGTGGGATGGGGTGCTGGGTTGGTCGGCGGGAGGCTGGCCGGCGGTTGCCTAGGGGAAAGGGGCGGCGGCAAGGATCCGAGGGAGGAAAAGGGCAATTCTACTAGGGATTACTATGCCACGGATTCACCTTGATTTCCCACACCAATTGATCACAAAGATAATGGAGAAGAAGGTCTAGAACTCATAAAGAGATCTAGCTCTTCTCAAAACTCACTAAGAGATTTGAGAGAGATATGCACTCACAAAGAGAACACAAAATAAATTTCATTTCATCAAAAACTAATCATACATAGGAAAATGACCATATATATAGGCCTCTAAATGACAAAGAAAACAAAAGACTAAAATGCCCCTTGGGCTACAATAGCGACTAAATACCCATAAGGGCAAAAACGGAAACACATAAAAATCAAATAAACTACTACATAAATGACTCAAAATAAAACTCATGATCGTGGCCGTCGATCTCCGGCGTCTCCTGATGGTACATGTGTCGAAATCTCTGACGATGTCCTCATCATTTATCCTTGAACTTAATCCGTTAAAACCTCCCGAAAAGCAACGGGCAAGGTCGGGGCGGAATTTTCGGAGCCCATAGCTTGTTGGTTTGTTGCTCTTGGAGAATGGCTTAGCACCAATACCATTCGAAATTGGATTCATTTCATCTGATTTGGCATAAGTTGTACTATTGTTTATCGACTAAACATCGACATTCAACTATTCTCACTTGTGCTTGGGATCAATGATGATGATTTATTTTTTTCGGTTTTATTATACCTTTTATATTTGGATATTTGTGAATTTGTTACCATTTGTTTTGTCATGGTGCTAGTGCAATACTAGGTTAATATTCAAATTGAAATGCATTAACTATTAAAGGCATGCAGATAATATGTACTTAATAGAAATAAAATTATGCATGTGAAGGTGTTACCATGATTTTAGAATAATGTTTTTTTGGCTGCATCCTATCCTGCGTATGCTTGTCCAAAATTCTAGCATTAAACTATTATTTATTTCATTAATACTGCTAAAAAAAGTTCTTTTTACTATTTTAGGAATGAATAACCAAATTCCGTTATTTAATTTCTTCTGCAGATGCTGTACAATCTCTAAATCAGGCTGTGAATCTTTTCTTGGATATTGGTAGACTGACTATGGCTGCAAGATACTGCAAGGTACTTAAAATCTGAATGTTGTAAAGGCAGTTTCCATCATGCTTTATTAAGTTTTTATTTTGCTTTATTTAGAGGAGGTTTGGGACTGATGTTTGTCTCGATAATGATTGCAATTTTTCTTTCGTTTCCTTTTTAAACTACGCCTTTTGTATTGCGGTTATTCACATGCTATATATGTTTGAATGCTTGAACTTGTTTTCAGGAAATTGGTGAAATTTATGAGCAAGAGCAGAACTTAGAGAAATCTATGGATTACTTTGAGCGGGCAGCAGATCTTTTTCAAAGTGAAGAGGTTACAACTTCTGTAAACCAGTGTAAGCAGAAAGTTGCTCAATTTGCCGCTCAGCTGGAACAGTATGATATTCATCTCTGTCTATACATTTGAAAGTTAGTGATTATTTGTTTTATTTTCCATTTTTTCATGCAATTCCTGTTGAATTTGTTGACGTTAAACAAGAATACAAGAGAATTGAATAACACAATGATTATAAGAAATATACATATTATTTGTTTGTAGAAATCTAAATGGAAAGGTGGAAATGTGATGGACTGGTCCCTCCTTGATCGGTCAAGGATGGGTCGGTCCCTCTTGGACCGGCTAGATTTTACGTGAGGCGGAAAATGCTTCCACCTAAATGAACCCCGCCCCTTTGTTTGGATCCGTGGGGGATTTAATGAGAAGGGGGTGGCTAGGAGGGAAATTCAAAAGGGAGAGGACTGTTTTTGGGATTTGCTATGTATTGTATGTCTTATGTAGGTTGTTTACGCTAGGGTTCAATTTTTATGCTTGATTTTGGCTGAATTTAGAATTGCTTAGGTTGAGAGGGCTCTAGCCAGCAGCTAGGGATTTGGAAGAGCTGGATCTTCCTCTCCAATTGAAGATCCAATTGTATATTGTGTTTCTTTCTTAGTTCTTTCAATAAAAAGTATTCTTGTGTGTTCTTCTTCCTATATTTCTTGTTGTTGTTTCCTGGTTTTGCTGAAATTGCATTCACTTCCTATCAAATAGGTATCAAAGCTTAGATCCGGGTATCTATGAAAGGAAGAAAGGTAGAAGTGTTGAAAGAGGAGATCGGACAATTGAAATATGAAACTCAAATTTCAGCCATTCATGAGAAGATCAATGAGAAGTTCGTCATCATGGAGGAGATGATGAGAAAGATGCTCGAGGTTCAAACCAAAATGACGGCGTCGGAGGCGAGGGGAGCTGTCGGCTACTAAGGGAGTGGAGAAAACTCTAATCCGATAATGAGAAGGGAAGATCAACTGTTTGAGATTGTGGAGGGAGATAGAGAAGGCCTCCCTTAGAGACCATTCTTAGGGAGAAGAAGATATGAAGAGGGTGTGGGGAGAGGCGTGATGGGTTAGTTATGAGTGGAGGGTATGGGGAGAGGAGTGAGGGGTTAGTTATGAGTGAAGAGGTGGTGAATTTGAAAGTAGAGGGGCTGATTGTGATCGGAAGGGTGCTAGAGTTGAAAGGAGGGGATAATTTGACAAAGGTTATGTGTACGAGCATACAAGGGATGATCGGGATACTTGGGAGGACCACCCCCTTGGGGAATGATAGGTTATGGAGAAAATAGGGGGAATCAGGAGATCTAAGGGCGAGGTTGCTAAAGATGCTTGTTTTTGAGGGAGAGCATGCACATGGGTAGATCTACAGGTGGAAAGATACTTTGTCATCAATGAGTTGATGGAGGAGGAGAGATTGACGGTGGCTGGGCTGTGCTTGGAAGGGAAAGTATTAGCATGGTACCAAAGGAGGGATATGAGGCAACCCATACGGACCTGAAGGGAGTTTAATGACTGCTTGTTGAAACGTTTTTGAAATAGTGGGGGAGAGGACTTCTATGAATATTACTTCGCTCTGACACAGGAGATAGTGGTGGAGTACCGTGAGAGCTTTGAGTACCTTACCAGCCGACTGGACTGACTTTTGGAGACTGTGTTGGAGGGAGACTTTATGAAAGGGCTCAAACTAGAGATTTGGGTGATAGTTATAGTGATGAGGCCTCGTGATTGGGGAGAGGCTATGGAGTCAGCTCAATTAGTGGAGGATTAGAGACACCTAAAGAGAGGGGCCAAAGATAGCAGCTCAGGAGGTTCTTACAGGATTATCACCACCTTTTTGACAGCCAAGGGGCTGACAACACGTATTCTTAGAGAGACTTCAAAGGAGAAGACTGTAGGAGGGAGACCTGGGGGAAACTTCAAAAAGCTCACTGAGACGGAGTTACAGGAGAAGAGGGCGAATAGGATGTATTTTAGATGCGGTGAGAGATATACACTAGGGCACAGGCGTAAGGATTGAACTCTTTAGGTTCTCACCATCTATGATAATGAGGAAACTGAGGGAGGTGGGAGTGAGGTAGTGGTGGAGGAAGAAGAGGTGCATTTATATGTGACAGAGTTATCCTTACACTCAATGGTGGGATTCACTATAAATTACATCATGAAAGTGAGAGTAGAGATAGAGAACAAGGAGATAGTGGTGCTACCGTGCTAATAGACAATAGGGCTACCTACAATTTCATCTCCAACCAGTTCGTGGACCAATTGGGGGTGAAGCTTGTAGACATAGGGTGCTACAGAGTGATGATGGGTGCATGGAAGGTGGAGACAGGCAAAGGAGTGTGTAGGAGGGTGATTCTAACCATACAGGGGATCCAGGTGAGTGAGGACTTCCTTCCACTGGAGTTAGGAAGCATTGTTTTCATCTTGGAGATGAAATGACTGCAAATCATGAGAGAGACAAAGGTTAATTTGGGAGCACTGACAATTGAAATGATGGTGGAGGGAAGGAGAGTGGTTATGAGGGGAGATGCAGGGTTATTCAAAGTCATGGTTTCTCTCAAAACTATAGTGAGGACCATATAGGAGGGGGTGGGATTTTCGGTGGAGTTTCATAGCTTGGAGGGGTCAGGTTGGAGGGGTAGGGAGACATTCCTCTTTCAATACAATATCTTATACAACAATTCAGTAAGGTTTTTCAGCCACCTCAAGTGTTGCCGCCATTAAGGGAGATGGAGCATGCCATCATCTTGAAGGAGGGGGCGGCACCGATTAGTGTCAGACCTTATTGATACCCTCAGATCCAAAAGGATGAGATCGAGAAGCTGATCCGAGAGATGTTGGATGCAAGGATCGTCAGGCCAAGCGCGAGCCCTTTTTCTAGTCCAATGTTACTGGTCAAGAAGAAGGATGAAACTGGAGATTATGTGTGGATTATCAAGTCCTAAATAACGAGACTGTGTTAGATAAGTTTCCTATATCGGTGATCAATGAGTTGCTTAATGAGCTTTATGGAACGGTTGTTCATGAAGATAGATTTAAAGTATGGATACCATCAGATTAGGATGAGAAAGAAATATGCCTCATATAATGCATTCAGGACACTTGAGGGACACTACGAGTTCTAGGTGATGCGTTTGATCTCACCAACACACCTACAACATTCCAGTCCCTCATGAACAGGATTTTCAGACCATACCTCAGGAGATTTGTACTTGTTTTCTTTGATGACATCCTTTTGTACAGAAGGTCGGATGAGGAGCATTTGGAGCATTTGAATGTAGTATTTGAGGTGTTATGGGAGCATTGGCTGTATGCTAACCTGAAGAAGTGTTGCTTTGCACATCCCAGTGTGCAGTACTTGGGGCACGTGGTATCTCAAGAGGTGGTGGTCGTTGATCAGAAAAAAAGTGAGGCTATACTGAAATGGTCGCTACCTAAGACTTTGAAGTAGCTGAGGGGTTTCCTAGGGTTGACTGGGTACTTCAAGAGGTTTGTGAGGGGATGCAACATTATAGTTTGGCCATTGACGGAGCAGTTGAATAAGGATATTTTTCTGTGGGGAGAGGCAGCTACTCAAGCCTTTGAGATATTGAAGAAGGTCATGACCATGGTATTGGTCTTGGCTCTGCCAGATTTTAGCTAAGTTTTTGTGGTGGAGACTGATGCATCCTGGTATGGATTGGGGACGGTGCTCATGCAGAATCAGAAGCCCATAGCTTAGTTCAACCAGATGTTGACAGCCAGAGCTGGACTGAAGTCAATTTATTAGAGGGAGTTGATGGCCATTGTGTTGGCCATTCAGAAGTGACGGCCTTACCCGTTGGGCTGACATTTCATTGTTAGGACAAACCAGAGGATCATGAAGTACTTGTTGGAGTAGAGGATGGTGACTGAGGAGTATCAGAGGTGGCCATCAAAGTTATTAGATATGATTTAGAGATTCATTATAAGCTAGGACTAGAGAACAAGGCAGTTGATACCTTGTCTAGACACATAGGGGAGCTCCAGGAGCTAGCCATTTCGATGCCACTGATGTTAGTTTGAGGGCTATTAAGGAGGAGAGTGTTTAGGATGATCAACTGAGTGGGATTAGGGCATATTTGCTGAGGAATGAGAGTAACCACCCTTATTCCCTGAAGGGGGAGATACTCCTGTTTGAGGGGAGATTTGTGTTTCCCCAAACCTCGGTCCATATTCCTTACCTTCTGTAGGAGTTCCATGGGAGTGTTATCAGGGGTCATTCAGGGGTACAAAAGACATTCATGAGGTTGATGGAAGAGTTGTATTGAAAGGTGATGCATAAAGATGTAGAAGAGATTATGGTTAGATATGAGATGTGCCAGAGGAGCAAATACATGGCCATGACCCCGGGATAGTTACTGTAATCTCTAGCTCTTCCCGACGAAGTGTGGGAGGAGGTCACCATGGATTTCATAGATGGTCTGCTCAGATTTTAGGGGTTTATAGTCATTTTGGTGGTGGTGTACAGATTGAGCAAGTATGCTCATTTTATTCCCCTATGACATCCGTACATGATAGTTAGATTGCATGGGATATTGAAATCTATAGTGTCCGATCAAGATAAAATGTTTCTCAGTCATTTTTTGAGGGAGTTGTTCAGGATGTAGGGGACATTATTAAAAGGAGCACCGCTTACTACCCCAAATGGACGGACAGACAAAGGTGGTAAACAGGAGCCTAGAGACATACATGCGATGTTTTGTTTCGAAGACACCTCGACTGTGGGACAAATGACTGGCTTGGGAAGAGTACTGGTATAACACTTCATATCATTTGACTTTACTGATGACTCTTCTCAAAGTGTTGCACGGGAGGGACCTAACTCACTTGATGCATTTTTGGCAGAGAAGCACACCGATCTTGTCGGTGGAGCAGTAGTTGGAGAGGGATAGCGTGTTGCCTGAATTAAAAGGCATTTGTTGAGGGCTCAACAAATCATAAAAAGCATGTGGAAGGGCGCAGGAAGGACGTGCAATTTGAGATATGTGATAGGGTATACTTGAAGCTTCATCCCTACAAACAAAGGATGGTAGCTAACAGGAGAAATAAGAAGCTGGTTCGAGGTACTTTGGTCCCTATGAGATATTGTAGAGGATTGGAACAGTGGCTTATCGATTGAAGTTATCCTTGATCGCTACTATACATTTGGTGTTCCACGTGTCATAGTTGAGGAGGGTTGTCGGTGATCATGCATCTAGTTTAGAGTTACCCGTGACACTGACAGAGGATTTGGAGGTAATGTTGCATCCATTGGAGCTGAAAGACGTACGATAGGGAGAGGGAGAGATTAAAGAAGTGCTGATAAAATGGAAGAACAAACCCGATTATGATGCCACATGGAAGCCGTACGAGAGAATGAAGCAGTAGTTTCCATCTTTCAACTTTGAGGACAAGGTGGGTCTTTAGGAGGGGGGATTGATGGACTGGTCCCTCATGGACCGGCCAGATTTTATGTGAGGCAAAACATGCTTTCGCCTGAATGAATTTCACCCCTTTGTTGTGGGGCCGCGAGAGGGGAGTGGGGGATTTGAATGAAAAGAGGGCGGCTAAGAGGGAAATTCAAAAGAGAGAGGGTTGTTTTGGGATTTTCTATATAGTGTATGCCTTAAGTAGGTTGCTTACCCTAGGGTTCAGTTTTTATGCTTGATTTGGTTGAATTTAGAATTGCTTAGGTTGAGAGGGCTTTAGCCGGCCGCTAGGGATTTGGGAGAGCTAGATTTTCCTCTCCAATTGAAGATCCAATTGTATATTTGGTTTCATTCCTAGTTCTTTCAATAAAAAATGTTCTAGTGTATTCTTCTTTCTATTTTTCTTGTTGTTGTTTCCTGGTTTTGTTGAAATTGTATTCACTTCCTATCAAAATGTTAAAGGCATTGGGGAAGACTAAGTAAGTTATTCTCTTAAAATAAGATGATGGAATTTACAATGTGAGATGTTGTTAGTGTTTCAATATAAGCTTTTTAGTTGAGCTAAATATGATGTGGGAACTCAAGACCCGTTGATGTGGTGCATTTTGCCGCCAACTCTTTATTATGAGCTGCCTATTGACCTAGTCAATAACACAGTAGCAGGTCGATGCATTTTCGATGAAATATTTGATGTCATAGGGGATGATTGAGTGCTTCTCAAGGCAAACAAGTAGCAAAAAAAAAAAAAAGCTAATCACAATGTATAGTTGTGTTGTTTTTAATTTTAATGGGTTGTTATTCTAGAGGTGGCGATGTTCCTAAAGGACTGCCATCTTGTTCCCACGCAGCTCATAACTGTTTTGTTCTGCCACAGGGACTGGTGTCTCTATGCTATGAGTACTAGTTGGACTTCTTCCTCACTAAGTTTGATGCATTTCTTGTTAGTCCACCATTTAGGCAGATTCATGTATGCCATCCAACTCTGAAGACGAATGGTTTGGTTGAGTTTGTGAAGAAGTAAAAGAGCAATACTTCAGTATCAAGTTAGAGAAAGCTTCGCGGATTTTGATCAGAGCCTTAAACCCGAATAGGGAAAAGATGGATGCTAGGAAAATCCCCACCTCGCTAAAGGGCTTCCTTGCCCAGATAAAGGGGCAAAGTTTTTTCCTAGAGGATCCTCTACACTAGGACCCTAAGATGATAGCTATAAAGGATGATAAAAGAAAAAGGAAATTGGCCTCCAAGGGAGAGGGTGCTGTACAAAAGTTCAAAGGTGGAGATTCACCCAAGAAGTTGAAGTTTTCCATCAACTCTTCAAATGAAGGAGAGGAAGAAGATGATGAGGATTACACCAACATTCTTATGTCACAATGGGTGGTGGTAGCTTGGACTGTGTCATCTTGACAGTTGGCACCTCCCTTCATCCTTTACATGCTGGTGAAAGCTCCACCACCTATTACTAGACGTGTTGTTTGATGATGACGTGGGGTCCTCTAGTAGCACCCACATGGTCGAAGTCGACTACTTCGACCAGGCATTCAATTTTGAGGCTTGACTTTCAATCACTTTTTTGGATGGTGCTTAAGACTACAAATAGTTCATGGAAATAGTCGACTGGTTTAGAGCTAACTTCCTTGATATGACAATGAAGGGGCATGAACATGTGTGTAAAGGAAGTACCTTTAAAAAATATTTTTCTTTTATACATTCCATACCCCCGCCCTTTTAATGACTCTTACTCTTCATGAAAAATGGAGGCTATCTACCCTCTTTTTTGATCTTGAAAGAGATGCTTAAGGACAACGATTATATTAAAAAATAAATAAATTATGAGGGTCCTTGTCAGCACCCCTTCGAGGTGCTTTAAATGTTTGCTCCATGCATGCTCTTATGCTCGGGTACAAAATGTTTAGGGCGCTCGAGTACACAGCGCGTCATAGGGTGCTCGGATACACAACATCAAGGCATTATACACCCAAAACCAAGCAAGGGGAGGCCCCCTGCACCCCCCAACAAACACGACAAACTGAGTTAAATTCGATACAATAGTACAACCCAATTAGTAGACACAATTAAATTCCACACAATTTGTATTTGGGGGGCCATATGCTCCACTTTAAGATTTTTTTCGCCCCGCCTCGCATTTCTTCTTTGACTCCATTAAGCTCTCCTATTTTTTACCTTTTGACTTATGTCTATTGTCTGCCTATCTCCCTCTTCCTTGCTATCTCATCACTTATGTGCTGACACCTTTTGGTGATGAGTAGCTAGAGGGAGGGAGACTTTGAGTTCATTGCATGAAACTTATTTGTGTCATTTTGATACATTAGAGAGCATGTTTCTGTGTAGATTTTAGCTGATTTTGCACATAAAACACATTGTGATGTAGGCATAGGATGCTTTTAAAAGGATGTAGTAAGAATTTACATGATTCCTTGATAAAAATAATTATGTTTAAAACTATTAGCAATTTAAAACGATAAAATAAAACAAGAGAGGGGTACCTACGTTTAGGCTAAGCCGCTTGCCAAATGCTTGATTTATTGAAATAACGTAGAATATCAATAACATGTAAATTAAGTAGCTTTCAAACAAAATCCCTACGCTAACAATGAGATTATAAGCATATAGACCAAACTCAAGTCCTACGATTACT
Source organism: Dendrobium officinale (assembly GCA_019514585.1). NCBI lineage: Eukaryota > Viridiplantae > Streptophyta > Magnoliopsida > Asparagales > Orchidaceae > Dendrobium > Dendrobium officinale. The sequence goes on along the minus strand of CM033685.1, from coordinate 6,176,671 downwards.
AGGCTTGGCAGAAGTGGGTGACAAGATCGTCATGAATCAATCAAATCACAAGAGCAAGTTAGACAATGAAGATACAAGAGAAGGAAGATTGGTAAACCTTTATCGTGGTTGGGTTGTAATCCTCCACTGAACGGTGTCAAGTTGCTCTTCTATGGCTTCAACAAGGGCATCCAGAATGCGCTCCACATACTCTTCGACGGTGTGGTCGATATTAGGGTTGACGTCAAAGAAGGTAGAGTGAAGGATGTTCACAAAACTTTGTTCGTCGTAGGCGATGCCGTAATCAAGATCCGGGTCGGCCATTCATTGGCTTTAGAAGATGATTGTGTAGTTGAAGAACGATCGTCGTTGCTTCCCTTTAAGACTACTCTTGAGAGGGAGGAGCTTATGATAAATCAAGAGGGGAAGAGGGATGGGAGTGGCCGGCTAAGGATGAGAGCAAGAGAGGGAAATTTGGTTCATATTTTTGGAAGAGAAGGTGAAGGGAAATCAAGTATTTGTTTCCCCAATTAATCCTTTGACTTCGAGAAAGGATTATGGTTTAATTAGGGAAGGGTGGGGCGGCTAAGGAGGTGGGAGAGGAGGTTTGAATTATTTCCAAGAGGGGAAAGAGGCTTATGGAAATAATTCCATGGGAAGCCCATGATGGGGCCGGTGGCTTCAATGGGATGGGAGGGAATTTGTGGAGAGATATTTGGGTTTCTTAATTTGGAGTTAGGAATTAAGAAATATTTAATTAAATCCCATCTAATTTGAAATTCAAATAGGACTTAAATTTAGTAACTTTCCTAAAATAGGATCTCTTAATTTGAAAATAATTTTCAAATTCAATTTAATTTGAAATTTGAAATGAAGTCTTCCCAAATTAAGGGGGATTATTTATGGAAGGTATTCAAGTAGGGGGATTTGAATTTTGGAGGGAGAGAGGGGGATAAGGCCGGCGGGTTGGTGGAGAATTGGTGTGGGATTTCGGTGGGGTGAATGGAGAGGGGTTGGGTGAGGGAGGGGGAGTTGGGGTTAACTGATGGTGAGGGGGAGTTATATGGTGGCCGGTGGCTTAAGGAGATGGAGAGGATTTCTAGGCCGACGGCTAGTTGAGGGAGGAAGGAGGAGAGAAAGAGGTAGAGAATGTAGAACCACGAACTCGGTCGTCTCCAAGGTTGGTGGGTGATCCGACTTCCCTCTCCTAGGGATTTCCTCTCAAACACTTTCACGATCTCACAAAGAAATCAAAGGGAAAGAAAATTCATCATTCATTCATTAACATGAAAAGAGAACAATTGAGCTATATATAGTCTTGTACAAAAGACTCAAGAAAATAAAAGACGACGATGCCTACTGGGCTTACATACGACCTTCCTTAAGTAAGGGGTAAAAATGGAAATACTAATAAAGCAAATATAACATGACATAATAATAAAGAACATAAATAATACAACTCAGAAATACATCGACTCAATAGTGGCCGTAGATCGACGGTCACGTCTCTGATAGACTTTCCATGCTCTGATGTCCCCATCACATTGCATAAATGATCCCAAGTTTCGTTATTGGGGTGGTGGGATGAATTTCGTAGGTCATAGTGCCTTTGTTGGCATCCTTCATCGAGGTGACTCGAAAGTGCTATTAAAATTCACCAAAAATGCCTTTATTGGCATCCTTCATCGAGGTGACTCGAAAGTGCTATTAAAATTGCACCCAAAATGCCTTTATTGGCATCCTTCATCGAGGTGACTCGAAAGTGCTACTAAAATTCACAAAAAAACTAATAAAAAAGGGTTAATTTCTTGTGTAAAACCTAAATCTTGTTCATTTGTAGGATTGCTTCCTTTTTACCTTCTTTCGTTATACTATTGCTTAAAAATTAAAGATCAAGACAAAAACCCATTCCGCATTTTTATGTTTTTTAAATTCATAATAATTCGATTGTCACACACAAATGCATAGGTTTGGTAGTTTATAAATTTGGGGTAGGTGCTAGATTTTTAAATATGCATTGAATGCAATTTTGTGAATAAATAAGGAACAAATGCATCATAAGTTTGTAAATAATTTTTTTTTATTGCATAAACTTTAATGAACTTATTAGCAATTGAAACGCAAGCAAAAATAGACTTGTGGATGAAAGAGTGTGATGTGGTGGGCCTGGTGGCAATGTGTATTATTCTTCAATATTTAAAGATTTGTATAGAGCCTCATATAATTTCTTTGTAGTGTTGTAACTTTATTCATCCCTAATCACTTGCATAAGACTCTTAATGAAATACATAAAATTGTAATATATATAATATATAAATTTACAAAATCTATAAACCTTATATAATATTCAAAGACATAAAAATCACATTTTTTTATAATTCTTAAATTGATTATGCAGTAAATCCCCATAATCATTGAATTACAAATTCGTTAGGTTTATGTTTCATATTAGTTCGTATAGATTTAATAAGACTATTTCTCTAAAATGTTATGCATATCATATTATGTTTTGATTTAGCACATTCAATTCTTTGAAAATCAACATATTGTATCTTTAAATTTTTTTTTTTGATGTATTAGTCCTATTTGAAAATTTCTTAAGATTATACTTCCCATCGAATATAATTTTGAACTTCTTAATAGTTAGTCAGAGTATACTTGTCTTGTGGGCTCCGAAATTTTTCTTTTGGGGTGCCCCAACCTCTTTGCATATATTCAAGGAGAATTTTAACAGATTAAGTTTCATGGTAAATTTTTTTAAGGCAGATAGATAGAGATAATACAATACCCATATATTTAGCTTTTGCATGCGAAGAATTTAAGATTGAATTCAGATTTCTCATAGGCGCAAGCCCTTATGATTAATCACTTCTCTAGGTGGTGAGAGAGCACTTTAGATTATGGCTAGTCGTTAAATATGTAGTTACGTGATGGAACTTAAAATTGCAAATTTCGGAATCCAGTAAAAACAGCCCAAAAACAGTAGGAAAAGTGAGAAATTCTTGAAGGAAAACAATCACAAACACTTTGTTAACTTAAATATCAAAAGACTTACAAGTTTCCACGGATACAATGCTCTCAATTCGAGAAGAGAAGCTTTCTCCCAAACACTAGACTAGAAAAGAGAAAAATTAATCACCAAACAAAAGATGTCCACAAAACAAACCCTAACTCCTTTTTATACTCACATAATTCCCCCCATAATATCCTAACTACCCTTATGACAAACAAATTACTTTCCCTCATGCATTTGTTGGGCCCGTTGGGCCCAACCTCCTCCTCCTTTTCCTTCAGCCAACCGCCCAAGTGGGCGGTTATTCCCTCCCTCTCCTTCGGCCAACCGCCCAAGTGGTGGGCGGTTCCTCCTTTGGTAAACAGAAACCGGCCTAGTTTGGGCCGGTGTTGCTATGGGATGGATCGGCCGGTCCGGTCCATCATCACTCCCCGCCCAAAGATTAACCTTGTCCTCAAGGTTGAAAGCAGGAAACTGGGCTTGTATGTTCTCATAGGCCTCCCAAGTAGCATCATGTGTCGGTAGATCTTTTCACTCAATCAAAACTTCTTTCCCTCCTTCCTCAGTGTGTCTAACCCCTTTCAATGAAGCAGGCTCTAATAGACTTGTACCCTCTTCAGACAATGTTGGCGGTAAAGTATCGATTGGTACAAAATTTCCTTTGAACTTCTTTAATTGTGACACATGGAAGACTGGATGAATCGTAGTAGTGGGTGGTAACTTCAGGCGATTTGCTACATTCCCAATCTTTTGCTCTATCTCATAGGGGCCATAATACCTTGGAGCCAACTTAACACTTAACCTTCTTGCTAAAGTATTATGTCTATAAGGTCTCAACTTTAAGTATACAAATTCTCCAATCTCAAACGGAACATCCTTCCTATGATGATCTGCTGCTTGCTTCATGATGTTTTGTGCTCGTAACAAGTGTCTCTTCAGCTCTCCCAAGATTTCATCCCTTTCTGACAATTGTTGCTCCACTAGAGATACTGATGTAGAATGAGACTTGTACTGTATCAGGGTTGGAGGATCCCTTCCATAAAGCACTTTGAAAGGTGTGACCTGCGCTGCTTTGTGAAATGAAGTGTTGTACCAATATTCTGCCCAAGGTAGCCATTTTACCCAATGCTTGGGCTTCTCTCATGCAAAACATCTAAGGTAAGTTTCCACGCTTCTATTGACTACCTCAGATTGCCCATCTGTCTGAGGGTGGTAGGCTGAACTGCGCTTCAAATGTGTCCCTTGTAACTTGAACATCTCATTCCAAAAGTCACTTAGGAACACTTTATCTCTGTTAGAGATTATCGACTCAGGAAAATCATGAAGCTTCACCACCTCTCTGATGAAAACTGCTGCAACGGTAGTGGCATTAAAAGGATGTCTCATTATTATGAATTGAGCATACTTACTAAGTCGGTCAACTACAACTAGAATGACAGTGTAACCTTCCGACTTGGGTAAGCCTTCGATGAAGTCCATAGTCACCTCTGACCAAACCTGATTAGGTAACTCAAGTGGCTGCAACAGTCCCCCAGGGGCACATGCTTGGTACTTGTTCCTCTGGCAAGTATCACACTGGGCCACCATTTCCTCTACATCTTTCTTCATCCCCTTCCAGTAAAGTCTCTAGCCAATCTCTGATAAGTCTTCTGTCCTCCTGAATGTCCTCCAATAGCACTTGCATGAAACTCCTGAAGTATCAGTGGAATAAGTGAAGAGGTCATAGGTAAAACTAACCTTCCTCTATGTAACAAGAGCTGATCCTCCACTGTATATCCTGATGGTATGTCTTCCCCTTTCCTTATGGCCTCTCTGAAGCTTCCCAATTCTTCACTAGTCATATTTTCTGTCCTCAATTTACCCCAATCCACTAATTGAGGCACAGATGTAGCAATAAGTTGAGAGCATTCCACCTTCCTGGATAGGGCATCAGCAGCTTTATTCTCCAATCCTGGCTTGTACTAAATCTCGAAATCATAGCCCAATAATTTGGAGAGCCATCTCTGATGTTCTTCTGTCACCATACGTTGCTCCAACAAATATTTTAGACTCCTTTGATCAGTCCTCACAAGGAATCTTCTACCCAACAAGTATGGTCGCCACTTCTGAATGGCCTTAACAATGGCCATCAGTTCTCTCTCATATACAGATTTGAGTTTTGCCCTCCCTGATAACACTTGACTGTAGAAAGCTATTGGTCGCCCTTGTTGCATGAGAACAACTCCTAACCCCAAACCAGATGCATCAGTTTCCACCACAAACTGCTGCTCTAAATCCGGTAATGCTAACACTGGGGCACTAACCATAGCTCTTTTCAAAGCCTCCATAGCGCTATCTGCTTCTGGTCCCCAATTGAAGCTGTCTTTCTTCAACTGCTCAGTGAGTGGAGCTGCAATAGATCCATATCCCTTTATGAACTTCCTGTAGTAACCTGTGAGTCCTAGGAAGCCACGGAGAGCTCGAAGATTTCTAGGAGTTTGCCAACTCGTCATGGCCTCCACCTTGGAAGGGTCAGCTGCTACCCCTTCTGCTGAGATAATGTGCCCCAAATATTCCACATTTCCTTGAGCAAAAGAACACTTTTTCTGATTGACATACAACTGATGATGTTGTAAAGTGCCCAAAACCTATCTCAAGTGCTCTAAGTGTTCTTGTAGGGATCTGCTATAGATTAGAATATCATCAAAAAACACTAGAACAAACCTCCTCAGCATGGGTTGAAACACTTGGTTCATCAGAGCTTGAAATGTAGAAGGAGCATTGGTGAGTCCAAATGGCATCACTAAGAATTCGTAGTATCCCTCATGAGTTCTGAAAGCAGTCTTGGGAATGTCCTCTCTCTTCATCCGGATCTGGTGATATCCTGACTTCAAATCAAGTTTGGAGAACAATGTAGCACCTCCTAACTCATCAAGAAGTTCATCAACAACAGGGATTGGAAATTTATCAAGAACAGTCTCCTTGTTGAGAGCCCGATAATCAACACAAAATCGCCAGCTACCATCCTTCTTCTTTACCAATAGTACTGGGCTCGAAAAAGGGCTTACGCTAGGTTGGATGACTCCCGCCTCCATCATCTCCCTGACTAGCTTCTCTATCTCTTCCTTTTGAGCATGAGGATATCGATATGGGTGCACACTAACTGGATATGCTCCATCTTTCAGTACAATGGCGTGCTCCTTGCTTCTCTGTGGTGGTAGCCCTGCTGGCATCTGAAAAACTGGGGTGAAATGCTTCAACAACTTTCTAACCTCTTCAGGAATATTACTCTGCTCAACTGGCTCACTACCCTCCAATCGCCATAACTCTACTAGAAATCCTTCCCCTTTACTCCTAAGAGACTTGAGCGTAGTCTTCAAAGCCACCTTAGATCTGCATAATTTGGGGTCCCCATGCAAAGTAACTCGATGCTCTCCTTCACCATACTCCAACATCAAGGTCTTCCAGTTGACCTTCATCTCCCCCAAAGTCTGTAACCACTGAATATCTAAAATAACATCAGTATTACCCAGCTCGAGCACCAAAAAATCCTGGGTAATATCTTCCCCTTGTATGGAGAGAGTAACTCCGCTGCATCTTCCCGCACACTGCTCTTTCTGACCGGTCCCCAAAGAGACTCACACTTCTCTCCCTTGTACCATAGGAATGCCCAACTCTTCCACTAATCTGTAAGCTATAAAGTTGTGGGTGGCCCCACTATCTATCAGCACCATGACTGTATAGCTCCCAATTCTCCCTTCCATCTTCATAGTGGAATGTGCTGTCAACCCTGCTATTGAATTGAGGGAAACCTCAACCATGTCAAGATGTAGATGATCTACACCCTCTTCTCCCCCTCCTAACTCTTCCTCAACTTCCTCCACTTCTGGGTCTTCCACCAATAGGACTTGAAGTGATTTGTCTTTGCACCTATGCCCTGGTCCAAACTTCTCATCACATCTGTAACAGAGCCCCTTGGCTCTTTTATCCTTCAGCTCTGCCTCTGTGAGTCTCCTGAACTCCCCCTTGGTCGGTGTACTACGATCCCTCTCTTTCTGTCCTTCTCTTCCTGTCCCCAAGTAAGTACCCTTGGCTCCTCCCGTAGGATTTGCCACCTTCTGTCCTCCTCCAAAGAAAGTAGTTTTGCGGTATTGATCAGAATATAATTTATCCTCTATCAGCTCAGCTATCTCCAAAGTCTCCCTCAGACTCCTTGGTTTGGCCGCTCTAACTGCTGTTCGAATGTGGGGTTTCAAACCCTTCATAAAGTTCCCCTCAAGTACCTCCTCCGTCATCCCATGAAGTCTACTGGACAACAACTCAAATCTGTCCCTATAAGCCGATACGGTACCAGTCTGAGTCAGTGCGAAGAACTGCTCATGATGAGTTCCCTCCTTTGGTGGTCTGAAGCGATCTAGGCACATCTCTCTAAACTCTGCCCAACATCTGAATCTCCGTCTTTCTTCCATCCACTGATATCAAGCTAGGGCTCTTGCCTCCAAACATAAAGGTACCGCTAAGAGTTTCTCCTCGTCTGTCATCCCCATCACTGTGAAGTATCTCTCCGCCTTGAAGATCCAACCATATGCATCCTCACCTTCAAAGATTGGAAGCTTCAACTTCCTCATTCCCCATTCTCCTCTCCCATTTCCTCTGCCGTGGCCCATACTTCCTTGCCCATATCCCCCATCTGGTTGTCTCTCCCATGGTTGTGGGTCCACCCCACGATTCTCCCTTCTTTCCCAAGCTTGCTGTGCCATTGGATCTCCCCTTGCATAATCAGCCGGCCCCCAATGAGGCTCCCTAGGGTCGGCCTCCCTTCTGCCCTGATATGATCCTCCCCCCCACTGATGGTAAGGCATGCTTCTCCCTTCCTTTCCTTGGTAAAATTGATCTGGATGATTCTGAGTATAGTTGGCCCTAGCATCTCCCATAAATCCGGCGGTGGAATAGCCTTCCCCTCCACGGTTTGGGCCATACATCCCCCCTTTCGGGCCGGCGGACCATGCCTCCTCTCCACGGTTGCTAATGTCAATGGCTTCTTTCCCTTTTGCATTCTGCCCTTCACGAACTCTACTTCCACCTTCACCATCAACCGGTTGCGCATTAGGGTTAGGGTTAGCCGAACCCCCTTTGTTGTGTTGGTCCGCCACCATTTGTTTGATAATCTCTTGTAACCCTAATATTTGAGTCTTCAACTCGTCAACTCCATCAAGCTTTTCGACAACAGATGTAAATTTCTCTTTGAGGGCGGTCATCTCAACTTCCCACTCTCCAATTTTCTCTTCAATAGAGTCAATCCTGCGTGTACCCATCCCTTCCTTGTGGATCTAGCGCTCTGATACCACTTTGATGGAATTTAAAATTGCAATTTCGGATTCCAGTAAAAACAGCCCAAAAACAGTAGTAAAAATGGGAAATTCTTGAAGGAAAACAATCACAAACACTTTGTTAACTTAAATTACAAAAGACTTACAAGTTTCCACGGATACAATGCTCTCAATTCGAGAAGAGAAGCTTTCTCCCAAACACTAGACTAGAAAAGAGGAAAATTAATCACCAAACAAAAGATGTCCACAAAACAAACCCTAACTCCTTTTTATACTCACATAATTCCCCCCATAATATCCTAACTACCCTTATGACAAACAAATTACTTTCCCTCATGCATTTGTTGGGCCCGTTGGGCCCAACCTCCTCCTCCTTTTCCTTCAGCCAACCGCCCAAGTGGGCGGTTATTCCCTCCCTCTCCTTCGGCCAACCGCCCAAGTGGTGGGCGGTTCCTCCTTTGGTAAACAGAAACCGGCCTAGTTTGGGCTAAGAAGGTGGATGCTTTGGAGGAGAGGATTGAAGGAGAGATGAATCAAATCAAGGAGACCGTAGAAGAAAGAATGTCCTCCATGGAAGGACAAGTGGCCAATCTACGGGATATGATGAAAAAGATGTTGGAGTTTCAAACCCAATCGGCGGCGTCTGATGCAAAAGGGTCCGCAGCGAAGAACGCCAACTCTGAAATCCATCGGGAGAAAGAAGAAGTGGAAATCGTGGAAAGGAGTAGGGGAAGGCCTTATCTGGAGCCTTTCCAGAGATGAGGCCTTCCCCGAGAGAGGAGAGAGGAGGAAGGTATGTGGAAAGGCAAGGCTATGGAGGGGGGGAACCAAGAGGGGCTGGTTGGGAGCATCGGGGGGGATTTCAGGGGCGCCGTGAAGCAGTTTTTGAAGATCGGAGAGGAGATTTTGAAGAGGGATTGGGACAGGGCAGAGCAAGGGAAGATCGGGATACGTGGGGGGGGGGGGGGTCCAGGAACATGGGAGAGGGGAAACTATGGAGGATTAAGGGGGAATGGCGGGGATCGAAAGGTGAGAAAATTGAAAATGCCAATTTTTGAAGGGGAGGATGCCTATGGGTGGATCTACAAAGTGGAGATGTACTTTTCTGTTAACGGATTGACGGAGGAGGAGAAGTTATCGGCAGCGGGTTTGTGTCTGGAAGGGAAGGCACTCTCTTGGTACCAGTGGAGAGATCAGAGGAGACCTATCCGGAGCTGGGGAGAATTCAAGGACAGTTTGTTAGAGCGTTTCCAAACCGATCGGGGAGGAGACTTCTACGAGCAGTTCTTTGCCCTAGTACAGGAGGGGTCTGTGGCAGACTATCGAGAGAGGTTTGAGGATCTGGCCAGCAGGGTGGAGCGCTTGTCCGAAACAGTGCTGGAGGGAAATTTTATGAAGGGGTTAAAGGCCGAGGTGCGAGCAACGGTGAAGGTTCTGATGCCCAAAGACCTAGGGGAGGCCAGAAGCTTGCACAGTTGGTCGAAAATCAAAAGAACCTGGAAAAGGGAGCGAGGAGTAGTAGTAGCTCAGGAGGCACTTATAGGTGGACAACTACCCACCTATCCACCAAGGGAGCTTCCCCAGGAGGGATGAAAGAAGTTCCAAAGAAAAAATCAACAGGAGGAGGAAATGGGGGACAGTTTAAGAGGCTCACTGACAAGGAAATGCAAGAGAAGAGAACGAAATGACTGTGTTTCCGATGTGATGAAAAATACATGCCAGGGCGTAAGTGCAAGGATCGAACTCTTCAAGTTCTCCTTGTTTGTGAAGACGAGGAAGACGAAGAGGGTGGGGGAAGCGATTCAGAGGTGGAGGAAAAGATACATCTGGATGTGGCAGAAGTCTCTCTCAACTCTGTAGTGGGATTCACTCCGAGTCACACTATGAAGGTGAAGGGAGAGATAGCTGACCGTGGGGTCGTGGTGTTGATTGATAGTGGGGCAACCCACAATTTCATTTCCACCCAAATTGTGGAGCTGTTGGGGATGAAGTTAGTGGATACCGAAGGCTATGGGGTGATGATGGGCACCGGGAAGGTAGAAATGGGAAGAAGAATCTGCAAATGAGTGGTGCTGAAAATTCAAGGCATACAAGTGAAGGAAGACTTCCTTCCTCTGGAACTGGGGAGTACGAATGTCATCCTAGGGATGAAGTGGTTGCAGACTTTAGGGAAAACCAAAATTCAATTGGGGCACACTGCGGATGGAGTTGGTGAAGGGTGGAAGGAAAACGGTGATTCAAGGGGATGCAGGGCTGACCAAGGCAGGGGTTTCTCTGAAATCCCTAATCAAGATAATTCAGGAAGAAGGAGACGACTACTTGGTGGAATTACACAGCTTAGAGGGAGCGAGTGGGGAGGAAGGGGGAGACATACCCCTCTCTGTGCAGCCTTTGATCCAGGAGTTCGAGGAGGTTTTTCAACCCCCTCTAGGGTTGCCACCACCCAGGGAGCAGGAGCATGCCATCACATTAAGGGAGGGAGTGTCGCCGGTCAACGTGCGACCTTACCGTTACCCTCAGTTTCAAAAGGATGAAATAGAAAAGTTGATCAGAGAAATGCTGGAAGCAGGGATCATCAGGCCCAACACCAGCCCGTTCTCTAGTCCTGTTCTATTGGTAAAGAAGAAGGATGACAGTTGACGGTTTTGCGTAGACTACCGCGCACTCAACAAGAAAACGGTACCTGATAAGTTTCCCATACCAGTGATTGACGAATTGTTGGATGAATTGAGTGGAACGGTGATTTTCAGCTTGATCGACCTGAAATCTGGATACCATCATATTCGAATAAAGAAAGAAGATGTGTCCAAGACAGCTTTTGGAACTCATGAGGGCCACTATGAGTTCCTGGTGATGCCCTTTGGCCTCACCAATGCTCCAGCCACTTTCCAGGCACTCATGAATACGATTTTCAAACAGTATATGAGGCGATTTGTTTTGGTATTCTTCGATGACATCTTAGTATATAGCAGAACAGAGGAAGAGCACTGGGGGCACTTGAAGGTGTTAGAGGTTCTCCAGGAGCACCAGCTGAGAGCTAACTTGAAGAAGTGCTGCTTTGCATAAGCTAGTGTGGAGTACCTTGGTCATGTTGTATCCAAGGAAGGGGTAGCAGCAGATCAGTTCAAGATTGAAGCCATGCTTAAGTGGCCATTGCCCAAAAATCTAAAGGAGCTAAGGGGATTCCTAGGGCTTACAGGGTACTACAGAAGATTTGTGAAGGGATACAACACTATAGCTTGGCCACTCATTGAGCAGTTGAAGAAAGATGGATTCTTATGGGGGGAGGTAGCTACGACAGCATTTGAGCAGTTGAAGAAAGCTATGACCACAGTTCCGGTCTTAACTTTACCAGATTTTACTCAGACCTTTATAGTGGAGACAGATGCATCAGGATACGAGCTAGGAGCAGTGCTGATGAAGAGTCACAAGCCCATTGCTTATTTTAGCCAAGTGTTGACTGCTAGAGCCCGTCTGAAATCTGTAATTGATGACAATTGTTTTGGCCATCCAAAAGTGGCGTCCCTACTTACTTGGAAGGCATTTCATCCTCCGGACCGACCAACGGAGCCTGAAGTATTTGCTGGAGCAGCGCATGGTGATAGAGGAGCATCAGAGGTGGCTATCAAAACTGCTCGGGTATGATTTTGAAATTCAGTACAGGCCCGGGGTAGAAAATAAGGCAGCAGATGCCTTGTCCAGGTGCATGGGTGAGCTGCAGACAGTAGCTGTGTCAGTCCCAATGATGCTAGATTGGGAAGCCATAAAGGAGGAGAGTGCTAAAGATGAGGAATTAAACAAGATCAGAGTTGATTTAGTGAAGGAAGAGGGAGGCCATCCAGGGTACTCATTGGAGGGGGAGAGATTGTTGTATCAGGGGAGGTTTGTGCTGCCCAGAACGTCAGTACACATCCCACAATTGCTCCAGGAGTTCCATGGAACTGCAGTGGGAGGTTATTCAGAAGTGCTAAAGACCTATAGGAGACTAGCGGCAGAGTTGTACTGGAAAGGTATGCACAGAGATGTGGAAGAGATGGTATCCAGGTGCGAGATCTGCCAAAGAAATAAGTATCTAGCTATGTCACCAAGGGGTTACTGTAGCCTTTGGCATTACCAGGACGAGTCTGGGAGGAGATATCTATGGACTTCATTGATGGGCTACCCCGCTCTGAGGGATTCACAATGATTTTGGTGGTAGTGGATAGATTGAGCAAATATGCTCATTTATTCCTCTACGCCATCCATACACCGCGGTGACAGTAGCGTCAGTCTTCATCAAGGAAATAGTCAGACTACACGGAGTACCAGAGGCGATAGTATCAGACAGAGATAAAGTGTTCCTCAGCCATTTCTGGAAGGAATTGTTCAGACTGCAGGGAACAGTGCTAAAGAGAAGTACGACGTTCCACCCACAGACGGATGGCCAAACAGAAGTAGTCGACAGGAGCTTGGAAACTTATCTGAGATGCTTCGCATCAGAAACACCCAAGCAATGGGCTAAATGGCTATCATGGGCCGAGTACTGGTACAACACCTCTTTTCATTCAGCCTCTCAGATGACTCCATTTAAGGTGTTGTACGGAAGGGACCCGCCCCACTTGGTGCATTTTGGGAGTAGCAGCACACCCGCGTCTTCAGTAGAGGAGTATTTGGAGGAGAGGGATAAGACACTGGAAGAGTTAAAAAGACATTTGTTGAGAGCTCAACAGATTATGAAGAAACAGACTGGTGGATATCGGAAGGATATTCAGTTTGAGGTGGGCGAGAAGGTACTTTTGAAACTCTGCCCATATCGACAGAAAACGATCGCCAACCGGAGGAATGAGAAGCTTGCTCCACGGTACTTCGGTCCTTATGAAGTGCTGGAGAAAATTGGAGCCGTGGCCTATCATCTGAGCTACCACTGACGCCGACGATACACCCCGTTTTCCATGTATCCCAGCTGAGGAGAGCCATTGGGGATCATGCTACCAGTACGGAGTTGCCAGGGACATTAACTGAGGAGATGGAGATGATACTGGAACCTTGGGAGCTCATGGAGGTTCGTCAGAAAGCAGATGGAGCAACTGAAGTCCTGATCAAATGGAAGAACCTCCCTGACTACGAGGTCACGTGGGAGCCATACGAGCGGATGAAGCAACAGTTTCCTGACTTCCACCTTGAGGACAAGGTGGTTCTTTGGGAGGGCGGTAATGTTAGACCGGCCCAAGGAGGACCGGTCCAGCTGGCCCAGCCTCTTGGGCTGGCTCAGCTCGTTTACGCCAGGAGGAGCCGGCGGAAGCAGGAAGAGGGGATTTAGGTGGGGTCCACTTGAATTTTGAATTGAATCTTGGAGCCAAAAGGAGAGGAAGCAATGGTAATTAGGTCCTTTTGTATTAGATTTGAATTGTATGCATAAGTAGGGAGAAAAGGGGGGATTAGGGTTATGTCATTTTTTATAAGAGATTTCTTGTTCTTCTTTGGTGGCTAGGGCTCTAGATCGAATTCTAGAGATTGGGAGAGTGCGATCCTCCTCTCGAATAGAGGATCCTTGTATCTTTGCTATTTTCCTTGCAACTACTAGTAAAATACAAGTTTTTTCTCTGTTTTTCTGCAGTTTTTCCCTGTTTTCCTACTGTTTTTTGGCTGTTCTCCTACTGTGGACAGCAGTTTGCTGTGAGATTTGTTGCTAAAGTGATTAGGAAATACTTGAAATCAAGTATTTCCTATCACAACCTTTACTTCCATTCACCTTCGCTTGAGTTGCGAATGACTGACTCTCCTTAGGTAAATTCAACATCATGAATGCATCGGTGCGATCCGTTTTTCCATTGAATGATCGTGGTGCTTTGAAGCTTGATACTCACATTGTGCCCGTTACTCGTCGCACTCCTCGGGCTTGTTCTCATTTGATTTTGGCTTTATATGAAGGTCAAAATGTCTGAGTTATAATTGATTTTGGCTTATTTAAATTAATTTGCTTTATTTCTTTTTAAAATGGTAATACAATCTTAGGCTTTGATACCAATTGATGCATGACATCTAAGGGGCTAGTGTTTCCAATGCAACTAAATGATATGATATATGAAAACACACCAATTGGATTTAGGAATTTGTAGTTCTGAATTCCATCAATTAAAAGAAAATTCTGTTAGACCGGTCCACTGGAGCCGGTCCAGGCGGGACCGGTTCACGGGCGAATATCGCGAAACAGGCGATTTGTTCGCCTGGGCGGAGGCCGCGCGCACCGCCTGCCTTGCGGGAGCCGAATAGGAAGCTTTTTTGGGGAAATTAAGAGGGGAATTTGAATGTAGGGACTGTTTAGGGAATTCCTTTTGTTTTGTATGCATTAAATAGTAGATTTTCTTAGGGTTTGATCATCTTGAATTTGGCTGAAATTTGAGATCTCTTGGATTTATGTTTGCTTTGGGCTCTAGCGGCGTCTAGAGATTTGGGAGAGATCGATCCTCCTCTCGAATTGAGGATCAATTGTATCTTTGCTGTTTTATTCATCTACTAGTGAAATACAAGAGTTTTTCTTCGTTTTTTCTCAGATTTCTTGTGTAAAACTCCTGTTTTTCTCTGTTTTTGGGCTGTTTCCTGCTGTAGACAGCAATAAATCTGCTGCAGTTTACTGATTTTGGCTAGGAACACTTGTGAATCCAAGTGTTTTCTATCAAATTGGTATCAGAGCGTCGTTTTTGGGACCTTAGGCGGCTGAAATTCTGATTTTTCAGCGAGCTTTCGGTTTCCGGAAGTGAAATTGTTGAGATCTGTTGGGAAGAAAGATGGCCGGAAAGAAGGTGGAAGTATTGGAAGGCGAGTTCGGACAACTAAAGACAGATCTGGAGGGAAAGTTCCTGGAAATCTCCACCAACAATGACAGGTTGGAAGGGAGGTTCGCGGCGATGAAAGAAATGATAAAGAAACTACTAGAAATGAAGACCCATCCGGCGGCATCGGAAGTAAGAGAGACCACCGACGGCCATGGCGTAGGAGGAAATCCAAACCCGGTCCGGGGGAGGAGGAATCCGGAGGTGGAGATCCTTGAGGGGGAAGACGATATGCCTCCTCTAGAACCGCTTTCTAGAGAGGAGATGAGTCTGGGGTACGATCGAAGAGGTGCTGATTTTGGTAGTAGAAGAGAGGAATTCCAGCGTCGAGGTGCTGAATTTCAGCGTCGAGGTGCGGAATTTGAAGGCAGGAGAGGGGAATATGAGGGAAGTGCATATTTTGGCAGTAGAAGAGAGGAATTCCAGCGTCGAGGTGCGGAATTTGAAGGTAGGAGAGGGGAATATGAGGGAAGTGCATATTTTGGCGAAAGAAGAGAAGAATATCAGCGTCGAGGTGCTGATTTTGAAAGGGGAAGAGGGGAATATGATGACAGATTCGGATACCAACGCCGGAGGGAGGACCGGGACAGTTGGGGAGCACTTCCTCTTCGAGGAATGAGAGGTTATGGAGAGTACCGGGGTAACGGAAGGGATCCGAAGGTGAGGAAGTTGAAGATGCCCATCTTTGAGGGTGAAGATGGCCATGGTTGGATATACAAGGTGGAGCGTTACTTTGCAGTCAACGGGTTGACAGATGATGAGAAGCTGACGGCGGCAGGATTGTGTCTGGAAGGGAAGGCGTTGGCATGGTATCAGTGGCGTGACAGGAGGGAGCCCATCCGGAACTGGAGAGAGTTCAAGGATTGCTTATTAGAGCGTTTCCAATCCGATGGGGAAGGAGACTTCTATGAGCAATTCTTTGCCTTGACTCAAGAAGGGACTGTGGCAGATTATCGGGATCGGTTTGAGTACTTGGCTAGTAGATTGGATCACATTTCAGAGTCAGCCTTAGAAGGGAACTTCATGAAGGGGCTGAAACCAGAGATCCGAACAGCAGTCAGGGTACTGGAGCCGAGGAACCTGGGAAAGGCTATGGAGCTGGCGCAGTTGGTAGAAGATCAGAAGAAAGCAGAAAGAGGGGCTCGAGGAAACTGCTCTGGAGGCTCTTACAGGACGACGACCACTCTTCTAGCACCTAAGGAGTCTGCATCAGGCAACAGTAATGAGACCACCCGGGAGAAGCCAGTGGAAGGAGGGAGTGGGGAAAATTTCAAGAGGTTAACAGAGAAGGTGATGCAGGATAAGAGGACAAAGGGGTTGCGCTTCAGATGTGATGAGAAGTACATGCCAGGGCATAGGTGCAAGGACCGAACTCTTCAGGTTCTCCTTGTCTGTGAAGACGAGGAGGGAGGTGGGAGCAGATTTGGAGAGGAGGAGGAGAAGTTGCACCTGGATGTGGCAGAAGTCTCTCTGAACTCTGTAGTGGGATTCACTCCGAGTCACACCATGAAAGTGAAAGGAGAGATAGTTGGCCGTGAGGTGGTGGTGCTAATTGATAGTGGGGCTATGCACAATTTCATTTCCACTCAGGTTGTTGACCAATTGGTAGTGAAGTTGGTGGACACTGGTTGCTATAGAGTGATGATGGGTACAGGGAAGGTGGAGAAAGGCCAGGGGATTTGTAAAGGAGTGGTGTTGACCATCCAAGGTATTCAAGTAAGAGAGGACTTTCTTCCACTAGAGTTAGGAAGCACTGATGTCATCTTGGAGATGAAGTGGTTGCAAACCTTGGGGGAAACCAAGGACAATTAGGGAGCACTCACGATGGAGTTAATGGTGGATGGGAGAAGGGTGGTCATAAGGGGAGATGCAGGGCTATCCAAAGCCATCACATCACTTAAGACCATGGTTAGGGACATACAAGAGGTGGGGGAAGATTATGTGGTGGGACTACACAGGGTGGAGGCGATCAGTTTGGAGGGGTGCAGCCCTTGGTTCCGCAATACAGTAAGGATTTTCAGTCACCTCAAGGATGGCCACCTCCACCGGAACACGATCATATCTCCACCTTGAGGACAAGGTGGATTTTCGGGAGGGGTTCACGGGCGAATATCGCGAAACAGGCGATTTGTTCGCCTGGGCGGAGGCCGCGCGCACCGCCTGCCTTGCGGGAGCCGAATAGGAAGCTTTTTTGGGAAAATTAAGAGGGGAATTTGAATGTAGGGACTGTTTAGGGATTTCCTTTTGTTTTGTATGCATTAAATAGTAGATTTTCCTAGGGTTTGATCATCTTGAATTTGGTTGAAATTTGAGATCTCTTGGATTTAGGTTTTCTTTGGGCTCTAGCGGCGTCTAGAGATTTGGGAGAGATCGATCCTCCTCTCGAATTGAGGATCAATTGTATCTTTGCTGTTTTATTCATCTACTAGTGAAATACAAGTTTTTCTTCATTTTTTCTCAGATTTCTCGTGTAAAACTCCTGTTTTTCTCTGTTTTTGGGCTGTTTCCTGCTGTGGACAGCAATAAATCTGCTGCAGTTTACTGATTTTGGCTAGGAACACTTGTGAATCCAAGTGTTTCCTATCAAATTCATCTTCTTCTGATGTAAACAATTAAAAGAAAATTTCATCTTCTTTTGATGTAAACATGAAATATGAGAAAATTGTGTCAAGTAATAATTTAATGATTAATCAAACCAAAGAAATTCAGCCAAAATTTAAAGCAACCCAAAATTATAATTTGATATTTCAATTGGAATTCACACCCCACTTAGAAAATCAATTATAGCTAATTTGATTAAAATCCATAACACTTGCAAGATCAAATTATAATGATAAAAAAGAGTAATGTGATCACCAAATATAGAAATTCAAACCTCACATTGATGATGGCTTTCCTAAAAAAATGATAACTCTTGTACCATATTTGAAGGAATCAGTGTCCAACCAAACAAACACACAAGATTTGAAAGAACTGAAAATATCTTTAAGCAAAATAATTTTCTTTATATATCTCATATAGTATTTATAAGCACATCGTTTCCCTTGGGTAGATAGTCGCTGGATTTTCCTGGAATGAAATCGTGTAAATAAAATGATCTTTAGGTTGCTGAAATGACATCGTAAGCTACACATGTGAATCCAGGCAGAGGAGAAGCACCACTAAAGCCATGGAACCAAACGGCCACAAGGATCGAACAGCTACTGGATCCAAACTCATTTACATGAACCTCTTAAAAACCTCTGTGGAATTCTTCTGATAGCAACATCACCGAACTCTGATACAGGACTAGTAGCCGTTGAAAGAACTTCTGTTTATAGTAGAGTACAAATAAGACTTACCAGAAACTTCTGGGTTGATTAGTTGATCACTTAGAAGTAGGATTTAGCGAATCTTATAAATCTCAATTTAGAAAATCTTAGAGCTCCCCAAATAGTGGGTCAAAGTTTGTTATTGTTATTGTTGTTGTTGTAATAAATTTTGGAGGCGTTAAAACCCTGAAACATTTTTGGCATGATAGATGTTAAATTTAATTAAATCCTAATAAATGATTTGGCTGATATTTTTTAGATTTAACATTTAAATGGAGGCGTGGTGTAAATTGGTTAAATACTACTCCCAAAATTGTCTAAATCTTGGATTTAGCCTAAAATGGAAGGAAAATAATGTTTAAAAAGTGATGGGAGTTGTGGCTCAAATAAATGTTCAACAAAGATTTGAGCTTTAACGTTAATTCCATTCTTTAACATTTAAAAAAATTGTACGTTGTAGGAAAGAAATGCTTTTTTCTTTCAGTTCAAAATTTCCTCTTGCTGCCGAGAATGTTGATTACGACAGTATCTTCTACTATGCTTGTGAAATTCAGCATTGGGCTATTTTAATTGACTTTCATCAAGTTTTTAATAGATAACTGCTTGTATTTTAGTTGGAAATTCTATTTTAAAACCTCGTAGTAGTACCTTATGGTAAAAAAAAGAGGAAAATTTTCCAGATACCCCAAAGCTGTTGAGATTTTTGAAGGAATAGCAAGGCACTCGATTAACAACAGTCTTCTCAAGTATGGTGTAAAGGGAATTCTCCTTAATTCTGGTATCTGTGAGATTTGTAAAGGCGACATTGTTGCAATTAATAATGCACTCGAGAGATATCAGGTCAGAATTTACTCCTATATTATGATTGGTGTCCAATGATTTTCCAGTACCGTTCTAAACCAACTCTTTCCTGTGCAGGACCTCGATCCAACTTTTTCAGGCACACGGGAATACAAACTTTTGGCTGTAAGTTGCAAACGCATTTTCTTAAATTCTTTGAGATTTTAATTACGTAAAAGGTGCTTCTTCTATCCTGGCATTGGCAATGCATTATGTTTGTTTGTTCTTGTCTAATATAATCTGCTCTGGAGGAAAAAAGAAATTTTTATCATTATGGTGCTCTCTTATAATGTGTTTTACGATGCAGGATTTAGCAGCTTCAATGGATGAGGAAGATGTTGTAAAGTTTACTGAAGCCATTAAAGAATTCGATAGCATGACTCGATTGGTAAACCTTCCCTCCAGAATATTGTTTTTATGTTATCTTTTAAATAAAAGTTGGGGCGTCATTATAGTTAGGAAATTCCTTGAGTTTAGTAGATTTGGTTTGCTTGTTAGCTTATTTCAAATGATGCCGAGGTTGACAAGTTTTATAAATGTCAATTATTCAAAACATTGGTTTCAATATGCATAGTGACAGAAATAAAAGATTCATAAAACGAATTTTATAATGATGAACTTAGGGTGCATTTGAGAGAATCTATTGATAGATTTTTTATAGATTGCTGCCCAATTTTTATTTAGCTATAAATTTTTTATTATTTTTTAGAAATTATTATGATAAAAAGGAGCTTTTCACAACCAAATAGGTTAGATTGTGGTTGCTATGACAAAATTGTTGTGCAACTTTCTTTGAAGGGGAAAATTCTTTCATACATACGTTAGCTTTCTAAAACTGTATTTTTTCCACATCAATTTCAGTAACTAATTTTATAGATAATTACAATCGTCTCAACAAATGTGATGGATTGAAAAATTATTCGTCTTAAGAGGATAAAAAAAACCTAGACCTCTATGAACTTTATCTAGGAAGTCATGCCTTAGCATGAAATCTCACTTGTCTGCTACAATAGCACTTTGTAGGAAATTGCTTGTTAGGGGACATGAAGCTTGCATAGAAGTTGATAACTTAAACGAAGAACTTAAGGTTTTGTTTGGTACATCTTTGTTATTGTTTTGTAAAGCAACTTTTTAGTACAAATTTTTTCATAGGAATGAAAAGAAAACAACTGAAAAAGGGGCATAGAAATAGAAGTAGATAATTAATTCTTTTGCTTGGCACCTCTTTTTCATAATCATTTTTTTAGTTCAGTAAATAAAGAAAGATTAATTGAAGTTGCTTTAGAAAGCAATAAAAAATCTGTTCCAAATGAAACCTAAATCTCCAATTAGGAGCCAAAATTGCAGGTATGGTACTTCATATGAATGGAGTTCTTCGGCAACCAAATAGTTGAGCTTCGATCAACATGTTCGACTTTTTGGTTTAACTCTAGGCAATGCTTGCATTATTCTGGTCTTCGGCAACCAAATTTCTGGCTTGGTATTGTGTCCGTAGGGTGATATAATACTAACTTTCTAAAATGATGAGATATTCTTAAGAAAATATGTGGTGATATATCTTCTTTATCATGCTTTATCAATGGCCCAATTTTCATAAAAAGTTATTAAATTAGATCATCAAGTTATTCTTTATTTGCAGATTAGCTTTAATAATCTTAGGCTTCGTTTGGGACCGCTTTTTTGTTGCTTTCTAAACTAGCTTTCTAGTAAAAAATTTAAGAAGGAATATAAAGAGAATAAGGAGGATCTACATATGATATTTATTGATTTAGAGAAAGCATATGATAAAATTTCAAGAGAAGTACTATGGAGAGTTCTTGAAAAGAAAGGAGTTAATAATGCTTGTATTCAAATCATTAAAGATATGTAAGCATGAGCTATTACTTGTGTTCAAACACAAGGTGGTTTGACTAAGGTTTCGTTTGGGACGACTTTTTTATTGCTTCTGAAAACGAAGTTTTAGTACAAAAATTAAAAAATTTGTACTACAACTCCGTTTTAAAAAGCAATAAAAAAGTCGTCCCAAACGAAGCCTAAGTATTTTCTTATTTCGGTTGGATTACCTCAAGGACCGGCCTTAGGTCCATATCTTCTTGCTTTAGTCATCGATGTTCTCACTAGACATTTGCGTGAAGATGTACCTTGGTGTATGCCTTTTGCTGATGATATTCTTCTTGTCGATAAGACAAGAGAGGGAGTTGAAGGTAAACTTGAATTATGGAGGTCAACCTTAGAATATAAAGGTTTTTGCTTGAGTAGATCTAAAACTGAATATATGGAGTGTAATTTTAGTAGCAATACACCTAGCGAGGGGAATATGGCTTTGGGCGATCAAGTCATTAATAAGAGTATACATTTTAGATATCTTGGATCTATTGCTCAGAGTGATGGTGAAATAGATGAGGATATTATCCATCAACATGGATCTCTTAGATCAAAGGCTTTATCATTTCGTCCATTACCCCAAGAGGATGATGGCCTAGTTGCAATATTAATGACGAGGTATTTTGATGCTTAGCCCTTCGATTGATCAGAAGACCAAAATTCCCTTTAACCAGGGTTTTTCTGTTTAGCATAACTCATAGTAAAATGTCTTCTTCATCCACCCTCTACCTCGTCAATGTTAAACTACATTTTGCTCAAATAGTTTGTTAGAGGAAGTTAAAGATTAATCCCAAACCTTCTTATTCTTTTGAGAAGGTTCTTTTGAGCTATCATTTCCTTCAAAACTACTCTCATACGCTTGATTGTTTTCCTGGGATACAAACCTGAGGTTCGGACAAACGTTTTTTTTTTTTTTTGGTAATGTGTTTGAAGCTAGTCTTCACTCTTAACGACATACACTCAAATAAGCTCTGCATGCTTGAGATCATTTCCAACATACAGCAAATTTAGGTACAGTTGTTTGATGGTTGATTTAAAAAAATCCTTCATGGCGATTTGTTATGTTTACTCATTCCTGGAATTTCACTTTGATCTTTTGGTATTTTGTGGCAATTTACTAAATCATTTGAGATTTATGTATTAATTAGGAGTTAATGAAGTGTATTAAGGTATTAATGATGTGTATTCATATCTTTTCTACATACAATTAAGCTATTTTGTTTTAGAAAAGGCTAGTTTTTCATTGGGTAACCTAATATAGTCAAATAGGGCTATAAAAGTTCTGAACGAAGCTTATTTTCAAGCTTCCCGGGCTCATATTTAATTTTGGCAGTCTCTTCATATATTTTTTTAGATTTTTATTTGTTTAATTTATCCTTTTGGATAATATTATGTTTGATTTTGAATGTTTGTAGGATTATATTTAATTTTAGGTAGTATTAGATTTGATTTCATAGTTTCTACTTTCTGGTTTTATCTTTGTAACTTCTAGAAATAAAGATTGATGGCTTTTATAAGATAATTGACTATTGATGATTGATTGATTGAAATTATTCTTGAGTGTTCTCTCTTGATTCCAGTTGTATATATGATTCTCTTCCAATTCTGCATGCGGAATCTCTATCCTTTATCCTTTCCACTTTCATCCTTCTTCTATTAGTCAGTTTACTAAATGACCAACTATCTTTCTACCATGCAGATAACTTTTTTTTCTGCAAGCAGTGAGTTTCGATCCTCCTAAACTTTGAAGTGCATTGCATATTAACACTCTTGCACATGTTCGCCACTTTGAGCACACGGGATGAATTTAACATGATTCTTTTTCTAACGCCAAGCAAAAACACCTCGTAATCCCTGAAATACAACTCTTTCTCCAGCCATAAGCAAACTCACTTGCTTCTTCAGACAGTCTATCTGGGCTTCATACTGACTCAACCAATCCATGCCCAGAATTACATCATACGATGAAATCGGCAACCGAATCAAACTTGATTTCCACTTCTTGCCAGCAATCTCGATCTCACACAAACAAAATTGCCGAGCAATCAAAGGATTCCCAGCCGGTAAAATCACAGACAAAGAAACCAGAAGTAAAAGAGAATCCAAACGTAAAGCCTCAAAACAGTGCTCGGACAGAAAAGAATGACTCGCTCCAGAGTCAAACAAAACACGACAGGGCCGATCAGAAATGTAAATCGTACCTGTCACAACATCGGGAGCATCTCGAGCCTCCTGCTGACTCAAGCTGTAAACTCGTGGCTGAACTGGAACAGGAGCTGAAGCAACGGAACTACTCTGCTCCCTCTGAACAGTAGGTGGTCTCCGTGGTGCAGAACTAGAACCACCACCTCTTCCAGCAAATCCCTCAGGGCGAGGAGGAACAGTCCTCGGTCTTCCTGCTGAACCGGCAGGTCTGACAAAGCCCTCAGATCGCTGATCAAATCCCATCTGCGGACACTCTGCAATCCGATGTCCTGACTGACCACATCGGAAGCACAGACCAGCCATCCTATAACATTGGCCGAAGTGTCGCCGTCCACAGTTTTGGCACACAGGTGCCGAACTGACTGATCCCGAACTCGTCGTACTGGTAACAGTACCAGACGATCCTCCGCTCCTTCTGGAATCTCCAGATCCAGAACCGGAAACAAATCTCCTCTTTCCGGAGGAACCACTGCCAGATGCCTCGCCTCCAAACCTCTTCCTACTCGCAGTCCACCGCTGCTGAGTAGCCATCAAGTCGTTCTCTATCAATCGAGCTCGCTCCACAAGCTCGGAGAAATTAGTAATCCGGAATGGTATCAGGGGCTGCCTCAAGGTATCTCGCAATCCCTTCAGAAATCTGTAACATCTCTCAGCAGAAGTGCTAACCAGCTGCGGAGCGTACCTGGCTAATGCAGTAAACTCAGCCTCGTACTGCATCACCGTCTTGCTCCCCTGAACAAGCCTCAGAAAGTTCTCCTGCATCTGCTGTCGTGCAGAAGGGGGAACAAACCAATCTCGGAATACCTCAGTGAACTCTTCCCAAGTAATCAAAGAGTTCAGTCTGCCCTGAATTCTGGCTGCCTGCTGGCCGTCCCACCAGTGCTCAGCCTCTCCGTCTAACAAAAAAACGGCTAACGGTACCTTCCTGTCTGATGGACACTGCATCCCATCAAAGGTCTTCTCCACTCTCCTCAGCCACTCTTCAGCAGCTCTGGGCTCAACAGCGCCCTCAAACCTCGGAGGTTTCAACCTCAAAAACAACTGCAAATGTCTATCCAGGTCATCAGATCTGACAGTAGAAGCTCTACTCTGAGTCTCGCTCATCATCTGAGCAACCAGCGAAGCAAACTGAGAAAGCGTATCAGCACCGACCACTGGGGCTGTACTCCCCACTGGTGCTGCCTGATCGGCACTCTGACCATCTGTCATGTCTGGGTCTGGCTGATCCATACAGAAAAATCCAGAAAATCCGGAAAACTATCACAAAAACAACAAAATAAAAAGCCAAACAAATCAAAATTACCCCCCAGACAGACTTACTGATCACTTCCTATAGCTCTGTTTCACAAAATTCTCAAATTCCAAAACCATTGCTCTGATACAAAAAAAAAAAAAAAGCTTGTCACGACCCGACCCGAGACGAGACAGATCCCGCCCGCGCTGGATCGCGACGGAGCTGCACTAACCAGGATCTAGCTTTGGAATTTGGTTCGGAACTGAATCTTCCAAATAATTAATTCACACAGACAAACAAACACAGAGCTACTATGTATCATCAAATGCAGCGGAACAAAACATCTATCCAATTTCATTTCCTCAAAACAATCATCTACAGAACAGTACATGGCTTTCGACAGAAAGAAAGACAGAACAGAAAAGCCATGACTGTACAAAAATCAAAAGTACAAAAGTACCTATACTGATCAGACTCTGAACTAATCCTGGACTTCCTTGCCTTTCCCAGAACCTGAAAACCACCAGAAAGCAAGGGTGAGCTCAACAGCTCAGTAAAGCAACAAACCTCCAATCAAAATCCTCAGAATCTCAAAACCAACACAGCAGACAAATCCGTACAGAATCGAAACAGATTCGGACATATATCAAATCAACAAAACTGAACGGAAACGAAAGTTGTATCAAATCAGAAACATAACAGATCAGACACATCAGATCAACAGAATCAGAATCGTACAGATCATATCGGAACAGAACAAATCATATCAGAATCATATAGCAGATATCAGATATTTAATTAATAGCTAAATTCCCTGACACTGACTGAATCTCATAGGATCCAGGCCACTTATGCCCTCCCTTTGTGCTCACGGCACCAAAACAGATCAGATCAGATGTGCTTATAGCACCAGAATACATATATAGTGCATATAGCACCTAAACAGATTGTTTCCTCGGATCCGGAACAGAACAGATATCAGATTTCATATTGAGCTCATTTCAGAATTCCCAGACACTAACTGAATCTCATAGGATCCAGGCCCCTTATAACTCCCTTTATATAGCATATACAGATAGCATATCAATTCAGAAGATTTCCGGACAAAACAGAAATTACTCAAAAATAGGGCAGCACAACGGCAGTATACAGAATTTACACAATTTTTCCTGAAAATCAAAATTCACCAAATTCGCACAGAATATAGATATCAACATTTTAGAACATTTATTCTACTGCACAGATAATTTCCAAGTTCACAGAAAAATCCAGTCGACTAAAAACACAGTCGAATCAAAAATACCCGGACAAAAATCTTAAAAAATAACCAAAATGTGCACACTCGGCACTTCAACAAAATACAGAAAGTTACGCGGTAGAAACTAAACCAGTCGGAAATTACGGACGAAAATCGCGAACAAAACTTAATTCCGGACAGATAATACCGCCAAACTCGACGGTTCTGAAAATTGAGAAAGTCGGATTGTGCCTTACCTTGCGTACAACAATTTCCTCAACAGTCTCTTCGGACGAAAACAGCTTGGCGTCGCCCGAAAATCCACTTTTCCACTTTTTCCTTCGTTTTTCTCTCTCCTCAACTTTTTCTCTCTCTTCAAAATATCTCATTTCTATATATATCCAGACTGATCGTACTGGACGATCGAGCTTCGTACCGGACGATCCATGAAGAGAATTATTTCGTCCAGACGAAAATTGAATATCGTCCTCGGCGAAGGGTTCACTGACTTATTTTCGTCCAGACGATCCTGATTTCGTCCAGACGAACCATACAGCCAAACATGATTTTCTCTGCACAACCTGTACCGATCGTCCCGGACGATCCGACTTCGTCCGGACGAACCTGGAGCATAAACTGATATTACAGTAGCTCTAGGGGAAGATAATGTTAGAGAGAGTCGCCTTAGATGATTTGTCCACATCTATGATGCACCGACAAGGACACGACGACACGGACACGACACGACACCGACACGGGACACGGCAATTTTTAAAAATATGGGACACGGGTGCGACGTGGACACGACATAATATTTTTTTAATATAATATATAATAATTTTTAAAAATATAGGACACGGACACGACGTGGACAGATGGCTCTTTTAAACCTTCACCTAATCCACCCCCGCCAGTAGCAGAGCTCATTTTGCTAACAAACCAATCATACATATGAATACACCAAATTAAATTGATATGAAGTGAAATCAAAATATCCCAATAATAAGACAACATGAGTACAACAATATACCAGTCTGCCGGGGTCCAAGGGGGCGGTGCCCCCTGGCGGAACAAAATTTTATTGTAAGAGTAATTTTGAAGTTATGCTTATTTTTAAAGTTCGTAAGTTTGTATGGGAAGATACTGAGTGGTACTGAGCATGTACCTAACAGTACCAAGCATATACCTAGCAATACCGAGCATGTACCTAGCAGTATTGAGCGGTACCGAGCATGTACCTAGCAGTATCGAGCATGTACCAAGTGGTACTGAGCATACCGAGCATGTATTGAGCGGTACCGAGCATGTACTGAGCGGTGCCGAGCATGTATTGAGCGGTACCGAGCATGTACTGAGCGGTGCCGAGCATGTACTGAGCGGTACCGAGCATGTATTGAGCGGTACCGAGCATGTACTGAGCAATACCGAGCATGTACAGAGCGGTACCGAACATGTACTGAGAGGTACCGAGCATATACTGAGCAATACCGAGCATGTACTTAGCGGTACCGAGCATATACTGAGCAATACCGAGCATGTAACTAGCGATACCTCATTTAATAACCGGACACGCGTGTCCGATTTTAATTTTAATTTTTTTAATTGCGACACTCCAATGCCGTGTCGGACACGTGTCCATGCCGTGTTTGACGCGTGTCCATGTCCGACACGTGTCCGACACTGCATACCCTCTCTAAGTGCCGTATCGGTGCATCATAGGTCCACATTAAAAGGAGCACGAAGGACTTCCGATGACCTGGTTAGGAAAGTTGAGGTATTAGATTTGACTTATGTTAAGAAAGGTAGAGGTTGACCTAAAAAGACTTGGTTATAAAATATTAGAAATGATCTTTCTTTATTAGATTTAAATGAGAATTTGACTTTTAACATGACACAATGACGAAAAAGGATTCATGTAGCCGACCTCACGTAGTGGGACAAAGGCTTGATGTTGTTGTTGTTGTTGTTGTTGTTCAGTTGTTGTGTACTAGAAAGCCGTTTTAGTAAGCAGTACGAAGAATGTCCCAAACAAAGTCTTAATCTTGCATTTGATGATAAGAACATAGAAAATTAATATTGCGGATAATATATATATATATTTCCCACATATCAGGATAGTGCTCTATTCCTATATGTATTTCGTGTGTATGAGTGTTAAGTGTTTGCCAATTAATTTAAAATATAATTGCCATTATTACGCAAAGGTTGAGACTTTAACGATGGATTGCTGCTCATTAGGTGCCAACCATCTTTAATTTGTTATTATTATTCTTTCATTTTCAAGTATTCTCGTTGTTAGCATTTCACCAACCTTGTATTATTTGCATGACGGTATCTTTGCTGTGAAACCAACTGCAGGATCCTTGGAAAACCACCCTTCTGCTGCGCGCAAAGACTGCACTGAAAGCTAATGAAGATAATCTCACTTAATTTCCAGATTGAAGGTTTGAGTGAGCTATTTGAGCTATATTTTTGAATCATTATGAAACTTATAACCATTTAATCAGCAAGGTTCGACATTCAGTGGAACCAGCTTTGATATATATTTTTGAGTGTTCATATTTGAGAGTTTTGATTCATTCTTTGTGACATCTTTTCCCATTTAAGAACTGTTATGACAACTTAAGTGACACTAAGGCTTCGTTTGGGATGACTTTCTTCCTGCTTCTTAAAATTTTTGTACTGAAAAATTACTTTAAGAAGCAGCAAGAAAGCCGTACCAAATGAAGTTTTAGGTTTTATTTGAGACAATTTTTGTTCGCTATTTTTTGTTGCATTCAATAATTTTTTAATTGAAAAGCAGCTGTGAAAAACACTAAGAAAGTTGTTTCAAATAAAACTTAGGTTTTGTTTGAGATAGTTTTTTTAATGCTTTCTAGAATATTTTTAATACAAAATTTTTTAGTTCAAAAAATAATTATTAAATAATTATTTTAAAAAATAATAAGAAAATTATAACAAATGAAGCCTTCATCTAACGGTAACTCTGATTCATTTCTTTATATTTGTTTTTGATAATGGTCATTTCTCTCGAAAACTTGACAATGCATCTCTCTCTTAATGTATTCTTTTAGCTATGTCATGTTAGGTGATAGACCTCTTCTAAAACATATAAGATATTTTTAGATAATAATAATGAAATAAAAAATAAATTAATTCTTACATAAGAATAAAGGTTAATTCAATTCATTTTAAAGATAAATGATATTGAGTTTGTTTGCTTAATATGTCAAAGTTATTGAAACAATTTCCTAATAAATCTCTCTTATAACAAAGGAATATGTCAATTTGTATTCTAATCTTTTTGTAACTCTTCTCAAAAACAAACTTTTTAAAGCATCAATGGGATGATTACTCTACGACCACATAAAGCCCAAATAATATTTTAAATTATTTTACGGATATTTTGGCTTTGTTTGGTACAGTCTTTTGCTACTTTATAAAATTATTTTTTAGTACAAAATTTTTTAATTCAAGATATTTTTGTACTAAAAAATAGTTTTATAAAGCAATAAAAAGCTGCCCCAAATGAAGTCTTAGATCAATTAAGACAAATTTACAAGCACATCGTATACGTAAGACTCAAATTAAAATCTTTTCGTCATAGCCAAAGCTTTCAAGTATCAGACAAAGGTGAAAAAACTTTGGGTGAGAGCATTGAAGCACATAACAACATTACAGAGAATATATTAATGATGAAAGTGACCATTCACCAAACTTTATCATCACTTTCCTCATTAATATTTGTCCTTTATTATATGTTAGCTTCAATTATAGCCATGAAGCTAATCTTTTCCACCTTTTCAAGTTATGATACTAAAAAAAAACTGAGATTGAAGCAGCTCCACTCAATCTTTCACATTCTGATATAGAGAGTCAATAAATTATTTTTATTTTCATGATAATGAATGCACCCTCTGATCAACCAAAATTTATTCATAATAACATGAAATAAAATACTTGCATGATTTGGATAATTTATATCCAAACAAACATTAGTTTCCTATTTTATATTTCTAATGCTTTAGCAATAAATTTCCAACTTTTTATTTTATTTTAATAAGTCACTTAAACTTATTTTTTATTATATTATCTTTAATAGATAATAATTCCAATATTACTATAATATATTAATAACTATAAATTAAGGAAACGTTACAGTTGTGGGGTGGTGGCGCAGTTGGCTAGCGCGTAGGTCTCATAGCATCTGAGTTATCCTGAGGTCGAGAGTTCGAGCCTCTCTCACCCCAACCGTTTTCCTTTTTTCTCTTTTTTCAAAATTTTTATATTCGATATGAATATATTCAAAATTAATTTAATAATAAAACTTCTACCATAATATAAAGAAGTTATTTATATTTTTGATAAAAAAATTTAAAAGAAAAAATTATTTTTTAATGAATGGTAATAATTATTGACATTAGATTAGGATTGTGACTTTATATTATACTCATTTTTATGGAATTGGTTACATCTTATATGATCTCTAGAAGTTTTCAATCATGATTTTAAATGTTCGATGGAAGTTCAATCAGACTCAAATTCATATGATTTCATTGAAATTTTATTGTCGAGTCATACCGCTCTGATTATAACCCATTGAACTAGAGAGTATATGCATTTAAAAAACGATTAAAGAAAATTTACCATCCAATATTTAAATATTCTAAAATCTAAAAATTACATAAAAATCTTACTAAGCTAATTATATTAATAAATTTTATCAATTGGGGACAAAGTGCAACGTAGCTCATATTGATCTATTGTTTGAAAATTTTAACCGTCAATTAAGAGATTAAGCAGAAGAATTATTCTATGCGGAGATCAAAAGCAGAATATCGTTCAGAGATCAAGCATAATGCACTAAGTCAGTGGTATCGAGCTGCAGTACCGAGCACAAAAGTGATGTGATGCATTCTGATCGGTCTCCGGCGTTCGCGTACAATAATTAATCCTTATAAATGCACCTACTTTTGGATAAAAAAAATTCAGAATTAAACAGATATAATTATCAAAATTAGCTGTATTTTCACAATTGCCCTAAGCCCGAAGTAGCAGACTAGCAGTAGTTGGAGGGTGGTATTGCCATTCGTGAGCAGCATTAAGGAAAGGCATAGCTGTCCTCGAAGAAGTGTTAATTAAAAAAAAAATTTGTTTGAAAATTTTTTTTTACCTTTATTCAATAAAAATAAGATTAAAATTTAGAAAGATTTATATACCTGTTACAAAATTCTTATATATTTAATATCTACATTTTTATGTTTTTTAATATGACATTTAAATATTATAAAAAAATCATTAATATTACCAAATTTTAAGTAAAATATACATCTTTTTTATTATTGCATGTTAAAATATTTACAGTGATAAAATTAAAGAATTTATTATCTTAATATAATGTGAAGATCTGATACACACTGATTAGATGATCATTAGTCGAAAGACGGTAGTAAGACAGCAGTAATCAGAGTATTATAGTCGAACGATAATGATCGGAAGACAAATCATTTATAAATATAATTTGATGCAATTTAAATATATATATTATGACATATATATAAATCAACTAAAAATTAGTATATGCTTTTATTATTACATTTAATATCTGATTATGTTTTACTAATATAAAATTATGATAGCAATCCAATGATCAACTTATCCTCTATCTGATGAAAATTGAAATTAACATATCTATTTTGAGATTAATTACATACATAATAATTAAATATTAGCTATTTACAAAAGTATCATCATCCTATATTTATTTTTTAAATTAACATTTAAATATCAAAATTCATGATAAAATTCTAATTCATATTTTTTAATTTTATCAAATTCTCAATCATTTAATCTTGCCGTTCACAAATATATAAATTTGATAGATTCAATAAAATTTCTTAACGAAATAAAATTTAAAATCAAATAATTTTTAGGATTATTTTAATATAATTTGTATGCAAATATTCTGTCATTATTCTTTTATAAAAATAAAAAAATAGGGGGTATATATCAGCAGTGCAGCAGATTTCGGCCGAACCGAACCGACAGCCCATTAAGCTCGCATGCTTTGGATAACAGAAAGGTTATTTCCGTCAAACGGATTTTTATTTCCGTCAAACGGCTATTAATTATTTCCCTTTGTTCCCCCTTCCTCCTCCTTACCATCCCGTAAAGAACAAGAGCGGGAGAGAGAGGGAGCGCGCGGGCGCGCAAGCTCTGAGAGAGGAGCAGCTACACTGTAGGTGATACTATCAGTGGTCGAGATCGTGGAGACCTGCAACCTCCTTCGACCTTTCTCTTCTTTTCTTGCTCCCATCCTCCCAGCTTTTCGAGAATCGCGCTACTTTCCCTTGTGAGATCTCTCATTGCGTCTTTTTGTTGAAGGTCTTCTCCCTTTGCCTTCCTGAAGCTTCCCTCCTCCTTTGCAAACCTTGATCGTGTAAGCGGATACAATGCTGTCATCCAAATCCAAGTAAGCTAGCTCTTTCCCCGGATCTGATCTTTTGTTTCTTGGTTGAAAATTGCATCTGAGTTCTTGTTTTTGTGTTTATGTTTGTTTTGATTTATAGTTGCAATGGTTTATGAATTTGGCTTCTAATTTGCTTTCTTGGTCGGTTAAGATAGATCTCTTCGTGGCGAATGTTTAAGTAGAAGTCTGTAGTGGGTTTTGGTTCTATTTGTTCTATCTTGTGAGTGCCGCCAATTTTTTTTTCTTTTTATGGTTGAATTCTGAGACTTGGATCTTGGGCAGATCTGGCTTGGCTGATGCTGCCAACAACAAAAATACGCCAGTTAGCAAAATGGGTAAGCAGGGATCTGTTGTGCTGGACGCTGATTCCCCT
Organism: Dendrobium officinale; assembly: GCA_019514585.1. Lineage (NCBI taxonomy): Eukaryota > Viridiplantae > Streptophyta > Magnoliopsida > Asparagales > Orchidaceae > Dendrobium > Dendrobium officinale. The sequence goes on along the minus strand of CM033685.1, from coordinate 6,144,005 downwards.
TCTGCGCAGAAAAAACCTAGTTTTCCAATTGATCTTTCTCCGAGATCTGCAGATTCAAAGCTAGTGGCTAACCGCAGATCGCCGAAAGGCAGTAATACTCCCGATGTAAGTAAGCCTGCAACTTTAATAAGATTTCTTCGTGAAAGTGTGTAATTTTATCTCTTCATTAGTGTATTAATTTGGTTTGTGATTTATAGAAACAGTCACGGCTATTAAAGGGGTCAGAACTTCAGGCGCAGCTTATTGCAGTGCAGGAGGATCTCAAAAGTGCGAAGGAACAATTAGCCATGGAAGAGAAAGAGAAAACCCGGGTTCTTGAGGAGCTGAGTGATGTCAAGAAAGCAGTGGAAGAGGTGAGCGACAAGCTTGCAGAGACTCTATTAGCTCAGAAGAAAGCTGAGGAGAGTTCGGAGCTTGACAAGTTTCGTGCAGATGAGCTGGAGCAATCAGCCATTGAAGCTGCTCATAAGAGGGAGAGAGAATGGAACAAAGAGCTTGAAGATATCAGAAAACGGCATGCTGTTGATGTTGCAGCACTGCTTTCTGTGACTGAGGAGCTTCAAACAGCAAAGCATGAGCTGACGATGGCCATTGATGCGAAGAATACTGCCCTGAGTCACGCAGAGGATGCAATGAAGATTGCAGAGGTTAATGCAGAGAAGGTGGAAATTCTTTCTGGAGAAATCAATCGCTTGCAATCCTTACTTGACTCGAAGCTTGAGAGCAAGTCCATTGAAACAGCAGAGCTGATCAAGAAGTTGGGTTTAGAAGTTGATTCTTTGAAGCTTGAACTTGAGGAGGCAAAGCTAGCTGAAGAAAAGTTGGTTGAGATGGAAGCCTTGGCTGAAGGGCTCAAGATTGAACTAACAGATGCAAAGAGGGCTGAGTCTGATGCAGTTGGTCTTGTAGACGAGTTGAAAAAGAAGGCTGAGTCGTTAGAATCTAGCTTGGAGGAAGTAAAACACTCTGAAAATTTGGTGCAGGATTCTCTTGCTTCTTTGACAAAGCAGGTAGAAGAGAGCAAATCTATGCTAGATGACACAGAATCTGAAGTTATATCGCTTAGAGGGAAGGTTGAAGCATTACAGCTTGAAGTTGCTAGGCATAAAGCAGATCATGAAATTTCTGATAAACAGCTTGATTTAGCAAAGCAGGAAGTGTTGGATCTGGAAAATACAGTTGAAATCTTGAAAATTGAGATCCAGACGGTGGAGGAGGAGAAGGCCCAGGCATTGAGCAATGAGAAGCTCACAATTTCAACCGTTGAAAGCCTCACTCAGGAAAACAGTAAGCTGGCCACTGAGCTGGAGATTACTAAACAGGATTCAGAGAAAGCTAAGAAAGCCATGGAAGGTTTGGCGTCAGCATTGCATGAGGTGTCCTTAGAAGCGAGGGACATACAAGAAAGGCTCTTGATCAAGCAAGCTGAGGTTGATAGTGTCACAACTGAGGCAGATGAACTAAAATTGGCCCTCAAAAACACCCAGGAAAAATATGAGGTCATGCTTGATGAAGCCAAATATGAGATTGTATGTCTTAAAAAGACCATTAACAAGTCTGAAACAGAAGCAAGGGACTTGATGGATGAATGGGATGAGAAGGAGATTAATCTGAGAAATGCCATCAAGAATGCAGATGATGAAATTGTTTCAATCAAGCAAGAGAGGGATAAAGCCGTGGAGACACTGGAGAGGAAAAAATGTGAAGTAAAAGCAGCTGAGGAAGAAGCAAACAAGCTTCATGATAAGTTGAGGCAAGCTGAGTCCGAGTTATTTGCAGCCAATGATGCTATTGTAGAAGCAAAAGCAGAGAGTAGCGGCTTAAAAGAAAGATTGTTGGATAAAGAAAATGAGCTGCAAAGCATCACTCAGGAGAATGATGATCTCCTGCTTCGGGACACTGCTGCTTCAGAAAAAATTAAAGAACTCTCCGAATCACTCGCAAAGGTCTCATCAGAGAAAGTAAATGCCGATCATGTTGAAAATGGAGAGCTTTATAGCAACGATAAAAACTACAAAACACTTCCTAAGATGATAGAAGTCAGGGAAGATAAAGTTGATGAAACTGAAAAAACATATTCAGAAGTTCCATCAGAAGAATCTGAGGAATATTTTAAGGATGGCAAGAACAACCTAGAGGAGAATGGCAGTAAAAATGCAGAGGAATGGGATGTGATAAAGATAAAGCCCAAGATTTTTGAAGGTGAAATCATGGATAAATTACTACCCACTGAAATGGAGCGTTTTGATGAGTCGGATGCAAAGATTGATGGAAATGAACTGGATCAGATGAATTTGGAAGGTGCACAGAATGGAAACACTTCACCGACTAAGCAAATGCAATTGCAGAAGAAAAAGAAGGCTTTGCTGCACAGATTTGGTAGCCTTCTAAAGAAGAAGAAGAATACTCCCAAATAGCATTTCTGCATCTCCATTTCTTTTTTTTGCGTTGCGTTTTTTAAATATTCCTTAAAGTTGTGATAAAATCATTTTCATGGCTGATGATGTTTGTCAAATGTCTTAAAATTTGTGCATTTTTGTTTGTTGCGCAATCCAAATTCTAATTCAGTATGTTATTTGTGATGGCTTAATGTTGTTCTCTGTTCTTATGTTTGATCAGTGCGCTCTATTTGTGTATATGCGCACAGATCTTGTTGTTGATATTGCAAATGATGGAAAAATTATAGTAATGTTGTTGATTGTCACTGAATGTTGAGTCAAATAATGTTGACAAGTTCAAGCCATCATAGATGAACCCAACCTAGTTGTGCTAGTATCTTCATGATAAAAGAAAAATTGAAATGAAATTCAGATGCAATTATTTTAACATAAAATCAAGAGCATTCAAGTCATCTTGAGGTGAATTGTGTAACATCCCAAATTCTTGATCATTTAAATGTTGTTTGATTTGGCCTGGTGCCTCACAATTTTGTCGCGTTGGTGTAATTTTTAAGGAGGTCATTATGAAACCTCACAAAAATAAATTCAAACTTTTAAACGTCGAATTTTATTAAAAAGTTCAAAATAATTGTGATTGTATAAAAGCACTCAAAGAATGTATGATTTTTTGGGAAGTTACACTAATGAGATAAATTCATGAGACTATTAGGATAAAGTGAATAACATCTCAATAGTTGAGAGTTTAGACTGTTACAATCACTCGTCTTAACACTGGCTTTGTACGAGCGCTCTTGATTTTGGAGTTTCTACTAAAATTCTTACGCCTAAAAATGTGTCAATATTTAAAAGTTCAATTTTATTTTCTTTTAGGTGGTTTAAAAAATTGTCATGGGGGATTTACATAAATACCACTTTATTTCATGCTATTTACATATCTAATACTTAAAATATTAATATTACATGCCTACCACCCATATTTATTTTTGATAAGGTACAAACTATATGAAGTTACCCATAACAACAACAACAACAACAACAACATCAAGCCTTTATCCCACTACGTGGGGTCGGCTACATGAATCCTTTTTCTCCATTGTGTCCTATTAAAAGTCAAATTCTCGTTTAAATCTAATAAAGAAAGGTCATTCCTAATATTTTCTAACCAAGTCTTTTTAGGTCTACCCCTACCTTTCTTAACATAAGTCAAATCTAATACCTCTACTCTCCTAACCGGGTCATCGCAAGGCCGCCGTTTTATGTGACCAAACCATCTAAGGCGACTTTCTATAATCTTATCTTCTACTGGAGCTACTCCAACCTTTTCACGTATATGCTCATTTCGTATCCTATCTCTAAGGGTAAAGCCACTCATCCACCTGAGCATCCTCATCTCTGCCACACTTAACTTAGTATTATGCTTCTCTTTTAAAGGCCAACATTCGGCACCATAAAGCATTGCAGGCCTCACTACCATCTTATAGAATTTTCCCTTAAGTTTGAGGGGTACATTTCTGTCACATAACAAGCCCGATGCATTCCTCCACTTCAACCATCCAACTTGAATTTTGCTGATAATATCCCCATCTATTTCACCATCACTCTGAACAATAGATCCAAGATATCTAAAACGTGTACTCTTATTAATGACTTGATTGCCCAAAGTCACAATCCCTCACTAGGTCTATTACTACTAAAATTGCACTCCATATATTCCGTTTTAGATCTACTCAAGCGAAAACCTTTAGACTCTAAAGTTGACCTCCATAATTCAAGTTTACCTTCAACTCCCTCTCTAGTCTTATCAACAAGAAGAATATCATCAGCAAAAAGCATACACCAAGGTACATCCTCTTGCAAATGTCTAGTGAGAACATCCATGACTAAAGCAAAAAGATATGGGCTTAAGGCTGATCCTTGATGTAACCCAACCGAAATAGGGAAATACTTGGTCAATCCACCTTGTGTTTGAACACAAGTAATAGCTTCTGCATACATATCTTTAATGATTTGAATATAAGCATTATTGACTCCTTTCTTTTCAAGAACTCTCCATAGCACTTCTCTTGGAACTTTATCATATGCTTTTTCTAAATCAATAAATATCATATGTAGATCATCCTTATTTTCTCTATATTTCTCCATCAAACCTCTTAATAAATGTATGGCTTCCATAGTCGACCTACCCGGCATGAATCCAAATTGATTTTGAGAAACATTAGTATCACGCCGCAACCTATGCTCTAAAACTCGCTCCCATAGTTTTAAAGTATGACACATTAACTTAATACCTCTATAATTCGCACAATCTTGTACATCACCTTTATTCTTAAAAATAGGAATTAACACACTCATTCTCCACTCATCTGGCATCTTCTTAGTCTTCAAAATAGTATTAAAAAGTTTAGTAAGCCATGAAATTCCTTCATCTCCTAAGCATTTCCATACCTTTATTGAAATATCATCAGGTCCAACAGCTTTTCCACCCTTCATTTTCTTTAAAGCCTCTCTAACTTCAGATTTACTAATACGCCGATAAAAACATAAATCTTTATTTTCATCTAGGGTGCTAAGGTCACTATAGTCAATCTTATTTTCACAATCTTCATTAAAAAGTTTAGCAAAATATCTCATCCATCTTTGTTGAATATCATCTTCTAAGAAAAGTATTTTTTGATCTTCATCTTTAATACACTTCACTTGAACTAAATCCTTACTACTCCTATCTCTTTGTTTGGCTAACTTATACATATATCTTTCTCCCTCTTTAGTATCTAATCTATTATATAAATCACTAAAAGCTGATGCCTTTGCATCGCATATACTTGAAGTTACCCATAAGCACTATACTAATTAAGCATCATTAGCTGTTTAATTAAAGCTAATTAGAATAATTATATACAAAGAATATTAAGCAATTATAGGGTGGCTCAAATCATATTGGATGGCTAAATACCAACAGATGCATGTGATGATGTGAATGTGTCAACAACACCTATAGAATTTGGATGAGGCTATGGATGTGTGCTGGATGAAAGAGATAGACAGGCATGCAAGTGGTTCTGCAACAAATTTGGGACTGAGATAAGGGAGCCATTAGAATGGTGAAAGAGAAAGAGAGAGATTTTAGAGAGAGAAAGATGAATGGATAAGTCAATGAATAAGTTTTCTCGTTTAACAAAAAAAAGTTATTCATGGAATATGCTAGTTACTTCTAACATTGTGTGCTCACAGTAAAGAAATAAAATGGTCCCTCAAAAAAAAAAAAAAAAGATAGCTCGCAAGTAGGGATGTCAATTTTGGGTCACGGGTTGGGCTCGGGTCAAACCCAGAATGAACCCGACACTATTCGGGTCAACTCAAACCGGCCTATTTTTACAAACGGATCGATTTTTCGGACCCGAACCTGACTCTCTTCGGGTCTAGATCAACCCAACACAACCCAAATGACCCGAGGCTGATAAAAAAATAGGACAATTTTTTATTTTCGGATAAAAGATGGGTCAATCTCGAGTTTTCGGGTCAAAAAAGGTTTTCGCGTCAAAACAGGTAAAAATGTTCAATTTTGGGTTTTCGGGTCAACCCGAACTCAACCTAGTTTTTGAAATGGATCGATTTACCTGAGCATTTTCAGGTTCGGGTTGACCCTAACTCGAAATTTTTTGGTCGGATTTTCGGGTCGGGTCTAATATTGACACCCCTCAATGCCTTCACAAGTGAACCCCATACATAGGTTTCCTTAATTTGTTAGTTGAAGGCTTCTACTATTAACCGAGATGTCTTAGATTTGATGCTTATGTATGTGTGATGCGTGTGTGACTTTATCTTAATGACTCAATTATCCAACCCCCTAAAAAAAAGGTGAACAATACATTTTTTTGGTGTTTAAGGGTTACTAAGTGGCAAACAAAGAAGTTGTCTCCCTTGCTTAACTCTACAAGAAACAAATTTATTTAAGTTATATATATATATATATATATATATATATATATATATATATATATATATATATATATATATATATATATATATATATTCTAAATAAAATTTTTATATCTTTTATAATTTTATATATTTTATTTTACATTGGTAAGATAGTCTTAGATGATTTGGTCACATAAAAATGTCAGTCTTTCGATAATTAGATTAGGAGAGTAGATATATTAGATTTGACTTATATTAAAAAAGATTGACGTAGACCTATATACCTTAAAAAATATGTTTAGAAAGTAATAAAAATAAAATTTTTATAAGATTTAAATGAGAATTAGTTTTTAATATGATAAAATGGAGAATTTAATTTAAGGATAAAGGCTTATGTTTATGTTGTATATTTTGTTATTTTATATATTAAAAAGGTGTATCATGAAACTTTTTTTTTTTCTTTTAGGTAAGAACAGCTGGTGTAGGTGGAAACAGATTCGTTACTTTTCCATACGAAATCTCTCATCGTCTCTATTACTTATGATCTCGCCCCTTTAATTTACTGAATTTCGTCTCTTCTGCAATCTCTGATCCTGTAAGAGGATACAATGCGCTCTTCCAAATCAAAGTAAGCTGGCTCTGGCTCCAGATCTGATCTTCATTTGTTGATTTTGCTTTAATTTCTCTATTTTCTTGATTGAAATCCCCAAATAGTTCTTGTTTTATTTTAATTTACATCGAAAAGCATTTTTGGGGCTTCGTTTTGATTTACAGCCGTAATGCCATACGGGTTAGGTTTCTGCGATGCATTCTTGGTTGGTGGAGATCGATCTCATTGTAGTTGATCTTTAATTGAATCCCTATAGTTTGATTCTGTTCAATTATTTGAATCTTTTTCGATGCGCGAGTTATTTCTAAATGCTGTAATCTTGTAGTTTTGGCTTTTGATCCAAGTGTGCAATGTTCTTTCATTAGGTTTTAATTCTTGTTTTCGTTAAGAAATCTGATACCTGGATCTTGACCAGATCTGGCTTGTTCGATGTTGCAAACAACAAAAACATACTAGCTAGTAAAGTTGGCAGGCCTAGACCTGCTAAGCTGGACGTTGATTCTCCTCCTCCTTCACAGGAAAACACAAGTTTTTTTCAATTAATGGGTCGCCAAATTCACCAGTAGTTAGTCGCCGTTCAACAAAGATCAGTACTACTCCAGATGTTAGTAAATAATGCAACTTATAATAATATTTCTTCCATACGGTTTTAAATTGTTTCTTAGTCAATGTGCTGATGGGGTCTGTGATTTACAGAAATATTCACGTTTATTGAAAGGATCAGAGCTGCAACTGCAACTTTCTTCAGTGCAGGAGGATCTCAAAAAGGCAAAGGAACAGATAGCTTTTCAAGAGATAGATAGGGCCAACGTTCTGGAGGAGCTAAGTGATGCCAAGAAAGCAGTAGTGGAGGTGAGTGAGAAGCTTGGAGAGGCTCTACTAGCTCTAAAGAAAGCTGAGGAGAGTTCTGAGCTTGAAAAGTTTCACGCAGAGGAATTGAAGCAAGCAGCCATTGAAGCTGCTCGGAAAAGAGAGGAAAATTTGCACAAAGAGCTTGAGGATATCAGTAATCAGCATGCTGTTGATGTCTCCGCACTGCTTTCTGCAACTCAGGAGCTTCAGAGGGTGAAGCAGGAGTTGGTAATGACCACTGATGCAAAGAACAGTGCACTTAAACAAGCAGATGAGACAATGAGGATTGCAGAGATCAAAGCTGAGAAGGTGGAAATTTTCTCTGGAGAAATCCACCGCCTTAAATCAGTACTTGAGTCTCAGCTTGAGAGCAAGTCCAATGAGACAGCACAGGTGATCAAGAAATTGGCTTCTGAGGCAGAAGCTTTGAAGCTTGAACTTTCGAGAGTAAAGGTTGATGAAGAGAAGTTGGTTGAGATGGAAGCGTTTGTTGAAGGGCTCAAGACTGAGCTGGCAGATGCAAAGAAGGCGGAGTCAGATGCAGTTGGTTTTGTGGATGAGTGGAAAAAGAAGACAGAGTTGTTAGAATCGTGCTTGCAGGAAGTGCAGCAATCTGAAAGGATGTTAAAGGATTCTCTTGCTTCTTTGACAAAACAGCTAAGAGAGAGGCATTCTATGCTTAATAATGCAGAATCTGAAGTTGTTTGTCTTAAGGGGAAGATCGAAGTATTGGAGCTTGAGGTAGAAAGGCATAAAGCAGATCTTGAAGAATCTGATCACCAACTTGAGTTAGCTAAGCAAGAAGTGCGGGATGTGGAAAAGACGGTTGAATTCTTAAAGTCCGAGATCGAGATCGGAAGAGAGGGAGAAGTGAAGGCACAGACAATGAACAATGAGAGGCTAAGAAGTTCTAATTTGGATAGTCTTACTCACATAAACAATAAGCTGGAAGTTGAGCTTGGGATTACTAGAGAGGATTCTGAGAAATCCAGGAAAGCAATGGAAGGCTTAGCATCCGCATTGCATGAAGTGTCCATGGAAGCCAGGGACATGCAAGAAAGGCTTTTGATAAAGCAAGCGGAGGTTGAGAGTACCACAGGTGAGTTGGACAGAGTACAATCAGCCCTCAAGATCACCCAGGAAACATTTGAGGCCATGCTTGATGAAGCCAAATACGAGATTGTTTGTCTCAAAAAGTCAATTGAGAAGTCTGAAACAGAAGCAAAAAGCTTGAGAGCTGAATGGGATGCAAAGGAGATTAATCTGAGAACTGCCATTAAGAAAGCAGATGAAGAAATTGCTTCAATGAAGTTAGAGAGGCATCAAGACATGGAGAAACTTGAGAGGGAAAATTTTGATGCAAAAGCAGCCGTGGAAGAAGCAAACAAGCTTCATGATAAGATTAGGCAAGCTGAATCAGAGTTAATTGAAGCCAACAATGTCATTGAAAAAGAAAAAGAGGAGAGTAAGTGCCTCAAAAAAAGATTGTTAGATAAAGAGAATGAGCTACAAAGAATCACTCAGGAGAATTATGAACTCAGGGCTCGTGAAACTGCTTCTTCAGAAAAAATTAAGGAACTCTCTGAATCACTGGCTAAGGTGTCATCCAAGAAGATCGAAGAAAATGGCGATGCAAGTCAAAACAAAGAATATGGATTAAACGGACTACTTTCCAACAATGGTAACGAACACACCATAATGCATAAGATGATTGTAGTCATGGATGATAAAGTTGATGAAACTGAAACAGAGAATTCAGAAGCACCATCAGAAGAAGCTTGGGAAGTGATTAAAGATGATAGAAAGCTAGATGAGAATGGATCCGAAGGGCATCCTGTGCAGATAGAACCCAAGATTTGTGAAGATGGTGGTGAAACCAGTGATAATAAAATGCTCTCTGAATCACCAAAGATTGATGATGGTAAGTTGGATCAGATAAATGGACGATTTGCACAGAATGGCAAGACTTCTGAAATTAAGCATCAGCTTCTACAAAAGAAAAAGAAGGCTTTACTAAACAAATTTGGGGACCTCCTAAAGAAGACTACTTCCAAATAGCATCACTGTATCATATTTTATTATTTGATTCTTCCCTTTCTGTGATTATTCAGATTGCCATATTTTTATAGATTGTGCCAATGGAGAAGCAAACAATATTGGAGTTGTGTGAAGAAACCGTGATTCTTTCTTGTTACTAAACCATATTCTAGGTCAGCTTCTCATCATTCTGTATTCTTGTATTTATATGTTTGACATGCTATGTAAAATACATACACTAATACGGATTTATTGAAAATTTAATATTTATTTACATTGCATTTCTTCTAGTATATCTCATTGGAATCCCATACCAATATTAGCATCAGTAGAATTTTATACTGCAACCATTGTGAAGGACATGATGATGATTAGTATTGCTGGTAAGGGTACTATATGTAATTAATTTAGATGTTGATAAAGATGGCTGTAGATTTAATATTTTTTTCAGATCCTATAAAATTCGAACTAGAACATCATCAACAACATCAAGCCTTTATCCCACTATTTAGGGTCAGCTACATGAATCTTTTTTCTCTATTGTGACTTGTTAAGAGTCAAATTCTGATTTAAATTTAATAAGACAAGGTCATTCTAATGTTTTCTAGCTTTTTAGGTCTACCTATATATTTCTTAAAATATGTCAAATCCAATACATCTACTCTCCTAATCGGGTCATCGGAAGGCCGACATTTTATGTGTCGAAATCATTTGAGGAGACTCTAATTTTATCTGTCACTGGAGCTACTCCAACACTTTCACTTACATACTCATTTTGCATTCTGTCTCCAAGAGCGAAGCCACTCATCCATATAACGCTTAACTTTATGCTTCTCTTTTAACAACTAACATTTTGTGTCATAAAGCATTGGAGGTCTCACAACTATCTTATAGAAATTTTCTTTTAGTTTAAGAGGTACTTTTTTTATCACACAACAGGCCCAATGCATTCCCCCACTTCAACCATCCAACTTGAATTCTACTAATAATAATCTTATCTATTTCACAGTTACTTTGAACAATAGATTCAATATGTCTACAACATGCACTCTTATTAATAACTTGATCTCCCGAAGTAACAATCACCCCACCAGAACTATTACTACTAAAATTATACTCTATGTATTCGGTTTTATATCTACTCAAATAAAAACCTTTAGACTCTAAGTTTGACCTCCATAATTCAAGTTTTCTTTCAACTCTCTCACTAGTCTTAACAACAAGAAGAATATCATCAACAAAAAGCATACATAAAGTATTTTAGCTTTTTCCGGTTTAATAGTTTGAGGGTTGAATGTTTTATTCCCTATTGATTTTTATTATGTTGTCAACTATATAATTGCTCCATTTAAATTTAGATAAAGGCTCATTTACTTTACTGACAATCTTATTGGTGGATTCAAATTTGATCGTGAGAAACATTGAATCTTGCTAGCAAAACTAGATAGAGCTAGCGAGTAACAATCGAAATAGGTGAGTATGGAGGGTGGCTAGGAAATCATACAATTCTTGGGAATAGTAAAAATGAGATAAGGTCAACAAATTAAAAGGATTATAAGAAAAGGCCACACCAAGAAAATATAGAAAATTAATATATTATTAGACAAATACAGACTAATACAGACATATGGAGTACACCATCATATATACACATGAACATCTATCTATGACATTTGAGATGTCTTTGGCGAGTGCCCTATATGGGCGATGAGCTCTCAGGAACAAGTGCCTCTAGCAAGTCCTAGAGGACCAATACTTCGAATGGGCCTTTAGAATGGATACCTATGGCGAGTCTTAAGGGAGAGTGCCTTGAACATGTCTTTCATGATAAACACCATGAGTGAGTCCTTAGAGATGAATATCTTGGATGAATGGTGAGTTCCACTGTGCAAGAGAGTCAGAGACAAGTCTTTTAAGTGAGTTTGGTTATGAAATAGGGGTGAATATAATTGATGAAGTCATGATTGTCGACTATGTAAGTGTATACTTCTTGTAGCTTAAATGCGGATATCCGTGGAAGGAAGATGACCTTGATGTGGGAGAATTGATAAAAGAACTGGGTCCTCATAGGGCGAGTGTTTCTCCGAATGAAGGTATGCAAAGGTGAGTCCTTCGGTCGAACTTATTCGAAACCCTAGTATCCTTAGTCGCAATCTCTTATAAAATGATTTTCACCCGTGCAAATGGTTGACCATCCCCAACCTTTCTCCAGCAAATGCTCATTTGGGCGAGGCTCATTTTGAGAAAGTGCACCTATTAATCGATCTCATTGGAGGCATAAATACTTTGCACATATATGTTACCTATATCTACATGTATAGATATACACTTATCATCCATAACATTTTGCTCATCAAATCATTTCAAAATGATGCAATCTATCAGTTTATAATTCAACAAGAATTTGTTATCATTCTTAGTCATATGCTACCACAAAATATATTTAAAATGAAAAAAAAAATGATTGAAGATATTCTAATCAATATTTTAATTAGGATGTGTTTGAAATCCAATTATATTTATTTGAGAACAATGCAATATGAGTTTTTAATTTTATTATGAATTACATTCAAAATTTAATGACTTTGAGATGTATCTAAGTCAAAAATTTTATCATTATTATTTCCTGCTAGAAAATTCTAGGCGGAATAGAAAATTTTTACATCTTAGCTTTGTACATATATCCAAAAATATCAAAAAAGAATGCAATTGACACTAGAATTTTTACGTATAATATTCATATAGAAAAAAAAATCATGGATCTTGGTTTAGATGAGATGATTCACTGTGTCGGATATGTTATAAGAATTCACTTTTCCCATCATTTGGAGAAGTGAGGGAAAATGTGAGGGAAAATGCAAGATATGTGGCAATTGGATGTTGTTAATCAGACGACAATGATCAAATAATGATGGTCATGTGACAACAATTGTGTAGTAATGATGAAGTCATAGTAATTAGATAATGTTGGTCATACAAAAATAAATGAATTGTGAGAGTCAGGTGGTTGTGATTACAAGATGATAATCATGGGACGACAATGACATGACGATAGTGGAAGGATAGTAGTTAGATGACGACAGTCAGGTGACCATGCTAGCTAATGGTGATTGTCAGTTTCTAACATCATTTAGAGTTCTAGAATTCTTCATAACTCCAAGCTCTCTCTAAACTAAGTCTAGGCCCCTTCATGTGGCAAATTGATGAGGGTCTTTTTTATAAATTTGACCAACATTCCATAACACTATCAAACGGCTAATATTCAATCTTAGTATCATTGAGTTTGTCTTAACAAGACCTTCAGTTAGAGTTCAGATATCTAATATAAACAATACATCGAGAATCATGATGGTCAAATAAATTTTCACGCGGCATATCAATTGTATCATATTCCAACCCAAAATTTTTCTATTGATAATTTGATTCTCTCTTTAATTTTGGACCTTTCGTCATAATCCAAAGAATTATTCACATTGAAGAAATAAATAAAATCATAAATTGCTTACATAAGTCTCAGAGGCCACAACAACCCCTTTAAAGTATGGCGATGGTCTTCTCACTAGCTTTTACAGTCTCAAGAGGCCAATCTAGTGGCCCTCGAGCCCCTGATGATGATCGCATGGCTACAAACAGATCATTCTCCTTTATTTCAAGTTTAGATTACAAGAAAATGAATCAATTACAGTCCATTTCCTTCAGAAATTTGCCTCGACCAAGAACAAGAATTCTCTCATTCAGAGACATCTTGCTCATTTCATAATCTTCCTGAACAGATTTCATTCCTTAAATCTCTTCCTCTGCTACTAATACTCTGCAAACCAAACCAGTGGAATAAATTAAAAAAAAAAGAGGAAAAAAACACCATTGGAAACTACAATTTGCCTCCTTGCACATATCAAAACAAGAGAAGGCTCGCTAAACCTGTAAATTGAATTATAAATACAATACTTGCCTATTCTGCTACATGCAATCCATCTCTATATTCCAACAGCAACTTATTTAATTTCTTACTGTGTATCCTCCCCTGAATCACTCCCAGCCCATCACTGCATCACAAAGCATATTTTAAGAATATATCATCAGACCAAGGCTTCGTTTGGGACGTCTTTCTTACTGCTTCTTAAAGCGGCTTTTTAGTAACCGTTTTAAGAAGCAGAAAGAAAACTATCTCAAACGAAGCCCAAGACTTACGTCAGACAATGAAACTAATTACATTCTTACTTGTACCTGGGAGGAGGACTTGGTCCGGGGGAGAGCATCTGAGCAAGGTTGATGGCATCTTTTGGGTGACAGATTGTGTGGTTGAAGCATAGATAACGGCCATAGGCGTCCGGGTTTTCGAAGACGCAGATATGAGCATCAACAAGGAACTTGAGCTTCACTGTCACCAACACCCCATCTTCGTACATCTCGGGTGCGCCCTTTAGATATGGATTCGCCGACGAGAGCTCAGGCCCGGCAAGGATAAGTCCGGCATTCACCGCCACCATATCAACCCCTCGGTCCATTGCCAATGCCCATGCCGTCTTCTCTGAGAGTGTCTTTGCCAGAGCATGCCATAGCTACCATTGACGGTTAAATCTGTTAGCACTGGAATTATAGTCTTGGATGGAATACATAGATTCGTGATGAGGAAATTAGGAGCTTTGGTGTACGAAAAAACATTATAACTGTTCATTCAAAGTTCTAAAAATAGGTCATAGAAAGGAAAGTAAAATGCAAAATGAAGTAGCATAAAGATAGCATTGGTTAATAATCTCACATCATCATTGAAATAAAATAAATAATTTGTTAATATATTAGTAATGCCGTTTTTTATTGACTTCAGCTTTTTTGTTGATGGATGTATAGAGCTCAATTTGAGCCCCTACTCTGTTGTTCTAACAAGCACTTTTAAAATTAGCTTTTATTTGAGGATGTCGAGGATTATCACCAAGCTTATCTAAGATTGAGTGGGCGCTTCGTGGGGTTTATTTTATAAAGAAGCAGATTAATCGTCAGAATTAGCAAAGGAGCGTGCTCATTAAAAAATTTAAAAAAAGAGCAAATTCGTCAAATGAAATAGCCATTCAAAATGCGACAAAAGAAATAATGCATTTTGAATGCGTCATTTCGTTTGGTGCTTTCAACTCAAAGAGAGAGAAAGTCGACTAGAGAGAGAGAGACGGAGGAGAGAAATGGCGGGAAAGAAAGAGGGAGAGGGAAGAGGGTGGAAGGGAGAAAAACTTTGGGTAAGAATGAATCTTAATTTTTGGGCTTACTTTGAGATTAGTGTAATATATAAGCAATCAATCAAAACTTATGTTACTCTCATCTAAAACTAAATCAAGCTTCTTTCAAGCCCATCCTAATTAAAAAAAATAAAAAATTCAAATCTCGGTAAGGAACATCTTATCTCTGTAAAATTCTTAATTAACTGGGATGAATAAGATGGTTTTTCCCAAAGCCTTAAAAATTTGTGGAGGAAAATTTACTAATATCTCAAAACCCTTTGGTGGTTCAACAATATGACCTAATTTCCAACTCCTTATTGGTACAATACGATTCTCCTTATTATTTAAGAAAGACATGCCTCATTTGATAACTGGCGTTGTGCAGCAAGCCACTTAGCCACGTCCATTTCTTTGACAGTTCAACCAATATCTTAAACAAGAAAGCGAAGACGTGAGATGTATGCCATTGATTAAGGCCAAAGCACCATTCTATATCCTTCCATTAATATCCAACTTTCAACAATTAATATTAAATGCTTTAGAAAATCAAGTCTCAGCTCAGCATTTAACCATTTCTTCCGGCAATTAATTATATAAAAATTACATAGATACCACTTTATATCATGCTATTTACATATCTAACATTCAAAACTTTATTATTTCATGTCTACCATCTAGAGGCGGGATCAGACTTAATTTTTAGGTGAGGCAAACTTATAAGTAACTGTCGCGTGTCCGTGGGGTTCGACCTAAGGGCAATTGACAACTTTTTGCCCCCTGAGTTCAAGGGGGGTTCACCCTTGCTACCGTCAATAGACAACTTTAATATCAAATATGCCAATACTATATTTCATTCCTACTGCTCATACTATCCTATAAACTTTAATATTTCATTCCTTGCATCCATACTTGATCTATTGGTGGTGGGCACGAAATATTAAAGTTTTAGATGTTAGATATATAAATAGTATGATATACAGCAGTACGTATGAAATGACTTAAATTACATAAGCAATTCGGAGATTCGTTTACCTTAAATTTTCGGCAGAAATTAGGGTCGCTCCAATCTCTCTCATCAACATCCTCTGTAACTTTGAGTTTCTCATTCCATATGAGTGCAGTAACTGAGGATGTGAAGACCACCCTCTCTATGGTGTCAGCCTGCGCACACGCTTCCAGTACATTATGTGCAGCCCTCAGTTCTATTTCTACCATGAACTCCTGCACCATTGTTCATCATTTACATTTCTTGAATAAAACTGCCAAATTACTAATTTTATCGCATAGAATCGTAAAGTACGATTCACGGTGGATGATTTGATTGATCGATCACACATCTACGTCGTCTCTGCGCACAAATCTAAAGGGCGGCCATTAATCGTCGGAGATCGAACTTACATCGTAAGACGACTCGTCGTCGAAGGTGTAGAATAAGCCGGAACATCCTCGGATTGCTTCGGCGATGCTGTTGTAATCCAAGGGATCAGCTCTGAAAACCCTCACTCGCTTGTTCTCGCTCCAGGCCGCCTTCGTCGCATCACCTGCGCATGCACGCCAACTGTTCGATCAATCGCCTCAAACGAATACAGCAGCTTAACAGACAAAAAACAGAAAGGAGTCCGAACCACGAGCGAAGGCAGTGGCATGGACGGTGTAACCACGGTGAAGAAGGCGGTCGACAAGGGCGGCGCCAAGGCGGCTGGATGAGTCCATGACGCAGACGGTCTTCGTTGTGTGGCGTGCGATTGCAGCAGGAGCCATGGATGAGTTTGCAGAGAGGCAGAAAGGGGGAAGGACGGCTGGTTGGAGATGGCGGAGAGGTATATTTATGTATAGGTGGGAGGAAGAGTGTGGAGGAAGAGAGTTGGGGTAATGGAGGTTTCCGGTTAGCTGAATTCCACATGGGCGGAGGTAGATTGGTGAGAGAGACGGAGATTTGTTGAAGAGGAGGCACGGGGCAGCAGTTTGGTAGTATTTGTGGTTAACATTCGCGTGCGTGGCAAATGTTTATTTTATTAGAAAGATTTGAAGTCAATAAGATCGCATCAAATTTTGATATTTTCCACTTTTGTGACTTCTTGATTTGTGATTTTATTTTATTTGGGATAATTTTTTGCTGTTTTTAAATTAATTTTTTAGCAAAAAAATTTTTTAAATTGAAAATTTTTGCATTAAAAAGTAATAAAAAATTTATTCCAAATGAAGTCGTAACTTTCTTATCAATCATATTGACTATCTCTGTCGCAACTTTTACTGAATAAGAGATTATTCTGTGCAGACGCCACACGCAGCTTTACATCTGGATATCAACCAGAATGAGCTACGCCAGCGATATCGGGGCGCAATACCGAGCGATAACGAGCCTCAGTATTGTGGTACCGAGCCGTGGCCTTAGATATCCGGACGGAGTTCGACTTCTGCACAAAATAATTTTTCTCGCCGGACACCCTAGATTCACTGCCCTCATATGTCCTAGCTTGGTTTTTTTTTTTTTTTAAGTTTTAGATTAACTTTTGTTAGTTCCCACCAAACATAAACAATTGTCCATGAATTTGAACCATATTTAAAATTCTTTTAAATTTTTAATGATTGCAACTAAATAACTCTTATATATATTTTTTGAAAATTAATTAAATTTATATTATACTTATCAAATTAAGAAATTAATAATTTTGACATTCATCTTGATTAAAAGTTAGATTTGAAATTTTGAGTCAATTTTTTTTTCTATTTAATTAACTTAAAAGTTTTGTCATCTTATATATTAACATATAATATATTTTCTACTCGCATATTAAAAATTATATTGTGCTGCAAAAAGTTTTTAACACCGGCAATGCGAGATGTGATACTTGGATAAGAAGATTTGCTATATAAACAACATCTTTTGAGAGTAAACAATATAAGAGCAATAAAATTTTCATTTCATTATTTCGAATAAAAGTTTTGTCATGAGGTTAATCAAACTTCATCAATCAAATCCAAAATAATATTCCAATCCAAAATATATTTTTTCACTAATTTGTTCCGTTTCAATTCGAATAGTTGGCGCCTACTACCGACTGAGTGAGAGAAAGAGAGGATATTTACTAGAGAGAGAAAGTTTGTTTTGCGTCACCCTGGTCCATTTTTAGCTATTAGCCTAGTTCTGAGAATTGTCTAGATCGAGATAGCTTATATTTTATATATCTCAATTTTCAAAAAATATAGAAATTTCTCAAATTTTCTGATTAAATTTTATTTTCTTAGCACAAAATACAAAAATTTTAGTATATAAAACTTATACGACAATTCTGAACATTAGATAGTTTTCAAGAAAATTTTCACCGCATAAATTAAAAAATGTAAGATTTAAAAAAAATAAAAAAATAATCCTGATTCTAAAAAAATAAAAAAAATAATTCTGATTTTGTCAGCATAAAATGGGGATATAAATTTTACTGTATATACGTTAATTTAATGATCATATGAATGTAAATGTTATGATTTGACTGCTGATAAACATATTGCTCATTTACCGAGCTTTGAATTCAGTTATAAGTTTAGGTGACCTACTGAGCTTATTAAGCTCATTATATATGGTTAAATGATTTTAGGTCATGACAGAGGAGCATGAGTGTGAGGATGGTCAGGATTCTTGAGGTTCTGCTTCTTTTTATTTTTTCTTTTGTACTCAGGACTTATTAGTAATGATTTGATTGAGTAGATCATGAGCAATGTATATGATTTTTGAGAATGAATATAGATGTTTACATTGACGTTTTGAATTATAGAATCTATTTTGTTGTTTATTACTGATAGATTATATTAGATAGCTCTGATTGGTATTTATTAAAAGATTAAAAGAATAATTCTTTCAATTTAGATTCTAGGGCATTACATTTAATACTTTATTTAAAATATTATAAAATCATATCAAATTATTTAGAATGATCAAATCTATCATATATCCAAACTTGCGTGGTGAAAGTTTATGAAAATAGTAGATAATATATTTTGACAAATTTATGAGAGATAAAATTCATAGAAATCAAAATCATTGAAAAGAGAAGTAAGAGATTTGTCACTTACAATGAATAAAATAAAATTTATAATAGGAATGTCTGATAAATATAATCCAAACACATTTCTCTCTCCTCTCTCTTCTTCCCCACTTTTAATTTCTTCCTAACCAAATAATCAAGTAAGGAAGTCACTGGGGTGAGGCAATGATATATATATATATATATATATATATATATATATTATTCTTGGCCTAGCACTGCAACATTCTACTTCAAAATTTTAATATTTTTCAAGAAAATTTATTTAACATATTTAAGTTATTACAAGTGGCCTATTGAGAAGTTACACCAACAAGACAAAACCGTAAGGCTCTTAGGTCAAAGCGGAAAATATCTCGATAGTTAAGAGTTTGAGATATTACAAATGATATTAGAGCAATACACCAACCGGAAGATTAGAACTAAGTATCATACAAGATAAAGCGCTTTGTCATGGGAGCAACCTCTTGAACCCACTATATAACATATTGCTACATGATGGGAGACAACACTTAAACTTATAAGGAAAACCTCTATAATGTTATATGTGTAGTGAATAATTCTAGGATAAAGATGCTAATGAGGATATCAGCTACTTAAGTTGGAGAGATCGTGAAATCCCTTAAGTTAAAGAAATTAAACTCTTAAACATTGAGGCATCTTTTCGTGTAATGGTTATAATTTTATTGAGAAACTCCGTAGTTAAGCATGCTCATCTCGGAACAATTTTAGGATGTGTGACATATTGAGAAGTTACACCAACATGACCAAATCGCGAGGCTTTTATACCAAAGCGGACATATCTCAATAGTTAAGAATTTGGATTGTTACATCCTCCTCCCTCGACCCTGATCCTATTTATCAACTTCTTATCTTGCACTCTTGATCCTCATATTAGACTAGCCTCCATTGACACGTTATAAATCCTCTCTTAGAGGAATCATAATGTTACCATGTCTATATAATGATAATGTCTAATCAACTAAGGGCAACTAGCATAAAGAATTATCCTAATACACTAGTAATATTGTGAGAGCTCGTTCCTTTGATCTGTTTCTCTCTAGATTTGATTTTCCTCCCAGGATCGTCCGGGACGATATTGAGATCGTCCGGGACGATCAGTGCAGTGAGACAGCTGATTTTTCTGGAATGGGATCGTTCAGGCCGATTTTGGATCGTCATGGGACGATCAGATGAGACAAAAATCCCGAGAGCAAAACCGAAATTATCGGCCTGAGGAATCGTCCTGGACGATTGGATTTTGTTCACATCATCCTGGACGATGTGGCGATCGGCCGGGCCGATCAGGCTTATGTTATAAGGAAATCAGCTCGTTTTGAGGAGAGAGAAAATCATTTTTATAAAAACGAAAATATCTGAGGAGAGAGAAAGAGAAGGAAAGCGAAGGAAAAGCTGGTTTTCGGAGGCCGCGGAGCGCTTTTCGTTCGTCGACGCTGTTGAACAATTTGTTTATCTCGCTGTAAGGACTCCGAATCCTATTTTTGTTTTCGAAGATGTTGAGTTTTGGTCGTTTTGTGCTCAGATTTGTGTTTTCGTTACAAAAAAACGCGCACCGTTTTGTATTGACACAACTTTCACCGCACAACTTTTAATATGTTATAGATACGAATATTCTACGCGATTTGATTGTTTTCTGGAATGATTTTACCGGTTATTTTGGACTCTACGCGATTTTGTTCGAATAGAAAAATATCAGGATGTTTATTGATATTGATTCAGTAGAATAATAGTCTTATATTATTGTCGTGAACATTCTATTGTAATTTGGTGAATTGTGATTTTGTAGGATTTTTGTGTAAATTTGATAGACTGCCGTTACGCAGCCGAAATTTCGTACGATTTTCGATTTTTCTGAGATTGATGAATTGAATAGATACGCATATGAATGTTGATATGATTGCTCTACATTGTTCTTATATTGACTATTGAATACTGTAAGACAAGCCTGGTTGAACGTTGGTTGGAGATTGAATTGACCTGTACAGGATGGTGGGCCGACGAGCTTTCCTTTAAATCATTGATCATTGATATATCGATTGAGAGTTATAAGGAGTTTAATATGTCGACGGGCGGCCGACGGGCACAGAGTGACGACTCTTATTGAAACCAACATATGGATATCTACAATAGCAATATGGATTCTACAACAGCACTATGGATTTCTTCAACAGCACTATTGATAGCCAGTGTTTGTACTTGTTCAGTAAGACCATTGTATGAAATTGCATGTGTACGATATTGCATTGTTTGGATTTCCTGATAGGCATGACCTATTGATTTACGATTGATTTATTGATATTGACGGATTTATGGATATCTACAACAGCAATATGGATTCTACAACAGCACTATGGATTTCTACAACAGCACTATTGATAGCCAGTGTTTGTACTTGTTCAGTATTATTGTATTGAAGTGCATGTGTACCGTATTGACATATGGATTTACTTCTTTATTGATTTGATCGGATTTATGGATTTACTGTATCGTACGATTTCATCGATTTCATTGATTGATCGCTGAGCATTGATACTACTAAGCATAGATATTGATATGGATGGATATAGATATTGTATTGATTCATTGATGCTATGGACATTGATACTATAGATTCATTGATTATTGCTTATAGATTTCATTGATACTATTATTTCTGCACCATATTAACCTGCTGCATTTGATTCATTGCTAGTATAGATCGAACTTTATTGTATTGCTTTTCTAATCGATTTCATTAACTAGATAGTATTGATTTGATTGATTGATTCGATACAATTGACTTGACTGATCGATTGATTTTCTTCTGTGTACGGATTCTTATTGAGTTTGATTTATCGATTCTTCTATTGATTTCATTGACTATTGCTTTCCGTATTGCATAGACTCATTGACCATTGACTGTTATGGATTTGATTGGCTGACATGCATATTGATAGCAGTATCGTGCTTTGATTTCAGTTGTAGGCTTTGGTGACATGCTGGGCTTTTTGAAGCTCATTATATGTGGTTAACAATTTCAGGTCCGAGCAAGGCAACTGGAATGGAGTTCGATCAGAATGTCAGACGAATCCTTTCACTATGGATGCCTGGGGCGTCACAAATATCTACACCGTATATTGATTACATCTCTTACGAGAGAGGTATTATCCATCTTTATGGGTGGAGGACTTAATTATTTAGAGCCTTGGTAGGAAAATTCTTTCACCCAAGCAATTTTATGACTAACATATGGAAAATCTTCTTAAGAGGTTGATATATCCTTCTCACTATCCCTTGAGAGCAACTTTTCATCAATATCTCTTCCCTCCATCATAGTGTGAGTATCTATACCTTTGGGCACTCAACATATCTAAGTATACAAATAAATTTAAATATCTAAGTATAAGATATATAAATATAAAAAAAAAATATTACAATCATATAAATTTATCATTAATTTTATCATTAAAAAATAAAATTCAGCTATATAAGCCTCTGACCGCGTATAGTTAGTTGGTCGACTAAAAAAATTCATAGGCTTATTTCCGACATCATCGACTCCAAGTGAGCACATTTTATCGATGGCCAAGGAGCCAATATCTACCGCAGGGGGCTCAGCAACGACCGGTCTTGTCGTGCATAACAATGAGACAATTCGCGCGTTCCTTCTCGTCGCCGCGGCCGACGAGCAACGCCTCTCTGGTGAACTCCGAGATATCGCTTCTGATCTCTCATCTCAGAGTTCCGTCCCTTATCGATCCCTCCGCTCCGTCTGGTCGGCTCTTCCGGTCGGCGCAAGGCCCTCCTTAACCGCCCTTTTTTCTGGTGCTGAATTCCTCTTCTCTAGCCCCAAACCCAGGGAGAAGGTGAGAGAATTAGAATTGGCAACATAGGTCTCGTGTCCGTGTCTTTCTATTCTAAATTTTATCAGGGTTTGCATGTGGTCGTTGGAATTGGTAGAGCGAGGAGTTGAAAGAGAGACTGAGGAAGCTTGCGGAGATGGCGGAGAGGAAGGAATACGAACAGCTTGTGAAGGACGTTGCTCCGAGAATGGAGAAAGCGGAGCCCTTCTCTTCCTATAAAGATCAGATAGGTTTTGGTATGCCCTGGTTTCTTTTTTTCTCCATTGTTCAAAAACTGATGCATATTTTATAAAAATATGGATAATTATGTCTATTTATGATTCAATAGGTGATTTGTTTCTTACATGATAAAGAAATGTGGCCTACTAGAATTCTTTAAGAAGCTGTCTAAGATAGCTTTATACACCTGATGAGTAGTGTTAGCATTTTGAGAAATCTCCTGCTAAGATGAAATGAGAGTTAGACTATCCTATTTGATTTTCAATTTAAGAAAAGATTCTAACTCTCTTTATATTCCACATAGAAGGTATTAATTTATAGTCTGTATTAGAAATTATTCTTTTCTTGATTAATCCAATGCAAAAAGAACACTTGCAGATATGCTGCTTTCAGCTATCTGCAAGATACCAGATATGTTAGCTAATAGGAGGTAGAAAGACTGCAGATACCTGATAAATTTATAATATTCAGATCCTCATGCCTGCTTTCAGCTAAATTGCTGGTGGGCCTACATGCTCTACTAGTTGCTTCATTGGTGAACATTGATCAAGCTTTTTTTAATGAGAAAAGCTATGTTAGCTAATTCAACCATTTGAATATTCTTTACAAAATTGGGTTCTTCATCTATGTTAGCCTTTGTTTGGTTTGCCATTTTAAGTAGAATTTAAGTTGGAATCAAACCAAAACCTGCCAAATATCTTATAAGAGGATCTAAAAAAATAAAGATTTAGTGGAATTTGATAAATTCTGACATGTTTTCTAGGATTTGATTAATACAAATCCCAATTCCATTGATATTTTGGTATTTCCAATATCAGTCTCTTCAAGTTTTACTAAATTTTTCCAAAATCTTCCCAACAATCCAGTTGGATTTAAGAATTGAGATCCTAGCATCAAAATTTACAAAATCCTATAAATCCAATTTAAACAAAATGTATTAATCCAAATTTACTAAATCATATCTGAAATCAAATAGGACCTTAGTTGAATTCTTTTTTTCAAGTGGTAAATATGTGATATTCTTTCTCTACAAGATAGTATTTACAACCTTAACATCTTTCTTGTGAGGCCTAAGGATACAGATTATGTCCATTCATAACATGCATGGTTCTTCTTTTGTTGCTATTGGCATTAGTTTTGTTAATGTTATAACCCATGATTTCTTCTTTTGTGAGGCCAAATGCTAAATATTATGTTCATCCATAAAATGCATTGTTATTATTATTATAATTATTGGCATAAGCGTTGTTATTATCTCCGAGAACGCAACAAACCCATGTTTCTTTTTGTAAGGTTGACTTCATTTTGTGGCTTCAATTCTTTAGTTATTATTGAAAATTCTCAAATGTTAAGATGTGGATATTAATTGGTATGCTCAACATTTAAGACTCATACATTACCGTATGGATAAGACTTGGTAGCATATATTCCAGCATCTGAGAAAAAATGATTATATCAACTGGTGTATCTATCACTGGTTAGCAACAACGGACAATGTAAGGCATTATGATAAGCATTTGTTTACTACTAATGCTTCGACATTCCTTAGAAGTCACTCATCAATTTTTATCTTGATATTGTGTAGAGTGAGCAGGAGAACTAGGATGTAAAAATGGGCAATGCATCACAATCTATCGAAGATGAGGTGAAAGTGTGCAAAGATTTTTTGTGTTTGTTGCAATTTTGATATTAAAGTTGTTTTTAGAGGGCTAGAATAAAACTTTTTTACTTGATGCAAAAAGGTGAGGTACGCTTTCAAAAATCCGAAGTTAGATTTGCTAGATAAAATTTAGAGACCTAAATTAGGAAATCTAGATTATTAGGTTGTTTATGTTATGTAGAATGGAGATAGGAGAAACAAGAGACTGGAGGGTGCTTTGAGTTTTCTCAAAATAAAAATTTAAGGATATAATTTGGTTGCATTGATGAAGAAGTGAAAGGTTATACTTTTCATTTTAAAAAGTATTAATATTAGATTAGTTGCGATCCAATTGATTATTTGACATGGAGATATAAAGCATCTAGTGTTATATAATTGATGTGAAACGTACATGCGATGGAGGAGTTACTTTAAGAAATTAAAGAGATCAATTGACTTAGTAACCCAAAATAAAATTATCGCTTATAATGAGAGAGTGATCATTAGAACTCGTGGTTTTTAACTTGCTTAGGCAAAGTGGAGCAAGATCAATCAACCAAACAATTCAAGAAGCACAAAGAATAATTATAAAACTACAATGGCCACAAGAATCCACAATTTAATAACGAGAATTTTCACCTTTGGAGCCCATACGCTCAACTAGTCTAGGATTTAGCGGCAGAAGAGTCTCCACAGTAGAAGCGAGGTCACTCCAAGGAAGAAGGAGCATAAGATCGTCATTCTCGGATAGGGACCGGAGTGGTGGAGGAGGATTATCCTGAGTACTTGCTGTGGTTGCTTGGGGGAAGACTCCAAAGACAATATATGACCAAAGGGAAGCTCGGTATGGGAGATTAGCTTCAGGAAAACGTTTCAGTTTTCTGAAATTGAGGTAGGGAGGAAACGTGGAGAGGGGAAATTGAGTTGAAAATCAAGACAATTCCAAAGGAGGCGGGGCAGCAGTTTTGTGATGGAGTCAAGGAGTTTAATGTGAAATAATGATTGTAATTGGAGAGAGAGAGAGGAGACATTAAGGGGCCGGCTGGATTAGAGGAGGAGAAAAAAGGGAGTTAAGTAAAGTGGGGCCCATGTATTTGAATGACAGATTTGATTAAAATCTGTAATAAAACAGATTTTTATG
Source organism: Dendrobium officinale (assembly GCA_019514585.1). Classification (NCBI taxonomy): domain Eukaryota; kingdom Viridiplantae; phylum Streptophyta; class Magnoliopsida; order Asparagales; family Orchidaceae; genus Dendrobium; species Dendrobium officinale. The sequence goes on along the minus strand of CM033685.1, from coordinate 6,118,068 downwards.
CTTAAAATCTGTAATAAAACATATTTTATTAAAAAAAAAAGAAACTTCCCTTTTAATTGAGAGGTGAAATCCGGCACTATTTGAATTTCAAATATGCTTTAAATGTCATTAAATGTATTGCCTAAACATAGGTTATTAATTAGGCAATAACTTAATCACAGGAATTTTGAAATTCCACTGGACGTGGATCAATGGGGGAATCCGGAGCAAGAGAAAACGCCAGGGAACGGGTGGGTGAGTTTCACGGCAAAGGGAAATAACGGGCAAGGGAGAATGCCAGGGAATGGGGCCATTAATTAAGCATTAAGATTTGAGATTCCACGGGTTGGGCAACACAGGGGGGGATTGGCGGCAAGGTGCCTGCAGGAAAAAATTTTCCAGTGGGCTGGAGCTCACGGTTGGGTCCAGTTGTGGAGTAGGGGAGCTGTAGAGGTGGGGTGGCTGCACGGGATGGTCTTGGGTCGGCGACCCAAGGCCTGGAGAGGGATTGGCCGGCGGGAGGAGGCAGCTAAGGTGGCCGGCGGCTTGAGCAGGTCAAGGCTAGGCGGCGGCAAATGCAAGGGGAGGAAGAGGGGGGAAATTCAAGGGATTCGAACGACCATGAAATTACTAACCTCAATTATATTCGATTTGAATTTCCACGAGATAAGAAGGTTTGAAAACTAGAACTCACAAAGAGATCTAGTCTCCTCCGGCGAACTCACTAAGAGATCTCCGGCGAACTCACTAAGAGATCTTGGGGGGGGGGAACTCACAAAGAGAACACAAAATATTTTCATTTCATCCCAAAAAACTATCTATTACAAGAGAAGGACCAAATAAATAGGCCTCACAATGACAAATAAAAGCAAAATACTAAAATGCCCCTTGGGCTACAATAGCGACTAAAAACCCATAAGGGCAAAAACGGAAAAACATGAAATAAAAATAAACTACTACATAGAATAATGAAAATACAACTCATGCTCGTAACCATCGATCTCCGGCGTCGAAAATGCTGACAATGTCCTCATCATTCTCCCCAGGTGGGAGAAAACTCGACCCCGTCGAGTAGATATCTATGGAGCCCTCGTACAACTCTAGGAGATCTGGGTCTAGGCTCTGTAGCTCGTCCCTGTCAATCCAAGTATCCTCTATCTCCGGTGTCCCTTTCCAAGGAACTCGGTATCTTTGGCACCCACTTTCCTTCGGGGAAATGATCTCATCATCTAGTATTGCTTCGACCTTCTCCGCTATAGGTGATTAGGGTAAGTTGGGGAGTGGAGCTAGGCTGGGGGATCTCACTAGGTGGGGTCACACAAGGCTAATTTAAAGTGGATTTTGGGGAAAATTCGGGTCCTTCAAAGGCTAACAGGTCTTCTATATTAAATGTAGGGATTCATGTTAAAGCCTCAAGAGAGGTCCAGTACGTAGGCATTACTATTAACCTTTGAGATTTCCTTAAAATGTTCGGTGTTTCGAGCATGCAGCTTCCGTACCATCACAAAGTCTCCAACTTTGAATTCTTTGGACCATCTTTTGTTATCAACAATAATTTTAGGATGGATGGGTTATTATGTTTCAATTGCCCTCTTTAATTTCAATGAGTAACTCCTGAAGGTGAAATGCAGATGCAAATGCAAGAGATCGGGTGTGCATGATGAATGACAAGACTCATGAGCTTATAAAATTTAAAACAATGGACAAAATGGGAAGATAACAGACTACAACACTCACACAACATACTAACTCACGCGAACACAGATAGAAAAGTGGACAAGTCACAAAAGAGTGGTTTTAAAGTGTTCGATCTAATGGAACGGGTGTAGGGGGAGCAATGAAGACATCCTTAGCTAAAAGGGCATCTCCATAGGGCATCTTAGCTCGGGTCACGGACAGTCTCCCAGGGGTAGTAAGGTGATTGAGTAAGGTCAGCCAACTAGGAGATGGAAGGTCCTTAACAGGGAAAGACAAGGATGTAGCGGGCACAATGTAAGAATCAGGAGTATGATGATAGGACGAGGGGGCATCACTCTCTACCATAAAAACATAGCCCAAAGGATCACCAGCAGGTATGGGACTCAAAAGTCGGGGTATCGTGCCCAGAGTAGATGTGGGTCCAACATGAAAGTGTGGGTTAATATTCTCATTCCAGTTGGTAGGCGGAGTGATGGGGTAAGCCCAATCATGAAAGTCACACTCTTTAAAACCTAGAGGAGTGATTCCTAAAATAGACTCCAATAAAATAAGATGAGACCCGTTATTCAAGTTAGGCTTAGAAACTTTCATAATCAAATCGCTGTCTTCCAAACTCATATCTTTATCATCAATAGAATCAAATTTGGGTATAATCTTGAGATTGACAGGCTTGGGGTTAGTTAAAGTGGGACTCACATCAGGTAGTAAATTCAATTTAACCACTTCTGACTTGAGATCATTATCATCAAAATTTTCTAAAGTCAACTTAGTAGGGGTTACAGCTAAGTCATAATCTTCCAAATTTAAATTTGAAGTGTTCAAAGTCAGATTGGTTTCCTTCAAGATCACATTACTGTCATCCAGGCTTACTTTATTCAAAGAGTTATCCTCGAGGAGACTAGGATCGGGGTGGCCGGAGGTGTCGACATCTAAAGGGTCTACTTTTCCTAGCTCAGGATTTAAGTCGTGCTGGGGGTCTGATTCACTCACCGTTGTTTCATTCTCAAAGAGTTCTTCGTCAGTATTGATATCATTTGCATCCACGAAATGGATGCACTCAGTCTCAGGTTTTGGGGACCTTATCTTTTCAACGCATTCCTCTATTAATATTATACTCTCAGGGGTCAGGATTCGAGAGGCTAAAGGTTGACTTGGATGGCCAGACATTGGTCCAAGTGGGGAGCTATGTGGGATCGATCCAACAGAAGACTCACTAAAGGGTCGGTCATCACGACTAAGTGAAGTCCTACAGGGTGGGACAACAACCCTGTCGTTTCCAAAGGATGGGTGGTATCGACCATAGTGATGTTCCTGGTGTGTTTCCAACAGAATAGGTAGTGCGGGGCCCTAGATGGTGATCACTGGTAGAGGGTCGGTATTTTAGATTTAGATCTCGCTTCATATCTCTCCAAGTAGGGTACTCACCGCGAGACTCTTTATGATCTTCCAATCTTGCCCAAAATTGAAGAGCTCGACCTTTAAGGTGAATCTTAGCAACACTAATCTGGTGGGACTCAGGGATATGACAAGATTCAAAATAATTCTCTAGTTGTCTTACCCAATCCCTAAAAGGGTAACCATCCAAAGATCCATCAAAGGTAGGCAGACGATCAGGTGATTCTAAGTGAGGTCGAGGAGGCCAAGGCTTAGGTCTCGGGTGATAAGCTGGGTGGGGCATGTAGTTAGAGTGGGTATAGTCAACGGGTTTCTTTTTCATCATTCTGGTCATATTGCCTACTAGGTTAACGATGTCATCTAAACTCTTCTGGAGTCTTATCGGGTCCATGGTTGGTTGCTAAGGGTCACTAGGAAGGCTTACTAATGTGCGGGCAGCAGCTAAAACCCACAGAGATGCTTGCTGGACAGTGATTCCAGCAGCTGGAGACGTCAGGGCAGCAAGCACAAGGGATGGGAAAACTACCTATGAATTTCGGCCAAGCTCCAAGGTGTGGACAGCACTAAAACAGTGAACCTAAGCCCTCTAAAGGGTACTTAACAGCAGCTGAAACAGTGTGGACAGCAGTGATACATCAAGGTGAAGTTGTCCTACACACTAAGAAAGGTTATGAGTTCAAAGGCTGCAGAGTGACACTAGCTAGGATGACTTAAATGCTCATGACACGGTGCAGGAATTGTAAAAACAGCAGCTAAAACAGGGAAATTCTCGAAGCTACGCAACTTAACACTACCTAGAATTCACTCTAAAGCCAATATTAAGTGCAGAAAATTAGTGGACAGCAAGTTAAGCAATAGGCCAAGTTGTCTAAGTGTTTAGGAAGGGTTCTAAGGTGTAGACAGCACCTAAACACTAGGTTAGGTTCACCTAACAGCAGGTAAACGATGCAGAAAATTCCTGGACAACACACTACAAGGCTTGAATACTTGCGTTAAGTGTTGGGTTAGGTGTCTAGAGTGTGGACAGCACTTAGGTACATGAAATGCCAACCCAAAACTCACTAAATGCATGCAGGAAATTGCAAACAGTGAATGAAAACAGTAAAATCTTAAATACTAAATGATGTTTAGCATGTGAATAATGAATGACAAAGTAAACTAAACTCCTAGGATGCATCTAGCACAACAAAGCATGCTAACCATGCTCTGATACCAAGATGATGTGAAACGTACATGCGATGGAGGAGTACTTTAAGAAATTAAAGAGATCAATTGACTTAGTAACCCAAAATAAAATTATCGCTTATAATGAGAGAGTGATCATTAGAACTCGTGGGTTTTTAACTTGCTTAGGCAAAGTGGAGCAAGATCAATCAACCAAACAATTCAAGAAGCACAAAGAATAATTGTAAAACTACAATGGCCACAAGAATCCACAATTTAATAACGAGAATTTTCACCTTTGGAGCCCATACGCTCAACTAGTCTAGGCTTTAGCGGCAGAAGAAGAGTCTCCACAGTAGAAGCGAGGTCACTCCAAGGAAGAAGGAGCATAAGATCGTCATTCTCGGATAGGGACCGGAGTGGTGGAGGAGGATTATCCTGAGTACTTGCTGTGGTTGCTTGGGGGAAGACTCCAAAGACAATATATGACCAAAGGGAAGCTCGGTATGGGAGATTAGCTTCAGGAAAACGTTTCAGGTTTCTGAAATTGAGGTAGGGAGGAAACGTGGAGAGGGGAAATTGAGTTGAAAATCAAGACAATTCCAAAGGAGGCGAGGCAGCAGTTTTGTGATGGAGTCAAGGAGTTTAATGTGAAATAATGATTGTAATTGGAGAGAGAGAGAGGAGACATTAAGGGGCCGGCTGGATTAGAGGAGGAGAAAAAAGGGAGTTAAGTAAAGTGGGGCCCATGTATTTGAACGACAGATTTGATTAAAATCTGTAATAAAACAGATTTTTATGCTTAAAATCTGTAATAAAACATATTTTATTAAAAAAAAAAAGAAACTTCCCTTTTAATTGAGAGGGGAAATCCGGCACTATTTGAATTTCAAATATGCTTTAAATGTCATTAAATGTATTGCCTAAACATAGGTTATTAATTAGGCAATAACTTAATCACAGGAATTTTGAAATTCCACTGGACGTGGATCAATGGGGGAATCCGGAGCAAGAGAAAACGCCAGGGAACGGGTGGGTGAGTTTCACGGCAAAGGGAAATAACGGGCAAGGGAGAATGCCAGGGAATGGGGCCATTAATTAAGCATTAAGATTTGAGATTCCACGGGTTGGGCAACACAGGGGGGGATTGGCGGCAAGGTGCCTGCAGGAAAAAATTTTCCAGTGGGCTGGAGCTCACGGTTGGGTCCAGTTGTGGAGTAGGGGAGCTGTAGAGGTGGGGGTGGCTGCACGGGATGGTCTTGGGTCGGCGGCCCAAGGCCTGGAGAGGGATTGGCCGGCGGGGGAGGAGGCAGCTAAGGTGGCCGGCGGCTTGAGCAGGTCAAGGCTAGGCGGCGGCAAATGCAAGGGGAGGAAGAGGGGGGAAATTCAAGGGATTCGAACGACCATGAAATTACTAACCTCAATTATATTTGATTTGAATTTCCACGAGATAAGAAGGTTTGAAAACTAGAACTCACAAAGAGATCTAGTCTCCTCCGGCGAACTCACTAAGAGATCTCCGGCGAACTCACTAAGAGATCTTGGGGGGGGGGGGAACTCACAAAGAGAACACAAAATATTTTCATTTCATCCCAAAAAACTATCTATTACAAGAGAAGGACCAAATAAATAGGCCTCACAATGACAAATAAAAGCAAAATACTAAAATTCCCCTTGGGCTACAATAGCGACTAAAAACCCATAAGGGCAAAAACGGAAAAACATGAAATAAAAATAAACTACTACATAGAATAATGAAAATACAACTCATGCTCGTAACCATCGATCTCCGGCGTCGAAAATGCTGACAATGTCCTCATCAATAATACTCAAATTGAATTAGAGGAAAGTTTGAATAAATTATTATGGAAAAGATGGATACACAATATGAGGAATACCTAAGGGAAAAAAGAAGAACTATTAGTGGTGGTTTTGGTGTTCATGAAAAAGGAACTATTGGTGGTGGTTTTGGTGTTCATAGAGGAACGAGCAAAACACTCCATGAGAGAGTATATTGGGGGTTAAGGTTAAGAATTTGATAGAAGAAATATACAAATGGATTGAAAAGCATATACGTGATTTGCATAGGCACATTGAAAGCATGTATACTCCTAAAAAAGAATTTCAAAGTTTTTCATGTGCTCCGACAATGTGTCAACTGCTCAAATGTAAAGTCTGAGAATGCTGCATGGGGATCTTATTTTGATCAAAAATACCCTTAAATTCCAAAATAAATTTTTTTTTGCCCAAATTTTGAAAAAATTTAGGAAAATAAAATCCAAAGTTTTTAAGTGAAATTTACTATTTAAAATTTAAAACAAAATCCATTCATCTTCCATAAACATTTATCAAAGATGATAAATTAAAGATAACCTCAGTGCACAAAAAATAAATGTTTTGTCCAGCGTATTATTATGATTTATTCTCAAATGATTTCTCACTAGTAACAAAGTGGTATGTGCCCTTATGACTGGGTGATTTTGCTATGAAATGATGCCACTAAATTACAGTTACGGACAAAACCTATAAGTTCTCCAATGGCTAAAAAATCCTTGAGTGATGAATCATAGGGGCACACTCAATAGGGTATCAATCATCTATTAGCTAAGTTGACTTGAATTTGTCTCCTTAGACAAACATCTACCTCAAGTCTAACTAAATAGATTATGGATCATTAAAACATGGAACGACAAAAATCATGTGACATTGATCAGTTTCGTCACATTACCCCTTGCCATCTGCTTTAAGTATAACATGATAAATTTCAAATTTCAAATCCTATACTTGTTGCTACTATTTGCTCAACGCTTAGTGTAAACAACTAGTCTTAAATCAAAAGTTCTCTCTAATCATCGGGAGTGGTACTTGATCAAAGGGGGGCATGCGCCAATGGGAAACTTTGAATCATATCATAAAGTCCTCATAAAATGAGAGTGAAATCTCTGGGTAGTTTTCTATCTTCAATTTTATCTATCTTCTAAAAATTTGACGCATCCACATTCCTTAAAATTCTCCCCACACAGAAAGGCGGGGGTGAGAATTTTAGAAACCACACAGCATGGAGCGAAGTAGTAATCCTATGCTGCATGTAGAAAGGGAAATGAGTGGTTAGAGGTATACTTCAATCAATATTTTGGAACAATCTGAAAAGAAAAAATGTAATTGACACTTTGTGCCTCATTAGACAAATATGATACAAGACTTGTCACATCAAAGTCAAGACAAAATCTACTCGTTTTGATGGGAGCACCAAAATCCACTATATATTTTTGACTGATTTGTCATAGGTTTTGACCATGAATCGGATGTATGCTGTTAGGAAGAGTTGTGCAAGAGGGAGCTACAACCCTAGTCTAAAGTTGAAGCAGTTTGCAAGGAGTTTCCCAAAGACCACACAATTTTTCCGATCTACGTCATGTAACCTGTATTTCATACCAATAATTTGTTCATATAGCCTTTATTGCACAACACGCTTTAACATTGATTAGTTTTTAAGTTATGCTAATCCATTAATTTATCCATAATGCATGCCTCATTGACCATTGGATATTTATCCAATGGCATCTCCGAAAGACGAATAATATAATCCTGTGGGTACACATTATTGTAACAAGTTTATTAATTATTACATCAATTGCCCTTATAGACGGTCCAAGATCTACTCCAAGTCACAAAAGATTAAAATTGGTTTTGCATAATTATATTTGCTTGGATTTGCCTAAACTTGTGTGAAACCCCTTAAGAAAATAAAATTAAACTATAGGCAACTTAAGATTGTTAGCTTCCTAGGAAGTTATCCCAATGGGACAAAATCGTGAGCACTTTGTCAAAGTGGACAATATCTTGATGATTAAGAATTTGAAATAGTTTTTAAGTAAACTTGTAAAATATTGGAAAATATAGAAATTGGCTAAAACTTTCAAAATAGGCTAATGATGAATTCAGGCAATGGGCAACCCACTTTGGATCATGCTAAAATTTGGAAGTAAAATAATCGAGATAGATCTAAGCATAAGACCATATAGAGGTCATAGTTTATTGGGGTTAGGGGTCCTTTTTTCCATTAAGAGTCCTGGTTTGCATAGCCTAACTTTCAGATTGCGAGATTTGATGATTGGTTAGGAATTTGAACACCATTAACTTATGAATTCATGAATTGCATGATTTAAAATGATGTCATCCACCATTTTTATTACGTGATCCAAGAGTCAAAGCTACAAAGATTGTGTCAACTTGTTTATTCAAAGAAGGTCACTGGAATTTCAAACAATGTTCGAAATGATTGTCATAGATGGCATCTCTCCGAATTTTTTTTTGTGAATTAGAGAACAATCCTAAAATCTTACTTTCAGGATGATATGCATGCCATAAGGCAGTTTTAGGAATCTAGTTATGCTGGCATAAATTTTTAAGTTGCTTCCTTACAATTTAATACATTGGTATTGTGAAACCACATGGGAACAGAGACTTTCGTGTAGAAATCAATCTTGATGCTAGGTTATTTATACACCTAATCCACGTGCCATTTTGATCAATTATTTAAACAACCCCACAATTGAAAGTTAGATATCTTATCAACATTTTGATCATTATGTTTTCTTAATTTAAGGGGAACTAGTCGTCCACTTGGCGACTAGCCCATGGCCCCACGTGTGGGTGGCTGAAACCCCTACCTTTTAAAAAATTTAAAAAAAAAAATCTATCTTAACAAGCACAATCTTTAGTTGCAAAGTAAGAGTATCATCTAAAAATTATGTCTTTTATTATGCAATAATGTGTTATTTTCATGTCCCCCCCAACCTGATCCCCTCCAAGCTTTGCAACCCCACTAGAAATCTTCCCCACACCTCTTGTATGGTCCTCACTATAGTTTTGAGAAAAACCATGGCTTTAGATAACCCGGCTTCTCCCCTGATCACCACGCTCTTTTCCTCCACCATCTTTTCCATCGTTAGTGCTCCCCAATTAACTTTGGTGTCTCCCAAGGCCCACAATCATTTCATCCCTAGGGTGGCATCATTGTTTCGTAAGCCCAAAGGAAGGAAGTACTCCCTCACCTGGACCCCTCTATATGGTCAAAATCACCCCCGTACACACTCCTCTACCTGTCTGCACCTTCCCTATGCCCATCATCACCCCGTAGCACCATGTGTCACCAGCTTCACCCCCAATTCATCCACGACCTGGTTGGAGATGAAATTGTGGGTAGCCCCACTGTTTATCAGCACCACCACCTATCTATTTGCTATCTCTACTCTTACTTTCATGGTGTGATTTGGAGTGAATTTCACCCTGACTTCAAGGAGACCCCCGCCACATCTAAATGCATTTCTTCTTCCTCCTACACCACCACCACTACCTCACTCCCATCTCCCTCAATTTCATCGTCATTACAGACGGTGAGAACTTGAAGAGTTCAGTCCTTGCACCTATGCCTTGTTGTATACCTTTCATCACAACTGAAACACAACCCCTTCGCCCTCTTCTCCTGTAACTCTGTCTCAGTGAGCTTTTTGAAGTTTCCCCCAAATCTCTCTCATACAGTCTTCTCCTTCGGGGGTCTACCTAAGAATATCCGGTGTATGTCTCTTGGAAGCCAAAAAGGTGGTGATCATCCTGTATGAATCTCCTAAATTGCTACCTCTAGGCCCTTTCTCCAGGTGCCTCTGATCCTCCACTAACTGGGCTAGCTCCATAGCTTCTCTCAAATAATAAAGCTGATAGGCCGGTTCACCTAGGAACCGGCCTAGCGGCCGGCTCATATCTACATGAGGCGAAAAGGGGTCTGCCTCCTTTTAATGTTGCCACCCACTTGGAGCAATTGGGGGAGGATAATTTGCGAGGCTAGATTGAGAGGGAAAATTTGAATGAGGGATGTTTGAATTAGGAAATTAATTGTATTAATAGGAGGGTTTGTTTTAGGGATGGGTTTTATGCATCATTTGAGTTTCTCTGGAGTTCTTGGGTATTTTGGCTCTAGATTGTTTTGTTTAGAGATTTGGGAGAGAACGATCGTCCTCTCAAATTGAGGATCGTCCTCTCAAATTGAGGATCACTTGTATCTTGTTCTTGTGTTTGTTTAGCTTTGATTCTCTTATTGCAATCCATCGTTTTGGGGCTGATTTTGCCCAGGTTTTGCATTTATTCTCGCTGTTTTCACCAATTAGTGATAGGTTTACTTGCGAACTCAAGTATTTCCCTTAGGGTTACTTGCGAACTCAAGTATTTCCTATCAAATTAGTATCAGAGCATCATCTTGGGACCAACGACAGCTGAAATTTTGAAATTTCAGCGATTTTTTCGCATCCGGAAGAAGCTCTCTTGAGATCCTTGGGAAGAAAGATGGCCGAAAAGAAAGTCGAAGTGTTAGAAGGTGAAATTGGGCAATTAAAATCAGATTTGGAGGGAAAATTATTTGATTTTCAAAATCAAATCTCCTCCAGCAATAAAAGGTTGGAAGGGAAGTTCACTTTGATGGAAGCATTGTTGAAGAAATTACTAGAGGTGAAGACCAATCCGACGACATCGGAAGCAAGGAAGACCACCGGCGGCCATGCTGTAGGAGGGAATCCGAACCCGTTTAGGGGAGGAAAAATTTGGAAGTGGAGATCCTTGAGGGAGATGACAGCATGCCACATCTAGAACCACTTTCTAGAGAGGAGACGAGTATGGGCTATGAAAGGAGGCGTGCTGATTTTGTGGGAAGAAGGGGGGATTTCCACCACCGAGGGGTCAAATTTGAAAGGAGGAGAGGTGAAGTTGATGATGAATACAGTTTTGATCGTCGGAGGGAAGATCATGACAGCTGAGCACCTCCCGTTCGTGGCATGGGAGGATATAGAGGATCCAGGGGGAATTGGGGTGACCCGAAAGTGAGAAAGCTAAAGATGCCCATCTTCGAGGGCGAGGATGGCCATGGTTGGATCTACAAGGTGGAATGATATTTTTTTCGTTAATATGCTGACAGAGGAAGAGAAGTTGATAGCGGCAGGACTATACTTGGAGGGAAAGGCACTTGCTTGGTACCAATGGCAGGACATGAGGAAACCCATCAGGACTTTGAGAGAGTTCAAGGAGTGCTTACTGGAACGTTTCCAAACCGGTAGGGGAGGAGACTTCTATGAGCAATTCTTTGCCTTGACGCAGGAGGGGACAGTGGCAGAGTATATAGTGATCGGTTTGAGTACCTAGCGAGCCGACTGGATCGTCTATCTGAGACCATACTTGAGGGGAACTTCATGAAAGGGATCAAACTAGAGATCAGAGCAGCTGTTAGAGTGATGCAACCGCTCGACTTGGGGTGGCCATGGAGTTGGCACAGCTGTTTGAGGACCAAAATGATATGGAGTGGGGGGCTCGTAGCCGTAGTTCCGGGGGATCCTACAGGATAGCTACTACCTTTCTAGCTCCCAAAGGAGCTGCACCAGGAGGATTACGGGAAGTACCAAGGGAGAAGTTTGGAGGAGGGCCTGGAGGAAATTTTAAGAAGCTGACGAAGAATGAGATACAGGAGAAAAAGGCTAAGATGTTGTGTTTCAGGTGCAATGAAAAGTACATGCCAGGGCATAGGTGTAAGGATCGAACTCTTCATGTTCTCACTGTCTGTGATGACGAGGAAGATGAATAGAGAGGTGGAAGCGGGTTAGAGACGAAAGAGGAGGAGAAGTTGCATTTGGATGTGGCAGAAGTCTCCCTAAACTTAATTGTGGGATTCACTCTGAATCACACTATGAAGGTGAAGAGAGAGAGATAGCTGATAAGGATATGGGTAGTGTTGATAGATAGTGGGGCAACCCATAATTTCATCTCAACCAAGATTGTTAATTTATTGGGGTGAAATTAGTGGATACAGGAGGGTAAGGGGTGATGATGGGTTACCACCACTCAGAGAACAGGAGCATGCAATTCTTCTAAAGGAGGGGGTGTCACCGATTAGTGTATGACCCTACCGCTACCCCTAGATTCAGAAGAATGAAATTGAGAAGCTGATTAGGGAGATGTTGGAGGCTGTGATCATCAGACCAAGTGTGAGTAATTTCTTTTGCCCATTATTACTAGTTAAAAAGAAGGATAGGAGCTGGAGATTTTGTGTGGATTATAGAGCGTTGAATAAGGAGACTGTACTGGATAAATTTTTTACTCCGGTGATTGACGAGCTTTTGGATGAACTGTATAGAGCAGTGATGTTCTCCAAGTTGGATTTGAAGTCGGGATACCATCAGATTCAGATGAGGAAGGAAGACATCTCAAAGACAGTGTTCTGGACACACGAGGAGCATTATGAGTTTCTGGTTATGCCATTTGGGCTTACCAACGCCCCTGCTACTTTCCTGTCACTGATGAACAACGTGTTCAAACAGTATATGTGGAAGTTTGTGCTGGTGTTTTTTGATGACATCTTGATGTACAACAGAACTGAGGAGGAGCATTTGAAGCACTTGAAATTGGTATTCGGAGTTCTACAGGAGCATCAACTGAGGGCCAACCTGAAGAAGTGTTGCTTTGCCCAGACCAGTATGGAGTACTTGGGTCATATCGTGTCCAAGGGGGTGCGGCTGATCAGTCAAAGGTGGAGGCTATGTTAAGATGACCCTTACCTAAGAATTTGAAGGAGTTGAGAGGATTCTTAGGGTTGACGGGATACTACAAGAGATTCGTCAAAGGGTACAGTACTGTAGCGTGGCCACTGATAGAGCAGCTAAAGAAAGATGGATTCCTATGGGGAGAGACAACCACAATAGTATTTGAGAAACTAAAGAAGGCTATGACCACGATACCTGTCTTAGCTCTACCAAACTTCACTCAAGCCTTCATAGTGGAGACAGATGCTTCAGGATATGAATTGGGGGCAGTACTCGTGCTGGATCGGCGGCCCATTGCCTAATTCAGCTAGGTACTGGCAATCAGAGCCAAGCTGAAATTAGTCTATGAGAGGGAGTTGATGGCTATCATTTTAGCCATCCAGAAGTGGCGACCCTACCTGTTAGGTAGGCATTTCATTGTCAGAACATATCGGAGGAGCCTGAAATACTTGTTGGAATAGCGGACGGATGGTGACTGAAGAGCATCAAAGATGGCTATCAAAATTGATGGATAGATTGAGCGAGTATGCTCATTTTATTTCCCTCCGACATCCATACACTGCGGTGACAGTGGCTTCAGCTTTCATCAGAGATGTGGTCAGATTGCATGGGGTACCAGAGGTAATCGTGTCAGATAGATAAGGTATTCCTCAGTCATTTTTTGAGGGAGTTGTTCAAGTTGTAGGGAACAGTTCTGAAGAGGAGGACCTCTTACCACCCACAGATAGATAGCCAAACGGAGGTAGTCAATAGGAGATTGGAGACCTACTTGAGATGCTTTGTGTCGGAGACACCCAAGCTGTGGGCCAAGTGGTTATCATGGGCGGAGTACTGGTATAACACCTCGTTTCATTCGACTTCACAGATAACTCCATTCAAGGTGCTGAACAGATGAGACCCTCCTCACTTGGTGCACTTTGGGAGTAGCAGTACTCCAGTTTCTTCAGTGGAGGAGTACTTGGAGGAGAGAGATCGAGTGTTAGAGGAATTTAAGAAACATCTACTGAGAGCTCAACAGATTATGAAGAAATAAGTTGATGGGCATAGGAAGGACATCCAGTTCAAAGTAGGAGAGAGAGTGTTCTTGAAGCTCCGACCATACCGACAGAAGACAGTTGCCAACAGGAGAAATGAAAATATCGCTCCAAGATACTTTGGACCTTATGTAATATTGGAAAAAATTGAAGCGGTAGCATATCGGCTGAAACTACCACCCACGGTGACTATTCATCCAGTTTTCTATATGTCGCAGCTGAGAAGAGCCATTGAAGATTATACAGCCAGCTCGCAGTTATTGGCAACATTTACTAAGGATTTGAAGGTGATTCTGGAACCCTTAGAGTTGATGGGGGTTCTCTAGAAAGAAGATTGAGCTAAAGAAGTGCTAATTAAGTGAAAGAATCTGTCTAACTATGATGCCACATGGAAATCGTATAAAAGGGGTGAAACAACAGTTTCCTAGTTTTCACCTTGAGGACAAGGTGATTCTTTGGGAGGGCGGTATTGATAGGCAGGTTCACCCTGAACCGGCCTAAGAGCCAGCCCAACAGCAGGCTCATGTCTACAGGAGGCGGAAAGGGGTCCGCCTCTTTTAATGCTGCCGCCCACTTGGAGCAATTGGGGGTGGGCGATTTTTGGAGGCTAGATTGAGAGGGGAAAATTTGAACGAGGGATGTTTGAATTAGGAAATTAATTGTATTAATATGAGGGTTTGTTTTAGGGTTAGTGTTTATGTATGATTTGGGTTTCTCTTGGAGTTCTTGGGTATTTTGGCTCTAGATTATTTTGTCTAGAGATTTGGGAGAGAACGATCGTCCTCTCGAATTGAGGATCACTTGTATCTTGTTCTCGTGTTTGTTTGGCTTTGATGCTTTTATTGCAATCCATCGTTTTGGGGTTGATTTCGCCCAGATTTTGCATTATTCTCTTTCTTTTCACCAATTAGTGATAGGTTTGCTTACAAACTAAAGTATTTCCCTTAGGGTTACTTGCGAACTCAAGTATTTTCTATCAAAGGCCTCATCACTCTAGTTTGAGCTCTTTTATGAAGTTCCCCTCTAGTATAGTCTCCAAAAGTCGGTCTTGTTGGCTGGCCAAGTACTCAAATCTCTCGCGGTACTCTACCATTATCCCCTCTTGCGTTAGAGCAAAAAAACTGCTCATAGAAGTCGCCTCCCCTGCTTGTTTGAAAATGTTCCAACAATCATACCTTAAACTCCTTTCAGGTTCGTATGGATCACCTCATATCCCTCCTCTGCTACCTTGCCAACGCAATCGGCTACCATCAATGTCTCCTCCTCTGTCAACCCATTGACGTCAAACTACATATCCACCCTATAGATCCACCAATGTGCATCATCTCTCTAAAAAACAGGTATCTTAAGCTTGCTCACTCTTGGATCTCCTATGTTCCCTATGCTTCCTCCATCAACCCATTGACGTCAAAGTTCATATCCCTTGTCCTTTCAAATTAAACGCCCCTTCGCTCATACCCAATTCCCTCACGCCTCTCCCCATAACCTCTACCCATCTCCTCCTAAGGAATAGGCTCTAGGAGAGGCATTCTCTCTACAACCTCCAAAATCTCCACCTCCTGATCTTTCCCCCTCCTTATCATATTAGGGTTTCCCCCACTCCCTTGGCTAGCGGTGGCTCCCCTCGCCTCCAACGATGTTGTTTTGGTTTGGGCCTCGAGCATCTTGCTCATCATCTCCTCCATGATGGCAAACTTCATATCGATCTTCTCATGGACAGGTAAAATTTGAATTTTGAAATATGAAATTGTTTCTTCGAAATCATGTTTCAATTGTCCGATCTCCTCTTCCAACACTTCTATTTTTCTTCTTGACATAGGTACTCGAATCTATGCTCTGATACCGAATTGATAGGAAGTGGAGGTAGAAATTGAGAAAATAACTTGGCTAAAATTCAATTTCAGCAAAACCAGAAATTGACAATAAGAGAACTAGGAAGAAGAACACACAAGAACACTTTTTATTGAATTATTTATGAAAGAAAAAAGCAAAATACACTTGTATCTTCAATTAGAGAGAAATATCTCACTATGGCAAATTCCTAGCTACCGGTTAGAGCCTTCTCAACCTAAGCAATTCCAAAATCAGTCAAACAAAACATAAATTCAACCCTAGGGTGCACAATCTACTTAAAACATACAATCACATAGTAAATTCCCAAACAACCCTTCCCATACTATCCCCCCCCCCCAATGCCTCTCCTCATACTTTCTACCCATCTCCTCCCAAGGAATAGGTTCTAGGGGAGGCATTCTCTCTTTAAACTCTAAAATCTCCACCTCATGATCTTTCCCCCTCCTTATTGGATTAGGGTTTCCCTGACTCCCTTGGCCGGCGATGGCTCCCCTAGCTTCCAACAACGTCATTTTGGTTTGGACCTCGAGCATCTTCCTCATCATCTCCTCCATGATGACAAACTTCCCATTGATCTTCTCATGGACGGTTAAAATTCGCCTCGAGTCGAGGCGTTAAGTGGGCGAACTAAGGCGTAAGCCTCGGTTGTTCGGACAAAATGTACGCCTTTTTCATTTGAGGCGTACGCCTCAGGGCGCAAGGCGTCGAGTCGATTGAGGCGCTGCCTCGAACATTTTTGTTCGCCAGTCATGCGTAAATAGAGATTAGGGCTTCTTTTGTAAGCATTTCCGCCGCTTCCTCTTTTTCATTCCCTATTTTCTCTCGTCCGTCTGCTCGTTCTCTTCCTCCCGTTCGGTCGTGTGATCCCTGCTCCCGCCGACTTTCCCTAACGACGACTTCAACTTCGACTTCGACGAGATCAACGACTTTGACGACATCGATGACTTCGACGACATCGACGACTTCGACGATCGACGACTTCGACGATTTCAAGTTCGACATCATTTGTCTCCTCATTTGTCTTCGTGTTCAATTTCTTCTGTTTTCTTCTTCCTACGTCGTGTTCAACAAACTTCGACTTTGATGAGTTCGACGACTTCGACAACTTCAGCTCCTGCATCGTGTTTCTTCCTGCGTCGTGTACAACAAGCTTCGACGAGATCCACGACTTCGACGGCATCCAGGACTTCGACGACTTCAGGTTCGACGACTTCGCTCTCAGTCGTTCGTTCCCTGTTTTCTTCCTGCACCGTGCTCAACATACTTCGTGTTCTTCCACGTACCTGAAGGCTACTGGAGACGAAGGTAAGCTTCTTGTTCCTTTTTTCTTCATGCTCAATTTGATTTCTCTTACATTACTAACTATCGTTCAGAGACAATAAGTATTAGGATCTATTACTAATTTTGTATTAGCTCAATTTGATTTCTCTTACATTACTAACTTAAGTTTTAGAATGTTATTTAAGTATTAGCTTAAGGTTTAGGGTTTGGAATTATAAAATTTCTATGCCTAAATGGGAACAAGAACTTTGAACATGTATATATTATTTGCATGATATTACTATGTAACATTTGCCATTCTTTTTCATTCAGTTAGGTGTATAGGTGAATATAGGAGAAGTGATAGACAAAGTGATCGAAAATTAATAATTGAATGATTTGTTTGATATATTATAGATTTCTTTTTTTTTTTAATGAACAACAAATAGTGAGGGACAAGAAATGATAGATAATAATAAAGGAGGTGATATAACATGAGATAATATATTTTCATTTTATCTTTCGCAATAAAAAGTTGCAGAAGAATCATGTTTAGGATTAAAGATTTATTTGTGATAGTTAGTTTTTTATTGCTTTTCAAAAATATTTTTTTTTATTAAAAAATTTTTAGTTCAAGAAGTTTTTTTATTAAAAAAATTTATTTTTTAAGAAAGCCTTCTTAAAGGAAGCTTAAGATTTAATTTGGGATAATTTTTTAATTATTTTTAAAACAATTTTTTAGTACAAAAATTCTGATATTAAAAAAATTATTTTAGAATGAAATTGACCCTTTGCTTGTTGATGAGTTACAATCTGATGATGAATGAGTTACTCCTAAGAATGCTGATGTTTTTGAAGTTGAAGTAGAAGGAGAAATTCATGTCAATGAAGAAGATAATGAAGCAACTATCCAAGTATATAAAAGAAAGAAACCAAGTGAGATTGAAGCTTCGAAAAAATTCAAAGGTATTCTTAAATATAATGAATTTTTTTGTATGTTACTATTGTTTCATTTTAGAGCTAATAAAATATTAATTGATATAGGAGATAAAGGAAAAAATATTATAGATGAAGAAGAGTTTAAGGATGACTTTGACATTAATTATGAAGATTCTGAAGACAATCAAAGTGATGATGAGCCTGCTTTGGGTCTTGATCCCAATGGGATGTTTTATTTTTAAGTGAGTTTATTTTATATCTTGTATTCCAGTAATATTTTCTTGAAACAAATCTTCAAATTCATAGTTGACATAATATATTGTGTTATTTTTTGTCATTATTTATAGTTTTAAATTAATTTATTTTATTCATTTTGAGGCTTACGCCTCGATCCACCTCGAGGCTTACGCCTCGCCTCACTTAGAAAAAACGCCTCGATTCCCGATTTCGCCTTTTAAAACCTTGCTTGGATCTTCAATTGGAGAGGAATATCCTGCTCTCCCCAAATCTCTAGCTGCTGGTTAGAGCCCTCTCAACCTAAGCAATTCTAAAATCAGGCAAACAAACTATAAATTCAACCCTATGTTGAACAACCTACTTAAAGCATAGTATCACATAGTAAATCTCCAAACAGCCCTTCCCATATTATTCCATCTCCTCCCAAGGAATAGGCTTTAGGGGAGGCATTCTATCTTTAAACTCTAAAATCTCCACCTTATGATCTTCCCCCTCCTTATCGGATTAAGGTTTCCCTGACTCCCTTGGCCTGCGGTGGCTCCCCTAGCCTCCAACGACGTCATTTTGGTTTGAACCTCGAGCATCTTCCTCATCATCTCATCCATGGTGGCAAACTTCCCATCGATCTTCTCACGGATAGTTAAAATTTGAATTTCGAAATCTGAAATTTTTTCTTCAAAATCAGATTTTATTTGTCCTATCTCCCCTATTAGCACTACTGCCTTTTTTCCTACCATAGGTAGTCAGATCTATGCTCTGATACCAATTTGATAGAAAGTGGATGTAGAAATTGAGAAAATGCCTTGGTTGAAATTCAATTTTAGCAAAACCAGAAATTGACAACAAGAGAAATAGGAAGAACACACAATAACTTTTTTATTGAATTATTTATGAAGGAAAAAAACAAGATACATTTGGATCTTTAATTGGAGAGGAATATCCTGCTCTCCCAAATCTCTAGCTACCGGATAGAGCTCTCTCAACCTAAGCAATTCTAAAATCAGCCAAACAAAATATAAATTCAACCCAATGTTGAACAACCTGCTTAAAGCATAGTATCACTATCGCATAGTAAATCTCCTAACAGCCCTTTCCATATATTCCCCTCCATCGCCCGCCCCCCCCCCCCCCCCTCCCTAGCCGAAGCCTCCTTCCTTTGAATTTTCCCTTGAGCCCAACCCCAAAGGGGGCGCGATTCCATCCAGGCAAACTCTATTCTACATGGCGTAGACTTTGGCCAATCTAGGAGGGATCGGTCCATCAGAATCCCATGCTTCTAACTAGGTTTGAAATCTTGACCAACAACAAATCTAACCCATTGCATTAACATGTGGCAAATAAATTTAAATATTTTAAAAGAATCATATAGTAAAAATGCATCAATGCAACTGGCTCTTCAAAACAATTAAGATGAGGCTGACCATAGGATAAATAAAATGTAAAGAAAATAATCATAAAGATTGCACATAATAAAAACAAAAAAAGGCAAAATTTTTATATATAACTCTTATTTCACAACTAAAGATTGTGCAGATAATTTTTTTTTTTTTTTTGAAAAATTCTAAAAAAAAAAGATGGGGTGGGGTGGGGTGGGGTGGGGGCGGGGTGGGGGTTGCCCTCATGGGCTTGTCTCTCAATGGCTGGTGACCAGCCCCAGCCAATAGGTGATTGGTTCCTTTTGAAGTAATAAGAAAAAGAAAAACAAAAGCGTTTCCCATGCTATAATTTGAGAAATGTCGTAGTTCATTTTAAAAAGTGAGCCCATGAAGGCTCTGTTTCTTAAAAATCCTAAAGAATTGGGAGGGAATTGATTTCAAGGTCATTGAAATAGAAGTACTGGTATTATAGCAACATATTACAGATTTTTTTCTCCTCACTTTTTGTTCAATTTGAGAAGGAAACAAAATCTGATATATAATTGAAATTTGTCCTTTTTTCTTCCTTTCTATACATTTTATTCTCATAATCAAGAGAAAGTTACAAATTCTTTCCTGTTCTTTTATTTTTTCTCCGATTCTAGACTCCTAATTGGAGTGCAAGGGGCCAGTATAGATAATGCTTGTCTCTCTGTTTTCTTTTACCGACATGTTTTCAGTCTTTTGACTTACCTGATGTATTCGAGAATGAATCATGAAATGCCTAACTTGACATGAAATACTGTCATTCTTTTTAATTTCACAGGATTGCATGTTGTGGTAGTAATGTTCACTGGCTATTTATTTGGATTTGCTGCTTTTAGAGCCTTGTTCAACCATAGTGCTGTGTTGGTAAATTCCGAGCTGCAGAACTTTAAAAGCTTTTAAAACCGTTACTTTTTTTTTTGCTAGCTCTGTACAATTGGAGCTGATCCCATCTTTATCTGCAGAATGCTGCTGGTGGCATCCTAGGAATGGTATGTGGTATGCTTCTTGAGACAGTTCTCTTCATCATTAGAGCTTCAGGTCAGGATTTGCTGTCCTCCAACTCAACCTCAAAGCGAAAGAAGCAGCAGTAAGGCTTAGGTATGGCTTTGGAAACCAACTTTTGATTATATTTGTATGCATTTTTTCTTACTATTATACATGTCAGATCTATCAGCTTAGCTAATCTTAGATCTTCATGAGCAATACAAATTCCTTGTAGTTTGTAAGTTTTCACAATATCTTGGGAGTACAGGAACACTTATACTGTAGTGACATATTTTCTTTTTCTCTTAGCTAGACATAGCTGTTCTTGTGCTTCAAATTGAAAGTGGAGCTTATTGACTTGGTTGAACAATACATTGCTGAAGTTTTTGCAGTTTATAAAGGGAAAAAAAAAAGGTTAACCAATCTTGATGCAATTCTTGTTAGAATGTACACTAAAAAATGCATGGCATGAAATACAGTGACATGAAGACGTGAAAAGTTCTGACACTTGACATGAAATCTCAAAAAGAGCGGTTTATCTTATTGTTTTCTTATTTTGCCATTTATTTCGTAGGAAATATGTTAGACCGGTCCAGCCGGTTCGCACGGGACCGGCAGTTCACAAACTACACGGGATCTCCGCCTCCTGCGGAGATCGAGCGGCCCGACCGCCCCATTAGAGCGTTTTAGGAAGCGTTTTTTAGGATTTTGAGAGGGAAATTTGAATGTAGGGACTGTTTGGGGATTTCCTTTTGATTTGTATGCATTAAATAGTTGATTTTCCTAGGGTTTGGGCATCTTAAATTTGGCTGAAATTTGAGATCTCTTAGATTTAGGTTTTCTTTGGGCTCTTGGTTTTGTGAGAGATTTGGGAGAGATCGATCATTCTCTCGATTTCAGGATCAATTGCATCTTGCTATTTTATTCATCGTCTAGTGGAGTACAATTCTTTTCTTGAGTTTTCTCTCAGATTTTCCCGGACTAGTGCTTTTTTTTTGCTGTAAACAGCAGATTTCTGTTGTTTTCCTGCTGTGGACAGCCATTTGGCTGCTATTTGTTCAACGATTTGGGTTAGGTTTACTTGCGAACTCAAGTATTACCTTAGGGTTACTTGCGAACTCAAGTATTTCTTATCAAATTGGTATCAGAGCATCGATTTGGGACCTTAGGCGGCTGAAATCTTGATTTTTCAGCGAGCTTTTGGCTTCCAAAAGTGAGTTACTTGAGATCCGTTGGGAAGAACGATGGCCGGAAAGAAGGTAGAAGTCTTGGAAGGCGAAGTCGGACAATTGAAATCCGATTTAGAGGGAAGATTCTTCGACTTTCAAAATCAAATCACCTCCAACAATGAAAGGTTGGAGGGGAAGTTCACCGTGATGGAAGAAATGATGAAGAAAATACTTGAAATGAAGACCAATCCGGCGACATCGGAAGTAAGAGAGACCACCGACGGCCATGGCATGAGAGGAAATCCGAACCCGTTGCGGGGGAGGAGGAATTCGAAGGTGGAGATACTGGAGGAGTAGAACGACATGCCCCCTCTAGAACCGCTTTCTAGAGAAGATATGAGTAGGGGATACGACAAACGGGAGGCTGATTTTGTCAGAAGAAGAGAAGAATTTCATCGCACAGGTGCTGAATTTGAGAGAATCCAGCGTCAAGGGAGAAGGGAGGAATTTCATCACCGATGTGCTGAATTCGAAAGAGTTCAACGTCGAGGGGCTGATTTTGAAGGAAGAAGGGAGGAACTTCATCGTCGAGATGCTGAATTTGTAGGAATTCATCGTCGAGGTGATGATTTTGAAGGAAGAAGGGGAGAGTATGAAGAGGGGCTCGAGTATAATCATCGGAGGGATGATCGAGACACTTGGGGGGCTCTTCTCCATCGAGGAATGGGAGGTTATGGAGGATACCGGGGAAATGGAGGAGATCCAAAGGTGAGGAAGCTAAAGATATCCATCTTTGAGGGTGAGGATGACCATGGGTGGATTTATAAGGTGGAGCGATATTTTGCTATCAATGGGCTGACGAAGGAGGAGAAATTGACAGCTGCGGGAATGTGCTTGGAGGGAAAAGCCTTAGTCTGGTATCAGTGGCGTGACAGACGGGAGCCTATCCGGAGCTGGCGGGAGTTCAAAGGATGCCTATTAGAGCGTTTCCGAGCATATGAGGGAGGAGACTTTTATGAGCAATTCTTTACCCTTACCCAGGAAGGCACGGTGGCAGATTACCAGGATAGGTTTGAGTATCTGGCTAGTAGGCTGGATCATATCTCGGAGTCAGCTCTGGAAGGGAATTTCATGAAGGTTGAAACTGGAGGTAAGAACAGCAGTCAGAGTGTTGGAGCCAAGGAATCTAGGCAAGGCCATGGAGTTGGCCTAGTTGGTGGAAGACCAGAAGAAGTTTGAAAGAGGGACTCGAGGAAACTGCTCAGGAGGCTCTTACAGGACGACGACTACTCTTCTAGCACCCAAGGGGCCTGCATCAGGCAACATTAATGAGACCACCCGGGAGAAGCTAATAGGAGGAGGGAGTTGGGAAAATTTCAAGAGGCTGACAACATTATGAATAATTTTTTTTGTTATTTTTAAAACAACTTTTTAGTACAATTTTATTTAAAATCAACGAAAAATAGTGATTAAAAGTTGTCCCAAATGAAGCCTAAGTTATTCCGATCAGATTAGACGGTCCTTTAAAAAGAAACCAAAATTTTATTCATAATAAAAACAAGGATACAATAATCGTTACTAACAGCCGGAAGTACAATACATTAAATTCAAAAACAACTAGAAATCGAAGGGTACGAAGTGAAAAGCTAGAAGGGACACAGTACGGAGGTTCCCGTACACCAAACTTGCAGCCAAACACGGACCATCCTAAGGTGCCAGTAAAGAAAGGGACCACCAAGCCAACGAATGAGGCACCCCGGTTGCCAACCAGCCCAGCTAGCAAGGAGACAGGAGACCTCCTCATCATCGTCCACCATATAAAATCCACAGAAAAAATAGCAAACATAAAAAATCAGCTATTTCTTTCTGCCTTTATTTTTATGCTTATTACAATCCACATTAAGAGAATCCCGTTTAATATAACGATCCACTAGCTCCTCAAAATCATGATTCGATTCCTCAGAACAAAAGTCACCCTCTAAAACCAACCAGTCAGTTTGAAATAATACATCATTTTTCCAAGACCTAGTCATATGAGATTTCATATCATCATTAGACATAACTAAAATAGGGACATCTACAAAGTTATCATTGCCCTTAAAGCCATCATTAGGAATAGAGCCCGAAAGTTCATGAAACTGCTTATTCGGTACCACAATAACATATGAGGAAACATCCTCAGGAGGCACAACAGCCATTGGAGGAGAAAATACATTTTCACTAAGTTTCCTATAAGTCGAGTCAGGAGTAACAGAAGGAAAATCCTCCTCAGCCAAAACACACGGGGCAGAGGCATTATCCACGCAGGGTAAAAACAATTTTAAAGTTTAACAGAACATTAGCTTCACTCACGCAAGCCTGAGGGGCAAGGGTAGCAGGAGCTACACCATCTAAAACCATCTCAACAGGAAGAGGGGAACTAAGAGCGTGAGAAGAAGACACAGGCCTTACAGGCAAAACTTCAACAGAAATAGGAGAAGGCAACTCAGCTAATTGGTCCCCAATAACAACAACATCCACATCAGTATTCCCAACAACAACATCAACAGGACTACAATCAAGGTCTACTCCAGCCATCACAACAGCAGCTTTGGGGTCCGGTATTAAAAATAAATTATTGACATCCGGAGAGTTAACCAAGGAGACAACACCAGGCCTAGGAACCCCAACGACCTCCCCCTGATCAAAATCCATAATAGCACCAGCTGGTTTAACAGGAACAGTAAAAGGGCTGCTAGATTTAGACCTACATTCCCCCTTGGCATGACCAATAGACTGACATTGAGCACAAAAAGGGGGGAAAACCTCCAATTCAACCTTTTGAGTATAGTCAAGCTTCTCATGACCAATCCAAACACATACCGAATAAGTTTTCGTGATATCCATCTCAACCAGAACTTTAGCAATAGACGGCCTAGAGCCCAAAGAAGTGGCAGAATCAACCTTAAGAGGGTGACCAAAGATCGACCTAACGCATAAAGAATCCTCGGGTTAAAGAGATGAGGACGAAGACCTGGGAAAGAGACCCATATAGGAATAATCAGACATTCAACACTGATGTCCAAAGAACGAGACCATTTCGTTAATTGCATATAGCAGTTATAAACCAGGTAAGAACGATGTCTAAAAACCCGGCTATAGTCTAGGTCATTCGAGAGCTTAACCATAATATGCGAAGAATCGAGCAAAGTTACCAAAAAATCAGCTAAAAGCTTCATATTGAAAAAAATTTCCTTATGGAATCAAGACTAGGTCGCCGGGAACGAAAGAAACCAACAAGCGAAAACTGGAACAGAGCAGCAAGTGCCCGAATTTCCTCCTCATAAATCCACAGAGAGGGTATACCACGAAATGAAGAAGACTAAGCTTCGGAAAACTCACATTAGGCGGACTACAAGCTAACGCATCGGTGAAAGAACGCGAATAATTGGAACCATAAAAAAAATCAGGGTCCAACAGGTGCTTCGGCGCCATTCCAGCCACAAACGGCTGGACAAAAACAAATAGAATAAAGAACGAAGGAGGCAAGGAAAAGAAAAGACTTCCCTGAGCAAAACGGCAGCTGAGGGCCGCCGGAGGAACCCCCCCCCCCCCCGCAAACCCTAGAAGACGGAATGGACGCCACAAAACGCAAGAGCTCTCGAGGAAAAAAATAAGTTAACAACAACATACTATTATTAACTTTATTTATTTATTTGTTTGTGTTGAATTATCATTTGTAATTAAGGGTCTATTTGGGACGATAGTAGTGTCTTATAAAATTAATTGTGATGTTACTGTAAAAAAAAATAATTTAGTTATTTGATAGCAAAAAATAAATTTTCACTATAATTTTTTTTTTTAAATTATAAAGAAAATAATAATCAAATATATTATAATCACTTTCTGAAAAAATCAAGCAGCGAGAAAGGTGATTGAATCTTTTCTCACTTTTTTTTTTGGGGGACATTTAGGCCAATTAAGGCAAACTCACACATACAAACGCATACACATAGACTCGAACCTTGGACCTCTTAGTTGGAAGCCTAAGCTCTCAACCAATAGGCCAAGGAGAGTTGTGTAATAATAAAATACATTTATTAATGCAAGTAGAAGATATTTATGAAAAAGCAAGTTACAATAAAGGAGGCTTAGCTTATATCTTTTCACTTACACTTTCTCTCTTGATTTTTCTTCTATTTCTAATGGCAGTCATTATCTGTCTATTTCTTTTTCTTATCGCTTAACAGAGAAGTAGCTCAGTTCTGTCTCGATTGTTTGCTTCTCAAGCTGTATCCCGTAACATCTAAAATTAGTTTTTTTTAA
Source organism: Dendrobium officinale (assembly GCA_019514585.1). Taxonomy (NCBI): domain Eukaryota; kingdom Viridiplantae; phylum Streptophyta; class Magnoliopsida; order Asparagales; family Orchidaceae; genus Dendrobium; species Dendrobium officinale. The sequence continues at coordinate 6,092,065 of CM033685.1, read as the reverse complement.
TTATTATTATTTGTCATTTTGCTTTATATTTTATCAAAATAATAATAATTTAAGAATTTTCTATTGTCCTTTACCATGCTACCCATTTGATTTCTATTAATAACTGTTGCATCCTGGAATATTCGCGGCGGTAGAGAAATATACAGTTTAATGTCTTATCATTGTACGAAGATCCAGCACACAATCAGATAAGTGAGAGGGTGTAGCATTCATAAGAGACACCAGAGTTTTTACGTGGAAAACCCCTAAAAAGGGGGAAAAATCACGGGGCCTAGCCCAGTTGAAAAAGATTCCACTAGAATTTGAGTCGGTTGCAAAGGGCTGAATCGCCTCCAAGGACGATCAGATTACAACTTGTAACTGTTCGATAGAAGTCTGGTGTTAGACCCGGCGTCACCTGGAAGTTCTAGTGTTAGTTGGTAGTATGGCCTTGAACAGAACTTCGGGCCTTGAGCAGAACGTTGGGTCTTCGGCAGAACGTCGGGCCTTAAGCAGAGCGTCGAGCCTTGAGCAGAGCGTCGGGTCTTGAGCAGAATGTCGGCCTTGAGCAGAGCGTCGAGCCTTCAGCAGAACGTCGGGCCTTGAGCAGAATGTCTGGCCTTGAGCAGAGCGTCGGGCCTTCAGCAGAACGTCGGGCCAGAATGTCGGGCCAGAACGTCGGGCCTTTAGAAGAATGTCAGGCCTTGAGCAGAGCGTCGGACCTTGTGCAGAGCGTCGGGTCTTGAGCAGAATGTCGGGCCTTGAGCAGAGCGTCGGGCCTTCAGCAGAACGTCAGGCCAGAATGTCGGGCCAGAACGTCGGGCCAGAACGTCAGGCCTTTAGGAGAATGTCAGGCCTTGAGCAGAAAGTCGGGCCTTGAGCAGAGCGTCGGGCCTTGAGCAGAGCGTCGGGCCTTGAGCAGAGCGTCGAATCTTGAGCAGAATGTCGGGCCTTGAGCAGAGCGTCGGGCCTTCAGTAGAACGTCAGGCCAGACCATCGGGCCAGAACGTCGGGCCTTTAGGAGAATGTCAAGGCCAGAACGTCGGGCCTTGAGGTGGTGGTGCGGCGAAGCTCTGGCGGTGGTCCGGCGAGGCTCCGACGGTGGTCCGGCGAAGCTCCGAAGGTGGTCCGGCGAGGGTGAGGATCTTAGGTGGTGGTCCGGCGAGGCTCCGGCGGTGGTCCGACGAGGTTCCGGCGGTGGTCAAGGAGGAGCTTCTTCATTCTCTTCCCCTCTTTTCTTCTTGCTCCCCACCCCCCCCCCCCCCCCCCCCCCCCCCCCCCCCCCCCCCCTCCTCTGTGAAGAATGATGGCTCTATTTATAGATTTTCTGGAGTGGCATAGCTCGTAAATAGGCGTGAGATTAGGGGCGAATAGGGAGTGGTTGAATGGACGACCGATATTGAATCCTAAGATCGTGCACCGTTCGTTGGACATTTGAAGGTCTTAGAGATGTCAGAATTCGGCGATCTTAGGCTCATTGGATTCGTCTCGTCGAGCCGTTCGATTCGAGTATAAGCTCATAAAAATTGGAGACCGTTTGGTAACTCAAACAGTGTTATGAAGCTCCCAACAGAGTTTCGGGTCCTTAATTTGGGCTCATTTGGGCTCGGATTGAGTTGAATTTGGTGTCGTTGGATTTCGTATTTCCGAGATGCTCAGTTCGACTGTAAGTTTGTTGAAATCGGAGTTCAGATGGTCTCCGAATTAATTTTTGAAGTTTCCAACTTGATTATGCATCAAGATTCGTGCCCGATCAAGATAATTTTTGACGATGTATCAATAACAATTTTAAAATAATAATTAGTATTTAAATATAATTATATTAACTAATTTGTAGCATGACAATATGAGTTTGTTTAGGTTAAATTTTGTTTAAACTTATTTATTTAATTTAGATTGGATTTAATGTTTCTAAATAGAAGTAAATCAAAATAAATTGATTAATATAATATATATATATATTAGAAAATTCATATGATGAAGTTTTAATCTTAATGTAATATTTGATCAAAAATCTTTAAAAATAACTTTAGGAACATCTGAATTTTGATGTCATAAAAGCACTTAAGTGCCTAACTAACAACTTATAATCAAGAGAATTCAGATTGAGTGTTTAAAGCTTTTAATTAAAATGATCAAAATACTACCTAAAAAAATTATAAGTAGACTCATATTCTCCTTAAGAAAAATTGAATGGACATATAAGAGAGAGAGAGAGATTCGAGAGAAGGATATTGAGTAATCAAGTCATTAAAAATAGTACACATTTTATATATCTATTATTTAAAGAGATAGTTCAATAGATGGGTGATATTATTAGTAAAATCCAAATTAGATGGTTGAAGTGGAGGAATGTATTTAGCCTATTGTGTGATCGAAAGTTTCCCTCTTAAGGATTTTTTTTTTTAAAAGATGGTGGTAAGAACTACGATGCTTTATGGTGTAGAATGTTGGCCATTAAACTAAAAGCATAAAATTAAGTTAAGTGTTGCAGAGATGAGGATGCTCAAGTGGATGACTGGCTTTACACTTAGAGATGATGTGAAATGAGTATATACATGAAAAGTTTGGATTAGCTCCAATAATATATAAGGTTAGAGAGAGTCGCCTTTGATTGTTTGGTCACATAAAATATCAGCCTTTCGATAGCCCTATTAGGAGACTAGATTCATTAGATCTAGCCTATGTTAATAAAGATAGATGTAGAAAAAAAATGGTTAGCAAGTATTTGAAATAATATGTTTTATTAGATTTAAATGAAAAACTAACTCCTAATGGGACACAATAGAAAAATTGGATTCATATAGCCGACTCCACGAAGCAGGATAGCAGATTTCTTGTTGTTGTTGTGAATTTTTTACATAAAAAATTTGACGTCTTTTTTAAATTATATATAATTATGTGTTATATCTTTATATAAATTTAACTCAATAAAATTTTCTCATAACTACCTAATTTTGTTACCTAACAGTCTTTCAATTAGTTCAGGTAGAATTAAAGTGTTTTTTTTTAATATACTAAGAAATTTTTTAAATGCATTGCAAATCGATTAAACAAAACACTTTAGTTTGATTTTATTTTAAATAAATAATTTAGGCTTTGTTTGAGACAACTTTTGTACTGCAAAAATTTCAAATTCAAAAAAATTTGGTACTACAAAGTTATTTTAGAAAGTAAGAAAAACCTTAGGCCCCGTTTGCGACGGAATAATTTTACCTTTTATGTTTCGAAACTGCATAGTTATTTTTCTTCTCTAGAAATGCTTTTTACGGAACGTCATTTTTCGATTGTTTTGAGAAATTTTTTGATATTTGCTTCTTTAATAGAAACCTCTGTTTCCTCAACCAACATTTTTAAAACTATGTTTTACAAAACGTACCAGACAACCAAACGAAATCTTCATTTGTTGCTTTCTAAAATGATTTTTTACTATATTTTTTTTTTTTGAATTAGAAATTTTGATATTATAAAGTCGTTTTATAAAGTAATAACAAAAATATTCCAAACAAAATCTCAACTTTCTTATTTGTTCTTAAAGAAATTTTCTAAAAAAATTTACTAACAAACTACTTTAAGAAGCCGTCCCAAACAAAGCCTTCTTCTAATTTGCTTTGAAGTCTCCCTTGTTTTATGAGAAATTATTGTGTGCCGAATCCAAATGCATATGAATTTTAATTATCATGCGTCACATCATTGAATGCACTAACTCGAAGTGTATCCGTTGATGTGACAAGCTGTCATTGGAATCCGACCGCAGACAATAATTTCTCCTTGTTCTATAGTCTACCGCTAACCCTCACAAATCACGAGGCTTGCGTCGAATCCGGTCAAAGAGTCAATCAGGTTCACACACGCAACACCGCTACGATACGACACGTGCCGGAATACTGACCGTCAAAATAAAAACGGCGGTAACCTCACATGTGTGACGGGAATGTGGGGAAGCTGGAGCGTGGTGATGTGGGCCCAATTTTAGTATTACCAAAATAGGCTGAAAAGCTCTCATTTTCGGGATCACGTGACTGCCGTAATATGTTGCATCTCATTCGCGGAGAGAGATGTCGTCACGTGCGCGGCCATGTCGGTTCCACCGTCTCATTTCACTTTTTAAACCATAAGAATGATTATCGCTTCTCAATACAAATTAGATAATATTCTATTCCACTTTTAATTATGAGGTTTTTGATCGATTGGATTTTTATAAATATTAAAGTTTTAAGCTGTTTGATTATCACAAAATTATATATATATATATATATATATATATATATATATATATATATATATATATATATATATATATATATATATTAATTTTATTTCATGTAAAATATAGAATTTGATGTTTCATTAAATGACTAAAAAAATTCTATTTACCATTTTAAAAATAAGAGAAATTAGGGGAAAAATAACAATGATGATACTAAGCTTGTGAAAATTGAGTCTGAAAAAGAATCAGAAGAAGAGGATTATAGTTTAACCCGTCGAACGGAATGGAATGATGTAATAAATAATTAATAATATATAAAATAATAATAAAAGTAATATAATAATATGATAATCTATCATTTAAATCTCAATTTTAAGAATTTGAACTCTGTATTTTTTGGCTGATTATTACATATTATTTATTAATATAATTAAATTGAAATGGTGACTATAATTATATGCTATAATTAAATTATTGAAGCCTGAAATGTTAAACAACCATCCCCCCAGCAAGCAATCGAATTGCTTCATGGACCATTTGGGCAACCATTATGACAAACACTTAGAGTGCACTTGGCATCTTCATTTTGCTCATACAATTTGTGCAGGAAATTCCAACAAGTTTCCAATCTTCTCCTCTAACCTAGCTAGAATTCTTATCCAAATCATTAAATTTCAATATTGACAAATCAACGTCCACACTTTGAGACAATCAAATTGGGAACATAATCGCTAACCTGTAGGTTGCTACTTAGTTCTTGCTCGTGGTCGATCGGACATGCTCAATTGGTCCTGCTTGCGAAACCCATCTAACTTGAGAGGAGCAACTTATGAACCTTGGTCGACCTCTGCATCGCATTCAGACATGGCTTTGCTTGGAGCATCCGAAAAAGCTATTGTATCGAACATTACCATTTCCCAATCGCAAATTGTCCTATGCGAAGAGTTCTGCACCTCACGATTGCGAGCCACCTCCCGATCACGAACCATCCCAACCGAAGGGATCAAAGTCAGCTTGATCCACATGTATCAAGGCTACGTCCAACACCCGATTGTGAAAACTACGCGGTTTTTTAAAATCGGCGCCGGTTCTCTTGTTCTACGGTCAGACCACCAATCCTACTATTTTGACCGGTCTTATATGAGATCGGTTATGTGATGGAAGCGAATCGGCCAGTCAATCGGTTCACGATTCAACCGGTTGAACTAACCTATCCCGTTCGGTTTTACATACCTTGGATAATACAAAGAGCACATTGTTGATTAGGGCGACAAGGAGGGCTATATTTAATATTTGGACCTGTATTATTGTGTGTGATGCTCATAACAATAATATTATAATGTTAAGATAAATATCGATTAGAGATAAGCATGGTTTGATCTTTTAAGTATAGATTATTGTTATTTATATTATATAAATAGTGCTGTCATTGTGAATACTACTAATAATTTATTATTCCAGCTCTAATCACATATTTAATACACTAATTAGATACATTGATTACTGCCATGGATCTGCCAAACCTTCTTGACTTGTAGTTCATTGTCTTCTAAGCTTTTTTTTGACACCGGTGGTTAGCTGATCTTTTCACGAGGGAGGTGGGCCCATTCTATTATTTGCTTGATAGAAATAGGAATCTGCTGATTGGGTAGAGACAAAATGTAATGGGGCCCATATTTGCCACCTTGGAAACAGTTCAGACTAGCGGGCCACCACCCTGGATAACTACTTATATCAATCAAAAGATTATATATTTGAATTTTAAGTATATGATATGTGTATAAATTTGATTTAATTAACATAAATGTTTCAAAAAAATTATATCAAAGAAATCTCATATATTATTATTATTATTTTAAATTATGAGATTTTTATAGAGTCAAATTTTAAGGCTTTTTTTAAGATAATTTTTTTTAATTGAGAATAATAAACTTCTATAACTTAAAAAATTTAGTAAATTATTTCAAGAAGATCAAGCTCATTATTTATTTTTCATGTAAAAAAATATTAATTACTATTATATTATTCTCTTTTATCTTTAAGATAAATCTTTATACAAAACTATGATATAAAATTCTCTTTATTATTATAAATTTTATGCACACAATAATATCATACATCTTTAAATTCCTAATTTTTTTTTAAATTTCATCATAATATTCCAAGGCAAATTTTTAATGTATATTACTTTATTATTTATAATGAAAAATATTGGGTAAGAACGCTCTAGTTAACTCCCAAATAAAAAATATTCTGATTAAAATTTTTAACAGATAAAACGTTATTAGGTTAAGATATTTTAATTAGTATGACTTTAAAAAAATTAAATATATTTTTAAATGAGAATAATATAAAAAATTTATTATTATATTAATCTCAAAATAGATTTAAAGATATTAAGAACCATTTTAATTACTTTTTAATTAGAATATCACGAAAAGTTTTTTGGGGAAAAAAATTATTGGGACGTCCTTTTTCATTTCCCAATATGAGTATTTTAAAATAATAGCATAAACTATTAGTCACATTTTGTAACAAAAACTTAATGATGATTTAAATGCATATCAATAATTTTTTATGTACCTATATATCCAATTTTAAATTTTAATATGAGTTTATATTTAAAGTATATCAATGATATTAACTTATTTAAAGTAGAAAATAAAATATTTCAATATGATCTTAATATGACTATATATATATATATATATATATATATATATATATATATTATCGAGTTCAACACAATCAAATAAAATTTTGTTTAATAAATAAGTTTGATGTATCATCACAACTTTATCTTGATCGGGGCACAAATCTTGATGCAAACATCGGGACCATCCAAATTTTAATTTCAGCAAGCTTATATTTAAAATGAAAGTCTCAAAGAGATGAAACCAACTACACCAAAATCGGTAAAATTTGAACCCAAATGAGTCCAAATCAAGGGCCCAAAGCTTATTTGAGAACTTCAGAATATTAATTGAATGACCAAATGATATTCAAATGTGACATGCTCATAGTTGAATCGAGCGGCTCGACGAGACAAATCCAACGAGCCTAAGATTGTTAAATTTTGACATCATTAAGACACAATTTTTTATAGATGATCCATAATAAAGGGAAATAATATCGATCATCCATTGCAACACTCCCAACATTCTCTTTGATCTTCTACATATTTATTAGTCATGCTCATTAAAAAAATTATAAATAGATCACTCATTCTTCATAAAGGGGGGGAGGAGAGGAGGAAGACAAGAAAAACTAAGGATCACAAAGCCATGCCACTCAAACATGCTCTTGATCTTCTCTCTTTCTTTCTCAAGCTAGCGCCCCTAGCTGAATCTCTTCTCGATTACCGATAGTCACAGGACTCCGACCACCGACTATCATCAAACTTCTAGCTATTCATTGGTTGTTGTTAGATATGTTTGCAACAATCAAACATTTTCAAGCATCTATCCAACGACTAATTAATAATGAATATCCAGTCATATCTAAGCATTGATGGAACATTCTTTGTTATTCAATCTACATCAAGGAGACCAATCTTCGGAATTGTGGAAATCTCTTCAGCATAGTGTCTTCTCTGTGATCTTAAGTTTAAGGGATGAGCTAACGACGACGTCCGACAACAATCCTTCTGACCTCTATCGACAGCCAACTACGGTCCCTTCGACCATCACTCGATTACGGTCCTTTCGATCTCTGTCATCCAACGACCATGATCCCCTCGACTATCATCATCCAACTACATTTCTTTTGACCTTTGTCACTTGCCAACTATGGTCTCTTCAACCTTCGTCTCTTGACTATGGCCCTACCAATCAAATGAACAGTCCAATACTCCTAAGAGTAATTATCATATCACTGGGATTTCCCATGTAATACAGCACCATATATACCATGTATATTTGCTAAATTTGAGCTAACACCCTCCTCTGATGAGGGCATTATTTGTAATCTATCACAAATATTAGTGGAATCATTTTTGACATAATAAGGCTTTGTATTTTTTTTTTTCTAAGAGTTTTTATTTGTTTGTGAACTTAATCTTCATATGAAACTAGAATGCTGAACTTTATATTTCTCTGGTGCCATAAACATTCCACGACGCAACAAAGTTCATAAAAATAATCAAATTCTTAACTTATTAAATAAAAGAGTCAACAAAAATTAATCAATTTTGATATTAGAGTTAATGGACCATTAGGTAAGAATAAATAATCTTTTGCACAGCATAATTACAAATCTCTATATTTTTATTTTTTAATAAATTTAATTAAAAATAAATTTATAAATTTATACGAAGTTATTTTGGGCACAAAATTTTCCGCCGAATAGGCTCATCTGGACAGTAAGCGAAAGAACCGGCGGTACGGTGCAGCCACCGCTTGGGCACGTGGCGCTCCCTCCGTCGTCCGCTCTACGATGTCCCCTACCACACTTGAAGAAAGAAGGCCCCGCTACACGTGTTGAAAATCTTTTAGAGATCCCTTAACGCCGTTATATATAGAGCTCGCATAATCTCCGAGCTAAACGCCGTTAGGAAGCCCTATAAATGAGCCCTCCACTTCCAGTTCTTCCTGGACGAAAGAAACCAAACAGACGACCAGTGAGCGAAAAAACCAGAGCACAAACTCGACTATTCACAATGAGAGCAGCGATTCTTAACCGCACAGGATCCCTCTCACACGCGGGAGATGTCTCCGGCTTTTGTCCGAGATCGCCGGCCGGCGGCCATGATGCCGGCATATCATTATGCCGCCGGAGCAAGACCCAAAGGATGCCACTCGAAGTGAGGGAGAGGAGGAGCTTTTCTTCGCCGGCGGGGAAGGTCAATCTACTGCGGCGGGTCAGATCTGACATCGATCTTATCAGGTCGGCTCCAATGAGTTCATGCGGATCAAGATGGTTGCCGCCGGCGTTGCATCCGGACGTGAAGGAGGACGGTCTGCACGCCAGGGTATGGAAGGGGCTTTCTAAGGAGGTTGTTGTGGTGAAAGAGGACGAGGAAGTCGAGTTTTCCGGTGGATCAGGGAAAGGGAAAGGAAGGAAGAGCATGGGAGGAAGCTTTGGTGACGGCGGGAACGAGGAAAACGACGGAAATCGGATGATTGACAACTATTATCAGGAGATGCTGAGGGCGGATCCTGGGAATCCACTCCTCTTGAGGAATTACGGAAGATTCTTGCACGAGGTAATAGAAATTAGAAAGAAGACAAAAATAAAGATTCAAAATCCCAACTACCCTTTCGGATTCTTGATTTTGATTTTTTTTTTTTTTTTAAATGGAAGGTTGAAAGGGATTTAAAGAAAGCCGAGGGTTACTACGGCCGGGCGATCCTTGCCTGCCCGGGTGACGGCGACCTGTTCTCGCTCTATGCGCGATTGATCTGGGATTCTCACAGGGACTGCAAGCGCGCCGAAACCTACCATGAGCGCGCCGTGGAAGCCTCCCCTAATGATTGGTACTCTCTCTTTCTCTCTCTCTCTCTCAAAAGCTTCTGTGGGAAAGGAACTTTTGATGGTGATGGCGGGCGATTGTATTTGGCAGCTATGTGCTGGGGTCCTATGCGCATTTCCTCTGGGAAGCAGAGGAGGAAGGGGAAGAAGAGGGCATGGTGGATTCATCATCGTCATTTGTGGAAGCTTTCTGATTACAATGACGGCCTTGATCTGTTCTTCTTCTTTCTGTAAATACCCCGAAGAAACTACAGTAACTAAGAGCTTGTGATGAAATAACTGACGGGACCATGGCTGCATGGGGAGAGAAGACTGGCTCCAAAATGGAGAAGGGATCGCCACCAGAGCTGCTGCTAAGTTATTGAAGGGTAAAATATATTTGGGCCAGCTTTCTGATCAAATTTTGATAGCATGGATTTTAAAATTATTAAATTTATTTTAAGATAAATCATCAAATTATATTTATCTTATTTTAAGATAAATGATTTTAAGATTCAATCCGATCCAAAATTTGATCAGAAGAAACTACTTCCTTCTTGTAGGGGGCTGATAAGAAATAACCGAATGATCTTCAAGGATTCGTGGCGGTCCTTAGGGTTTTTTTTTTTTTAATGGCGAAATTATAAAAAAGTAATATTTCAAAAATAAAATATTATAAAATGAATGATGTATTGGAAACTTTGACTGCAGCCAATGAAGGCGATGATAGCTATTTTTTTTTTTTAATTCGTAAATTACTGTATATCTATATTATTTAAAAAAATATTTATTAACTTGTAGCGAGTATTTTCTGGAAATTGTATATGTTCATAATCCTGGTATATGAAATTTTTTTGGTAAATCTCAAAATTTATAATTACATTAAATTTAATATATTATATATGAATGTATCTAAATTTTTGTTGAGATTAAATATATATTTTTATTAAATTCAAACAGTTGATATTATGTGAGTGTTGATTTATTGTTTTTTTTTTTAATTTACATGACTTTTTTCAATATTATAGATAAATTGATTATATAAATTTTTAGTGAATAATTGTGGACATTTTTGGCAGTGTACTTATAACACGACTCAAAATGTCAGACCTAAATTTGAGCCAGAAATTTTGATTTTAGGTTGGGATTTGGGTTCTAATTTTTGACCCATGTTTTGGTCAAACCATTAATATGAAAATGACCCAGAATGATCCACCAAAAATTCATTTTGACACTCTAACATATTCTATATTAAAATATTTTGCCAGTTTTAATATTTATTATTTAATTAAATATAAATATATTAATGATATATTTAATTTTAATTTTTTCTTTTATTATTTATAATATTATTTTAAATTTACTTTTTAAATTAATTTTAATTATGCATTATTACAGAAAATTTAAAATTTATGTATATGTTAAATTTATATATATTGAGAATCATTTATAACTTGATATTTTTAAATTTAACAATTATTCAAAATTATTTACATTGAATTTTTTTGTCAAAATATTTTTAAACATGTTTTTATAATTTATCTTTTTATTTGAAATAAATTTGAATTCTACAGTATTTAAGTACAACAACAACAACATCAAGCCTTTATCCTATTACGTGGGGTCGGCTAATGTCATTATTGTTCGACAAGTTTTACGTTGGCTATCGACTATCTAACGCAACTCTCCACTTTTCTCATCCAGGACTTAGAACCTGACAACGACAGTGTTTAAGTAGATTAATCAATATTTTCCGTATTTTATTTTTTGATCTATCAATCTAAAAAATGAATTTATTTAAAGAAAGCCCAAGCTTGAAAGTTTATTGGCCTTTCTTTTATTATAGCATTTATGTGCAACATATAGCATCATCTGTTATTGTTTTTTTTTTTTTTTTTGGGTTATGTCCTATTTATCTGTTATTGTTAAATTACTAGTAATTTGTCTAATGAAATAGAGCTAACTATTGTTAACTATCAATATTGCACATATCTCTAATAATTTTGTAAATTGTATTTCACTTCTTTCATTAGATATTTTACAGTGAATATTAACACATTTTTTACTCATGAATTTGCTTCATAGTAATCTCTAATTGGTACTTTTGCCGTAATGAAGGAATTAAAATGCTTTAGAACTTCTTTGCTTACAAAAACAATTAAGAGCTTATTTATTTCTTTACTTGATTATAGTTCAACATTCTAGTTTGTAAGATAATGAGATAAAAAAAATATTATATTCTTCTATAATTTGAGGCATAGTAACTAGGTTCAAATCTCTTACAAATAAGAAAAGCTTAGATGCTGACTTCTGAGACATTTATAAACCCAGGGACTTCTTTGACAGCCGCTATTATTTTTTGTTTTCCCTCCATCAATCTCATCTATTTACTTCTTTCACCCCACAAATAGCTTCTAGTTAACAGGTGCTTCAAATTGTTTCAGCACCTTTGCCTCCCTTCAAATCAAGTTAATTTCATTCATAACATATCATTTTTCATATGATGACCTCTTACAGAGAGGGGGTTCAAATTCCTTCCTGCAACTTCTTGTTCAAAGGTTCATCATATTTATTCAACTGCTAACCTCAAGTGCTGAAAATATAGGATGCCTGCACTACGATAAATTATTATGTGCACCATCCAGAGACGAATTAAAATATGTCACGTCAACGGTACCGAGCTGCCGTTTAGGATTAGTCTCCAGACGGCGTTTGACATACGCACAGAATAATTTTTCCTGAACTACACGCATAACTATTCCAACATGTCAAATCACTAATAATTGCATCATGTACGCCTACAAGCTATCTTTCATATCCTATCTTTCATCATGTGAAAGGATCTATAACAAGAAATTATTCCGTGTGGAGTCCGGCCTGAAAATTTTTTCCGGACTGTGAGTATACACACTATATAGATTTAGTATAACTTTTATACACACACATTTGTACACAGTATGTACACTCAATCCGAACATAAACTTTCCGTCCGAAATAATTTCTCGTAGCCCACTGAGTAAAAGAGATGATTGAGATCACATATGAATTACCACTCATCAGTTAAAAAAAAAAAATCTCTTTCATCATTGTTTCAATAACTTCATCACTTCTATGGATTCAATAAAGTTTTTCAAAAATTAGTATACCATTCTCATGTCATAATTTGGACGGAGAAAATCTCAAGGCTAACCCAGTGAAGGAAACCCACCATCCACATTACCCACACAAATAGAAAGCGAATGAACGCACACATAGTGTAAAGTGTAAACCAGAATATACGAATAAAAATTTCGGCTAATAAACTTTCATCTCAGTACCTGATGGGGAACAAAGATTTCTATGGAAGGATAGGATGGTATGTACAATGCGCAGCACAGCAGCTTGGATAGAACTGGATACATCACCACGTGATACAAACTGGAACGAATACAGCAGCTGGTCCAGCTACTCTACAGACAATCATAGAGAAGCTGCCTATTTATGGTCAAATTATTAGGTGCGGACATCAGACAGCGAGAATCATCCGGATTTCTCTCTACCTACAATAAAAGCACAGTTACTGTAGCAACTGCGCTTTGACTATAGATAGAGAGAAATCCAGATGATTCTCTCTGTCCGGTGTCCGAACCTAATAATTTCTCCTATTTATGAAGCTAAGTTATATACAAAGAAAATAATGAAAATAAGAATGCAATTGAGCTTCAGTTCAGTTAGCCATGACCTTGTTGTTAGCTTCACATTCAGCCACTTGATTCTTGCTAAATAATGTCGGTGTCACTGAAACGATACCAATAAAGAACAATGTAGCTATGGACTGGAAATCATAGAGGTCGCCAATTGATCTTAGTTCTCCCAGGGCAATACCAGCCTGCATTGGAGGATGTGATAAGTAGACAAATACATTATTTGAAGAGGACATTACTGTCAGTAATGGTGAACGATACCTTGACTGTCACATAAGCAGCTGGTATGAGCCCAATAAAAGTTGCCAGGAAGAATATATGATAGGGTACATCTACTATTGGTGAAGCCACGTTGATGAAAGTGTTTGGCAAGGTGGGCGTGACTCTGAGGAAAAGCATGTAGTTCAGTAGCTTTTCCCTTCTTTTAGACACCTGCCGAAATTAAGAGGTAGAAGATTAGAGAAACATGCACTGCATCAATTCTACATTAGATTGTTCAGTGTTTAGGGACGAATTATGTTCAAAAGTAGAGATATTTTGACAATTTCACAAAATAAGTTCAGGAGCATGGACAATAGACACTATTGGGAGTACTAGAAAGTAATTATTTCACAAGCTAGGGGCACCTTCTTTTTAAAGTGCTTCAAAACATTTGCACATTAATTGAGATTTGAGAGAAGAAAGAAAATAAGAGAAAATACAGGATATATTCACTTCATTTGGTTGGGACTCTTAATAGAGAGAAGAAAAATTATTCATAGAATTTGTTATTTGGTCAGGAAAAGAAGAAAATAAATGTTAAAATTAAGTTGACATATAAACTCCTAAAATTAGAGAAAATGTTATATTTCTTTTATTAAAATTAAGGGTATTCTTCTATCTCGACTTTCCGCTTATTCGAGGAAGATACTATATCCTTCGTACAGAGAAAATTTTACCTCTTTTATATTATTTTCCTAATTTAAAACTCCCAATAAAAAAGTATTTATTTCTTTCAAATTCTCACTGCTAAGATGGAATATGTTCCATATACACCAATCCCATTTAGACACTTTTAGGTAGGTTTCAACAACAAGGCATGCCTTCATAAAGCAGTTAATGATAAAATAGGAAGACTTGAAATTAAAAAATAATAAGGATTTGAAAGCTGACGTTAGTAGACTACTTACCCTACTTTAACTCCAATACTATTGCCCGATACGATAATTTACTACTAAAAAAGTGATAGGTCAAGTTCGTATAATGAAATAAGAGAGCGAGCATAGCCAGAATTTACCTGTGCTTGGAAATATACAACTTTGTCTGGCCATAGTGAGAAGGCAAGAGGCCTTCCTATCAACTTTGAAAGGAAATAGCAGGATGACGCACCCGCAGTGGCAGCAAAGACCACCAGAGCTACACCTTGAAAGACCCCAAAAAGGGCACCAGCAAGCAGGGACATGAAAATTGTCCCTGGAATCATGAAAGTTTGCATGAAAATGTAAACTGTACAATAACCCACCAAGACTTGTACAGTATAGTCACTTGCGTAGCCTTCCAGATGGTCCCTGCAAAAATTAGAAAATGGACAGGCTAAGCTACTGATTCATGTTTGCATAAAATAGGATATACTTAAACAAAATTGCAATAAAAGTGGAGCAAAATCATTCATCAATTAAGTGCATTAGAAGCACTTCAATTCCTCGAACTATGCATTTTAATTCTGGAACTGTCCCAGATCAACATTAATTGCATTAGAGTTAACCACGCAAATGCAGAAAATTACATGGGAATTATTAAGATGTCAAGTATGGAAATCAATACAAATCTTTCTTGTAAATTATATGCAAAATGAATAAATGATTAAATGCACCATCTCGATTATCAACAACGTTTTCAGAGTTCAAGCATTGTGAATAGTAAATGCAACATTAAAAAGTTCTGAAAATTAAAATATGATCCAATTAGATTCAACCAAATCATGTCAGAGAGGTAGAGAGATGGAGACCACAGATGAACTGATCAAAGAGTTAGAGGATTAGAGTCTTGTGCAAGCGCTTCTAACATGGATGAATTATTTTGTGCGGACGCCGAACGCCGTCCAGAGCCCAATTAAAATGCGCCACATCACCCCCTACTAGGTACCGCGGCTCGGTACTGCTCGGTACCGAGCTCGGTACTGGAAAACGTGGCTGCACCTAATTCGTCTCTGGACGGTAAGTTGTGTCCGATGTCCGCATAGAATAATCTCTCTAACATGACCTCACAATGGATTATTAGAGAGTTCTAATCTAGGGCATGATGCCAATGACTGAAAAGGAGGCTTAATTTTCTAGGTGGCACACAATGTGCCATAATTCATGGCGACAGAGGCAGAGAGGTGCCACAAATTTATGGATTAAAAGATGACATACGTCCCCAACTTATATCAATATCAATCAAGATCACAAACAACGAGCAGGTGGAAAAAGCCAAACTAATAGACCATGACTAGGAGCATGTGTGTGCAAAAAAAGATCAAGGAACGGGAGGCTGGTGATGGTTAGAAAAGTGATGTCAAGAATATAAGAAGCATCGTAATGGTCAACAGAGCTGTGTTCATTAAAAGGACACTCAACATAACAGCAGCAAATAGAACAACAGAGTAGTGCCCAACAACAAAAACAATAAGGTTTTGCTCTTAAGGGAAAGGATCGGATATCATTCCCATATTCTTTGTGCATGAGTTGTGATATTTCTCATACTCAGAAATACTGATCCTTACGTGCTTATTCTCAATGTGGACAGCTTGGACATATAATGAGAATTTGTACATACCATCCGAAGGAAAAGGACAGAGTGAACGTCATGACCGTGGAGCACAAACAGCTAGGACTAACCAGAGTACTAATGCCAGATAGTAGTTTAGGCAATGACAGTTTCAGGAGCCAAGTGATTAGATTTGTGCCTATGCACTGATACAACATCTGCTACAAATGTTGTAGAAGGTATGGTTACAATCTTGGACCATGTAGCTACAATATTATTTGATTTAGGTGCCGCACATTCTTTTATGTCTATTGCCTTTGTTATGTGTATAAATTGAGCATGTAATCTTAACTTCTAAGATGCATTTTATGCTTCATATTGGAGACAATTTTAAGCCAACGCATATGTTAGTTGATTGTGATATGACTATAATAACTAATAGACATCTATTATTAATTTTATTATTATACTATTTAATGGTTTCAATATTATCTTTAGCATGAGAGGGGTCATCACATTTTCCCACAATTAATTATTCTGAAAGTATGTGATGGACCTACTGAGCCGGTGGGCCCCACTAGGGTGGACAGCGGCGGGAAAGAAGAGAGGGGATCAAAGGGGGATTAATTACTTATCGTAGAAGACCAAAATTAGAATGGAATTAGCAATATTTATTTAGAGAAAGAGGACTAATTTGATTGGGAAGAAATTAGGAAGGTCTATTTAGGGAAAGATGTTTGATTTAATTGAGAGGAAATTAGGAAGGTTTATTTAGGAAAAGAGGGCTGACTTGAATTCGGATTTGGAAGAGAATCAGGAATCTTTATTTAGGGAAAGATGACTGATTTGATTTCAGATTTTGGAGGCAATTATTTAGGGAAATAAACCTGATTTGAATTAAGATTTTGGGAGTGAATTACAAGAGCTTATTTAGGGTTAATTATGTTATTTTATTTTCATTATGTGATTTGTGTTTTTGTTATAGCTTTTCTTTGGAGTTGTTCCAAGCGGCACCTAGGGTTTGTGGAGAATTGATCTAACTCTCTAATAGTAGATCAACTTGTATCTTAGTTTATGGTGTCAATACAAAATTCTTTCTCGCTGATTTATGTTGTGTTCTTTCTTTATTATTGTTGCTTTGTTGTGTGGAGATTGAATTCCTACCAAATTAATATCATAACACCATTTTTTTGGACCTATGACGGCTAAGAATGTTGATACATTGAAGGAGAGGCTTGTTAGGGAACTTAACATTTTAAATCTAAATTCAGAGAATAAATTTTAACAATTGAGGGCAGACTTTCGAATATGGAAGAAATTGTGAAAATGATGTTAGAGTTTCAAGTCAATACATCATCATTGGAGGCAAGGGAACCATTGGACCTGATAAGAAAGTAGGGGAAACCCAAATATTGGGACGATGAGGGGGGGTTGAAAGGTAAAAATTTTGGGGGAAGAATAAGAGACGCCACCTTTGGAGCCACTTTCAAGGAGGGGAAAGGGTTGGTGGAGTTGCAGAGCTTGGAATGAGAAGAAGATAGGGAGAAGATAGGAGCACCAGACATGATTCAGGCACTCCTACAACAGTATTGAGAGGTGTACCAGTCAATTATGAGATTGCCTCCTCTGTAAGAACACGAGCATGCTATCATCTTAAAGGAAGGAGTCTCACCTATAAATGATCGTCCATACCACTATACCCAAATCGAGAAGAATGAGATAGAGAGATTGATCAGAGAGATGCTAGATTCAGTCCATTTTTCAGTCCAGTGGTTCAGTAGCAATTTCTTTCAATCCATCTTGAGGACAAGGTGACTCTTTAGGAGGGAGTATTGATGGACCGGCCTAGCCTATGGGCTCCACTAGGGTGGACGGCGGGCAAGGAGAGAGGGAGGTCAAAGGGAAATTAATTACTTACCAGAGAAGATCAAAATTGGGAGAAAATTAGAAATGTTTATTTAGGGAAAGAGGGCTAATTTGATTGGGAGAGAATTAGAAATATTTATTTAGGGAAGGAGGGTTGATTTGATTAGGAGGAAATTAGGAATGTTTATTTAGGGAAAGAGGGTTAATTTGATTGGGAGGAAATTATGAAGGTTTATTTAAGGAAAAATGTCTGATTTAAATTCATATTTGGAAGAGAATTATGAAGTTTTATTTAGGCAAAGAGGGTTGATTTGAATTCAACTTTAGGAGGGAATTATTTACGAAAAGATGACTGATTTGACTCCAGATTTGAGAGGGAATTAGGAGAGATTATTTAGGGAAATTAGGTTGTTTTATTTTCGTAATGTGATTTGTGTGTTTGATGTAGTTTTGCTTTGGAGTTGTTCCTAGCGGCGCTTAGCGTTTGTGGAAAGCCGATCTACCTCTCTAATAATTGATCAACTTGTATCTTGTTTTTTTGCGCCGAAATAAAAATTTTTCTCACTGATTTCTATTGTATTTTCCTTCGTTACTGTTGTTTTTGTTGTGTGAAGATCAGATTCCTGTCAGCATGTTATTTTTCTTCTGTCTGGGATTTGAGTTTTACATTCATGGACTGACCAGAAGCCTCTCTCGCTGACATCCCATAATGAAGCTTATAAGTAGTTGCGAGGAGGATGTCAGACTTTTTTTTCATAATTGATTCAAGATCAGACACAAAAGCTTAGACTGAGTCTGCTATGAAGGAATGGCATGATTTGATTCAGATGAGATGTCCGAACAAACTTCTAATTGAAAGTTTGAGACGTTAAGTTTGTTATTAACTTACTCCCTAGACCACACAAATATCTAAGGAGCAATATGAAATGGTTATTGTTGAATTGTAGGAGTTTAAAGCTCAGCTACATGAAATGTTGGATGGGGATTTTGTATATCCTAGTCTATTTAGGGACCATTTATTCTTTTTTGTGAAAAAGAATGATAGTTTAGATTGTATATTGATTATATATATAGTGAGGCGAATGCCCCATGCCAACGAGGCGAGGAACGCCTTAAGGCGAGCTTCAGCCAATATGTGGCGTAAGCCTCATAAAAAAAAGCTCGAGGTGTAAGCCACGAGGCATTTTTCAATGGAATTGTGTTGAGACGAGCCTCATATTGCACAATTTTAGACAATGATCTCAAGCATAGAGACGTTCATTTTTTAAGTTGAGGATCAAATATCCCTCAAACTTGTCTCCTATAAAGGGGGTTAACAAATTTGTATTGAGTGGAAAACTTAAACCAAGATTCATTGGACCTTTTAAGGTCATCAAGAAAGAAGGAAACATTATTTATCGATTGACTCTTCATTTCAGTTCTTATAGTGTATATTGTGTCTTTCATGCATCATTGTTGAGAAACATGTATCTAATCATTCTCATATGATTCAACATGAGCCACAACTAATTTGAGAAGATCTGCATTATGAGAAATTACCACATTGAATGACAGTTTCAAGAACTTCAACAACAATCTATTCATTTTGTGAAGGTAATCTAGTGAATCATCTATGACCAAGGCTACTTGGGAGTCTAAAGAAGAGATGTGTGTTATATTCTCCCACCTATTTGTAAACAAAAGTATGATTCTATAAATGCACTAACTTCAAATTTGGGAACCAAATCCCTTTTATGTGGGAAGAATGTATATGAAAACAAATTTAAAAATTGTGAAATTGAAGGGAAAGGACAATGGATAAATAAATATCAGGCCATTTAGCTTAATAGCAAGTGCCAACATAAAAAAAATCATGAATATATATAAAAGGGAAAGAAAAGTTGATAAATAAATATTAGGCTGTTTAGCAATCATCATAAATTAAAATCTAAGCATAGTGTGTGTTAATCTTTGAAAAAGATGACATAGCTTATCAATCATACTTGATTATGTTTACACTTTTAGAGGTTTATCTAGGTATTCATATCCACAAGAATGAGAGTAAAACAAGATCATGTAAGAAAAGCAAGGTTGTGAAAACCGGACTGGACAACGAACCGGAAGAGGGAGAGGTTCACGGTTCGACCGGTCGAACCGGGGTCGAACCGGATGACGTAATAAATAATTATATTATTAAAATTTAATAAAATAAAAATCAGATAATATAATTATATGAGCATTTAATAATATTTATAAATTTTTATACATTAAATATCATTTAATAATAATATATTTATAAGAATAACACTTAATATAATATATAAATTTATAATATAAAAAGTTTATGATCATTAATATAATTTAAATAATTGAATATATGACCATTTAATAATATTTATAAATTTAAAAAAATATATATATATAATAATATAATACAAAATTATAAATATAAATATCATTTAAAAATAATATATTTATATATTTATAATTTAATATATTTATAAGAATAATATTTAATATAATATATAAATTTATAATATTAATATTTTAACATAATTATTATAATATATATTATAGCAAATTTATAATATATATTATCCAAATTTGTAGCCCAACTAAGCAAAAATTTAAAGCCCAACTAAGAAAAATTTTGAAGCCCAACTAGCCCAAATTCACATTCTAAAGTATTCATGCAAGTATGCAACTTTTTTAGTCCCACATCATAGGGGGAGGTGGAAGATCCTTCTTTGAACCCTTTATAAAGTGAGAAATCCACTCTTTTGGCAAAACAAATTATGTGAGATATTTAAGATATCTTGCATGAATTATGATGAAATTATTCATCATATTTAATAAAAATATTTTAAAAAGTTTAAAAAAATTTAATAAACTAAAATATATTTTTAAATTTTAATTAAAACAAAAAAAAATATTTTTTACAAACCGGCCGGTTCTTTCAAACCCGGATCGGTTCAACGGTTCACCGGTTGAACCGCCGGTTCAATCCGGTTTGATCCGGTTCTATGCAGAGCCGGTTTTGAAGTTGGATCGGACCGGCCACCGGACCGGTTCACGGTTGAACCGGCCGGTCCGGTCCGGTTTTCAAAACAGTGAAGAAAAGGCAAATCATTTCGATCAAAAAAGAAAGGTTTGGAGGATTAATTAATATTTAGATGACTCAAAAAAAGGAAGATGGCTAGATTATAAGAAAAATTTTGAAGAAAATAACATTTACCCATTTGATAAAGGATATGATAAGAAGAAAAACATATAACAAGCTCAACTTAGTGGTAGATACATTCAAAACTAGTGTAGCAGCAAGGCCTAACCCTATTCATCATTCAAGACTAACCAAGATAATTTTGTATCAATCATGTATGTTTTATTTAACAAATTAACATACATCACTTGAGCATTATAGGTTCAAACTCCACATATGAATGAGATAAAGATTTCTACTTCTAACAAATCTATCTTATTGCATCAATTAAATGGCAGAACAAAAATATTCACATAAGAACTAAACTTAGCACAAAAAACACTGTTATTAAGCTACGCCTAACCAACAACAAAAAATTCTATTCATACTAGTAATTAAATAAATCAATGAACCAAAAAATAACAAAAAAAAATCTAGAAATATGTGTGCTATGTGTGCATGCCCATGCTATTTTGCTTGGTTGTCATGCAAAAAATGCGAGAGGTGCAGCATCCTTTGTCATACAAATTTAATTTGAGTTATACTTTGCATAATTGCATGCGTCTTCAAAAATATATACATGATTTCTAAAACTAGAATAATGATAAAAATTCATTGGGGAAATATCAGTGAAGACAGAAAAGGAGGAAAGGTTAACAACCATATTTAGTCCATGCAACTGCTACCTCTATCCAAATTCCAAACAGGCCATCATGCAATAGTGAAAGAAAAGCCTTAAAGGCTTATTTACATTCTCCACTGGGGGACTATAAAAGGTTTATTTTCAACAGATTAATCCCACCAGGATACTTCTACCTAAGAAATCAGGGAAAATTGATTGAATGAGGCCAACAACAACATCAAGCCTTTATCCCACTACGTGGGGTCGGCTACATGAATCCTTTTTCTCCATTGTGTCCTATTAAAGGTCAAATTCTCGTTTAAATCTAATAAATAAAGGTCATTCCTAATATTTTCTAACCAAGTCTTTTTAGGTCTACCTCTACCTTTCTTAACATAAGTCAAATCTAATACCTCTACTCTCCTAACCGGGTCATTGGAAGGCCGCCGTTTTATGTGACCAAACCATCTAAGGCGACTCTCTCTAATCTTATCCTCTACTAAAGCTACTCCAACATTTTCACATATATGCTCATTTCATATCCTATCTCTAAGGGTAAAGCCACTCATCCACCTAAGCATCCTCATCTCTGCCACACTTAACTTAGTATTATGCTTCTCTTTTAATGACCAACATTTAGGATTCAGCACCATAAAGCATTACAGGCCTCACTACCATCTTATAGAATTTTCCCTTAAGTTTGAGGGGTATTTTTCTATCACACAACAAGCCCGATGCATTCCTCCACTTCAACCATCCAACTTGAATTCTGCTGATAATATCCCAATCTATTTCACCATCACTCTGAATAATAGATCCAAGATATCTAAAACGAGTACTCTTATTAATGACTTGATCGCCCAAAGTCACAATCCCCTCACTAGGTCTATTACTACTAAAATTACACTCCATATATTTTGTTTTAGATCTACTCAAGCGAAAACCTTTAGTCTATAATGTTGAACTGCATAATTCAAGTTTACTTTCAACTCCCTCTCTAGTCTTATCAACAAGATTTTATAAAGAATTTGAAAATGCCTTCTCAAAATTGTACCAAATAGATAAAGCCAAAACAAACTATGAACTTTCTGTATGCTTGTCCTTCATCCCTTATTAGGGCAATGTTAAGGCACTCTTTTAGAATAGCAAGCATCATCATCATTACCGTTACCCTTATCCCAAATATTTGGTATTGTCTCTTTCCGAATAGGGTATAGATCTTAAAAATGGAAAAAAGGTAAAGATCCAATGTCAAAAAAAAAACCAAGATCTCCATCCATAGGATCATTAACTAAAACCTCAATACCCTGTCTATAACAAAAATGTTGGTCATTTATCAAATTCCGTCGACTCATTCTCCCGGTCAAAAATCTAGCACTGTACAAGTATCATTCCACTCCTATTCAAAAACCAGCACGCAAAACCAAAACCACAAGAAGTCACAATCCCAGATCTGAAAAATTACCAAATCACCATATCCTCACTGACAGATCTTCTATCAATTTGAGAAACAAAAAAACAAAATACCTGAGCGTTTGCAGCTCCTCCAGGGTGCGCGGAAGCTTCAAGAAACTATAATCTGATGGAGGCATCGAGAAATAGACGCCCAGAAGCCCGATCCCGAAGCTCACCACCACACCCAAACCAAACGCAACTTCCCACCCTGAGAGGGGAAACTTCGATGATCCCTTCCCCATTTCTTCTTCCGCTTTCTCCCCAAAATAGGGCCTCCGGTTGATAATGGAAGAGGAGAAAATGAAAGAAAAAGGAGAAGAAGGATCGATCAAAGAGAGGGGGAGAGCGATTTGAGGAAGAAAACAATGCTGCTACGAAACGAAACTAGTTTTCTTCCATGAATCCGTATCCGCCGAATCCTCCGCTTGCCCCCGCTCGCCCTCTCTCTATCTTTAAGGGTAAAGCCACTCATCTACCTGAGCATCCTCATCTCTGCCACACTTAACTTAGTATTATGCTTCTCTTTTAATGGCCAACATTCAAGATTCAGCACCATAAAGCATTGCAGGCCTCACTACCATCTTATATAATTTTCCCTTAAGTTTGAGGGGTATTTTTCTATCACACAACAAGCCCAATGCATTCCTCCACTTCAACCATCCAACTTGAATTCTACTGATAATATCCCCATCTATTTCACCATCACTCTGAACAATAGATCCAAGATATCTAAAACGAGTACTCTTATTAATGACTTGATCGCCCAAAGTCGCAATCCCCTCACTAGGTCTAGTACTACTAAAATTACACTCAATATATTCACTTTTTAGATCTACTCAAGCGAAAACATTTAGTCTATAATGTTGACGTCCATAATTCAAGTTTACTTTCAACTCCCTCTCTAGTCTTATCAACAAGATTTTATAAAGAATTTGAAAATGCCTTCTCAAAATTGTACCAAATAGATAAAGCCAAAACAAACTATGAACTTTCTGTATGCTTGTCCTTCATCCCTTATTAGGGCAATGTTAAGGCACTCTTTTAGAATAGCAAGCATCATCATCGTTACCATTACCCTTATCCCAAATATTTGGTATTGTCTCTTTCCGAATAGGGTATAGATCTTAAAAATGGAAAAAAGTTAAAGATCCAATGTCAAAAAAGACCCCAAGATCTCCATCCATAGGAGCATTAACTATAACTTCAATACCCTGTCTAGAACAAAAATGTTGGTCATTTATCAATTTCCGTCGACTCATTCAATCGGTCAAAATTCTAGCACTGCACAAGTATCATTCCACTCATATTCAAAAACCAGCATGCAAAACCAAAACCACAAGAAGTCACAATCCCAGATCTGAAAAATTACCAAATCACCATATCCTCACTGACAGATCTTCTATCAATTTGAGAAACCAAAAAAAAACAAAATACCTGAGCGTTTGCAGCTCCTCGAGGGTGCGCGGAAGCTTCAAGAAGCTATAATCCGATGGTGGCATCGAGAAATAGACGCCCAGAAGCCCGATCCCGAAGCTCACCACCACACCCAAACCAACCGCAACTTCCCACCCTGAGAGAGGAAACTTCGATGATCCCTTCCCCATTTCTTCTTCCGCTTTCTCCTCAAAATAGGGCCTCCGGTTGATAATGGAAGAGGAGAAAAGGAAAGAAGAAGGAGAAGAAGGATCGATCAAAGAGAGAGAGGGGGAGAGCGATTTGAGGAAGAAAACAATGCTGCTACGAAACGAAACTAGTTTTCTTCCATGAATCCCTATCCGCCGAATCCTCCGCTTTGCCCCCGCTCGCCCTCTCTCTATCTCTCTTTATTGTCTTCACGATTTTATAGGACGAGGAATATTATTTGTACGCCGTGTTCGGTTACGTTAGTAAATGCGGAATTCCGTTCTTAATTTCTTATTGTGTTCCGGAGGTGCATTTGAAGAGATGATAGGGAATATCTGCTGACACGGTTTACACATTGTAGCAGGTGGCGTAGGACGATCATAACGTGTAAATCATTCTGCCTGAAGCGTGCTGATTTTTGTAGCCTATTGTCCAGCATTATATTATAATATTAAAACTGCTAAATTCTTTAAAAAAATATATTGCTGTATCATTAAAAATTTATGAGCACAAATATTAAACAAAATTTTAAATTAAATTTAAGATCATCAGATGTTAGATTTTAAAAAACTTATAGTGATTGTGATATGATTTGAATTTAAATAAAATAATATCGAGCACTTAAAGCATAGTTAGAAATTTTATGGTATGAATTAAGTCGTTCTCCTAAACTTATATGCTTACATTCAAAATGAACATCTCAATGAGACAAATCTAGCAAGTGTAAGATCGCTTAATTTATACATCATTGAATTTGAGGCATTTAAATGTTGAAAAAAAAATTATGATCAAGCACATCAATACTAAATGATCCCGCAAGTGGCTTTGAACTGCGCCAAGTGCTGCCTGGGATTGTTATTGCCGTTCAAAGTATTGAACTTTGGGACCGAAGACCCTTTTGGGTATTGAACTTGATCATACTCTGTCAGGTACGGATGACCTTTACCCACCAATCTTTAGTTTTGACTATATTTATAAGTGATACGTCATCAAAAAATTATCTTGATCGGGCACGAATCTCGATGCAAAATTAAGTTGAAAACTTCCGAAATTAAAAATTGGGACCATATAAACTCCAATTTAAGCAAACTTATAGCCGAACTGAACGTCTCAAAAATACGAACCCAACAACAACAATTCGACTCAATCCGAGCTCAAATGGGTCAAATCAAGGGTTTGAAGCGCTGTTGGAAGGTTTGAACCACAATTTGGGTTAACAAACGATTTTCAAACATAACGTTCTTATAGTCTAATCGAGCGGGTCAATGAGATAAATCCAACGAGCTCAAGATCACTGAATTCCGACATTACTAAGACCTTCAAATGTCTGACGAACAGTCCATGATAAAAGGATTCAATATCGGTCGTCCATTCAACCACTCCTCATTTACCGTTGATCTCTCATCTATTTATGGGTCATGCCAATCCATAAATCTATAAATAAACCTCTTATTTCTCTTGACATGGGGGACCAAGGCAAGAAGAGAAGAACGAAGAAGAGAAGGAAGAGAAGAAAGAAGCTCCTCCTCGACCACCGCCTGAGTTTGCCGGACCACCACTTGAGGCCCTCTCCTCCGCCGGACCACCACTTAAGGCCCTCACCTCCGCCAGACCACCGCCTGACGTCGTTGCTCCGCCGGACCACCACTTTAGGCCTTCACCTCTGCCGAACCAACGCCTGACGTTGTTGCTCCGCCGGACCACCACTTGAGGCCCTCACCTCTGCCGAACCACCGCCTAATGTCGTTGCTCCATCGGACCACCACTTGAGGCTCTCACCTTTGCCGAACCACCGTCTGATGTCATTACTCCGTCGGACCATCAATTGAGGCCCTCACCTCCGCTGGACCACTGCCTAACGCATTGTTCCGTCGTACCATCACTTGAGGTCCTCACCTCCACCGGACCACCGCCTGACGCCATTGCTTAGTCGGACCACCACTTGAGGCCTTCACCTCTGTCGGACCACCACTTGAGGCCTTCACCTCTGTCGGACCACCGCCTGTCGTCGTTGCTCCGCCGGACCACCACTTGAGACCGTCACCTCCACCGGACCACCGCTTGATGTTGTTGCTCCACCAGACCACCACTTAAGGCCCTCACCTTCATCGGACCAGCGCCTTACATCGTTGCTACGCCGGACCACCACTTGAGGCCCCTCACCTTCGTCGGACCACCGCTTGACGTCGTTGCTCTACCGGACCACCGCTTAAGGACCTGAGCTCCGTAGGACCACCATCTAAGGCTGGGACTTCTCCTAGACCACCACATGATGCCCGGAATTCTGTCGGACCACCACCTGATGCCCGGAGTTCTGCTGGACCACCACCTGAGTCCCAAACTTCTGCCGAACTACCACTTGAGGTCCAGACTTCTCCCAGACCACCACCTAAGGCCCGGACTTCTGTCGAACCACTACCTGAAGCCCAGAGTTCTACCGAAGTGTCGCCCTATGACAATGGTATTTTAGACCCCAGTCTCCTGCAGCCAATTATGGTCTTTTAAACCCTGGTCTCCTACCAACTACGATCTTTCAAACCCTGGTCTCCTGCCAACTACAGTCCTTCCGACCTCCGTCGCCTACTATGGTCATTCCAACCTCCATCAGCAAACAACGGTCTTTCAGACCCTGATCTCCTACCAACTACGATCTTTCAGACCCTGGTCTCTTGCCAACTATGATCTTTCAGATCCTGATCTCTTGCCGACTACGGTTCTTCCGACCTCCGTCGCCTACTATGGTACTTCTGACCTCCATCACCAGACAATGATCTTTCAGACCTATATCTCCTGCCGATTACGGTCCTTCTAACCTCCGTCGCCTACTATGGTCCTTCCGACCTCCATCAACATACAATGGTCTTTCGGACCTCTGTGTCCTGCCGACTATGGTCCTTCCGACCTCCGTCGTCTACTATGGTTCTTCCGACCTCCATCAACAAACAATGGTCTTTTGGACCTCTGTCTCTTGCTGACCACGGTCCTTCCGACTTCCGTCGCCTACTATGGTTCTTCCGACCTCCATCAACAGACAATAGTCTTTCTGACCCCGGTCTCCTGCCAACTACGGTCTTTCGGACCCCTGTCTCGTATTGACTATGGCCCTTCCAACCAAACAAACATATCTATGATGATTATTGTAACTCCCACCATATAATATGCTCTATATGACGTACATTTGTAACATCAAGCCAAGGCCTTCTCCCTAAGAAGGGCCTCATTTGTAATCAACTGCAAATACTAGTGGATTCATTCAAATTGGGCCAGACCTCGTAATTTTTTCCCTTTTTTATGGGTTTCCACATCAAAACTCTAGTGTCTCTTATGAATTGTACACTCTCTCTCTTATCTGCTTGCATGCTGGATCTTCATATAATGCTAAGACGTTAAACTATGTATTTCTCTACTGTCGTGAATACTCTAGGATGCAACAATAAGGCATGTCACTCAATATTTATAAATAAGCTCCTACTTTGTACATGAAAAGGACATTCTAGCTTGAGATTAAAAAAAGCTCAAATGCTTGAAAGATATCATAGCTTCATTCAAGCATCAGCGTCAAACTACCATTCAATTAATGCCATCAAGTCATCACCCAACCGTTACCGCCCACCATCATCATCTCAATGTTGGCATAAGACCACCATCATCGTCTCAATGTTGGCATAAGAGCTCCATCATCACTGGACAACCGTCATCTTCAAACCTCCACTATCGACAAATGTCGCCAGACCCTTGCCATCTAAATGTCGCCATAGGATCACAACCTCCAAACCAATATTGTTAGACTAGCATTGTTAGATCACCACATTCACTACACCACCACCCAACCTCCATTATCAGACTATCAATGCTAGGCTATCATTATTGAATTGTTATGCATCATTGAAATGTCATGCATCATCAAAATGATATGCATCATTAGATTGTCGTTAACTAACATTCATCATTGGATTGTTACTATTCGACCACCATTATTCAAATGCTATGCACCAATGAAACATTATACATCATTGATACGTTATGCATCATCGGATTGTCGCTACCTAACCTCCATCATCTTACCACAACTTGACCACCATTATCGAACCACTGTGGCCCGATTGCCACAATTAAAAATTTGCAACTCGAGCATCATTTTCGTATTACCAGTTACCACTATTGAGCATGGTTGTCAAACCATTGTCACTCGACTACCATCATCCAACCGTCGCTACCCAACTATCATTGTTAGACTATCTTCCTTGGCCGTAATCTTCCAATTGACTATAACCTCTCATCAACTCTATTTCATTGCTCACCAGTAACTCATACTCTTATAATCCCATATTTTCCAATTTGGGAGACAGGCGAATTTTTTCCATTCTTTTGTATATGTTGAATATTCATGCAAGGCTAAGACAACATTTTCTAACTCTACTATCTTGAATTATCTAGCATTCAATAATTATTATCTTATAAACTATAATTTATATTTTATTTATAATTAAATAAATAAATTTGCACTTTTTTATAATTTATTATCTCAATATAGCATTATATACTACATATTACACAGCACGAGTTGGAAGAACATAATGAAGTAAGAGTTATTCTAGAGAGTGTTGGCATGGTCTTTCGGTCAGTAGGGTCGTAGTCGGGCAATGAAGGTCAAAGGGATCGTAGTCAGTGAGCGACTGAGGTTGGAAGGATTATAGTCAGTGGATGACGGAGATCTGAGGGATCGTAGTCGGCAGGCTATAGTGGTCAGAGGGATCCTAGTCAACGGATGATGGTGGTTGGAGGGATCGTCGTCGCGACGTCGGTTGGTGATGTTGGTTGAAGGGACCAAAGTCAGTGGGCGATGGAGGTCATAAAGGCTACATTATGCAGGCAATGGTGGTCGGAGTATATCGTAGTTTGTGAGTGACGGAGGTCGGAGGGATCATAGTCGACGGGCGACGGTGGTTGGAGGGAATGCGGTTGACGGGCGATAAAGGTTAGAGGGACCGTGGTCGGACGACGACGGTGGTCAGAGTGGACCATAGTCTGCAGATGATAGTGGTCGGAGGGATCATGGTGGGCAGGTGATGTTGGTCAGAGTGACCGTAGTTGACGGGTGATGGAAGTCCGAGGTCATAGGGATTGTGGTCGATCGACGACGGTGGTGGGAAGGACTATATTCAACGGGCGATAGTGGTCGGAGTGGATTGTTATCGGCATGTGACATGGTCAGTGTGCGTCAGTGGTCGGAAGGAAGTCCAATAGCTGTTAGTGTCCAGGTGGAAGTCCGATAACTAGGTGGAAGTCCGGCAACGGTAGGCAGCTGGGTGGTGCATGCTTGAGAAGCAAGAGAGATCATTCGTTTTTTCATCTCTTTCCCCTTTCCTTTGTAAAGAATGAATGGTCTATTTATAGTTTTTTGAAAGTAACATGACTAGTAAATAGAGAGAAGATCAAGGACATAATGGGAGTGTTGCGAATTGATGATCAATATTGACTCTCTTGATCATAAACTGTTTATCGAGTATTTATGTATCTTAATGATGTCAGAATTTAGTGATATTGGGCTCGTTGGATTCGTCTCATTGAGCCGCTTGATTCAACTATAAGCATGTCATATTTTGATATCATTTAATTATCTAATTAATATTCTAAAGCTTTCAAATAAGCTTCGGGCCATTGATTTCGAACCATTTGGGTTCAAATTGGAGCAATTTTGGTGTCGTTGGGTTCGTCTCTTCAAGACATTTAGCTCGACTACAAGTTTGTTGAAATCGAAGTTTGAATAGCTCCTAATTTACTTTTGAAAGCTTCCTATTAAAATTTCCTATACATTCGTGTCCGATCTTTTTTTTTTTTTTTTTTTTGATGATGCATCAACTTACTTCACATAGGAGAGCTAATTTCCAATAAAATTTCCTTACAAAAACAGTCCTAACTACTACACTTAAAAACTCATTAGGTGATACCTTTGCCTTAATTTTAAAATTTTGCTATATCATAATTTAATTTTATGCAAAAACTATGTACTACAAAAATATTATATTGTTAGTGCATCTATTTCAGCGTTGCATGATTATAAGCCACACATTTATATAACAACTTGTTTATTAGAAGATTGGTGCTAACTTTATATATTATAGGTATAAAACATTAGCAAATGAAGCTAAAAGTAATGCCAAATAATCATTTGTAGTTTTGTAGCTACCCTCTTTTATAACATTAAAAAAAAAAAAAAACTTATTTTAAGAATGACCACCAAAAAAATAAACTCTTGATTTAAGGGACCAATGCCATCCATGCCTACTTTTTTAAAAAAAGAATGATTAGGTTAAGAGTCCATTTATATATATGATAAGATCTTTAAAATTATGAGTATTTTGATAATAGGACAAATCAGGGAGTGTAGAATATTATTTTGAATAATTGTATCTCTGAGATAATGACTAATCACATATAAACTATTGTGTCAAGTTGAAAGACAATATGAATTAAATTGAATGATTGAATATGACCTAGCTTAAATAATTTGTTGTGATATGTGATTATAAAGTTATAATTAGGAGACATGAAGCTTAACTTATATATAATCCATGTATTTGGTCAATTATTGAGAATGAACTTGTCGCGGGAGGAAACATTCACAACAGTAGAGAGATATAGAGTTTAATAGTTTTACACAAAAATCAAGTACATACACAAATAAGAGATAATGATTGAAGAACTGTAAGAGACACTAGACTTTTTACATGAAAATTTCAGGAAAGCGAAAAATCATGAGACATAGCCGAGTTAAAATAATTTCATAATTATTTGTATTTTGATTACAAATGATGACCTCCATAAAGGGAAGAGATTAATAAAGTACATATTACATTATTGAGGTTAGAAGAGCATTGTGGTAGAAATACAATAT
The DNA here is from genome assembly GCA_019514585.1 of Dendrobium officinale. Lineage (NCBI taxonomy): Eukaryota > Viridiplantae > Streptophyta > Magnoliopsida > Asparagales > Orchidaceae > Dendrobium > Dendrobium officinale. The sequence goes on along the minus strand of CM033685.1, from coordinate 6,060,376 downwards.
AAATTCAAGTGTTGAAATTGAGAGTCGGAGTTGATGTTGACGATACGCACCAATCTAATTAGTGACAACAAGTGTTGGAATTATTAGTGATGATAGGTGATGAAACCTATAAATACCATAATGGCCATGCAATAATTATTAGAAAAATTGTTGGTTGATGGACCGTAGTCATGCAATTGTGGTAAAAAAGATCATAGTCAAGTAATAATAGTCAGAAGTTTGTTGTTGGGCAACGATGACTCGAGAATCATAGCTTGACGACAATGGTCTGAGGTCTGTAGTTAGGCGACACTGGTTCGGGGATTGAATTCGATGGATGATAGATCAACGACAATAATCGATAAGTGACACGATTATGGTCCTCGGATCACTGTCGCCCAACTAAGGTCATCGGACCACCGTCACCCGATAATGATCCCTCAAGGTTGGAGGATTGCAGTCGTATAATGGGGTGATCTTAGGACCGTAGTTGTGCAGCGGGGGTCCAAGGACCATAGTTGGGTGATGGTGTTCTAATGGCACAGTGGTTAGAAAGTGAAGGCTCTACAACGATGGTTAAGAAGTGGCCCAACTGTGGTACTTGGGGATCTTTAGGGCCTCATAGCTCTCTTAAATCTCAAGCCAAAGTCTAAGCTCCACATCTAATCTCATTCCTCGTGGCTCCTCCATCATGTAGAGAATGAAATCTATTTATAAATTTTTTAGAGTGTCACACCCATAAATATGAATAAAATACATAGCACTCTATTATAAAAAGAGAAAGTGAACACCAAGGTTTTTACGTGGAAAACCCAAAAAGGGAAAAAAAACCACGGGGCCTCGCCCAGCCCAGTTGTAAAGTTTCACTAGTGTTTTTGTAGATTACAAATGGAGGATTCGTCCCACAAATTGGGATAATCCGAATACAATTTGTTTCTCCCAAGAAGTTTACAAAATTCTGCAGATTCTCTGCGTTTTCCGAAAATCCGGCAGAGTTCCGGCGTCTTCAGGCGGCAGAAAGAGCTTCGGCGGTGGTCGAGGAGGTGAGGAATCTCCTTTTCCCCTTTCTCCTTCTTCTGCGAATTCCTGGTGTTTCCCGAAAATCCGGCAGAGTTCCGGCGTCTTCAAGCGGCAGGAAGAGCTCCGGCGGCGGTGGTCGAGGAGGTGAGGAATCTCCTTTTCCCCTTTCTCCTTCTTCTTCTGCGAATTCCTGGTGTTTCCCGAAAATCCGGCAGTGTTCCGGCGTCTTCAGGCGGCAGGAAGAGCTCCGGCGGCGGTGGTCGAGGAGGTGAGGAATCTCCTTTTCCCCTTTCTCCTTCTCCCCTTTCTCCTTCTTCTTCTGCGAATTCCTGGTGTTTCCCGAAAATCCGGAAGAGTTCCGGCGTCTTCAGGCAGCAGGAAGAGCTCCGGCGGCGGTGGTCGAGGAGGTGAGGAATCTCCTATTCCCCTTTCTCCTTCTCCTACTCTTCTTCTTCTCTCTCTTCACTTGAGTCCCCTTGGTGTAGAATGAGGGCTCTATTTATAGTTTTTTTGGAGTGGCATAGCCCGTAAATAGGCGTGAGATCATAGGCGAATTGGGAGTGTTTTGAATGGACGGCCGATATCGAATCCTTTGATCATACACCGTTCGTTGGGCATTTGAAGGCCTTAATGATGTTGGAATTTGGCGATATTGGGCTCGTTGGATTCGTCTCGTCGAGTCGTTCGATTAGAGTATAAGCTCGTCAAAATCGGAGACCGTTTGGTAACTCAAATTGCAGTTTGAACCTTCCAACAGCGCTTTGAACCCTTGATTCAGACTCATTTGGGCTCGGATTGGGTTCATCTTGGTGTCGTTGGGTTTGTATTTCCGAGACGCTCAGTTTGACTATAAGCTCGCTGAAATCGAAGTTCATATGCTCCCAAAATTATTTTTTGAAGTTTCTAACTAGTTTTTGCCTCGAGATTCGTGCCCGATCAAGATGATTTTGTGATGCCGTATCAATATATATATATATATACATATATATATATATATATATATATAATATATATATATATATATATATATATATATATATATATATATATATATATATATATATATATATATATATATATGAAGAATATAAGAGAGAAGTGTTTTTTTACATGAAAAATGAATTAAAAGAAAAATTACGGCTCAGCCGAAATAATCCATTATTTACAAGAAATTGTATTTTTTTTTTTTTGCACAATAGATGAAGAGAGGATTATGAAGTTAGGAGCACTTATTTGAGTTTGTGGGAAAATTACTAGGTTCGAATACTGGATGTAGAGATACATCCGGACATTCACTAAAAATTTGACATGTGTAGTGCACTTTAAGTACGCTTTTTTATTGCGCTTTACCTGTGCTTTAGTTGTGTTTTAAGTGTGCTTTTTACTGTGCTTTGACTGCACTTTATCTGCGCTTTATCTGTGCTTTAAGTGCGCTTTTTGACTATGCTTTGACTGTGTTTTACCTGCGCTTGACTTAAAGTTCTACGGACACATTTTACATATTGAATATTTACGTGTCGACATTTTATTGACTTCCGGACCTATCTCTACGTATGGTTTCCGGACCTAATAATTTTTCGAGTTTGTGATGGATGTAGTGGGAGAAGTATGTGGAGTTGATGATAGTAGTCGGAAGATTTTGATTAGGCAATCGTGATTGATCAATGATGATTAATTGATGGCAACTAAACAATGGTGGTTGAGCAACAATAGTTAGATGATTGTTGCTAGATGATTGAAATGAACAGTAACATTCGGTCTGTGATGGTTAGAAAACAACGATGTTTCGTTGATGGTAATTGGACAAAGACAGTGGCTAGAAGTGATTGCCACCTTCGAACATCGAGTAGAGCTATACATTTCTTTAGATTTGGACTATAATCAAAACACTTATAGTATCTTTGAGTTAGTTTTATTGAGGTGTTTAGTTTAACCATATGTTTGCTGAAACGAAGTACAAATTATTCAAAATTTGATTATGAGATTTTTAATAGAAAACAATGCACGAAGATTTGGGTTAGACAAGCATATTTCTATATGATGTATTATTTTTCATATTTTGAATGATTTAACTTATGCCATTCAAAAATATTTATTAAGTTTTTAACAAAATTCAAAGCGTAAAATTATAATTTGAAAAAATTTATAAGGCGAGAGTGCAAAAGTAGCGAGATTATTGCCTTAGATATCACATCAATCTATGTAAGAGTTTGTTTGTGACTTTTTTCTTTTACTATTTCACTTCTAAGAATGTTGTCACATTTTCATTTGTCAACTGTTTTTTAAGAAAATTTTCAGAAATAAATCTATTGTTTATAATCAAATATGTTAAAATATAATAGTTTTAAAAAATAATTTCTTACTAAAGAACATATTTCTATTACTTGTAAAAGCTCACAAGAAAGTTGCAATTGGGTGTAATTAATTTTAGTCAAATTTGAGTTAAGGCTAACTTAAGCTTAGGTCGTCTACTCGGAGGCTGGCTCAAACTTGAGTTGAGCTTAAGACAGGCTTATATGGTGAGCTAGAGATCAACTTGTCAGGGTTACAATAGGCTCAAGCTCAACATGTGAGCTAAAGCCAAAATATCAAAAACAAAAGGGAAAAAATGATGATGGTGTTAGTGTTAGAGTCAAGATAAGCGAAGAAAGCAAGTCATGATGCGAACTCGAGAGAGCTGGGATTGAAGGACAAGCTTGAAGATAGCGATGAGGAAGTTCTAAGAAAAACTTAAGAGACGTGACAAGATAATAGCTTAAGATTTTGTTTGGGACGACTTTTTTTTTTACTTTTTAAAATAATTTTCTAGTACAAAATTAAATATTTTATATTAATAAGCTGTTTTAACAAGTAATAAGAAAGCCATCTCAAATAAAGTCTGTCTTATCACAATTATTTTATTTTTATTTATTTTTTTTAATTTGGCCTCCACCTTGAACAATTGACTAATTTGGAGAAAATTTAAAATTTATTATTTATTGCGGCATAAGCTCAAATTCGAGACCTGCCGTCGGTTCTTCAGCGAGCGAATTAGGGTTTCTTCATCGGAAGCGAATCGCCCTTGTAAAGATGTCGATCGGACTCGGAGAGCAGGCTTGCAGCCTCGCTGCTCTAATCCTTTACGACGATGGGATTCCTATCACGGCGGAGAAGATCTCTACGCTGGTGAAGGCTGCGAAAATCTCAGTCGAATCTTACTGGGCAACCCTTATCGCGAAGCTTCTTGAAAAGAGGAGCGTTGATGATCTCATCCTTAGCGTTGGATCAGGAGGAGGTGGCGCTGCTGTCGCTGTAGTGACTCGGGCAGCTGGTGGCGGTGGCGGTGCTGCACCGGAAGCAGCCCCTGCTGCTGAGGAGAAAAAGGAAGAGCCAAAGGAGGAGAGTGACGATGATATGGGTTTCAGTCTTTTTGACTAGAAATCTACTTTTCTTGTTTTCATTGTTGGGTAAAAACACTTAATTGGTATAATTCTCTATGCTTTTGTTTATTTAGGATTTTGTTCTGTCTGGTATTTTGTGTCTCAGATACACAGCTTGATTTTCCCTGGAAAAAACTGTTTTTTTTTTGCATGGTTAAATCTCAAGTGAAGTTGATTTTCCAAGTGAAATGATGTAATTTTGTTTTCACATTATGAGGTCATGATTTATGTTACAAAAAAAAAAAAAAAAAAAAAATCTCAAATTCTAGATAGTGAATGACTTGATAAGCTCAACTTATAATGCACATCAAGTTAGAGTTACACAGAGCGTGCGCGGGAGAGAAGGACTTTAATACCTCCCCTCTATGTTTCTTCACCGGTAAACCCTAACTGGAAATCAACTCCAATATGTTTACTTATTGCCGCTTAAAATGCCGTTTCTTCTTTCAGGAGGTCAGAGATTGAAGCTTTTTTTCGTTTTTGATTTATTTCCTCAAGAGGCCATATCTCTTCTTACCAACATGGTCTTTGAATTCTAATTTTGGTGACTTCTTTTTGTTCTTTTCTTATTTTTATGATGTCATTGGTTTGACTACTTGATTGGATTTGGTAACTCATACAACCTGAATTTTTTGAGTGTTTGATCGATGTCATTTTTTTCATAATCTTGAATTTTTATATGAATTTTTCGTTGGGTAACCATCAAATTATTATTTGTTTGAATTTTGAATATAATTTGAAATTGATGGCTCATGAACTTCAATTTTTTTTATTGTCAACATGAAATTTGTGCATTACATCAAGTAGTTGAATTACGAATGTGTGGATCCTTAAATGTTCTATATTCGATTTGATATGATATAACCCGTGGTTGCATCATTTCAATTATGACAGCGAGCTTTCCTCAATAGCTCTACATGCTTCCACTATCGCAAATATTTCTCCCTGTTGCACCTCACAGCCACTTTTTCCCTGCAACCTTTGTTTGCAGCTGCCATTCTACAGCTGCTCCAATCTCTGTTGCTGCCTGCTAACCAATTGAGGATATATTAGGAATTACATATCAGTAGCTGTCTTATATATACAGCTTTTACTATTCATTGTACAAGAATTTTGGCTATTACTAATTATACAATAGCCATCTCACCTATTCTCTGTTTCATCATGTTCTTCTTTACTGTTCTTGTGCTCTCCTCGTATTTTCTTCTAAAATCAAGTGCAAAGATTTCTCATGGTATCAGAGCAGACTGCCTAACGGCGCATTTCTTTTTTTTTCTTTGCAACCTAATTTTTTATACTTTGCTCTTTTTCCTCTTTTATCATCTTATTCTCTTTCTTTCTCTCATGGCTACCACCTCAATCATTAAACTTGGTGATATCACAATACCCTCCTACCTCAAGTGTCTTATGTCCAATGTTAAAAATGATGTCCATATTCAGCTACTTATCGACAACTATCCAACTTGGCTTTCTCAAATTCTCAAGCTGTTCCCTACAAATGGCTTCGATTGGTACCTTGATGGTTCCACAATCTGCCCGCCCAAACACTCTATTTCTGACATGGGATAGCCATTGTCGAACCCTCAACATACGTTTTGTATCCTCATTGATCAAAACCTGACGGCAGCCCTATTTTCGGCCACCTCATCTTCAATTCTACCTTACATTTTAAACTTGGACACATGTCATGATGTTTAGCAAACCCTTGAGCATCGCCTCCAATCTACAATTCGATCTAGGGTTATTCAGCTAAAAAATGAGCTACGTTCTCCCACCATCACCATGAAAAAGCAGACAAGGACTGATTATATTTCTTTAACACCTCTTTTACAATTTATATGTTCAAATTCTCTCTCATAAACTTCTTTCTATCTCTAATCTAACTTCTGATAACAATTGTATCATTTTCTTTGATGATTCTGGCTATGTCGTAAAGGATCGGACGAGCCTTCAAACCCTTCTTCGTGGTTCATGCTATGACGGACTTTACCTTGTGGAGCTTCCGTCTACTGGATCCTTTGTTCTTGCTGCAACTCTCATTTCTACTCCCGTATCGATTTTTTGGCACTGTCGACTGGGTCATCCCAGTGCTTCTATCTTGCAGCTATAACAAAAAATTCTCCTACTTTATTTGTTTCCTCTTTTTTTTTTCTACATTATGTAACTCTTGTGCTCTTGCCAAGAGCCATCACTTGTCATTTAATGAATCAAAAAGTTCTTCTACTGCTCCATTACAAATTATTCATGCTGATGTTCGGGGACCCTCTCCCATTCCTTCAAATGCTGATTTTCAATTTTATGTAAATTTTGTTGATGATTTCAACCGATTTACTTTGTTGTATGATTGTATTGTATCCTATGAAATAGAAATTTGAAACTACAATTAACTTCATAAACTTTAAAGCACTTGTAGAAAATCAATTAACTCCTCCATTAAAAATTCAGAACCAATAATGGTGGTGAATTCCTTAACAACAATCTCAAAACCTTTTTAACCCATCACGACATTCATCAACAATACTCATGCCTACATATTCAACAACAAAATGGTATCGCCGAACACAAACATCATCATCTCCTTGAAACTGTTCGAGCTCTTCTTCTTTTTTAAGCTCAATTGCCTCCACAATTTTTGGTTGACTCTGCCCTCACTGCCGTCTACCTCATCAATCGATTGTCGTCCCCAAACAGTAACAATCTCTCCCCTCTTGAGCTTCTTGATAAACAAATTCCTAAATACTCTCATCTTAGAGTTTTTGGGTGTCATTGCTATCCTCGGCTTCAACCTTATTCCTCTCATAAACTTGCTCCACGTTTCACACCATGCATTTTTCTGGGTTACCCCTCTTCTCAAAAGGTTATAGATGCTACAATCCTACTACTGACTGTCTCTTCATATCTCATCATGTTTACTTCGATGAATTGTCTACCACTTTTCCTTCTACACCAACTATCCATAATACCCTTCAACATGCTTCACATACCCTCATTCCCCCAGCTATACTTTCCCCAACGCTACCTAATCTACCAACAACTCTACCTGATCTTCCTTCACCAAACATTTCCTAAGCTCCACTTAGTCCCATCAGCACTCCTTGCTCTCCTGCTTCTTCCTTTTCCTCATCTCCACCATCTTGTTTCTCTACAATACCTAATGTTTCACTCGCTTCCTCCCACCACCCAATGATTACTCGTTCTCATATTGGTAATCTCAAGCCTCGTCAAATCCTTGATCTTCAACATACTCTTTCCACTACACCTTGCTTCACCACCGCTAACAAACATCTTGAATGGCATTAAGCCTTATCTACTAAATTTCACGCCTTACAGTTTCAAGGCACCCGGACCTTAGTACCCCCTCATCCCAATCAAAACGTGATTGGATGCAAATGGATTTTCAAATTAGAACGCGATTCTGATGGCTCTATTTTTAGATACAAAGCAAGATTAGTTGCCCAAGATTTTAAACAAGAATATGATATTGACTATCTTGAAACATTTAGCCCGGTTGCAAAATCACCAACCATACGTCTGTTTCACATTGTTGCTCTTCATTTCGGCTGGCCCATTCTTCAATTGGATATTGCCAATGCATTCCTTTAGGACCTTTACAAGAGAAGATTTATATGACTCAACCACAAGGATTCATAGACTCTCAATATCCTAACTATGTTTGCTTACTTCACAAAGCCATCTATGGCCTTAAACAGACACCTCGTCAATGGTTTGCAACTCTATCATCTTATTTACATCAGCAAAGTTTTCATAGCAGCTCCGCCGACTCTTCATTTCTCATTTATAATCATCACAATATTAAAAATTACATTTTAATCTATGTTGATGATATTTTAATTACAGAAAATCAGAAGCAATCCATTTCCACCCTGCTTGGCAAACTGCAATCTCACTTTCTTATGTGAAATCTGGGCATATTATCACGATTTTTGGGCATTGATGTTCTTCCTATTAGTTCTGGCTTATTGCTCTCCCAACAATCCTTTTGTTCATGAATTACTTCACAAAGTTGGAATGACAAATTGCAAGCCTCTCTACTCCCTTACCATCAAAACCTGCTATAGCTGTTGTCCAACAAACACCATTTGAAAACCCGGTGCTGTTTAGACAATTAACAGGTTACCTTCAATACCTTACAACAACTTGTCCTGATATTGCTTTTGGTGTCAACAAAATCTGTCAACACATGCATCAACCCATGGATAGTTACTTTCAATCGTTCAAACGCATTCTTCGTTATCTCAAAGGAACAGCCTCATATGTCCTTCACATACAAAAAGGAGATCTACATCTAGCGGCTTTTACTGATGCAAATTGGGCAAGTGACAACCTTGACCGAAAGTCTACTATCGGATATTGTATATTCCTTGGCCCCAATCTGATCACTTAGTGTGCAGAAAAATAATCCACCATTGCTCGCTCTTCTACCAAAGCCGAATACAGTTCCTTGATTGCTGCTACAACAAAATTAATCTGGCTTCATCGATTATGTCAAGACTTCTACATTCCACTACCAACTACATGTCTATACTGCGATAACATTTCAGCTATTTCTTTTGCGAAAAATCTAGTCTTTCATGCACATACAAAACACATTGAGATCGATCATTATTTTATAAGGGAATCTTACCATTCAAAATTATTAGCTGTGCATCATATTTCAAATCAAGACCAAGTAGCTTATATTCTTACCAGTTACCAAAGGCTTGTCAATCTCCAGATTTACTACTCTTCGTAGCAGGTTCAGTTCATTCCACCCTCAAGTTGAGGGACGGTGACAGCGAGCTTGCCTCAACAGCTCCACACGCTTCCACTATTGCAAATAATTCTCCCTCTTGCAGCTTACAGCCACTTTTCCCTGCAACCTCTGTGTGCATCAACCACTTTATAGCTGGTCCAATCTCCGTTGTTGCCTTCTAACCAACTGAGGATATATTTAGAATTACATCTCAGTAGCTGTCTTATATATACAGCTTTTACTATTCCTTGTACAAGCTTTTTGGCTAATACTAATTATACTACAGTCATTACACATATTCTCTGTTTCCTTATGTTCTGCTTTATTGTTCTTGTGCTCTCCTTGTATTTTCTGCTAACATCAAGTGCAGGATTTCTCGAATTAGAGGTAATTTAAAATGAAATTGTGTAAGCTATGGTTTTAGACGACTACAATGTGACTATCTTCAGATTCAAAGTTATATTATTATATTCAATGTGAGGTATGATCGTTTAAAATTTCAAATTAGATTAATAATTCAGATGTTTTTTTAATATTAAATATGGTTGGTTTCCAAAAGTGAAAATTTTCAAAACAAAATTAGTAGGACATGCTCAATATTGTTGGTAAAGTATTATTGCTAAATCTACATGAGCTAATATAAAACATAAGCTCAATGAATAGTATTTTCCATTAAGTGAATATAGGGACCAACTCTCCATTACAAATAAGATGATTATGGTGTGTTTGAATGTTATGCATGGTTTTCTTATGTTCAAACATTATTTTTGGCTAAAATATTTTGTTGTAATTATTTATTTCTTTAAAAATCTTAGATGAGAATTAGGTTTCAATTAAATCATAATTCACCATAACATTATGTGGGGATTAATGCAAAATTTTAGATATTGCATAATATTACTTCTCTCCTTTTAGCACTGTTGAACCATTGATTAATATTCCTAAAGAAAAATATTTAAGTATCTCTCTGAAGCTTACTAAATTCATACCAACATAAGAATCATGTGTGGTAAATATGTTCTTTTTTTTTAAATTATAATTCATAAATATTCTTCTGTGATGAATCATATGTCGAAGCACATGCACAGCTATAAAATGAATTTATATGTATTTTTGTTGAGTTTGAATCTACACCTACATTAGATCATGATCATGAACATAATTCTATATTTGAACAAGACTCAGAATGAGTTTAAGATTGAAGTTGAGCATGAGATCATCGCCAAACCCTATAACTTCCAATATAAATGGAATTTATACTTGAATATATAATTGAATCAATTAACACTGTCGTTGTCAGGTCCCAAGTTCTGGATGAGAAAAGTTGAGGGTTGCATTAGGTAGTCAACAACCAGTGTAAAATTTGTTGAATAATCATGACATGAATCCTTTAATACATTGTGTTAATGCTAGGACGTTCCCTGGAAGCGATAAGTGTTCAAGGGTTACTGCATTAGCGCGCTCGGGTGAAGTGTTAAATAGGCAAGGATTCTCATATCATGGACGGATGTGGGCAAAGAAGCTAGTTTATGAAACTAAAATTAGGGTACAAAAATTGGAATATAGGTACCCTTACAGGCAAATTAATGAAATTAATAGATATTATGATTCATAGAAAAATAAATATTCTATGCATTCAATAAATTATTTGGGTTGGAGATAAGACTAAGGAGATTGATAGTAGATTTAAACCATGGTATTCTGATAAGATTCATATTAGAAATAATGTATGTTTGATTATAAATAAGAGTTTAAAAGATAATATTTTAAAAATAAATAGAATTGGACTTAAAATTATAGTTTTAAAGATTGTTGTTGATGTTAAGATTATTAATATTATAAGTGTTTATGCTGGTCAAGTAGGTTTAAATATGGGTTTAAAATTAAAATTTTTGAATGACTTAAAAGAATTAATACAAAAGATGTCTCTTGAAGAAAAATTTTTATTGAAAAATATTTAAATGGACATGTTGGTAGAGAGGTAGATGATTTAAATGTATTCATGGTGGCTATGGGTTTTGTGTGACTAATGAAGGTAGTAAGATAATATTATAATTTTCTTTAGCTTATGATTTTGTAATTGCTAATATCTTATTTAAGAAAAGAGATGATCATCTCATCACTTCTAAGAATGGATATAATAAAATTTAGATTAAAAATGTTGCAAAAGATGTGCTTAGAGTCTCAAAGAAAAAAAAACTCCTAATAGTAAAAATTGATGGCGATGGAATCAAAATTTGCAAGAAAAGATAAAAAATATAAGATTTATTAAAAATTGGTTAGATGTAAAAATTCTAATAATTATGAAAGATATAAAGAGACCAATAAGGAGTCTAAAAAAGTAATATGCGATGCATAGATTTTAGCTTTTAATCATTTATAAAATAAATTAGATACTAAGGATGACAAAAAAAATTATGTATAAGTTAGCCAAACATAGAGATAAGAGTAGTAATGATTTAGTTAAAATAAAGTGTATTAAGGGTGAAGGTCAAAAAATATTTTTATTAGAAGATGATATTCAACAAAGGTGGATGAGATATTTTTATAAACTCTTCAATGAAGATTATGAGAATGCAATCGACTTTAGTGATCTTAGCACCCTAAATGAAAATAGAGATTTTCGTTTGTATCGACATATTAATAAAATTGAAGTTAAAGAGGCTTTAAAAAAATGAAGTGTGAATAAGCTGTTGGACCTGATGATATTCCAATAGAGGTGTGGAAATGCATAGGAGGCGAAGGAATTTTTTGGCTTACTAAACTTTTAAATATTATTTTAAAGACTAAAAGATGCCAGATGAGTGGAGAATGAGGGTGTTAATTCCTATTTTTAAGATGAAATGTGATACACAAGACTGTGAGAATTATAGAGCAATTAAATTAATGTTTCATACTTTAAAACTATGTGAGAGAGTTATGGAGCAGAGGCTACGGCGTGATACTATTGTTTCTTAAGATTAATTTGGATTCATGCTGGGTAGGTCAATTATGGAAGCTATACATTCATTGAGAGGTTTGATGGAGAAATATAGAGAGAATAAGGAGGATATATATATGATATTTATTGATTTAGAGAAAACATATGATAAAATTCCAAGAGAAGTGCTGTAGAGAGTTTTAGAAAAGAAAGGGGTTTATAATGCTTATATTTAAGTCATTAAGGATATGTATGTAGGAGCAGTTACTTGTGTTCAAACACAAGGTGCTTTGACCAAGTATTTTCCTATTTCTGTTGGATTACATCAAGGATCAGTCTTAAGCCCGTATCTTTTTACTTTAGTCATGAATGTTTTCACTAGACATTTGTAAGAGGTTGTACCCTGGTGTATGCTTTTTACTGATGATATTATTTTTGTTGATAAGACTAGAGAGGGAGTTGAATGTAAATTTGAATTATGGTGGTCAACCTTAGAGTTTAAAGGCTTTCGCTTGATTAGATCGAAAACTTAATATATGGAGTTTAATTTTAGTAATAATAGTTCTTAATTATGGGGGGATTGTGACTTTGGGTGATCAAGTCATTAATTTGAGTACACATTTTAGAAATCTTGGCTCTATTGTTCAAAGTGATGGTGAAATAGATTAGGATATTATTAGTAGAATTCATGTTGGATGGTTGAAGTTGAGGAAGGCATCAGACTTGTTGTGTAATAGAAAAGACCCCCCCCCCCCCCCCCCCCCCCCCCCCCCCCCCCCCCCCCCTCAAAATTAAGGGAAAATTCTATAAGAAGGTGGTTAGACCTGCAATGCTTTATGGTGTAGAATGTTTGCGATTAAAAGAGAAGAATAATATTAAGTTTTAAGTGTTGCAGAGATGAGGATGCTTAGGTGGATGAGTGACTTTACTCATAGTTCCAAGATACGAAATTAGCATATATGTGAAAGGTTGGAGTAACTTCAGTGGAATATATGATTAGAGAGAGCCACCTTAGATGGTTTGGTCACATAAAACAACGACCTTCCGATGACTCGGTTAGGAAAGTAGATGTATTAGATTTGACTTATGTTAAGAAAGATATAGGTAGACCTAAAAAGACTTGGTTTGAAAATATTAGAAATGACGTTTCTTTATTAGATTTAAACGAGAATTTAACTTTTAACATGACACAATGGAGAAAAAATGATTCATGTAGCCGAGCCACACATAGTGGGATAAATGCTTGATGTTGTTGTTATTGTTGTTGTTGTATATAATTGAATCAATTATGTCAACTTTAGTTGATAAATCAATTGAGCAACCTCATAATGTAACTTTTGATATGTTATTTATAAAAATTATCCTAATGAAAAATAATTTGGCTGATATTGTTTTTTGTTTTTGTTTCTTGATTTATCTGTTTAAAAATTAATTATGGTGATTACTTTAAAGAAAACTTGAATTTTAAAAGTTTATTTTTTTGTTTATATCTAAATGTGCATAATTCTATCACAGACTAATATCTAGTTTATTTAGTTTAGTTTTCTTTAAAGAGTTTATATATGATTTGACTATTTTAAATTTTCTATAAGAATTAGCTATTATGCCTTTATTAGTATTGATTAGGATAATATAGTATTGATGGGCAAATTGCAAATTTCAAATTTCATGTTTCTTAGGGTAGCGCATGATGGTGCATTGAGAAGTTCAAAGAAATATTCCGAGTTTCTATTTTACTTTGATTTATATAATGTTAGTTTTAATTGATTTTTACAATTTTCAGTTTTATTTTTAGTAGTTTTAATTATGCTTAGGATGATCCTTAACGAGAATGCCTCATTTTTCTGAATTCCCTGATCTGTTTCAGTTCCCTATCCTAATTCTGTTCACCATTAAGCAGGCTTTAGATCAGTTTAGTGGCTACCTTGGAGTTTTACAGTGATTTTCTTAATTAGGTGGTTTGGTGTCCTGATAACTAGTTCCAACAAGTTCTTGTTAGCTACTTTGTAGTTGTATGGTGTGACATCCGTGAAAATAACTGGTTCCAGCAGGTTGTTATTGGCTGGATATTTCTTTTAGATGGACTTCAGGTCCATATTTTCATTCATTTTCCTCTATTTTTACTGAGGTGCAGAACTTGCTTGCACGCTGTTTTGAACTTGCCTGGGCTTGAATAATTGGTTATTTTAGTTGACTTGTGGGATTTTTTGGTTGCAACTTCTTTGACAGAATTTTTTAGAATTTTCTAAGGACACTTTTCTTATAAATTCTGGGTGGGGATCTATGATTATAGACAGAGACATGTAAAAAGGTAGTTCCAATAATAATTTACGTTTCAGGATTTTATTTTCTTTTATTTGTTTGAGTGCTGGTTGGATGAATCTTTGTATCTTGTTGTAAGTAGTAACTACACCATTGATCCTTATGACCTCATTTCTCCTTTGTTAAATTTGACTATCAATGATCTTTTGTTGACAACAATCGGCTCCATGTAATGTAGTTTCCCTAATTATAATCTGGTAAATTTTTTTCTTAACTCTCCATAATATTCTCTGAACACAGTACTAATGAAGGAAAAATTATTCTGTACGGACACCGAACGTTGTCCGGAGACCAATCAGAACATGTCAATTCACTTTTTTGTTCGGTACCGGTGCTAGGTATTGTTGTGTATCGGGTGACGTGCCGCGTTCTGGTTGGCCTCCGAACCGTCCGGTATCCGCACATAATAATTTCTCCTAATGAAGACATTTCTCCCCAGGTCTCTCCATTCAAAATTTCTTCACTAGTCATGTATAAATGACATAGAGGTCTGAAGAAAATATTATGAGGGTTAAGTCACTGTTTTTTCCATGCAATGAGAAAGCATAGTGGCCTATGTTACCAGTATTTTTAAGGGATTATTTAGAGCTGAAACTCTATAACTACAAGTAGATAAACTGTTGCATGTTGGAGTCTGAATATTTAGGATACCAAAAAAGGGAAAAAAAGAAAACAGATTTTGACATAGAGTAGCAAAAATACCAAAACTTAATCCATTAGATATCAGCTTATGTTATGGGTATTGCAGTGAACATCCAAAATGAAGATCTGAACTGTATTTAGTATTGATCTTTGCATTCTTAGGCTTTATTTGAGATATCTTTTTTGTTGCTATCTAAAATAGATTTCTATCGCAAAAATTTCTTGAATTAGAAATTTT
Organism: Dendrobium officinale; assembly: GCA_019514585.1. NCBI lineage: Eukaryota > Viridiplantae > Streptophyta > Magnoliopsida > Asparagales > Orchidaceae > Dendrobium > Dendrobium officinale. Next base: position 6,045,083 of record CM033685.1, on the reverse strand, counting down.
TGTACTAAAAAGCTGCTCGCAGCCTTTGTCTCTTAACTTTCGAGATCGATATATATATATATATATATATATATATATATATATATATATATATATATATATATATATATATATATAAACTTTGAGTCAATTTAATCTTAAACAAACATACAGGCATGTATAAGACCTCAAAGTTTGATCTTTTGATCGACAATTTAAGTCCCAATAAATAAATAAATAAATAATAATAATTAAAAAAAAAGCTCCCAATTGATGAGCCAAAGTGAGCTGTATCATTCATTAATATTTTAACCTGCAAGAATTTTTCTTCTTCAAGTGTCTTACAGTAATCAAAGTTGGTTTGTATGAACCTTGGCTCTTTGCCCTACTTATATAGTTACAAAAGCCTAATTCCGTAGTAACATTCGATATTTACATTTGTACATCTCAGCATTTCTGAATTGGGTAAATTTTGAGACTAAGCATGATTATAAATTTTATTAAGAGCTTAAGCATGTTTTAAAAAAAATTTAAAAATAGGCAAAGTCGCCCGTTAAACGGGCGACTTACGCTTTGACTAAAATAGTCAAGATCCGACGTGGTGATGATGTGGCGAGATCGAAGATCGTTTAACGGGCGATTTATAAGTCGCCCGTTTAACGGGCGACTTATAAGTCGCCCGTTAAACGGGCGACTTTAGGTTAATACTTTAATACCCAAAATCCTTCCCGATCTCATTTCCTTCACTTTCCCCTTCTGCAGCCGTCGCCATTGGAAAATTTGGAGTCGCCGATCTCGCCATCAAGTGTTTAGGTAAGGTTTTATTTTTAATATTTGCGGTTTATTATGTTTAGTATTTGAGGTGTTGTAGAAATTTGGTTAAAAATGATCTTATTTGAGTCTTTTTAGTTTATTTCGCCTATATTTTTGGTAGATCTATTACTTTGTCTAATTTTGCAAGAGTTAGTTGTAATATTGTTTGACAGAACTTGAGATAAGTTGATATAGAACATAGATTTTGTTTAAAAATTGGTAGATATAACGAAGTAGTCTTTGTATATTGCTATAAATTGAAAAGCAATATTTTTGTTAATATATAATAATTGTTTATTTAATTTATAATTCTTTAAAAAAAATTTATAAGAGCTAAATTGTAATGAAGTCTTTTCGTATAATTAAAATTCAATGAATTTTAATTATAGTTTAGTAGTCTTTAGAATAATTAAAACATTAAGTATTTTGTATTTTGTTCATTTAGCATAGTGATACGTACGAGTACATCAATAATGAGTGAACGTGGTGCGACCTTTGTGCTTATGTATGGAGGTGAATTAAAAGTGGACACCAATTTCACGCCAAGCTATTTTGGGGGTAGGAGTCGACCCCTACATGTGCCAAGAAATTGCAACTTAGAACAGCTTAAATTTAGGCCTTCAAATGTCCAACGAACGGTGCATGATCAAAGGATTCGATATCGGCAGTCCATTCAAACCTCTCCCAATTAGCCCTTGATCTCATTTAGAATTATTTCAAAAACTAACTTTAAATAAACTATTATTTAAACCCAAAAAATATAATAAAGATAATTTAGAATTATTTCAAACTTTAATTAAAGCATCATATAAAATAAAGCATAATATAAATTTTACAAAATTCTTACACATTAAAGTAGCAACACTTCATGCATAACATAATCCTAATCTTCCCCCCAGTCATGCATAACATATCTGTATAGTTCGTTCGATGCTACAGGTCTACTAATTCTTAAGCAGCATATGCATACGTGATTGGAGCTGTGACTGTGTTGGACAACACTTCATCTTACACTCAAACTCATATTGTAGGTCCTTCCAATCCTCAAGTTTGAAGAACTCTCTCAGCTGACCATCAGGTGTTACCTCCTTCATCCGATCTTTATAAAAATTTTTAATTAATTTGTCATGACTCGGACACCATCTACGATAAAAAATGACATGCTCATGATCAAGGCTACTACAGTCCAAATCTGGTGGTGAATAACCCTCGTTTCGGTGGCGTTTCAGCTCGTGGTATCGCATCTGCAAGAAGTGAGGGCTAACAAAATGACCGTTAACCTCTCTGAACCTAATTTCAAGTGATTTCCAACCTGCAGCATTTAAAAATTTTTTTGTCCTGAAAAGTTTTACCACGATCAACTCAGCATGTATAGCCCAGAGGCTATCATCCTCTTTTTCTGACCATTTGTGGAAACAACACCGAAAAATCTCATTTGCATTCGCCTTTTGCTTTAATGGAGTATCACCGGCTCGTGCTATTGAAGCATGAATCCTAAGACTTTCTTCATCAAATCTTTCTTTGTTGTGTACTCCTTTTAGCATCTCCATATATGTCCAACTCATTTTGAGTGACGTACAATTAGATGACATATGAATTCAATGCTTTTAATGACATCTGTTAATAGAGCAATCCAATGTTATCATTGAAAGCTTAAATGCATATGAAAATATTACATATACGCAAATGATAACTACAAACAAAAAAGCTGCAATGCATGTGAAAATATTACATAAACGCAAATGAGAACTACAAACATAACGCCCAAATGAGAACTACACACATAAAATTAACTTAAATGCATGTGAAAATACAACAGTTGACAGAAATAAATCCTAGTTCCTGCGATTGAATCTAGTTGGGCAAGTGGCCTTGTTATGTCCAGCTAAGTGACAAGCTCCGCATAACCTGCTGCTCCCAGCTTGTGCCTCGTCCATCGTATTGCGATAACGATTTGTTCGTGGACGACCAGATCTTCTTCGATAATTTGGTGGGAGTAGTGGCATTATTCCAGAGATTGGGTTATGCTCTCCCCATTCATCCTTATTAGGGATATGGTGAAATTCTCCAGAATAAGTTAATTTGTAGTTAGTTGTCGTGTAGTAGGGAGAAACATATTCGAAATGTGATCGTCTTAATAATGCCAAACAACAGACCACATGTGAACATGGCGAGTGATACAGCATAGGTTTTTCACAACTGCACTTGCACCTCCTCCCATCTAGTATGTCGACACGGTATGATCTAGAGGACATGTCAACAACTTTTGAAATTCATTCAAGTTAAGCCGGATTGGCTCAGGCATTCGTCTAGCCTCCTCCTCAACTTTTTTTAGTAATGTCTGAACACGTGGAGCGAAGAAGTTATTGTTTTGTTGCTCCTCCGTTGCAATGAATTCCAACCTCCTCATAAACATTGAAATAATGTTATAGTATATGGCCGTAATCAAGGCTTGTATCGGCAATCCTCTTGCTCGCTTTAAAACTCCATTAAAAGACTCTGCAGCATTAGTTGTCATTACCCCAAATCTAAATCCACCATCATTTATTAAAGACCAACGACTTACATCACGGTCTACGAGCCATTGATGGATGTCCACTTTGATCCTCCTCATGTCTTCCATACATCTATTAAAAAAGGATCTATCATCTGTATTTCCTGCTGCGTACAATTTTTGACACAAAAAATCAACGTCTCCTATTCCCATCTGTCGTATTGCTTTCTTGAAATTCTCACGTAGATGTCTTAGGCAGTGTCGATGAGCAACATTAGGAAAGATTTCCCTGCAACCTCTAACCAAACCAGCATGCCTGTCTGATATGATACAAAGATTAGGCCTGTTCGTAACTACAGGGAGTAGCTCATTGACTTGTCTTAAAAACCAGATCCATGATTCGGTACACTCTGATTCAACTACAGCAAATGCAAGTGGATATAGACCATTATTAGCATCCATACCTATCGCAGTTAATAATGTCCCCCTATATTTACCGAGTAGGAATGTGCCATCAAGAGAAAGAACTGGGCGACAATATTTCCACCCAGTAATAGAAGGACCAAATGCCCAGAATAGTCTTTGGAACCTATTTGTCTGCGTACTTTGAATTCGATATACCGTACCAGGCATTACAGAGGCAACAGCATCCATGAACAAATTAAGAGTGCGATACGACTCCTCCCAACTGCCAAAAACTACTTTTATTGCCTTCCTCCGGGCATCCCAAGCCTTCATGTATGACACTTTAATATTGAACTTCGATTCCATACGACCGATTATCTCCCTTGGCTTCAAGTCCATCTGCTTCCTAATTGTGGGTAGAATATAGAAACTTATAAACTGTGAGTTGCATTGACGGTGGCCACTATCAAGAATTGGAGACACACATCTATGCTGGTTCTTTATGGATGAGATTTTCCATACACCGCCTAAGCGTTTACTCTGAGCTGAGTGAAGTCGCCATAAGCAAGGATATACCGGGCAATCATGCTTCGCACAAACAATTGTAAATTTCGTCCTATTCGATGCGATGACATATATATTGCACGTTATTTTTTATTGCCCAACCTTGTAAAGCAAATTGCAGATCTGTTTTCCTTGTGAAGCACATCCCTTCTATTAAGTCATTCGGAATCGAGAACTCATCCTCTACTATCACCGCATCGTAATCAGCATCAATGTCAACTTCCTTATCCCATTCTTCTGTTGTCCTACAAGTCTCGGCGTAGTCGTTATTTGCTACCATTGTATCTGTACTGCCGACAGATTAGTACAATAATCTTGGACAATATTTCTAATCTCCTCATTATCAACTGCATCACCATCGTTGACCACTGGTAATAGATCAGCACATTCATCATCAGAGCACTGCTCACTAGATCCACTACTCATAGTCTCATAATCATAATGATATGAAGGGACTGTTTGTGCAGACGCTAAAGGAGGATCCTGCGTCTGTTGGTCTTCAATATCACTACATTAAAATTTTTATTAATCATTACTTAATCAAAAAGATAAATTCGTATATATCTATTTCTTAAACATGATATAGGAAACTTACTAATGATGGACTTCTTCTATTGCTTCAAACCTTGAAGTATTAGCCACCTGAACCCTTTCAACTTGGGTTGAAGTACCAAATCTTTCTGAATTTGGAGGCTCAATATTATCTTCACTTACAATTTTTTCTTCGACATCGACATACATGATGAGAAATTCTGTTGCAGCTTGACATAATAAAACTTCACAAACATCGTCATCTTCTACATGTGAAGCGACAAACTCGTTTCCCACAGGCACTCGACATATTAAGTTCACAGAAAACTTCGTAGGATCATACTTCAGTGCTCTAAGTATCCTTAACTTAAGCTGTTCTAACTTTATATTTCTTGGCACATGTAACGGACGATTCCTACCCCCAGAATAACTTGGTGCAAATTTTTCATCAATATGTAACTCGCCTCCATACAGGAGCACGAAAGTTGCAGCACGTCCACTCATTATTCTGCTCGTACGTTCCACAAAAAAAAAAAAAAAAACAAAGCACAAATTCTTAATATATATTTATCTTAATTAATATTATCCCTGAATATAATAGTATAAAAGTATATAAGAGTAAAATAATTATATGAACTATACAATCTTTAAGCAATGTAGAGTTATATCCACTCATTATCTAAGTTAAACCATTAAATATTCTAACTTTTTTCATGATTGCTGCATAACACTTTTAGTTAGTTATGCATGTTTAATTCCGTCCAAGTAGCTAATATGTAAAAATTTTAATCTCAAATGAAGACATAATTAGACTATTAAAACTTTGTTCTCAAATGAAGACATAATTAGACTAATTAGAAAAAAAAATTGATCTCAAATGAAGACATACTTTCTTCCTCCTTGTCCAATGAGAAGGGGAATATTCCTATGCACTTGAAAGTCAAATAAATGGGATGGTGACATTTTAAGCTGGCTGAAATCGGAGTTCGAATACTCTTGATTTTAATTTTTGAAACTTCAATTAGATTTTGCCTAGAGATTCATGCTTGATCAAGATAATTATCTAATGAGTGAATAAAGAAAAAGATTTCATTTTTTTGGTTGAACAACCAAATAATATTCTTAGATGTAAGCTTCTCAACTTTCATTTCGAAAATAGGAAGTATGGGCAAACTAATGGGCCTCAAAGATATTTTAATTTGAGGTGAAGATCGAAGCTGCTAATTAATTAATTAAATAATTAAATTGGCTTTTGTTTGTATATTCAATTTTCAGAGTGAGTCAATATACGTTAGAAGATTATTATATTATTAAATAAAAAATTTAAGCTAATGGTTATTGGTGAGTGTCTCTTTCACCACATTAAAAATTTAATTATTATTCTATATGAAATTATCATCAAGTATGATACATAAAAAATTTAATAATATATTTAATTTTATATTAAGGCTCCATATATAAAGAATATAATAGTATATAATCATTATTATTAATATATTACAATTTTTATTTAATATATTGTTTTAATATAACTAGTGAGTCATATCCTGTTAAAATAAAATTTATGTAAATTGAAATAAAAATTATAGTAAGGATTAAATTTTTAGCATTTATATATCTTAACTTTAATTTAAATATTTTTATTTCTCAAATACGGAGATCTTCATTTAAATTTTCATCATCGAATTTGCAGCTATTTCTGGTTAGCTAAGCAAAAATGCGATTTAGCTTTTCAACATGCGATTTAAATTTTCAACGTGCGATTTAAATCTAAAAATTAAAGGATTCAAAAGAATAAGGCGCACATATCTTCTACCCATTTTATATAAAATTTGAAACCCTAAAGAAAGCTTAGCTAAGCAAAAATTTAACCCTAAATCACAGATCTACAATATATTTTAAACATTCGAAGCCTAAATGCATAAATCTATGCTTAGAACAAACAAATCTTCAAATACACTACACAAATAAAGAGTTTCACAAAAAAAACCTACAAAATCACCTTCTAAATCACATATATTTACTTCTCTAAGAAAAATAAACAATAATCAACATAAATCTAACTAATTTAACATATAAAATGCATAAAATAACTTCACATTACCTGATCCGGCGACGAACGGGCGGAGGCGGAGCAGCACGATCTGGAAATGGCGAAGAGGAGAGTGAATGATCGGGATCGGGAAAGGGAAAGGCAAATAAATGAGATAAGCCTAAGTCGCCGTTTAACACGGCGACTTATAAGTCGCCCGTTACGCGGGCGACTTATAAGTAAGTCTGCCTTCGCCACATCAGCTGCCACGCTGTCGTTTGGTCGCACCTAAGTCGCCGTTTAAACGACCGACTTTGCCTATAATTAAATTTTTTTACGATCATGCTTAATCTTATAGTTTAATTATTAATGTTGCTTATTTCGAATTTTTTTTAAACGGGGTTAGAAAATCCAATCCGGACCCAACGGGTCCCGGATTACGCGATTTGAGCTCCTGTCGCTACTTCCGCCTTTCGATTCCGATTCAAGACAGCGGCGAAGCGGTAGCAGCAGCGGCGGCGTGTCGGGCAAAGAGACCGAAGAGATGTGACAGGGCGACTGACTCATGTCACGAAGAGACAGGACACGCGTGACGCGACTCGACGCGTCAGGCAACACAGGCAAACGGTTTCTGGGTCATTTTTTGGTTTCCAGGTCAATCAAAACCCGACCCGATTCTTGAAACGGGTCGAAATATTGAACATGAACCCGATCTGTTTCACAAACACGTCAACCCAAAACCGGATTTTTTCAGGTCGGATCTGAGTCGGATTTCAGGTCGTGTCAAAAATTGACACCCTAAAAAAATTGCTCTGAGAAAGCAGTAAAAAGCTGTCCCAAAAAGCCATAGTTTCGGTTAAAATTCTCCAACCACTCTGATCAACTTACCTACGAGAGGAATAGGAAATAAGTAAAAAAAGTGCCAAAAAGCAGTCAATATAACCATCTGGAAACGGCAAAAGAAAATAACAAAAAGTAAATTTGAAAAAAAAAAAGTGTTAAAAGGAACGCAACTGTAATGCTTTCATTCAATCATATAAAGCAACAGTGTTTTATTTACAATTGTTTATAATATTAGATGAATTTAATAATAAATTTAAATCCTCTGCTATTTGGTGTCCTAATACTCCCATCATCATGAAGTCAGGATATTTTGATTTAATTTTCTTAGATTTTCTATTTAATTAAATTAAATTAATCATATAATATGAAATTAATCAATTCATTTTATATTACATTAAGGTTTCATTTGGAGCGATTTTTTTATTACTTCTTAAAATAATTTTTTAGTTCAAAAATTAAAATTTGTATATAACAAAGTTTTTGTAACCTGTAAGAAGCAGTAAGAAAGCCGTCCCAAATGAAATCTAAATTTAAAGTAAATTTTATGAATAAAAACTCAACCTGGCTATTCTAATTGGGATTGCTTAAGATTTTGTTTGGAACAACTTTTTTATTGCTTGTTAAAATAATTTTTTAATTAAAAAAAATATATTAAAAAATTATTTAAAAAAGTAATATGAAAACTGTTCTAAACAAAACTTAAATTGAGCTGTAGATTGATGCAGCCCAAGAAAACTCAAGTAGATGTTAAGAACAATAGGGGAAATTACTCATTCCTTTTATTGTAGAAAAAATATTTCATTTTTTTATCAGCTTCTAAAATTCTTTCATATGCAAGCACTTTACACTATTAATATTTTCTAAGGAATTTTACTTAGATTGATAAGGAATTTTTTTCTAATTAACTTTTGGGCAATTAAAAATCAGATTTTAGCAAAACTTATATTTGAATTGAACATCAGAATGACAAAAGCCAATGGACACAAGTGATTGAGTTTGACTATAAATTAGAAAGTTTGGAACATTAATTGGATGATTGAATGATATATTGAAGAACTTCTTGAAATAAGAAGTCGGGAAAGACAGAGGAAAAGCAAATGCCAGTAAAGAGAAATGAATATTTTTCATTGATTTCCATCTACAGTAACAGGCTATATATAGAGATAAATACAAGTATAACACCAGTCAAAATAATACACGTGACAGACATTTATTTATTAAGGGAGTTATCTAATACGCCCTTGCAAACTGATGGGTGAGATTGCACCGTCAGTTTGTTTCTTAAGGTAGTAAATCTTGGAGTAGATAGCGACTTGGTAAAGATATATGCAATTTGATCAATTGTGCTAATAGGTAGAAGATTAATATTTTTGTTCTGAATGTGATCCCGAATGAACTTTTGATCAATCTCTATGTGCTTGGTGCGAGCGTGGAACACCGGGTTATTGACTAAAGCTATGGCAGATGTATTATCACAATACATGGTAGTCGGTTGGTTTTGAGAAATGCCAAAGTCGATGAGAAGACGACGAAGCCAAATGACATCTGAAGTGAGGGCCGCCAATGCTCGGTATTCTGACTCAGTGGAGGATCGGGCAACTGTTGGTTGCTTCTTGACAGTCCATGAAATAAGTGAATCACCCAAGAAAGAGCAATAACCAGATGTAGAACGACGCGAAACCGGGTCACCAGCCCAATCTGCGTCAGAAAAACAACGAAGAACAAGATTAGATTTGACTATCGGAATACCATAATCCAACGTACCTTTGATGTACCGAAGCAGACGTTTGAGAAGATAAACGTGTTCGGCTAGAGGGTGATGCATATGTTGAGATAATTGATTCACACTATAGGCAATATCAGGTCTTGTGAGGATTAAATACTGCAAAGAGCCGGTTAAACGCCTGTAAACAGTCGGATCAGATAATAAGGGATCTGGAGATAAATTAGACGGGATCTTGGTACACGTTGGGTTGGCAAGGGAATTACATTCCAGCATTGAAGCTTGTTTTAGTATAGAGGCCGCATATTTGGATTGAGACAGAAAATAAGCTTGATCGTGATAGTCAATACAAATGCCAAGAAATTCATGAACTATGCCCAGGTGTTTCATATTAAACTGAGAACTGAGTTTATTAATGACAGTAGTTATTTCTTTAGAGCTATTACCGGTGATAAGTATATCGTCAACATAGATAAGTAAGTAAATTTGAATATCGTGATGACGAAAAATAAATAAAGAAGGATCGGCAGTGCTGGAAATAAAACCAATAGATAGAAGAGATGAGGTGAAAGTCGTATACCATTGCCTCGGAGCTTGTTTTAAGCCATAAATAGCTTTATGTAGATGACATACATAATCCGGGTGAGTGGAATCTTCGAATCCTTTTGGTTGCGACATGTAAACAGTTTCGGATAAAGGGCCATGGAGAAATGCATTAGCAACATCTAATTGATTTACCTGCCAGTCGAAATTAAGAGCAATAGTTAGCATAACACGAATTGTAGGTAATTTAGCTACCGGACTAAAGGTCTCCGTGTAGTCCAAGCCATATTCTTGATGGTTGCCCTGTGCAACCAGGCGAGCCTTATGCCTAGCAACAGCACCGTTGGCATGAGACTTAATTCGATAAGTCCAATGACAGCTGCATTGTTGGGCGGCTTAACCAAACTCCAAGTTCCTTGTTGTTGAAGAGCCAAAAATTCAAGTGCCATAGCATTACGCCATTCGGGAAGCTTGATAGCAGAGCTATATGAAGTAGGAACCTCATTAGCAGGAGATTTAGTAATGGAGTGAGAAAGATTAAGACGTATGCGAGGTTTTAGGTGACCGGATTTGTGTCTAGTGACCATGGGATGAGTGGGAAGAGTGGACGAAACAGATTGTGAAGTGCTTGGAGACGTGCTGGGCGGAATATAGGAAGCAGGGAAAATCGTGTTAGTGGATGGAAGATCAGGTAGTGAAATAGTGGGTATATGGCTAGTGCTGACAATAGGATCGGAATTATTTAGTTGATAAGATGAACTGGAGACAGGTTGAAGAAGAAAAGGAGGAATATCATCAGATGTATCCGAATGAGAAACATAGTTGTGTTTAAAGGGAAATTCAGTCTCAATAAAGCTAGTATGCCGAGATATATATATTTTGTTAGTAGTAACATCCAGACAGCGATAGCCTTTATATTGATCTGAATAGCCAAGAAACACGCAAGAAGTGGATTTAGGCGACAGTTTGTGGCGATGTTGAGGTGGGAGTAACGGAAAACATTGACAGCCAAAAACTCGAAGATGCTCGTATTGAGGTTTAATATTGTGAAATAGTTCAAACGGTGATTTGCAGTGAGTAATAGCGGACGGCATCCGATTTATAAGATACAGAGACGTCAAAACCGCCTCAGGCCAGTAAACATAGGGAACAGAAGCAGTCGTGAGAAGAGTTCTAGTGGTTTCAATGATGTGACGGTGACCCTAAACTAAACAATATACTTCAATAAACCCTAATCCATAAAAATGTGCGTTCTTAATCAAGTAATTCTAAAATGAGATCTAAAAAATGAGATCTAAAAAATCATCAACTTGTTTATTGTTCATTTATTCCTTGCCACCATCAGATCGGAACATTTTTATGGTTCTTGAAGTATAATTTTCAACTTTTTTCTTGAACATGCAAAATATATCAAAAAAATCAGATTTAAAACGCATCGGAAAAATCCAGGAAAAATGAGAATAATCATCAACAAATAATGCATAATATTGAAATCCTTGATTATTAGAAATAACAGGAGCCGGACCCCATAAGTCAGAATGAATCAGATCAAGAACATGGTTACGATGATTATGAGAATGTTCAAAAGCAAGTTTATGCGCTTTAGATTCTTTACAAGAAACACAAGAATTTATAAAAAAGGGTATACGCAGATGTGGATTACATCTAGCAATTATTTGAATAACGCCATCATGAGGATGGCCAAGTCTTTGATGCCAACTGGAAGTAGATGGAGATGAAACAGTGAGAGCCTTCTGATCAGCAGAGACGTTCGGCGGCTTGACTGAGTACAGTCCATCACGGCAAGGACCTTGTAGAATTACTTGCTGTGTCTGCAGATCCTTTACAAGAAAACCCGAAGCATCAAAAGTAATAGAAATAGGATTATCTTGAATTAACTTAGAAATAGACATAAGATTATAACGAAGAGCAGGTGAATGTAGGATATGATTTAGTTTGAGCTTACTGGTAGGAGTTGGTAATAATCCAACTCCTGAATTTGCAATGCTGAGGGAGCGTCCATCGCCGACCACAATGCTATCTGATCCTTGGTAGGGAGTCGACATGGATAAGTTGTCCATGGAATTAGTTAAGTGAGTAGTAGCACCTGAATCAAGAAACCATGAGTTGGAAGCAGAATCAGCAGCCACGACGAGAGCCTGAGGTTGATTTTGAGATGCCGGGGGAGTGTAGTTGGTATTAAGTCGGTGCCAGCAATCAGAGGCGGAGTGATCTCGTTTGAGACAAATTTGACAAGTTATGTTGCCGGTAGATCGATTTGAAGATCCAGAAGACGAATTGGAACGCCCTCTGTTACGCCTTCCACGTCCACGCGATGAGTATAGAGCCAAGTTCAGATCAGGTACCGGAGTGAATCGGACCATATCAGACGCGATATTTATTTCTTCACTAAGAAGAAGAGGATATAATTGCTCGAGACTTATGGGGGTAAGCATAGTCCGGATAGAAGTTTTAAAAGATTGATAGGTATTAGGTAAACCATTCAGAATATATAAAATGATATCCTCATTGTCCACAACAGCCCCGGCAGAAGCAATTTGATCGACAAGGCTTTTGATTTCAGAAAGATATTGGGTCATATTCATGTTTTTGAAGGAAATGTTGTGAAGAGAATTTTTTTAGTTGAATGACTTTGGATCGATTGGTTGCTTGAAACCGATTTTCAAGCATCGACCAAATGTCCGAAGTGGAATCAAGATTCACGACATAAGGAAGAATAGAGGAGGAAATCGTGGAACATAAAGAAGCAGCAAGATTTTGGTCAGTCAACTGCCATTGCAAGAAAGAAGGATTCGGCTGTGAAGAGCCGTCAGCAAGCACGATAGAGGGATTAGGAGAAGAACAGTTTTTGTCAAGAAAAGTATCAAACCTATTGGCGTGAAAAATTTTCAGAATTTGAGAACGCCAGACGGAATAGTTGTCCTGCGAGAGCTGAGTCGGAACAATATTTTTGATGTTCGAGACTACAAACTTGAGAGTAGACGGAATGATGGAGGATTCCTGACTGATGGTCTCCATGGGAGAACCAAGATTGGAGGAAGCAGACGCCATAGAAGTCAAGGATCGGAGACTAGGTCATCTGATACCATGAAGAACTTCTTGAAATAAGAAGTCGGGAAAGACAGAGGAAAAGCAAATGCCAGTAAAGAGAAATGAATATTTTTCATTGATTTCCAGTAACAGGCTATATATAGAGATAAATACAAGTATAACACCAGTCAAAATAATACACGTGGCAGACATTTATTTATTAAGGGAGTTACTAATATATATAAATCTTATTTGTCTATGTTTTTAATTTTTATAAGAGGGAGGTTTTGAAGCTAAGTGATCTTAAAAAATCTATTGTATTGCCCGACAATGGTCGTCAATGGCTGCCAACAATAACATTGACCATCGTCACCTGATTAGAAACATCCAACCACGTTATATGAGTAGTTACATCGTCTTATTTTGGACACTCGACCTTTTTTACATTGTCGTTGATCAATTAACGATGCATAATTGGCTCTACCCTCCACTTTTTTTAATCCATATAATAGGAATCGAGCAATTTTTATCCATTGTATAATTCCATCTCCTTAAAATATGAGAAATAATGAATTTTTATATTTTTAATTATATAATGGATAATTGCAATTAAGTCAGGCCCTGTAAATTATTCTCATTTTAGATTTTTTTCATATAAAAATATCTAAAAAGAGAAAGTCATCCCAAACAAATTAAGCCTAAACATACATATAAACTCTTTGGTCAATTAAATGTGGTTGGCAGTTGATGCAAGTTAGTTGTTGGTTGAAAAATGAAAATACAATTAAATGACTGGTGCATATGGGAAGTGATGGTTGGAAAAAAAATAATTAAATAAAATTAAATAAAATGCTACATAGATAATAAATGATGATTAAAAATGACAAATTTGCTCGAGACATACATTATCATGATTATCCTCATCTTAATTAGGTCCTTCACATCAAAATAGAATTATAAGTGATAGATAAATAAATTTTAAAGATTAAAAATCTATCACATATATCTTATTAATAATAAAACTGACATATAATAATAACAATAATTACAAATTCTTAAATCCTAAAATTCAAAGAACATAAATAAATCATAAGGATCTGTGCGGACATGTTTCCCGTTCAGTTACGTGCGATACTGAGTGCTGTATATTTTTGAAATGATGTGACACATTTTTATTGATTTACAAACACATCTGAACTCCACATATAATAATAAATGGTAAGACATATACTTGCTTAAATGCACCTTAAAATTCAAAAAATTTGACCGTTAGTTATTAGCTTGTGTATATTCATTACAAGCATGAAGCAGCAATATCATCTGATTATAAAAATATGCGCGCATACCATCAGAAGATCCTTCTCCCCTTGAGATTTCCCTGATCAAAACACGTAGACAGAAGCCACAGATCGATCACAGTCACCATCTCCTTATCATCTTGACAAGACTTGATCTGCCTAATCTTTGTTACCGTAAGCATATCTACTTCAGCCTTCTAGATCTAATAAGATCGATCAAATAGCTATAACTATCAGAAGCTTAGGAAGATCAACGAAGCAACGAAATTATTATTATAAATCTGGGTTGCTGCTGCCTTGCAAACTCGTCAACGCAGCAAGAAATAGAATCCACATGCAGATGCAAGCAGAAGAAATAGTTTATAGCAGTGGAGATGGAAGGCGTGTCTTGTTGGATAAGCTGTGTCAGTTCTCGATCTTAAAGCGACAGATTAAAGCTTGGATTTGCTTTGTCAAATGTATCGTTGAAAGCAATCGATATGGTGAGGTAATTTCAATCCACTGCTGCTGCACGTAAGCTGATTATTGTTTATTTATGATCGATACCAAATCATTCGCATTCCCATTGTAGATATGTATCAACAGCGAAGAAGGCTTAGTTAGTATCAGTATTTTTAAATATTTGAATTGATTGAAGTCCAAATACGTGCTTATACTCCTCATCACATCGAACAACATTGATGTTCCTCAATGTTTGTTGTCAATAACCAGCATAAACGCTCACTGTCGAGTAACTTCGATGTTTTTTATCATAATAGGTTAACTAGATGTACCTAACTATTAAGTTTAACATCAACATATTTGATTATTTGGACTCCCCTCCTATAAAAATTGGATTAAACCCCTCAAGGTCATTAGACCTATGGCGTTCCTCGTTAAGCGTCATCCAATGTATACATGGGTCGACATCCAACATTAGTTAGCTATTGAAATATAATGCCTATCTTCTGGGTCATTAGTCGATCTCCCTTTTATAAAGAGAATAACAACGTAGGATGCTAGGTTATGGTTCAATATATGACATTCCTTGTCAACTTCGGTTGCCTGATAATGTCCAACACTTATCAACCACTAATGTTTGATGTCCACCATGTTGGTCTTTAGTACTCAAAGTTCTACGTCTTGGGGGATACCTCTTAAACCCTATATGGAGATAAAGTGTTAAATTACGAGAGCCACCACATAAACTTGTAGAGACCACATCTAGAATCTTATATGCTTGGTGAATGATTCTAGGGTAAGGATACTGATGAGGACGTTAGTTACTTAAGTGTGGAAAAATATTGAACCTCTTAAATTAAAAAAAAAAACTAAGCTCTTAAACATTAAGACACATTTTTGTGTAAAGAATGAAATTTCAATAAGAAAAATTATGTGTACTTGTGTGGGAAAAATTCCGAGATAGGTAACCTCTCGGGAAGTTATAGCAATGGGACAAAATTTTGAGGCCATCAGATGAAAGTGAACAATACTTTGATAGTTATGAGTTTGAGTTGTTATATAATGGTATTAGAGTAATACACAAACTAGAAGATGAAAATTAAGTATCATACAAGACAAAGTGATATGCCATGAGAACCATCTCTTTAACCCTATATGGAGATAAAGTGCTACGTACATAACAGAAGCCACCACTTGAACTTGTATGGACCATATCTATAATCTTATATATTTGGTGAATGGTTATGGGATAAGAATATATAGTTTCGAGGATGTTATTACTTAAGTGTGGGACATTGTAAAATATCTCAAACAAGAAAAACTAAACTCTTAAAGATCAAGACATCTTTTGATGTAATGGTTAAATTTTCATTAAGAAAAGTTAAGCGTGCTCTTGTTGGAACAATCAGGATGAGCGATCTCTTGGAAAGTTACACCAATGGGATAAAATCATGAGGGCCGGGTATTAGGTCAAAGTGAACCATACCTTAATAGTTAAGAGTTCGAGCTGTTATATTATTATTGTTCGAAATTCATTAAATGCTGATATTTGATGTATGCCTTTTTTGTCAGGTAACTCTCTTTTTATAGGGAATGATCAAGCAAAAAATTAGCAATATCTTAATGATATGTATTCCCAATCAAGCTTCATTTGATGCATGCTAGCTATGGATGTTTGATGCCCACCTTACTAGTTATAATTAGTCTTCCCTCATATTAAGAGAAAGATTAAGAAGATTACCACCAATCATACACATGCCTCCAAATATTTGGCATTCTTAGCTGATCATTGTATGACACCTATAGATATCTAATATCTATCATACATTGACATTTTATGACATGCTTCTTCATTATCAGTTCGCCATTCATAAAGAGAATGATATATTGAGCAAATCATTAATTAGAACCTAATGTTTAACTTTTGCAATTAATCATCATCCAACACTTATAAATGTGTGGCATCTATGTGGCATAGATATTCAACTCTCTCCTTCATAACCATCATTCATAAAGAGAATGATTGAGTAAACCATTTCTTATTACTTGACATTCAATGATTTCAATTTATTATCGCCTAATGGCTTTGTGAGACCTCTAGGATCATTTATTATATAGTTCAGATTAGTTTGACCCGATTGAAAAAAGATAAATTTTTAAAATTTTATGTTTTAAACATATTTACATGTGTTTGAAAGTATTTTATTGCTTAAAGAATATTGCATGTATTTTAGAATGAGTTCGAAGGGTCTAGAGTTAATTTTGCTAAAAGTCTAAAAAATGTTACAATTTGAGTGCCTATATGTTTGGTGTCTGAGTGTCGCAGTTCTGCAACAACGCCAATGTGTCAAATAATGATATTTCAGCGTTGGAGTCTCAGTTTTTTGGGAAAAAGAACAAGCGCCACAATACTAAGCCACTAAGTACTCTTTAAATATATTTTAAAATCATTGTTTGATTCATTTCATTTAGGTGGCAGTGGACGTTAGCGAGAAACTCTATTTTGAGAGGCTTCGTATCATTTTAGCCGTCGATTCAGTTAACAAAGTTATCCAGATCGAGGCTGATCATGTTTTTCATACCTCGATTTTCAAAAATACAAAGTTTTTATTGAATTATCTGATCAAATTTTTATTTTCATTATTGAAAAATAGAAATAATTTTGCACAAGTAAAACTTTCATAGAGTAACTTTTTATATGTTATAGATATTGAGATTATGAACATCTTGAATATTTTCTAAAAAAAATTTATTAGGTATTTTGGACTTTATATAGATTTTATTGAATAGAAAATAACCTAAATTCTGAAAAATAGTATTGTAGTGTGATTAAAATTTTAATATGATATTTTACATAATCTCTGATAATTTGATTATTTTTTGAAATTGTGCATTTTTACTCAATAAGAATTTTTATTACCTACTATTATAGAAAGATTTACCATTATAAAATATGCCTAACTTTACTTTAATTGTTACAATGTGATGAAATATGTGTTTATATGATTGAATTATGTCTATTGGGAAATATAAGAGGCTATCAAAGGATTATGTCTATGATTAGGAATCTAGTGCCTATAAATTAAAGCATGTTCGGATGGCTAAAAAGCCTTGTTCTGATTATTATAAGTCATATTCTAGTGTTATAAGCACAAAGAGAGAGTCATAAAGGGTATGAATCCTTTGATATTTTGCATGGGATTGAAAATTGTTCTGTTATGTTCTATGATATGAATTCCAGTTTATTAGATATATAGCTTAGTATTATTATTTAAATGTTTAAATAACTTTTATGCTCGTATTACTTTACTCAGCACAGTGATTTATTATATTGCATTTAATTATTTTTAAATATTATGAAAACATTTAATAAAGAAAATTTTGATCAATGTTTGTGGCATTCTAAGATGTTGTAGCTTACTATGATTTTGCTTTTGATTTTCAAGATATGGGAAAGGGAATGAGCCAATTGATTAGAGGTTTCAAGATTTGATCTGAGTTTATAGGTATTTCTCTGTTTTTATTTTTTTGTACGATCTTTTCTAGCATTGATTATATTTTTCTATTTTATCTATTCTGTAAGTAGCTGTGTATTGTAGTGTAAATCCCATATTTATATTTTGATGAAATGAATGAGATTTTTTTGGATGAATTTATTTTCAGTATTATGGATATTTTAGTAGCTTTATATTTTATCATTTGTTTAAAAAGATATATTGGAAGAGAATCTAAAATATTTTCAAAAGTAGATATGGGGATTGTCTGTCACAGCTCAACACGATATGAATTATGTTGGGTTGAGTTGTTATAGACTCAATGTTTGATAATATTCACATCTACCGACTATTGATGCTACACACATGGCTTTATGATCATTAGTCTCCTTTTATAAAGAGAACAATCTAATAGTTTGCCGACTATCATTAGACTTTCTCAATTGATCATCATTCAATGATTGATAATGATTAACAACCATTATATATGGTCAACCGTCAACTCTCATCTTCACATTTGTCACCCCCACCCCCCCCCCCCCCCCCCCCCTAAAAAAAAAAATACTAATAATAGGAGAAAATAATTAAAATAGTATTTCAACTCTTTACAAGGGACAAAAATAGTCCCCAACTCTTTTAAGCCATCAAAATGGTCCATCAACTCTTTAAAATGAGATATTTTTAGTCCTAAAATCCTATGGTAGAGTTAATGGTGCTAAATATAAGAAAATTTTGGTTATTTTTTAATTAAATATTTATTAAATATAATTTTTAAGTAATTATAATTTTTCTAAAAAAATTATTAAACTTTTTTTTGAAAAAATTAATAATAATAATTTTAATTTCAAAAATTTTAATCATATTTTATCAAAATACCCTTACATTTAATATCATTAACTCTAATATTGAATGTTAAGACCCAAAAGATCCCATTTAAATGAGTTGAGAGACCTAATTTATCCCTCAAAAGAGTTGGGGATTATTTTGACTCCTCTCAAAGAATAGTTGAGGTATTATTTTGATTCTTTTCACCTAATAATAACTCAAATATCTCAAGACTCGAATTTCCATTGCAGAAGATATCTTTTTGAAATTTGTTTCTATCACGCAAAATTAATATCTTAGAATAATTTGTTTCTAGCTATACCTGGAAGAGCATTAGAAAGAACTAAATTTTGGAATATAATTACTTGTATTCACATTTCTATTTTAACGTAGCTCATGAATTTTAGTTAATTTATAACATCATCTATTTCAGTTGGTTAAATCATCTTCTAAATCTAAATTCTATAACAATCATTAATCCGTTGAACATCTTTTTTCCTTTTTACAACAAATCTTCTCCCAAAATGAGCTCTTTAGAGTTTGTGTGCTGAAAGGGAGAATGATCAGAAGCTGTTAGGTTTATGTTGGTGCAGTCAATGACTTGAAGCTAAAGGAATGAGAGTCATTAACCTAATTGGTAACTAATAGTATGACTTTAATTATAATGTATTAATTAGATTATGGATGTGGCATTGTATCTGGATGTTTTCTGGAAGCTACAGCTTAAAATTTTTTCTGAAGCTGCACTGCAAATTTTTCATTTATTCAAAACAGGCATTGAAAAAGCACAGACCTTTGGACTTTCAGAAAATATTATTGGAAGTTAGCGGGTAACAAAAATTATGCTTTTATATTCTTTTCTTATTACAGTAAAACCTTTTGAATAAGGCCATGCATGTCCTTTTCGCCTTCAGCTAACTTCTCCTCACTAAAACTAATTAATAACATTCAAACTATTTCCAACACTCAAAAATAACTAAAAGTAAGACCGAATGGGCTCTTTGGTGTTGTTGAAAAAGAAACGGAGAGTAAAATGGAATATAGTATAAAATGAATGTAATATTGTATATGAAATGCTTGGATGAGTGTAACATAAATGTAGGTGATCATATTTTTTTGTTTGGTTTGAATCAAAATGAATGCAGTGTGCCGACAGTGGTTGATTGTGGCGAGTGGTGGATGGCTGGCCGGAGTGGTCGACGGCCGGTGCCGGCGACCGGCGATGATAGGGGGGACAACAATCGCAGGCAACCGGTGGGGTCTTACATCGACAACGAAGTCAGCATGCCGTGTATTCATAATTTAGCGAAAAAAATCTAAATTTAACTGTCATCAAAATTTTTTTTTTGCATTCTTTTTTTTATCAAACCAAACACGAACTTTCTCAGAACCGGTTGTATTTTGAATGGTTTACACTCATTTTTCTTCAAACCAAATAGCACTGGCCTAAGTAATGGAGCAAGATTTCATTCTAAGATAGACGACAATAATGATTAATAAATTTTTTTAGTAAATATTAAAATATACAATCTATACATTCACATGACTGTTTCTTCTTTCTAAATCACATTACTATGTACAAAACATGTATTCTACTTTGAGGCTTCAGGCTGGTAATTAATAAGAACTAACAAAGCTCGCTTGAAACCGATCTTCCTATTTACAGATCGATCTTTCCTCGGTCTGTGCTCTCAGTCCTCTTCTAAGTTGCTTTCTACCAATATATTTGGCTGCAACAATATGAAAATTCTATTATAAACCATTCTCAAATTACTGAAATTAAGTAACAGAAAACTATTCATGTAAATAGTTGAAGCACTTACTCAAGAAAATCCTTCCAGCTAAGATCCGAATCATCTAGATCACTCAAATTTAATGCATCCAATGACCTTGTGCTGATAGACTTAGTTGCAGAAGTTTCATTCAAATCAATTTGATCTTGTTTCTGGTCAACTGAAATGTTTTCAGATGGTTCTAACATATTGTTACTGTTAGAATAAAACAGTAATTGTTTGCTGATATTTTCTGAATTCTGAGCAGCAAAATCTTGGTAACTAGGAGGAGTTTGAACTGATTCTCCAAAAGCTGAAGTTCCAGGAGGAAGGGAAGAGCTATTGGAGCTATCAGAGAAGGTTTGAAGAGGAGGAAGTGAAGAGCTCAAGAGATTGTTCAAAACCAAATTTGAATAAGCATTTGGATTTGAAGAAGAAGAAGAAGAAAAAGAAGAAGCTTTGAGTAAAACTTGAAGCAAGGCTTGCATTATTTGAATTCGAGCTAGCTGCACTGTGTCAGTTGGAAGCCCAAGGGTGTTCTCCATTAAAGGATTTATTAGGCTGCAGCTATTAGAAGAAGATGATAGAAGCTTAGGAAAGTTGGCAAGGAGCTCGAGATCGGTTCTACGGCGGTGGGTGACCGGGTCGATGCCCATTAATAGAAGCTTCTTTTTAAGATGCGTGTTCCAATAATTCTTGATCTCATTATCTGTTCGGCCCGGTAACTTGGTAGAGATCAAAGACCACCTAAATAACAAAATAAATAATTAAACATTTAACTTGAGCTTGCATTAAAAAAAAAACTTCTATTTTGATTCAAAACAGAGATTGCTATGAGAAATTTAATAGAAATTTCTTATAAAAGTTCTTATAGAAAGATAATTTATTCAATAAGCAATGTTAAATAATAATAGTCAATCTAAATTTTTATCACAAATTCATTATTATAAGAATTTTATCTTATAAGAAAGATTTAAGGAGGACATGTGAGAGCACATGACCTCCATAAATTTTATATATATATATATATATATATATATATATATATATATATATATATATCATTATTTTTTGTTATTTTTATTACTAAACATTCAATTTTTGCTTCTCAAAAAATTTAAATTAATTAATGTGTCTCTCTCAAGAAAAAGTTTCTCACTCCACCACCATTTATATGAATTTCATCATACAAAAATAATGGTGAAAATAACATTAATATCATTCAAATCATTTTTTTTTTTTTCATATCTAACATGGTAACATCAACTAGTTGCAAATTTAATTAAAAAAATAAAAATGGCTAAAAAATATATTTTTTTGCTTTTGTGATTTAGATAATATTATAGTAAATTGAATTTTAGAAATATACAAAATTTGAATATTACAAGATAAAAAATAATGCATACTTATTTCCAAGCATAGAGTGGAGATTAATTATAAGCTTCTCCTCCTCCTCTGAGAATTTCCCGCGCTTGATATCAGGCCGGAGATAGTTTGTCCATCGGAGCCTGCAACTCTTCCCACACCGGTTGAGTCCGGCGATCCTCGGAAGATGTCTCCAGCTTCCATGGCTGCCTTGCTTCTGAATGTAGTCGATGAGCTTCTGGTCTTCTTCTGGCGTCCATGGACCTTTCTTCAAGCCTGTTTCTTCGCGGCAAGGAGACCTCACCATTTTCTCTCAGCTGCGGAAAGGAGGAGAGAAAGATCAGTAATATTGGTATGAGTTCCTCTTTCTGTAAGCAGAACTTTTGAATTAGTCTGAGGAGATAGAGAGGAGTTTGTTTGCTTTAAGGGAGTAGAGAGGTTTCAATGGTTTTATAGAGGTCTATGGCTCCATTGGCTCCTTCCTGCGTTCCTTTTTTTAATAACAATTTAATTTTATATAAAAATGATTTTAAAATCCTTACTTTGTCGTACATCTTATTTATAATTTTATAAGAGATAAATTTCAAAATAGTCCTTCACAATTCATATATGATCATTTTAATCACAGAATATAATGTTAGTCTAATTTACTCTTCCGAATATACAAAATTGATCCAAAATAATTCCTTAAAGACTAAATTCGGATCAATTTTGTAAAATCGATTGACTAAATTGCCATCAAATTTATATCACAATTACAAAATGAGAGAATATATTGGACCCATTTTGTATAGTTGAAGGGTTTGAGGTAATGTGGTACTCTAGATCTAAATTGGTCATATATGAATAATCTTCATACTATTCTAGTGTATGAAGACTTATACATAGACAGATAGACATATATATTGATTTAAATACAAATAGAAAATTTTGTTTTAAAAAATGATTTAATTTAATTCTTTGTTTATTTTATTTATTTGAAATAAATATTAATTTTTACAAGTAGTTATTATAAAAAAATATTAAAAAAAGAAAAAAAAAAAACTATTATGATTCAAGTAACTATTATAAAAAGTTTATAGAAAGAATGTGAAATTAAAAGATATATAATAAAAAATCATTTAATATAAGAAAGTAAGATATAATTTTTAAATGTTTTTAATCGAATTATATTTGAACCTCTGAATTATAATATATTTTTTCTATATTTAAACTAGTTAGCTCGTTAGCTAATGAGCCGAGTCAGGCTAGCTCAAACTTGGCTCGTTAGCTCACAAAGCTTAGCTCGTGAGTCATTGATTGAGCCAAGCTCAAGCTAACTCTACTTAGGCTTCATTTGTGACGACTTTATTAATGTTTCTTAAAACAGTTTTTTAGTACAAAAAATTTAATTTTGTACTAGAAAGCGGTTTTAAGAAGCATTAAGAAAGCTATTCCAAACGAAACCTTAGTTACACCCATAAGATAAATTCTCTCTCTAATTAATTTTCATGTCACTTATTGAGGGAAAACTACAGTCAAATCAAGCATTATTACAGCGACGACGTTAATTAATTAATTAGCTTAGTGGTTAATTACTAATGTTATATACCTTAATTACATATTTGTCCCATAGTTGTGTAAGCCAAATCCTTAAAGTTATGTCTCAGTTGAGGGGATTGCACGTAATTAAGCAAGGAAAATAAGGGAGGATTAGGTTAACACACTGCGGTGTGGCAGACTATGATAGGTCAACAGGGTTTTCCACAACAGCAAGAAAGCCCCTATCATCAGCACCATCATGTCTCCTAGGATTAGGGTTCTAGCAAATTTTGAGGGCTTAACAGTACTGTTAATCATGTAATTAGGGGTTTTTAATTATATTTTTTTGTTAATCATTTGTTGTTAGATTAGATTAATCATTGTGAAAGGCAATTTTGATGATTGTAGGGCTATGAAGTAGAGATTTTGGTGATTTTGTTGATCATCATGTAGAGTTTTTGATGATCAAGTTAGTGATTGTGGGGGGAGAGCTAATTTTTCTATTGAAAGCAATATAAAATGAATTCATTGTTTGACCCCTTGAGTAGGGGAAATAATAGGCAAACTCTAGCTATTTGGGGCGGATGCGAGGCTTTGTGATTAGATCGATAGAAATTAAAAATAAATAGAAAGATGAACACAAAAACAGACAATAAAATAATAATATGGGTATTTTCTAATCGTTGTGAATAGTCTCTCGATATTTAGCAACATTAAAAAAAATATTGTAAATAATATTCCATCCTTTCAAATTTTAGTGAGGAAATCTAGAATCCTCCATAAGAGCTATGACCATTTTGTTATTTATTGATGGTTTGTAGAAGAGATCATATATCACTTAAGAATTTACTGACTAATAATAGGTTCAAGGTGGCAACCAATTCGAACACAATGGTGCTAGTGAGCACCCAAGTTAAACGACCCTTATGAGAGGTTAAGGGAAATAATTATTGAGAGTTTTCTAGAAGAAATATGAGAGGGTGCCTTATTATCAATGATAAATGGAAACTTTGAAAATTTCTCACTACCCAAAATAGATGCTTGAGTGCTTTGGAGGAGGTGAAGCAATATTAAATAGACCATAATATTTAAGGAAATCAAGGATCCTACACCCTATAGATCAAAAGCATCCATTGTGATGAAGTTAAGGGATTTGAAAGTGTATGGATCAATACTACTAATGCTGCTTGGGGGGCACATCGAATGGGGAGCCGCTAAAGAAGGAATAGAAGGACCACAAATGAAAAGGGCCCTAAGATTGTCACATTCAGGGTCAGAACCCCTAGAAATTGACCCCCCTAAATTTTTTTTTTTTTGTTTTTCATTAAACTCTTATTTAGATAATTTTTAGTCTTTATTACAAGCCCCCCCCTCTAAAAATGTTAAAATACTATGGTCTTTAGGCAATTGCCGCCAATATAATTAAATACATTGTGTAGATGTGTTATTGTTAGGGAATGATGAATAAAATACAAAGACAAATAGTAAATCAAAATTTGTTCCGCCCCCGAAAACCCCTGCAGGGGAGCTGCCCCTTGACCCTACGACCTAACCAAGCAGGTCGAACCCCGCCATGAGGCACTGCCCCCTTAGACCCCCGACATATACGCGAACAGTTAATTATACGTCCCCCCCCCCCCCCTGAAAATTAAAGCTGGTTCCGTCCCTGATCACATTTGAATGAATTGAAGCATATCTATATGATTGATTAACAGTATGGGAGATACGACCAAACTTGGAGGAAATGGGAGCTAATATAAAGAAAAATTGGATATCCTAAGATATTAACAAAGCAATCTTGTGAAGACGATAGAGATTGAAAAAAGAGGCGAAGTCTCATAAAGAGGTAGCTAGCAGCAATTTTGAATACCACCATAAAGGAGGATAGTGGCACAAAGTTTCCTAACACCTAAAATTACCTAAAGGATTTGCAACCAACCAACATGGACGATGGAAATAAACTAGAGCCCCCTCATGGTCATCATATTTAGTTACAAGATGAAATAACTCAAATTTTTTAATTTTTTTAAATGAAAATTTTGAATTTCAGTCGCATGCCTTGCCGAAGAAGGAAGAGGGGGAGGAGAGAAAATGCCATTCAGAGCTTTTTTGTTCGATGATTTTGTTTAGAGATTTCTATTATTCATTCTAAGTAACCCAAATCTCATTTTAATTTTCAATAATTTTGAGTTTGACATATTTCTTTTCTCCTAAACCAATAAAAACACATTTTTTCCTAATTTATTAAGCTTTTATCATATAAATTTTGTATATAATATATATAAGTAGTGTGGACATTTTGATAGTAACATCACTGAATTCCACTGAGTAGAATTAAAGTTATAATTTTTTGAAGTTATAGTATATAGATTTTCTTGTATTGAATAAAACCCTTCCTTGCTGAACCATATTATGATGCATACATATACTAATATTATTGATAGATAAAGTAGTAACATGCATACATAGGTAGCATATAAATGGATATAAGTACTAATTATATATAATTGATAAGATGAATGTAAGAGGATAAGATTGATAATATTGATAAGTGTGTGCGTGTAATTCTTTTTACTGACGCTTGAATGATTATAGTACCACTGTTTTACTGATTTCTTGATTCTCATGCCTACTATTGATTCCAAGATTTAGTGTAATAATTTCCTTACTTTTATTATTGATTATCATGAGCTTTACAAATGATAACAGATCATTGATAAGATTGATCTTATTGACTAAACTTAGTATGCATATTGATTCTTCTAGGATTGGGTTGAAAGCTTTGGTAAGTTTAAGTTGTTGTTGGACTTTTTAACTCATTATGTGAACTTTAATGATTTAAGCTATGTCAGTGAAGGGGTCAGGACCAGACAGATTGAGATTGGCAGAGATTCTCAAGTCTTTTTTTAGATTTTGTTGTTTATTTTCTTTTCTTATTTGTATTCATGAGCTTGTGATAGAATAGCAACTATAGTGATCTCCTAACTAGTGTATATAAAATTTTGGTAAATAAAATAAGTGAAATATTTTGATGTATATGATTATTAGTTGCTTTCACTTGATATATAAATTTATTATTTTGATGATTTATGAAAGTTCTGGTTGATTAATTAAGAAGGTAAAATAGATTCTTCTTTCATATTTGATTCTGGGGCGTTACACAAGATGGCACAGATTGAAAAATAAGTAGATCCTCATAATGTGGTAGCTAACACCGATGTGAATGGCATGGATGAAGAGAATGCTAATACAAAGGGGTCTCAACCTCCAAAAATTATCTTAAGGATTGACACCCAACCAACATAGACCATGAAAACAGCCTATAACCCTTTCATGGTCATCATATTTCCCAGAAGATGACAGAGAATGAAATAGCAGAGCCTTTTAAAGTGGTAGCTAACTCCGATGTGAATGTCATGAATGAGTAGAATGCTGACACAAAGGGGTCTCAGCGCCCAAAAATTATCTTAAGGATTGACGCCCAGCCAACATAGACAATGGTAACAACCTGTAACCCCCTCATAGTCATTGTATTTAGCTGGACAATTGAAAAGGGTAGCAAATTTTGTGGAGGTAGTTATAGGTAAGGAACAAAAGATTAAAAATTATGTATGATAGGTTTTTAGATAGGTTATTCCAAGCCTATTTAGTGTTTTTAACACCCATTCTTCTTCACAATTCCTTAGGGTGAAATGCAAGATGATTCATACTCATTCCTTTTTAACTTGACCTAGTGTTTTTAAAGTTCAAAGATATATATATATATATAGTTAGGCTTTTCCTCAAGTGCAACACCAAATTAATCTAGATTTTTTGTTAATTTTTCCTTAAATTCCTTTATTATAAGTCTATTCTCACCATAAGAAGGCCTTCAAACTCACTATAATAATCTAAAAACATCTCCATGAGGTGCTCAAAGTGATTATATTTGCCTCCCTTTTTTTCTCATTTTATCCAAAATTTCAACAAAACTTTCATATGGCCCCTCAGTGAGATGGTGATGAGCTAGAAACATGCCGACCAATACCCCTTACATCCGGAAGGTTAAGCCTAGCTCGTTTTATGAACCATAAATAGAATCACGTTCAAAAAATCACTTATTTGCACTGGTGCATGACATAGGCATCCTAGTTTTATGGGATCACAAAGACTCAAAGCCTCCCCTCCCACATCCTAAACGTTGTGTATAATCGCTTTCATTGACGTCAACTCTATGAGTGTTTGGATAAACAATAAGCTTTCAAGCAATAAATCATGGAAAGAGAGAGAGAGAGAGAGAGAGAGAGAGAAACTTAGAAGGCCTCTCTACCACAAAAAAAAGCCTATTTTCACAGCTGATTCCACTAATATTGTTTCTATTCCAAGTCTTTGGACAAGCAATCCTAATATAATCAAATCATTTGAATAGAAGAATCATTTAAAAGCGCATGTGGTTTAGATTAGTTTAATTAGCTGCAATTAACTTAATTGTTATGACGATATATGATACGTGTGGAACAAAACTGGTTAGTTAAAGCAACCATTATTAAAATCTTGATTATTCTGTTAGTATTGTAGCAGTTAATACTGTCGCTGTTACATTTATCCATAATGGTAGCAGTTAATGGCTTCCACTCAGCAGTCCGAAGCTATTGCAAAGCCATGAATAATGTGAAACTCTCAAGTTGAATGAAGTTAAACGCTTAATTATCGAGACTTCTTTTGATGAAACGGTTAGAGGTTTCGTTTTGGATGACTTTCTTACTGCTTTCTAAAGCAGTTTTTTAGTACAATTTTTTTTTTTTAATTTAAGAATTTTTTGTACTAAAAAGTTGTTTTTGAAAGCAATAAGAAAATCGTCCCAAACGAAGCCAGAGTTTCATTATGAACTTCAACGGTATTGGAGCACTCTTGAAAAGTTGTACTGACGGGATGAAACCGTAAGACTGTCATGTCAAAGCGGACAATATCTTGATAGTTAAGAATTTGAGTAGTCAGAAATTTTTTTTTTTTTTTTTTTGGCATTCCGTTATGATAAGAATCTTTGCAACTACCAATAACAACTATTTCAGAGTAACAATGAAATATTTTAATAGAACACATCATAACAGTTATATTTATTTGAAATGCAAACGATAACTTCAATTAAAAATATATAGTTAGTGATGAGATAATAGAAACAGTTTATAAAATATAATTAAAATATTATTGAAGCTAAGCTCATTGATCACGTTTGAGAGTACTGTTTGCTTCCACGCTTTTAGAAAAAAAAATAACAAGATTAAATATATAATTAAAATTTAATCACACTGGATGTGATTTGCTAGCTAGGATAAGATAACAAAATGATTAACGAAGAAATATATATTCTCATTCAGAATAATAATTTTTTTTTTTTAAATGTGAGAAACAATATGTTCAAAGTGGAAGAGTTAAAGATGAAATTGGAACTCATGTAATTTAGGTTTCGTTTGAGACGGCTTTCTTACTGTTTTAAAAATAAATTTTTAGTACAAAAATTAAAATCTTATAATAGAAAGCTGCTTTAAGAAGCAGTAAGAAAGCCATCCCAAACGAAGCCTTAGGGTGCTATGAAAAGTTATTTAATTTTTTATGAAATGATGCTTTTGAGGGTATTAAGTTTCATTTTTTATGTAAATTATTGAGAATTTCTCTAACTAATTCTGATACATCATCCAAAAATTATCTTGATCGGGCACGAATCTCAAAGCAAAATCAAGTTTGAAACTTCTAGAATTAAAATCAAGAGAATCCGATCTCCAATTTTAGAAAACTTATAGTCAAACTGAGCGTCTCGGAAATACAAATCCAACGACACCAAATTCGACCCAATCTGAGCCCAAATGGGTCCAAATCAAGGACCTGAAGTGTTGTTGGAAGGTTCAAACCACAATTTGGATTACCAAACGGATTCCAAACATAACAAGTTTATAATCAAATCGAGCGGCTCGATGAGACGAATCCAACGAGCCCAAAATCACTGAATTCCGACATCACTACGACATTCAAACGTCCATCAAATGGTTCATGATCAAGGGATTCAAGATCGGCCGTCCATCCAACCACTCCCAACTAACCCTTGATCCTCCACCTATTTACGGTCCATGAAATTCTCAAAATCTATAAATAGAGCCCCCTCTCCTCTTGAAAAGGAACCCCCGGAGCCTAAGGAAAAAAGAGAGAGATCGGAGATCGCTCTTGCTTCCTAGCCTCCTCGACCACCGCCGGAGTTTCGCCGGACCACCGCCGGAGTTCCGCCGGAAAACCACCTGACGCCCTGTGCTCCACCGGACCACCGACTAACGCCGTCACTCCGCCGGACCACCACCTGACGCCCTGTGCTCCACCGGACCACCGTCTAACACTGTCACTCCGCCGGACCACCACCTAACGCCCTGTGCTCCACCGGACCACCGTCTAACACCGTCACTCCGCCTGACCACCACCTAACATCCTGTCCTCCATCGGACCACCGCCTAACGTCGTCGCTCTGCAGGACCACCGCCTGACATCCTGTGCTCCGCTAGACCACCACCTGACGTCTTATACTTCACTGGATCACCGCCTAATGCCGTCACTCCACCGGACATCACCTGACGTCATGTGCTTCGTCGGATCACCACCTAAGGCCCTCACTTTCGTCGGACGCCCTAAGTTCCGCTAGACCTTCACCTGAAGCTCTCATCTTTGCCAGGCCATTGTCGAAGACTCTCATCTTTACCATACCATCATCTAAGGCTCGGAGTTATGCCTGATCATCATCTAAGGCCCGAAGTCCTGCCAGATCATTACTCGACATCCGGACTTCTATTGTACAATTGCTACTTGTAATCTGATCGTCTTCAGAGGTGATTCAGTCCATTATAACTAACTCATGTTTTAGTGAAATCTTTTCAACTGGGCTAGGCCCCATGGTTTTTCCCCTTTCAAGGGTTTTCCACGTAAAAAATCTTGTGTTCTATGTGTGTGAGCTGGATATCCGTATAACGCTAAGACGAACGATTAAAACTCTATCGCCGCGTATATTTTAGCCCGCAACAAATTCATATATATTTAAGAAAAATTAAAACTAAATAACATATGAACAAATGTAACCAAAATATCTTCTCTCCCTTTTTACATCACCAAAAATGAGAGAGAATACACCACCTAGAATTGAACTATATGCAGAAGAAAATGACAACATACATAAAACTTATTTCAGCAAACTATTAATCAAATTGAACATCTCAATGAGATGAACACAACAACAATGAAATCAGTTTAATCCAAGCCCAAATAAGTTCAAATCAAGGGACCCAAAGGGTTCATATCAAAGGACAAAAGCTTATTTGGAAGGTTCAAAGTACTAATTGGATTATCAAATAATATTCAAATATGACATCCTTATAATCAAATCCAGCAGCTCGACGAAAGGAATCCAACAAGCCTAAGATTTTTTAATTCTGACGTTATTTAGGCACATAAATACCTAATAAATTCTCTATGATTTAGGAGATCAACATAGGTTATTCGATGGAGCAGTTCAAATTTAGCCCAGTTCTTCTCCATATTTATGAGGCTTACCACTCTAAAAAATTTATAAATAGACCCCCACTTCTCATATGAAAGAGGGCTAGGATCATTTGACTAGAGATTGAAGAGAGCTCTGAGACTTTAAAGATATAGAGATCCACCCAAGCACAATCATAGGCAAACTTTTGTCGGTCAATCGAACCACAGTCGGACCTCCGCCCGGCTACCAACCTTATATCGCAAGACTTCCACTCAGTAGACGATCGTAGTCAGACTTCCATGCACCCAACCATCGTCGGACCACCACCTGGCTGCCAAGCTCCTTCGGATCATCGCTCGATCGCCAAATATCGTTGAATAATTAGTCGTTCGCCGATCATAATCAGACCTCCAAGCACCATCGCCCGCCGACTATGATCCGTCTGACCTCCGTCACCCACCAATTATGGTCCCTCCAACCACCTTCACCCGCCAACTATGATCCCTCCAATCTTTATCACCCTCTAAAAATAGTCCCTTCAACCAATGTTGCTCTACAACTATCATAGCCCGCCGACTACGATCCCTTTGACCACCATCGCCCACCTACTATAGTCCACTCAGACCTCCGTCACCCGCCGACTATGATCTCTTCGACCTCTGTTGCCCATCAATTACGGTCCATCTGACCTTCGTCACTCATTGACTATGGTCTTCCGACCTCTATCTCCCGCCAACTACGATTCCTCAGACATTTATCTCCCACTAATTATGGTCTCTCTAACCACTGTCGCCCGCTGACTACAGTCTCTTTAACCACCGTTTCCTGCCAATTATGGTCCGTTTGACCACCATCGTCTGTCGATTACGGTCCCTCCTACCATCTTCACCCCAATACGATCCCTCCGACCTTTATTTCCTACCAATTAATGTCCCTCCGATCTCCGTCTCCCGTCAGCTATGGTCCCTCCGACCTCCATCTCCCGTTGACTAAGGTCCCTCTTACCACGATCGCCCATCAACTAAAGTTCCTCCTGCCTCCGTCTCCAGCCAACGATGGCCCCTTCAACCAATGCCTCCCTCTAACTACTGTTGCCCGCCTACTACAATCCCTCAAACCACCGTCGCATGTCGACTACAGTACCTTCGACCTCTATCACCTGCTGATGAAGGTCCCTCTAAGCATTGTCCCCCATCGACCATGGTCCCTTCGACCCCGACATCCACCAACTATAATCTCTAAACCACCGTCGACCCCGACATCCACCAACTATAAATCTCTTGAGAATAACTCTTATATCAATAGATTCTTCCAACTCCCACCATATAATGTACTTTATATGATGTATATTTATTACATCGAACTAAGTCGTTCCCCTAAGAAAGGGCCTCATTTGTAATCAACAATAAACATTAGTATCATCATTTTAACTATATATGTCATGCTCCATGGGGTTTCCCCTTCGCATTATTTTCTACGTAATAATTTTAGTTTCTCTTATGAATCTTGCATCCCTCTTTCTTATATTTATGTGTGCTTGATCTTCGTATAAAACTTGAATGTTAAACTCTTTGTCTCTCTACCGACATGAATGTTTCAGTATGCAACATAAATTTTAAATTTTTTATTAACTTTATACTAAAATTATTGAATGTTTATACATTTTAAGTGTATATAATATAAATATTTTTTAAATGAGTCGACTCAAGAACTGACTAGTGAAGTCGGGACTAGCTTAAGCTAGCTTGTCATGTTAGCTCTTTGAACTCGGATCTTGAGCCGCCACTTATTAAGTTGAGCTTGAGCCAGCTCGTGAGCCAACTTGATTCGATTGCACCCTGGCCTAGACAGGATCATTTTGAAATTAAAAAAAAAATACTTTTTTAATGTCATACTTTTTAAATATATTTGCTTACTTTAAGAACATTGCATTTGCCTTATCTTAAGAAATATTCTTTAGATAATCATCAGCAAAGAAAAATCTTACGTCCCATTTGGTTTTTTGAAAGTAAAAGCTTGTGGTAGGTGGTGAGAAAAGAATATTTAATTAGTGTTTAACTACCAATTAGTAAGCAATTTTTGTCTGGCATTATAATTAATGAAATATTATTAGGAACTAACTAGATAATTACAATGCCAATAAACTATGTTTATTGTCTAACCATATGATGTATTGATACAAATTAAAAAAAAAAAAAAAAACTTATTTTCCGTTTTAGCTGTTATTATATATCAAATAATATTCTTCTTGCCTTCATGCTCTTACTTCTTCCACAAGAGAGACCAAGCTACTGCCTCTTTCTCTCTCTCCCTCTCTCTCTCTCTCTCTCTCTCTCTCTCTCTCTCTCTCTCTCTCTCTCTCTCTCTAATATATCAATTTCAAGAGACAAAATTTGACTTGAATATGGCTAAATGAAGGAACGAAATAGTCTAATATTGAGCAAAATAGCTCTTTGCGTCTGCGTGAGCACAACTTCAATTGTAGGTGTTGAATATTTTGATTCAATTTTTATCAAAAAATTTATAAAATCATCAGAAATTGTAAAACTCATATATTTTTAAAACAAAAATTATCTATCTTCATAATTCTCTCTCTCTCTCTCTCTCTAATAACTAATAAGCCTTCATATTTTGTATAAATATTTAAATTTTATTATTATATTTTTTAAAATCATTATAATTATCTTCATTTTATATTTTATTAAATATATTCAAATTTTAATTAACTATCTTTAAAAAATATATAAATAGTTAAATATATTCGTTTCCATAAAAATACTAAATGAAAATTATTTAATAATAACGTAATAATTTTTTTTAATATTACGTGTCAAAACTTTAAAAAGTTGTTGAAGAAAATATATCAAATTATTATGATACATTTTTTTGTTAAATCGTTCAACAATAATGCGTCATATAACGTCAGAGCCCATCGTGTAACAGACGTATGAGACGCAATTAAATATTAAGCAGTGTGTAAATTTTTATTATTTTTTAGGAGCCAAATAGAAACATAATTTATTACATTTTTAACCTTCCAAAACGCTTATTTGGTATTAGTTAAAATATTCGGCAAAGTA
The DNA here is from genome assembly GCA_019514585.1 of Dendrobium officinale. Lineage (NCBI taxonomy): Eukaryota > Viridiplantae > Streptophyta > Magnoliopsida > Asparagales > Orchidaceae > Dendrobium > Dendrobium officinale. Next base: position 6,010,814 of record CM033685.1, on the reverse strand, counting down.
CTTAAAAGAAAAAATTTTAGTCACATAAGTTGAAAAAAATATATTATTTCATTTTAGTTCTATATTTATATTTTATTTATATATTTTCTGAAAAGGTGGTTAATATTTATGTGTTAAAAGTATTTGCGCTAAATATGAATAGAGAATTAACACTTCAAATTACAAAAATTTGAAAAAATTACAAAGAAATTATGCTATGGATATTTTCTGTTATTATTTTCTAATAGATTTGTTATGGAAATCCAATGGACAATGCCAAAAAATCTATGGGAAATTCTGTTTGAAAATAAATTTTCAATAGAAATATTAATTGAATTTTATTATTAATTTTTGAAAATTTTTTGGAGACAGAAAGTGAGTTTATTGACTTGCTGAGTTTATTAATATCATTATTTTTATTGAAGAGGCAGGCATCAGTCTTAATAGAGACTATGAGTGTCTGAAAGTGATGATGGTATGCATGGACATTGGACTTATGGCATGCATGGGTGTTTATGTCAATGATAAGCATCTGCTTTATCACGAACAATATTGATGTGATGACGACCATCAGACATTGTTCATGACAATGAACCCCTATTTTAGTATCAATAGTGGAGTCTACCGTAGTATTAATGGTGGGCATCAACAATATGTGTTTATGTTAATGTTGACTTGGGCGATGATGGTATACATCAAACTTAATGGTAATGGCATGCATTAATCTTAAACCTTTTTGGCAACTATGAGAGTTGATGTTGGTGATGACGGGGGATGTAGAGCTTGATGAAGATGATAGGCATTGACCTTGTCGTGTATGTTGGACACCAGCCTTTTTTATGTTAGGCTAGGTATCAGCTTTATTGTCAATGATATATATTTTTTTAATTTGGCTATGATATATTCACACTTTTTTTCTCTTTTTTTTTTTTAATTTGAAAAACTCGAGTTGAAAGAAAAATGTGAGTTGACGTATCCTATTTGAATGTTTTTATAATGAGAGTCATATGTTACAAGAGATGTCTATTTGTGTAATTAGAGAACACGTTGATATAATATAGTAGACATAAACAAAGAAAGATTGCCTTACAAGTAAACATAGGAGCATTGAGGCATTTGAGTTATCATCCATACATCATTAATGGTCTACTATGTCATTCTCCTTATTGAAAGAGGGACTAACGACCAAGAAGGCAAGTATCAACCTTGATAGATATAACAGATGCCTATGAAGTGGTGATGGTCAAGTGTCGGCATTATCGTAGATAGCATGCATGGGTGTTCATGGTGTTTGCCTTATTAGTGACAGTGTGCAACAGTCTTAATAGCAATGACGAGCTTTGAGCTTATTAATGATGACAACAGGCATCGACCTTAATAGAAACGATGGACATTGACGTTAGTGATGATAATAGACATCTATCTTGGTGGAGCTCTCTATAGAAAGAGATCATCATATTTTAATAACTTGATTGATTCCACAATTAATGAGGTATTAATTGGTTTGTAATTATTCATCTTGAATTTTTGGAGAACTTTATTTGAATAAACTTCTTGTGACAAATATATTTCACTTGCTTTACTTTCAAGTTGATAAAGATGTCATATATGTGATCTTAAAATCTCGAGTCATGATTAACTTGATCTCAATAAATATTTGATCATTACTTTTTTATTAAACAAAAACATCTATATACAAAGCAACTAACAAGATATCTTCATCTTTTTCTTTTATACATAAAACATTCTCATTAGAAAATTGTATAATATAATTAGTTTTTGAAATAGAAAATAATGGAGCAATTCAGTGCTTGAGGTACTTTCTCTTAACTTTTTTTTTTAAATAATTAGTTTTGAAATAGAAAATAATGGAGCAATTCAGTGCTTGAGGTACTTTCTCTTAAATTTTTTTTTGTTTTTTCATTTACTCCCAATGAGAGTGCGCTGCTTAAATTTATTTCCAACTCAAAGAATTTAAATTTATAAATGTGAGGCAAATATATGGCATATGAACACTAACATGCTTGAGATTGTTTGATTGGCTAAAAAAATATAGTATATAAAAAAATACAATATATTTAAAATGTTTTCGAGTTATTTGAATGAGTGTAACATAAATGCAAGTGATTTTTTCCCTTTTTTTCTTGAAATAAAACAAATTCAACCTAAATTGCAAAGATGGTGAGGGTCTGTTGTCGGTGGCAAGGCGGTTGTGACCAACAACAACATTAGGCAACTGGCAGCAGCACGATGGATTGTGATTGTAGGTGGCAGTGAGTGATGACTGTGGTAGGTAGGAGACGACGACAGATGGCAGCAACAATGACCGAAGTTAGTTTGTGGCCAGAGGCAGGTGACGACATTAAAAATAACTCAAGTCTAATGAGTTCCAAATATACCAAATTTGAACCTAGTGGATGAATTTCAAACTTATCAAAATTTGACAATGCATTTCCCTAATCCCTAAAATAAACACCAATATGCTTAAAACCACTACATTTGGAATACTTTAGCCCTATTTTATTGCAAATCAAACTGTCCTAAACTAATTCTATCATAAATGAATATTTTTCAAGCACCACCAAGTAGCATGCACCAAGAGCCCATTGAATCTTATGAAGTTGTTATGATAATCACCAGCACTTAAATCTTAATCATGATCAAAGCCAATTATGACTAAATCTAGCCACAAGCCAAATGAACCACTTGATCAAAGCCAGAAAATTAAACCATAGAAATGAGAGCCATAGCTCTGATATTTTGCACCACCATATTTTCTTCAATTATCCAATATAAAACAAAAATCTCTCATCCTTAACAGAAAAGCAAAGAGTTATTTTAAAACAATGCATCAAGCTTGCTTAGAAACTATAATCTGCAGCTAATCAATCATAAATATGATAGTTTTATATAACAGAAACAGTTTACAAGCTTCAGTTGGCATTAAATATAAGCTGCAACATTTAATAATTGATTACTTGTTTATTTTGATAGCTTTAGCAATTAATACTTTTCAATTGTAGGCCTTGACCAAGAGAAATTATTATGTACCGTCCAGAGGCGAATCAAAATGCTTCATGTTATCCGGTACACAGTAACAAAAGTGACGTGGCACATCCTGATTAGCCTCTGAATGACATCCAGTGACCGCACAGAATAATTAATCCTTGACCAGATGCTATATACCAATTTTATCATTGTGACAGTTTCATCCAAACTATTTATGCTACCTGAGTTATATTTTTTGAAAGCATAGTTTTACTTGATGTTTCTTTTAATTAGTCTATCATATTTTATCTACAGATTATTAGTAGACATACTCTTCTTTTGCATGTGAACCAATCACTAAAGTTCTGCACACGATAAATTATTAGTAGTGTTTTCTGAGCGTATAACTACATGCGTGAAGCTATACACATCTGCACATTTGCTGTATATTATTATGCACATAATATATTTTATAATATTTTATACATAACAGAACATTACAACACATAATAATAAACAAGCCTAATGTATGGAGAGATTATTCTGTGCGGACGCGGAATGCAGGACGACGAAGGCAGCTCTACATCCAGATATCAACCAAAATGAGCCACATCAGCGATACTAAGCCGCGATACCGAACAGTACCGAGCCGCAGTACCACGACACCGAGCGGTACCGAGCTGCGGGCTTAGGTATCTGGACGGGGTTCGGCTTCCGCACAGAATAATTTGTCCAGTGTATGAAGCTCTCTCACACATGCACAATCAAATAATAACATAAAATAATAAGAATGCAAAGCGTTAGAAGTCATTCAAAGGGAGGAAGCTGCCAGTCTATGAACATTTATGGAATAAATTAATCAAGGTTAATTACCACTGTTACCAATATCATTAATTATCTAAATGTCTAAGTGCCTTTCAGACATCCCAATCAAAGAAGATAAGATAGAAGTAAAGCAATCCTAGACGTGAACACTTGTGTTTACACTTGCTTTCATCTCCCGTTAAACAATTCTTTTGCCTTTAGACCTTCATATATAAATTATTTTTTGATAAACTTTAAAGCAACTTTAGATCAAGATTTGTATTTGTGCTTTGGATCTTAAACAGAGTTAGTATCTCATATTTTAATATTCTGATGGTTTTCCCCAATTTTCATAAACTAAGAACCCAGAAGCCTAATATGGATGGAAGAAGACAACGATTCCCAAATGGAAAACTGAGCTAATGAAGTGAAGGTAACGATTAGCTCACATGCTGGAGGCAAATGGAAGGCCCAGATTAAACACAATTTCGTTCATAATGAGGTATCCAACTGGTGGCTTGCACAATCAATTAAATTCTATAGAAACATAAATTGTTGCCACAATTCCATTTTGGCTGCAATTCTTCTGTTATTTTTAAGAAGTTTTTACGAAGAGAAGCAACTTCTTATAATATAATCTACTAGAATGTGGTAGTTGTAAAGATGTCGCCATCAAATTTTCCCAAAAGAAATATGTATATATAGTACTTACAAAACAGCTAGAAGAAATTTTTCTCATAAAAATTATAAAACTACTTTACAGCCGCCCAGGATAGATTTTAAATCTCTAATAGCTTTCTTTGAAATCTTGAAAGTCATATTCTTAACTAAAGTTATAAATAGACTCTTTTTTTTGGGGCACCTACTAAGAAAAGAATGACAGAGACAAGATCAGAATATTGCCAAAAAACAAGGATTTTATTGGTAAGTAAAACTCATTTTTTGACAATGCATCAATATGAAATGATGATGATGACATAAATATCCTAAACAATGGAGAAAGTTTGAAATTGTACAATAAAGCAACTCATGGCTACAATTTAATAAGATAATATTTCCTGCATCAAAACTCTATTTTTTCTACATCTCAATGATGCATCCTTAGGTTATCATTGCAGAAGCAACTTCTCAAATAGACTAGCAAGAATCATGACATAAAAACTAAATACATAAATGAAAATAATTTGAATCATAGATGCAGTTTTTTGCGTAAAAACTAAACTGTTTTAATATTCTCATCTTTCTTTCCTGCAACTGCATAGTAGAGAAATTTACCAACGGTCTAAGAATTTTTGGAGCATTACAACATTATGGACATGATACTTAGAGAATTCACGAATTTTCCCTAGGGTGTGAAGTATCAATAATTTCAAAAAATCAATTGAAAGAAAATCTAGATGTCAAAAACAAAACAAAAAAAACACACAATTTGGGTCATAATACAGTTTAGTTTTACCTATGATTGTGTCAGTTCGATCTATTTTATGTATAAGTTAGTTCAATTCAATTGATACAACAAATCCGTAAGCCAATCCTTCTGAGTCTAACTAAATGCACACCTCTAGTCGTGTGTTGGAATGGATCTGGTCAGACATTGTAAAATTTTTTTCAATAAAAATGGTTCTTATCAAAGTGGTTTGTGGAGTTGAGCTCAATTTGATTGAAATGGATCTAGTAAGTCGTATTGTCTTGGAGATTGGCCTCTCGCTAAAATGATCAAGGGCATAATGATGATCAAATAAACTGTCATTGTTACCGTCAAAAGGACCGAGAGTTTACTCACAACCGATGAGCCGAAGATGTTTGTGTGTCTTCTTTTCTTTTGGGTAGCCCATTAAATTAGCATTAACAGCTCCTGTCAATGGATCGCACAAGTGAAGGAAAAAATTTCCATAAACTTTAAGGTTACTTTTGTCAGGTCATAACATGAAACTACATACTTATCAAGTTCAGTTAGTCTCATGAGGGCTCTCACAAAATTATTAGTGTGTTTTAGCTCTAGTGGGTTGCTCCGTAACCTCTACTTAAGGATTTAGCCTGGTAAGACTTCTTGGGTGCTTCATGTTCAAGAAGAAAGGCAAAGGAATGATTTATTCGAATAAGAGGAGAAGAGGGGAAGTTCAAGGATTGTATGATACACATGTCAAAATCCTATCCTATCCATAGAATTTTTTTTTAATCAGAAAAAAATTACATAAATCTAAATATCAAACAAAAGGCATTTCATCCTTGGACAGCGAAATAAAATAACTATTTGAATATTCATGGTTGAAAATTTTCAATTTATACAACATATCAAGAGAGCTCTTGGAAATATAAAATCACTCAGGATGAATCTCAACTATTACAAATCCTCACAATAAAAACTCAAGAACTAATTTTTAAATATCCTTAAATGCACAAAAACATTGTAAATTCATTAGAGAACGTTACATATCAAAGACGAACTTCATGCATATTACAATTAATAAATCATGATTTAAAAATCACTTTAACTCAGACTATTAAAGAGGAAATATCTAATGGAATTAGATCTACTTCAACCTTCAATTAATATTTCAATTTAGCTTCCAAGGTGAGCACATTTTAGAGATAGCAACAGTTGTATGGTGAAAGGACTAGTGGCTCACAGGTTAAAGATGATGATTGTATATTCTCACAAATTCAAAACATACCATTTCGTAATTTATCAATCATTTAAAAAAAAACAAATAAAAAAACAACTATACTTATAGAGCAATAAGCACCGTCTTTTATCTCCTTTAATAAAGAATTACACGCAGCTCTTCTCATAGTAGTTATAGATCTCTCAAGCGAATTCCATTTTATCCTATTTTTCATATTTTAAAGCATATTTTGATGTGAAACGTACATGCGATGGAGGAGTTACTTTAAGAAATTAAAGAGATCAATTGACTTAGTAACCCAAAATAAAATTATCGCTTATAATGAGAGAGTGATCATTAGAACTCGTGGTTTTTAACTTGCTTAGGCAAAGTGGAGCAAGATCAATCAACCAAACAATTCAAGAAGCACAAAGAATAATTGTAAAACTACAATGGCCACAAGAATCCACAATTTAATAACGAGAATTTTCACCTTTGGAGCCCATACGCTCAACTAGTCTAGGCTTTAGCGGCAGAAGAGTCTCCACAGTAGAAGCGAGGTCACTCCAAGGAAGAAGGAGCATAAGATCGTCATTCTCGGATAGGGACCGGAGTGGAGTGGAGGAGGATTATCCTGAGTACTTGCTGTGGTTGCTTGGGGGAAGACTCCAAAGACAATATATGACCAAAGGGAAGCTCGGTATGGGAGATTAGCTTCAGGAAAACGTTTCAGGTTTCTGAAATTGAGGTAGGGAGGAAACGTGGAGAGGGGAAATTGAGTTGAAAATCAAAACAATTCCAAAGGAGGCGGGGCAGCAGTTTTGTGATGGAGTAAAGGAGTTTAATGTGAAATAATGATTGTAATTGGAGAGAGAGAGAGAGGGGGCATTAAGGGGCCGGCTGGATTAGAGGAGGAAAAAAAGGGAGTTAAGTAAAGTGGGGCCCATGTATTTGAATGACAGATTTGATTAAAATCTGTAATAAAACATATTTTATTAAAAAAAGAAACTTCCCTTTTAATTGAGAGGGGAAATCCGGCACTATTTGAATTTCAAATATGCTTTAAATGTCATTAAATGTATTGCCTAAACATAGGTTATTAATTAGGCAATAACTTAATCACAGGAATTTTGAAATTCCACTGGACGTGGATCAATGGGGGAATCCGGAGCAAGAGAAAACGCCAGGGAACGGGTGGGTGAGTTTCACGACAAAGGGAAATAACGGGCAAGGGAGAATGCCAGGGAATGGGGCCATTAATTAAGCATTAAGATTTGAGATTCCACGGGTTGGGCAACACAGGGGGGGATTGGCGGCACAAGGTGCCTGCAGGAAAAAAATTTTCCAGTGGGCTGGAGCTCACGGTTGGGTCCAGTTGTGGAGTAGGGGAGCTGTAGAGGTGGGGTGGCTGCACGGGATGGTCTTGGGTCGGCGGCCCAAGGCCTGGAGAGGGATTGGCCGGCGGGGAGGAGGCAGCTAAGGTGGCCGGCGGCTTGAGCAGGTCAAGGCTAGGCGGCGGCAAATGCAAAGGGGAGGAAGAGGGGGGAAATTCAAGGGATTCGAACGACCATGAAATTACTAACCTCAATTATATTCGATTTGAATTTTCACGAGATAAGAAGGTTTGAAAACTAGAACTCACAAAGAGATCTAGTCTCCTCCGGCGAACTCACTAAGAGATCTCCGGCGAACTCACTAAGAGATCTTGGGGGGGGGGGGAACTCACAAAGAGAACACAAAATATTTTCATTTCATCCAAAAAACTATCTATTACAAGAGAAGGACCAAATAAATAGGCCTCACAATGACAAATAAAAGCAAAATACTAAAATGCCCCTTGGGCTACAATAGCGACTAAAAACCCATAAGGGCAAAAACGGAAAAACATGAAATAAAAATAAACTACTACATAGAATAATGAAAATACAACTCATGCTCGTAACCATCGATCTCCGGCGTCGAAAATGCTGACGATGTCCTCATCATATTTTCTCATTGACAAAAATATTGCTTATAGTAGCATGGTACTTTTTTTATGTTGTATTGGTAAGAAAAGGAATAGATTGAAGGATCCATGGCTTATTGGTTAATGGAGATGACTGCACCTTCAAGATCGCGAGTTTGAGCCACAGCCCACAACACTTTGCGCTTAAAAAAAATTAGAAAGAATTCCTTTTAGGAGTGAAGCATTACTCGAAGATAATAACTTGGGACTTTAGTTGCAAAAGTTGGATTTGTTGCAATTGCTTTATAACAAACGACAAAGAAATATATAAATCGAAATGGGTGCTGCATTTGCTAAATTGCATGCTCAAGAAAATCATAAATATGTTTAACATTTGTTCTTGTTTTCAAACAAAAAAAGTCACTTCTTTTACTGATAAAAGTGATTCTCTAACTTAATTTTTTTAAGACAAGGTGGTCCATTTCTTCCATTTGTTTCTAGCCACTATTAAAAACATTAAATTAGCGGTCCAGTTCATCCATTTCATATATTCCACTTCATTCTTTTCGCTCTAAAGTAGAAAGACGAACTTAATACTTTCCGGAGATTGCATAACAAAGATAAAAAATGCATAAATCCTAATCCGGAAAAGTAATAACTCTTACTCTCTTCATTCCAATTTCCAGGGACTGACGGCAAATTTCATAAGCTAATAATGTACCTCAAACTTCAAAATTCATACTGCCAAAGCTACTGAAAACTTCATGTTTAGTAAACAAAAAAATAAAGTATACAACAAATTTCGAAATAAATAAATTTTGTTATGATAAAAAAAGGAAGCTCATACAAGCAAACCCATGGTACATGCTTCAGCCAGTTACAATAATAAAGTAGAGATAGCCAATGTGCTTGTTGTTAATACAAGCTTTGCAAAGATTAAGGCTTCGTTTGGGACAGCTTTCTTACTGCTTCATAAAGCAGCTTTTTATACAAAAATTAAAATTTTATATTAAAAAACTGCTTTAAGAAGCAGAAAGAAAGTCATCTCAAACGAAGCCTAAGTGGGCATCTATAGTTTATGGAGATCTCTCTTTCCTTTTACGTGAAGTGGTTAATGTTGTGCAATTCATAACGGACAAATTCTCTGTATTGTGAATTTCAACTGAATCAATATGGTTAGTATAGGGGTATCTTACCTCTAGAATGTTGCTTGACGCTGGTCTAGTTATGCACAGCCAAACCCTTGAACTCTCGTTTTGGCTGTTGTCATCTAATGGAACATGCCATGATCCACTCTCCGATTCCTAAGAGATGGAAGAAAAGGGAATAAGGTGGACTAGAAAAACGAGTAATTCAATATGACTGGCCAAAATAAGAAAGGCTAAGGATTATACCTGGATGACTATAGAATATGGAGTTGGCATTTTAAGCACCAAATGGCCTTTAACGAAATTGTACTTGACCTGAAATGCGATAAAATGAATCAGCAGAGGCAAACCATGACGTTAAAATACTACAAATATGAGAAAATAATACCTAAAGCAATATTAATTAACCCTTTTGGAGATCTGTCAACCGACCATAACCACATCATAATCAACAAGTTACCAACTCATAATTTAATAAAAACTTGTTATTTTTAAGGAAAGACAACAACATAATTTCTTCATTACAAAAGATAATTTAACAATTGCCTAAAGCCTGAAATTTCAATAAAAAAATAAAGAAAATCTTGTACATAAATTACTTGAAGAGATTTTAATCGCATGAAGAGAGTAAACAATTTAAAGGACAAGAATAACAATATCAATAATCTGAAAAGGGAAAAAAAATGGACCGTATAATATTAATCCAATAAAAAAACAACTACGAGAGAAAAATTAAAATTTTATTCAATTTCAACTAAGATTTGTCCCAGGAATACTATTTACAGCATTTAATGGACCCAAAAAAAGAAAATTGCACAAAATATGTTAAGTCCGCTAAAAAGACAAGAAAAACATATCATGTCATTGCTCATAAGAAAAACCATACTTAAATTCAGCGCCAGACCATGGATAAATTAGATACAAAACAACAAGAATTTATAGCTACATGTTCACAAATTGTACCATAGAACTTTAAAAGATTCTTAGAGCATACCTGATGCCTTTCTTTCCACTTAGGAAAAAAGTTTCTACCTAGGAGCTCAAATATGTGATCTCTCATTTCATCATTAGTCACAAGCAAACACTTGAGCTTAACTGCTGCATAAAGCCAATACCTGAATTAAAAAATAAAAACAAAGATGTAGAAATTATGGTAATAGAAAAAGATCGCATGGTCTAAGTAAGGAAAAAAATAGCCAGAAGACAGAAGTTCCATTGCAAACTAAATTGTCCTGAATAAATCACCAAGTACAGAGTAGGCATGTGTTGGAGTACATCATACAACATTGTTAAGTTTTGCCAACAGAACATTGACAATACATTACAAAGGCTAATCAACAAAACAAACATCAAGATACAGAGCAAATAAAAAAATGCGTCAAGATAAAGGGTAAAGAGAGATAAGAGGAAGAAAGTTTTTTCAAGTAAATAAGACATCCTTTAGAAGTTGACAAATCCATAATTAATACAATACAGAAGTAGAGCAAGCAGATGTAAGATGAATTACAATGAAATTTCAGTTGGTGTGATATCACAAATTATCAACCAATATTACTAGAAGATAAAATAATAATTGAGTGAAAGATAGTTAAATAATTTGGACCTATCATACAAAACAATGAGAATAAATAACAAAAATAACTTCTAGAGAAAAGCCAACTTGATTTAAAGAAAGGAGTACAATGAAATAAAGGAATATCATAAAAGCTTAAAGATTAATTTTTAAAAACTGCTATTAGGCCGGTTAAGTTGTTAACATCCGAGCCCTTGGAAGTTAAAGGTGATTGTTAGACAAGTGGAGTATGGAAAAATGAGAATATTAATATAGATTTGTAGCAAACTAAGAAGTATGGGTGGAGAAATGATTATATTAGAAGGGTAATGAGAAATACATCTATTAAATAAAATGTGGAGAAAAATAGATAGATGATTTGAGCATGTACAACGAAAAATAAAATATGCATCAAAAGATGGGTAAATCAATTTAGTATAGATGCTTACATTAACAAGAAAGAAAAAGGGTAGACCGAATAATTTGGATATAATTTGTATAAAATGGTTTGTGCGAGATATTTTTAACACCACATATAATGGATAGAGAATGATAACGCATAAAACTAAGGCGATCATTTCAAGATAAACCATTTATATGATATTTGTGCATAACAGTTGTAAAAATTGAGAACTCCGTTCATATAAATAAAATGTTAAAACAATTGAGTAAATTTTTAGAAGACAATGGGCTAAGCTTTTACAAAACAAATAAGGAGTATATCATACACAACTTTAGTGAGTATAAATTGATAATTATCAATCATTATTGAAGATCACATGATACCTACATATGATAAGTTTAGGTATCCTAGATACATTATTGGGAATCTAAATGAGAATACAGCTTAACATTAAATCTGAGTGGTTAAAATATAATTGCCTTAGGAATATTTAATGAAAAGAGAGAAAAATGAAAAGAAAAAGATAATTTTGTAATTTTGAAAGTAGACTAGTTACATGATTTAAAAAAATTGTTTGAGGCACATGCTTTGAGGCGCGCCTCAAACTAAGGTGTACATTGAGCGCCTCGAGGCTTAATCCTCACAAGTTCCAGTGAGGCTTACGCCATTTTTAAATGAGGCATACACCTCGAGGCATTTTGGGCAGCGCAAACTTCTTGGAAAGTCTCTAATTTATTGATGTGATGGGTAACAAATTTATTTAAATTCAATCATCAATCAATTAAATAAAACTGTACTTGAAACTCCAAACATAAGAAATGCGCACTTGGCAGTGATTTTATTAGTACACCAGGCAGAACAAGGGTTCTGCCCGAAAGGGGGCGGGATTCTTTGGTGGCCAAAAGTCAATTAAGCATTAATTAAAGATGGATTTGGGAGGGGAAATTCAAAGTAATGACTATTTAGGGATAAGAAGATTGTGTTTTGCTTTAAGTAGATTTTTTTCCTAGGGTTAGGATTATGTAATGTCTTTGCTGAATTTGGTTTTCTCTTGGGGTTTATTTGGGCTCTAGCTGCCGGCTAGGGATTTGGAGAGCCGGATCTTCCTCTTGAATTGAAGATTCATTGTAACTTGTTTGTTTTCTTTCATCTTTCATCAATTATCAAGTTTCTCTAGTGTTTTGTCACCAAATTTCTCTCAAATTTTATTTTATCTTGCTAAAATTCCAAATTTAAGCCAAGATTCTTTCAATTTCTCCAAGTATTTCCTATCAAATTGGTATCGAAGCGCTTTCTAGGGCAGAAAAACAAGTTATCTTCGTTGTTTTTGCGATTGGAGCCTATATCCAATTAATGGCATCAAAGAAGATGAAGGCATTGGAGGGCGAGATGGAACAGCTCAAGGTCAGAGTAGAGGAAAAAATATTCCGAGATGGAGGGAAGACTCTCAACCATCGAGAACGGCTTTGGGAACTTTAAAGAGATGATAAAAAGGATGTTTATGCAATCAAAAGCATCACCGGCGATTCATAGGGTGGAACCACGAGAAAAGGAGATCCAAGAGGATGCCAATGAATTGGAGAGTGCTTTCCATCAAGGACAGCCACATGGGGCCTCGTTAATGGGTGGATTGGGGTATTCTGAATGGAGGACATCAAAGAGGAGGGAAGCCAACCCCTTTGGGAGACTAACCGAGCATGGGGAGAGGTGGAATGGAGAAGGGCATGGTTGGGAGGATCCATGGGGTCAAAATCATCAACCAAGGGAGGAAGGAAGAAAATCATGCGACCACTACACCAGAGGAACCAATGAGGGAAGAAACCATTGGGATATGGAAGCGAGAACAAAGAAGCTAAAGATGTCAATCTTTTAAGGGGAGGATGCACAAGGTTGGGTGTACTGGGTAGATTATTACTTCGCCATTAACGGGCTAACTGAATGGGAAAAACTCATGGCGGTGGGTCTTTGTTTGTAAGGGAAACCCCTAGCCTGATTCCAATGGAGGGAGGATAGGTATCCGATCTACTCATGGGGAGAATTTTAGGAGTGCTTGTTTGAATGTTTCTAAGCCATTCAAGAAAGAGACCTCCAAGAGTAGTTTTATGCCCTAACTCAAAAGGAGACAATTATGGAGTGCCGAGAGAAGTTTGAGCTGCTGTCATGGAGACCGAACGGAATCTCTGAGAAGGATTGGAGGGGGATTTCATGAAGGGGCTTAGGGAGGACATACGAGCATAACTCAGAATACTGAGGCCTAGTGGGCTGAGGGAGACGATTGAGCTGGCTTAGAGGGTGGAGGAAAAATATAAGAGAGAGAAGGACAGCAGAAGCAACATCATGGGAGAGACCTAGCGGAGTATCCCTACAACTCTAGCACCTAAAACCCAGACAACATCCTTCTAGAGAAAAGTTCCTAGGGAGAAGAGCAGTGGAGTTCACCCGAGGGGGGAAATTTTAAGCGACTCATAGAAGTGGATGTGCAGAATAAACGGGCAAAGAGGTTATGTTTCAAATGTGATAAATAAGTACACGCCAGAGCATATGTATAAGGGCCGAGCTCTTTAGGTTATCACCATCTGTGATGACGAGGAAACTGAGGAGAGATGTGGGAGTGAGACATAAATAAAGGAAAAACTGCATTTTAGATATATCTGAGGTTTCCTTGAACTCAGTGATGGGATTCACTCCTAGTCATACTATGAAGGTAAGGGGAGAACTAGCAGACAAGGAGGTAGTGGTGCTGAGAGACAGTGGGGCTACCCACAATTTCATCTCCAACCAGGTCGTAGACCAATCAGGACAAAATTTGATCTAGTGGACACAGGGTGCTATAGGGTGATGATGGGGGCTGGGAAGATGGAGACAGGTAGAGGGGTGTGTAGGGGAGTGGGAAGATGGAGACAGGTAGAGGGGTGTGTAGGGGAGTGGTTTTATCCATACAAGGGATCCCGATGAGGGAGGATTTTCTCACATGAAGCTGGGGAGCATTGGCGTCATCCAGGAGATGAGATAGATGCAGACCTTAGGGGATACTAAGGTGAATTAGGGGACGATGACAATGGAGCTGATGGTGGAAGGGAGAATGATGGTGATTAATGGAGATGCAAGGCTCTCCAAAATCATGGTGTCTCTAAAAATCATGGTAAAGGCTGCTATACACAAGGTGGGAGGAGGATTTATGGTGGAGCTACATAGTTTGGAGTGTGGAGCACGCCATCACAGGGATTTATGGAGATGCAAGGCTCTTCAATTTCTCAGCCATCTCAGGGGTTGCCACCACAGAGAGGGCAGGAGCAGTGGAGCACGCCATCACATTAAGGGAGAAGGCATCACCGATCAATGTAAGGCCTTACCATTACCCCCAGATCCATAAGGATATGAATGAGAAGCTGATCACGGAGATGTTGGAGGCAGACATCATCAGGCTGAACAAGAGCCTTTTTTCTACTCAGTTCTACTGGTCAAGAAAAAGGATGGAGGTTGGCAATTTTGTGTGGACCATCGGGCCCTGAATAAGGAGATTATCCCAAGCAAATTTCCTACTCCAGTGATAAATGAGCTGCTAAATGAATTTTATAGAGCGGCGGTATTCACAAAGGTGGACATGAAGTCCGCGCACCATCATATCTAGATGAGAGAGGAGAATGTTCCGACGACAGCTTTCAAGACACACGAGAGACACTATGAGTTCTTTGGTGATGTCTTTTGGTCTCACCAACGCCCCAGCTACCTTCCAGTCTCTCCTGAACAAGGTGTTATAACCTTACCTCAGGAGATTTGTTCTGGTTTTCTTTGATTATATCCTGGTATACAGCAAGTCGAGTGAAGAGCATCTAAAGCATCTAAGGGCAATCTTAGAAGTTTTACAGGAGCATCAGCTAAGGGCGGGCCAATATGAAGAAATGTTATTTTACACAGGCTAGTGTGGAGTATCGGGGCACGTGGTATCCCAGGAAAGAGTTGCAGTTGATCAAGTCAAGATTGAGGCAATGCTGAAATGGCCTCTACCAACCCTGGCCCGACCAGATTTCAGCCAAATGTTCGTGGTAGATATTGATGCCCTAGGGATATGGATTGGGGGCTGTTCTCATGCAAAATCACAAACTCATAGCCTACTTCATCCAGGTGTTGACTGCTAGAGTTCGACTGAAGTCGGTTTATGAGAGGGAATTGATATCCATTGCATTGGCCATTCAGAAGTGGCATCCTTACTTGTTATGCCGACATTTCATTGTTAGGACAGACAGGTAGAGCTTGAAGTACTTCCTGGAGCAGAGGATGGTGACCGAGAAACATCATAGGTGGTTTTCAAAGCTGTTGGGCTATGACTTTGAGGAGTATAGGTCAGGGCTAGAGAACAAGGTAGTCGATGTCTTATTATCCAGATGCATGGGGGAGCTCCATGAGTTAGCTATTTCAGTACTATTAACGCTAGAATGGGGGGCTATTAATGAGGAGAGTATGTAAAATGAGGGCTATAAGGCGGATCTACTAAAGGATGAGAATAGCCACCCTATCTCTCTAAAAAGGGAAAAAAACTGTTGTACCAGGGGAGGCTTGTGCTGTCATGGACCTTGGTTCATATTCCCACCTACTGCAGGAGTTTCATGGGAGCGTTGTTAGGGGTCATTCTAGTGTACATAAGACATAAAAGATTAACAGCAAAATTGTATTGAGAAGGGATGCATAAGGATGTAGAATAGATGGTGGCTAGGTGTGAGGTATGCCAGAGAAATAAGTACATGGCTATGGCTCCAGGAGGATTACTTCAACCCCTGACTCTTCCAAACATGGTGTGGGAGGAGGTCGTTCAAAGATGGGCTACTACGATCTGAGGGGTTTACAGTGATTATGGTGGTGGTTAACAGGTCGAGCAAGTATGCTCATTTCTTTCCCTTGCGACACCCCTACACGGCAATTAAAGTAGCAGCACCATTCATCAGAGAGGTGGTTAGATTGCACAGGATCCCAGAGTCGATAATATCCGACCAAGATAAGGTGTTTCTCAGTCAGTTCTTGAGAGAATTGTTCATGCTACAAGGAATAATTCTAAAGAGAAGCACTGCTTATCACCCTCATACAAACAAGCATACAGGGGTGGTAAATGAGAGTTTGGAGACTTTACTGTGGTGTTTTGCTTCAGAGACACCTCAGTTGTGGGTCAAATGACCAGCGTGGGCGGAGTACTAGCATAACATATCACTCAGCTTCCCATATAACCCCTTTCAAAGTGTTGTACAGAAGAGACCCCTCACACTTGGTGCATTTTGGGTAGAGGAGCACACCAGTCTCTTTAGTAGAGCAGTACTTGGAAGAAAGAGATAAGATGTTAGAGAAATTGAAGAGACCCCTATTGAGGGCACAGTAGATTATGAAGAAGCATGCGGATGAACAAAGAAAGGACATTCAAAGTGAGGGATAGGTGTTCTTAAAATTGCGACCTTATAGACAGACGACAATAGCCAACAGAAGGAAAGAGAAGCTGGATCAGAGATATTTTCGCCCTTACGAGATATTGGAAAAGATTGAAGCAGTGGCTTATCACTTGAGGTTACCCCGATCACTATCATACATCCAGTATTCCACGTGTCACAATTGAGGAGAGCTCTTGGGTAGCATGCAGTTAGTTTAGAGTTACTGGCGATACTAACTGAGGATTGGGAGGTGGTGTTGGAATCACTGGAGCTGACAGGGTTACGACAAGGAGGAGGAGAAATCAAGGAAGTGCTTATTAAATGAAAAAACCTACCCGACTATGACGCCGCCTGAGAGTCCTATAAGAGTGTGAAGCATCAATTTCCATCTTCTCACCTTGAGGACAAAGTGGGTGGTAGGGGGTATTGTTAGATAGGTCCATGGTGAACCGGTTCACGTGTACACCAGGCGAAACAAGGGTTCCGCCCAGCAGAGGCGGGATTCTTTGGTGGGGCCCAGTAGTCAATTAAGCATTAATTAAAGATAGGTTTGGAAGAGAAAATTCAAAGAAAAGGGTGGATTAGAGGATTGTTTTGCATTAAGTAGATTTTTATCCCTAGGGTTAGAGTTATGTTATGTCTTTGCTGAATTGGGTTTTCTCTTAGGGTTTGTTTGGGCTCTAACCGCCAGCTAGGGATTTGGAGAGCCGGATCTTCCTCTTGAATTGAAGATTCAATGTATATTGCTTGTTTTCTTCCATCTTTCATCAAATATCGAGTTTCTCTAGTGTTTTGCCAACAAATTTCTCTCAATTTCAGCTTTATCTTGCTGAAATTTCAAATTTCAGACAAGATTCTTTCAATTTTTTGGCTTTCTACAAGTATTTCCTATCAGCTTTGCAGATAAAACTGAATGTCTTTTATTGTATAGTTCGCTTAAGCTATGTGCTTCTCATCTTTACTCCAATAGCATTTCAACTACAAACAACATGGATCTTTGATAATCAAGCCTAGAGTAAGTGGATATGAAAGCTATGTTAAGGTAGGCATTGGTTTTGCTTATCTTGTTAAACATATAAAAAGGCATCATAGAGACTTTGAAAGATAAATTTCAAATAACTACAACTAGGTGGGCTATATTGTATGGATCCTAGTGTTGGGACTTAGAAGGTAGGAAAAAAGTCTTTGATATCTAAGCTAATTACCGCAAAAATAAGACTGTTAAAATGGATTTGTGGCAAGAGTAGAAAGGATGGATCAAGAAATGATCATATTAGAAGAATAGCTATAATAATATCTATTGAAAATAAAGTAATTAAAAATTTATTTTGGGAATTTGGCCAAGTACAATGAACCGCAAAAATAAGACTGTTAAAAGGGATATGTGGCGAGACTAGAAAGGATGGATCAAGAAATGATCATATTAGAAGAATAGCTATAATAATATCTATTGAAGATAAAGTAATTAAAATTTAATTTAGGGAATTTGGCCAAGTAAAATGAAGGATGGAAATTAAAAGAGTAAATAAATTTAGCATCATGGCATAAGAAAGGAGATGGTCCAAACCAAAGGTATTATATATAGAAGTTACTTAAAATAATTTACAAAGAATACACTTAACACCTCAGATAACACTCAATAGGAATGAATGAAAATGAGAATTCATATAATCCCAACTAGTTGAGTTGAGATAAGGCTAATGATGATGATGATAGTCAAACATGTAAAAGAAACAATTTAGTACACCAAAATCAATAAATTACACTTGGAATAGCAAAGGATAATATTCACAACAAGCCTATAGTATAAGAACTAAATATAACTCATAAATTTATTGTTCAAAAATCATAATTAAACTACTATAATACATTACATAAGATCAAAGGTTCTTAAGCAAGTACTTAATAAGCAGAAATAAGTAAAGCATAACTATGCTGACGTCTAGAGACACCAAGTTGAATTTCTGACAACCATTAAGTCATTTTCATACATAATATTTTCTTTTTTATCTCTCATTATTTGATCTCTCATTACAAGTCGACTTTTGCCAACTCCATCAATAGTTTTCCTCCATGTTTCTTCTTCTTCTTGATCAATGAACTTTCTAAAGCTAAAAAGAGATTACATAATGCTCATCGCTTGTAACAATGAATATGATGAAAATGTCGAAGAAAGCAAGAAAGCATCAAATCAAGAATGAGGGCATGAAATTAGATTCCATCTACAAGTCAACTAATAACGTTGCATTAATTCTCAGAACTGTATGTTTTGGTTAAACTCTGCACCACTACAATTTCCTATCTACAGATTCCCCACTATAATTTAACTCAAAATAGGATCTAATCAAGCTTGTTTATTATCTTTTCCTTTAGTTTTGTTGGCAAGGATATCACAAAAAAAAAAAAACTTAATAAAATCATGAAAATATTTAAATCTCCAAAACTTAATGATTCCTACCAATCATCATTTGACCCATTCGGTGTTGTATATAACGCGCCAGCTGCACTCCATGATTCAAGCAGCTGTCTGTTAGCAGGGTTTTCCATGAGCCCTCGATAGCGCTTGTTGTGAATAATAATTAAAGGCCATTTACCCTGGCACCTTTTTTGTAATTCTCCAACAACGACATTTAGCTTTGTGGATACAAAATAACATCGGCAGGAACACGTTATGCCATAAGAAGATATTTCATTAAGTGCAATAAGCAGTAAAAATTGTGAATTGTGAAATGCACGTACCTGGGATAAACTAAATCCACCATCTTTAAAGTTCTGTTGATAAAGTGCAACATTTGCACCATCAATTACAGCTTCATAGGACGCATGATTATCTAGCCATTCCTACACATGACAAAAGTAAACCAATGAAATCACGAAACAAAAGTATATCCAGACTTCCAGTTTTGTTTTAGCAAGCTAGGAGCAAGACCATGAAAAAATAAACTCAAACTGAACCAAGCAAGCTCAATCAATTTAAAATAATATCCAAACTCTTACCAAACATCCTAAACCAAGCTCAATAAACTCTAATTGGTTCTCGATTCTATTCTAAAAACTCTACTTTATATGTATGGCAAAATAATTTCCCTGACTACTCGATGATAAGAAGATAAAAAGGTTTTTTTCTATTTTTTTATCTCCTTGCATAAATATACATATATATAGCAGGTCTGGCACTTGAGAAAGGTTTGGGCACTAAAGATAAAGGAAAAACAATCCCTATTAAAAAGGGGAAAATAGAAGTAGCTGAAGTCTCCCGTGTAGGACCTCCATTCACCTGAAATTTTCCAAAATTGGCTCTGGTCTCCCTCTCAATGGCCAAGATAGCCACGGAATCTGCAAACTTCTCGGTCTCACTTTGATCAATATCTACACAAGCCAACCTAAGCCCACAACAAGAGCAATCCCCTTCTACACTAACAACACCTCTGGCAAGTTCCCATCTACCTTTCCCCAACCAACCTAAACCATGAAAACCTCCTCCATTGACTAAAAGTGCATCCCTCACTCGATCCACATCCCAATTCAAGCTCCCAACTTCCATAGCCTGCCCACTGATAAACCACTTCTCCAACACATCCGCTGTCAATGAAGCTATCCCACCCGCACAAGTTCTCAGTTTCTGCAGATAGCCATAGACCCTCTCCCCTCTCCCAACCTTCGCGCTAACCTCCAAAAGCGCAGCAATCTCCGCTTCTTCGGGAGAAACTCCTTTCGATATCATGTGTTCCTCGACGTAATAAGCCTTCTCAGCTTCCCTGTTTCTGCAGAAGGTAAATAGCGCGGGGCCGTAGGTTCTCAGTTTTGGCGTTGCGCCATACTTATCCCCCATGTTCTTCACGAGATCAAAAGCCATGTCTCCCCCACTATCCGGTAGACGGGCGGCGATCCTTGCCATCGTTGTTATGGTAGCCTCTGTCGGGACAGCGCCGGCAGCCACCATGCGGTCGAATATGCGGAAGGAAGTCTCTATCGCGGAATCTTTGGTATGTTCCTTCTCTTCTAGGGTCTCGAGGGAGGTGGAGAGAATGTGAAGAAGGGAATTGAAGTGGTAGGAGGAGAGATGGATGTTCTTCGAGTCGGCAGACTGGTAGAGGGAGAGGGCACCTAGGAGATCGTTATTCTTCGAGCAAGTGTCGAGGGCGTGCCTGAACTGCGCCTCCGGTCTGTGATTCTTCTTCTTCGCCTTCGCCGAGCAGGCAGTGATTTCCATTGTCGTTGGACAAAAACCCGAAACCCTAAAAACCGGGTAAGAAGTCATGGAAGCGGCAAAAAACTAAAAGGTAAAAACCACGTTAACGATACGGGTTCTTCTGACTCTAATTTTAATAAATTTTTTCTGCTCATAGCAACAGCTACAATAACATGTAGATTTTATTCTACTAGTGATCAGTATTTTTTTTCCTTTATTTATTATATCCTATTCTGAATAAAATTTGTATTCAGTCTAATAAAAAATATCATTTTGAATATTTTATATTCAAATTATTTTAGTCTTATTTTTATCTTTTTTTAATATAAGTAAAATCTAATAAATCTGCTCTCTTAGTCGAGCCATCTAGAGGTTGACATTTTATGTGAACAAAACATCTAAAGACGATTCTCTCTAATCTTATCTACCACAATAACTACTCCAACATTTTCACGTATATATTTGTTTTATATTTTGTCTCTAAGAGCAAGTCACTCATATACGTGAACATCCTCATTTCCTCAATATTTAAGTTATTTTTTATGCTTCCTCTTTTGATGGCCAACATTCTACGCCACAAAACATTTCAAGTCTTATCATAATCTAATAAAAACTTTCCTTAAGTTTGAGGGATAGTTTTCTATCACACAAATATGCCTGATGCACTCCTCTACTTGAACCATCACATTTGAAATCTACTAATAACATTCGCATCTACTTCACTATCACTTTGAACAATATAACTGAGATATCTAGAACATATACTCCTTTTAATAACTTATCACCCAAAGTCACTATCCTTGTACTATAACTATATATATATATATATATATATATATATATATTAAAATTACACTTCATATATTTGATTTCATATTACTCAAATAAAATTCCTTAGGCTATAAGATTGATCTCCATAATTCAAATTTCCCTCATCTCCCTCTCTAGTACAAGTTATATGTCTCCTTCTATTTCCACTTTTACTAAATAAGAAATGAGTTTTATATAAGTGGATGGATGCGAGCCAATTTAGAAAGAGCTTAGCTGATTTTGGAGCATGCGTGCGAAGGCATGTTCTAAAAAGCTTTGAAGAAATAATGATAAGATGGTAAAGGATTGATGAGTAAATGGCTAGAGAGCAAATAGGGGTAGGGGCTTGACTGAGAAGTCGGATAGTGATAACCCGAGATGAATTTCATTTAAGTGAATGTCATGGAAGATGTTATTAAGGATGCACCAATAATTTGAATTGTGGTGCAAAGATAAGCAATTACAAATCTAAGATGGGCATCATAAGTGGGAAAAAGAAACCATCATGTACATCAGACATGGAGGTGGCCTCACTCTTAAGGATTTATAAAGTAGAGAGGGCTCTTAGTGGAAGATGGTGAATATTGTTATTGGAGTCATTGGGTGGAATAGCTAGCGGACTTGGTCGGAGTGTCAATTAACGATGTGAACTAATAACCCAACTAAGAAAATCAGAGTTCGAGTTGATCCGTTTAACAAATGGTTCATATTTGGATCTTTATTTTTTGACCTATTTATAAATCGAGTTGTATTCTGGTCAACCTGCTAACCCGAAAACAACCTGAGTTTGACCCAAATCCCGCAATCTATAGTTCTATAAGTCATAACATTAAATGTTAAAAAAAAAAAAAAAATCCTAAGCCCTTGGTCCCCTCCTCGTCGTCTTATTATCCAATACCTAATTTCTAAAGCTAGGGCTTCCTTCTTCGTGGCCTACACGCAACACTTATGCTTTCGTGTTCCTGAGTTCTCTTCATTACTAAGCAGTAGACGAGGCATCATGAGACAACTTTGAGCTCTTCCATTGCAAGTTGCCTCCTTCTCCCTTCTCCATCTTCATTATTCTCAGCACTTCTCTAATCGACATTTCTCTGGTTTAGATAAAATTATAAATGTGCAAATCAACCCATCTCGTTCTTTTCTTATGAGATAATCATCAATTTGGCTTTTCAATTTTCAACATGGATTATTTGAGTGATAATTTTTTTTTTTTGGCCATTTGGGATGTGAAACCTATTAATAGTTTTTTAAAATTTTGTGAGTAACTGTATAGGTTGTTAGTTTGGTAGTATGTTACTCTCATAATCTAGTTGTTGTTGGAGAATGGTTATTGGCGGGATGATTATTTTGGGTTAGGGTTGTGAACCCCTAATGCTAGGCCAGCGTCCCTTTTTTTTTTTTAATTTTGGGCTAGGTTGTGACTTTGGTTGTTATTGGAGCTTGCTATTAGGACTTACATTGTTGTTAGAGACTAGTTGCATCGTACTTATTTGTTCTCAAGTTGTCTTGATGGTAAATTTTTTTATATCCTCAAATGATTGATGTGTTGTGTTGTTTCAATAATAAACTTCTAAAATTGTAATAATGTGATGCTTTAGTATGCTGAAATGAACTAATGGAAAAACATTGTAACTTGGCAAATACTAAAATGTTTTAGTATGTTGCTTGTTACTTTGTTCATCTCCTTAAATATTTAATGTAATGGTTACACTTTAGGTTATGAAATGCTTTATTGCTGAAAAACTTTAGGATGTTGCAATAGTTTAGTTATGTAATACTTCAATCATTAAGCTTTATGGTATGAAATATAATTGGTAAGATGAAATGTTGTATTATTGAAATGCTTTAGCATGTTATAACAAAGTAATTGGTATGCTGAAAATTTATTCGGTATGTTGTATTCAGTGTATTGCTGAAATGCAATTTATTATGCGTTTCTATAACTTTCTATGTAGTCAATGTTAGTGAATTTAAGTATGAGATATTTGCAATCATTACACTATGCTTGTGGATTTAAGTATGAGAGAACTTTTTTTATACGAGAATCCCTTACATATGAATGTAAAAGTGATTCAAATTATTGAAGTTTCTACATTTAATTCAATTAATTACGATGTATATTGAGGTTCCGTTAGAGATTTATCTTTTAAATATGTTGAAATTTATGTCTAGATGGAGGATTCTAATACTATTATTGTAAGTAATCCTGTTGAACATAATATGCCATTACCTATTGATAATGATGAATTTAATGATGTTGATGACGAGGAAATTGGTGACACATAATTACATGTGGGAAGAGTACAAAATAAAAGAAAAAATATGGCTTATGTTGTGTGGAGTTATCTTGCAAATGATAGCAAACAACATTATAAATATAGAAAATGTGGGTTAGTCTACTGTTGTGATTTTAAAAAGGGCACTCGCAATTTGAAATGTCACCTACAAAATTAAAAATAAAGGATAATTATGACATAGGACAACTTATTTTTCTTACTTTTCCTATAGATCTAAGAGATCATGAACTTCATGCTATTACAAAAATATCATGGGCTTAGATTTCAATGAAAATGAGAGTAGAGAAGGCAATGGTTCAATTTATATAGTAGTGTAGATAGAGTGTCTAAAATGAATGCCTATTTAATTAATGTTGAACTCTTTATTTATTATATGACTGCTTTGTATAACTAATTATGTTGGTGCTTCAAACTTTACTTCATCACTCTTGTAGCTTAATCAATCAATTAGCTTCCAACTATCTTAAACCTTCAGTCAAATTCACATAACTATTTCATGGTTTGATGGGATTTTATACAACTATTTTAAAAACAACTTTGTTGAATCCCTTAAGATTAAAGGCTTAGCTTTAAAGCTAAATTCATAGGCAACAAGAATGTTGGTGCATTGAAGATATGAAACTTGCCCACTTTATCTTATTCATTGGGGCATAATAAGCTCAGAACTTATATGTATTTTAAGATGATGAGACTTTTTATGCTTGCTTATTCTCTCTGATGGTTGTTTAAAATTTGTATTTACAGCTTACAACTTATTCATTTATGTTGTATATTTTGTTTGCTTGGTCATCTATTATTGTCTAATCTTATGCTTGGTTTAGCAATAGACAAGTGCATCTCAAGTTGTTTTCTCACATATCATATAATTTTGACATTTACTTTTCGATCATATATTCAATAAACTTCAACTTTTGTTCTTCCTGATGAACATTTATTTTGCAATATTAGTTCTGCCTGCTTCTTCAGTGTTCTTTCTTCCTACTTGTTTGTTAGAATCGTGGTTTTTTCTTTGTTTGTATATTGTTGTTGGTTGTATTTTATTTCAATGTTAGTTCAACATAGGTATGTTGTTGATTGTATATTGTTCTTGGTTTTATTTTGTTGTTCCTTAGTTCATGTCTCTTGTGGCTGTTGTCATTTAATTTTCCTGTCTTTTGTGGGCTTGTGACTATTTTGTTGCTGCAGGCATTTTCTCTTCTTAAGCTTTGGTCAGATGTTATTCGAGTGAAAAATTAGGATTTTTCCAACTTGTGCAACTTTTTCTATTGGGACGATGATGAAAACCCTTATGCAGTGATCGAAACCCTACGGTGCAACTAGGTGACAATTTAACATTTGTGTTTTCTTATTAAAAAAAAAAAACATTTGTGTTTTCTTTGCTAGGCATATACTATTTAATTGAGGGCAATATATTTTGATATTTTTTGAGCTTATGATTATTTTTTAGGATTAATCTTAGCCTCACATTAGTGCATTAGGGCTAAAAAAAAAAGTATTCCAAACAAAGTCTTTACTTATCAATCAAAATTATTAAAAAAAACAGTACATAGTAGGTTTTTCCTCTTTTAATAAGATTTGAAAAAGTAAGCATATCATTATAAAATATAAATTATGACTGAGAAAATAGCTTTTAAAATTTTTTTATAGAAAAAAAAAATCCTAATTTTCAGCCGAATGTGCTTTAAGTGATAAAAACAAAGCAAGTTAACCATGAAGTCTCAGGTGACGACGCTGCATTATAAAAATGCAAATTCTTTTAATATTTGGAAACATCTCTTTCAACATATTTTATTTTAACATTATTAGAATTAAAAACTATATTCTTGCTATTCTATTATTGTGTTGTATATTTAGGTATGTCGTTCATCGCAATGCGCGTGCGATGGCAATATTGTAATTTATAGTTTTTCAGTTTAGATTTTAAAAATATTTTTTTGTTTATTAAAAACAAAATATATGGTAAAGTAGTAAAATAAAATGCTAAATACATATAAATTTTTATAGTTTTTATATGATATTATAATTTTTAAACTATAATAAAATATACATTAAATTGATTTATAAATAAATATAAATTTAGGTGTTAGATATGTACGTAAATATACGATCAAATTCTTAATTATCTATTTGGCCTAGTGTTTTATGGCTTTGTGGGAGGGACGTAAGTGAGTCAAACCAACTTACGATCTAGCTCAAGTTCGACTCAATAAATGGTTAGTGAGCAAAATTTGATAGGCTAACGAGCTAAATTTGAGCCAGCCCTGATTCGACTTATTAACTTGTAAGCTGATTCATTTAAAAAATATTAATATAAAATAGGTTTAAAATAGATTTGACATTACAAAATTGGGAAATTTACATACATACCACTTTATTTCATGCTATTTATATATGTAACACCCAAAACATTAATATTACATGCATACCACTAATATACAACTTTAATATCAAATATATAACTTTTATAATTCATTTATACCATTCATACCATCCTATAAACTTTACAATTTCATTTCATGCACCTAAATTTGTTCTATGGGTGGTAGTCATGTAATATTAATATTTTGAGTATTAGATATGTAAATAGCATAAAATAAAGTTGTATGTATGTAAAACCCTCTAAAAAATTACACAATTGCTTGATGTTTTTTGACAATTCCCGTTTCTATAGGGTGACTTTTGACAATTGCACTGGCTTCCACTTGTGCTTGCGGGCCGGCGACTGAGCTCAGCCGTCAATCAGAGCCATAGCACAACGAAGGCTTGTGATTTTAGCTGAAAGGTCTCCTGATTCGCAACTAGAAATTATTTATAATTTCGTCACTACGTTATTTTGCTCATCCCCATTGGTTTCAAGCAGATTGGTTTCCCGCAGCAATTGCTCTCTTTCTCTCGTCGAACGGTCTCTTTCTATCTCAGAACTGTTAGCGCCACCACCGTTTTCGTAGCGCAACCTTTCTACGGATGGATGGATTCGCCTCTCCTATTTCTTTGTTATTTGACTCATTTCCGACCACTGCCTCGTACGAAGACTGTGGAAACCGGATGACCACAGCTTAATTGATCTACGACCGCGGATCGTCGAAGAGATGGAGGGAGGAAGTAGCGGAGCGGTTCTGGCCGGTGGAGGGCCTCCACCGTTCCTTAGTAAGACGTATGATATGGTGGATGATCCCACGACGGACTCGATCGTGTCTTGGGGGCCGGGGAACAACACCTTCGTTGTGTGGAACCCGCCAGAGTTTGCGCGTGATCTCCTTCCCAAGTACTTCAAGCACAACAACTTCTCCAGCTTCGTCCGCCAGCTCAATACCTATGTGAGCCCTGGCCCTTTTCCATTACTTTGATTATTTATTTCTTTCCTTAGCGGGATGTGACCTTTTCTTGGTAGGTTTTCGTTGCATCTTAGTTTATTCTTTAACTCGGAGATGCAAATCAGGTTCTACTTTGGTCGAATGTCTGTTAGAAGTGGAAGGTTTTTGGGCTCACTGTAGCGATTGTCGGGATTATTTTTAGTATTGTGTAAGATTCTTTTGTTCTTTCCTTGCTATGTCAAAACTTTGGATTGCTATCTAAGGAAGTTCTTTGTCTTTATGGACAAAAAGTGGCTTACACCTTATGCTCTCTCTTTCTGACATGATGCTGAATCAATAGCGAAATTCTCTCATTATAGCAAGTTCTTCTTTATTGATTTTATAGAAGATCACTCTTCACTCATCGTCTAATTATTTTTTTTAACGTTTATTTAGCCCATTTTGCACTTCTTACATGATAAGAAGCTTTCGCTCATCCTATTCCATTATCAAAACTCCGTCCACTCAGTTGCATCATTTATTTTGAGTTGCTCACCATTTTGGTAGTTGATGTATTGCAACTGGGGTTTTTCTTTGAATTGGAAGATACAATAGGTTCTCCTTTGGTTGAAAATCTGTTAATTAGATGGGAATGCATGTTATAAGTAGATCCTTCCAAGGTTTAGTGTAGAAATTATTTGGATTATTTTTTTTAGTATCGTGTAAGATTCATTTGTTCTTTTTTTTATAAGCTAAATATTTTGATCAAACATCTATGGAAGTTCTTCATCATTTTCAGTAAAGGTGGCTTATAACATTTTGTTACTTGCTGACAAGGGCAATGAGTTTGAAGTGAAATTATGTGAATATCTAGTTCTTTTGTTATTAAATTTTATAGCAAACTGCTCTTCAGTGTGCTTCTAAATATTTTTTTCTTGCAGCTGATTTAATCCTTTTTGCGCTCATTACATGTGAAGAAACTTTTGCTTGTAACATTCTATTGTCAAAACTTCATCTGTTTTGTTGCTCCATTTCAATTCACTTTTTATTCAGATGTAATGAGAATTAATTCAATTTGTTATTTCATTTGATTTCATTAACTATTTTTGATGCTCAGTTTGCTTATTGTGATACTTAGAACTGGTTTAAGCAATTCCATTTAGGCGCATGGTCTGCAGATGCACTGAAATACATACTTCGAGCCTTAAAATGATTCAGATATTGTTCCCCATGTTTTGTAGCAATCCCAAAGTTGATCAATGGAATTCATTTGAGTTTGGATCCTTAATTTGATTATGGCGGTATAGTTGATTTAATGATGATAAACTGTGCATAACTGGTTTGCTGAATTACTAGTATTACATGTTAACTTCCGTTACAGTCTAAAATACATTTTAATTCATGTATTTGAAAAGCTTGATAATTTGCTTATTTTGCATGTTGATTTTTCTTCCTTGCCATAAATCTTTTTTATTTTTTGTTGGAAATATGTCAAGATGGGAGCTGAACCCCTCACCCACCTTTTGTAAGGTTGAGGCAATACCGCAGGAGTTAATGCCCATTGGTAGTATTATTTTTCCATTGTTTTACATTCCCCTTTTTTCATCATATGATTTCTGTTATCTAACATCTGTTCCTGTTACTGATCTCCTTCTTTTATTTTTGATTGTTATCCTATAATGTTAATTAAATAATCTAAGGCATTTAGTGGATATCCTGCAAAGAACCATTAGGCGTTCAAGGAAGTTTTCTATGGTTTAAATGACATGAAGGTTCAAGGAATCTTTGGTTGCTTGTGATGAGGACATCGACAGACGCTACAGACATGTTTATCGCCGGCGAAACCGCAGATCGACGGCCACGATTCAGCGTCTCTACTTTTGATATAGATGTTATGATTATTGTCTTAGTTATTTTCTGTTTTTCCCATTTTACCCCTGTGGGGAGTTATCTGTCTTGTAGCCCTTGAGGGCATTTGAGTCCTTTTTATTTTATGTCTTTGTTAGAGGCTATATATAGCCTTCATATTGTAATTTTGATGCTTAATGAATATTTGAATGAAAATTGTGTTTTATCTTCTTCTTCTTCTTGCATGAAAGCTAGAGAAGGGTGAGAGCTCAAGGGGAGCAAATCGCAAGGCCCACCAGTCGTTGGAAGAGTCCTCGACTCGTGGTTTTTTTCTTATTTTATTTTATTTGTTTCCTCATCTCCACATCCTCCCTCACCCTACCCGACGGCATCCATAGCATCACCTCGATCCAAATTCAACATCCTATTTGGATCAAAAGCCTTCCTCCCAAATCATCAAAACCAGCCCCTACTTCCCCACCCGTCCACAGCAGCCCACCCGTCCACTTCCCCTTGCCGCCGCCCATTGAATCCCGCCGGCC
Source organism: Dendrobium officinale (assembly GCA_019514585.1). Lineage (NCBI taxonomy): Eukaryota > Viridiplantae > Streptophyta > Magnoliopsida > Asparagales > Orchidaceae > Dendrobium > Dendrobium officinale. The sequence continues at coordinate 5,980,993 of CM033685.1, read as the reverse complement.
ACATCCCTAGCTCCGGCCGTTCACCCCACCGGCCACCCCCACCTCAACCGGCCACCCCATCCCACGGCTATTTTGAATTTTGAAATTTGAATTTTCAAATTTCAAAATCTTTCCTAATTTGGAATTCCAAATTTGGAAAGTTTTTCATGACAAATCTAATTTCAATTTAATTCAAATTGAAATCTTCATTCCATCGCCACATCATCACCTCCAAATGGAAACCTAGCTCTCTACTAAATTCCCCTCTCCTCCTCCTCATCTTGCCGCCGGCCCTAGCATGGACTCCCCCATTGATTGCCCCCATTTAATGCTACTTCTAATTTGAAATTCAAACGGATTTCAAATAAATTTCCCCTCCAAATTTACTTAATCCTGAATTTAATTTCAGGATTGGAATTAATCCCTCATGCTTCTCCTATTGGCCGCCGGCCTTGATTGGGATTAATGCCCATTGATTGCCACTTTATGGCATTAATCATATGGGATTTGAAATTCAAATTCTAAGTAGCCTCCCTCCCAAATTAATCAAAATCTGAAATAATTTCAGATTTGGTTAGATCTCTCCCTCTCCCCTCATCTAAACCAACTCCCTTCCCCATAACCCGCCGCCCCACCCCTTCTCCCACCTTGGCCGAGCCTCTTTCCCCCCATCCTCCTTGGGATATCATTGGATGTTCACCACCTTTGGGATCAAGAGAAGACGACGATCCTCTTCAACATCCACTTCAATGTTGAATGGCGGATCCGGAGCTTGAGTGGGGTCTTGTGTTCAACGCCGACGGGAGCATCAACATTCTACGTTCACCTTGTTTCGACGTAGGATTTGAAGACGAGACAACCGTGGAAGAGTATTTGGAGAGAGTCATTCCGATCCTTGCGAGCATCTACGACCGACAATTTTCAAAGCACACGTGGAGCCTTGACGGTCACCTACGTCTTCCATCCCCGCCGGCTACTTTTCCTCCGACGAGGTTCCTTGGCGCCCTTTCTCTAGTGGTAACTTCCGTCATCGCTTGGATCTTCTATCTCCGCCAAAAGTCCACCAATCTTTGAGTGACATGGCCCCAAGGTGAAATTCTTGTTGTTAAACGTTGGGTTTTGTTATTGTACTTTGCATATGAAATTCGCCTAGAACTTTGAAAGATTCGTTTTGGTTAATCTTGTTTGCAACTCTTTTTGCCTAAGCAAAGTAACGTTTCTAAATCTTAACTCTATCTTGCATGATCCCATAAAATTATAAAAGCAAACTTTACAACTCTCTTTTTAATTTTGAACGTAACTCCTAGTAGTTTCACATCATATTTGGTATCAGAGCATGGCTAGCATGCTTTGCTCGTGCTAGAATGCATCCTAGGAGTCTCATTTAGCTTTCCTTTTAGTCGTTTGCATGCATACTATCATCTAGATAGCTGTTTTTCTCTGTTTTAGCTGCTGTCTTTACTTTTCCTGCACCATATCCTGAGCATTTAAGTCATTTTAACAAGCGTCATTTTGCTGCCTTTGGAGTCATAGCATTCCTTAGAGTGTAGGACAACTCCACCTTGTTGTATCACTGCTGTCCACACTGTTTCAGCTGCTGTTAAGTACCCGTTAGTGGACCTAGGATCACTGTTTAGGTGCTGCCTTCACCCAGGAACCTTGCCATAACACTTAGGTAACTTCACCCCTCGTTGTGCTTGCTGCCCTGGACTTTACAGCTGCTGTAATTGCAATTCCAGCAAGCATTTTAGGGAGTTTAGCTGCTGCCTTGGACCTAGAAACCTTCCTAGTGATCCCTAGAGCCCAACCATGGATCCCACTCACATTCAAGCAACCTTAGACATGATTGTAGGCCAGTTGGGCACAATGTCGCAGCAAATTAGAGACACCCAAACGAGTGTGGCGGACCTTAAGCGTCATACTGGAGAGAGACTTGACAACATTGAACGAATCGGACACCCGGCTATCTACACGCCATCGAGACCTCACTCACCTTATGGCGAGGATGCCCGAACCGAATACGGACCGCCTAGAGATTACTACCGACCCAACCACCGACCCCATCAAGAACCGGTAGGTCGTGACGCGCCTTGGAGAGACAGTGACACCCAGCTCCTTAAGAGCATTAAAATAGATGCCCCAACTTTTGACGGAACTTTAGAACCACAGGTCTTCCTCGATTGGATTAAAGGGATGGATAGCTACTTTAAATGGTATAACATTTCGGAAGAAAAGAAAGTTAGGTTCGCTGAGATGAAATTGACGGGTAGAGCCAACCAATACTGGACTAACGTGGAGCACATGAGAGAGATGCGAGGAGAATACCCCATAGCTGACTGGGGAGCGATGAAGCAAGAACTGAAAAGGAAATACCTTCCTCCCTCGTACTACCCAAGACTCCTAGATCGTTGGAATAGGCTAACCCAAGGAAGTAAGCCCGTTAAGGAATACATCTCCACGTTTGATGATTTCCTAATTCGTTGTAACAGGGAGGAGACCACCACTCCCACACAACTTCTGTCCATGTTTAGAGCCGGACTGAGAGAAGACCTTAGGAATGAGCTCTTTGCTCGAGGAATAACCACGTATGAAGCTGCCTGTAGTCTTGTACTAGACTTGGAAGAGTCTAGAAGCCACACCACCAGGACCCAAGACTCGAGACCGAACCCTTTTAAGTCTTCTTCTAGCCAACTGTACAACAAGCCCACTGGACCCCCTAGTAGTCGGCCTGCTCCTAACCAAGCCCAACCTCGATCCGACTATAAAGGGAAAACACCTGAACGAGAGACACCCAAAACCACTGCCGGCACTAAGTGTTTTAGATGCCATGGGTACGGACACATTGCTTCTCAGTGCTCCAGCCCATTTAAGGTCACAATAATTGAGGAAGTAACGGAGGAAGAGAATGAACCAGAAACTGACTTGGTCCACCATATGGACGACGATGAGGAGTTTTTCGACGAAGAAGATACTGCTGTTGTTCACTGCCTTCAAAAGATGAACTACTTAGAGCTGCAGGTTGTTAGGTGTGCCTTTTCCCAACCTAAACCTAACGACGACTGGCGAAGGACCTCGATCTTTTACACTTTCACTAAGATTGGAGATAAAAATTGCAAAGTCATAATAGACAGTGGAAGTTGCATTAACGCCGTATCTTCAGCCATGATTTCAAAACTGCAATTGAGGACCACTCCACACCCGAACCCCTACAAAGTTGCTTGGATAAATTCGACCACCTTGGAAGTTAAAGATAGGAGTCTAGTTCCTATTGAGTTCGTTGGGTACAAGGAGAAAATCTGGTGTGATGTTTTGACGATGGATGTGGGTCAAATCATCCTTGGCCGCCCTTGGTTGTTCGACAACGATGTACACATTTATGGACGATCCAACACCTGTGTGTTTGAACACGAGGGCAAGAAGATTAAGCTGTTGCCCACTCAACCTAAGTCTACTAAAGAAGAAGTTAAGCCCAACTCCCTGACACCCAACGCGGGCTTGAACTTGATAACTGCTAAGGACCTAGGTACGGAACTGGAGTCGGGAGCGCCTCTTTACGCGCTAGTAGCCCGGGAAATAAGTGTAGATCAAGAAGAACCAATTCCCGAAGAAGTAAAACCCCTGTTAGAGACTTTTTTCTGATGTCTTTCCTGAAGATTTGCCCAACCAACTACCACCTCTAAGGGACATTCAACATGCCATAGACCTAGTGCCCGGAGCGTCCTTACCGAACCTACCCCACTACCGAATGAACCCTACTGAACACGAAGAGCTCAAGAGACAAGTGGATGAATTGTTACAGCGAGGGTTCATTAAGGAGAGCCTTAGTCCGTGTGCGGTGCCTGCCCTTCTTACCCCTAAGAAGGATGGGACGTGGAGAATGTGCGTTGATAGCCGTGCTATCAACAAAATTACCGTCAAGTACCGTTTCCCAATCCCTCGGTTAGATGACATGTTGGACATGATGACCGGAGCCACACTTTTCTCTAAGATCGATCTTAAGAGTGGCTATCACCAAATTAGGATCCGTCCGGGGGATGAGTGGAAAACAGCTTTCAAAACTAAAGATGGGTTGTACGAATGGACAGTAATGCCTTTTGGATTGAGTAACGCGCCCAGCACTTTCATGAGAGTAATGACTCAAATCCTTAAGCCGTTACTTGGAAAATTTGTTGTAGTTTACTTTGATGACATTCTGATCTATAGTCGTTCGGTGGTGGAGCAACATTTGAATCACCTAAAACAAGTCTGCGAGATTTTGAAGAAAGAACAAATGTATGCCAACCCTAAGAAATGCACTTTCCTCACGAATCAAGTAACTTTTCTTGGGTTTATAATTTCTTCCCACGGCATTTCTGCCGACCCCGAAAAGGTGCGAGCAATCAACGAGTGGCCTATACCAAAGAATATTAGAGATGTCAGGAGTTTTCACGGACTGGCCACGTTTTATAGGAGATTTATCAGAAACTTTAGCACCATCGTGGGTCCCATAACTGATTGTTTAAAGAAAGGAGATTTTGTCTGGACGACATCTGCCACCAAGGCTTTTGAGGAAATAAAAAGGAAAATGGTTGAAGCACCAGTCATGCGTCTACCCGACTTTTCGAAAGTTTTTGAAGTGACCTGCGACGCATCTGGTATAGGAATAGGAGGAGTATTAGCCCAAGAAGGACACCCGGTTGCCTACTTCAGTGAGAAACTAAATGATATCAGGCAACGATACTCCACCTACGATAAGGAATTCTACGCCATAATTCAATCCCTCAGGTATTGGAGACATTACCTGCTTCCCCAAGAATTCGTTATCTTCTCTGACCACGAAGCTTTACGATATATCAATTCCCAGAAGAAACTGAATGCCCGACACGGAAGATGGGTTGAATTCCTTCAAGAATACACTTACACCATTAGGCACAAAGCTGGTTCTGAAAACAAGGCTGCGGATGCACTAAGTCGTAGGATGATGGTTACGCGTGAGATGAGGACTGAAGTGATTTGGTTTTGAGCAAATTAAAGAAAACTATTTGGACTGCCCCGATTTTGGAGAAACCTATTCCAAACTAACAACTGGAGACGAGCGTATCATAGGAGATTTTTTACTGGAAGATGGATACTTGTTTAGGGCTCAAAAACTTTGCATTCCCACAACTTCACTGCGAGAATTTCTTGTGTGGGAATTGCATGCTGGAGGTTTAGCGGGTCACTTTGGTCAGACCAAAACAATTGCAGCTGTGGAGAATCGTTTTTACTGGCCAAGTCTTAAGAAGGATGTTAGCAGATTAGTAAGGCGGTGTCACACCTGTCAGCTGGCCAAACAACGGAAACAAAACACCGGCCTTTACACACCCCTCCCCGTGCCTAACCAACCTTGGCAGGACGTCAGCATGGACTTTGTTCTAGGGCTACCCAAGACCGTTAGGAAACATGACTCAGTCTGTGTAGTTGTCGATAGGTTTTCTAAGATGGCCCATTTTCTCCCTTGCTCCAAGACTTTCGACGCCTCTAGAGTAGCCAAATTGTACTTTGACGAAATTGTGAGACTTCACGGGCTGCCTAAAACCATAGTTTCGGATCGAGATGTGAAGTTTACTAGTTATTTTTGGAAGACCTTATGGCATAAAATGGGGACCAAACTGCAATTCTCTACCGCCTTTCACCCCCAAACAGACGGTCAAAAACGGAAGTAGTGAATAGGAGCTTAGGCAATCTGTTAAGGACATTGGTTGGAGAAAACATTAAGGACTGGGATTCTAAATTGCCCATAGCTGAATTTGCCTACAATAACTCTGTGAATCGAACTACTGGTCTTAGCCCTGCTGAAATAGTGTACGGATACCTTCCCAACCAACCCATTGACCTGATCCCCATGAGCACTAGAGTTAGAACATCTGAGTCAGCATCATCATATGCATCGCATCTACAGGAGTTACATAAAGAAATTAAAAAGAAAATTGAACAAAGTAATGCAACTTATAAACTTATGGCTGATCATAAAAGAAGAGCTAAGGTATTTGAAATTGGAGACTTTGTAATGGTTCGGATCCGTCCGGAGCGTTTTCCTCCTGGATCCGCAAAGAAGCTGCATGCGAGAAGCGCCGAACCATTCAAGATAATTTCAAAGGTGAATGACAATGCTTACGTACTAGACCTTCCCGAAGGTTTCAACATTAACCCCACATTTAACATAGAAGATTTAGTAACCTTCGAGGGACCATAATTTAACCCATGCAATCCACTTTCAAATGAGCCTTGTGTGACCATACCTGGTGAGATCCCCAACCCTCCTCCACTCCCAAAATTACCCCCCTTACCCAATGCGGAGATAGTTGAATCCATATTAGATGATGAGATCATTACTACGAAAGGAGGCGGATGTCGAAGATACTTAGTCCACTGGAAAGGGACCCCGGCGACGGAGGATACGTGGGTTGACCGCGAGGAGCTGCAGAACCTAGACCCAGACCTTCTAGAGTGGTACGAGAGCTCTAGAGACACTCACTCGACAGGGTCGAGTTTTCTCCCACCTGGGGAGAATGATGAGGACATCGACAGACGCTACAGACATGTTTATCGCCGGCGAAACCGCAGATCGACGGCCACGATTCAGCGTCTCTACTTTTGATATAGATGTTATGATTATTGTCTTAGTTATTTTCTGTTTTTCCCATTTTACCCCTGTGGGGAGTTATCTGTCTTGTAGCCCTTGAGGGCATTTGAGTCCTTTTTATTTTATGTCTTTGTTAGAGGCTATATATAGCCTTCATATTGTAATTTTGATGCTTAATGAATATTTGAATGAAATTGTGTTTTATCTTCTTCTTCTTCTTGCATGAAAGCTAGAGAAGGGTGAGAGCTCAAGGGGAGCAAATCGCAAGGCCCACCAGTCGTTGGAAGAGTCCTCGACTCGTGGTTTTCTTATTTTATTTTATTTGTTTCCTCATCTCCACATCCTCCCTCACCCTACCCGACGGCATCCATAGCATCACCTCGATCCAAATTCAACATCCTATTTGGATCAAAAGCCTTCCTCCCAAATCATCAAAACCAGCCCCTACTTCCCCACCCGTCCACACAGCAGCCCACCCGTCCACTTCCCCTTGCCGCCGCCCATTGAATCCCGCCGGCCACATCCCTAGCTCCGGCCGATCACCCCACCGGCCACCCCCACCTCAACCGGCCACCCCATCCCACGGCTATTTTGAATTTTGAAATTTGAATTTTCAAATTTCAAAATCTTTCCTAATTTGGAATTCCAAATTTGGAAAAGTTTTTCATGACAAATCTAATTTCAATTTAATTCAAATTGAAATCTTCATTCCATCGCCACATCATCACCTCCAAATGGAAACCTAGCTCTCTACTAAATTCCCTCTCCTCCTCCTCATCTTGCCGCCGGCCCTAGCATGGACTCCCCCATTGATTGCCCCATTTAATGCTACTTCTAATTTGAAATTCAAACGGATTTCAAATAAATTTCCCCTCCAAATTTACTTAATCCTGAATTTAATTTCAGGATTGGAATTAATCCCTCATGCTTCTCCTATTGGCCGCCGGCCTTGATTGGGATTAATGCCCATTGATTGCCACTTTATGGCATTAATCATATGGGATTTGAAATTCAAATTCTAAGTAGCCTCCCTCCCAAATTAATCAAAATCTGAAATAATTTCAGATTTGGTTAGATCTCTCCCTCTCCCCTCATCTAAACCAACTCCCTTCCCCATAACCCGCCGCCCCACCCCTTCTCCCACCTTGGCCGAGCCTCTTTCCCCCCATCCTCCTTGGGATATCATTGGATGTTCACCACCTTTGGGATCAAGAGAAGACGACGATCCTCTTCAACATCCACTTCAATGTTGAATGGCGGATCCGGAGCTTGAGTGGGGTCTTGTGTTCAACGCCGACGGGAGCATCAACATTCTACGTTCACCTTGTTTCGACGTAGGATTTGAAGACGAGACAACCGTGGAAGAGTATTTGGAGAGAGTCATTCCGATCCTTGCGAGCATCTACGACCGACAATTTTCAAAGCACACGTGGAGCCTTGACGGTCACCTACGTCTTCCATCCCCGCCGGCTACTTTTCCTCCGACGAGGTTCCTTGGCGCCCTTTCTCTAGTGGTAACTTCCGTCATCGCTTGGATCTTCTATCTCCGCCAAAAGTCCACCAATCTTTGAGTGACATGGCCCCAAGGTGAAATTCTTGTTGTTAAACGTTGGGTTTTGTTATTGTACTTTGCATATGAAATTCGCCTAGAACTTTGAAAGATTCGTTTTGGTTAATCTTGTTTGCAACTCTTTTTGCCTAAGCAAAGTAACGTTTCTAAATCTTAACTCTATCTTGCATGATCCCATAAAATTATAAAAGAAAACTTTACAACTCTCTTTTTAATTTTGAACGTAACTCCTAATAGTTTCACATCAGCTTGTCTTGTGGCTGGTGTAATTCATTTTGTGCTTTTGTATCAACAAAAATGTGGAAAATGCCAGTTTTTGAGTGGTGGTTAGAATGACAACCAATGGTTAATGTTGTTTTTGTACTTCTTCAGTGTATTCCTTGATAAAACTTCTATGAAATTTTCTAATTTTATGATTATGCAAGCATTACTTGGAGATTTGCATGAATTGTTATCCATGTGGAATGTATTGGCGCTCATATTCCTTGATGATTTATAGCTTGTTTCCATAGATGGATAGTGACCTTCCGTATTATACTATCTACATCGGTTTTTACCTTAATGAAGGATCACTCAACTCCATTTTGTGAACGGACAAACATACCAATCCGATGGAAGCTGATTTATCATCTTCTTGTTCTAATTACAGGTCTCTAGTGATGATGGTATTGAGGTGAAGACTAAGAGGAGACGGCTAGGGGTTGGATGTGTGAGCTTTATGGTGTGCTTTTTTGGTTTAGAATAAGTTTTGATTATGTGGATGAAGGATTGGTTAGATGGGTTTGGTGATGAGAAGTTTAGTTAGTGGTGGATGGTAGAGAGGGGATAAGGCTCGGGTAGGCTAGTAGGAAGGGTGAGGAATCAAAATGAGGGGAGAGAGGAAGAGAAGAGATTGGGCTTTGGATGGAAGTGGAGAAGTTTATTGTAATCACCCCCCCCAAATCTTGAGCTTTCAAGTGACAACCAATTATCACAATCAAAACTCCCATAGTAAACCAACGATGAGCAAATTTTTGCCATTCACGATGGGGGGGTTGTATTTTTGTTTGGGATGAATAGTGTGTATAAGAGGGGATAAGAGACATGGATTAGGAGTAGAGTGCACCATTATGGTTTTATTCCATCAACATCATCCTAATACATCATAGCGTACCCATTTATAGAGGAGAAGGGCTCTTCTCATTGAGAGCAGAAAATTCAGCTGACATAAAAGAATGACCATATCCTTAGTGCATCACATAAAGCAACATGAAGTTAACTCGAGTAAGCTAAGGTGCTCTTTGTTTATTAGAGAAGAATAAATAACTTTTGATATTCTTGCCCATAAAGTGAAATAAAAATGTAAATTGAAAGGTTGGATGTTTTTAATGTGCTTTACCAGTTGTTTTCTGTGTGGGTTGAGCTTTTATAAAGAAAGCAATAAACATTCAATACCCTTTATGATGGGGACATCCAGTCATGGAAAGTTTATCGTCGCCGAGGCCGGAGATCAATGGCCGTGATTGAGTCGTTGTATATGTAGTTTGTTTTATTTGATCTTTTGGATTTGTGTTGTTTTATTTCCTATTTTTCCCTCATGTGAGGGGATGTTATGTTTAGTGACCAAGGGTATTTTGATTTTGTCATTTTTTCTTCTTTTTGGGCTTATATATAGGAGCCCTCATCCTTTGTAATTTGGTTAATGAATGCTGAAAACGTTTTTACCTTTGGAGCTTAGTTTTCTTCTTTCTAAGTAGTTTGGTAAAGATTAGTTTAGTGGTGTGAGTGTGAAATACCCAACAGCCGTTGGCTCTTGATTTTATCCTTGTTTTCAAGTCTCTCCATCTCCTTCCCAACTCCCAACCGAACCCTTCCCCTACTCCCAACCGGTGTTCCCAAACTCCTGCAGCAAATTTCTACTTAGAAACCTGCTGTCCAAAGCCTTCTAACCCCACCAACAACCCTCCGTTTACCCTCCCTCCTAGTGCTAGTAACCAACCACCCAACATCCACTTTGGTGACCCTTCCTCTTCCAAAAAAAACACTGAAATTTTCCCTCTCAACAACCAACAAAATTCTGTCTTTACAACTTCCTCATTGGAAGTTGGAAAGTCACCTTGTGCCTCTTTGTATTCTCCAAAACCTTTTCCCAAAAGTTACAGTGCTGTCTTTTAACTTTCTCAAAGCCCCTATTCATTTCTCTATTAAATACAAGCCTCTTCGTACTCTTCAAGACCTTTTCCCAAAAGTTAAAGTGCTGTCTTTTAACTTTCCCAAAGCCCCTCTTCATTTCCCTATTAAATACAAGCCTCTTCGTATTCTCCAAAACCTTTTCCCAAAAGTTAAAAGTGTTGTCTTTTAACTTTCCCAAAGCCCCTCTTCATTTCCCTATTAAATAAAAGCCACATAACCTTCCAACTCCCCCAAACCTGCTGCCTACTTTTCCCAACAATCACTAAACCACATTTTTCACTATATCCCCTTCCCAAAACAGCCAAAAGTAATCCTCACTCATTTTCTAGTCATTAGAAAACTCCACACTCCTCCATTAGACCCTTTACACCATCCCTTTAGCCTCCACTAACACTCCAAACAACATTCTCCCTTCCCAAAACAATTAAATCAGTAAACGTTGTCCTCCAAAGTCACCATAGAGAATCCCTTTCAGAGATTTAGCAAAAGTTGTTGTCTACCAAGGAAGTTATTGGCCTCAACACTTTGTTCAACGTCCAAGCAAGATAAGTGTCTTACATATTCTCTTATTTACTGTTTAGCCTAGATATCTTATTCTCCCCTCCAAAATAGCATCAAACAAGTGTAGCAACTAATCTGCTTAGGCTACTTTCTTAATCAAGAGCTTCGGACTTCATTTGCAACTAATCCTAAATTAAAAGTGGGACTCTAGCTATCCATGTTCTCAGAGTTTTAATTACTTTACTCCCTTTAAATTGTGAATGTCGCTACTAGTCAAGTTTCTTATTTCTGCGTAATTGCGTTGCCTAAATTTCTTGTCTTGATAAATTTTCTTGGAGTTTAAATTTGCTGTTTTTTATTTATTCCCTAGCATAAATCTCTATATGCATGATCAATTTACTTTGTCCTGCATCATTTTATGATTGAGAAAATTGATTCTATGTTTTCCTATTTCTACCATGTTGTGTTCTCACGTAGATGACTCCCTTGAATATAGAATATCATAGTCATGATATATTTATTGAACTTCTTTTAAAAAGTATGCTCTGTGGTGGTAAATGATGAGATTGATAACAATACAGGATGCATAATATCATCTTTCGCCTATTTTTAGAATATCCTTTTTTAGTGGAGGTTTGCAACATAGGTTTGCTTACCCACAACATCATTGCCCTTATAATTGTATATGTGGTTATGCTCTCCCTTTTAAACTGAGTAATTACAAAAGAGCGTTCTTTCATAGATAAAGCAAGTACAAATTACTTTATAAAAAATGAAAAAAAAAAAAAGTTTGATAAGAGGGAGTGGATGTGTGAGTATAGTAGCAGGCGATATTAGTGATCACATTGTTAATTTTGAAGTATGAGCGTCGAGGGCAAAGCTGATGTTAGATTTTCCCATTGGTTCTATTTCTAAGAATGCAGTAATAAATGTTTCAGCTTAGAATGGAATGGAAAATTGTACTTTAATAACGGGTGACATATATTTGGAAAAGTAAGATTAGGATGAGTTATATTAAGAGATTATCTGATTAGGAAGATATTCATTTTATATACCCATAATTATGAATATTCTTTTCCTTTTTGTTTCTTTTGTATTCATCATGTATGCATATATGTTGACCCGCATCTTATACACAAAAGAACAAAAAGAAAGAGGAAGCCAAAATCTAACGTGCATACCTCTTACCCGTCGGATCCGCAAATATGGCTGAAATCGGCGCCGTTCGCATCACGTCTCCGTAAATCCTGCTGAAAATCTGCGACCTCACCTCGATCGAGAGCCCAAACGCGTCGTTAAATAGCAGAGCAAATGGAGTCTTCGGGTGCTGCTCTACACGCGATCTCTTCTCCCGTTCGAACTGCTCTCCCCCATCCTCCACGCGAAAGCTCTGATCTCCAGCAAAATCCCGTCTCTACTCCTCCCGTCCGACTCCTTATCCCGAAACTCAAGCTCCAGCAAGAAGCCTGTCGCCTCTGCCCTAGTCCTCCCCGCTCCTCTGTCTTTGTCCGATCCAACCCAGGAACCCGTCGCCCCCTCTGCCTGTGCCGACTCCAACCCGAGAGAGAGAGAGAGAGAGAGAGAGAGAGAGAGAGAGAGAGAGAGAGAGAGAGAGAGAGAGAGAGAGAGAGAGAGAGAGAGAGAGAGAGAGAGATCCATCGTGCCTACCTGTAGCCGCCCGATCCCATTTGGCCGAGCTCCTCCATTCGGTCTTCTCTCCTAAATCCGAAAGCCCCCTCTGCCCGATCCACCTCTCAGCCGATACTTTCTCATAACCAAACCAAATAGCCCCCTTTAATCCCCAAGCTCACTCACTCAACTCACTCTGACTCAGCCCAACTCACTCAACTCACTCCACTTAGCCCACTAAAATCCTACCCACTCCAACTCAGCCACTCAACTCAACTCAGCTCACTCTCCTCTACCCGACCCCCTTTAGGTATAGGAATATTTGTTTTTTTTTTATATATATTATTTTATTTTTATTTTATTTCCTTTTATTATTATGATATTATTATTAATTATTTTTAATTATAATTAACTTATAAAACAATTATAATTAATTAGAAATTAATTATGATTTTTTATAATTAGTTTATATTAATTATAGTTAATCATAGTTAATTATTTTTTATTATTAATTAACTATAATTAATTATCGTTAATTATAACTAATTATTCTAATCATAATTAATTAATTATAATTATAATTATTTATTATAAGATAATTATAATTAATTGTAATATATTTGTGGTTAGTTATAATTATTCTTCATTAATTATAATTAATGATAATTAATTATCATTAATAATAATTAATTATTTTAATTATAATTAATCTATATTAATAATGAAATGGTTCTTTTCTCGACGCTTGCAATGAACCGGCAAACCCCCGAGGCGCTCACATAGCGTTTAGGGTGGGAAACCGGTGTGATGCTCGTGACGATTTAAGAATCCCTCTTCAAAGCTTGCAACGAGCCGGCAAATCCCCGAGGCGCTCAAGTAGCGTTTAGGGTGGGAAACCGGTGAGACGTTTGCGGTGAAGGGGATAAAAAAAAATGTGTGTTCTTTATTTTTATATAAGTACCCCCGAACGCCCACGTGGTGCAGAGTGGGGAAATCTCTGTTTTTTCTAACCTGTCTTCTTCTTATAATCAACAAACCTAAAAAAACCCTTAAATGCTCACGTAGTAGGCGGGGATAAAAAAATTTCAAACTGCGACCGCGGTGTCATTTTTGACACCTACCTGAAGTGCTCACGTAGCGTCGATGAGAATGGTTGCCTCCTAGTTTTTCCCCTAAACGGGGGAGACGCCGAGAGACTGCCGAATTTTGGATTGAAAATCCAAGGACTTTAAAAATGTTGAATCTCATTTGGACATCAATTGAACTAAATTCAAAGTTGAATAAGCAAATGGCTTAAGCAAAATTCAAAACAAGAGGTGAACCACTTGAACTCAAGAAAACTTGATACAAATTTTTGGACATGCAAAATTGACTACAAAGAAGACATGAACAATAACTCAATATATTTGAACTTGATCTCAAACAAGGAGCTCACATTTAAGCTTGCAAATGACTACAAGAACTCAAACTTGGACTATGGGCAAGAGAACTCGAAGAAGACTTGAAAAATATAAGACTTGAATTTGGACACGTAAGTGAACTTGATTGAACTTAAAGAACAATATGGGACTTGTGCACTTGGTACAATCAATTAAGGTCGTGCTACAATGGATTGAACTTCAAGGTCATTAAACACATGATTGAAGATAAAATGCTAAAATCAAGCAAAGGCTCACACACAAAAGTCAATACAAGCTTTGGTATCGTGCTTAGTTAATCAATCTCATCATGCATGATCCAAGTCCTTTTTTTTATGTGGCAACAAAGGACTTATGCCAAACTTCGAAAGAAATAATCAAGGTGGCAATGATTCAAAACATTCAAATTAACTAAAGCAAATTGACATGTTCAATCATCAAGCTACGAGAAAGGAGAAAGAATTTGCTAATGTAATTCCAAAAAGCAATAAAGCATGAAGAATATGGTTTTTACATAAAAGTTGTGATATGGGGAGTAGGTCATTGGACCATAATAAATCATCTATAATGAAGGGTATGACAATCTACCTACAAACTACAATCTGGAACCTTTAGTAGGTGTTATAATTGGGTCATGAATGTCATGCCAATCGAGGTGCAAATTTTCAATCGACAAATAGAACTAATGTTGTTACTCACATCATGGGTCCAATGATGATGTGATGGAAAAGATATGTCGTACATCGATGATTGCTTGGAGTCGGCGACAAGAAATATACAGTCAACACAAGTATGAGAGGTACACTAGATCCATAAGCAAAGGGAAGAAAATCTCTTGAAGGAGATTCTGATTTCTGTTAGTAGCAATCGATGAGTGGACCAACACATCAACCAAATACTACTCAATTTCTTACAAATACTCCAATGCTTTCTTATTAAATGAGATGTAATTGTCAAAAAGAATAGTGATTATGTATACATCGAATATGTCACCTACAAGCAAAATACCAATTGACTATAACAAGTGCAAGTTCCTACGATCCAAGACAGGAGATTAGTTAGTGCACTATGACCCGCCTACGAAAATCAACAAATAGTGCACGACAGTCTACCTGTAAGAAGCAGCGAACAATTCTATACAGAAGCTGCTACGCCACCGGATCTGCAACATCCATACAAGCAGACAGAAGACGTCTATAAATATTCCAAGAATACCCCCGCACGTGCACAATAGTTTGTATACACATAGGCACACTAAAAGGGGTAAAAGCAATCAAGAACCCGCATGGGCCCCGGCGAGTGTGTTATCGGTACACACGTGACGTCTAGGGATGCTGCGCGGGTCAATAAGTGAATTCTAGTTTGAACCCGATCCTCCTATAGGGATCAATAGGAGTCGACAAGGTTCGAACCTTCAAATAAATACACGGTTGTGTCAACTGGTGTATTTATTTTAATCCATTTATATTAGGTCTTCAAGGCCTATAATCAAGAGAATTCACTGATAAAGGCACGAAGCCTATACGAAACCCGATCCTCTGTCGACAGCCCGACATAGTTGACAAGGTTCATCCATGAAATACAAATATTTTCAAGTGGAAATAACCACAAACACCCCGATGATGGCCGCATTGATTGGTTATCTCAACCGGAGGGGTTCATAAATATTTTTAAATTCCATCCAAATGTCAGAAAATCTAAACTCCACAAAGTCCAAATAAAAAAAAAAAACCAAAATCCTAGAAAACTCCACAAAAATCTCAAAATCCCAAAAATTCCAAAAATATTCAAAATTGAAATCATCCATCCGTACTTAAAGCAAAAACTATCCACCCTCCGCAACAGTCTGCCAGGGTGGACAAATTCAAATAAACTCTAGCTCACAAAGAGCCAAATGCATAGTTGAAAATATCACTAGGATCCATTCTCAAACAATCTCTTGCCAGTAAGGACGTGATACGTGTCCTCTAACCGGCGGTTTTCCCGCCAAATGGCACCGCAGGATAAACGGTTATGACCCGGGGCCCTCTGAACCGAGTGGTTTTGCCGCCAAATGGCACCACAGATAGCGATTATGGCCAGAGCCAATACGCTCCTTAATGGCGTTAAATCCTTGAGATATGAATCAATATGATATGATTGATAGGGCACAAAGCCCTCTGTTAGCTAAGGTGGATTCAAATTTGTCCCCTTAGACAAACATTCACCCCCGGTCTACAAGGTACCATTGGACGAAGCAACCCATGGCTGCCGACAAGAATCTTTCTGTCAGGTTGGGTCGACTACCTCCTCTGACTAAGTAGACCAGGGTCCACGATGGCCCGGGACGACGGAACCATGGGATCTTGATCGGGCCCATCATCCATTCCCCCACCATCCGCTTTAAGTGAAAGATGGTGAAATTTCTATTTTAAATATTAAATCTTTCCAAATATCCAAACTTCCCAAATTCACAAATCCAAATCCAATTCTTAAATTCAATATTCATGCTGCTACTATATGCCAGATACCACGTATTATATACGTATCTGATTGACGACTAGCCTTAATCGAAAGTTCTCTCTCGTGATCGAGAGGGGTAATTAACTATAGGGGCTTGCGCCTATAGGAAACCATAACTCAGATCATAAAGTCCTCGCAAAATGAGGGCGAAATCTCTGGGTAGTGTCTTATCTACAAACTCATCTGCCTTCCAAAATTTACCTCGGAACTTAGTTCGTTAAAACTCCCTCGCCGAATAAGAAAAGCGAGTGGAGACCGAGGCCGAATTTTCGGAGCCCACAATATATTTCCTTAATATGATAATAAGTGGAAGAAAGCCCTACTCTAGTTGTCTTGCTAACCCCGAATTCTCCTTGTTTTGATTCTGCCCTGCCTTCCCATCGCTCCCACTTAACTTGTGCTTGACCTACACCCGTGTACATTCTCAACCCCACTTTATGCATCTATTTATTGTCATGGCCTTGTTTTTACTTCTCACTCTGCTTGCTTATGTTATGTCCTTGACCCCTCCTTACGCTCACCCTCTATTGATCTCAAAATCCTTGTGCAGACTCCCTCTCCATTGCTCATCACCAAGCAGCTGCCACCTTGCTACTTTCATGTTTGCAGCTACAACAAAACTCATCAAATGCCCGCACTTATATTTGCTGGCCGTTGTTATAATGGTACGGTGCATTTGATGATGCTAGCCCGCTACTTTAGGGTATGATCACTTCCCACTTCACTTCTCATTGATTTAAGATAGCTTATAAACTTTGTTGTTTTCTTTCTCACATCTTCATGGTTTTCCAAAATGACCCAAAAACCTTCTCCACTTTTGATACAATTGCTAAACTTAGTGGTATCAGTTATCTCCTATTTTTCAAGGGATTTTCATTATCTCGTTGATTCTCATGACAAACTCAACTAATTTGACATGTCTCCTTCACATAGCAATGACACCATCATCATTTTCAAATGGCGAGCGTCTAAGTACGTCATCCTTTTTTTATTCCTCAGTAACCTTGAATATTCATTGCTCCATTTATAATGTTTTGACACTTTACTAAAAAGATTTGGGACTTCGTTTGTTCGTTCCATCTAGTTTCAGGTAAATGATCTCTTTTTTATGCTCTTTGCTTTGAGATATTCTCTCTCCATCAAAATGATATGCATATCCAAGAATACTATAGCATTTTTAGAGGCAAATATGATAAGTTACTTTAATACTCTCTCTTCATAACTGCCTCAACTATTTGGCAAATGCATAACAAAAAAATTCTTACGGCTAAATTTATCTCTCATCTGCATCCTTTCCTATAGGGCATGCAATCTCATGTAATGGCATACTTCACGATTCCTAATACTATTATTTCTTTCTCCCCATTTCTTCATGCAACTTAGCTCTTCGCTCCTAACACTAACTTTTAATTAAATTTGGTTGCTTTCTTTAAGGGTGATAGGCACTGCTGTGGACATGGTGGCAGGACCAAGACAATTATAAGTTTGATTGTCCTTCCTACGATATGTGATGTCACGACCCGGCCCGGTTAGCTCGTAGATACGAGGCGGGAACGAGATCGGACATGAAATAAAATTAACTAGTCATTCTTCTTAACAAAATAAAACTATTCATTGAACTCATCAAAGACAAAAAGCGCCTCTAAATCTTTTCTAATTTCATTCCAAAAAGAGTTTTCAAAATATACAAGATGGCTAACTTTAAATTAAACATGCTAGGATAAGCCATCCAAAAGATAGGAAGTAAAACAAGTAAAACTACTAAAATGAACCTGTCACCCGGAGTACGACGACTGTAAGTGAACCTTGGGTTTTCAGCCATCTCTCCTACTAGGTTCTCCTGAAAAATTTCCCAAAACTAGGGAGTGAGCTACGCTCAGTAATTGACAATATGGCTAAGTTGGTGAACATGTGAAATAAACAACTCATGAACTAGTAGATTACTTAATGCATGTGAACCATGATATGCTTGACATTAGAGAACATGAAATACTCGTATATATGTTATTTCACAATGTATACATCCGTCCCGGAGTACCGAATTGTACTGATCAGGTACACATCGTTTATGGCCATTCATTTCCATTCATTTGCATTTCATTATGTATTGCCTCAAAGGTCGTCTTTGCTCAAAGAGCCCCTTCTTGGTACTCCGTCATCAACATACAAGTAATATAGCATGATTATGATAGAAATTTTCATGTGACAGTCTATAACCATTGCATGACTATGATAAATGATTTCAACCATGATAAAATAATTTCATAATATACTAAAAGAACTCTTTCGTGCTTTGACATAAGAAACATACTTTGACATAAGAAACATGCTTTGACATAAGAAACATGCTTTGACATAAGAATTGACATAAGAACATAATTAGTTCGTGGCTTGATATAAAAGCTTTAACAAACATGCTCACTTTTCATAGCCAATAAAGTCACTCACCTCAAAAAAGTTGTGCTTAGAAAGTTTCCCGCACAAGTCCTCGCCTTCTTAATTTCAACCTAAAGGAAAAATAAGATCTTTAAATCTCTATGACCTTAATTAACTCAACACAATGCTTAATTTTTATTTAATTATATTATGATTTTCGGATTTAATAATTTCTCAAAATTTAACTTTCCAAAATGACTAATTTCCTCCCTTAAAACATGCCAAAATTTCCCCTTCATCTTTTTCATAATTAATATTTAATTATTTTCGGATTTATAATAATTAAAATTAAGAAAAATATTTTTTTCTCTCCAATTTGACATTAGAGCACTCCTTAAGCCCTTAGGAACTAAGTTAGGACACATGCAACCTATAAAACTTAGGTTTGGAAAAACCCTAGGCATTCCCAATTGATTTTCCATTCAATTTCTCTACAAGAAAAATTAAAATCTTGCTACCTAAAGCTTGCCTTACACTCCTCTATCAAATCCTCTCAAAATTTTCAACAAATGAGAAACCCTAATTTTCGGATTTCCTAGGTTTTCCCTTAAAAATCATCTTGAAATTTCACTAAAATACATTCCTATGCAAACCCTAAAGGTTTGCTAAAGAAACAATCAAGAAAAAACCAAACCCTAATATCTTTCTTTCAATAAAACTTAAAAAAAAAACTCAAAGGAATGAAGGGAAACCTACCCAAAGTCTTCCTCTTGTCTTTCCCCAATGAATCTCACCGGAAATCTCGCCGGAATAGCCGCTCGGGATGAAGTTCCGCCGCTCCTCTCTCTCCCGTCGCCCCTCTCCTTCGGTTCGGCCGAAAAAAATGAACAAGGGACCGAATGAATCGGTCCCTTAAGCATGTGAGGATTTTAGAAAAGGTTTAGGTGCCAAATGACGCATGTGCCCTTAACTCTAACCTTTTCTTTAAGACTTAAAAGGGCAAAATAGGAAATATAGGAAAAGTTTACTTAAACTAGCTTCGACAATTTATATCTTCCAAACTGAGCGAAATTTGGTATAAGTTCTTTATACCATTTTGCTCGAAATTTCGAGACGAATCTAACGAAATTTATTTCGTCGAATTCCGACGACGTCGAAATTTCACTTAAGTTCGTCGCGGTGCATCGAGATGCGTGCGACGCACTCAAATGATGTATTTCAGATTTTACAATTCTCCCTCCCTTATAAAAATTTCGTCCTCGAAATTTAAAACAAGCTTAAGAAATCGTACCTTAGTCAAAAAAGTGAGGATAGCTCTCCCTCATCTCTGATTCTTTCTTCCATGTAGCATCTTTCTCCGTTCCATGCTTCCACATAACCTTGACATAAGGAATCTCTCTACTACGAAGCTGCTTAACGTCATAATCTATGATCTTCTCAGGCTCCTCTACAAAAGTCAGATCTGGTTGGATATCTATTGCTTCAGTATTGATCTTTTGAGCTTCATCTGCAATGTACTTCCTCAAAGAAGAGATGTGGAATACATTATGTACTCCACTCATGTGGGATGGCAAAATCAGTCTGTAAGCCACACTGCTAACTCTCTCTGAAATTTCAAATGGGCCAACATACCTTGGACTCAGTTTTTCAACCTTGCCAAATCTCTTCACACCTTTCATAGGGCTTACCTTGAGAAAGACAAACTCTCCAACCTCAAACTCAACAAATCTATGTTTGGCATCATAGTACTTCTTCTGTCTATCTTGCACAGCTTTCAATCTATCACGAATCAGTCTTATCTTTTCAGTAGCATCATCTACTAAATCAGCTCCAATAATCTTTCTTTCTCCTGTCTCAGCCCAACATAAAGGAGTTCTACACTTCCTTCCATACAAAGCTTCATAGGGTGCCATACCTATACTTGTTTGGAAGCTATTGTTATAGGCAAATTCAATCAATGGAATGTGTGACTCCCATTTGCCACCAAAGTCTAGTACACATAATCTGAGTAAATCCTCCAATGTCTGAATAGTCCTTTCTGATTGACCATCTGTTTGAGGGTGAAATGCTGTACTGAAAGTGAGTCTGGTGCCCATTGCCTCTTGAACTTTCCTCCACAATCTAGAGGTGAATCTCCCATCTCTATCTGATACTATCGATCTTGGTACACCATGAAGCCTAACAATCTCATTAACATAAACACTTGCCAACTTCTCAACAGCATCAGATTGTTTGATAGGTAAAAAGTGTGCTGACTTAGTCAACCTATCAATGATCACCCATAAAGCATCATGACCAGTTCTAGATCTAGGCAATCCAACCACAAAATCCATGGCTATGTCTTCCCACTTCCATTCTGGTATAGGTAAAGGCTGCAATAAACCTCCTGGCTTTTGATGTTCTATTTTAACCATCTGGCAAACTGTACATTTAGCCACAAATTCTGCTACACTTCTCTTCATTCCTGGCCACCAAAACACTTCCTTCAAATCCTGATACATCTTATTACTGCCTGGGTGAATGGTGTAACTGGAGTAGTGAGCTTCTTGAAGGACTTCTTTCCTCAAATCATCCACATCTGGAATGCACAATCTGCCCTTATATCTGAGCAATCCCTTACCATCAAGCTCAAAATCTTCAATGTGACCAACACTAACCATATCCAGTATCTTCTTAAAATCTGCATCAAGTGGCAAAGCTTCTCGTACCCTTTCTGGAAATGTTGACATAATTATAGTCTGATTCAACCTTATAATTTCTGCATCATTGGGTTGAACCACTGAAATCTCCAACTTCTCCAAATCCCTTATCAACTCCTGTTGCTGTGTAATCATCCAGTTTGCACTACCTGAATTCTTTCTGCTCAAAGCATCAGCAACCACATTTGCTTTGCCCGGATGATACTGAATATCCAACTCATAATCCTTTATGAGTTCTAGGGGTGTCAATTCGGGTCAACCCGTCGAATTCGGGTCGAACCCGACCCGACCCGAATCTGAACGGGTCAACCCGGACCCGACCCTTTTTGGCAAACGGGTCGGACATTTCAACCCGGACCCGACCCGGCCGGGTTGCCGGGTTGACCCGACCCGAGGACTCGACCCGGGATAATCCGTTGCGGCACGCGATTCGGCAGCTGGACGGGCGCGCGGCAGCGGCAGCGGCAGCGGCAGCTCGGGCGAACCGGCGAAGCGCGGCAACGGGCAGATCGGGGCGATTCGTGAAGCGCTGCACGCGGCTGGCGAAGCGCGCTGCGCGGAAGGCGAAGCAGCGGCTGCGCGGCACGCGGGCAGGCGCAAGCGGCAGGCGAAGCGCGGGCTGGGCAGGCGGGCAGCGGGCAGCCGGGCTGGCCAGGCGGGCGGGCACGCGGCTGGCGAAGCGGGCAGCTCGGGCTGGGCAGGCGGGCAGGCGGGCAGGCGGGCAGATCGGGCTGGGGCAGCGGGCAGCCGGGAGGGAAATTTCAAATTTTTTTAAATTAAACGGGTTGTCGGGTTGACCCGGCAACCCGCCGGGTCAACCCGACCCGACCCGTTTAATCAAACGGGTCAAATTTACGAACCCGAACCCGACCCGTTTATCAAAAGGGTCGGGTTCAACCCGGATTTTCCGGGTCGGGTCCGGGTCGGGTTTTCGGGTCGGGTCAAAAGTTGACACCCCTAATGAGTTCTAGCCATCTCCTCTGCCTCAGATTCAATTCCTTCTTAGTGAAGATATACTTCAAACTCTGGTGGTCAGTAAAAACTTCACATCTAACTCCATACAAGTAATGCCTCCAAATCTTCAAGGCAAAAACTACCGCTGCTAACTCCAGATCGTGGATTGGGTAATTCCTCTCATGATTCTTCAATTGCCTAGAAGCATAGGCAACTACCTTCCCATGCTGCATCAGAACGCATCCTAAACCCCTTAGAGATGCATCACTAAAAACCTGAAAACCATCACTGCCTGAAGGGATAGTAAGAATCGGTGCAGTCGTCAAACGAGTCTTCAACTCTTGAAAAGCTTCCTCACATAGACTGCTCCACTCAAACTTAACTGCCTTCTGAGTCAATCTACTCAAGGGTGCAGAAATCTTGGAAAACCCCTCTACGAATCTTCTGTAGTAACCAGCTAGCCCAAGAAAACTCCGTACCTCTGTCACTGTCGTAGGTCTAGGCCACTCAGCTATAGCCTGCACCTTATGCTGGTCCACAGAAATGCCGTCTCCACTAATCACATGACCCAAAAATGCTACACTCCTCAGCCAAAACTCGCACTTGGAGAATTTGGCGTACAGTTCATTGCTCCTTAGAGTATGTAACACTGCTTGAAGATGACGTGCATGTAGCTCTTCATTATAAGAATAAATCAGAATGTCATCTATGAAAACAATGAAAACTATCAAGCAAGCATCGGTTTTTAAAGACCCGATTCATTAAATCCATAAAGGCAGCTGGGGCATTCGTTAGCCCGAAAGGTAACACTGTAAACTCGTAGTGTCCATACCTTGAGCTAAACGCTGTCTTAGGGATGTCTTCCTCCTTAATCCTCAATTGATAGTAACCAGACCTTAAATCAATCTTAGAAAAGACTGTAGCTCCTTCTAGTTGATCAAACAAGTCATCTATCCTCGGCAGTGGATACTTGTTCTTAATAGTAAGCTTGTTCAACTCCCTGTAATCGATACAAAGCCGCATACTACCATCCTTCTTCTTAACAAAAAGAACGGGTGCTCCCCAGGGTGAGGTGCTCGGTCGAATAAACCCCTTCTCTAACAGCTCTTGTAATTGTGACTTCAACTCCTGAAGTTCTTTAATCGCCATACGATAAGGTGCTTTTGAAACAGGCTCAGCACTAGGTACAAGATCAATTGAGAAATCAATCTCTCTTACCGGAGGCATTCCAGGTAATACTTCAGGAAACACATCAGGAAAGTCTTGTACTACAGCAATCTCTATCAATTCTGGTACTTGCTTCGAAATGTCCCTTACATGAGCTAAGAAGCTTGGATACCCCTTCATAATTAAACTACAAGCTTTCATAGATGAAATAATCATAGAAGAGATACCTCTATCACCTTGAAAGACAAGCTTCTCTCCTCCAGGAAGTCTGATCTTCACTACCTTCTTATTACAGTCTATAGAGATGAACTGGTTAGACATCCAATCCATCCCTAAAATCACATCAAATTCCTTAAGAGGTAGTACAAGCAACTCAACTTTAAAATCCTTCTCACATAAAGAAAGCAGGGGTGAACACATACTTGAAGCAATCATGCTAGACCCATCTGGTAATAATACTGACAATGTAGTGGGCACACTATGGATATTCAATGCATGCTTCATAACAAACTCCTGACTAATGAATGAATGCGATGCACCGATATCAAAAAGCTCTCTACTAGGTACACATTGAACATAAATAATACCTGTGATTACATCAGGAGACTCTTTGGCTTCTTGCTGCGTGATGGCATAAACCCTCGGCTGTACTACAGGTCTCGTAGCCGGATAACCAGGTACTGAAGCCGATGCAGTGGACTCTTGAGCTCTGGGTCTACCAACTGTAGGCTGTCTCCCAACACTCTGCTGAGGTGGAGGAGCACTGGACCTCCCCTCCCTTAGACCCCTTGGGCAATTTCTAGCCATGTGCCCAGGCTGATGGCACATATAACAAATATTGGACCCAGATAAACATTCTCCTCTATGAGTCCTACCACACTTGTTACAAGCTCTACTACTGAAAGAACTCCCACTGCTGTCAGATCTACCTTTCTTCACACTAGGCCCACTAGAATGCATCTGAAAACTCTTGGTCTTTTCAAAACCCCTCTTCTTCTGAAGGAAATCTCTCATCTTTTGAGTAGTCTGAAAGTCAATCTCTATCTTTCTTGCTTTTCCAACCAAAGTGGGATAGTCCTCAAAACTAAGAGGGATCAGTGGCTGACGAATAGCATCACGAAGTCCTACCAAAAATCTTTGACACTTCTCCTCAGTATTAGGAATAATCTGGGGTGCATATCGAGACAACATGGTAAATTCAGCTTCATATTGCATAACAGTCTTCTCTCCTTGCACCAATCTAATGAAGCGCTCCTGCATCTGCCTCCTTGCAGTAAGAGGCACAAACCAGTCTCTAAAGATTTCTACAAAGTCCTCCCATAAAATCTGAGATGCATCACGACCACTATACTTTTCTAACATCAGTCCTCTCCACCATCTTTCTGCTTCGCCATCCAGAGCAAAGGTGGCTAGGGTCACCCTTCTATCTGCTGGACAGTGCATGCTCTCCAAAATTTTCTCCACCCTTAAAAGCCAATTCTCTGCATCTATGGGCTCTCCTGCTCCCGTAAAGAGTGGTGGTCGCATGTCCTGAAATATCTTCAAATGTTTATCCACTAAAGTCTCTTTAGGTGTCTCTTTAGGTATCTCCTTCTGAAAACTAGGCTGTGGCTGCTCTTGAGAATGTTGGATCAACTGTGTCACAACCATCATCATCTGAGTGAAGGCATCCATACTAGTACTGCTACTCCCACCTGGAGGCGGTATCATAAATGGAACACCACTAACACCACCAGGGGGTGTTACAGCTGGAACAACTGGAACTTCCCCTCCAGTCCGCTCAGTGTTGCTATCAGTACTGCCAACAGTGGCATCACGCTCCTGATCCATAGCATCAGTACTGCCATCAGTGGCATCACGCTCCTGATCCATAGCCCTAACAATGAAAGTAACCTAAATTCAATAACTCATAAAACAAACATCCTATAAACGTATGCTTCCTATGATTCATATATCATCCTAATGGCGCTTGTATTGATTCATATCTTAACTTAGCTTAGCTCTGATACCACTCTTGTCACGACCCGGCCCGGTTAGCTCGTAGATACGAGGCGGGAACGAGATCAGACATGAAATAAAATTAACTAGTCATTCTTCTTAACAAAATAAAACTATTCATTGAACTCATCAAAGACAAAAAGCGCCTCTAAATCTTTTCTAATTTCATTCCAAAAAGAGTTTTCAAAATATACAAGATGGCTAACTTTAAATTAAACATGCTAGGATAAGCCATCCAAAAGATAGGAAGTAAAACAAGTAAAACTACTAAAATGAACCTGTCACCCGGAGTACGACGACTGTAAGTGAACCTTGGGTTTTCAGCCATCTCTCCTACTAGGTTCTCCTGAAAAATTTCCCAAAACTAGGGAGTGAGCTACGCTCAGTAATTGACAATATGGCTAAGTTGGTGAACATGTGAAATAAACAACTCATGAACTAGTAGATTACTTAATGCATGTGAACCATGATATGCTTGACATTAGAGAACATGAAATACTCGTATATATGTTATTTCACAATGTATACATCCGTCCCGGAGTACCGAATTGTACTGATCAGGTACACATCGTTTATGGCCATTCATTTCCATTCATTTGCATTTCATTATGTATTGCCTCAAAGGTCGTCTTTGCTCAAAGAGCCCCTTCTTGGTACTCCGTCATCAACATACAAGTAATATAGCATGATTATGATAGAAATTTTCATGTGACAGTCTATAACCATTGCATGACTATGATAAATGATTTCAACCATGATAAAATAATTTCATAATATACTAAAAGAACTCTTTCGTGCTTTGACATAAGAAACATGCTTTGACATAAGAACATAATTAGTTCGTGGCTTGATATAAAAGCTTTAACAAACATGCTCACTTTCCATAGCCAATAAAGTCACTCACCTCAAAGAATTTGTGCTTAGAAAGTTTCCCGCACAAGTCCTCGCCTTCTTAATTTCAACCTAAAGGAAAAATAAGATCTTTAAATCTCTATGACCTTAATTAACTCAACACAATGCTTAATTTTTATTTAATTATATTATGATTTTCAGATTTAATAATTTCTCAAAATTTAACTTTCCAAAATGACTAATTTCCTCCCTTAAAAAATGTCAAAATTTCTCCTTCATCTTTTTCATAATTAATATTTAATTATTTTCGGATTTATAATAATTAAAATTAAGAAAAATATTTTTTTCTCTCCAATTTGACATTAGAGCACTCCTTAAGCCCTTAGGAACTAAGTTAGGACACATGCAATCTATAAAACTTAGGTTTGGAAAAACCCTAGGCATTCCCAATTGATTTTCCATTCAATTTCTCTACAAGAAAAATTAAAATCTTGCTACCTAAAGCTTGCCTTACACTCCTCTATCAAATCCTCCCAAAATTTTCAACAAATGAGAAACCCTAATTTTCAGATTTCTTAGGTTTTCCCTTAAAAATCATCTTGAAATTTCACTAAAATACATTCCTATGCAAACCCTAAAGGTTTGTTAAAGAAACAATCAAGAAAAAACCAAACCCTAATATCTTTCTTTCAATAAAACTTAAAAAAAAACTCAAAGGAATGAAGGGAAACCTACCCAAAGTCTTCCTCTTCCCTTTCCCCAATGAATCTCACCGGAAATCTCGCCGGAATAGCCGCTCGGGATGAAGTTCCGCCGCTCCTCTCTCTCCCGTCGCCCCTCTCCTTCGGTTCGGCCGAAAAAAATGAACAAGGGACCGAATGAATCGGTCCCTTAAGTATGTGAGGATTTTAGAAAAGGTTTAGGTGCCAAATGACGCATGTGCCCTTAACTCTAACCTTTTCTTTAAGACTTAAAAGGGCAAAATAGGAAATATAGGAAAAGTTTACTTAAACTAGCTTCGACAATTTATATCTTTCAAACTGAGCGAAATTTAGTATAAGTTCTTTATACCATTTTGCTCGAAATTTCGAGACGAATCTAACAAAATTTATTTCGTCGAATTCCGACGACGTCGAAATTTCACTTAAGTTCGTCGCGGCGCATCGAGATGCGTGCGACGCACTCAAATGACGTATTTCGGGTTTTACATGTGAAAACCCCATTGTGTGTCCCATCCTTTCTATACCACTAGTTGCGAAACTCGTCCTTTTGATTTTGTTCACTCAGACATTTGGATCCTAATCTTTTTCATATTCACCTATAATTGTAGTATTTTGTCACTTTCATTGATATTCATATTAGGATAACTTTTTTTTTTAGAAATTAATACTTGGATAACTTAAGTCTTTATTAAATATCAGGTATAATTCCTATATCTATTTTAAACTTTTTATCTAGAATTAGAAGATCATTTCTCTTCATTAATAAAATTTTTATTCCTAATAGTATTGTGGAATTTATGCAATCTCATTTTCGTACTATTTGTTTAGATAATAGTATTATTCATCATGTAAAACCCGAAAATCCTATTTTAGGCTTCGCACGCTTTTCAAAGCGCCGCGACGAGGTTTAAGTGAAATTTTCAAGGTTATCGGAATGCAACGAAATTAATTTTAGAAAATCCTACACGAAATTCTGATCGTTTTAGTATATAGAAGTTATGCCCAATTTTGCCTAATTTTGGAGTTATTAATTTTAGAAGTCCCTAAATGCCAACTTTGCCCCTAGGTTTTTCTTAAGCCGAATTTACTTAAGTGAGGGCAAGGGAGTCATTTAGCAAACCCCAAATCCTCTTAATGGCATAACCGAGCCCTCCCTCTCCATTCTCACGCGTGAAACCAAGCGGACCGAACGGGAGCGGACGGACGGGCGACGGGCGGCTTCTGCGAGGGCTCTCCGGCGACGATTTTCTGGCGAGAAATTTAGGTCGAATCGAAGAGGGCGACGAGGGAAACATTCAGGTACGATTATTTTGTAGCGAATCCTTCTAAATTTCTAGATATTTGAGATTGAAAAATTTAGGGTTTTTCCAAAATCTAGTTTTCTTTCAAATTTTCTTTAAGGGATTGTTAGGTGACGATTAGCAAAGCGTTTCAATGATAAAAATGAAAGAATTTGAGAAATTTTGGAAGATTTAGAAACTAGGGTTTTTGACCTAAAACCTTAATTTTGTAAGGCACCTTTATGAAAATGATTCCTAAGGGTTTAGGAAATGTTTTTAAAGAAAAAATTTTAAGTTTTTATCGAAAACTTCATTTTCTTAATTTTTAGGATTATTTTAATCCGAAAATTATTATTATATTATTATAATATGTTAAGGATCAATTTAAAATAAATAATTGGATGAAATTGAGGATTTATGAATTTTCAAAATTTAGTTATTTATTAAACCCGAAAATCAACGTTTATTTAATTAATTATCCTTTAATTTTCGTTAGGAATGGTTAAAGGGAAAATGCCAAATTTAGCAATTTGACTTAGGAATTTGACTTATGATTGTGACACGTTTACTTTATAAATCTTTCTTAGGTAGTGACCGTTAAAGGGTAAGGTGGAAGAATTGTATTAAGGCGTGCCACATTTGGTTTGAGGTAGGTATTCATACCCCTTTTAATTTTATAAGTGTTAGATTTTATTCATATTTAGAATGCAATTTCATGTGTTTATTTTACTGTCAATATTTTATCTACTGTCAATGTTTTGATGTTCCTAATTTTAAGAATACCCAGTTAATGCTTTCATTTCATGCATTAATGTGAAAGACAATTAAGGTATATGAATAAATGAAATGATTTTGAAAGAAAATGAAAAGAATTTAATGAAATAAAATTTCATATGTATGTTGATCCGGAAGTACCAAACTAATGGTAATGGGGCTTTCAAAAGCCAAATGGTAATGGGGCTTGTATAAGCCAAATGGTAATGGGGTTCTGCGGAGCCAAATGGTAAAGGAAATGGCCAAAACTTTTGACTGCGTACCTGATCAGTACGAAAACTGGTACTTCCGGGACGGATGATACATTAGCATATTCATTTTTACATTTTGCATTGCATATGAAAGAGAAAAGAAATGAATGAAAGAAATCAATTGTTAAAGGAAAGAATGAAAGGAAAAATGAATAGTACATGTTATGACTCGCTCAATGAAATGAATTAGTTTTCAATTGTAAATATTTTTAATATATGCATCTTATGAAATTAATTGTGATATGATTTACCTGCTGAGCTTTAGCTCATTCCTTGTTTTGGAAATATTTTCAGGAGAGAAGTAATGGCTGCACGACGACCTTATACCTATCGTCGTAGGGGACCTCAGGAGGATGAAAGGTTCCTTTTTGTGTTTTCAATTTGAGTCTTTGTATTTGTTTCAGTGTAGTTCGTGAATTTGAGGTTTATGTAATTGTGAAAGTTTATGTTGTGATGATGAATTAGAAAGTTTTATTGGTTATGAGACAGTTGATCACTTTATAACAATTCAGTTTGAAGTTTATTAGTGGCTCTTTCATGTATTTTGGGATGATATGTATGTTCTAACCTTAAGTTTTAAATAAAATTATGTTATGTAATTATGCTCTTCCGTACGATCGTCTGTTCCCGCCCCGATATAATCGGGCTAGCCGTGCTATGTCGTGACAAGAGTGGTATCAGAGCAAAGGTTTAATACTGATCAATGAAAGAGCCTATAGGATGATTAATTTAGTCTTAGAATGTGTAGGAAGTGTAATGTTATGATTAATTGTGACTTATGATTGATGTTTTTTTCTCAGAAGTTTGGATCATGAGCAGAATGCCACTGATGGCATTAATATGGAGGAAGGGAGGGAGCTACCAAATGTAGCAGAACCTCAGAGAAACAATAGCATGGAGTCATTCAATCAGATGATGGAAGCAATGACTCAGATGATCAGAACTTCCCAAAATCAGGGAAGTGGCAGTGGAGGTGGAGGTCGGCCTATGGATAAGAGCCTGAAGTTGTTTCAGGATATGAAACCTCCACTGTTCTCAAGTGGTGGACCTATAGAAGCTGAAGACTGGCTAATGCGGATTGAGAAGATCCTGGAGGGCATGTTTTGCCCTGAGGAAAAGAGGGTGACATTGGCTGCTTATGCCTTTGATGGCGAGGCTGAGAGGTGGTGGAGGAGTCAATTAGAAGAAACCTTTGGAGGAAGACCAAGCAGCCAAGTTTCCTGGGAGGAGTTTGTAAAGGCATTCAGAGATTGGTATGTACCTGCGACCGCCAGGAGACAGATGCAGGATAAGTTCAACAGATTGATTCAGGGAGATCGATCTGTTTCTCAGTATGAGGCAGAGTTCACGATGTTATCCAGGTATGCACCTCACCTGATACCCAATGCTGAAGAGAAGTGCAACCGCTTTTTAAATGGGTTGAAGGACATGATAAGACAGCCTCTTGTGCCTTTTGGAATTGAGGATTACCCTACTTTAGTGGAAAGAGCCAGAAGGATTGAGATGGACATGCTGGCAACTCAGAAGAGGAGGGATTTTCAGAAGAGAAAGATGGAAGGCAGGTCAAAGCCTTCCCAGATGACTCAGTCTTCTCAGTCAGGAGCTTCTACTTAGAAGAAGCCCAGATCCAGTGATTCTGACAGCAGTGCTTCAACTGCCTCTTTGTGCAGCAAGTGTGGGCGAGTGCATAAGGGAGAGTGCCTCTCAGGCACTAATACTTGTTACTGGTGCCATCAGCCTGGGCACATGGCGAAGTCCTGTCCTCTTTTGGGACAGAGATCTGCTTCAGAGGTGAGGTCAGGCAACAACACTCAGAGGACAGCTGGTAGACCAAGAGCTGTAGAGTCTACTGCTTCTGTTTCTTCTCAAGGTCAGACTCGTCAGAATGTTCAACCACGAGTCTATGGACTGTCCCAGCAAGAAGCTAAGGGGTCTCCTGATGTGGTTACAGGTGCGTAGTTTAATTAATTGCAATGAATTTTTTTTTTATGAAATTGAAATTGAAATTAAAATGAACAATAAATGAAAATGAAATGAACCAATCAATAGTATTATATTTTGTAATGAATGTTGCACCTGTTCATGTTTAGGGACACTCCTTATGTGCGATAGACCCGTTAGAATCCTCTTTGATACTGGAGCGTCACACTCTTTTATTTCAGAAGATTTTGTTAGATCTGCTAAATTGATTCCTACCTTTATGTTGAAGTCTCTATCAGTCTTGATGCCTAATGGGAATCATATGGAAGCTAATCAGAAATGTCAAGTAGATTTGAAGATTTGTGATAAGAGTTTAGAAGCAGATCTGATTGTTTTGCCTCTGTTTGAGTTTGATGCAATCTTAGGCATGGATTGGTTATCTTGCCATTTCGCGGCTATAGATTGTAACAAGAAGGAGGTTAAGTTCTGTATGCCAGGAGAGGAGAAGTTCAAATTTCAAGGAGATAAAGGAGTAACTGCAGTGATTGTATCGTCCTTGAAGGCCTTTCAGATGTTAAAGAAAGGTTGTGAAGGCTTCTTGGCTTATGTTAAGGAGGAAAAGAAGGAAGAAAGAGAGTTGAAGGATATTCCAATTGTTCAGGAATTCCCAGAGGTGTTTTCAGATGATCTACCTGGTTTACCTCCAAGTAGAGAAATAGATTTCTCTATTGAGTTAGTGCCAGGAGCTGAACCTGTAGCTAGAGCTCCTTACAGAATGGCAATTAAGGAGCTTAAAGAGTTGAAGGAGCAACTGGAAGAGTTGCTTGAGAAGGGTTTCATCCGACCTAGTACCTCTCCTTGGGGTGCTCCTGTATTATTTGTGAAGAAGAAGGATGGAAGCCTGAGACTTTGTATAGATTACAGAGAGCTGAACAAGTTGACAGTGAAGAACAAGTATCCTCTCCCCAGAATAGATGATTTGTTTGATCAGTTGGAGGGTGCTTCAGTGTTTTCTAAGATTGACTTAAGGTCAGGGTATCATCAGCTCAGGATTAGAGAGGAGGACATTGCAAAGACTGCTTTCAGTACCAGATATGGGCATTATGAGTTTGTAGTAATGCCCTTTGGTTTGACAAATGCCCCTGCAGTATTTATGGATCTCATGAATAGAATCTTTCAGCCTTCTTTAGATCTATTCGTGATTGTATTCATAGATGACATACTTATGTACTCCCCAGATGAAAGGATGCATGCAAATCATTTAAGGTCAGTATTGTATACCTTAAAAGATAATGACTTGTATGCTAAATTCTCCAAATGCGAGTTTTGGTTGAAAAGTGTTAAATTTTTGGGGCATGTGATTTCTGAGGGGAAGATATCTGTAGATCAGCATAAGGTGCAAGCAATAGCAGACTGGCCAAGACCTGCTACAGTGACTGAGGTTAGGAGCTTTTTGGGATTGGCAGGCTACTACAGGAGGTTTGTTGAGGGGTTTTCACAGATAGCAATGCCACTATCCAGATTGACTCAGAAAGCAGTAAAGTTTGATTGGACAGCTCAGTGTGAGGAAGCTTTTCAGAGGTTGAAGCAGTGTTTAATAACTGCTCCAGTGCTGACAATTCCCTCAGGGACAGATGGGTTTCAGCTTTACAGTGATGCCTCACATAAAGGGTTGGGTTGTGTACTGATGCAGAATGGGAGAGTCATTGCCTATGCTTCTAGGCAATTGAAGAATCATGAGAGGAATTACCCAACCCACGATCTGGAGTTAGCAGCGGTAGTTTTTGTCTTGAAAATCTGGAGGCATTACTTGTATGGAGTTAGATGTGAAGTTTTTACTGACCACCAGAGTTTGAAGTATATCTTCACTCAGAAGGAATTGAACCTTAGGCAGAGGAGATGGCTAGAACTCATAAAGGATTATGAGTTGAATATTCAGTATCAGATGCTTTGAGCAGAAAGAATTCAGGTAGTGCAAACTGGATGATTACACAGCAGCAGGAGTTGATAAGAGATTTGGAGAAGTTGGAGATTTCAGTGGTTCAGCCCAATGATGCAGAAATTATAAGATTGAATCAGACTATAATTATGTCAACATTTCTAGAAAGGGTACGAGAAGCTTTGCCACTTGATGCAGATTTTAAGAAGATACTGGATATGGTTAGTGTGGGACACATTGAAGATTTTGAGCTTGATGGTGATGGATTGCTTCGATATAAGGGCAGATTGTGCATTCCATATGTGGATGATTTGAGGAAAGAAGTTCTTCAAGAAGCTCATTACTCCAGTTACACCATTCACCCATGCAGTAATAAGATGTATCAGGATTTGAAGGAGGTGTTTTGGTGGCCAGGAATGAAGAAAAGTGTAGCAGATACAATATCCAAATGTATTTCATGTCAGATGGTTAAAGCTGAGCACCAGAAGCCAGGAGGATATCTACAGCCCTTACCCATACCAGAGTGGAAATGGGAAGACATTGCTATGGATTTCGTGGTTGGTTTACCCAGATCCAGAAGAGGAAATGATACTTTATGGGTGATTATTGATAGGTTGACTAAGTCTGCACATTTTATACCTATCAAACAGTCTGATCCTGTTGAGAAATTGGCAAGCCTGTATGTTGATCAGATTGTTAGATTACATGGAGTACCGAAGACTATTGTGTCAGACAGAGATGTGAGATTTACTTCCAGATTTTGGAAGAAAGTCCAGGAAGCTTTGGGCACCAGGCTTACTTTTAGTACAGCTTTTCACCCTCAGACAGATGGGCAGTCAGAAAGAACAATCCAGACCTTAGAAGATTTGCTGAGATTATGTGTTCTGGATTATGGTGGTAAGTGGGAGGTATATGTGCCTTTAATTGAATTTGCCTACAACAATAGCTTCCAAGCAAGTATTGGTATGGCTCCATACGAGGCTTTATATGGGAGAAGGTGTAGGACACCTTTAAATTGGGCTGAGACAGGAGAAAGAAAGGTAATTGGTGCTGATTTGGTTGATGATGCTACAGAAAAGATTAGATTGATCAGAGATAGATTGAGGGCAGTGCAGGACAGATAGAAGAAATATTATGATACCAAGCACCGATCAGTTGAATTTGATGTGGGAGAGTTTGTATTTCTCAAAGTTAGTCCAATGAAGGGAGTGAAGAGATTTGGCAAAGCAGGAAAATTAAGTCCCAGATTTGTAGGCCCTTTTGAGATTTCAGAAAGGATTGGAAAAGTGGCATACAGGTTGATTCTACCAGCACATATGAGTGGAGTACATAATGTGTTTCATATTTCCTCCTTAAGGAAATATATTTCAGATGAGGCTCAGAGGATTAGTACAGATGTGGTAGACATTCAACCTGACTTGACTTTTGTTAACGAACCAGAAAATATTCTTGACCTTGAGGTTAAGCAGTTGAGGAGCAGAGCGATTCCTTTTGTTAAGGTGCTTTGGAAGCACAGTTCTGAGAAGGATGCCACTTGGGAGAAGGAATCAGAGATGAGGGAGACTTACCCTCATTTGTTTGGCTAAGGTATGGATTTACTGCTTTTAGTTTCCTTTTAATTTCGAGGACGAAATTTTTATAAGGGAGGGAGAATTGTAAAACCCGAAAATCCTATTTTAGGCTTCGCACGCTTTTCAAAGCGCCGCGACGAGGTTTAAGTGAAATTTTCAAGGTTATCGGAATGCAATGAAATTAATTTTAGAAAATCCTACGCGAAATTTTGATCGTTTTAGTATATAGAAGTTATGCCCAATTTTGCCTAATTTTGGAGTTATTAATTTTAGAAGTCCCTAAATGCCAACTTTGCCCCTAGGTTTTTCTTAAGCCGAATTTACTTAAGTGAGGGCAAGGGAGTCATTTAGCAAACCCCAAATCCTCTTAATGGCATAACCGAGCCCTCCCTCTCCATTCTCACGCGTTAAACCAAGCGGACTGAACGGGAGCGGACGGACGGGCGACGGGCGGCTTCCGCGAGGGCTCTCCGGCGACGATTTTCCGGCGAGAAATTTAGGTCGAATCGAAGAGGGCGACGAGGGTAACATTCAGGTATGATTATTTTGTAGCGAATCCTTCTAAATCTCTAGATATTTGAGATTGAAAAATCTAGGGTTTTTCCAAAACCTAGTTTTCTTTCAAATTTTCTTTAAGGGATTGTTAGGTGACGATTAGCAAAGCGTTTCAATGATAAAAATGAAAGAATTTGAGAAATTTTGGAAGATTTAGAAACTAGGGTTTTTGACCTAAAACTTTAATTTTGTAAGGCACCTTTATGAAAATGATTCCTAAGGGTTTAGGAAATGTTTTTAAAGAAAAAATTTTAAGTTTTTATCGAAAACTTCATTTTCTTAATTTTTAGGATTATTTTAATCCGAAAATTATTATTATATTATTATAATATGTTAAGGATCAATTTAAAATAAATAATTGGATGAAATTGAGGATTTATGAATTTTCAAAATTTAGTTATTTATTAAATCCGAAAATCAACGTTTATTTAATTAATTATCCTTTAATTTTCGTTAGGAATGGTTAAAGGGAAAATGCCGAATTTAGCAATTTGACTTAGGAATTTGACTTATGATTGTGACACGTTTACTTTATAAATCTTTCTTAGGTAGTGACCATTAAAGGGTAAGGTGGAAGAATTGTATCAAGGCGTGCCACATTTGGTTTGAGGTAGGTATTCATACCCCTTTTAATTTTATAAGTGTTAGATTTTATTCATATTTAGAATGCAATTTCATGTGTTTATTTTACTGTCAATATTTTATCTACTGTCAATGTTTTGATGTTCCTAATTTTAAGAATACCCAGTTAATGCTTTCATTTCATGCATTAATGTGAAAGACAATTAAGGTATATGAATAAATGAAATGATTTTGAAAGAAAATGAAAAGAATTTAATGAAATAAAATTTCATATGCATGTTGATCCGGAAGTACCAAACTAATGGTAATGGGGCTTTCAAAAGCCAAATGGTAATGGGGCTTGTATAAGCCAAATGGTAATGGGGCTTGTATAAGCCAAATGGTAATGGGGTTCTGCGGAACCAAATGGTAAAGGAAATGGCCAAAACTTTTGACTGCGTACCTGATCAGTACGAAAACTGGTACTTCCGGGACGGATGATACATTAACATATTCATTTTTACATTTTGCATTGCATATGAAAGAGAAAAGAAATGAATGAAAGAAATCAATTGTTAAAGGAAAGAATGAAAGGAAAAATGAATAGTACATGTTATGACTCGCTCAATGAAATGAATTAGTTTTCAATTGTAAATGTTTTTAATATATGCATCTTATGAAATTAATTGTGATATGATTTACCTGCTGAGCTTTAGCTCATTCCTCGTTTTGGAAATATTTTCAGGAGAGAAGTAATGGCTGCACGACGACCTTTACACCTATCGTCGTAGGGGACCTCAGGAGGATGAAAGGTTCTTTTTTGTGTTTTTCAATTTGAGTCTTTGTATTTGTTTCAGTGTAGTTCGTGAATTTGAGGTTTATGTAATTGTGAAAGTTTATGTTGTGATGATGAATTAGAAAGTTTTATTGGTTATGAGACAGTTGATCACTTTATAACAATTCAGTTTGAAGTTTATTAGTGGATCTTTCATGTATTTTGGGATGATATGTATGTTCTAACCTTAAGTTTTAAATAAAATTATGTTATGTAATTATGCTCTTCCGTACGATCGTCTGTTCCCGCCCCGATATAATCGGGCTAGCCGGGCCGGGTCGTGACACATCAAATCTCTTATTCTTATACATTTTCAATCGAAAGGTGTTGCTAAATTTAAAAATCTCCATCAACTTAACATTGCCCAATCTTTAGTGTTTCTTATGATTGTTTCTTGTTAGTTTTAGTGGGATGCAGTCTTGAACACTTGCCATCTTACAATCACATTCTCTCTCTTTTTTTCTATAACCTTTCACTCTCTTCTCTCCTATAACCTTTCACCTTTATTTCTTCTTTTTCCCTTCCATCCTCTATTTTCTCTTACATCTTGGATATTTAGTTGTCTTCTTTATTCATACATTTATTTACATTGAAAGCTATTTTACCATGCCATTTAGGATATGTTCATTGGGTATTCTCGTATTCAGAAAGGAAATCGGTGGTATGGTTTTTTTCACCTACCAATTTTCCCACCAAATGGTAAATAACAACCTATTACCTATCTTATTTATTCTTATATATCATTTGATCATTTATCCTCTTCTTTTTATGAATTTGCCTTACACTATCACCTGTTTGATAACATATCATGAGCCATTATAGCATCCTCTATGGAAAAATGATTTGAATGTTGAGATGTGTGTTCTACTTGGTCAACATTTTTTTTGAAAATGTACATTTTTACCTAGTAGGATTTTATGTTGTTTACTGTTAGAGTGTGCAATTCTGATACATGCTTAATTATGCTTTAACTGCTATAATATAATGAAAAATGTGCATATGTGATTAAATAATATCTGCTGATAGTCATAAGGGGCCATAATCTTTTGAGATTCTGTTTGTGTCAAAAAATATTCTAGTGCCCATAAAACATTTTGATGGCTATAAGCCATGTTCTGGTGCCATAAGTACAAAAGGGTGTCATAAGGGGCTAGAATCCTTTGAGATTTTATTTGGATTTGGGGAATGTGATATGAACTACTCTATGATAAAAATTGCAATTTATTCATTTGGTCATTATTATTTTTTAAATAATTGGATAACTGTTATGTTCGTATTGCATTTCTCGGTACAATAATTTATTAGATTGCATTTAACTAATTTTAAATATTCAACAAAATGTTTAATAAAAGTTTTTTGAAAATTTAGTCTGTTTTGTATGGCCTGCTGAGCTGTTGTATCTCACTGTGGTTTTGTTTCTAGTTTTAGTTTCTGGGAAAGGGAAGGAGATTGTGGATTAGCAGTTCAGGATCAGATTTGAGTTTATAGGTATTTTTATGTTTTGATTTTTGTACAGTCATGGCTAGTTTATTATTTAGTTCTGTAGCTTCTGCATAGTCATGTACTGTTGTGTAAATACATCTTGATGAAATAAAAAAAATTATGAATGGGTTTATTTTCAGTATTTGGATGTTTTAGTAGCTATATAGTCAATAGTTTATTTAAAATGAATATTGAAAGAGAATTCAAAACATTCAAAACTAGGTCTTGGGATTTTCTTGTCACAGCTCAACACGATAGGACATGTCCTGATCAGGTTGGGTTGTGACAACTTATGCCTCTTCCTTGCATGCGCGAACTGAGTGAACGAAAAAAGGGAGTGCGGTTTTTAGGAAACAAAAGGGTGTGTTTTGGGAGCATCGTTTGGGCGTGAAATGGAATGAGGTGGGGCCGGGCTAGATAACAGTCAACATGATACAACAACATCAAGCTTTTATCCCACTATGTGGGGTCGGCTACATGAATCCTTTTTCTCCATTGTGTCATGTTAAGATTCAAACTCTCATTTAAATCCAATAAAGAAAGTTCACTTTTAATATTTTCTAACCAAGTCTTTTTAAGTCCACCTCTATCTTTTTTAACGTAAGTCAAATCTAATACATCTACTTTCCTAATTGCATCATCGGAAAGCCGCCGTTTTATGTGACAAAACCATCTAAGAAATACTAGATGATACCATTTGAATTATTATGACAAAAGTTTCAAAAGGGGATTAGAACATGTTATAAAAGATATTTCTAAGAGATTCGGTTCAACTATTGTTATTTCTACTAACACATAATGATGTGGATAATTAATATTATTGAAACTATAAAGATCCCAATTGAATTTTTTTTTTCTCTGAACTTTAATCTAGTTTAAGTTTTCATTTTACCTTTTGAAAATTTGAATGTATACCTGGATCAACTTATGATTTAAAATTTTTTCTTCTATTTTCTATAGAAAGAACGAATGATTAGATCTCTTTCATTATTTAGGTATCTCTTTCATTATTTAGGTGGAAGAATCAACACAAATTTAGTTTTTTTTGGAATGTCTCAAGAGAGAATTAGATTTGGTTGGTAAACAGTGATTGGTCTTTTAGCAATGTAGTAAATGCATTGGCAAATATTAGATATGATTTCACAAGATTTATTTTTGTTCAATAACTTCTAGCCAATGGAAAGGATCTTCTGATCACTCCTGAGATGATTTTGACCTCGGCTCTCTCTTTCTCTTTATCCCATGCATGGGTGCTGGATAATATTGGAGTGCCTTGACTTATCAACAAGAAATTCTTTTTCAAGAAGGACAAATTTTTTTGAAATGTTGACTAATATTTCCTGAAGGAGTTGAGAATCTACATTTTTTTTTTTAATTTCATTGTGTGTATCTTTAGTTGCATAAATAAACGCAAGACCTTTAAGCATCCTACATCTATATAGCTTTTTATTGCAATTAGTTTCATTATCAGGTTGAATATCTTAATGTGCCATTGGGTGTATTGTATATCTTTTAAATTGTTGAATGTTGTTACAAGAGGTGGGTTATCTTTAAACACGGAAAATCAATTATTCATTTATATGTGACGTATATAGCTCATAGCGAGGACTTTGCATAAAAAAGTTTTGTTGATGCAAGATGACTCAGGATTTGGATTTCTTAGTGCAACTTATATGATCCGTAATGTTTGATAGAAAAAAAAATTGAAGATTCATAGATCACAAGATACTAATTAATCCAATAATTCACTTTATTTAAATGGAAATAAGCAATAGTAGTCTTTAAGTTCAATTGATGGTGAAATATTTAAGAATTTCAACAGCAAATTGAAAACAATTAAAATCGACAAGCAAACAAATTAATTTTCACAAAAATAGATTTATGATGCATCAATTTTTGACCAAAATCACGAGCACTGAACTACCTAATAAAAATTATGCAGAAATAGGCAATGTACAAAATTATCAATGTAGAGTAAAATCAAGCCTCATGTTGATGCAAGGAGATTATTTTTCTAAAATTAGGTTGTCTCACTTGTGTCACGTTCAAAGGAATCATACATCTGACTTGCACTCAAAATATTGAAAATTTGAAGAGAAATTTTATTCAAGTTAAAACTTATGAATTACATACCTTTGGCCCTTTTTGTTAACTCATAGCCCAAGTTAATAAATAAGGTTGGCATATGATTAATCTGAATCCATATTTAAATTAATCACAATCTAATTTTAAGATTTCCAAAAATAGCTGGCTCCAACAAAATAAAATCCGAAGCAATCTACAACCTCCCGTACTACCTACACAAATTATGAAAATATCATAATGTCTCACAAAAAATAACCAAGGCTCGAACTCCCAAAGAACTCGAGTGATAAAGCCACCACAACACCAATCCTACATGCTATTGTCGTACATAAATGCCTAGGAGTTGTAAATCGTAGAGACATAATTCAATTGTACGTTTGCTTTTTTTTTTTTCCCTCCGTTTCTTCTTTTCAATAAATAATTCTGAAGCCATTGCTCTAATAGTAACTGTTGAAATCCAGCCGTTCCTAGTACAAAGGATCCGACGGACACAAAGATCAATCCGTGGGATACTCTCATGGATCACGACATAATGAGGAAACGAATTTAGGAAAGATTTTATATTCTTATTTGTGTATTAAATCTGCAATTTATTGTTTCATCATTAGGATATCTTGTATAGATCTATAAATAGGGAAGATTGTAATGAATAAAGACAAGCTTTTCCCTCATAAATCTCTAGTTTTAACATGTATCAGAGCCGATCGGGAGGCCTTCATTGCCGAACGATCCAACCTTCTGACGCTGCAAGAGGCCGACCCAGAAGTGCTGATTCTGCCAGTCGCTGTCGCAGACGGACGCCTCGACTCCGTCAGAATTATCGACGAACGAGCCTAGACGAGCAGCCACGAGGGAAATGAAGGATACGAAGGAGCGGTCATACCCGTCCAAAACCGTCAGTGCGGAAGACCCTTTCGAAGCCAATCGGAAGTCCGTCTCGATTGCTGAACGAGAACCCGATTGCGCGAGCTTCTTGTTTCTGTCTCTGGATCCACTCGATCGGCAGGAACCGCACGAAGTCCGATCGAAAGCAGGGACGGAGACGGGACAAGCGTCGGGATTGGACTCGGCGGTGTGGATTCGACTGCTGGGGTGGAGTCGGACGGAGGCGTGGCAGCAGGCATTGGAGTTGGCCTGGAAGAGCGGCGGCCTGGTTAGGGCAGAAGTAGGTCACAGCCGGTTGCAGAGCCCGGCCAGACACAGACTCCTGCTTCCACCTTCTCGGATCTTGCCAACCCGAGATTCGTCCGAGGCAGAGGCTGGTGTGTTTTATTAAAAAGAAAAAAAAATCAACCTTTATTGTCGATTAGAAAAATTTTTGGGAGCCCTCATTGTTGTCCAAAAATCAAATAGATAGTCTTCATTACTATTATTTGATTCAAAAATGTCAGAAATTAACTCTTCTTCAAACACTGACCAACTTGAGGATTTTATGGTGCACCAAGGACGAGGTGACCTTCAAAGCATTCAACCTTCCTATCGTCTAAATGGGAAGAACCGAAGAACTACCTGAAGTGGTCTCAATTTGTGAAGACCTACTTGAAGGGGAAAGGTAAAATACATCATCTCCTTGGAGGAGGACCAAAAGAAGGAGATCCCAAATTTGGGGCATGGGATGAAGCAGACTCCATGATTATGTCATGGATGTGGAATTCCATGAATCTAAAAATTAGTGACACATTTATGTTCCTTTCAACGACAAAGGACATGTGGGATGCAGTCAGAAAAACCTACTCTAAAGCTCATGAAGAGGCCCAAATCTTTGAAGTTAAAGTCAAAGTCAGAAGCATGAAGCAGGGGAGTAAGACTGTGACGGAATATGCCACCATTCTACAAAATATGTGGCAAGAACTTGATCACTATAGGTGCATTGAAACCAGATGTCAGGAGGATGCTGCGATCCTAAAGAACTTTATTGAAAAAGATAGAGTTTATGATTTTCTTGCAGGACTCAATGCAGAATTTGACCAAGTTAGAGTTCAGATCCTCGGCAAGGAGGAGACGCCATCACTCAACGAAACCATTTCTCTCATCCGCGCAGAAGAAAGTCGACTAGGAATAATGTTAGAACCAAAGACAGTTGAAAGCTCAGCAATGGTGATGAACAAAGAATCATCATGGAAGGAGAAGGGTAAAGATCCTTCGAAGTTCAAAGACAATGACTCACTTTGGTGCAGCTACTGAAAAAAGTCAAGACACACGTAGGAAACATGCTGGAAAATACATGGAAAACCCCCAGCAAGGAGTGGAATCAAAAGGGTGAAACAAGGAGCATCACATGCCAACAACACTACAATTAAGCCAGAAGCGCGGTCCAGCTTTGGAGAATTCAATAAAGAAGATATTGACAAATTAAAATAACTCCTGGTATCTCTTGAAAAATCAAATGCTTCTTCTTCACTTGCACTCTCAGGTAAGACTCCAATTTCTTTCAGTTTAAGTGCTTCCAGAAATCATCTAAAGGAATTATGGATAATTGATTCAGGAGCCACAGATCACAGGACCCACTCACCTACCCACCTCATAAACTATACTCCTTGCCCAAACAATAAGAAAATCATCATTGCTGATGGTTCTTTTACCACAGTAGCTGGCCAAAGAGACATCATATTATCTCCCTTACTCACCCTGAAAAACGTCCTCCACGTACCACAATTATCCACAAATCTAATATCAATACAAAAACTTACCAATGACCATAATTGTCAAGCCTTATTTAACCCTACTTATTGCTTATTTTAGGACCAGAGATCGGGGAAGAAGATTGGACTTGCTAAGAAGAAAGCATGATTGTACTACCTGGAAGAACCAAACCAATTTAATAATAGTTGCTATATGTTATCCCTAGTAGATATGAATTCCACTATTTGGCTTCATCATTATAGACTAGGACATCCGTCTTTTGATATCCTAAGACATGTATCCAAACTGTTTCAGAAAATAGAAAATAAAAA
Source organism: Dendrobium officinale (assembly GCA_019514585.1). Lineage (NCBI taxonomy): Eukaryota > Viridiplantae > Streptophyta > Magnoliopsida > Asparagales > Orchidaceae > Dendrobium > Dendrobium officinale. The sequence goes on along the minus strand of CM033685.1, from coordinate 5,937,643 downwards.
TTTTCATTGTAAAACCTGTGAGTTGGCTAAACATAAAAGAATCTTATTCCCAAACAAAAGTGAGATATGTGACACTCCTTTCTACCTTATTCATAGTGATATATGGGGACCCTAAAAAATTCCCAATATCTCTGGGGCACGCTGGTTTGTGTCTTTCATTGATGATTGCACTAGAGTCTCTTGGATCTATCTCCTTAAAAATAAATCTGATGTTAGCACCATTCTTCTCATCTTTCATTCCATGATCCAAAATCAATTTGGGGTAAAAATACGGAGATTCCGCTCCGATAATGCCAAAGATTATTTCAACCAAACCCTTTTCTCATACTTCCAGAATGAAGGGATCATCCATGAGTCCTCATGTGTTCACACCCCACAACAAAATGAGGTTGCAGAGAGGAAAAATTGTCACCTTCTAGCCACCACCCTAGCCTTCTTATTTCACTATAATACACCCAAATCCTATTGGGGGGAAGCTCTTTTAACTGCAGCCTATCTCATAAACCGATTACCTTCAACAGCTTTAGGCCTCAAAACTCCAATGGAGACCTTGTCTTCTTTTTACCCAGAGTTTCAAACCCATCATAATTTTGCACCCAAAATCTTTGGATGCACTGCCTATGTTCATATCCACAGTCATGAGCGAGAAAAATTAGATCCAAGAGCACTCAAATGCATCTTTGTTGGTTATTCAGCTACCCAAAAAGATTATAAGTGTTATCATCCTCCCACAAGAAAAACCTTTGTTTCTATTGATGTTACCTTTGATGAGAAAAATTCCTATTTCTCAAAAACTCATCTTCAGGGGGAGACTGAACTTGAGGAAGATGAGGAAATTGAACTAGCACCTCTTGACATTCCTCCACCACCTCAAAACAATCCACCTGAAACCCAAGAAAGGGAAACAAATGACAACATTATTAGATTTGGAAAGGTTTACTCCAGACGTACAAGCTCAAGCTGTACTCCAAAGTAGATCCAAGAATCTGAACCATCTCCTGGAAATAAGGTAAGTTCACCACCTCCCTTATACCCTATAAACAACTCTATATCCTTCAACAACTTTTCATCGTCACACAAAAATTTCCTTGTTACATTAGAAGATATCCATATTCCTAAAGATGTTTCTGAGGCCTTATCTGATAAAAATTGGAAAAATGCCATGAAAGATGAAATGCAGGCCCTGGAGAAGAACAAAACATTGGAGATCGTCAATCTACCGATAGGGAAAAAATCGGTCGGCTGCAAATGGGTGTTCTTAGTAAAATACAAAGCTGATGGCACACTGGAGAGATATAAGACAAGATTAGTGGCAAAAGGGTTTACTCAAATGTATGACATTGACTACCAAGAAACATTTGCACCTGTGGCTAAGATGAATACTGTCCGAATACTACTCTCACTAGCAACCAAGTACAATTGGCACTTGGAACAACTGGATGTGAAAAATGCATTCCTACATGGGGACTTAGAAGAAGAGATATACATGGAAATACCACCAGGCTTTAAAGAAAAATCTGAAGGTAACAAGGTGTGCAAACTGAAAAAAGCTCTATATGGGCTCAAACAATCACCAAGGGCCTGGTTTGGAAAATTCTCTAAATTCATGCTCTTGAATGGGTATCAACATAGTCAAGGGGATCATACACTATTCTTCAAACACTCAGACTCAGGGGGAGTCACAATATTATTAGTGTATGTTGATGATATTATTTTGACTGGAAGTAATGAAGAGGAGAAAGCCAGTTTAAGGAAAAATCTTGCTAAGGAATTTGACATCAAAGAACTTGGTAGACTAAAATATTTTCTCGGAATTGAAGTAGCTCACTCCAGCAAAGGAATCTTCATTTCACAACAGAAATACATCAAAGATCTTCTAAGAGAAACAGGTAAACTTGCCTGTAAGCCAGCACCAACACCAGTAGAACCTAATCTTAAATTGGGAGAAGCTAAAGAAGATCCAAATGTAGATAAAGGGGCCTACCAGAGACTTGTAGGGAAGTTGATCTACCCTCCCACACTAGACCAGACATAGCATTTGCTATAAGCATGGTCAGCCAGTTTATGCAGAATCCAAAGCAGATTCACATGCAAGTGGTAGACAGGATATTGCACTACCTTAAAGGAAGACCAGGAAAAGGAATTCTCTTTAAGAGAGATCGTGGAATGACCCTAGAAGTATACACTGATGCTGACTACGCAGGATCACCAGTTGATAGAAGATCTACCTCTGGGTATTGCACATTTCTTGGAGGTAACCTAGTTACATGGAGAAGCAAGAAACAGAATGTGGTGGCAAGATCTAGTGCAGAAGCAGAATATCGAGCTATTGCCTTGGGAATATGTGAGCTACTGTGGATCAAAATAATCCTAGAAGATCTGAAGGTTAAGTGGGATGAGCCCATGAAGCTACATTGTGACAACAAATCAGCAATCAACATAGCCCACAATCCAGTCCTGCATGACAGGACCAAGCACATAGAAGTGGACCGACATTTCATTAAAGAACAACTAGATAGTGGTCTAGTAAGTGTTGACCATGTATCATCAAAGGATTAACTTGCAGATTTCCTTACTAAATGATTGGACAGTTCTGTCTTTCTCCGTATGATTGACAAGCTGTGAATGACGGATCCATATTTCCCAGCTTGAGGGGGAGTGTTGAAATCCAGCTGTTCCTAGTACAAAGGATCCGACGGACACAAAGATCAATCCATGGGATACTCTTATGGATCATGCCATAATGAGGAAACGAATTTAGGAAAGATTTTATTTTCTTATTTGTGTATTAAATCTGTAATTTATTGTTTCCTCATTAGGATATCTTGTATAGATCTATAAATAAGGAAGATTGTAATGAATAAAAACAAGCTTTTCCCTCATAAATCTCTAGTTTTAACAGTAACAATCTTGCATCAATCTGCTAGGCTAGGAAACATTTGACTCCAGCAATTTGAACTTTTGATACCAAACCCTCAACAACTTAACATAATCTGCTCAACCATAAGTGTGAATTAACCTAATCAGGTCAAGACTGAAATAATGTCAGTCACAGAAACTAATCTAGAGATTGGAAATACATTCCTCAAGCATTGCAACTCTTCTCGGCCATCACCACTTAAATGCCCTTACATTCCCTCGAAAAAAGAAAAATCTGACATAAGCTTCTAAACCTTATGTGTGAATGAACCTAAATTAGATCAAGGTTGAAAGCATGTCAACAAATAAACCAATCTAACGCCTGGACATACCTTACTCAACCATTATAGCTTATCTTGGCCCTCATCATAGATATACTCTTAAAAAAAAAAAGGAAAAAAAAAGGCCACTGATAAAAAAAATAAAAAATGAAAAACTGCTGATATTATTTCTTCATGTGATGCTGTCAAGTATCAAAGTGAATAAACATGAAGATTTTCATAAATTACGTTGATTTTTGCTTTGCACGTTGAAGAAAAAACTCTGCCTTTTGCTTTTCTTAGCACTTAGAGTTTTAAAAGCTTACATATTGCAGTAAGTATTTTTATTTAGTGATTTCTAACATTTCATGCTTTCGTCCAAAGTGCTGAGATGGCTTAACATTCAGGTAACTGTCAGGTTGCTTCAATTGATGTAGTTTTTTTTTTCCTTTCAATTGATGTAGTTATTAATGATCAATGTAGTCAGATAACACAGATGTGAATTGTAGACAAACTAGACTTTTTTTGCTTTATTTTTTCTCGTTCAGCTTAAATGTTATCTATATTAGCATTAATACGGTCTTTCCAGTCTTTATAGTTTTTTTTTTCTTGCTTTCGCCTATTATGGCAGTTTTCCAAAATGATTGGCTGGAAGCGGAGTGAGGGTATGTCATTATGTTGAATTTTAATCTTTTGGAGGTACCCATTGCTTGCATTCCTCATTTCAAATACAAAAAGCTGATTTACGCCATAGCCTCGAACAATCTATTTTTTTTCTCGCTCTCTTCAGTGATATATTTAGATCATAAGCTTGCCTGAAACATGCGCACTTAATTTATTACTATATTTTAGCACAGGCAACGCAGATCCTTGCATTGGAATTGAATTGATCTATGTCAAGCATTTGTCTAGCAAATCCATTTGCTGTTTTTGGATTAGTTACATATCTCATGCATGCACATATTTTTTCTTTAGCATTCCTGAAGGTAAATTATACAGAGGTTTCATATTGATAATTTTTTTTCCTGTGCATTAACCTGCTAAGGAATGTTACAGGCATGCAGTTTGCATGAACGCAGCAGTATTTTCATTTTTTGCTCTATTTTAGTCTCTTTCCATTTCAACAGTAATTTTTTATGACTTTTTTTTTGTTTATGTTGTTTTGATTATTAGTTTATTCATATTATAAAGTTGTTTTTTGGCACTCAAGTTATAATCAGAAGCTTGTCTTTAATCACTAGTGTAGGCTATATTGTTGTTGAATTCAAAATTGTTCTGTGGAATCTACCTAGCTCTACTTGAGACTAAGAGATGTGATGGGAGAGAAGTTGATTGGATTGATCGAGAAAACTAAGTCGAAATCTATGTGAAGAGGAAAATCAAATTGAGCTAGTGAGCACACAAAACTTGTGGAAAAAGTGGAAATCAATGCTTTGAAATATAGGGTTGCGTAGAATTCTGTAGACAAGATTTTGTAGAATTGAAGGCCCAAAATTGTGCGGGATTCCTGGAATTGTGTATCTTATGTAGTCAGGAGCCAAAGTTTGTGGTATAGAGTAAGCACTAGAAGTACTTCATTTCCTTTTATTGGTTTACGTTGACTAGCCATAGCTTAAGAGTTCTCAAATAGGAAGTTAGTTGATTGAAGTATTGAACCTTGAAGTTGGCCTTGGATGTGTCCTATCATTCGGTTGAGATTGAAATTTGGGTGTACCAAGTCGACTTTCTAAACAAAATCTACTAGTTGCAAGCCAAGTTCAATTGCCAGGCTCAGAGGATCAAGTTCTTCCACAGTGGAGTGGAAAATAACTTGCAACTTCTTACATGTCATGTTTAGTTGGAACCAAGCCAGTCTCTTCTTATCCCATGCTGGTTCAATACTTACGTGAGTTCTTGAAGCTAGTTTAAGTTCGCAGTGTGACTTGATTAATATGTCCTAAATGAGCATATGAGTGTATGCTAGTTCCATTCTTTTGTCCCTTTTGAGTATCTGAGAAGACCAAGAGATTGTAAAACTATTGCAAACACAAATCGCCTAGACTCCTTGAGATTCATGTTGAGTGATATATGATATTGACCATTCATTTTAAAAATACTTATAAATTGTTGCAAATGGGTTTTAATAAATGATCCGACCTGCATACCCAAATCAAACCACCTGAAAAATCCGGGTTCGGTTTGTCCCATTTAATAAATGGGTCGGGTTCGAGTTTAAAATTTGTCACGTTTATTAAATGGGTCAGGTTTAGCTTGAGCCGTGAACTTACTTTTGACCTGAAAGTGACCCATTTGATATTTTTTCCTTTTTAAATTTTTTCTTGTAAATCTTATTTTTGATTAATTAATCTAAATTTTATAGTTGATAGGTTATATATATATATATTTTTAATCAAAATGAGTTATTGGGTCAGGTTCGGATCAAACGGGTTACTAGCGGGTTGTCCGGTCCACCTTTTTGATAGATTATTAAATGGATTCATGTTGGTTCAATTGAGGGCCAAACTCAAATCTAACCCGTTAACCTGTTTTGAAACAACTATTGTAGTGTTTGTTTATTTGAACTTTGATTCTTTATTATCTTCTTGAAAATTAAGAACTTTTTAGGTTGGCCTGTTAAATTATATTAGATCAATTAAAGCGAAGACACAAAGAGAATGCTTTGGAGAGGAAGTCTCTTGTAGTTGAAGACATTTTATTCTTTAATTGGGTCTGAGTCGGCACTAAATAAATAGAAACTTGAAGATATTGAAAGTTGCTTTATTATTTCAACCATAAAACAAAGGCAAGAGTGAGGGATCTAGATTGGCCCTATATCATAGGGCATGATGAAAATTTGACTCAGTTTTATGGTTGCACTTTTTATTGTACAGTCTTCCACACTATAATCTATCAATGATGAAAGTTGCTTTGTGACATTTATTACCTCAGTTATGAGTGATTTCCTTTATTCATATACATTGGTTACTCCTAAGGAGAAGGTATTTTTTGCAGAGTTGGTTTAAAAAATTCCTAAATATTTGATGAGAGAAAGCTCTGTATTCTTATACATAATTTGCTTTAGTTGGTTGACACCTCAGTTGAACAAATCAAAGTTGTTGCCACTAAAGGAGATGTCTAGAAAGCAGAAGGTTGGTGGTCATCTCTTCCAACTAGCGACTTGCGAGAAGAGGACAATGATAAGGGAAACAACATTGAGGTTTCTAAACAAAATGATGTGGGGCCTTTTCGGTCCGTTTACTGAAGGGAAACAAGTTAGAGGTTTTGTCCCTTAATTTTGCTAACTCTTCGGAGGGAGCTGACTTGAAGAAGCTGAAGGAAGGAGAGATTAAGACTAAGTTGCCTTTGCTAACATTGTTGGGTGTTGGCTCGACTGTCCAAAAAGAAGCCTACTTATGCCAATTGATTTGAATGAGTTTACCCCCTCATTTATTGCTTTTTGGTTGGCAAGCTGGAGAGATTGAAGGTGCTAGTTGGCAAGTGATGCTGGTTGGTGAGTCGCACTAGTTGCTGAGCTTTTTCCATCGAACAATTCTTATAGAAACATTGCTCTTCGAGTTCAAGCTGTCAAATCCTATTGAAGTTCTCACGCAGATACTTTTAACGCTATTGATGATAGGTTTGCATGAATTTTAAAGTCACCACTTTATCGGGACAAGGTGGTTTAAATGAAGGCAACTGGCCCTTTAGCATTGATCAATCCTTCTTTCTCATTAGAGTTGTCAGCGGATTTTAAAAGTTTTTGAAAGCTTTGTGTTACGCCGACCCATGAGGGGCCGGCTGGACTGGTCCAACCCGGACCGGTCCACACCTACAGGAGGCGGAATCGAGCAAGGCGGGCGGAACCGAGCGGAACGAGCGAATCCGACGGGGCCAAGGAAGAGTTTTTGGAGGGAAATTTTGAAAGCGAAGGGCTGTTTAGACTTTTTGTAAAACTCCTTTATGATTAATTAGGAGGTTAGGAGGAAAAGGGTGGGATTATCTTGAATTTGAATTGTTTGGAGATCTAGGGTTTGGTGTTCTTGGGCTCTTGGCTTTGCCGGAGATCTTTGGAGAGTTTTTCCTTCCTCTCGAATTGAAGGAAAATTGTATCTTGCAAGTGCTTTTCATCGTCTAGTGGAATAAAAGTGTTTGCTTCGTTTTCCTACGATTTCTTCTACGTTTCCTCTCAGTTTTTCTCGTATTTTTGCTGTTTTTCTGCTGTGGACAGCAGTTTCCATCGGATCTACTTCAGTTTTGGTGAGAAACACTTGGGAATCCAAGTGTTTCCTATCACTTTGATAAGTCGTTTAGGTGAACTCTTCAATGGAGTTATCTTAGGACATTTTGTTCTTAGCCATCATTAAGTACACTCTATTGGAGCTAATCTCAATTGATGTTGTAACTCCGAGTTTGGGTTCAACAATCATTTTTTGGGAGTGGAAACTACGACCTGATTCAACAAGTTTGAGTACAATGTAACTCGCCACCCAGATGTCAAGGTTGAGTTCTTCCTTTCAATATATAGTACTAAACAAAGAGTGACTTGAAAATGTTTCTACTTTTCTTGTTTGTACTTGTATGATAGAAAACAGAAAATAATACGTGCTTTTTTCATGTAATTTTCTCTTTTTTTTTTTTAATATATAAACTTCATAGTTCAGTTTGTATAAGTTGGATCTAACTAGGTTTTAATATAATTTTTAGAAGAATGGTAAATATCTTGATTCTTTTGACGTGTGCTCATTTATTTATTATTTATTGCACTTTACATTTGACTTTAGATAGTTGTACTTTAATAAATAACACTCGATATGTGATGTTCTGTCATTCGTAGTCGATGATCAATTCATGATACACTTAGTGCTAAGTATTTGGCACTAGCTATGAGGTAGTTAATCTACTATTTGTGAGGATCAAATGATGATTACATTATGTTTCTATAGATCTTTTGACATCTTATCACATAGGACAATAATTTGATGGTCATGATTGTGCCCCTTGCAATTTTTGAGACCTATTCTTAAAATAGGGTTTAAGATTTATTATTTTACTTTTTAACTTTTGTGTAATATTTTCTTTCTGTTTTTTTCTTCATCTTCTTTCAAGTCTTCATTTTTTTTTCTACATTTCCTCATCTTCTTTCTCTTAATGTTGCGCGGACGAGAATCCTCATTCTGAAGTGTTTGACAAATTGTGTCGACAAATTGGGTGCTTTTGATCCTCAAGTTGAACTTTAATGGAGTCCTTATTTATCATTTAAGATTACTAAAGGAATTCACCATACAAGCTATGAAAGCTTGCAAGTTCCCTAATTCATACTTGCCTACTAATATCTACTTTTATATGGACCAAATTTTTCTTGATTTTTATCTTCATGTGTTCCTTATTGATGAAGGTTTTGAAATTCTATAGGCTTATTCCCTGCCAATTGATGCCGAATAGAGTAGAAGGTATCATTTCTTTTATTAAGGAACAAAAAATCTGATGCACTTAATATTTTTAGGAATCTATTTATGATAAAGGGTAAGAAGGATGCACTATATCTTTCACTTTATTATATATCAGGATAGGGGGCCTTGAGAACACATTCAATTATTGGAATTGAAGTATTTTTTTCAGTCGACCAATTATTGGCCAATGTTTCTTGAAACCAACTTAGATCACAGTTCACCAAAGATAGGGAAAAGTTACCAAAATTGTTGGCATATGTGATGTAGTGGATCGTCGGAAGATCAAACCTGCAAGAAGGATTTCAAGGAGTTCCCAATCCAGGGAAGAAGAAGAGAGCTTTCTCAAAGCTTCAAAAGACTTTATATCATTCAATGATCCTCTCTTACAATAGCTTGTATATTTATAGGGTAAAAGGAGTATTCTAGAACCTAGTGGTAACAAACTAAGATAAAGTAATCCTAAGGATTATATAACTCTAAAGATGTTCCTACATCATTCTCCTCTTGCGTAAAAAGAGCTCAACTCCGTCGAGACGCGTTATTAAAAGAGATGTTGTTGCAGAAGACAGATTCCTGGATCAAAAATTTTGTTCTCAATATTTCCTTCAGCCAACCTGACAGCAGATGTTGCCTCTGAAGGTGTTGATGAGGAACTGTTAGCGATAAACTCTGATACAACACTTTGATATCTTCCAGAGCAACTTGCTACTTGTACTTTATCACAATTAAATGAAACAAAGAAATGTTCATTTTTAGTAAAATTTGGATGAAAAGCAAGACCCACCACTCCAACTTTAGCATCAGCATGCACCATATCAGTCAACTCAAGGAAAATATTTGATTCATTCAAATCCAAAGTTCCTCCTGAATCTTGAGTTGGAACACTGGCAAGCCAAATCAAACTTGCTTGATCCGAAGCTGAAGCTGAAACGAGAGAGTTTGTGCAGAGGAACAACTTAATAACAGAACCATCTAGCCTCCCGACAATAGTCCCTTCACCGGGCAGCACAAAAATAGAACAGGACCCTTCATTGACATTACGTCGAATAGTTTGGGTGCATTGCACTGAATAAATTTTGTCAATAGAATTTAGACAGGGCATGTTCACACCTGCAGTGCAAGTATCTTTTGCTTTTCTATGAGGATTTGCCTTCAACTCTTGCATCTCAGCAACTAACACGACAGTTTCTAATAGTTCATCCACATTCTCACCGCTAAGAGCACTTACCTTGACCATTGGGATGTCACCACCATAATTGACTATGTCTTTGAGCAGTTCTATGCTATTCTGTTCTGCTGCTATGCATGCATACCGAGCCACGTCGCCATGGGAGAGGTCTGCGCCATTGTCTATCAGGAGCCTTATTACAGGTTCATGCTTGCCGAGAACTGCTTCCCATAAAGGAACAATTCCTACTAAATCTTGAACATTGGAGGTCTTATTGATTTGAGAAGAGGCTGGGGCGTGGTCTCTGAGAATCAGAATGACGGGCTGAGCCGGAGTTTGAGGAGCAAATTCGGCTTCCATGTTCGCATCGTCCGATGCTAGTTGTTCGCAGGGCTTTGTGCTGGCTGATCTGATCGGACTGGTTGGGGACGGATAGCGTGAAGACTGAAGTGAGTGCGTGTAGATAGAGCATGCTCGGGTGCTGGACTGCAGGTTCGGGTCGCCTGTGAAAGCAGGGATCGAAGGTTGCTTGCTGGAGCGGAAGGAAGCAGTTGGCAGTTCGGGCAGCAGGATCTGGTCGCACACGGGAGTGAAGCGAGGCTGGTCGTGCGCGGAAACGAAGGTGGAGCCTAATTTGTGCGAGACTGGAGTGGATGCTGTCGGATCGGAAAGTGAAAGCAGGGTCGGCGGAGCAAAATCGCGAGAGTTGAGTCTGTGGGATTCACCACCTCTGTCGGAATCTCTACCTGGAGCGAGGCCGCCAGAGAGGCGCTGCCAAGGAGCGGAGTGGGATTCACCACCTATGTCGGAATCGCTACCTGGAGCGAGGTCGCCAGAGAGGCGCTGCCAAGGAGCGGAGTCGCCAGAGACTGGCGCTGGGGTTGCGGGAGCCTGGTAGGCGGCTGGGGGTATGGGAAGCTGGTCGGCGGTTGGGGTTGCAGGAAGTTGGTCGGTGGGGGTCTGGTCGGCTGCTGCCGGCGTCGAAGGAGCGGATGAAGGGAGTTGCATCCGAGACTGCTCTTCTGCCTGGCGCTGCTTGATGCGGAGTTCTTCTTCACGTTGGCGAGCAACAGAAACCCTGTTGATATCCATCTGGCCAAGGTTGCGGGAAGCTACTGAGGTGGTGTCGTGCGTGTTGGAGGAACAGAGGAGCGACGAGGCCGGTATGGTTGCCGACCTGCTCATAGTTCTCTCCACCGAATGCATGAATTTAGCACATAAATCATCCATTCGATCAAGTGATTGCATCACTTGAGTTACCCAAAGGGGTTCATGGCGTCGATCGTCGTCAACCGTCCATCTCTTTCGGTGGCGATCTTCGTCGACCGCCCATCTTATTCGGCGTCGATCTTCGTCGACCGCCCTTGTTCTACGGCTTCGAACGTCGTCGACAGCCGACCTTCTTTCGCAGTTCATCAATCTTCACAAGCTCCAGGCTCTGATACCAACTGATGTAGTGGATCGTCGGAAGATCAAACCTGCAAGAAGGATTTCAAGGAGTTCCCAATCCAAGGAAGAAGAAGAGAGCTTTCTCAAGGCTTCAAAAGACTTTATATCATTCAATGATCCTCTCTTACAATAGCTTGTATATTTATAGGGTAAAAGGAGTATTCTAGAACCTAGTGGTAACAAACTAAGATAAAGTAATCCTAAGGATTATATAACTAAAGATGTTCCTACATCAATATGTACTAAAGCAGATGCCTTCTTTGTTGTTGTTATCCATTGACTGCTAGGCATATACTTGGAAAAGCATTATAAGTGATTCTGTTGCTTTACTTGCACTTTCTCCAGGTAAGGTTCGTTAAGCTAATTTTGTATATATATATTGAATTACAACTAGTTGGTTGTATTTATCATTACGATTTGTAGCTATCATGATGCTTCTTTCTTTAGTTGTTGCCTACAACACGGATGACATTGTCTTGGCTAGATTCTTCAATGATTTTGAGGATATTGGTGTGGAAGGATTGGAGGAACTCGTCACCGAAGGGAGGAGTCCACACTAGCATTAGAGGATAGATAATGATTCAACTTTTACATCTATTGCATTGATTTTGGGTACTATTGACCAAAATGCTCCCAAATTAAGTCAACATTGATCCTGTAATTGACCCTTCATCCTAAAATTATCAACATGGATGGCATGGTCACTAAGGCTCCTCATATGACAACTTCCAAGACCAATGAGTATGAGAAGCCAGATTGGGGTAAAGCATTAACTTCCCATTCATTCAAGGGACATCGATGGTGTTTAAAAGATAAGTCAAGCTCCCATCTTTGTCTGTTGGGCAACGATTATAAGAAAATGACTTTGATTCTTAAAAAGATTAGTCAATCCCCATCTTTGTCATTTGGGCAATGATTACAAGAAAGTGACTTTGATTATTAAAGTTGACCTCGATTTTTGTGGTGATGACAACTTGATTGCCTGTGAACTTAGTTCAATGTTATTTTCTCATAAATCATTGAATAAGTTTGAGTCAGCCCTTCTTGAAACTCTTCATTTTATAATTATGCAGAAGCAAGTAGCTGCTAGGTAATCTTATCCTATATGGCATAGTCTATTTAAAGATTTATTGAAGGGGCTTAAATACAACGAAATACCTTTCATTTTATGGAGGAGAAAGCATAGGTTAAGAGAAATCGGACCCAACTTTTGATGTTATCACTTCAGATGGAGTGACTTAAAAAAACAACTATTAGATGGAGATGAGGCTAAAGTCGGACACCAAGGCTCGGTAACTACTCAATTCAGATGATAAGAACAATACAAAGATAATCCAACTTCAGCCATTATCCTAGCAACTATTAGCCTGGAAAGCTTATCAATAGTAGCATTCACCTGAAGTAGTTGAAATTTGAGCTAATATAGTACAAATTAGACTGGTTGAAGTGCTGATCCATAGTGTGGAAGAACAACCAAATTGGAGTAACATGAGATTCATTGGAATTATCAAAGTGAGGTGATCACTTAAAGCCTATTATTGGGAACCACTCCTTGTGCTATGATCCCCTTAGGAAAAAGTCTTGAATAATTGACTTCTAGGGATAACTTGATAAAAATCATGATAATAATTTATAAGCAGAATTGTGTATCCCCATTCAATCTCAAATTAGTCATAAATCTATGAACGATCTCTAAATTGGGGCAGCCATAAAAAAATTCCCAATAAAGGAGAGAAAAGGAGATATTGACTCAAAAATATATTTGTTAAAAAAAAAAGATGTTGTGTTTACCTTCATAAGGGGATGATATATATAATGGTGCTTTCTACTTTTTCTCTCTTTACTTAATTCTCTTCTTTTTATTTATCAGGGATTTAGGAAAATTGATCCTGATCGCTGGGAATTTGCAAATGAGGGATTCTTACGAGATCAGAAACATCTTTTGAAAAACATAAACAGGAAAAAAACCTCCCATGCGCATACTCAGCCCCAGGCTCTTCCACAGAATACTTCAGTCACATCATGTGTTGAGGTTGGCAAATTTGGCTTAGATGAAGAGATTGAGAGGCTCAAGCGGGATAAAAATGTTCTCATGCAGGAACTCGTAAGGCTAAGGCAGCAGCAGCAAACCACAGACAATCAGCTGCAAGTCTTAAACAAGCGTATTCAGGGAATGGAACAGCGCCAGCAACAAATGATGTCATTCTTAGCTAAGGCCATGAACAGCCCAGGATTTTTAGCCCAACTGGTGCAGCAGAACAATTCCAATAACCAACTAATATCTGGAGGCACCAAGAAGAGAAGGTTACCTAATCAAGAAGAGTTTCAGGCTGAAAGTGCCTCTCGTGATGGACAAATAATTAAGTATCAGCCATTGATGACAGATGCAGCCAAGTCCATGCTGATGCAAATATTAACTTCAGAGACCTCTCCTAGGTTGGATTCTTATAACAAGCCTGATGCTTTAGACAGTAGCAGGAGTTGTTCAAGTAGGAGCTCTGGAGTCACCTTTCAGGAGGTCCCTTTGAGTTCTGCAATGCAGTTTGTCCCGGCGAACTCTGTAGTCTCAGCAGTTTGTTCTCCATCCGCTTTATCTGAAATACAATCTTCCCCAATTGTTACAGATCCAGGAAATTACAATCTTCCCCAGCCGGATCTTGGCTTCCCAGATCAAATTCCTACTATGAGTTATGCAGCTTCTGAAGCAGAAAGTGCTTTTGTTCAGTCCATTGCTGGACTTGATGGGATGATTCCTCTAGATTTGGAGAAGTTTTCCGGTGATGCTGACATTGACGTCTTTAGTGACGGCGATGATGGCACGAAACTTCCCGGCATTGTCGACTCTTTCTGGGAGCAATTCCTTTCAGCTAGCCCAATATCTGTTGACAATGAAGAGGTTAATTCTAGCCTTCCTGAAGCTAAAGTGCAAGGGCGAGGGTGGGATGGGGTTCATAACATGGACAACCTAACGGAGCAGATGGGTCTTCTTGCTTCCAAATCTAAAGTCTTATAACTGCTAATTTACTTGGAATTATAATTGCAGGTAATATAGAGATTTCGTTATGTACCTATAAGCTGACATGGATGAACCTATAAGCTATGTTTTATGGATGTAGAACGGTGTCCGGAGATCAATTAGAATGTGTCACGTCAGCCGTACAGAGCCGCGGTATCAAGGGGGTGATGTGGCATATTCTGATTAGTCTTCAGATGACGCCGAGCTTCATCAGTATCAGTAATGAGAGCAGTAAACAACAGTTGGTAGAGATCATCGACTTCCAAAGAAAGCTTTCACGGAGTTTTCGGTTTGATAATCACTTTGATCTCTTACATATCCAAAATATTTTACAGAGTAGCTTAAGAATTTTCAGTCTCCATAATAATTTTTTATATTTTTTGCTAGCAAAAATATATCTATATATATAAATTAATGAATTTTATACCCAAAAAAATGATAGAATATATCAAAATTTAAGTTGACAGCTCAATGAATCTAATGAAATACAAATCAAGTTCAAAATCATTAACTACAACATGGTTGTTTAATTAATCATTATTAATGTATAATTAGCATAATTAAGTAATTTTAACATAATATGTTAATCTGTTTAAAATAAATCTAATTTTAAATATATAAGTGATCAGTATCATTAGTATAAGTAACTTCTGCACATGATAACAAAAATAGAAAAAATCCTTATGTATATTATTATAATTATAAAAATTAATAATGGCATCTCACATTATAAATATAAATTAAAAAATAAACCAATTGAAAAAAATACATAAGTACATTCTTAGATTTGTTTAATATTTTTCATATAATTTTAAATAATTTTTTTTATTAATACTAGATAAAAAGATAAAATTTATCAATTTTACTTTTGTGTTCATTATTCTTAAATTCTTAGTAATGTGGTGGCGCATATAAATATATTATTCCAACCGATTGGGCCAATGTCAAGCCACCTACTTTGGATAGCTAAATTGTGTCAATTTAGAGCTATTTGGACCCAAAGTTCTAATTACAATTTTGTTTGACCGTTATTTTTTTTTGTAGCTTTCTCATTGCTTTTTAGAAATTTTTATGATAAAAAAGTTGATTTATGCAACTATAGTAGAGAAGTTATTTTTCACATAACAACTTTATAATCTACTTTATCAAACGCTGCATCAATTCCAAACAGACTTTTAGTATCTAATTTTTTGTCAATCGAGTAAAATTATACAATAATTTTTATCTTCTAAATTGTCTTGAAATGTTTGCCTCATATTAAAATCATGTGTAATCATATAAGAATTTTTATAATGCCAACAAGAACAAGAAGTAATTAGCCTTAATCATATAAATTGGCCATCACTATTTTTAAACAATTTAAAGATAGGCCGTATTTATTCAAAATAAATATTAAAGAAGTGTACTTAGTGTATGTAGTTCCAACAGCAACAATAACATCAATTATTTATCCAACTTGGTGGCTAATTATTTTGTTCGAACACCGAATGCATCCATAGACCAATAACAAAATGCCACATCACTAAAGTGATCGGTACGTGCTCGGTACAACACTCGGTATGCTTGATATTCTGTCCGGATGTAATAATTTTTCTGCTTGGTGGGTTTGATTGCATGAATTTATTTTGTCCATTGTATCATATTACGAATCAAATAAATATTAGAGAAACATACTTAGTGTATGTAACCCCTACTAATATATAATCAAATGAGAGTTTTATTTTTATGTACATAATTTTTCTCATATATTTATAAATAGATTATTTTAGTGACCCAAAGATCTAAATCATATCGAGGCAAGTTCAAAACCCCAAAATGCCCTCAGTATAAATAATATAATAAGTAAAAATTGGGGGCACTTAGTTTTTTTTTTTAATCTTTTTTATTTTAGCTGTGAAAAAATTATCTTTCAAATGCACATTATTTTTTAATAATTGATTTAATTAGTACAAAAATAGTGAAAAGTTACTCTAAACAAAACTTTAGAGTTCCTTGTTAGGGTTCTTAAATTGCCACATCGTCCAACGGCTGTCTTTGTGATGATTATTTCAAATTTCTATGATCCGCCAGTTCAACTTAACGGGACTACTTTATTTGTTACCCTGCAACGGCTAGTAAAGGAACAGACCCAAGCATTATCGTCCGTTAGATTAACAAAGGCAACGGCTCTGATGATCCAAACAATTCGACCGTTAGTGCTCAGACATCCGCTCGATGAAAAGTAGAGAGGCCTTCTCCCTTTTCTTTAAAATAGGACCATTAGACGAGAGAAAATAAACGAAGAAGAAGGTAGGAGGAGAGAGCGAGGTAGAAGGAGAAAGAAGAAGAAGAAGAAGAAAGAAAGAGGAGATAAGATTACTTTCTCGTTTAACCTTTACCTCTGTTTCTGAGATCTCAGCAGGGACGGCGGCGAGCCAGAACACGGAAGTAGGGGAGTCGCTGAGCACTCGCCTTCAATCCTTGTTCTCGTCCGTGTTCTCCAGTATCTTCTGGAACAGCCAGAACCAGCAAGAAGAAGGAAGAGAGGAGATGGCAACAAGGAATCAAGCTCCTGTTAATGGCCAGCAGAGAGGCAAGGGTGGGATAAAATCTTCTTATAGCCATTAGACCTGTTAGTTTAGGGGGCTTTTCTTTGATTTATGGGCCTGTTTCTTTTATTTATTTCTGGATCGGGTCAATTGTTTTATGATTCTGTTAATCCATCTTTTTATTCTGCTTCTTTGCTTTATTATCTCAAATCTTGCAACCCTTTTCTTGGTCTGTTTCTTTTCTTTCCTTAGGACTCGTTATCTGTTCCTTTTTTCTGGAGTAAAAACTTTCAATTTCAAAATATTGATTCCCTTATGCATTTTTTATATGATTTCTTCACAAGCTGCATTTTCCTCTCAATATCTATCCCTTCTTGTATATATTTTCTTTCCAAGTTTTATCTAACAAGAGTATTTCTTGGTTCCTGCTTTTCCTGTATTTCAGCTTCGTGACTGTTCACATCTACTCTTATATTGGTTGACAGGGGCCGCCTTTGCCGCAGGTAAGCCGAAGGCGACTGATGCTCCCGGCGATGCTAAGAACCGAAAGGCTCTTGAAGATATTGGCAATCTGGTTAATCTCCGTATCGCAGATGGGTAAATATTATATAATACGAGTTTACCTCTTAATCTCAAGATCAGTGCTCTTCACTTGTATTTATTTTTCTTTATTTAAAACTCGTATTTTTTTTTTTTTTTTTTTTGGCTTCTCTCCTCAGGAAGGCAATTACTCGTCCAATAACAAGGTATTTCAAATCTATCCACCATTGATTTCTCGCAAAGTTTAATCTTGATCTATTCTAATGCATAGTTTGCATTGCATATAGAAGTTTCGGTGCGCAGTTGCTAGCCAATGCACAAGCTGTAGCTGCAACTAATAAGGTACTTGTTTCTTGTTGAATATTCCTCCTGTGATTCATTAATCAATATTTCTACTTCTTAGCTCTTGATCTTCAAACTTCGTAGAATGTTCTGAAGCAAGTAGTTCAACCTGCTAATGGGGCTGCTAAGAAGAAGCTCGCTATTAGAAATCCAAAGCCAGAGGTTGTGATAGATATAACCTCTCCTATAACAGAAGACAAAAGGAGAATCAGGGAAAAAATAAATCGCACGCTTCTTCCTTCAAGAGGAATGTCCACTCCCTAACCTATGTGCTTTCAGCTCGTAGCAAGGTATTACAAGCTGTCTTCCTATATCACAATTTAGTTTTTTAGGTCAAATAAATATATTTTTCTTTGGATGATTTACAACTTTCCATTATATCAGGTTGCATGTGGGATCATAGATATTGATGCTGCAGATACGGAGAATGAATTGTTCATGGTTGAATATGTTGAGGATCTTTACAAGTTCTACAAACACCATGAGGTAATAAAAGATCCAAAAGAAGATCTCAGCTTTACATCTTCGTTGATAGATTTTATATAGTTACAAAATATATTTTTGATGGTTTGGAAATGCAGAAAGTTTGCAGCCCACAGGACTATATGAGCTCACAGGTCGAAATAAATGCAAAAATGAGAGCCATACTTGTGGATTGGTTGATCGAAGTGCACCACAAATTTGAACTAATGCCAGAGACTCTTTATCTCACAATGTTCATCATTGACCGCTTCCTCTCCATGGAATCCGTGCAGAGGAAAGAACTTCAGCTTGTTGGTGTTAGTGCTATGCTCATTGCCTCCAAGTATGAGGAGATATGGGCTCCAGAGGTTAATGACTTCATTTGCATTTCGGATCGGGCCTATACTAGAGAAGAAATACTTAGAATGGAGAAGGGAATTTTAAACAAGCTTGACTGGAGTTTGACATTTCCAACCCCCTATGTATTCATTGTCAGATTCCTGAAGGCAGCGGTTTCTGATAAGGAGGTAAGAGAAGGATTGGGTTCATATAATTTTCTCTATAATCTTCGGCCATGAAGAGTTTTTTTTTTTTAATTCCTAAAGATCAAACCATGCTAACTCTGCCTGTGTATCCAGATGGAACACATGACATTCTTCTTTGCTGAACTAGCTTTGATGCATTATTCTATGGTCATGTACTGCCCTTCTTTGTTTGCTGCTGCTGCTGTCTATGCTGCACGTTGCACCTTAAAGAAGACTCCATTGTGGAGCAAAACTCTCGAGTATCATACTGGCTATTTGGAAAAGCATTTGCTGTATGTTCGTTCACTTTAGAGTATTCTCACTTTAATTTTTATGATAATCTAATCAAATCTGTATATTATTTCCTGTTACAGGGAATGCGCGAAGCTTATGATAGGCTATCATTCTTCAGCAACGGATAGCAAACTCACTGTAGTTTACAGGAAATACTCAAAAGAGGAGCTT
Organism: Dendrobium officinale; assembly: GCA_019514585.1. Lineage (NCBI taxonomy): Eukaryota > Viridiplantae > Streptophyta > Magnoliopsida > Asparagales > Orchidaceae > Dendrobium > Dendrobium officinale. Next base: position 5,918,541 of record CM033685.1, on the reverse strand, counting down.
GGAGGTGTTGCAATGAGGTCTCCAGCTACCAAGTTTGTGGAGGCCATGAAAGCATTGGCCTGATTTTGATTGATTGTCACTCTCTTACCACTTCTGCTAATTTGATTGGTTTAAAAGACAAGAGTAGGACATCAAATTTGACATCTAATCATCAAGTTGATGATATAACTTGCTTTCTGTAGTTTGTGGGTTTACTTTGTTTACAGGTTTTCTTCGTTTGTTTCTTTGGGAAGTTTGTTCTTCATGTGCATTTTGAGATCTTGTCGCTGGTAAAATTTATATAATCAACTAACTTACAGAAGCAGCGAAAATGACATAAAAAATATGAAAAAATGCTTTGAATAAAACTTATATACTCAACTTACAAGCTTATACAATCATTATTTTAAGTCATCAAGCATTTTCAGATCATATTAAATTTTGGAGAAAAAAAAAACGAATTTTGTTGCTGAGAGAAGGACACAGATCCTTCAAAATTATCTCAATAATTGTAAAAGTATTGAAAATTTGAAATCCTCCAAGATGGGGTGAGATGAAAATTAAGAATTTGTAAATGAATTTTAACTACTATAATAAGTCATTCAACACAAATAAAAATCACCACTGAATCAACTAAATAACTTCTAATATCTTATACATTGATATAGCAAAACCTATTAATCTTAACAATTAAGCATGAGCTACAACATTATACAATCACAAGAATTAATAAATTATAAAAATCCATTTAATTCAGGCATCCATCAAATAATTAGGTGGTAATAAAAATAATTACTCTTTTTTTAGATGGACACAGTTCTAGGAGATTTCTAAATAAATTACTCTTTTTTTTTAGATGGACACATTTCTAGGAACATAAGATGAAAGAAAGCATATTCATTGTTGATTAATTAGAAACATGTCTTTTTGATCTTATCAAATATAATGTCATGCCCCAAAATCTAAATTAGAATAATTGTATATTTTCTCAATTATTATCAGAGCTGTAAATTATCCATTAATTTAATAATTCCAATGAAATACAAATCATATACATCAAAATGTTATTTTATATATTCATTCTTTCAAAATACGATTTACAATAAACAGGAGATCATTCCCAAACCTGAAATTAAACTACACAATGAGCAACAAATAATCAAAACCTACAACTGCATTTAATGCAAGACAAAAGAATCAATATGTATGCTCGGTCAAACACGAATAATAAACAATCTACACAATCAATATCAAGCACCTATAGAAACCACTATGATCAGTAAAAGCAGACCATCTTAGTAAGCAAAAGAAGTTCATCAATATAATCTTAGTAAGCAAAAGAAGTTCATCAATATAAGAAAATTAGTAAAAAATCTACCAATAAATAGCATGTGTTGTACAATAAAACAAGCATCAACTTTCTATCAGTTACATTCATGCTGATGGTTCTAGTATCTGCTTCTATTAATCTATAATGTCATGCATCAGTATATCATATCAGTACATAATTTTAGTATGCTATATAAATATATTATTTAATATGTCTATCAATATCTATTAGTGTCTCAATCACATGCTATATTATGTTGTGTCAGTCTCAATACTAGTCCAATCAGTCATATTTCAATTATATCTATCAATCAATTCATATGCTATCATGTAGATGCAATCATAATGTGATATAATAGTAAGGTAGTACATCCAACTAGTTACATGATGCTTTCCTATATCTTATATTAGCATTAAGCGTAAGGTATCAAGTGGGTATCTTGTAAGAGTCATCACTCATGCCCATCGGCATATCTTATCCCTTTATGACTCTATATTGTATTTTGTATCTTGTGTCTTGTATTGAGATTATATCATAAACCATAATTTAAAGTGTACAATGTATCTTTCTCCAACCAAGCTGGTTTATTTTATGACTCGTCAGCCTTTCTTGTAATACCACATATATCTTATATTAGTATCAATTTATGAAATATAATAATCTATGAAATACAAAAATATATACTATCAATTTATTTTAGAAAATCATAATTATCAATTTACGTGGTGAAATTTAATAATTTTACAGTAAAAATGCTCATAAAATTATATCTATTATATACAAAAAGTTACAAAGTAAATTTTTGATAAATAAAGAGAAAATATATTTTAATCAATTTGAAGGAGATTAAATTCACCAAATACAAAATCTCTAAAAATAAAAATAAAATTCAGGTTACCAACCATGATCAGAAGAAGTCTTAGAAGAGAACCTACGGAAGAAAATGGTCTGAATGACTCTCTCTCTCTCTCTCTCTCTCTCTCTCATCTTCTTTTCTTTCTTTCTCTCTCTCTCTCTCATCTTCTTTTCTTTCCTTCCCCGGTAAACCATAAATGAGGGAGGGGGAGGAATGGCTTAGTGGAGTAATTTATATAAAAAATATTATCCAATGCCCAATGCCGTAGCGTTGCATACTCAATCTAGAGTATTGTAGAATAGAGAGCTCAGCACCACCGCAAGGAATTCCAATCCTACTTCCCCTTTTCCACAGCGCTAGAAAAAATAGGGACCCAACACTCCAATTTAGAAATTTTAAAATTTTAAATAAATATATTTTAAGAATTTTGGGTTATTACATATAATAGTCAAATTATACACATCTTTACAATCTAAATATCCAATCTATTCAATGTCTCATTATTAATTCAAATATTCACTTCAATTTATTTATTTTATCACTCAATGCATAATGCTCATTCACTATTCCAAAGGATACTCAATATTTTAAAAACTGTAATACTCTAAAATTATATCTTATATCTAAATCTTAATTTTATGAAAGCTCAAATATAAATCCTTGAAAATATATCATATAAATAAATTGTATTAGTATAAATATGTTCAATGCATGATCAATTAATTAAAATCAACATCTTAACCAAATTAAATATTATATTTGATGCGGCATCACAAAATTAGCTGATCGGGCACGAATCTCGAGGCAAAGGCTAGTTGGAAACTTCAAAAATTAATTCCGGGAGCAACCAAACTCCGATTTCAGCGAGCTTATATTCAAACTGAGCGCCTCGGAAATACGAATCCAACGACACCAAGTTCAACCCAATCCGAGCCCAAATGTGTCCGAATCAAGGGCCCGAAGTGCTGTTGGAAGGTTCAAACCGCAATTTGAGTTACCAAACGGTCTCCGATTTTAACGAGCTTATATTCGAATCGAGCGGCTTGACGAGACGAATCCAACGAGCCTAAGTTCGTCGAATTCCGACATCATTAAGGCCTCCAAATGTCCAACAAACAGTGTACAATTGAAGGGTTCAATATCGGCCGTTCATTCAAACCACTCCCTATTCGCCCATGATCTCACACCTATTTACAAGCCATGCCACTCCAGAAAAACTATAAATAGAGCCCTCATTCTTCACAAGAGGGACTCAAGTGAAGGGAGAGAAGGAGAGAAGGAGAGAAGAAGAAGAGAAGAAGGAAGAGAAGGAAGAAGCTTCTCCTCGACCACCGTCGGAGCTGTTTCCGCCGCCTGAAGGCGCCGGAACTCTGCCGGATTTTCGGGAAACGTCGGGAATTTGCAGAACTTTGTAACTTTGTGAGAAGTTGATTGTAAACTGATCGTCTTGATTTGTAAGACGGATCAAACTTTGTATTTCAAACAAATACTAGTTGAACTTTACAACTAGGCGAGGCCCCGTGGTTTTTTTCCACTTTCTGGTTTTCCACGTAAAAATCTTGGCGTTCATTTCTCTTATGTTTGTGTGCTGAATACTCGTACAACGCTCGGACGTGAATTTACAAACTCTACCGCCGCGTATATTCTAGCACGCAACAATATTATTTTGACATAAAGAAAAAATATAATTATATAAATATTCATTTTCTTATATATTGGTATCTACATCTTAACAATAAACCTAATATTACCTAAATGTTAAAGTTTTACTCTCAAAAAGTTCCCTATAAAGATTTAAGCCTAGAAAATCAAAACTTAGGCTTTAATATCACTTTGTCCCACCCCACCTTTAGGCCTGGAAGTACAAAATAGAAAATCAATTAGACAAGATAGGTGAAATAAAAATTTAAAAATTATTGTCAACAAGTGCAAATATTATTTAAAAATATTTATTACAAATAATATCATCATAGCATCAAAATCTATTAATACTTTTTAATCTATCCATCAAATATTTAAATGAACTTTAACTTTTATAAAAATTCATTCAAGAAATAAGTCACTAAATAACTTATAATTTTAATTACATTTGAATGATATAACTGAAGTGTGAGTATAAAAACTGTCATGTTGATGATGTACAATGAACAACTTGAAAGTTGTAAAATTCATCATTGAATTCCAAAAATACTATGATCTTTAAGTCGAACTCCACTAGGGGACGCTGCTCCCTTAGACCCCAGACATATATGGCTTATAAATTTGCGCCCCCCCCTGAAAATTAGGGCTGGTTCCACCCCTGATTTAATTATGCTTAATATGCTACATTATTCATAAAAATCTATATACAAACTACCGATTCTTTTGTTAAATTGCAAAAAATATTCACTTGCATGCATATTATATTTAAGCATCCATAAGTGACTCTTAGTCATTTCTCATTTTCTTATATCTATACATATTTATAATCAAAATACCTAATATCTAGAAGACTAGCATAAGAAATAAGAATTAACACTCCTATCAAAGAACTATATGTTTATCCAATAATAAAGAACAATTACTTATAGTGATTATTACGAAATCCAACCTCAAATGTTGTTCGCTCGACTCCATCAAGTGGCAGTCTTACAAGGAGTGACAATAAATAATTATAAGTACGTTCTTCAAGACATCTGAATTAATCGATCTAATCTACACTACTACAACAAATAGAATATATGTATAATGAAGGATAAATATCAAGAAAATATAGGGTTTATAGCTACTTAAAAAAAGATAAATACGAATTTCTTCCACACAAGCTAAAGCAGTAAAGCCCAACCAATAAGGGATTCAAGGTTATACAAAATCAATACTAATGGAATCTTGTTTCACATTATAAATAAATGACAATTAATTCGGTGGCTAGAAATATAAGAAGAAGAAAAAAAAGGAGACGAAAGAAATAAACTCAATATATAGGAGAGAAAATTGATACACGATTGCCAATGGCTGTTGTTGGGAGAAGAAGGTTGATGCCGAGGAAGGAGGAGGGAGAAGTTTGGCGGGTGCAGAGGGAAGGGGAAGAAGATGTATGGCAGCTGTCATGAGAGGTAAAGGAGAAACAATGATGATGCCCTAACTTTAGTTTGCTTTAAATTTGAGAGAGGGAAGGTTGGGAGCGAGAAAATCAATGCGAGCAAATGCTAAAATCCCAAAATTTATGGGAATTGGAGAGGTTTCATGTGGCTGGAGACGTCGGGAGCATGGCCGAGTTTGCTTGTTGTTGTGGCTTCGATTTGCGTATGGACAAAGCTGGTCAGTTTATAACACTTCGAAGAAAGTCTCTTACAACGAACTTCTGATCCCCAAGCTATTCTACTTTCTCAATTGCATGACCCCAAGTCATTAGTCCCCCATCCTTGCGCATTCTTTGGCATGATGGAATTCTCTTGACCCCTTGCTCATACTATCTTATAAACTCTCTCTCATTGATTTTCGCCATTGCCCTTGCTCTGTCATTAGTTTGCTCAGCGCTCGCCCTCGCTCCACGTTCAATCTCATCTTTCTCATGCGGTACTTGAGTAAGCCTTAGGGTCTTAGTCTAGGTCGAGATTTAATTAAAAGTTGAGGCAATGATAAGAATTTGGCTTAGGTTAGATTTACGGGAAAAATTCATAAGTTATTTAAAGTTTTTATGATTTTTCTAGTAATATCGAGTGATAAATTATAAAATATGTTGCTTGAATCAATGATGATAGAGATACATTTTTTTTATTTGACATTCAACCAAATTATGTTAGAACAAAATCTCCCCTTTTGTCTTGTCCAACTACAACCCTTTGTTTAATGGGGCTTTAACTACATAACCACATATGACAAAACAATCCCCAAATCCTCCATCCAAATAAATAATATTATAAATTTGTCTTCATACTGCTTTCATGAAAATATGGTTTTACACTTTTACCCATAAATATCTAAGCTTGATTTTATACTTATTTAGTTATTTCAACATTTAATAGAAAAAACCCTCGCATGCCCTATTTTTTTTAATTTTTTGGAGGGATTCGAGCGCGGGAGCGCTGGAGGCACTGCGTCCCTCGACGAACGCCGCAACACGAGCTCCTGGCATGCCCTACTAATTAGTCCTCTTTTGCACCTTCAAATCCGGAAGGTTTCATTGGCAGCTCTTATGGAGGGTGCTTTGCCTTGCTGCAGCGAAGAGGAGGTATTTCTTTAGCCATTTCCACTATTGTTTTTACTACCAATTTACTTGAATGTGGGTAAGTCGTTATTAAAGGCTAGGGTTTTGTAGGTTCTATATTGAGGTTGAAGAAAGTAGCGCGGAGATTGATGAATCAATGGATATTTCTTATATTTGTTTGATTCTTGGAATACTTAGTTTTCTTTGATTTGGTTAAATATAATGGACAACATTGCGAGCGTTCAAAATGCGAACGTCTGTAATTTAGTTTTCCTCAACGTTTTTCTCGCGCAAGGTATCAATGGGATTGAAGAGGAAAATAATTAATTAGCAGAGTGAAAGAGGCCTTTTAGGGGCTGTTTGGATACAGGATAAGAAATAGGAAGCAAAGGTAGCGTGTAATTCAAGATATTGGTGTTGAATGAGTCGTGGACAACATCGAAGGCAGAGAATCAGTAGTATTTATGAATACCGATTGAAATGAACATCGTCATAATCTCTCATCTTCCATCTGTGTTTAATAGCTTTTACAGGAATGATTTCAAATTTCTTTTTAAACACTTAGTAATGGCTTCCTGTGACAAAATTTAGTTACATTGCTACTTTACTAAATCCAATCTTTCAGGTTTGTGGATCAGTTGGAAGCTGCCCTAAGAAATGTGTGGGATGTGCTAGTTCTCAAAATGAGCCTGCTTGCAAAGAACCAAATAACCTTACTGGTAAGCAAGCTCCTATGTCTTGTAAACTAACACTGGAAAGGTTTTTTTTAATTGTATTTCTTTTTTATTTTAAATTATGATTGGTACCAAGTTTTAAATGTTACAATCTTTGCTTCCACGTCAAAATTAATTTGTAAAGTTCCAATCAAATGAATATATTGCATCAGAAATCCATGAGATTAAAGGAAGTGAAATAGATTGTTCAACCCTTCACCTTCCTATTGCAGAGCATAATGCGGCAACTCTGAAGGATAAGATTGTTCCACTTGAAGGAAAGCCATACTTCACATCTGTGATGGGAGAGAGTAGCGTTCGCAGTCAATATTTTTTGGTAATTTCTCTATCCTTTTTTATTTCCTGCAAAGTTACACTTCATTAGGCGTCTGCTTAATTCTTTGGTTTTGCAAAACAGAATAAATGTATTTGATGTTATCTGTTTGTAAATAGCTAATATGTTACATATGATGAATGTTATGCTATAATATGAGATTTTATTGTTATTGGAGCTAACAATTATTAGAAAAAGCCAATAGAAACTGAAATTTTTTAAACTGTCGGTTTGTATAAGAGATAGAAATCTTGCAATATAGAAAAAAAGAATAGAATATTTTCAACCTAGAAAATTTTTTTTGTGCAACTCATAGGCCAAGAAAATCTTCAGGTTTTGTATAATGAACGACAATTGGGATTCACATGTATATCATTCATCCAACCATTCTGAAGTCTTCCTTCAGAATATTTTTTGAACTCCATTGTATCAGCCTAGTGCCCCCGCTTTAAGCCTGTATAGTGGGGCTTTTTCTTTATCTTTATTAATCATTCTATTTCTTGCTTTGAAACTGCAAGCCTTAGTTAATTTCTACCTTGCTAACTTTTTTTTAACATAGTTTAATAATGTTCATCAATAAAGATAAACTTTACATAGCTATCTTTTCTTCTTTTTTTTTTTCCGTTGCAACTTCCTTTTATTAAATCCTCTGAAAATGATAATTTGATTATATTCTCCTTCTTCGAACATTAGTGTTTAACTGTGCAGGATTTTTCTTATTAAACACATACATGCATGTTGATTGTTGATCGAGAAAGAACCTTAAAGTGATTGCTGCATTTTGTTATCCATATTGAATTCGTTTAGTTAGGTAGTTCTGTTGTTTGACATGAATCAAAATATTTTATATTGACTTAACAAAATGATAGTCAATATCTTGAGAAATCATATTTTTTGTCTGGTGCACAAGCATAATACTTTCTCGTCAGTTAAACTAACAAAATGCTGATTTTTTTGTCAGAAAATTCCAAAAAAATTTCGTCCATATCTTCCACCATCTTCAACAAGGATTGTACTCTGTTGCAGAGAGAAGGAATGGTTTGCTAAATACAAAGTTTACAAAAACGTAAAGGTTATAAGAGAGGGATGGAAACAATTTGTGGTGGATAATGATTTAAAGATTGGAGATGGCTGTGTTTTTGAGCTAATGAATGACAAAGAATTGAAGATCAGAGTTCAGATTCTCAATGGAGAATTACCGGCTACTAAAAGTACTTGTTTTACAGTTGGAAGAAACATTGATAATCCCATTTTGATCGAATGAGCTAGTTTTGGCTATCACATTAAATGCTTCATATAATTGTTAAATTTAGCCTTTTATAGGTAAGTTCTTCTAAGCTATTTTTGATGATTTTGCTCTTCTTGTCCTGAGAAATGAAATCTATATTTTGTTGTGATATATGAGTGATATATCCATAGTGATTATCAATAGAATTAAGGTTTCATTTATGATAGTTTTGTTGCTGCTTCTTAAAGCTATTAAACGTATTTGTTTTACAGTTGGAAGTAACATTGATACTCGCATTTTGATCGACTCAGCTAGTTTTGTGCTATCATATTAAACATTTTATATAATTGTTAAATTAGGCTTTTATAAGTAAGTTTTTCTAAGCTATTTTTGATGATTTTGCTCTGTTTGTCCTGAGAAATGAATTTTATGTTTTGGTGTGATAAGAGTGATATCTCCATAGTGATTATCAGTAGAATTAAGGCTTAGTTTGGGACGGTTTTGTTACTACTTCTTAAAGTAGTTTTTTAGTACAAAAATTAGCAACAAAGTCGTCCCAAACAAATCCTAAGTTGATTGAAATTGAAAACGAAGCACTATTTATTTTCTTTTTTGCGAGTGCATTTCATACATTTGGTTAGAGTTTAAAACACTCAATTGAATGTTCCATATAATTATAATTGATTATTTATCTAACATTTGCGTTTTTTTATGATGTTAGAATGAATAATCTTAGCTCTATTGGATGCATCTCGTTCAGTGGTTCGATTTGATTGTAAAACACAAGATTTGAAGACTGTTTAATTATTCAATTAAAATTTAGAAAGCATGCTTCAGTTGGTTCATTTGAATTTAAATCAAATCATTTGTGATGCAATGAGTCTCTTTCATCGATATTTGTACTAGTCATCGGTGCATGGTATTGTGCTAGTAAAGTCTTTTGTTGAGATCGTATTAATGATTTAACCTTCCGAGATATTTGTACAGTTGAGGAGCCAATTATTTAATCAAGTGTTTTTTTAGTGAGACGGCAATTAGAGATCATTCTTAGAAGGATTACTCATGCCCATAATTATAGACAATTACACAAGTTCTCGACACTATCTAAAAACTAGACGAAAATATTCTAATCTAATATTGCTACAATTTGATCATCTAATTTCTTCCTCCATCACTATTCCAATTGAACTATATAACCTCAAAATTTATGCGAAGACATATTAGTCAACTACCTTCAATACTTAAATGCATAGTTAAATAATTTTTCAGAATTTAGCAGAATTTAATATTATCATATCAAATACATTCCAAACTTTAACAACTCCAAAATTTATGAAATATGAATTCAGAGTTTAAGCCTACTTAATGTGACGGCCCATCTAAGAAAGCCCGTGGGCTCCTCAAGCTTACAGAATGTTTTCTGAAAATATTTTTGATGAAAGTAAATTTAAGTATTCCGATGGGCCGAATTGAAGCACTACTGCAAAAAAAAGCAAAGCCCGAAAATACGGGAATGGTAGCCCGTCTTAAAAGCTTTCTCTCTCTAAAAACCAACGGTGGTAGATGATGTCATCGATGAGCTTTTCTGAAAGCCGAGCAATTTATTGTCGCTTCAGCCTTTTTCATCTCACACTCGCCGTCAACTTCCATTGCAAGAATAGCGCAGAAGAGAGCTCGCGAGGAGGAGAAGAATGGTGCTTTGGGAGATGACGTTGGCAACAGCCTACTTCTTAGGGCTGAAAAGAACGTATATGCTCGCGCTCGGGATTCAGAGGCGCTTGATTGGCCCCAACAATCCTCGGCTACGCCAATTTCTTCACCGGTATTGTTCTTGCTTGCCCTATTTGTGATGCTAGCGGCGATTTCGGTATTTGATCTGGTGTTTGATCTCGTGTGAATTGCATGATATCTTGCTCAAGTAGAAGAAATTTGTGGCCTTTTTTCCTAATTTCTTTCTTTTATGTGGCTTCTGCAAGGCTTTGACACTGGGCTGCAGTAGATGTGTTTTTATGATTGTGTAAAACATAGAGATTTCGAACGCTCTATTTAGGAGCTATGAACTTGTGCATCTTTGGTAGAATAACGTATTCAGAGATGAACTCTGTCCGTCATGGCAGAAATTTGCTGCCCTTCCCTAAGAATTTTCAAATGCCCTTTATATGGTCTATGTGTTAAATGTTATGTCCTGCAAATCTAACAAGTGAAAGTGTAAATGAAATTCTTTACGCCCTAGTAGATTGTAGCTCTAAATTGGTGGGTTTTTTTTCTTTGTTGGTTTGCCTTTTAGCATATCTTTTGTCATGATGACGATGAACTAAAATGAACAAGGTAATTCATATCAACCTCTTTTAACAGTCGATCAGTATTTAAATATGAAATTTATTTGTCAATTGTAAATCCAATTGTCAACTACATCCCACATCATCAAATCAAATTTTCTTTAGGAACATGTCAAATTGTTTTCCTTAGCTAAATAATTGCTATAAATTACTATTTGTAAGCTGCAACTATAATCACTAATCAGAAACCCAAAATGAGGGAGGGCTTTTGCTTCCTTGTTATGAATTCTAAATTAGAAAATACATAGTTTACTGAAAAAAAAAACAAAGATCATTAGCATGAAAGAAATATTAACCGTTAAATATGCTAGAAGTCTATATTTCTATACTTTCTAAAGTTAAATTTGTTTTATTTATATCCATTTTATTGTTCAATGTGTTTTCCAGGACACACCTTGCATGATTTTGTATAACATTGAAAATATACAACTTTCTGAACGTTATGCTCTTACCTATAATGGCTTAAACAAAATGGAATAGTGCATTACCAAACAGTTTATGACGTGTGGTTTTAAAATTGTGCTATTTGCTAAAAGTGGCAAAAACGCAATTAATTATCAAGTTTGATAAATGCAAAGAAAGTATAGAAGATTATAAATGGAGCAAAGAATGGCAAAAAAAGAGACAGATAAGGCTAATCTGAACATGGTAAACACTGAAAAAAAGAAACTAAAAGTTTTGCACTGGTTACTGAATAATAAAATATAGTGAAATAAATATGTTTACCCAAATCATTTGATATTGTTAAATCAATTAGAGTTATAAGAAGGTATTAAACGTTAATGTTACTGATGTGATACAAAGATGATGAACAAGAATTGTTATTAGGAAATTAATAAAATGTGAACTTTACTTGGCTAACTATAAGCGGATGCTTCTTCAAGTTAGATCTTAAGAAATTTCATGAGAAAACTAAGCACTGGCAATCGATTACAATTGAGATTAATAGGTTACTTGCAAAATAACTAACAACAAATAAATGAGTAAAGCGAAGGGCAAGTTAACAAAACCCACAGTTTAATAATTAGATCATTCACCTTGGGATCCCTCACTCACACTCTTGAAGGTGATGGGCTTAGCGGAAGAATGTTGCAAGCAAACTTAGAGACGTCACTAGAAGACATGCGATGCCAAGGGTACTAGTCGCCGGGGAAGGAATCAGAGTTGGAGGAATGAGTAGTCGTCCGGTGATCTTCCACTCTTCAAGAGATTTTTGTTCGTCGATGACTTCCACCAAGTGGGGGAGGATGCAATCCAAGTATTCCTTGGCGGTGCCTTCGGCTCCAAATCCGGGATCAAAGAATGGTGATCGGATGACGGCAATCTCCCCTTGAGAATTTAGAATAAGCCCGTGATCAACTTCCGGATCCGCCATGCATACTTGCTGTGAGAGATGGGGGGCACAAATGGACAGAGGAGGGAGAAGAGGTGGCGGGTGGAGGGAGAGGATTTGCTGGGAGAGGAAGAGGGAGAGGGGGTCGGGTAAGAGAGGGGGCGGGTGGGGGCTTAGCAAGGATTAGGTTGGGTGGGGAAATCTGAAATTAATTTCAGATTTTCTTAATTTGATTTGGGCTCTTGAATTTCAAATTTTGAAATTTAAAATTTAGGCTTTAGGAGGGAAAGTGGGAATTAATGGGGCCTTATTTGGAGCCATGAATTAAGCTCATAATTAAGGAAAGAGGCAATGGGCGGCCGGCCATAGAGAGAGAGAGGGAGAGGTTGGATTTGAGTGGTTTGTAGTGGGCCCGGCTAATTAATAGAGTATTAATTAAAATCTGATTTAATTCTCAGATTTAAATTAATATAGAGAGTTTCCTAATTCACTGTGTGTAGGAGAAAAGGAAAGATTCTCAATCCAATTCATTAGGATTTTTGAATTCAAAATTATGTCCGAAACAGTTGGAACTAAATTAGGAAGGTTATGATGGTGGAATTAATGGGAATTGAGGAGGTGGGGTGGGGAAAAATCATCGGCCAAGCAGGGGGGCCGGTGGGCTAATGCCGACGGCCTGTAGGTGGCGGTTCCGGCGGCTGGGGCGGCGAGGGAAGCAGGTCGGCGGGAGGGCTTGGGTGGGCGGCTTTGAACATCGGGTAGAAAGGGTGTTGTTGGGTGAACTTGATTTGATGTGGGTTCAAAGGGAGGGGAAAAAATGGAGGATGAAGTAAAATAAATCAAGGACTAACTGAGAGCTCAGAATCCACCGGAGGCTGTCGGGTATTGTGTATCCCTCTCCTAGGGTTCTCTCCACTCAAGAACTCACAACTTGAGACAAGAAAAAAATCTGAAATTTTAATCAATAATCATCATCCATTACAATGCAAGAGGCCTCTTATAAATAGGCCCAAATAAAAGAAACATAAAAGATGAAAGTGCCCTCGGGCTATAACATAGACTCAACTCCCCATAGGGGTAAAATGAGAAAACTCAAAAGCAACATAAAACATTAAACATAAAATACATAAAAAATATAGGCTCTGAATCGTAGCCGTCGATCCATGACTACGTCGACGATACACATGTCGAAATCTCTGATTGATATCCTCATCAGTTACTTCATCTAAAAAGAGAAACAAGGTTTCCTTGTTAAAAGAATTAGCTTCTCTTTGAATCTCTTAGATGAGCTTGACTTGCACATTTGCTTTGGAAGAAACTTTGCCCAGTCTGTTAATTTTTATTTTTCAAACGGAACACATCTGGTATTTCTTAGAAAATTAGAACCTGAAAAAAATATTCATGTGCGAATGGCTACAGTAACACCAAATATGGATAGAATGGAAGTTGACGGAGATTGTGTAAATTTAAACTGCCTTATCTAATCATATTTACAACCAGCCATGAGGTAACATATCTCTTAATGTAGTGTGGACTCCAATTAGATATATCATCTTTCATTTCTGAAGTTTTTTGAAGATGGATCAAAAGCTTCCATATAGAGTTCTATTCACCTATAGGATTTTTTGTGATGATGTGCTTGACACGCGGAGAGCATTTTGCATCTGAGAATCCGTTTTAGTAATTAGGGTAAAGCAGCATTTCATAAATCAGAGGGTAATATCTAAGATCTTGACCAAACACTAATTAATTAATTTCCTCAAAATCCTGAATCTATTTGAAACCTTCATCACCAAAGAACTATTGTATAAAGACTAAATAATATGAAGCCATGATTCTTGAAAGAGAAAGAGAACATCCTGTGATTACTATGGCTTGCAATTGTAACAAATGATGAGAGCTATTAATTAGATTCCATTGGAGTCCATGGAAATTCCATGAAATGCTGAGTTTTATCTTTTCCATTTTCACAGAGAATGTACTTTTGTTAAAAGTCCTAGACCGTTTAAGGTTTTGCTTTATGAAATTGGCATTTAGGTAATTGAAGTGTAGTTCAGCCTTGAGATAATGCATTAAAAGTGGTGCAAATGCTTGTTATAGATTTGTTTGTTCAAGGTAAGTTTTAGATTGAATCCATATGGTGAGCTAGTGAATATATAGTTAAACAAGGCCATAGGCTAATTTGAACCTGTGACTTCTTTCATGAGAGCTAGGCAGCATACCACTTGAGCTAAAGCTCTCTGATTAGATGATGGATTTGCATTGAGAGTGTCAGAACTAGAAATTTCTCTAAAACATTGGTTCCCTAATGTTTTCTCCATAAAATCCTCCGGCAATTTAGTCAAATTTAATTTTCTAATTAGTTCATTTATGTCGAGTCATAGTAAAAACCTATGACAGTGTAGCTAAAATTTGTTGAAGTATCCACTTACGATTTGTGAAGCATAGGCACATACCTACTTGTCAACGATGAATGACGCATCACGAATTAAAGTTTCCCGTGTAGCCATGACGCACAGCACATGGTGTGGCCCGCCTTATTTTACGTCTTGCACCATTGCCCATGCATGACACAAATAGCCCGTGCTATTTTGATGTGTAATATCACGCCAAGTAAATAGTTTCATATGTACGCCGCATCGTGCCGTGAGCTATCACGCGTACTATTTTGCGCCACTGGCATGTATGGGCACATGGGCAACTATTGGACAACAAGGAAAACATTAGAAAGTTTGACGGCACATCAAGGACATCATGCACGAACAAATACATGTTATGAATTGAATACATATACTCTCAATTTTCTAATTAGTTCCTATATGTTGAGTCATAATACAAACCTATGATGGTGTAGCTAAATTTTTTTTAAGTATCCACTTACAATTTGTGAAGCATAGAGACAAAGTTGGCACATGATCACAAGGAAAGAAGTAAAAAGTTTGGTAGCACATCTAGGGCATTTTGCACGAATGAATACTTATTATGGATTGAATACATACACTCTCAATTTTCTCCATAAGCAACATGCACAATTTGATCTCAACCAAATCATGAGTTCTAATGCCAATTTTAAGGAAACCAAAGGGGGGTCAAAATTGAGCTAGATACATCAATTGTTAAACAAATTTTCAGCATAAAACCATAAGTCTACGAGTAAGGGCTAACAACTTTTTCAATATATTTTTTAACTATCTAATGTGATACTAACCCAATACTTTCACTTTCCATAACAAAATAGTATAGTTTGAGCAACATATTTTCAACATTAATTATGAATATTAAAGTGGCATAAAAAAGCATGAGAATTATTTTGGAAAATTGAAAAAGGGGTCTTACTGATGCGATTTCTGACATAACCTGAAGTCTTATAGAAGTGCAGATATTTTATATTATCATTTTTACTTTTAGTTTCTCAGGATATACACAAAATTTAAACAGGTGATTTGTAATGATTAAAGCATAGTAATATTTGTAGTAGAATAAAATTAGGTGTGAATTTTTGTTCGGATAATTTGTTATTATGGATAAAAGTTGAGTCAAATTTTAAGTGTTGTAGAGATGACGATGCTCAGGTGGATGAGTGGCTTCACTTGTTAGAAAATGGTTCAGTTTTAATTATCTTTGTTCCTTAGGTTTAGTTTATCTTGTAGCTTCATTTGTCCTTAAATAAGAGTTACATTGCATTGAGCGGAGACACCAAGAAATAAGATTAAGTTTTGTTTTCTTCTCCAAGAGCTGTCTCCTTTTTCTCCCCTCTCTCCATTCTTCCTCTCCAAGAAAGGCTATTCTTGCAGCCAAGAAGAAGCCATTCTTCCTCAAGAAATCCTAACAAAATGGTATTCGAGCAAGGTGGAGTTGATCTCGTGGGAGGTGCTTATGATAACCAAGAAAGAGGCGGATTAAATAGGAGCTGGCTAAGCAGGAGGGCCAACGATCAGGCGATTGCACCAGAGGGAGGTGGGATTCACGAATCTGTTCGCGTGTGGCATCAGGGTCGGACACAGGCACTGGAGGTGCCGTTCGATTCGATCAGAGGCCGGGTTGCAGGGCCTGGGGCGCATAGGTAGGGCATTGGGTGCTGGGCTCGCGTGCTAAACTCACATGGAAGTGTGCATGCAGAGGTGGCGTAATCGACTAGGTTGGTTTCATGGAGTGCAGTCGCATGCACAAGCTGGTATGGTCGGCCGTGGATCGCGTGCAAACAAGTTTTTGGGTTGGAGTAGTAGGATCAGGAGCTAGTGTCGTGCGGAAGAGCAGATTGGAGCATGATTTCACACTAGAGCAGGTACCTGGGATTGAGCGGCCTGATGTAGCGGTAGTCGTGACTTGGTGCCGAGATCGGGTGATTTGGTCGACAGATTGGAGACTTTTCTTGTCAACTTGTCCGTGAAAATTGTTCTTGGACATGTGCAAATGTTGGCATAGATGGGAGGCTAGCTGGCCGTCACTTGGACTTGTGACTTTGCACGGGTCAAATCAGCGGGAGAGATGATTGTGCAAAATTGGGAGGGAAACCAAGGTATGGAATGGGAGTAGTTTGATGAGCTGGAGTCAGACTTGGACATGCGACTTTGTCGCACGTGGGTGCCTGATTGGCACTAGGCACGAGCGAGCAGAGGGGGGTTAAGGTTAGATCAGAAGCTCACGGAACAGGCACTGCATAGGGCACGAGGGTGTGGATTGCGGGAGGACAATGACGGACGCATGCACGTGTGGTTTAGAATGCACGGGAGCGTGAGCTAGGGTTTGTGGACCGGAATGCACAATGGAGGCCAAACACGAGCAGATTTGGGCTCAGGCTGGTGGGCTTTCTCATGGAGTTCGTGCAGGTAGTCGATTGTATCGCAGCATGTGCGAGTTCGAACAGTTAGAGGAGAAACAAGTCATTCGGTGGAGGCTTTTCTTGGGCAGTTCTTGATGGCAACAGGTGGAGCGATGGCTCTCGGTTAAGGCAGAGAAGCAAGAAGATTTGCCGCAATGTGGATGTGCAACTTCTGGAGGTGACCGGTGAATGGTGATGTTGCTGCTGTAGGAAGAGGCAACCGGCTGCGGAAGAATTTCTTGGGATGTTATTTGTGAAAACCAGGTGTTTTTCTCAGTATTGTAAAATTGGACCAATGTGGAGATTGTTAGGGATTGATCCAATTTTAATTATCTTTGTTCCTTAGGTTCAGTTTATCTTGTAGCTTCATTTGTCTTTAAATAAGAATGACATTGTATTGAGTGGAGAACCAAGAAATAAGACTTAGTTTTGTTCTCTTCTCCAAGAGTTGTGT
Source organism: Dendrobium officinale (assembly GCA_019514585.1). Classification (NCBI taxonomy): domain Eukaryota; kingdom Viridiplantae; phylum Streptophyta; class Magnoliopsida; order Asparagales; family Orchidaceae; genus Dendrobium; species Dendrobium officinale. The sequence goes on along the minus strand of CM033685.1, from coordinate 5,900,964 downwards.
CTCCTCTCTCTCCCCTCTCTCTCCCCTCTCTCCATTTTTCCTCTCTTTCCAAGAAAGGTTGTTCTTGCAGCCAAGAAGAAGCCATCCCTCCTTAGGAAATCCTAACACCCCTATTAGAGACAAAATGCAAAACGAGTATATACGGGTAAAGGTTGGAATAACTCTAGTGGCAGATAAGATAGAGTCGCCTTAGTTGGTTTGGACACTTAAAATGTTGGCCTTCCGATGACCTAGTTGGGAGAGTAAATGTATTAGATTTGGCCAATGTTAAAAAGGGTTGAGTTAGATCTACAAAGACTTGGTTAGAAAATACTATAAATGATTTGTTTTAATTAGATTTAAATGAGTATTTGACTCTTAACAAGATTCAATGGAGAAAATGATTCACATAGGCGACCCTACGTGGTGGGATAAATGATTGATGTTGTTGTATTGCCGTAATTTTTTGAAAACTCCCATTATAATCCCTATAAAAATGAGGCCAAAGGGGTGCTTTAGGAGGTTTGTGTGGGTATATGTATTGATTGAACTGGCGGATAAGGCTGCATGTGTATGAGAAGGGTAATTATTGAATGGTGCTTGTTCTCCATGTATATATTCCTTTTCATGGATCATTGCGACCATGTGAGGAAGTAATCAGAGCTCTTTTGAAGTTGGAGAGAGATAAGATTGGAAGAAGAAAATTAGTTTCAGAGACCTTATTATATCATTTCAGCGAACTGATATGGATATTGCAAAAAATTTTCAACAATTTAATAAAGATGTGTGAAGTTATCCTTTTGATAAACTTTTACAACGGGTATTTTTCTTGATTATCTTTGTTGAGTTAATTTTTTCTTCTGTTTAATTTAAGAAATTTGAGGTTTCTCTATTATGGTGAGAATAGATGTGCTTTAGTTTCAGAAAGAATAGTATCTTCTATCTTGTGCTCTTTTTATTTGTACATTTGTAACTTTCTATAGTAAATCGCATCCTCTCTCTCCGCTTATGTGGATATAGGTTAATTTAAATCAAATCATGCAAATATTGGCATCTTTTTATAGTGCTTGTTTTTTGGTAATACTTTGTGCCTTCATTATATTCACTCTTAATTAGCTTTTCTTCATTAAAGTTAGGTGTTTTTCGTAACACCATACCATATTCTTTTCTCACACAGCCTTCTGCGAATTTGATGGAGTTAGTGTTTACTACTATTCGTTTCTTCAGCTGAGTTTCTCACCTCACTTCATGAAGTTTTCCTTTTTCTCCTACAAGATATCAAAGCTTCCATAATTGCACATAATGAAGCTTCCAACTTTATTGTTTACCAAGTTGTTCACAGCTAGATTTCAGACCATTTTGATTTGTTACAGTTTGTTTGAAACATAGCTTTAGCGAATTTTAGTTTTAGGCACTTTGACGCTTAGTTTATTTTCAATTTTGACCTTTCTTGATCAGCATGACAATCACGTTTTTTATTCATGAATCCCTCTTAGTGAGCAGACGCTGAGGTCTGTTTGGTAACCCCCTATTAATAACAGGTTATTTATGTTAGCTCGGATGTATAAGGAGGGTTGTAAAGGAATTAAGGTGGATAGGAAATCAAACCTTGTTCTGGATGGGTTTGTCTCTGCTCTCTGTATCTTGGTGTAGTGGTTATTGTAAGGCTATTCCATGGTGGGACTTGAAATTAATGGATTCCCGTTGGTTCTGTTTTCCATTCCTGCCCTTCTCAATTTTCTTTTGATTTAAGTTTCTTGGCTGGTGTCAGTCCTAATGCATTTAATAGCTATATATTTATATTTTAAGCCCATGGAACGCTGCATTACAACTATGCAGGTCTGTTGTTACCTAGTACTCTTGTTATGGGTTGAGCCAGTTAACTAAGAAGTGAGAAGTATCCTCTGCAATCTAAGGTTTCGTTTGGGATGACTTTCTTACTGCTTCTTAAAGCAATTTTTTAGTATACAAAATTTTATTTTTAAACTAGAAAATTGTTTTAAAAAGTAATAAAAAAGCTGCCCCAAATAAAGTCAAAATTTAAATCTAAATAAATAAATATCATGACCACAAGAAGTACTGTACTTTGCACCATCCATGAATAGACAACATCACCTTTGAGTATAACAGAATTTATTGAACTAATGAGTCTCTCCCAAGATAAAAAAAAGTAGGTGATTACCTTATTAAGCTTTCACATGATTGCAACAAAACGAATATTTCAACCAACATCAGATGTAAATTCACGTTTTTATTATTATTATTTTGCGTTCCTCGTTATCATATTGTTGAGTATTATCAATTCCTGCCTGCTGGAAACAATTGCATTCCTCATTATGCATAATTTAGGCTTCTTAAATCAACTTTCTATAAATTTTTATACTAAAAAATTATTTTAAAAACAATAAAAAAGCCATCCCAAACGAAACCGTAGTTTCAAGATAAGCAAAGCTTTGTCCTAATATTCCAAAACCGGTGGTGTTTGTTTAAAATAATTCAAAATTACACCTGTGTCTCATTCAACGACACTAACTTCTGATTTTCCTCATTTGAAGGCGCACACGCACCATCTTCGACGTTGTAGTCAAAGTTCACCAGAATATACAGCATAGAGACATTCAAGCTGGCCGGAACCTTGGCAACTGGGTTCTCCGCTGGCTCGACCGCATGAAACCATCTGCAGAAATACGTTCCCATTTGATAAATGGGCGCCGCAGCTACCCCATTCCCAAGCAAATATCAAGCCTCAGCCACCTGACCGTCTCCCAGAAACCATACGCAAAGCTTGCAGATAGGGTATCGAAGGGGAGATTGCTCTTTGCTCGATGGAATCTGATGGCAAAGTACTCTCCAGCTGTTTCCATGATGATGATGCAGCCGATGAAGTCCCTTGGCATGAACGGCCAACTCCGGCAGCTCTGTGACCATGCATACCAGAAGCCTGTAAATGGATGTAGTAGCAGATATGAAGGTGTTTTCCGCCAGGATATTGCCATCTTGATGCAGCGAAACTAATGGGTGGTTTAGGCTTCGTTTGGGATGGCTTTCATTCTGATTCTTAGTATAAAATCTTAATTTTTCTGTTAAAAAGTTGCTTTAAAAAGCAATAAGAAAATTGTTCCAAACGGAGGCTTAGTTTTCTTTCTTTGCTAGTCGGATTTGAGTTTGTATATTCTCATTTGGTCTTCTTCTGTTGGACAGTTTTCTCTGAATTAATGCACTCCGTTCTTTCTGAGGGATTGATAAACAATACCTTCTTTCTTAGGGATTTGTTTTAGGGCCATCCTATGAGCAGCTGTTTATGATGATTTATCCGAATTCTGTTGTGATGTGTCATAAAGTTTCAGGAAGAGTTAACTTTGTTGGGAAATAGTGCGTTTGCCGTCCAACTTGGACAACCTTCATTAATCATTTGTGTATGTGAAGAAAGATAGTCCTCTCTCATTGAATGGAGAGATTATTCTGTACGGTGTGTCTGAACGCATTCGGAGGTCAATTTGGACATGTTATGTCATTCCAATGCCCTGTATATTGAGATATGTGATGCATTTAGATTGGCCTCAAACACTGCTCCTCGCAATGACACAACATAACTATAAAGTAATTGTAAAAGGGATGAAACATCACAAAAAATAATATAAAAGTTTTTGTGATTTGACTTAAATAAGAGTACACCCGTGGCCGCATATCAATTAATCCATTGTCTTTCAAAAGATATATAAAATTATACTTCCTAAGAATTTGGAGATATATACATAGATATAATTTAGCCTAGTTGAGAGAAAATATAGGATTATTTGGGACGATCATTTTTTGTAAATGTAATTATAAAGTTGTTATGAGATAAATAGAAATTTTAAGCCTATTCTAAAAAAATAGATTTGCAACATATAAATTTTCATAAGAAATAGTAGTCAAATATAATTTATTGCTGAAGTCTAATAAGTAAAATAGTAAGAAAATTATCCTGAATAGATTGACAATCCTTTATTATAAAAAATTAAAGATACATATATCTAATACAAAGTTGTGGGCTAGATGTGGAGAAATTATTTTGTGCGAACACCGGACGGTCCGGAGAATAGTCAGTACTTGTCACGTCACCCGGTACACAGCGGTTCCGAGTACCAATACTGAGCAAAAAAATAACGTGGCTTGTTCTGATTGGTCTTTGGACGACATCCAGGATCAGCACAAAATAAGTTTTCCGAGATATGAAGGACATGTTGATGCAGCTCAAGCTGCTTTCTTTCTCTTAATCTCTTTCTTTAGCAGGAGGCAAAATAAAAGCAATTCCTTATTATGAGCACTTCCTTCCTTTGCTAGAACTAGAAATTGCAATACTTATTCATTCTTTAAGAAATAAAAAATCTTCCCTTGAAAAATAACTCTTCCTTTATTTCTCAAATGACACACTTCATTTCTCTGTCTCTCTCTTTCTCCTCCTTTTGTTGTTTTTTGTTGTGGAATGCTTCAACATAGTGGAACTAACTCTTTATATAGTGCTTGGGCATAGTAGGTAGTAAACTTGTCATAGTAGGTAGTGCAACTAAGGCTTCGTTTGGGACGACTTTCTTACTGCTTCTTAAAGTCGCTTTCTAGTAAAAAAAATTAATTTTTGAACTAAAAAATTGACTTTGAAGGACTTTGGAAGCCACCACTTTGAATAAATAAATAGGAATTAGTTAATCTTGAATTAGGATAGTAGATACCTTAAAAAAAAAAAAAAGGGATTATCAATTATGTACCGACTACCTTGAAAAATCAAATATGAATGAATCTTAAGTTAGTAGTCATTAATATTGAAAAATTAAAATAAAATGTAATCAAAGATAGTTAAAGAAATTAAATTCCACACTTTTTTTATTTTTTAAATTCCACACTTAACAACTTCTAAATGGAGTCTGAATTTTTAATGTATTAGCTTAATGCAAGTGTTTAATTTTTTTTTAATGAAGGTTAATTAAGGCTTTGTAATACCTTAGTTTATTAGTGGCAAACATATCAAGCTTTGTATTATTATAATTATATTATTATTTTATTCTAAAATTATGTTTATAATATGATGCACATCTGTCTTCTAGAAGAGTCCACTTGACATAAACTTTGTTGTGGACTTCTTTTCTAGAATAATAAGCAATATAATTCATAATAGCCCCCACTTTTATGGTAATTGGCAATATATATTTAAAATTATTTTTGCTTACTTGAGCTACCACAATAGTTGTTGAATCTAACACATAAGTACTTAACATTATTTCTGCAATACATAGAGCTCATCAACTTTATTTGCCTTCAAGACTACCGAGACACCCTTATAAATTAAACTTTAAGGGTATCAATATTACCAAAGAATATATATCCTCCAATAATAAGAGCTCTTAAAGATATTATATTTGTTGCAGACTGGAATATACGCAATGGTAGAGAAATATAAAGTTTAACATCTTAGTTTTGTACGTATATTCAACACACAAACCGATAAAATATTAAGGTATATAACGTTCATATGAGACACCAGAGTTTTTACATGTAAATCCCTGAAAAGAGGAAAAACACGAGGCATTGCCCAGTTTAGATGAATTCACTAGTATTTGCAGTCGATTACAAATGAGGTCATTCATGTGGGGAAGACCTTGACTTGATGTAGCTAATATACATCATATATAGTGCATTATTTGGTGGAAGTTGGAAGAATAAGTGTTGACATATTCATTTGGTCGGCAAGACCATAATTGGCGAGCAATGTCAGTTGGAAGGACCTTAGTTGGATGACGATGGTTAGAAAGACTGTAGTAGGGAAACGGAGGTTGGAAAGTTCGCAATCGGATGAGTGGTCGGACGGACAATAGTTGGTGGAAAACCAAGGTCGGAAAGACAGTAGCCAAGTGACAGTGGTTGGAAAGACCGTAGGTGTCAGTTGGTGGCCGGGTGAAAGCTCAACGATAGTTGATGGTCGGGCAGTAGTCGCGAGGAGTGGTGATGTTATAACTCAAAAATTTTAAAAATATATTTTTACCTACAATAGTCAAGAATTTATTCATGAGTTATTATAAGTCAAATTACAAATAGTTTTCTCCATAGCATTTCTATTGTTGTGTTTTAATTTTACTAATTTTTTTAATAATTTTTCTAAAGAAATTGACACCTGATGATACTAGTGGGGGTTTTAGGACCTTCAGGTGTTCGTTTTGCAAATTGAATTCGCAAAAATTTTCAAAATGAAATAAGTTATTTTATGGATATTTTTTCATAATTTTTAGAATCCATAAAATAATTTCTATGAATTTTATACTAAAAAATATTTATAATAATATTATTATATTTAAAATATATATATCTAAAAGCATTATAGATTAATCAAATAGCTTTGCTCCCATTTTCCCTTTCATTTTTCGTTAACAAAGAACGTTTGGGGAAAAAAGAGAAGAAAGAGAGGAGAAAGAGTTAAAAAGCTATATTTTTATACTTGTAGAGTCATTTTTGTTCGTTGGCCAAGTTGGAAAATTTGCTCGTTTTGAGTTAGGTTACTTTTTGCCTATTTCAATTTTTAATAATTTGGAGTTTTTGATATTTTTCCGATCAAATTTATATTTTTGTAACCGAAAAATGAGAATAGCTTTATTTTGGTAAAACTTTTACGATGTGACTATTTAAATGTTATATAGAATAAGATTATGAACATTTTGAGTATATCTTAAAAATATTTCGCTAGGTGATTTTGAAAAAATAACGATTTTTTTGCTACTCAAAAATTTATCTTGACATCTAAAAATAATGCATCAATTCAATTAATGCTTCAAAATGATGTTTAACACATTCCTTGATATTTAGGTTATGTTTTGAAATTGTTACATTTTGCTCGGTAGTATTTATGTTGCCTATCGTTAGGACATTTTGATAATTTTTTAATTAAGTCCAATTATGCTTTAATTACTGAAACACATTGAAAAATATGAAAAAAATATGAATTGATGTGTATGTTGAGATGTGATATAATGCTAACGCCAGTGAGCGATCTAGGTGAGATTCTGTTACTGAAATGTTGTGTTGTCGACGCCAGTGGGTGACCGAGGTATGATTCTATTACTAAAGTGTTGTGATGCCAGCGCCAGTGAGCGACTAATATGGGATTTTGTTATGCCAACCCTAGTAGACGACCGAGGTGGGATTCTGTTATTCCCGTGCCAGTGGGTGCCAAGGTGCGATTTTTGTAATAAAGATGTATGAAAAATTTGGGCTTAAGAGATATTCAGATAATCATTATGAAGTGTTTGTTTATAATCTAGTTGAATTCAATATTTATTTAATTGTATGCGATGTCAATATATGATTATTGTTCTTTTGATTTTAATTAGTTATCGATTTCTGATTTAGACTACAATAGCATGCTGAGCTGTGTTAACTCATTCCCGCTTTTGCTTTTGTTTTCATGTCTAGGGAAGAGTAAGGAGCGAGCTAAGTAGTTTGGTTAACAAACTCTAATTTATGTTGTATGTATGTTTTGATTAATTTTGATTTTTGCATGCTTGACTTTTATTTTTGTTATGCTCTCTATTGTCAAGCGGTGTTGTAGATATATTTTGGATGATATACAGAAAATTATGTTGAGATTCAATAGTCTTCCGCTTTATTTTGTATTTTGTAGTGACTATATTTAGTATATAAATTAGAAGTTTTAATTTAGTACTTCCCCAACCAGATGTTGGTGTTAATCTTGCCACAATCAGACACTGTATGACCAATACAGTTTTGTGTCATATTGGGTCGGGTTGTGATAGGTGGCATGAGAATTATGCTTCTTTTCCTTTCCTATCTTACTTCTCATCCCTCTCTTTCTTTTTTCCTCTCAATGAAGAATGAAAGTTCTATTTATAATTTTTTGGGAATGATATGACCAGTAATTAGGGAGAAGATTCAGGGCACATTGAGAGCAGTTCAAATGGACGGCCGATACCGACTGCATTGATCGTGGATTTTTTATATAGTATTTGAGTGTCTTAATGATATCATAGTTTGACGATATTATGTTCGTTGGATTTGTCTCGTTGAGCCTATTGATTCGACTATAAACATGTCACATTTGGAAATCGTTTGGTCATCCAATTTATGGTTTGAACCTTCTAAATTCCCTTTGGGTGTTCAATTTGGATCCATTCAGGCTCTAATTGGGCTAAGTTTGGTCTCTTTGGGCTTGTCATTTCGAGACTTTCAGTTCGACTATAAATTCATTGAAATAAGAGCTCGAATGGTCCCGGATTTAATTTCGTAAGTTTTCAACTAAATTTTACATCAAGATTCGTGCCCAATCATGATTAATTTTTGATGATACATCAATATTCTTCTTTAAATCTATTGCATATCTAACTATGTTCAACAATATAGTTACTCCACTACGTGCCATTAACTTGATAGTTGCAAAACCTCATATATTGTACATGATTTATTTACCATACAAACACAACTATCACCTTAGCTTATATATGAAAAATATATCTACATTATAACTTAGCTTTTAAGAAAAAATTAGTCATAGGTGGTGACAACTTATGATGGTGGTCATCTACGGTAATAGTCAAAAAAATTTTACAGAGCTCTTTAATTCTCTCCGCTCTTGGATCTCCTCATGTGTAGTATGTAGCTCTATTTTATAAGCTTTTTGATATGGACATATTGGTAAATTTGACAAGAATTCAAAATACATCATCATACGATCCATATTAATTGCCTTGATCATGAAACAGTTTCTCGTCAACTAAGAGCCTTAATGATGTTGGAATTAAGTGCTATTGGACTTGTCAAATTGTCTTGCCTAGGGCTGTCAAAACTGGGTCACGGGTCTGGTTCGGGTCCAACCCGAAATTGAGCTGACACTGTTCAACCCGATCTGAACCAGACCCGTTTTTGCAAGCGGGTCGATTTTCCAAACCTGAACCCAACCCGCTTCGGGTCCGAGTCAACCCGAACCCGACCCGATTCGGGTATATTTTATTAATTTTTTTATTTAATTCAATATATTTAAATCTAAATCAAATTAAAATAAGATTTACTTCAATTAATTTAAAATAAATCAAGATTAATTTAATTTGGGCAATAATATCACTACTAATAAACTAGGCGTTCGCAGCACATTTTCGAACCTACAGCAGCGGTTTAAACTGTTGCAAAATTATTTGCAGCGGTTTAAAATCCGCTGCACATCTGCCGCATCTGCGTTTGCTGGTAAGGTTTTAGCAGCGGTTTGGGAAGCACTGCTGTAAGAAGGTTATAGCAGCGGGTAGGGAAGCGCTGCTGTAGGAAAGCTATAGCAATGGTTTGGAAGCGCTGTTGTAGGTCTTTAACAGTGGTTTTGGAAGCACTAGCAACGTTTGTAGCATGTGTTAAAACCGCTGGGAAAATGTAGGACTGATTAAAAAAAACATAATGCAAAAAAATATCATTTTTATAATTAAATATTACATAAGTAATATCAAAATGGATGCTTAAATATATATAGAATTAAATGAATACAAGCATTTCTGAGTTAGTAATACAGGAACTTAATATATCAAAAAGTAAATACAAGAATAAAAAAAATTCTCCAAAAAATCTCAAACTATTAAAACAAGACATAAATTTGGAGAAATATTAAAACAAAAAGATAAGAAATAATAAACGTGAATTCAGTAGTTAATAAATTCCCAATTCTGAAAAACAACTTCATCATGAGCATCTCCAATAATAAACGTGAACTCCTAGTGGCCTTCCAAGCCTATGCGAACCTCACTAGCAGCCACAACAGCTCATCTAATCCAGCTCTCTCTTCGTCAGTCAATCGACTAGCAGTCACTTGTCTTGGTTCTGATGAACTTGATATAACTCTACTTTCATATGATTGCCCTTCTTGAATGTTGTTTTAACTTTGGGTGACACTACAACCAAAAATTTTTCACTGGGATAAAATCTTGTGTTTATGTGTGTGTTTTTTTTTTCTTAAATCTGATGTTTGATTTGACATGCTAACTTTTTAATTATCAAATTTTAGGCATGAAATATTTGAGTATGAGAAGTAATTCAGCAACAAAAACAAAACAGCAAGAAGACCTAATTCAAATCACCATGTAAAAATAAAACAACAAGAAGATATAATATCATTGAGATTGGATTAAAAAAAAAAACAGCAACAATATATAAAAATACTGATTATTAGAGGAACAATAAAAGAAGATCAACACAAAAAATGAAAAAACCTTATATAAATCTCACCCAAATTTGCTCGGTTTCAGGTATGATTCAAGAAGGAGAAGAAGGTGCGAATGACGGCGACGAATGGAAGAAGCGGCGTCGGCGTCGGTGTCTGCGTCAATGTCGACTTCAGCGGCAGCGATTGCGTCATCGTCAGTTGGAGAGGAGAAGGGTCGCGCGCGGAGTGGATCGCGAGGATGGTGTGTGTGACGCCCCAGGCATCCATAGTGAAAGGATTCGTCTGACATTCTGATCGAACTCCATTCCAGTTGCCTTGCTCGGACCTGAAATTGTTAACCACATATAATGAGCTTTACAAAGCCCAGCAGGTCACCTAATACCTATAACTGAAATCAAAGCACGGCGATGCTATCAATATGCATGTCAATCTATCAATCTGAATCAGTCAATGGTCAATGAGTCTATGCAGTACGAAAATTCAATAGTCAATAAAGCCAGTCAATGCAGCAGCAAGCGAATCGATAAATCAACTCAATAAATCCATGTCAATCTCAAAGAAATCCGTACGCAATAGGAAATCAATCAATCCGTCAAATCAATCGCTATCAAATCAAATCAATGCGGTCTAATCAATACTATTTATTCAGTGAAATCAAACGAGGAAAGCAGTACGATAAATCTCAATTTAGTCTAACAATGCATCCATGCAGCAGTCAATACGGTGCAGAAACAGTAACAACAGTGAATCTCAAGATCAATAAATCCATAGGCAGTAGTAACAATAAATCTATAAGCAGAACTCAATGAATCTATAGGCAACAGTGTCAATAATTCTATACTATTCATGTCCATGCTATCAATACAATATATATATCCATCCATTTCTATATCAATGCTCAATGTCGATGCACAGCAATCAATCAGTGAAATCAATGAAATCGTACGATCTAGTAAATCCAATCAAAGTCGATAAAGCAGGAATCTATAAAACAATGAATCCATAAATCAATACAGTAAACATGCAATTCAATACTATATACTGGACAAGTACAATCAACTGGCTATGTTGCTGTTGTAGAATCCATATTGCTGTTGTAGATATCCATACATTGGTTCTATCAATAAGAGTCGTCACTCTATTGCCCGTCGGCCGCCCGTCGGCATATAATCTCCTTATGACTCCCAATCGTTATATCAATGATCAATGGTTTAAAGGAAAGCCCGTCGGCCCACCATCCTGTACAGGTCAATATCAATCTTCAACCAATGTTCAACCAGGTTATACGTGTGTTCCAGTATCAATAATCAATCAATAATCAGTTTAATAATCAATATTAAAGCAATCTATAACAATCATATCAATAATCAATAGCATATCAATCTAATCTATCAATTCCAAGCAAATCAGAAAATCTACGAAAATCGGGCAGCGTAACGGCAGTTAGTCAAATTTACACAAAAATCCTGCAAAAAGGCACAATTTCCAAATTCTTCCAAATTACAGTAGAACATTCACGACATCAATATAAGACTATCAATCTATAGAATCCAAATCAAATCAAGTCCTGATAATTTTTCTATTCAATTAAAATCGCGTAGAATCAATTCCGACCGGTAAAATCATCGCAGAAAGTACTCAAATCGTGTACAATATTCATATCTATAACATACTAAAAGTTGTGCGGTGAAAGTCGTGTCAATACAAAATCAGGTCAAAAGTTCGACTACAAAAACACAAAACAGTGCACAACTCGATCAAAATACAAAATCTTCGAAAACAGAAATAGGGTTCGGAGTCCTTACAGCGAGACAAACAAATCTTCTAACAGCGTCGTCGGACGAAAAAGCGCTCCACGGGCTCCAAAACCAAGCTTCCTCTTCTCTTTCCTTCTCTTTCTCTCTCCTGCCTTTCCTCTCTCTCCAAAATGAATCCAAAATATCTCAAATCCGATATTTATTAACACTGATCGTCCTGGACGATCCAAATTTCGTCCTGGTACGATGGGTTCTCTGGACAAATTTCGTACAGACGAAATCCAAATTCGTCCCGGGCGACTAGCTCTCTGGACAGATTTCGTACAGACGGATCGTCCCGACTGCTCCAGGTTCGTACAGACGAAAATGGCAGATTTCTTCACAAATTTCTTCAGTTCGTCCAGTACTAAAGTCAGATCGTACGGGACTAACAGCACAAAAAAAATCAGCTTTTTAAGGATTTTACAATCTACCCACCTAAAAAAAATGTCGTCCTCGACATTTCCCTTAAGGGATTGAATGCAAAATCGATACAAAGCAAATCCGTCCAATCAAATTTCAAATCCAAATCAAATCAAATCAAAATCAAAATCAAAACTCGTCGGAATCCATACAAATCACACAATCCAGTCAATCACATGTCATTTAATATGTATGCAAAACGATACACTTGAAACAATCCATTCTATCAAACTATCAATCAAATCCTTTCACTACACTTGCTCTGATACCAATTGAGACGCCCCAGGCATCCATAGTGAAAGGATTCGTCTGACATTCTGATCGAACTCCATTCCAGTTGCCTTGCTCGGACCTGAAATTGTTAACCACATATAATGAGCTTTACAAAGCCCAGCAGGTCACCTAATACCTATAACTGAAATCAAAGCACGGCGATGCTATCAATATGCATGTCAATCTATCAATCTGAATCAGTCAATGGTCAATGAGTCTATGCAGTACGAAAATTCAATAGTCAATAAAGCCAGTCAATGCAGCAGCAAGCGAATCGATAAATCAACTCAATAAATCCATGTCAATCTCAAAGAAATCCGTACGCAATAGGAAATCAATCAATTCGTCAAATAAATCGCTATCAAATCAAATCAATGCGGTCTAATCAATACTATTTATTCAGTGAAATCAAACGAGGAAAGCAGTACGATAAATCTCAATTTAGTCTAACAATGCATCCATGCAGCAGTCAATACGGTGCAGAAACAGTAACAACAGTGAATCTCAAGATCAATAAATCCATAGGCAGTAGTAACAATAAATCTATAAGCAGAACTCAATGAATCTATAGGCAACAGTGTCAATAATTCTATACTATTCATGTCCATGCTATCAATACAATATATATATCCATCCATTTCTATATCAATGCTCAATGTCGATGCACAGCAATCAATCAGTGAAATCAATGAAATCGTACGATCTAGTAAATCCAATCAAAGTCGATAAAGCAGGAATCTATAAAACAATGAATCCATAAATCAATACAGTAAACATGCAATTCAATACTATATACTGGACAAGTACAATCAACTGGCTATGTTGCTGTTGTAGAATCCATATTGCTGTTGTAGATATCCATACATTGGTTCTATCAATAAGAGTCGTCACTCTATTGCCCGTCGGCCGCCGCCCGTCGGCATATAATCTCCTTATGACTCCCAATCGTTATATCAATGATCAATGGTTTAAAGGAAAGCCCGTCGGCCCACCATCCTGTACAGGTCAATATCAATCTTCAACCAATGTTCAACCAGGTTATACGTGTGTTCCAGTATCAATAATCAATCAATAATCAGTTTAATAATCAATATTAAAGCAATCTATAACAATCATATCAATAATCAATAGCATATCAATCTAATCTATCAATTCCAAGCAAATCAGAAAATCTACGAAAATCGGGCAGCGTAACGGCAGTTAGTCAAATTTACACAAAAATCCTGCAAAAAGGCACAATTTCCAAATTCTTCCAAATTACAGTAGAACATTCACGACATCAATATAAGACTATCAATCTATAGAATCCAAATCAAATCAAGTCCTGATAATTTTCTATTCAATTAAAATCGCGTAGAATCAATTCCGACCGGTAAAATCATCGCAGAAAGTACTCAAATCGTGTACAATATTCATATCTATAACATACTAAAAGTTGTGCGGTGAAAGTCGTGTCAATACAAAATCAGGTCAAAAGTTCGACTACAAAAACACAAAACAGTGCACAACTCGATCAAAATACAAAATCTTCGAAAACAGAAATAGGGTTCGGAGTCCTTACAGCGAGACAAACAAATCTTCTAACAGCGTCGTCGGACGAAAAGCGCTCCACGGGCTCCAAAACCAAGCTTCCTCTTCTCTTTCCTTCTCTTTCTCTCTCCTGCCTTTTCTCTCTCTCCAAAATGAATCCAAAATATCTCAAATCCGATATTTATTAACACTGATCGTCCTGGACGATCCAAATTTCGTCCTGGTACGATGGGTTCTCTGGACAAATTTCGTACAGACGAAATCCAAATTCGTCCCGGGCGACTAGCTCTCTGGACAGATTTCGTACAGACGGATCGTCCCGACTGCTCCAGGTTCGTACAGACGAAAATGGCAGATTTCTTCACAAATTTCTTCAGTTCGTCCAGTACTAAAGTCAGATCGTACGGGACTAACAGCACAAAAAAAATCAGCTTTTTAAGGATTTTACAGTGTGGGTGTCGACGGAATGTGGATTCGGCGTCGGCGTCAATGTATGCTTCTCCGTCGATCGGCGTCGGCGTCAATGAACTTCAGCGGCGTCGCAATTGATGGGGAGGAAACGGCTCACGCGCAGTGAAGTTCACGCTAGGGCTTTATTTGGGCTTACAAATTTTAGAAGATTTTCGCGGCTTATCTATGTTCCCGCCTAAAATATTCGCGGCTAATTTCGTTCACCCAAATAAACTCATCAGGTCTATTATAGCAATATTTAATTTGCTGTATAAAAAATGCTGCGATAACCTCATTTTTTTGTAGTGAATGTTTATAATTTTTTGAAATATCGTTTACTTATTTCATAAAAATCCATTAAAACCCTCCTAAATTAATTAAAAACGGGTCAAACCGGGTTGATTTCGGGTTTCCGGGTCAATTAGGTTCGGGTTTTCGAGTCGGGTCAAATATTGACACCCCTAGTCTTGCCGAGTCGCTCGATTCAATTATAAGCATGTCAAATTTTAAGATAATTTCATCATTCAATTAATGTTTGATGTTTCAATTATGCATAAATGGTTTATTTGAGCCCGTTTAGACTAGGATTGAACCAATATATATGTAAATACTCAACAAACATCAACTACAAAAAATCTCTACCAATACATCAACCATCTACAACAATACAACATTCCATACTCAACATAACACAGAAGGCATAAACATAACTTACTATGAAAATCATCATAAATTACTTAGTAAACTCAATCAAATGGACTAATTTATTAAAAAGAGCGTAATTAGCGGCTAATTAAATAGACTAAAATTAAATTAAAAGACTTGAAAAATACGATCCGTGAGTTTTAATTAAAATAATATACTTTAATTTTGCTCATTTTTTAAATAATTACAACAGTTCTAATAACTTATCGCTTGCAGTTAAATTTAGTGCTTGAAAATTAGTTTGATGAGATAGGATATTAATAAAATGAAGCAGTTATTATTAATAGCTTATCAATTTCACAATCCTTAATCCAAATATATCCTATCTTATGTCACATCCAGTCGGCCTTCAAATAGTATAAAACTTTATTAAATTATGATATATATTAATTAATTAAAGTACTTATTATTAAAATATTAAATATCTAAAAGACTAAAAAAACAGTTGCGTTGACCGATTTTTTCGTTGACCAAAACACGACTTTCTTGCAGAAACGGCAACGCAATATAGTGACTTAATTTTAACCGTCAGATCCGCGGTAGAGTTACCTCAAGGATCAGACGAACCCCAACCGTCGGATCTGTGGGCCCACACTTTGCTTTCTTCCATAGGAGTGGAAAAGCCCCAGGAGCGTTTGACTTTGGAAGGCCCGATTTTCAGGCAGAAACGCCTCCTGCCCTTGACGCTTCCGACACGTGGCGCTATTTCTCAGCGTGTTTGATAAAGTTCGTAATTACCCCCGCGGTAATTCAGTAATTACCAAAACTTTGGTGAGGGGAGAGAGGTTAAAAAGGGAAATCGGAGGTGAGGGGAGATTGGAATTGAATTATAGGGAGAGAGGCGTACAGGAAGAAAATAGGACAAAAGAAGTGGGCTTTCTCATCGTCGCCAGCGAGAAACAGTCTAAGGTATTTATTGCCACCATCACTCCTTCCTCTTCACTATTCTCCTTCTTCTTTCGAGCCTTGGGAAGATCTTCTATGGATTTTTGCTTTTGCTTTATTTTTCTAATGGTGTTTATTATATGATGTGAAGGGAGAAGAGGAGAGAAATTTTGCTTGGTTGTTTAATTACTTTGGTGTTTGAGAGAAAGCGAGGATGTATGGAGATTGCCAAGTGCTGCCGTCGATGGTCGGTGGAGGCGGAGGCGGTGGTGGAGGGAACGTAATCTCCCCTGATTCACTCTTCTCCTCCCAGATCAGAAACCCTAATATTGGTGGCTTCATGGCAGGCGTCGTGCCTTTCTCTTCCTTTCCTCCCATGGTGCCGGTGAGCAAAAATGCGTTTTTTTTTTCTTTTCTTCACATGGAATAAGGAAAAATTTAGTAACTATCCCACTTGCAGAAAGAGGAGGCAGCCCGGAAGGAGGAGGAGATGGAAAGCGGCTCCGGTAGCGGCCACCTGGAGGGGTTAAGCTGCGGCGAGGAGCACGACGACGGGACTCCGCCACCGCTGGCGTTGCCGACGCCGCCACCTGCAAAGAAGAAACGTTACCACCGCCACACATCACGGCAGATCCAGGAGATGGAAGCGTAAGATCACAGAAAAAAAAAAAAAGATTCTCTAATGCATCTTATTTTGACAAAAAAGGTAAGTAATCTTTTATTTTGGGCAAAAAATCAGATTGTTTAAGGAATGCCCGCACCCGGACGACAAGCAACGGCTCAGGTTAAGCCAAGAACTTGGCCTGAAACCTCGCCAGGTGAAGTTCTGGTTCCAGAATCGCCGGACTCAGATGAAGGTGCGCATGTTAATCCAATCCAGACCGTGCTGATATGCGCTTTTTAATTCTTGCACGTGTAGACAAATAATTTTAAAAAAAGGAAAACAAATATCCTTTTTACTGGTTTCCAATTATATATAAAAAAAAGATTTGCTTGAGACAGCGAACTTAAAAAAAGAGGAGATGTATCATGGATTTATATTGGTTGTGTTGTCCCGCAGGCGCAGCAAGATAGATCGGATAACGTGATCCTGCGGGCGGACAACGAGAGCCTGAAGAACGAGAACTACCGGCTGCAAGCGGCCATTCGTAACGTTATATGCTCAAACTGCGGCGGCCCTGCAGTGCTCGGCGAAATGTCCTTCGAGGAGCACCACCTCCGCATAGAGAACGCTCGCCTGAAGGATGAGGTCAGTCTCAATTCCTTAACCACGACAAAAACCCTAAAACTTAGTTTCTCACACGTGCCAATCGACAAGCCGCGTGCGAGCCAGATCCCCTATTGCTTTCCAAAAGTCAAAACTTTAAAAATACCGCCCCATTACCGCTGCTCGCCGCCATGCAAAAGCTCGTATCTGCGGTTCATTCATGGCTTAGATACAAACATATGTGGAAAAAAAATGGTTTTGAAAGGATTTGGGGGAAGATTATTTCTTCAAAGTTATGATTTTGAAATACAGATTTTCTGAGTTATCACTCATTAAAAAAAAAGGCTGTTCTTTTAAATTTTTGCTCCAGATGAGTACTCTGATGATTTTAATATCCGCCATGCTCAAAACTTGATGAGAATATCTGGACTTAATTTATTTTTTAAAAAATAATGTGATGCAAAATAGAAAGAAAGATTAAGAGGAAAAGACTCCTGAGAGGATATGGAGAAACCGAATCAGTAATCCTCATTCATTCAATTACAATGCAAATTCTAATCCTAAGTCATAATGTCGTAATGGAAGGATATAATTTAAAAAAAAAAAGGCATATTTTTTATTATTTGATGTGTACATAAAAATGTTGCTGCAGCTTGATAGATTATCATGCATCGCCGGGAGATTTGGCGGCAGCCGGTCCATGTTGCCTTCATCGCCTTTGCTGCTTCCGCCTTCACTAGACCTCGACATGGCAATATACTCAAGGCACTTCCACGACCTTCCGCCGCAGCTGCCGCCGCCGGCAGTGTCATGCGGCGATATGCTTTTGGCCTCTGGGTATGTGGACGAGGACTCCGCTTTCACAGGAGTGCTTATAATGGAAGGGAAGAAGCCTTTGGCTCTTGAGCTCGCCATGGCTGCTGCTGAACAACTAGTGAGAATGTGTCGGGTGAATGAGCCGCTTTGGTTGAAGAGAGGCGGCAATGCTGTCGGCGGTGGAGCATTGGAGATTCTTGATGAAGAAGAGCACTCCAGGCTGTTTCCATGGCCAATGGATGTGAAGCAGCTGGGTGGTGGGGGGTACAAACTGGAGGGGACCAGAGACACCGCACTTGTTATCATGAATAGCATTACTTTGGTGGATGCATTCATGGACGCTGTAAGTTTATCAATAATAACAGTACTGTAATTCTGCATGTATATATCAATATATGGTTGACTTCCAATTTATTTCTCATGTCAGATGATTTTAATGGAGATGCTAAAAATTTATGTTTGGTGTAGTAGTCATGAACTTCTCGTTGTACCCATCATGAATTAATACTCTTATCTTAGTTATTTTAGATGATTTTATAAATTTTTTTATCAGTTTAGCCTTATAATTTTTCTGTTTTGTTTTCATCCTCAGCATTAAATATGTGTTAGATAGCTAGATCCATATTGTTTTTTTTTTTTTTAACATTATCTATCCATGAATGAGCTTGTAGGAGTGTTCATGTCCTTCATATGTTAATTTTGATAGTTAATGCGTCAGTTTATCAAAAACTGAAGAAATTCTTCTTCGATGGCTTTATGATTTCTGCAGAATAAATGGTTGGAATTGTTCCCCTCCATTGTATCAAAGGCAAAAACTATTCAAATTATAACATCTGGACTCCCTGGAAATGGAAGTGGGTCTCTTCACCTGGTAATTAGCCTATATTAAGAACTCTCGCCAATGTCAATCTGTTGCAACAGCTACATATTCAGCTTATTTGTTTATCGGAACACGTACAGATGTATGCAGAGATTCAAGTTCTTACACCTCTGGTGCCTACACGAGAGGCTTATTTTCTTCGATATTGCCAGCAAAATGTGGAAGAAGGTACATGGACAATTGTTGATTTTCCTGTGGACAACCTTCAAGATGTTATACAATTGCCTCTAATGCGATATAGGAGAAGACCTTCTGGCTGTGTTATCCAAGACATGCCCAATGGGTACTCAAGGGTGTGTTCTATTTCATAACAAAATTCCATTTTTTGTTTTTTTGGTCTTAACGTTTCATAAAGTTTTGCTTCATTTATCTTATTAACATATACATTTATTAATTACATTCAACTAATTGTTTTTTTTTTTTTTTTTGATAAATTTCTAATGGAGTCCTTCGAAGAGGATGGTACAAGGGCATATGATCTTTAATGCTTATTAAATTGAATAATTAGCCTGCATTATCATAAGTGCTTGAGACCGCCAAAGTACGATTTACTCCAATGAGTGACTCCTTGTTCATAAATGAAACCCATTAATGTTTTCTTTTGTAGGACATTTTTAGGTGGTGAGTTATTTCCTTTATCTTGCCCTTAGATATGTTATATTAGTATAAAATTCCTTAGATCAACAATTATTTGTTCATTTCATCTAACAAGTTAAGAATATGCAACCTGCCTAACCCTTGGGGCCTATTTGTGGAGAAATTATTCTTTGCGTTCACCGAACTGTTCCGAGACAAATCAAGATACGCCATGTCATCCGGTACACATAAAAATGACGCAGCGCGTCCTGATTCGCCTCCAGACGGCTTCATGTGACCGCAGAGAATAGTTTCTCCTAGTTGTTGCGGTTATTGCTGTTGGTAAAAGTAGTTGTAATGCTGTAGTGAGAAAGTGACTTTTTTGCTAGTTGTGAGTGTTACAAGTTTTTTTATAAAGAAAGTCAGACAATATATATTTTCTTATAAATATTATATTTTAATAGATTTGATTGTAAAAAGTTGTTTTTTTTCATCACAAATGTTTCTAAGAGACTAAGAAATCAATAGATAAATAGCAATGTGGCAAGGTTTTGTTTCTACTGCTAGAATATTTCAGATCCAATTTATTATCTTTTAGATGCCAAGTGCTGGACCACTCAATCATACTTAGAGCATCGTAAAATAACTGCGTGAAGCAAACTCTACAGACAAAAAATGTCTACTTATTATACATAACATAGCTTTCTACCTAACTCATTACATTGAGCTTTCTGCTCTTTTTATATATATATAAATGGAGAGAGATCTATATTTAATTGGTAAGGTAAGATCAATGATAAATTTTATTAGATAAAAAAAGAGAGAAATCCTTGTTATTACAGCCTCCAGGTCTCAAACCAAAGACCTGTGTTCTGAAAATCAGGGATTATATTATTTGAGCCAATGCCTTTGCATCCATATTTATTGCATACTGAGCATGACTTCAATGAGATCCATAATTCCATTCACTATGGCTTGGCTTCGAACAACTCTTTTACCTCCATGAGCCACATGTTATGCATTTTTGCATTAACTCCTGTATGTCCAACATTCAATTCACAACTATCATATTTTTACTGCTTTGATTTTAAAATAACCTTTCATCTTCATCGTTAATCTTACTCTACTCATTCAAAATAAATAAAAAATCTATATAATGCAAGTGATCTTCTCTAATGATTCAGTATCATCAGCATTGCATTCGCAGAGCAATCCATTCCTTTCTTTGATGATAATGGAGTGAACTTAACCTTATCATGTAGGTGATTTGGGTGGAACAAGCAGAGGTGGAGGATAAGCCAGTACATCAGATTTTTTCCCAATTCATTAACAGTGGAATGGGATTTGGAGCAACTCGCTGGCTATCCGTCTTACAGCGACAATGCGAACGGCTAGCGAGCTTAATGGCCAAAAGTATTTCTGATCTGGGAGGTATTTATAAATACTGGAGTATCATTAATCAAACTTTTCAATTAATCTGCAGTTCCCATGAGATGTAATTATAAAATAGCATAAATTTCTGCTGCTTTTTTTGCATTTTCAGTAATCACAACACCAGAGGGAAGGAAGAACATAATGAAGCTATCACACAGAATGGTGAAAACCTTCTGTGCTGGTATTACTTCCTCTGGAGGACAATCATGGACTGCACTATCCGATTCACCTGATGATACAATTAGAGTAACAACCAGAAAAAATACTCTACCTGGACAGCCTAATGGTGTTATTTTGTCAGCAGTATCCACAGTGTGGCTTCCATTCTCTTACCATCAAGTCTTTGATCTCTTGACCGATGAGCAACGAAGGTCTCAGGTATATCCAAGAATTAATATCATTTTTTAAATATATTATTAAAAAAGTCAAAATTAGGAAACGAATTTAAACAAAAAAAAACTATGTGCAGTAGTTTCTGTTTACCCTTAGAGATAGGATACGAAATGAGCATATACCAGATAAGATTGGAGTAACTCCAGTGGAAGATAAGATTAGAGAGAGTCGCCTTAGATGGTTTGGTCACAATAAACGAGGCATTCTGATGACCCGGTTAGGAAAGTTGCAGTATTAGATTTGACTAAATGTTAAGAAAGGTAGAGTAGACCTAAAAATACTTGGTTAAAAAATATTAAAAATGATCTCTCTTTATTAGATTTAAATGAGAATTTGACTTTTAACTGATCACGATAGCGAAAAAGGATTCATGTAGCCAACCTCAGACAGTTGGACAATGACTTGATGTTGTTGTTCAGTAGTTTCTGTTTATCATTTCTTATTCTGATATATTGATAGTGCATTCTTTAAATTAAACATTATTCATACACTGATTTGTATGTAGATGGACGCCTTGTCAAGTGGAAACTCTCTTCATGAGGTTGCTCATATAGCAAATGGCTCGCATCCTAGGAACTGTGTCTCTCTTTTACGCATCAATGTGAGTGAGCTATTTCCATCCATTCTGATCTTTGAACTAGAAAATTTGAATTGTGCTCGCTTAATTCTTATTTAATTGCCAGTATTGCTTGTTATCAATAGCTCCTGGAAATATTTCCTCTAGCCTGGAATCTTCCAGGCAAGAACACGAAGCTTGTCTGCATTTTTTACCTGTGATAGAAGGAAAATTATTACGTGCAGCGTCCGGATTCGTCCGCAGGCGAATCTGGACCCGCCATGTGACGTGGCGCGTCCGAATTCGCCTCCAGATGATTCGGACACCACACGTAATAATCTCTCATGATAGAAAGGGGCATCAGAATAGATGCTAATAAAGTCATAATAATTGATTTTTCTTATGGTAATTAATGTTTCAGCAATAAATAGTAGACAAAGTTGAGGATGGGGCAGCAGACTTGTCAATGATGCCCTATTAAATGAGCCCTTGATTTGTAGAGTCCAAGCTAGCTGTGTCCCTCTCCCTGTGTGGTTCTGAAGCCTAGCTCATCCATGGCCTCTTTTATTCACCATCTTAAAGAATGAAACCAAACGCTTTTATTTCCTGGAAGAAACAAAGGCGTACAATTCTTCTTGCCTATATGCATCCACAAGAAATTTTTTACTAAAAAATTGATGTAAGAGCTCATGCCAGATTATCAAATAATTAGGTGGACCAAAAACAATTCTCCCTAAATAAAATATATGACACTCTTTTCATTTTGATTGGACCATCTAAACAAATGGAGCCCACATGATTTATTATTTATATTTTTAGCAAAAAATGTCATCAATTGTTACAATTTTACACTTTTTTTTCCTTAAAAATTATTACCTTATCAGCAGAATTATCAGATGTTAATCTATGCTTATCTTACTAAACTCCACTGCTATAGAAAGTCTGACAAATTGTTCTTTCTTTCCTGCTTTTTATGGAGAATTAAAAGATTAAAATATGACATCAGTACTGATATAACTTAATCTCTTGTATGCCAAGTAGGCCGCAAGCAATTCTTCCCAGAACGTGGAGCTTCTTCTACAGGAGAGCTGCACCCACCCCTCAGGTGGCAGCCTGGTTGTATATGCGACGATCGACGTCGATGCTGTTCAAGTCGCAATGAACGGGGACGATCCCTCTTACATTCCTCTTCTCCCCACCGGCTTCGCCCTCTTCCCGGCAGAACAACCGGCCTCTGTATCTTGCTCCGACCCCGCCGCCACGAATAACTCAGCTGCCATCGGCTGTCTCCTCACAATTGGAATGCAGGTGCTGGCAAGCGCCGTTCCATCAGCAAAGCTCAATCTTTCTAGCGTCACCGCCGTCAACCACCACCTTCTCTCTGCCGTGCACCAGATCACCAATGCTCTGGCTGGTGGTGGTGGTGGTTCTTCCACTGTTCTTCCAAGTCTAGAACAATAGCATCTCCCCCCTTTTGAAATCAAGTTTCAAAATGGCCAAAATACCCTTAATCACAAGTGAATCTTCCTTTTGTGCTCTTCTCTATCAAGATAAAACTGCTATGTGAGGGCATTTTGATCATTTTGATTCGTAGGGGAGGTAAAAATGTTATAATAAATTAGTTGTTGAAAGTAGGCTCTTTTAGTTTTAATGTTCAATGAAGTCTGAAGATTAGTATATTGGAGAAAGAAAGAGAGAAAAAAGTGAGAGAGAGGGGCAGTCAAGAGCGCACCATATGCGATCCTTGAGTCATTACTGAAGGTTTGAAAAGCTTCATGTGGGCTTCAGGGAGAATTGGTTCGGGTATTGACTTCTTCTGCTTGTCAGAACTGTTCAACTAGTCATTGTTGTTTGTCCAATATCTCTTTAGTGTGCAAACTTTTTCATTATAGCTTCTTCTTCGGGTTTGTTTGTCATTTGGTAAGATTTAAATGCTTCTGCAGCTCTTATTAATTGTCACCTATCGTATTAATTTTGGGGAGGTTGGTTCTCTGCTGCTCTTTTAAGCTGTGACCCTTAGCCGTTTTACCGTTTGAAGAATTTGGATTTAAATTTTTTTGTTTTTATTATCTTTCCATATTTCTGAACTGATTCATATGGTTATTTTTTAAAAAAAATCATTGTTCGGTCGTTTTCTTTTGAAGAGGGGTAGCAAAGGCTAAGAAGTCCTTGGAGATTTCATCTGATGAGTATGAATCTTTAAGATTATGTGAACTTTGATTTTAGTAAGCTTATGTTCAAATCGAATGTCTTATTAAAACAAATCTTTTAATACTTAAAATGATTTGATTTGAATCTAAATGAATCCAAATCAAATACTTGAAGTATGTATGAAAGATTTGGGGAATTAATTAAAGGATAAAATATTTTTTAAATCTTGTGTGCTTCTAGTGAAATTGAGTGGCTGGATAAGACAAATCTAATGAGCTCAAAATCAATCAATTTCAAGATTATTAGTGAAAATAAATATTTAATAAAAAATATATGATCATGGGAATTAATATAGATCATTCAATAGATTATTTTTGAATTTTAATCAAATTTATTAAATTATCCCTCTCAACAAGCTTATAAATAGAAAAAATTATTCTGTGTGAACATCGAACGGCTTTGGATATCAATTAGAATGCGTCACGTTATTTTTTAGTTGGTTTCTGATTGGTATCAGCACAGAATAAATTTTCCTATTAATAGAGCATCATTTTCTGATGGGGAATATCTAAAAGGTAAAAGAACTGAGCAAATTTGTTAAGGGTTCACTTCTATAAAACTTTAGTATTCTGTGGTGATAAAATAGAAGACTGATAATAATTTCAATATAAATATTGCAATAAAATAATTATTGGTATATATATTTTATAAAATTAAATTAATATAAAAAATTATCATTCACCTATATTTTAATCATTAAATACATCAAAGAAAAAAAAATTAAAAATTGCTTAATTGAATATGTAAAATTATTATTCTAGTACATTTGTATTTTAAAAAAAAAACAAAACAAAAATAAAAAGTCGATTATATTTTTTGAGGTATGAAATACCATAAAATAAATATTATCTAAAATATTAAATATTTATTTAAGTCTTCAAATAGATGTTATTATTATACATTTAAGAAATTTAAACAATATTGCTGGAGCATCAAATAAATATACAATTAAGTGACTGATTAGCCTATGGTTTTACCTTTAAATAACTTTTAAACAAATGTCTTATAAAATCATGATTTATATGATTATTTCACTTTCATAAAACTTTAATATTATTTGATGATAAAATAGAGACTGATAATAATTTCTATATAAATATTGCAATAAACAAAAACATATTGCTATTTATATTTATTTCTTCTTAAATTAATTTAATATAAAAAATTATCATTCTTCATAGAAAATAAAATAATTATTATATACATGTAAGAAAAAAATAAGAAATGGTTAATTTTATATGTGAAATTACGAATTCTATATTTAAATTTACAATAAAATAATTTAAGAAAAATATACAGTATAATTTTGGGGTATGAAGTAGTAGAAATACCATAAAAAAATAATATTAAGTAATATGCCAAAATTACTAAATTAGAAAATTTGTGAATACATCTATTTAATACATAATAAATGCTTTTGTACCATACATTTGAAGACTTTATTATCATATTAATCCTATTTTTTATGGAAAAAAGTAAGCCAAATTTAATGCATATGTTTTATCATTTCTATCAAACTTGTGCTCCATAGTAAATGGTTTTGACATGAGTTTTTTTTTTTTAGTTTTCACATGACTTAGATGTTCTAAAATATTCACTAATACATGCAAAATATCTTACTACACAGATCTAAATTATGCCTCATATATAGTTATCGATCTGCAGTATTTCTTCATATATATATATATATATATATATATATATATATATATATATATATATATATATATATATATATATATATAATGGATTAGATTATTCGTGGAGGTAGAGAGATAAAGAGTTTAATATTTTAGCTTTGAACAAAGATCCAACACACATATCGATAAAGAGAGATGATGCGAGAGTCATAAGAGACTGAGATTTTTATATGTAAAATCCTGAAATAGGAAAAAGCCACGAGGCCTAGCCTACTTAAAATGATTCTACTAATTTTTGTCATCGATCACAAATAATGTCATTCCTAGGAACTTTTATTTTATCCAGTGAACGTACGCTCCTCTATGTTCGGATCTAGACAAAAAAAGCGCAATACCGAGTACCGAGTACCGAGTTGTACCGAGTTTTTCCAAAAAACTCGGTATTGAGCTGTTTTGGTCTAAAACCGAACGTAGAGGAGCGTACGTTCACTGGATGTAATAAAAGTTCCATTCATAGGGGGAAAGCTTTGGCTCAATGTATCATATATAACAAATTACATAATTGATATCAGAGGAATCCAATCATAAGGAAGCTATTCTTAAGAAATCATTGGCCTATTCAGTTGGTTTGCAGGATGATGAAGGCCACAATTACCTTAGTTTGATACTTCCTAAAAAAATAAAAGTAATAATGAATTGGTACTCCACAATATAGTGAACGTAGCAAACATCACTATTGGTCTATCTTTAAAGATAATGATGCCATGTATTGTGATTGGCATGCCCAATCCTTTGAACTAGAGAAAAAGAACTAAATAACGATAGTCAAACCTTGATCTCAACTTCTGGATATTATTCTTCAACATATTGTCAGTGGTAGTCATTAGTATATAATACAATGTTTGGATTGACTTGCTGCTAACTCTATGACTTCATCCCCTTTGAAGGAAATTAGAATTTGCTTGCCCTAGTGCGATTGCTTTTTTGGTTGTAGATTCCAACAATCTACTTCTAAATGTCCTCAATGTTAGGAGTGACTACTATCAGGTATTTTTTGTAGGCCTTCTATTTCCTTATGATTTTTTTTTTTTTTGGGTGTATAGTTAGATTTGCATGTACAGCAATAGAATTCAAGACTTTTGGTGCCTCTTTGGATTTACATTGGGATATTGACAAAAGAATATTACTATGCTCCCTAAAAAGTATCTAATAAAAAAAATTATATGAGGCTTACTATTCTAGAAGACCCAATCAAAATATATGTTTGATTGAGATATGTTTTTATTGATTTGCCTAATCCAATGATGATATAACAAATATTTTTGTTGCTTGGCCAAAAAGTTCCTTCCCCATCTTTGTTTTGCTCATGATCTTTTCCTCACTAAGGCTCTCTATTATTGGTTCTGATTGGTTAATCAGTTATGTTAATGAAGGTTCAATAAAGATATAGCAGTACACTTCCATTGAACAGAATTATAAGTATCATAAACTATACATTTCATCTCTGTCGCTTTGGTTTAAAAGAGCAAAAATCAGTGATCGTTTTATGCTTTCCTTTAGGAGAGAAACATCCAACACTGCCTTGGAAATCAGCATATAGCTCTCACTAGTGACAGAAGCAGAGAGCTGGAGTAGAGGTTTCATGAAAATAGCATTGACTGATGGAGGATCAAACAATTAGTCAAATTGAGTGGCCGGCTTGATGAAATGAATCCAATAAGTTTAGGATCATTAGATTCTACACTTAAATGCTGTTCAATGAATAATTTATGATAAAAAAATTTAATATTAACCGTTCGATAGAGTTGAAAAAATTTAGCCAATTATCTAAATATTACTCTCAAAATACTATAAATAAATCTTCATTTAGAAAAGAAAGAAGCCTATACTTGAATTTAATAAGAACTTGAAGATTTGTAAAACTTCAAAATTTTACTTGAATTTTGACACCAACAATCATGCTGTTGAAAAGCTAAGACGGCAAAAAATTTATAGCAGGCAACACATCTAGAAAATGCAACTTGAGAAATTCTTCATCCTTGGAAGAATTGCACCGTTTTAGATGACTGGTGGTACAAAAATGTATGAAAAATGCATCATTTTTCATAAACATATAGGCGGTAGCAACACAAATTAACTAGGAATCATAGTAGTGTCCTAAGTATGGGGGAGCAGAATTTGACGAGAAATAGAAGGTTTTCCTAAGATAAAATTGTCGAGCTTGTTTTTGTTGGATAGCGGTGCTAACCAAACCAAAAAAGAAACGGTTCGAATCCGACAAAAGTTTAGATGGTTCAGTCACCAATTATAATGCTATCTAATTTGCACCATAACTTAAGCATTATTTTACAGACATTTAGTAACTTTTCCGATATATTGGTTTAGTAGAGAAAACATCAGTTAACACAGTCTTGGAGCTCAGTGTGGCACCCAGCAGCGATAGAACCTGCATTTCCAATAAAAAATGGAAGTTGATCAGAAGAACAAAGATTGTATAAATACCTAGAAGAAAATAGTTTACCTTGGCTTTATCAACGCTAACTTCCTTCTCAACAAGGTCGGAAATTAGAAAGTCCATTCCTTTAGTTATGACAGAAATGGAGGAAAATCGGAGAAATTTGAAGGTTGTCAGCAACCATAAACTTTCTTTCATCTTCCACAAAACTTTCCACCATAATCACTCCCTCCATTTTTTAACTTTGGGTTTTGCTCTATGATTTTTGCCTCACTTAATCCATGCTTGCATGGAGGAGTCAGACGAGATTTTGATCGATTATCCAAATGGCATTTTACGCAGCTAGACGAAATGGTCCCCTCAGTTGATGACATTTCATCCAATTGTATCATTTGGTCACTGCATCCATAGTAGGAAGCAATTTCTGGAAGCATCAACATGTCCTTGCATTTTTCTGACTCAAAACATTCTAAGTTTAATCTTTTCACTGTGGAATATAAATTACTAATGCAAACTAAAGATAATTGATCGCCTAAAAGCATGAACACGGAACCTAGCGGAAATGTGAGAAAACTCAACAACTGATTGACAAAATCTCCCTCAACTTCCGCATATAAAACATTGTTGTTTTTCTTGTTAAATATAATCTTCATATTCATTTGCTCTTCTTCTTCACCTTCATCAATTTCCTCTTTACTCTCCTCTTTAATCTCCCCTTTAATCACTGAAAAGCACCTCACGCTTTGTTCTATGCACTCATCAGGAAAGAAAAGCTTTGTCAAAGTACACTTGGATATTAATGATATCCTCAGCAAGTTCAAAGCCTGAAAAGAAAAAAGAAAAAAATAATAAAAAATAAAAGTAAAATTTCAGCAATTGCACATTAAACTAAATTTCATTTGTTTTTCAAGAATTTATTACCTCATCATTGCCAACATTTATAACCCTTTCTCCAACATGTCTGCATCTTTAATTCGCAGCTGCTCCAGCAGAGAGAAAACCACTCATCAAAGAAATTGGCATCACCCGTAAATCATCAGTTATAATAAAATCAACTCCATCATTAACAAATACCCCTCTCTTTTTTACTGTACCTTTTGACCAACTCCAATCCTTATCCATCAGTTTGCCACACAACGGCTGCATCGAGCCTTAGTTACATAGGTATAGTAACACGAGGATTGAATTAAGCAATCACTTTCATTGCAAATGTAGAAATGTCTTGGATTGACATCATGAATATTTTTAATTTTCAAGTCATCGCATATTCCTGCAGCCGCACTTCGAGGTTTGAGAAGCATTTCCTTGCATGCCTCAGATTGCAGGTATTTGGCGTCAAGCTGCTCAACGCTATCATAGAGTCTGTCAAGAGACCCCAAACCTGATTGCTTGGCCAAAAGCCGGACGATGCTTCCCAGCGGCAGAGTAAGGAAGCTAAACAGGACATCAATGAAATCGCTTCCAGCTTCGGCAAACACAACCCGCTTTTTTGCTCTTTATCAACTAGAAGCCTTAAACTTATATCAGACATGGCGTACTGGGAAGAAGATTTGTGTTGCAGGCCACCTTCCCTTGATATAACTATGAATACTTATGCCTAAGGTTGGCTTTTTGTGACAAAAGAGATGAAGAATCGTTACAGGGTGCCTAGTTAATGATAACAGACTGACAGTCCCCCAGCCTTAACAAATGGGAGTCCGGATCTCTGCATTCAAAATAGTCATTGGACAGTGCAACATTAGCCATACAATCTCTTCGCGAATGTCCCGCTTGAAATTTTGCTTCTTTTATACAATTATGATCCTCTTATATGAGAACAAGATCACTTACTAACAATCTAATCTGTAATTAATAAGAAACTCAGAACTGAAAATAGTAAATAAACCTAAAGTAAAAAAGATAAGGTGTTCTGCAACGCGGGTGCCTAAACTCAAGTTCAAAGTTAGCATTTAGCTTTTATGGATTCCAAAGTTAAACCTTTTACACTATTTGTAAGTCTAATATCACAGATTTCTTCAAAACCTTTTCCTGGTCCAACGCTAAATCTAGAAAGAGAGAAAAGGTAAAACGAAGAACACACCTTCAGCGAGCAGCCTTATCTGTTAGTAGTTGATCGAGTGACGAGAAGAAGAAGAGGAGCTCCAACTACGACTTCAAGCTCCTCCACAACTGCAGATCTTCTATGAAAAACACAACAAGAAACCCCCTCTCCCGGCTTCTTCCTTTCCTCTGCCTCGAACTAGAATAACAGCTCAGCGTACGCCTCTTGCAACTCTTTTTTTCTTTACTTTCCCTTCTTCCCGCACTCTGCCCGATGCAGCTACTGGTAAGTGGTAAAGATAGAGAAATAGTTTAAAAGGACAAATTTATAATTTTTTAGTATTCATACATGATCAGCATTATGAAATAATTTCAAAAGTGCAATTCTAAATTTTTAGTGGGATGGCTTTTGAATTAAAAAATTAATTAATTATCAATTTTATTGATGGATGAAGTTACACGTCCATATTTCGCCATGTCACCTCTAATCTATTTATTTAGATAATTAAAAGTAATAAGATTGATTTTGTTAACTTAAAATTAATATTTTACATGTGAAGAGATTATTTTGTGCGGATGCTGAACGCAGCTCATCGTCCGGAGACAAATTAGAATGCTTCACGTTAGCCGTATCGAGCTGTGTTACCGAGCTTCTCCATGTGTATCGAGCAGGGGGTAACATGGCGCATTCGGTTAGTCTCTGGACCGAGTTCGGTGTCCGCACAGAATAATTTCACCCACCAATGGGCTGTTTGTTGGTAGGCTTGTCGAGGGATTACTTATGTCACTAAGCGTCTCTTATGGGATAACCGTGGGTAAATATCCCTGTTTCCAAAAAAAAAAAAACAAATTTGCTATTTAATATTATTACACATTCATAATTTTGATAGTATCAATTTATAAAAAATATATAATTTTGGTCAAAATACTTTATTATAAATCAACAAAATCTTTAAAAAGGGAACTTGTAGAGTGCATGAGAGCTAGAACTATTAGAATGCTCTTTGGCAATAAAATAAGAGATGTTTGCCTATGAAGTTAAAAGTGGAATTTCTTCAGAGTTTGTCATAAATAAGGGAAAAAAATATTTTATATGCTATAGTAGGGCAGGATTTTCGCAATCAACTGTTGAGATTTCTCAACTCTTCTATCGGCTATGTTTTTAAAATATAAAGTTGTTAAAAAAAAATTTAAAAATTATATCACAATTTATTATATTATGTAATTCTTTATTATTTTTCTTATAAATTTTCATATTTTTTATAATAAATCATAATCATTTTTTTCTTTCATAATAAACAAGTTAGCTTGAAAACTCGCAGAACAAAGCTCGAGCTCGAGCTTAAACTCGATTATTTAATCAAGCTCAAGTTAGAGGTGACTTGAGCTCGAGTCGACTTGTTTACCCTCCTAGTCGTTGCATTCACAATTTCATTATCCAATTAGACGGATGCTTGTCGACGTAATGATATTCCGAAAATTCTAAGAATTGTAGTTGCCTCCTCCTAATTGTGATTAATTTTTCTGTGCGGACGTCGAACGTTGACCTGAAGCCGGCCAGAATGCACCATGTCAGCATTTTCTGGTTTGTTTCCCGACGAAGTTCCACATCCGACTTCCGCAGAGAATAATTTCTCCTTAATTGGAGTGTAAAAGTCAACAAGAAATCATAAGTTTATGTATTTCCTAAAGATAAATAATTGAGATGTATGTGCTTCTCTTTGTTGAAAATGAGTGGCAACATACCAAAATGAAATGATTCAAATTCTGAAAAAAAAAAAAAAAAAACTTTGTTTAGTCATCCATGAGTCATAATAAAAGCATGTATCTTAGTGTTCTACATATAGTGACATCTGTTTCTCTTCTTCGGCTTAAGAGCGAAAACGTCAGTTAAAACAGTTTTGGATATCAGCATCACACCCAATAATGACAAAACATGCGTTCCAGATAAGAAGAAAGCAACTTATCAAAATTGCAAATATTAAATAATTATTAGAACACAAGTAATTGGGAAAACAATGAATAGCAGAGAATTTATCTTAGCCTTATCAGCGACTATTTCTTTCTCAACAACATCGGAAATGAGAAAGTCTATTCCTTTAGTTATTAAGTGGGAAATAGATGATATAGCAGAAATGTGAAGGTTATCAGCAACCATAAATCTTTTTGAGTTTTCCACAAAACCTCCACCAGATTTGCTCCCTCCGTTTTGCAACTTGGGGTTTTGTTCTATGACTTGTACCTTCCTTAATCATGCTTGCCCGGAGTAGACCAACAACATTTCAACCCATCCTCATAGCACTTTATGTGTAACACCCCAGACATCCATAGTGAAAGGATTCGTCTGACATTCTGATCGAACTCCATTCCAGTTGCCTTGCTCGGACCTGAAATTTTAAACCACATATAATGAGCTTTACAAAGCCCAGCAGGTCACCAAAGCCTACAACTGAAATCAAAGCACGGCGATGCTATCGATATGCATGTCAATCTATCAATCTGAATCAGTCAATGGTCAATGAGTCTATGCAGTGGAAATCAAATCAGTAGTCGATGCAATCCGAAAATCAATAGTCAATAAAACCAGTCAATGCAGCGGCAGGCAAATCAATCATTTCAATTCAATCAATCAATATCCGTCAATCAAATCAATACGGTCAAATCAATGAAATCAGTCGAGAAAAGCAATACGGAACAATGAATCTATACGACAGTCAATACGGTACAGAAACAGTAGGCAGTAGTACGATGTCCATGTTCATGCTATCAATACAGTATCTATATCTATCAATGTCCATATCAATGCTCAGTAGTATCAATGTTCAGTAGTCAATCGATGAAATCAGTGAAATCGTACGATACAGTAAACCCGATCAAATCCGTAAATCAATACATTAAACATGCAATCAATACGATAATACTGAACAATGTATAATCAATGGTCATGTTGCTGTTGTAGAATTCATATTGCTGTTGTAGATATCAATACATTGGTTCTATGAAAAGAGTCGTCACTCTATTGCCCGTCGGCCTCCCGTCGGCATATAATCTCCTTATGACTCCCATCGTTATATCCATGATCCATGATCTATGATTTAAAGGAAAGCCCGTCGGCCTACAATCCTGTACAGGTATCATCTCCAACCAATGTTCAACCAGGTTATACATGTTTCAGTATCAATAAGCAATCAATAATCAATATTAGAGCAATCATATCAATAATCATAGGCATATCGATTCAATCTATCAATTTCAGTCAAATCAGGAATCATACAAAAATCGGGCAGAGTAACAGTAGTCCATCGAATTTACACAAAAATCCTACAAAAAGACAAATTCTGAATTTCTCCAAATTACAACAGAATAACCACGGCATCAATACAAGACTATCAATCTATAGAATCCAAATCAAATCAAGTCCTGATAATTTTCTATTCAATTAAAATCGCGTAGAATCAATTCCGACCGATAAAATCATCGTAGAAAATAGTCAAATCGTGTACAATATTCATATCTATAACATACTAAAAGTTGTGCGGTGAAAGTCGTGTCAATACAAAATCAGGTCAAAAGTTCGACTACAAAAACACAAAACAGTGCACAACTCGATCAAAATACAAAATCTTCGAAAAAACAGAAATAGGGTTCGGAGTCCTTACAGCGAGACAAACAAATCTTCTAACAGCATCGTCGGACGAAAAGCGCTCCGTGGCCTCCAAAACCAAGCTTCCTTCTTCTCTTCCTTCTCTTTCTCTCTCCTGCCTTTTCTCTCTCTCCAAAATGAATCCAAAATATCTAAAATCCGATATTTATTAACACTGATCGTCCTGGACGATCCAAATTTCGTCCTGGTACGATGGGTTCTCTGGACAAATTTCGTACAGACGAAATCCAAATTCGTCCCGGGCGACTTGCTCTCTGGACAGATTTCGTACAGACGGATCGTCCCGACTGCTCCAGGTTCGTACAGACGAAAATGGCAGATTTCTTCACAAATTTCTTCAGTTCGTCCAGTACTAAATCCAGTTCGTACAGACGAACTGCACTAAAAAAAATCAGCTTTTTGAAGGGTTTTACAATCTACCCACCTAAAAAAAATGTCGTCCTCGACATTTCCCTTAAGGGATCGAATGCAAAATTGATACAAAGCAAATCCGTCCAATCAAAACTCAAATCAAAATCAAATCGAATCAAAATCAAAATCAAAACTCGTCGGAATCCATACAAATGACACAATCCAGTCAATCACATGTCATTCAATATGTATGCAAAACGATACACTTGAAACAATCCATTCTATCAAACTATCAATCAAATCCTTTCACTACACTTGCTCTGATACCAATTGTAACACCCCAGACATCCATAGTGAAAGGATTCGTCTGACATTCTGATCGAACTCCATTCCAGTTGCCTTGCTCGGACATGAAATTTTAAACCACATATAATGAGCTTTACAAAGCCCAGCAGGTCACCAAAGCCTACAACTGAAATCAAAGCACGGCGATGCTATCAATATGCATGTCAATCTATCAATCTGAATCAGTCAATGGTCAATGAGTCTATGCAGTGGAAATCAAATCAGTAGTCGATGCAATCCGAAAATCAATAGTCAATAAAACCAGTCAATGCAGCGGCAGGCAAATCAATCATTTCAATTCAATCAATCAATATCCGTCAATCAAATCAATACGGTCAAATCAATGAAATCAGTCGAGAAAAGCAATACGGAACAATGAATCTATACGACAGTCAATACGGTACAGAAACAGT
The DNA here is from genome assembly GCA_019514585.1 of Dendrobium officinale. Taxonomy (NCBI): domain Eukaryota; kingdom Viridiplantae; phylum Streptophyta; class Magnoliopsida; order Asparagales; family Orchidaceae; genus Dendrobium; species Dendrobium officinale. Next base: position 5,865,759 of record CM033685.1, on the reverse strand, counting down.
AGGCAGTAGTACGATGTCCATGTTCATGCTATCAATACAGTATCTATATATCTATCAATGTCCATATCAATGCTCAGTAGTATCAATGTTCAGTAGTCAATCGATGAAATCAGTGAAATCGTACGATACAGTAAATCCGATCAAATCCGTAAAATCAATACATTAAACATGCAATCAATACGATAATACTGAACAATGTATAATCAATGGTCATGTTGCTGTTGTAGAATTCATATTGCTGTTGTAGATATCAATACATTGGTTCTATGAAAAGAGTCGTCACTCTATTGCCCGTCGGACCGCCGCCCGTCGGCATATAATCTCCTTATGACTCCCATCGTTATATCCATGATCCATGATCTATGATTTAAAGGAAAGCCCGTCGGCCTACCATCCTGTACAGGTATCATCTCCAACCAATGTTCAACCAGGTTATACATGTTTCAGTATCAATAAGCAATCAATAATCAATATTAGAGCAATCATATCAATAATCATAGGCATATCGATTCAATCTATCAATTTCAGTCAAATCAGGAATCATACAAAAATCGGGCAGAGTAACAGTAGTCTATCGAATTTACACAAAAATCTTGCAAAAAGACAAATTCTGAATTTCTCCAAATTACAACAGAATAACCACGGCATCAATACAAGACTATCAATCTATAGAATCCAAATCAAATCAAGTCCTGATAATTTTCTATTCAATTAAAATCGCGTAGAATCAATTCCGACCGATAAAATCATCGTAGAAAATAGTCAAATCGTGTACAATATTCATATTTATAACATACTAAAAGTTGTGCGGTGAAAGTCGTGTCAATACAAAATCAGGTCAAAAGTTCGACTACAAAAACACAAAATAGTGCACAACTCGATCAAAATACAAAATCTTCGAAAACAGAAATAGGGTTCGGAGTCCTTACAGCGAGACAAACAAATCTTCTAACAGCGTCGTCGGACGAAAAGCGCTCCGTGGCCTCCAAAACCAAGCTTCCTTCTTCTCTTCCTTCTCTTTCTCTCTCCTGCCTTTTCTCTCTCTCCAAAATGAATCCAAAATATCTAAAATCCGATATTTATTAACACTGATCGTCCTGGACGATCCAAATTTCGTCCTGGTACGATGGGTTCTCTGGACAAATTTCGTACAGACGAAATCCAAATTCGTCCCGGGCGACTTGCTCTCTGGACAGATTTCGTACAGACGGATCGTCCCGACTGCTCCAGGTTCGTACAGACGAAAATGGCAGATTTCTTCACAAATTTCTTCAGTTCGTCCAGTACTAAATCCAGTTCGTACAGACGAACTGCACTAAAAAAAATCAGCTTTTTGAAGGGTTTTACATTATGCAGCTCGCCGAACAGGTCCCCTTAGGTGATGGCATTTCAATCAATTTCAACATTTGCTTTCCGCATCCATAGTGGGAGGCAAGTTGTGGAAACACCAACATGTTTTTGCATTCTTTTGACTTGAACCATTCTATGCCCAAACTCTCTGCCGAGGAATACAAATTGCCGATGTAACTCTCTAATGATATGTGATCGCGGAGCAGTCCCAACACAGAGCCTAAAGGAAATGTGAGGAAACTCAGCAACTGATTGAGGAAGTCTCCCCCAACTTCGGCAAATAAAACACTGTTGTTTTTCTTGTTTAATATGATCTTCACATTAAATTTTTGTTTTTCTTCGCTGTCGTCAATCTCCTCTTTAATCACTGGGAAGCACTTCCCACTTGGTTCTAAGCATGAATCGGGGAAGAAAACCTCCGTCAATACTTGTTCGTATTCTAATGACTTCCTTAGTAGGTTTAAAGCCTGAAAAAGAAAAAAAAATCTACAAAATTTCAGCAGTTGCAAATTAAATAAGTTATTTTTCTAGCATTCATCAATACGTTAATTATCTCGTCATTGCCAATGCCAATATCTATAACCCTTTCCTCTAAGATACCTGCATCATTAATTCCTAGCTCCTCAAGCACGGAGAAACCACTCATCAAAGAAATTGGCATCACTCGTAAATCATCAGTTATAATAAAATCAGCTCCGACGTTAACAAATACCCCTCTCTTTTCTATTGTACATTTTAGTCAAATCAAAGCCTTATCCATCAGTTTGCCACAACGGCTGCATCGAGCCTTAGTTACATGTGAGAATCATTAAGTTACAAGATAGAATTCATTTATTCTTTATGAAGTCAGAATAATAAGAGCGTGATTTATTTATAATTAAATTATAAATTTATTATTCATTGAAGAATTAAAAGTACGTTAAAAATAATAAGTAATTAAAAGGCCTATAAAATTTAACCTAATGTTAAGTATTCATAGATAATCAACATTATGAAATAATTAAATTAACGGAATATTCATATTTCATTTAAAAAATTATATCTATAATTTCAAAAGCGCAATTCTGAATTTTCAGTGGGTTGGCTTTGGAATTAAAAAATTCATGTCATTATTAAAAAATTAATTAATTATCAATTATACTGATTTATGGCTGAAGTTATACGTATATGGTTCTCCATGTCTATTTATTTAGATAAATAAAATTAATAATATTAATAATGTTAACTTAAAATTGCTATTTTATTCTATGTTATTACTCATTCATAATTTTTATAATATCAATTTATTAAAAAATATATATTTTTGGCTTGTTATTTTTGGTCAAAATACTTTATTATAAATCAATCAAATTTTTAAATAATCTTTTATATATATATATATATATATATATATATATATATATATATATATATATATATATATATATATATATATATGGAAAATTAAGTTATGCATCTATCATTTAAAAATATTAATAAAAAATATACTTAAAATATATTAAATAACAAATTATTAAAATTAAATAAAAAAATATTAAAATTATTTTAAAATTATATCATAATTTATTATATAATGTTATTCTTTTTTTTTTTAAAATTTCTCAAATTTTTATCATTTTATTATAAGAGTTGCTTAAAGCGTAATCATTCTCTCTCTTTCATAATAAATGAGTCGGCATAAAAATTCGCAAAATAAAACTTGAGCTTAAGGCACGGATGACTCGACTCATTTACACCCCTAATTAATCGAAGCATTCACAATCTCATCATCCTACCAGATGGATGCTTGTCGTTTTTCGTAATAATATTCCAGAAAAGCTAAGAATTGTATTTCATAAAGAAGAATTACTGAGATGTATGTGATTCTCTTTGTTGAAAATGAGTGGCAACAGATCGAAATCTAATACTTCAAATTCTGAAAAAAAAAAAAATTGTTGTTTAACCATCCATCACTCATCAGTCATAACAAAAGCTTGTATCTAAATATTCTACATATAGTGGCTTCTGCTCTGCTGGTTCTGCTTAGGAGCAAAAACATCAGTTAAAACAGTCTTTGATATCAACATCACACTCAACAAAGACAAAACCTGCGTTCCGAATAAGAAGAAAGCAGCTGATCAAAATTACAAACATTAAATAATTATTAGAACACAAGTAATTGAAAAAACAGTTAATATGAGAGAATTTACTGAAATGGCAATTATATATTTACCTTAGCCTTATCAATGATTATTTCTTTCTCAACAACGTCGGAAAAGAGAAAGTCTATTCGAGTAGTTATTATAAGGGAAATGGATGATATGGGTGAAATGTAAAGGTTATCAGCAACCATAAATCTTTTTGAATCTTTCACAAAACTTCAACCAAAATCACTCCCTCTGTTTTGCAACTTAGGGTTTTGTTCTATGACTTCTGTCTTCCTTAATTTATGCTTGCACGTAGTAGGCTGTAAACACTAACACCTATCCGTATAGCACTTTATGCAGATCGTCGAAAAGGTCCACTTAGTTGATGGCATTTCAACCAATTTCAGCATTTGCTTTTCGCATCCATAGTGGGAGGCAAGTTGTGGAAACACCAATATGTTTTTGCATTATTTTGACTTGAACCATTCTAAGCCCAAACTCTCTGCCGAGGAATACAAATTGTTGATGCAACACTCTAATGATATGTTATCGCGGACTAGTCCCAACACAGAGCCTAAAGGAAATGCGAGAAAGCTCAGCAACTGATTGAGGAAGTCTCCCCCAATTTCGGCAGATAAAACACTGTTGTTTTTCTTGTTTAATATGATTGTTATATTAAATTTCAGTTGTGCTTCGCTGCTGTCAATCTCCTCTTTAATAATTGGGAAGCACTTCCCACTTGGTTCTACACATGAATCAGGGAAGAAAACCTCCGTCAATGCATGTTTGGATTCAAATGATTTCCTCAGTAAGTTTAAAGCTTGAAAGAAAAAAAATACAATATATAAAATTTCATCAATTGCAAATTAAACTAATTTAAGTTATTTGTCTAGCATTCATCAATACATTAATTACTTCTTCATTGCCAAAATTTATAACCTTTCCTCTAACATGCCTAAATCATTGATTTGCAGCTCCTCAAGCACAGAGAAACCACTCATCAAAGAAATTGGCATCACATGTAAATCATCAGTTATAATAAAATCTGCTCCGTCATTAACAAAGACCCATTTCTTTTCTATTGTACCTTTTGGCCAGCTCAAAATCTTATCCATCAGTTTGCTACAACAACTGTATCGAGCCTTAGTTACATAGGTACAGTAATATGTTGATTGAGTGGCAAGTACCTTTATTGCAAATGTAGGAAGTTCTTGGGTTGGCCTCATGAATATTTTTGATCTTCAAATTCTCATATATTTTTGCAACCGCACTTCAAGGTTTGAGAAGCATTTCCTTGCATGCCTCGATCTGCAGGTACTTGACGTCAAGCCGCTCAACGCTCTTATAAAGGTTGTCAAGTGATCCTAAACTTGTCTGCTTCCCCAAAAGCCGGACGATGCTTCCAAGTGGAAGAGTAAGTAAGCTGAACATGACATCAATGAAATCACTTCTACTTTTGCTCTTTATGAATCAGAAGCCTTATGCTTATCTCAGGCATGGCGTAATGGAAAGTAAGGTCTACTACGGGAAGTAAGGTATCTTCTACGCTGATCTTGCTTCAACATATAATAGAGAAAACGGCCTTTGGCTGATGGGCATCCGTGCAAAAGAGATGGAGTGCCGAAGTGGGGAATCATAATAACAGGACGGATGGATCATAAATGGGGCAAATTATTGCATCCAGTTATCGGACGTGGAGATAGGTACGGATATTAATAAAATATTATTTTAAATTAAGCGCAGGTAAAGCGCAAGTAAAGCGTAGATAAAGCACAGGCAAAGCGCAAGTCAAAAGCGCAGGTAAAACACAACTAAACACAACTAAAGCGCAGTCAAAAGCGCAAGTGATGTGACAAATTTTTATTGAATGTCCAAACTTATTTTCAGTATCCGATGACCGGATGCAATAATTTGCCCATAAATGAAGAGACACATTAACCGTCAGCTTGACCTTTGGGAGCCCACATCCTCCCTTCAAAATGCTTAAAAACTCCTCGTGCAAATAGCCAAATAAAGAAACGGACTTTCAAAATTAATTTCTCTTAGTGTTAATTAATCATTACTATTTTGTTAGTTTATAAAACAATCATTTTATTATGTTAGTATATATTTTCTAAGTTAAGATTCTCACGTTAGCTATCTGATCTATGAATTAATAAAAAAATTTAAATTGAAAATTTCTAATTAAATTTAGGATCATCCAAAGTAAAATTTCAACAACTTTAGAATCAAGATTGTAAAAATTAAATCAGACATAGAACAAAAATAATGAGAGATTTGTAATTCAATAATTAGATTAGAGTTGAGCTGAGATTAAATTTAATGATATAATTGTTGCGTCCTAAAAAATTTGTTGTGGTGGAGAATGATATAGCTTAACCTTTTAGTTTTGCACGAAGATCTAGCACACAAACAAATAAGAGAGTACAATTATAACATTTATAAGAGACCATAATTGACTCCGGATTCCAGAGAGAGGTGGTCGAGGCGAGGGACGATGAGGACGATGGCCCAATAAAGAACCTCCAGTCAAAAGAGGCATTGACGAGACAGCTCGGCCTACCAGGAGGTCGAGACGAACCACCACCTGACTCACGTCAGGATACATAAACGAATTCCAAAGAGGGAACTCATAAACTTAATAAAATCATCCATCCTTTTATTACTTAGTATGCCCTTATGTATACACAATTTGAGGCTACAAAATAGGCTCAATAAAAAAGAAACAAAAATAACAAAGCGCATAGCAACAGGAAATTTTATAGCTGAAGTTATCTACAGGACTCGGCTACAAACTATAAGCACAGCTCCAGCGTCAATTTGTCGGGTTGGGAGGAACTTCATGTTCGTAATAAGGAGATAAGTCTACAACGTTGAATGTATCTGACATATTATAGTCGCCGGAGAGATCAATCTGATAAGCATTGTCATTTATTTTTTTAACAATTGGAAATAGTCCATCGCAACTTATTAATTGAGTGGCTTAATTAAATTTCAAAAATAATCTCTATTCCCCTCGAAAATCTGGCAGCCTTCTGGCGCCCCCTCCTCGCGAGGGAACGTTGGGGAGGGCAATTGCTCTTTTTGGTCGACGGGATACATGTGGCTAGAGGTCGACGGGGAAGGCAGGCCGGCGGCTAGTTCATCTAGGTCTAGGGCACGGCGGCGAGTCAGGCCGGAGCAAAAGTTGGAGGTCAACGATTGGTCGGTGCAGTTAGGGTATCAACTCATACGGGATAATCGAGTAGATGGAGTCCGGCGGAAGTAAGGTTGGAGGCTGCCATTGCAGTCGGCTTGTGTGGCCGATGAGGCTAGGGTACGGCGATGCACATGCGTAGAAGGCAGCCGGAAGAGGCGGAGGTCGAAGTCGATCACACGAGGCAAAGAGAAGTCCAATTGTCCAATTCTTGCGCCAGGTACGTGTCGAATGAGAAGTTTCATGTCTTTGAGGAAGTTTTTGTGTCGTAGAGGAGATCGTGGGGAACGATTATGTCCGATCATGAGGTTGGCAGTCAGCTAAGTTGTGTTGTTGTGGGCAGCTAGAGGTCAACATCCATGTCACCTATAATCTATTTATTTAGATAACTAAAATTATAAGATTGATTTTGTTAACTTAAAATTGCTATTCTATGTTATTACACATTCATAATTTTGATAATATCAATTTATAATATATATATATATATATATATATATATATATATATATATATATATATATTTGTCATTCATCTTTTCTTTGATAAACAATTAAAGATATACACTTGCTTGTAGACCAGCGCCAACAAAATCTTTAAAAGGGAGATTGTAGAGTGCATGAGAGCTAGAACTTGCAGAATGCTCTTTGGCAATTAAATAAGAGATGTTTGCCTATGAAGCTAAAAATGTGGGATTACTTTAGAGTTTGTCTTAAATAAGGGAAAGAATATTTTAAATGCTACAGTTGGGCAGGATTATCGCAATCAACTTGAGCATTCTCACCTCTTCTATGGGATATGTTTTGAAAAATATAAATTTGTTAAAAAATATTTAAAAATTATATCAAAATTTATTATATTGTGTAATTCTTTATTATTTTTCGTATAATTTTTCACTTTTTTTATCATTTTAGTATAACAGTTGCTTAAATCATAATCATTTTCTCTCTTTCATGATAAACGAGCTAGCTTGAAAACTCGTAGAATAAAACTCGAGCTAAAGCCATAGTTGACTCGAGCTCAACAGACCATGTATTTCCTAAAGATAAGTTCATGAGATGCATGTGCTTCTCTTTGTTGAAAATGGGTGGCAACAGACCAAAATGAAATCCTTCGAATTCTGGAAAAACAATTTTGTTGTTTAATCATCAGAATAATAAAAGCATGATAAAAATACAATATTTTGAAATGAAATCAAAATAAGAAACAGTAGACAATTTTTGAATGAGGATAAACATATTAATACAAATAAAAAATACTTCATGAAATTCAAATTGTTTCTACATTTAATTTTGGAACCTAATGCTTGGTTAGCCCTGATTATTTAGTTGAGCCTAATTTCCATCTTGATAGAAATCCTCTTGGAACGCTTGGGAAATCTATGGAAGACAAGAAATCTCCTAAGAGCATTAGGAACCTCTTTGATCCTATCTCTTATTTAATTTTGAGTTTTAACTGCTCGTGCATAGGGTAATTTGCTTCATCCTAAATTTTGCTATTGGGCACGTTCTTTTTTCTTATCATTTCTTGGATTTATTTGTGTCGCTTCTGAGGTTGTTGGCAGTGTTATGAACTTATAATAAAAAGGCTAAAATTCTGCTTCATTGTTATTAGCTGATGTTTCGAAAAACTCCTTAGCAAAATAATGATTCAATTATGCAAGCTGAATTCTGTTGTTCATGTAAGATACAAATTAACCACCCAACTGAATGTTCCAGATTCTTGATCGTAGATTGTAGGTTTATTTACAAAATTAATTCTAAAACAGTAAATAACTCTGGTTTTTCTCGACAGCTGATGGAAAAATAAATTTTAAAAAAAAAAAGGATTCAGGAAAACAGAAACAAAAACACAACAAAATTACGTGGTTCGAGTTCTTGTGAACTCTACATCCACGGGGCAATCTCGATCATCTTTCTTTATTCAAATATGAGTAGCAAATATGAATACAAGAATTATATAACAGAAAAGAAACTCTCTATGCAAACAGCCAACTGTAATACAGCTAAAGAGTCCTCAGACAAAAGATCTCTTACAGATCTTTAACAAATAAACAGTAACAAAATGCCTTCAACTTATTTTACCAAAATCTAAAAGAATTTAAGCCAAAGAGACAACAGATTTAGCCGGATATGCTAGAGAACAGAGAAACCCTCAAACCGAAAAACAATACTTCAATGCAACCTTTCTTTCTTATATCTAAATATGAAAGATATTACCTGCATGTCAGCAAATAGCCAAGTATTGCAAAAGGATCAAGTATCACAGCATGGATTTAGCTTCCAACCGACAAACCCTTACGGTTGTAGAAAATAGCAAGAGAGACAAGAGAGATTCACCCTCTTCAACACACACAAGAGATCTTATAGATTTCTAAACCCTCACTTCTTCCTCCTCACACAAGAAGCAAAACCAAAACTCTTAACCCTCACTTTGGACGGCTTCCTCACTCTCAACCCGAAAACAGAGAACGGAAATTCTGTTACTCAGGACTTCTCCCTTATCCCTCACTTCAAGTACCCGAAACCTTCTTTTATAGAGGAAAAAACCAACCAACCCTCATTCAAGAAATAAAAAAGCCTAGTTGATCAGAAGAGCAAAGATTGCATAAATACCCAGAAGAAATCAATATAACTTGGCTTTATCAACGCTAACTTCCTTCTCAACAAGATCGAGAATTAGAAAGTCTATTCCTTTAGTTATGACAGAAATGGAGGAAATCGGAAAAATTTGAAGGTTGTTAGCAACCATAAACATTCTTTCATCTTTCACAAAACCTCCACCAGAATCACACCCTCCATTTCTTAACTTGGGGTTTTGCTTTATGATTTCTACCTCTCTTAATCCATGTTTGCTTGGAGTAGTCAGAGAAGATTTTGATCCATTATCAAAATTGCATTTTACACAACTAGAAGAAAAGGTCCCCTTAGTTGATGTCATTTCATCCAATTGTAGCATTTGGTCACTACATCCATAGTATGAAGCAATTTTTTGAAGCACCAAAATGTTTTTTGTATTTTTCCGACTTAAAAGCATTCTAAGTTTAAACTTTCTGCTGAGGAATACAAATTGCTAATGTACTCTTAAGACATTTGATCGCCTAGAACTACGAACACAGAAGTTGGAGGAAATATGAGAAAACTCAACAACTGATTAACAAAATCTCTCTTAACTTCTGCATATAAAACTTTATTGTTTTTCTTATTAACTATAATCTTCACATTCATTTGTTGTTCTTCTTCACCATCATCAATCTCCTCTTTAATCATTGAAAAGCACTTCACACATTGTTCTATGCACTAATGAGAGAAAAAAAGCCTTGTCAAAACACACATGGATACCAATGATATCCTCAACAAATTCGAAGCCTAAAAAGAAATCAAATTATTTTATATATATATGAAATAAAATTTTAAATTTTTAGAAATTGCACATTAAATTGAATCTCAATTATTTTTCAAGAATTTATCAATAAGTTACCACATCATTGTCAACATCTATAACCCTTTCCTCTTACATGCTTGCATCTTTAATTCGCAACTCCTCCAGCAGAGATAAACCACTCATCAAAGAAATTAGCATCACATGTAAATCATCAGTTATAATAAAACGAGCTCTATCATTAACAAATACCCCTCTTTTCTACTGTAACTTTTGATCAATTGAAAATCTTATTCATCAGTTTGCCAAAACGGTTGCATCAAGACTTAGTTAAATATGTATGTAACACGTGGATTGAATCAAATAATCACTTCCATTGCAAATGTAATATATCCTGGGATTCTAATCATGAATATTTTTAATATTCAAGTCCTCACATATTTTTGCAGCCGCACTTGGAGGTTTGAGAAAATGGAATTAACATTACCAAATTAAAGCTAATGTTTTTGTTCCAACTCCTTCCATTGCTTGTTCTTTTTCTTGGACTAGTCTACTTTCCCCTTGTTGTTAATGCTTTGATTTTTCTTTGTAGTGAGTAACTAAACTGCCTTCAACCCAATAGAGCAAGAACAACAACTAAGAATCCTTTCCTTCTATGGATGTGAAGCCCACAACTGTGGAGTGGGTTTACCAATATTGGAATTAAGGACATTGGTGGTTGTTGCTAATGCGGAGATAAGTGGAGAGTAGGGATTGGAGACATCATGCTGCAGGGTTGTGAACTGAGAAGATGGACAAGGAGACAAGAAAATGTGGCGAGAAAGGAGGATTTTTTTAGTAGAATTTTTAATTGATGATTCATACATTGATGATTCATTCAAACCCACTTACTTGGAATGAAGTTGTTCCCTAATTTCAACCTATCTAAAATTAGGAATTCAAATTCAAAATAAAAATAAAATTGGAACTAACTATTTCATAAAAGCAAATAAATCTTTAATTTCATGAAAAGTAGATGAAATCTTAAATAGATACAACTGATTCAAACAAATTCCTTGCCATGCTCATTAACTTGGCTGACCATAACTTGTGATATCATTAGTTGCATATTTGTTAATAAACTCTACTTTGTAAGCCTCATTAATAACTTACATTTAATTTTGGAACCTAATGTTTGGTTAGCTCTGATTATTTAGTTGAGCTGGAATTCCATCTTGATAGAAATCCTCTTGGAACGCTTGGGAAATCTATGGAAGACAATAAATCTCCTAAAGAGCATTAGGAACCTCTTTGATCCTATCTCTTATTTTTGAGTTTTAACTGCTCCTGCAGAGGGTAATTTACTTCAACCTAAATTTTCCTATTGGGCACGTTCTTTTTTCTTATCATTTCTTGGATTTATTTGTGGCGCTCGTGAGGTTGTTGGCGGTGTTATGAGCTTATATTAAAAAGGCTAAAATTCTTGCTTCATTGGTTTTAGCTAATGCTTCAAAAACTCCTTAGCAAAATAATGATTCGATTATGCAAGCTGTATTCCATCCTTGCTTAAGAGATATAATTGTTTTCTTCAAAAGTATACATCTTGATCCCCACACAAATCCTCATTAGTAAAAATATATGGAATCATGAATTGGTACCCCACAATATAGTGAACGTAGCGAACTTCACTATTGATCTAGCTTTAAAGATAATGATGCAATGTCTTGTGATTGGCATGCCCAACCCTTTGAACCAGAGAAAAAAAAACTAAATAACGGTCTTCAAACCTTGATCACAGCTTCTGGATATTATTCTTGAACATATTGTCAGTACTATGCTTGGATTGACTTGCAACTAACCATATGACTTCACCCCCATTGATGTAAATTAGAATTTGCTTGTCCTTGTGCTACTGCTTTTTTGGTTGTAGATTCCAACAATCTACTTCTAAATGTCCTCAATGTTAGGAGTGACTACTATCAGATTTTTTTTTTTTTGTAGTATACTCCATGATTGCGAGGAATGGAGGGCTTCAATTGAAGAGAGAGAGAGAGAGAACCTTGTGATTGATGCAGTCAATGGACATAAAAAATTAATTTCTTCTAATTTTAATGTCTGGCTTTAAATCCATTAAAGTTAGAAAATTCCGGGTTGCTTGTTGTTCACCTTGTTCTCGGCTGAAGAATAGACTTTGTTTATGCAATCTCTTACTGATAAGTTTTCAGGAATGTGTTTGAACATAGAGCTAAAAGAAAGATAAGAAAACACAAAGTAAATTATTTGGGGATGCTTTTTTATTAACAACAATGGTGTTAACCCCTACCATAACATATTCCATCATCAATTGGTGCTTGTTCAGCATATGTATGAGGATCTACTATGTGCACACTCCTATTTCACTTGTAAGTGTTAAATAAGAAATTTCTAAAACACAACACATGTTAAAAATGCAACTTAAGAAATTATTCATCCTCGGAAGAATTACACCAATTCAAATGACTGGTGGTACAAAAATGTATGAAGAATACTTCATTTTTCATAAACATATAGGCGGTAGCAACTTTGTTGTGCGTGGAAGATATAAATCAACCACCCAATCCGATAATTCAATTATCTTGATCGTAGATTATAGGTTTATTTAAAAATTGTACTCTCACAAAATTAATTCCAAAGACACAAACAGTAAATTATTATTGTTTTTCTCACAACTTATGCAAAAAATAATTTCAATAAACAAAATTCAGAAAAAAAAAAAAACTATAACAAAAACACAACAAATTTACGTGGTTCAAGTTCTTGCGAACTCTACATCCACGGGGCAAACTCGATCATCTTCTTTTATTTAATACTTATGGAAATTGGATACAAGTATTATATAATCAGAAAAGCAACACAAATAAAACTACTAACAGCCAACACTCGGCTGAAAGAATAAATACTTAAAAACAAAGATGCTTTGATGTAGAACGAAAAAGGAGGCTTTTTTTTTTTTACTTTAGAAAGGTTTGTATGACAAGGCGTACAACAGAAATTGCTGGACAGCAATTTGCTGTGGTAAATACATCAATTATTAGGCTTCTAATTGCAGAAGATTGACTGGTGTTCAGCTGGGAAGGCAGCAGGGATGAAGCCTTGAATGTCTGGAATTTGTATTTGGCGGTGTGTTAAATGTAGTGGCTGAATTTGAGGGAGGAGTCCAGCCAGCAGGGAATTACGGTGGCTGAGAGTGAACGCCAATTCCAGGAAAAAAAAAAGGGGAAGCATTAAATGAGGTATCAACGTGGGATTTTCACCCACTACAGATTTTGGAAACTTAATTAAAGGTTTTGGCTTTAAAACTTTTTAGATGAGGGAATTCAATTCCTTGCATCCGTGGAGTGAATTAGGGAAATAGAATAGGAAATAAATTCCATGGAATTAAGTGAGTTACAGAGATGTAAATTAAGGCAATTTGATTTGGACATTGGAATTAGGAAAGCATGGTATTAAATCCAATTTGAATTGAAAGTTCAAATTGATCCTTTTGAATATTTTGGCTGGAGCAAATATGAAGGACAGGAAATAAATATGAGGGAATGCCAAGGTGGAGGTGAATTAATTTCAGGATTTGAATGAAAACGGGGGAAATTTGAAGATTGATTTCAAATTAAGATGCCATTAATGCCTTAATTGGGGAATTGATGGGAGGAACACCAATTAGGAAAGATTTCAAATTTGAAATTTGAAATCCCAAATTGTCATGAATTTTCCCTCTTGATTTTGCCAACCCAAATTGGAAAGAGGTATGGCCAAGGGAGAATGAGGGGGTGAGGTGGCCGGCAGGTTGTGAAAAGGTGGCCGGCGGGATGGTGAAGAGGTGGCCGGTGGCTTGGGTGGAGGATGGGGATGTCGACAAGTAGAAAATGAAGAGATAACGAAAAGAATAAAACCACGAACCCGGCCGTCTCCAAGGTTGGTGGGTGATACGATTTCCCTCTCCAAGGGATCTCAAATCACGAGCCCGTACCCATACTGCGACTGGTGACAACTTTGATTCCTCTCATAGGAATCCCACTAACGCTCTCTCACAAGAAGAACACAAGTTTGAAAAATAAAAACTTTTCATATTAATCAACCATCCTATTACAATAGCTAAAGGCCATATATATAGGCCACAACATGAGAAAATAAAAAAAAATTACAAAATTGCCCCTTGGGCTGCAACACTCAAATAAATTAACCTAGGGGTAAAACATGAAATAACATAAAATAGAAACTAAAATGCAGAAAATAATTCATAAATGACAACTTAAATCAGAGCCGTCGATTTACGACGCCTCCTGTGATAGATGCGCCAGATTTTCGTGCCGATGTCCGCATCATGCTTCCTTACAAATCTTATACAAATCTAAAGAATGCAATAACAGTAAAATTCCTCCACCTCAATTACTTACCAAATCTTTAACAGAAAATAAAATAATGCAAGCCAAGAAGCATAGCAAGTGGAACTGGATATGCCAGAGAACTCCCAAACCGGAAAAACAATACTTCAATTGCAACAATTTAAAGATCTAATCAGATCAAAAATGAGAAGCAATGAACTAAAAATAGAAATAAATAAAATGCATAGAATCGGGTGAACAGGAGTTGTAGCCCCAAACCGAGAGCAACACAGCAGGTATCAAAACCAAACCTTCTAATCTATAAGGAGAAGAAACATATACCTGCAATTCCAGTGTACAGTAATAATGCAAAGGAACAAGACATTACAGCACAATCAGCTTCGAACAGACAATAACGACCTATAGCCTTTTTCAGAGACGAAGAACGATCTAGAGGAGAACAAGAAGGGCTCACCTTCTTCACATTTTCAAAAATCCCAAGATTTCACCTCCTCGCTTATCTCTTCCACAAGAAGCCCAAAAACAATTGTTGACAAAAAATTTAATTCTTTCTTGCTCTCACACCCGACTCACACATCCGAATGAAAGGGCTTATGGCACAAAACAGGCCACCAAACTGACAATCCCTTACGATTGTCTTACTCGGAGAAGAAATAGGAAGAGAGACAAGAAATATTCACCCTCTTCAACACACAGAAATCTTTAGATTTTTAAACACTCTCTTCCTCCACCTCACACAAGAAGCCAAGCCGAACTCAAAACCCCAACCCTTTCTTCAGACAGTTCCCCCTCAAAAAACCGAAATTATGCTTCTGTTTACAACTCTTCCCCATGATGTCAGCAAGCCAAATATATAGGAAAAGACAAAAGAGCCCAGCCTTTGCAAGATAATAAAGAAATAGGTTAAGGAAAAACAGAAAACAGTTAACTAATTTAATTAACTGAGTTTATGGATCAGAAAGACCTAATTGACAACACTATGTTCCTTCCCTCAATGACAATTAGTAAACCATGATGACCCTTCGCATCATACTTCACTTATCTTAAAATTTATTTGATTGTTAACAATGATTAATGTCCCGATGTTTTCCCGTGTCGTGTGCTATACTATTGTCCACAACGAAAAATATCAGTGTTGACGATCTCAGTAGTGACAAAGATTGCACTTGATATAAGCAAAATAACGTCAAGTCGAGCAAATAGAAAACACAAACACTACTTGTTGTTAGATAGAGTATGTATTTATAGTTATGACAAGATCTCAAGACAGTTTGATTGCTACAGGCAGCGGATAGCTGGAGTGAAGGAGATGTGTTCTTCATAAGAGCTTCATGAAAATAGCATTGACTTATGGAGGATCAAACACTTCACTCAAATTGAGCGGCTGGCTCAATGAAAGGAATCCAAAAGTTTAGGATCACTAGATTCTGAATTCATTACAACACTTAAATACTGTTCAATGAATAATATATTATCAAATAAATTAATATTAACCATTCAATAGAGTTATAAAAATCTAGCCAATTATCTTAATACTACTCTCAAAATACTATAAATAAATCTTCATTTACACATTAAAGAGGCCTATACTTGAATTTAATAAGAACTTGAAGATTTGTAAAGACAAAAAAAATCTATCGATCGCCAAAAAATTTCTATCACACAACACATCTAAAAAATCCAACTTAAGAAATTCTTCATCCTTGATAGAATTGAACTGGTTCAAATGACTGTTGGTACAACAATGTATGAAGAATGCATCAGTTTTCATAAAAATATAGTCGGTAGCACACAAATTAACGAGAAATTATTCCATGCGGAGTCCAAACGGGAAAGAATCGTTCGGAGTGTGAGTGTACACATTGTATACAAATAGTATGTATACAGTTTGAACCAAATTGTATACAAAAATTATACACAAAGTATACAGTGTGTACACTCAAAGTCCAAACAACTCTTTCCCGTTCAAACTCCGCACGGAATAATTTCTCTAAATTAATTAGGAACCATAGTAGCGTCCTAAGTATGAGGAGTAGAATTTGACTAGAAATAGAAAGATTTTTTAGGATAAAACTAATGAGCTAATTTTTGTTGGATATCAATGCTAACCAAAAATGAAATGATTCGAATCCGACAAAAAAATTTGTATAGTTCAGTCACCAGTCATAATGTGTTGCACCACAGCTTAAGCATTATTTTACAGACATTTAGTAATTTTTCCGATACATTGGTTTAGCAGAGAAAACATCAGTTAACACAGTCTTTGGGAACATCGTGGTACCTAACATCTATAGAACCTGTATTTTGAATAAAAAATAAAATTTGATCAGAAGAAGAAAACATTTTACTTTGGCTTCATCAACGCTAACTTCCTTCTCAACAAGATTGAAAATTAAAAAGTCAATTCCTTAGTTATGACAGAAATGGAAGAAATTGGAGAAATTTTAAGGTTGCCAGCAACCATAAACCTACCATCATCTTCCGTAAAACCTCCACCATAATCAATCCCTTCATTTTCTAACTTAGGGTTTTGCTATATCATTTTTGCCTCTATTAATTCATGGTTGCATGGAGGAGTCAGACGAAATTTTGATCCATAATCAAAATAACATTTTACACAGCTAGATGAAAAGATCACATTAGTTGATGTCATTTCATACAATTGTAGTATTTTGTCACTATATCCATAATAGAAAGCAATTTTTTGAAGCACCAACATATTTTTATATTTTTCTGACACAAAACATTTTAAGTTTATTCTTTCCGCTGAGAAATTCAAATTGCTAATTCAACCGTCTAAAGATATTTGATCGCCTAGGAGCATGAAAATGAAAGTTAGATAAAATGTGAGAAAACTCAACAGCTAATTAACAAATCTCACTCAATTTCTACATATAAAATATTATTGTTTTTTCTTTTTAGATATAATCCCCACTTTCATTTGTTGTTGTTCTTCTTCATTATAAATCTCCTCTTTAATCATTGAAAAGCACTTCACACTTAGTTCTATGCACTCATCAGGAAAGAAAATCCTTGTCAAAGTATGCTTGGATACCAATGATAACCTCAGCTTGGATACCAATGAAAATCCTTGTCAAAGTATATATATATATATATATCTTTTAAGGCTTAACATGCTGAGGATATCATTGGTATCCAAGCATGCTTTGACAAGGCTTTTCTTCTCTGATTAGTGCATAGAACAAAGTGAGAAGTGTTTTTCAATGATTAAAGAGGAGATTGATGACAGTGAAAAAGAACAATAAATAAATGTAAACATTATATTTAACAAGAAAAATAATAATATTTTATATGCAAAAATTCATGGAAACTTTGTTAATCAGCTGTTGAGTTTTCTCATATTTCCTCTAGGTTCTGTGTTCATGCTTCTAGGCAATCAAATATCTTTAGAGAATTGCATTAGCAATTTGTATTCCTCAACATAAAAATTAAGCTTAGAATATTTTGAGTCAAAAAAAAAGAGAAAAAAATGTTTGTGCTTCTAAAAATTACTTCCTACTATGGATGTAGTGAACAAATGCTACAATTGGATGAAATGACATCAGCTAACTCCATGCAAGCATAAATTAAGCGAGACAAAAATCATAGAGCAAAACCCCAAGTTAAAAAATGGAGAGACTGATTATGGTGGAGGTTTTGCGAAAGGTTACGGACAACTTTCAAATTTCTATGATTTCCTCCATTTCTATCATAATTAAAGGAATAAAGTTTCTTATTTTCGATCTTGTTAAGAAGGCATTTAGCATTTACCTTTCTGATATCGTCCCCTCTATTATCTTTTTGTATTTCGTTTTTTTTTTTTAACGAAGGAATGGCTAATGGTTTGATTTGGGCAAATGCGGAGGACTTGGCAAGGAATAGAGGAAAGCTGCTCTCTTTATATCGTCAAATTTTGAGATCCCTCAATTATCCTGATCTCCCACTTATGTCGCTCACCTCTCAAAGAAAGCTCAGGTCTGCACCATCTTCATATTTGGATCAGAGGAACGATCCCTTCACAACATTGCTAACCTTATCGATATCGCCAAGTTCTCCCTTTCAATTCTTATGAAAGGTCGTCTTCCATAAGATAGATCTATGCAAAAGGCATTTCGTGTATGTTCCTTCCTCTTTCTTTCTTGAGAATAATTAGATCTGTATTTTTTTTCCTGGATTGAAATTATTCGATCAAGTTACTATATTAACCTATATATAGGACTGAGAGGTTTATGATTTTTCTATCTAACCACCCAAGGCAAAAATCAAATATCACAATGTATCCCACAATTTTTTGGGCATCTTGTCAACTGGATCTGTTGGGTTTGGCGTAGAGGGCTCACATCAAATCAACTAGGGTTTATACATTATTTAGAACTTTGCAAAACATATAAGAATAATTTATTAGATTACTTGATAAAATGGAATTAACATTACCAAATTAAAGTTAATGTTTTTGTGCCAACTCCTTCCATTGCTTATTCTTTTTCTTTGAAGTAGTGAGTAACAAAACTGCCTTCAGCCCAATAAAGCAAGAACAACAACTATGAATCATTTCCTTTTATGGATGTGAAGCCCATAGCTGTGTAGTGGGTTTACCAAAATTGGAATACAGGAGATTTGTTGTTGTTTCTAATGAGGAGATAAGTGGAGAGTAGAGAGAGAAGATGGAGAAGAAGACATGAAAAGGTAGCGAGAAAGGAGGATTTTTTTTTTGGTAGAATTTTTAAGTGATGATTCATTCAAACCCAACTTACTTGGAATTGATAACTAAAATTAGGAATTCAAATTCAAAAAAAATAAAATTGGAACTAACTATTTCATAAAAGCAAATAAATTCTTAATTTCATAAAAAGTAGATGAAATCTTAAAAAGATACAACTGATTCAAACAAATTCCTTGCCATGCTCATTAACTTGGCTGACCATGTTAAATGATACATATAAAGAACAAGAATTGTAATATGTGTCCTTACAGCTGTTACAAAACTGTAGGGCATTCCATCTCTAAAATTTTATATATACCATTGTACATCCTGTAATGAAGTTAAGGAAATATAATTACAAGTCTCATTTTCTCTGATACCATGTTAAACCTATGATGCCGTAAGGCGATAGGAAGAGAGGACAAGAAGAGCGATGCTAACAGAGAAAATGAGACTTGTAATTATATTTCCTTCACTTCATTATAGAATGTACAATGGTATATATAAAGTTTTAGAGATGGAATGCCGTATAGTTTTGTAACAGCTGTACGGACACATATTATCATTCTTGTTCTTTATCTGTATCATTTAACAACCATAACTTGTGAAATCATTAGTTGCATATTTGTTAATAGACTCTACTTTGTAAGCCTCATTAATAACTTACATTTAATTTTGGAACCTAATAATTCCATCTTGATAGAAATCCTCTCGGAACGCTTAGGAAATCTATGGAAGACAAGAAATCTCCTAAGGGCATTTAGGAACTTCTTTGATCCTATCAGGTATTTTTTGTAGGCCCACTATTTCCTTATGAATTTTTTTTCTTTTTGGATAAAGCTATGAGAGAATTTTTTCTTAAGCTTAAGTTGACAGCCAATGCTTATAAAATATTTTTATAAGCTCCTCAAAAAAATTTATTAGATTTTGAAGCCTTCAAAAATGTTCATTTGATAGACATGAACCTTAAGTTTAGAATTATTAGATTGTTTAAGAAACTTAAATACTATTTAATGAATAATTTATGATTAAAAATTTTATTTAACAATCATCGGCAGTTGAAAAGCTAAGACAAAAAAAAAATCTATCTTTCGGCAAAAAAAATTTCTAACACGCAACACATGTGAAAAAATGCAACTTAAGAAATTCATCATCCCTGGAAGAATTGCACCAATTCAAATGACCGGTGGTACAAAAATGTATGAAGAATACATCATTTTTCATAAACATATAAGCGGTAGCAACTCTGTTGTGCGTGGAAGATATAGATCAACCACCCAACCCGATGATTCAATTATCTTGATCGTAGATTATAGGTTTATTTACAAATTGTACTCTCACAAAATTAATTTCAAAGGCACAAACAGTAAATAATTACTATTTTCTCACAGCTTATGCAAAAAATAATTTCAATAAACAAAATTCATGAAAAAACTGTAACAAGAACACAACAAATTTACGTGGTTCAAGATCTTGCGAACTCTACATCCACGGGGCAACCTCGGTCATCTTCTTTTATTTAGTACTTGTTGAAATTGGATACAAGAATTATATAATCAGAAAAACAACACAAATAAAACTACTAACAGCCAACACTCGGCTGAAAGAATAAATGCTAAAAAACAAAAGATGCTTCCTTACAAATCTTATACAAATCTAAAGAATGCAATAACAGTAAAATTCCTCCACCTCAATTCCGTACCAAATCTTTAACAGAAAATAAAAGAATGTAAGCCAAGAAGCATAGCAAGTGGAACTGGATATGCCAGAGAACTCCCAAACCGGGAAAACAATACTTCAATTGCAACAATTTAAAGATCTAATCAGATCTTTAAAACAAGAGAAGCAATGAACTAAAAATAGAAATAATAAAATGCATAGAATCGGGTGAACAGGAGTTGTAGCCCCAAACCGAGAGCAACACAGCAGGTATCAAAATCAAACCTTCTAATCTATAAGGAGAAATATATACCTGCAATTTCAGTGTACAGTAATAATGCAAAGGAACAAGATCTTACGGCACAATCAGCTTCCAACAGACAATAACGACCCATAGCCTTTCTCAGAGACGAAGAACGTTCTAGAGGAGAACAAGAAGGGCTCACCTTCTTCACATTTTCAAAAATCCCAACATTTCACCCCACACTTATCTCTTCCACAAGAAGCCCAAAAAAATTGTTGACAAAGATTTCATTCTTTCTTGCTCTCACACCCGACTCACACATCCGAACAAAAGAGCTTATGGCACAAAACAGGCCACCAAACTGACAATCCCTTATGATTGTCTAACTCGGAGAAGAAGAAATAGCAAGAGAGACAAGAAATATCCATCCTCTTCAACACACACAGAAATCTTTAGATTTTTAAACACTCTTCCTCCACCTCACACAAGAAGCCAAGCCGAATTCAAAACCCCAACCCTTTCTTCAGGCAGTTCCCCCTCAAAAAAACAAAATTATGCTTCTGTTTACAACTCTTCCCCATGATGCCAGCAAGCCAAATATATAGGAAAAGACAAAACAGCCCAGCCTTTGCAAGATAATAAAGAAATAAGTTAAGGAAAAACAGAAAACAGTTAACGAATTTAATTAACTGAGTTTATGGATCAGAAAGACCTAATTGACAACACTATGTTCCTTCCCTAAATGACAATTAGTAAACCATGATGACCCTTCGCATCATACTTCACTTATCTTAAAATTTATTTGATTGTTAAAAATGATTAATGTCCTGATGTTTTCCCATGTCGTGTGCTATACTATTGTCCACAACGAAAAATATCAGTGTTGACGATCTCAGCAGTGACAATGATTGCACTTGATATAATCAAAATAACGTCAAGTCGACAAAATAGAAAACACAAACACTACTTGTTGTTAGATAGAGTATGTATTTATAGTTATGACAAGATCTCAGACAGCTTGATTGCTACAGGCAGCGGATAGCTGGAGTGAAGGAGATGTGTTCTTCATAAGAGCTTCATGAAAATAGCATTGACTGATGGAGGATCAAACACTTCACTCAAATTGAGTGGCTGGCTCAATGAAACGAATCCAATAAGTTTAGGATCACTAGATTCTGAAGTCATTACAACACTTAATACTGTTCAATGAATAATATATTATCAAAAAAATTAATATTAACCGTTCAATAGAGTTATAAAAATCTAGCCAATTATCTTAATACTACTCTCAAAATACTATAAATAAATCTTCATTTACACATTAAAGATACCTATACGAATCTAATAAGAACTTGAAGATGTTTAAAGACATAAAAAATCTATCTATCACCAAAAAATTTCTATCACACAACACATCTAAAAAATTCAACTTAAGAAATTCTTCATCCTTGATAGAATTGCACTGGTTCAAATGACTGGTGGTACAACAATGTATGAAGAATACATCGGTTTTCATAAAAATATAGTCAGTAGCAAACAAATTAATAAGAAATTAATCCATGCGGGGTCCAAACGGAAAAGAATCGTTCAGACTGTGAGCAAACAATATTTCTGTAGTGTTCGTATGGAGAGGGAGACGGGAGAATTCAAAACACTTATAAACTTAGACAAAGTAAAAGATGAAATTGGCTTGCATTCAGCAATTCCTGCACGATGTAAAAGCTCTAAAGAATATTTTGATTGAGATAAACATAGTCCTGTAGTTGTATGAGTGAGTTGCATTCTTAGAAAATAGGATATCCTGCCCAAGTTTTTCATACTAAAATGAGTTGACAACCCACATAGAAGTTGTTGAATTGTGGATACATGATTGTCAGTAAAGAGGTTTACACGTAATGACATTACCAAATTAAAGCTAATGTTTTTGTGCCAACTCCTCCATTGCTTATTCTTTTTCATGGACTAGTCTACTTTCCCCTTGTTGTTAATGCTTTGATTTTGTTACGCCGGCCCATCCTGGGCCGGCTGGACCGGTCTTGGCTTACAGCCGGCGGAAGAAACTGTTAGACCGGCCAATGATGGGCCGGTTGGACCGGTCCAGCAGGGACCGGTCCGCGTCTACGCGAGACGCACGCGAGAAGGCCGAACGGGCGGAAACGGCTCTGCCGTGAGCCGTGAAGTTTAGGAGGGAAATTTTGAACGTAAAAGGCTGTTTTAGGAAGTTTATGATTGTCCTTTATGATTAATTTTGTATAATTAGGAGTTTGGGGGGGAATTAGCTCATCATCTTGAATTTGAGTTTTCTCTTTGAGATCTAGGTTTTGTTTTGGGCTCTTGGCTTCGCCGGAGACTTTGGAGAGTACGTTCTTCCTCTCGAATCGAAGAACAAATTGTATCTTTGCTATTTTCATCATCTACTAGTAAAATACCGGTGTTTTCTCCTAGTCTCCAGCAGTTTTCCTCGTTTTTTCTACTGTTTTGGGCTGATTTCCTGCTGTGGACAGCAGCTCGCCTTGAGATTTGTTGCTAAAGTGATTAGGGAATACTTGAAATCAAGTATTTCCTATCAAATTGGTATCAGAGCACCGATTCGGGAACACCGGCGGCTGAAATTCTGAAATTTCAGCAAGATCGTCGTCTCCGGAAAAAGTTTTTTGTGGATCCGTTAAAAGAAAGATGGCCGGGAAGAAGGTGGAAGTTTTAGAAGGCGAGTTTGGTCAACTGAAGATAGATCTGGAGGGGAAATTCTTGGAGATCTCTACCAACAATGAGAGGTTGGAAGGGAGGTTCGCGGCGATGGAAGAAATGATGAAGAAATTATTGGAGATGAAAACCCATCCAGACACATCGGAAGTGAGAGAGACCACTGACGGCCATGGCGTAGGAGGAAATCCGAACCCAATCCGGGGGAGGAGGAATCCGGAAGTGGAGATTCTTGAAGGTGATGACGACATGCCACCTCTAGAGCCACTCTCTAGAGAGGAGATGAGCATGGGGAATGACTGCCGAGGTGCTGATTTTCAGCGTCGAGGTGCTGATTTTCAGCGTCGAGGTGTGGATTTTGGAGGCAGGCGGGGGGAATATGAAGGTAGTGCAGATTTTGGAGAAAGGAGAGAAGAATATCAGCGTCGAGGTGCTGAATTTCAGCGTCGAGGTGCTGATTTTGAAAGGGGAAGAGGAGATTATGACGAAGAATTCGGTTACCAACGTCGGAGGGAGGATCGGGACACTTGGGGAGCACCTCCTCTTCGAGGAATGGGAGGTTATGGAGAGTTCCGGGGTAACGGAAGGGATCCGAAGGTGAGGAAGTTGAAGATGCCCATCTTTGAGGGCGAAGATGGCCATGGTTGGATCTACAAGGTGGAGCGTTACTTTGCTGTCAACGGGTTGACAGATGATGAGAAGCTGACGGCGGCAAGATTGTGTCTAGAAGGGAAGGCGTTGGCATGGTATCAATGGCGAGACAGGAGAGAGCCTATCAGGACTTGGAGAGAGTTTAAGGATTGTTTATTAGAACGTTTCCGAGCCGATGGGGGAGGAGACTTCTATGAGCAGTTCTTTGCTCTGACTCAGGAGGGGACCGTGGCCGACTACCGAGACAGGTTCGAGTACTTAGCGAGCCGTTTGGATCATATCTCCGAATCAGCCCTGGAGGGAAATTTCATGAAGGGGCTCAAACCTGAGATAAGAACAGCGGTCAGAGTGCTGGAGCCAAGGAATTTAGGCAAGGCGATGGAGCTTGCACAACTGGTGGAAGATCAAAAGAAGTCAGAAAGAGGAGCTCGAGGCAACTACTCAGGGGGATCGTACAAGATGACTACTGCGGTATTACCCTCCAAAGGGGTAGCGCCAGGGGGTCAGAAGGAAGCACCCAAGGAAAAGACTGGAGGAGGTAATGGGGGACAGTTCAAAAGGTTGACAGAAAAAGAAATACAGGACAAAAGAGCAAAAGGGTTGTGCTTCAGATGCGATGAGAAGTACATGCCGGGGCACAGGTGCAAGGACCGCTCTCTTCAGGTTCTCCTCGTTTGTGAAGATGAGGAAGACGAAGAGAGAGGTGGGAATGACCCCGAAGTGGAGGAGGATGAGAAGTGGCATCTAGATGTAGCGGAAGTCTCCCTGAACTCTGTAGTGGGATTCACTACGAGTCACACTATGAAGGTGAGAGGAGAGATAGCTGACCGTGAGGTGGTGGTGTTGATTGATAGTGGGGCAACCCATAACTTCATTTCCACCCAGATAGTGGAATCGCTGGGGATGGAGTTAGTGGACACAGGTGGCTATGGGGTGATGATGGGCACGGGAAAGGTGGAAATGGGAAGGGGAGTTTGTAGAGAGGTGGTGCTGATGATTCAGGGAATCCAGGTGAAGGAAGATTTCCTTCCTTTGGAATTGGGGAGTACGGACGTCATCTTAGGGATGAAGTGGCTGCGTACATTGGGGGAGACGAAGATTAATTGGGGGACTTTGAGGATGGAACTTGTGATAGGGGAGAGAAGGAGAACGATTCAAGGAGACGCTGGGTTGACCAAGGCGGGGGTTTCTCTCAAATCCCTAATCCGAACCATTCAGCAGGAGGGAGGAGGCTACCTGGTGGAATTGCATAGTTTGGAGGGGGGGAGGAGTGGAGGAGGGGGAGGAGCTATACCCCTCTCCGTTCAGCCGTTGATTCAACAGTTCCAAGAGGTGTTTCAGCCGCCTCAGGGATTACCACCGCACCGCAGAGGGAGCATGAGCATGCTATTGTGTTGAGGGAAGGAGTATCACCCATCAGTGTACGTCCTTACCGTTACCCTCAGTTCCAGAAGGATGAAATTGAACGGTTGATTAGAGAGATGCTGGAGGCAGAGATCATCAGACCCAGCATCAGCCCTTTCTCTAGTCCCGTTCTGTTGGTAAAAAAAAAGGATGGCAGCTGGCGTTTTTGTGTAGACTACAGAGCCCACAATAAGGAGACTGTACCTGATAAGTTTCCTATACCCGTTATCGATGAGCTCTTGGATGAATTAAGTGGGACCGTGATCTTCAGCAAGATAGATTTGAAATCGGGCTACCACCAGATTCGAATGAGGAAGGAAGATGTTCCCAAAACAGCTTTTAGAACTCATGAAGGCCATTATGAGTTCTTGGTGATGCCCTTTGGCCTCACCAATGCACCTGCTACTTTCCAGGCCCTGATGAACAAGGTTTTCAAACCTTATCTCAGACGGTTTGTGTTAGTATTCTTTGACGACATCCTGATATACAGCAGGACAGAGGTCGAACATTGGGAACATTTAAGAACGGTGCTAGAGGTTCTGCAGGAGCATCAGTTGAAGGCAAACTTGAAGAAATGCTGCTTCGCTCAAGCCAGTGTAGAGTACTTGGGCCATGTGGTATCAAAAGAAGGAGTGGCAGCTGATCAATCCAAAATTGAGGCGATGCTAAGGTGTGGCCACTACCGAAAAGTCTGAAGGCGCTGAGGGGATTTCTGGGATTGACAGGTTATTACAGAAGATTTGTGAAGGGGTATAGCACCATAGCCTGGCCACTTACAGAGCAGCTGAAGAAGGATGGCTTCCTGTGGGGAGAAGCAGCCACCTCTGCTTTCGAGAGCTTGAAGAAGGCAATGACTACAGTGCCAGTACTGGCTTTGCCAGATTTTACTCAGACATTCATTGTGGAGACAGATGCATCGGGGTACGGGCTGGGTGCAGTACTTATGCAGAATAGGAGGCCCATCGCTTATTTCAGCCAGGTATTGACTGCTCGGGCAAGGATGAAATCAGTATATGAGAGGGAATTAATGGCCATCGTGTTGGCTATCCAGAAATAGCGACCTTACCTACTTGGAAGACACTTCGTGGTCAGGACCGATCAGCGGAGCCTGAAATTTCTTCTGGAACAACGGATGGTGACTGAAGAGCATCAGAGGTGGCTATCCAAGCTACTGGGGTACGACTTTTAGATTCAGTACAGGCCAGGAGTGGAGAACAAGGCGGCAGATGCTTTATCTAGGTGCATGGAGGAATTACAGACATTCGCTCTGTCCGTGCCCTGGATGCTGGATTGGGAGGCCATCAGAGAAGAGAGCGCCAGAGATGAGAGTTTGGGAAAGATCAGAACTGAGTTGCTGAAGGAACCAGGTAGCCACCCAGGATACTCCTTGGAGGGAGACAAGCTGTTGTATCAGGGGAGATTTGTGATGCCCCGAACGTCAATCCACATCCCAAACCTACTCCATGAGTTTCATGGGAGTGCGATAGGGGGCCATTCAGGCATACAAAAGACATACAAGAGGCTAGCTGGGGAGTTATACTGGAAGGGGATGCATAAAGATGTAGAGGAGATGGTAGCCAGATGTGAGGTCTGTCAAAGGAGTAAGTACCTAGCTATGTCACCAGGAGGATTACTACAGCCTTTAGCCTTGCCGGGTAGAGTATGGGAGGAAATCTCTATGGATTTCATAGATGGGCTGCCCCGTTCAGAGGGGTTCACAGTGATCTTAGTAGTGGTGGACAGGTTGAGCAAGTATGCCCATTTCATTCCCCTCCGACATCCCTACACCGCAATAACAGTAGCATCAGCCTTTATCAGAGAAGTGGTCAGATTACACGGGGTGCCAGAGGCGATCGTATCAGATAGGGACAAGGTGTTCCTCAATCATTTCTGGAAGGAGCTATTCAGATTGCATGGAACAGTGCTCAAGAGAAGTACAGCCTACCACCCACAGACGGATGGACAGACGGAAGTAGTCAACAGAAGCTTGGAAACGTACCTCAGATGCTTTGTTTCAGAGACACCAAAGCTATGGGCGAAGTGGTTATCCTGGGCGGAGTACTGGTACAACACGTCATTTCACTCGGCTTCACAAATGACCCCATTCAAAGTGTTGTACGGACGGGATCCCCCACACTTGGTACACTTTGGGAGCAGTAGTACTCCTGTTTCTTCAGTAGAGGAGTATTTGGAGGAGAGGGACCGAGTGTTAGAGGAGTTAAAAAGGCACTTACTGAGGGCGCAGCAAATCATGAAGAAACAAGCAGATGGACATAGAAAAGATATCCATTTTGAGGCAGGGGATAAGGTGTTCTTGAAGCTCCGCCCATACAGGCAGAAGACAATCACCAATAGGAGGAATGAAAAGCTAGCTCCAAGGTACTTTGGTCCTTATGAAGTGATAGAGAGAAGATCGGGGGCAGTAGCATATCGACTGAAATTACCCCCATCGGCGACTATACACCCAGTTTTTCATGTCTCACAGCTGAGAAGGGTCATTGGTGATCACATCGTCATTCCCGAGCTACCGCCGACACTTACGGAGGAGTTAGAGGTGATCCTGGAACCCTGGGAGCTGAAGGGTGTTCGCCAGAAAGAAGATGAAACTAAGGAAGTGTTGATCCAGTGGAAGAACCTTCCTGACTACGAGGCCACGTGGGAGCCATACGAGATGGCGAAACAGCAGTTTCCAGATTTTCACCTTGAGGACAAGGTGATTCTTTGGGGAGGGCGGTAATGTTAGACCGGCCCAGGATGGGCCGGTTGGACCGGTCCAGCAGGGACCGGTCCGCGTCTACGCGAGACGCACGCGAGAAGCGCTCCCGAACGGGCAGGCAGAAACGGCTCTGCCGTGAGCCGTGAAGTTTAGGAGGGAAATTTTGAACGTAAAAGGCTGTTTTAGGAAGTTTATGATTGTCCTTTATGATTAATTTTGTATAATTAGGAGTTTTGGGGGGAATTAGCTCATCATCTTGAATTTGAGTTTTCTCTTTGAGATCTAGGTTTTGTTTTGGGCTCTTGGCTTCGCCGGAGACTTTGGAGAGTACGTTCTTCCTCTCGAATCGAAGAACAAATTGTATCTTTGCTATTTTCATCATCTACTAGTAAAATACCGGTGTTTTCTCCTAGTCTCCAGCAGTTTTCCTCGTTTTTTCTACTGTTTTGGGCTGATTTCCTGCTGTGGACAGCAGCTCGCCTTGAGATTTGTTGCTAAAGTGATTAGGGAATACTTGAAATCAAGTATTTCCTATCAGAAACCCAGCCAGAGGGGGGGGCGGAAACATCAAGGGGGGCCCACTTGATGTAAATTCAATTTTGGGAGGGAATATTTGAATGAGAAGGGTAAGTAGGTAATTTGTAATCCTCCTTTCATGTTTAATTGGGAGGAATAGGGGGGAGAGAGGGGTATCTTGAATTTGAATCTTATTTGAGATCTAGGGTTTGTGTTATTGGGCTCTAGGCTACGGCTAGAGATTTGGAGAGTTTTTCCTTCCTCTCGAATTGAAGGAAAGTTGTATCTTGCAAGTGCTTTTCATCCATTATTAAAATAAAAGCGTTTGTCTTGTTTTTTCTTACGTTTTCTCTTCGATTCCACTGTTTTTGGCTGATTTCCTGTGTGGACAGCAGTTTTCATCGTAGATCTATTGGGTTTTGGTGAGAAACACTTGGAAATCCAAGTGTTTCCTATCAAATTGGTATCAGAGCGTCGATTCGGGACCACCGGCGGCTGAAATCCTGAAATTTCAGCAAGATCTTCGTCTCCGGAAGAAGATTTTTGTGGATCCGATAGAAGAAAAATGACCGGAAAGAAGGTGGACGTTTTGGAAGGAGAAGTCGGTCAATTGAAAACCGATCTGGAGGAGAGATTCTTCAACTTTCAGAATCAGATCACTACCAACAACGAAAGGTTGGAGGGGAAGTTTATGGCCATACAAGAGATGATGAAGAAATTGTTGGAGATGAAGACAAATCCGACAACGTCAGAAGCAAGAGAGAATACTGGAGACCATGGTGTAGGAGGAAATCCGAACCCGCGTAGGGGGAGGAGGAATCAAGATGTGGAGATCCTTGAAGGAGACGATGACATGCCACCTCTAGAGCCACTTTCTAGAGAGGAGATGAGCATGGGAAATGACCGTCGAGGTGCTGATTTTCAACGTCGAGGTGCTGATTTCCAGCGTCAAGGCGTGGATTTTGAAGGCAGGAGGGGAGAATATGAGGGAAGTGCAGATTTTGGCGAGAGAAGAGAAGAATATCAGCGTCGAGGTGCTGAATTTCAGCGTCGAAGTGCTGATTTTGAAAGGGGAAGAGGGGATTATGACGAAGGACTCGGATACCAACGACGGAGGGAGGACCGAGACACTTGGGGAGCACCTCCTCTTCGAGGAATGGGAGGTTATGGAGAGTTCCGGGGTAACGGAAGGGATCCGAAGGTGAGGAAGTTGAATATGCCCATCTTTGAGGGCGAAGATGGCCATGGTTGGATCTACAAGGTGGAGCGTTACTTTGCTGTCAACGGGTTGACAGATGATGAAAAGCTGACGGCGGCAGGATTGTGTCTGGAAGGGAAGGCGTTGGCATGGTATTAATGGCGAGACAGGAGAGAGCCTATCAGGACTTGGAGAGAGTTTAAGGATTGTTTATTAGAACGTTTCCGAGCCGATGCGGGAGGAGACTTCTATGAACAGTTCTTTGCTTTGACTCAGGAGGGGACCGTGGCCGACTACCGAGACAGATTTGAGTACTTAGCGAGCCATCTGGATCATATCTCAGAATCAGCCCTGGAGGGAAATTTCATGAAGGGGCTCAAACCTGAGATAAGAACAGCGGTCAGAGTGCTGGAGCCAAGGAATTTAGGCAAGGCAATGGAGCTTGCACAACTGGTGGAAGATCAAAAGAAGTCAGAAAGAGGAGCTCGAGGCAACTACCCTGGGGGATCATACAAGATGACTACTGCTGTGTTACCTTCAAAAGGGGTAGCCACAGGAAACTAGAGGGAGATGCCCAAGGAGAGATCCGGTGGTGATGGGGGGACAATTCAAGAGGCTGACAGAGAAGGAGATGCAAGAAAAGAGGGCCAAAGGGGTGTGCTTCCGTTGTGACGAAAAGTACATGCCTGGGCATAGATGCAAGGATCGAACTCTTCAGGTCCTCCTTGTTTGTGATAACGAGGAAGACGAGGAGGAAGGTGGGAACCGATCTGAGGAGGAAGAGGAAGAGAAATTGCACCTGGATGTGGCAGAAGTCTCTCTGAACTCTGTAGTGGGATTCACTCCGAGTCACACTATGAAGGTGAGAGGAGAGATAGCTGACCGTGAGGTGGTGGTGGAGATATACCCCTCTCCGTTCAGCCATTGATTCAGCAATTCCAAGAGGTTTTTCAGCCACCTCAGGGATTACCCCCGCAGAGGGAGCGAGAGCATGCTATAGTGTTGAGGGAAGGAGTATCACCCGTCAGTGTATGCCCTTACCGCTACCCCCAGTTCCAGAAGGATGAAATTGAACGGTTGATTAGAGAGATGCTGGAGGCAGAGATCATCAGACCCAGCATCAGCCCTTTCTCTAGTCCCGTTCTGTTGGTAAAAAAGAATGATGGCAGCTGGCATTTTTGTGTAGATTACAGAGCCCTCAATAAGGAGATTGTACCTGATAAGTTTCCTATACCCGTTATCGATGAGCTCTTGGATGAATTAAGTGGGACCGTGATCTTCAGCAAGATAGATTTGAAATCGGGCTACCGCCAGATTCGAATGAGGAAGGAAGATGTTCCCAAAACAGCTTTTAGAACTCATGAAGGCTAGGGGTGTCAATTCGGGTCAACCCGTCGGGTTCGGGTCGAACCCGACCCGACCCGTATATAAACGGGTCAACCCGAACCCGACCCGTTTTTATAAACGGGTCGAACATTCCAACCCGGACCCGACCCGAGCGGGTCACGGGTTGACCCGACACGACCCGTGACCCGGTTTTTTTCACTCGCGGCTGCTTGCGGCAACGGCATATAGCGCGGCAGCGCAGTAGCGGCGACGTCGCGGGCAGTTAGGCGGCAGCGGCGGCAGCGCGGCAGCGTGCAGCATGCGGCAGCGGCAGCGAAGGCGCGGCACGCGGCAGGTGCGAGCGGCAGCGGCGGCGGCGGCGGCAGCGCGGCACGCGCTTTATTGGCAGCGGCAGCGGCAGCGAGAGGCGCGCGGCAGCGGCAGCGAGGCGCGCGGCAGCGGCGGCAGCGAGGGCGAGGCGCGCAGCGGCAGCGGCAGAGGAGGCGCGCGGCACGCGGCAGCGAGGCGCGCGGCACGCGCGGCAGCGAGGCGCGGGCACGCGGGGCAGCCGGGCACACGGGGCAGCTGGGCAGCGCAGGGCACGCGGGCAGGCGGGCAGGGCGGGCAGCGCGGCATGGCAGCGGGCAGGGGCAGGGGCGGGCAGCAGCGGGATTGAGCGGGGAAATTCATTTTTTTAAATTAAATGGGTTTTCGGGTTGACCCGGCAACCCGCCGGGTCAACCCGACCCGACCCGTTTTATTAAACGGGTTGAATCTGCAAACCCGGACCCGACCCGTTTATCAAACGGGTCGGGTCCAACCCGGATTTTTCGGGTCGGGTCCGGGTCGGGTTGTCGTGTCGTGTCAAATATTGACACCCCTAATGAAGGCCATTATGAGTTCTTGGTGATGCCCTTTGGCCTCACCAATGCACCTGCTACTTTCCAGGCCCTGATGAACAAGGTTTTCAAACCTTATCTCAGACGGTTTGTGTTAGTATTCTTTGACGACATCCTGATATACAGCAGGACAGAGGTCGAACATTGGGAACATTTAAGAACGGTGCTAGAGGTTCTGCAGGAGCATCAGTTGAAGGCAAACTTGAAGAAATGCTGCTTCGCTCAAGCCAGTGTAGAGTACTTGGGCCATGTGGTATCAAAAGAAGGAGTGGCAGCTGATCAATCCAAAATTGAGGCGATGCTAAGGTGGCCACTACCGAAAAGTTTGAAGGCGCTGAGGGGATTTCTGGGATTGACAGGTTATTACAGAAGATTTGTGAGGGATATAGCATCATAGCCTGGCCACTTATAGAGCAATTGAAGAAGGATGGCTTCCTATGGGGAGAAGCAGCCACCTCTGCTTTCGAGAGCCTAAAGAAGGCAATGACTACAGTGCCAGTACTAGCTTTGCCAGATTTTACTCAGACATTCATTGTGGAGACAGATGCATCGGGGTACGGACTGGGTGTAGTACTTATGCAGAATAGGAGGCCCATCGCTTATTTCAGCCAGGTGTTGACTGCTCGGGCAAGGATGAAATCAGTATATGAGAGGGAATTGATGGCCATCGTGTTGGCCATTCAGAAAATGGCAGCCTTACCTACTTGGAAGACACTTCGTTGTCAGGACTGACCAGCGGAGCCTGAAATTTCTTTTAGAACAACGGATGGTGACTGAAGAGCATCAGAGGTGGTTATCCAAGTTATTGGGGTACGACTTTGAGATTCAGTATAGGCCGGGAGTGGAGAACAAGGCGGCAGATGCCTTGTCCAGATGTATGGAGGAATTACAGACAGTCACTCTATCCGTGCCTTGGATGCTGGATTGGGAGGCCATCAGAGAAGAGAGCGTCGGAGATGAGAGTTTGGGAAAGATCAGGACTGAGTTACTGAAGGAACCAGGTAGCCACCCGGGATACTCCTTGGAGGGAGACAAGCTGCTGTATCAGGGGAGATTTGTTATGCCCCGAACATCGATCCACATCCCAAACCTACTACATGAGTTTCATGGGAGTGCGATAGGGGGCCATTCAGGCATACATAAGACATACAGGAGGCTAGCTGGGGAGTTGTACTGGAAGGGGATGCATAAAGATGTGGAGGAGATGGTAGCCAAATGTGAGGTCTGTCAAAGGAGTAAGTACCTAGCGATGTCACCAGGAGGATTACTACAGCCATTAGCTTTGCCTGGTAAGTAGTGGGAGGAGATTTCTATGGATTTCATAGATGGGCTGCCCCGCTCAAAGGGGTTCACAGTGATCTTAGTAGTGGTGGACAGGCTGAGCAAGTATGCCCACTTCATTCCCCTACGACATCCCTACACCGCAGCAACAGTAGCATCAGCCTTTATCAGAGAAGTGATCAGATTACATGGGGTGCCAGAGGCGATCGTATCAGATAGGGACAAGGTTTTCCTCATTCATTTCTGGAAGGAGCTATTCATATTGCAGGAAACAGTGCTCAAGAGAAGTATAGCCTACCACCCGCAGACGGATGGCCAGACGGAAGTAGTCAACATGAGCTTGGAGACATATCTCAGATGTTTTGTTTCAGAGACACCAAAGCTATGGGCGAAGTGGCTATCCTGGGCTGAGTACTAGTACAACACGTCCTTTCACTCGGCTTCACAAATGACCCCATTCAAAGTGTTGTATGGACGGGATCCCCCACACTTGGTATACTTTGGGAGCAGTAGTACTCCTGTTTCGTCAATAGAGGAGTACTTGGAGGAGAGGGACCGAGTGTTAGAAGAATTAAAGAGGCACTTGCTGAGGGCGCAACAAATCATGAAGAAGCAAGCTGATGGGCATAGAAAAGAAATCCAATTTGAGGCAGGGGATAGGGTGTTCTTGAAGCTACGTCCATACAGGCAGAAGACAGTCGCCAACAGGAGGAATGAGAAGTTAGCTCCAAGGTACTTTGTGCCTTATGAAGTGATGGAAAAGATTGGGGCAGTAGCATACCGACTGAAATTACCCCCATCAGCAACTATACATCCGGTTTTTCATGTCTCCCAGCTGAGAAGGGTCATTGGTGACCACATCGCCATTCCTGAGCTACCGCCGACACTTACGGAAGAGTTTGAAGTGATCATGGAACCCTTAGAGCTGAGGGGTGTTCGCCAGAAAGAGGATGAAACTAAGGAAGTGTTGATCCAGTGGAAGAACCTTCCTGACTACGAGGCCACGTGGGAGCCATACGAGATGGCGAAACAGCAGTTTCCTGATTTTCACCTTGAGGACAAGGTGATTCTTTGGGAGGGCGGTAATGTTACGCCGGCCCATCCTGGGCCGGCTGGACCGGTCCACCCTGGACCGGTCTTGGCTTACAGCCGGCGGAAGAAACCCAGCCAGAGGGGGGGCGGAAATATCAAGGGGGGCCCACTTGATGTAAATTCAATTTTGGGAGTGAATATTTGAATGAGAAGGGTAAGTAGGTAATTTGTAATCCTCCTTTCATGTTTAATTGGGAGGAATAGGGGGAAGAGAGGGGTATCTTGAATTTGAATCTTATTTGAGGTCTAGGGTTTGTGTTCTTGGGCTCTAGGCTACGGCTAGAGATTTGGAGAGTTTTTCCTTCCTCTCGAATTGAAGGAAAGTTGTATCTTGCAAGTGCTTTTCATCCATTATTAAAATAAAAGCGTTTGCCTCGTTTTTTCTTACGTTTTCTCCTTCGTTTTCTCTCCGATTCCACTGTTTTTGGCTGATTTCCTGTGTGGACAGCAGTTTTCATCCTAGATCTATTGGGTTTTGGTGAGAAACACTTGGAAATCCAAGTGCTTCCTATCAGATTTTTTCTTTGAAGTAGTGAGTAACTAAACTGCCTTCAACCCAAAAGAGCAAGAACAACAACAATGAATCATTTCCTTCTATGGATGTGAAGACCACAACTATGGAGGAGTGGGTTTACCAAAATTGGAATACATGACATTGGTGGCTGTTGTTAATGAGGAGATAAGTGGAGTGTTGCTAATGAGGAGATAATTGGAGTGTAGGGAGTAGTGATCGAATGTTGCAGGGCTGTAAACTGAGAAGATGGAGAAGGAGACAGGAAAAGGTGGTGAGAAAGGATGATTTTTTTGGTAGAATTTTAATTAATGATTCATTCATTGATGATTCATTCAAAACCCACTTACCTGGAATGAAGATGTTCCCTAATTTCAGCCTATCTAAAATTAGGAATTCAAATTCAAAACAAAAATAAAATTGGAACTAACTATTTCATAAAAACAAATAACTCCTTAATTTCATGAAAAGTAGATGAAATCTTAAATAGATACAACTGATTCAAACAAATTCCTTGTCATGCTCATTAACTTGGCTGACCATAACTTGTGATATCGTTAGTTGCATATTTATTAATAGACTTTACTTTGTAAGCCTCATTAGTAACTTATATTTAATTTTGGAACCTAATGCTTGGTTTGCCCTGCCTGATTATTTAGTTCAGCCAGAATTCCATCTTGATAGAAATCCTCTCGGAACGCTTGGGAAATCTATGGAAGACAAGAAATCTCCTAAGGGCATTAGGAACTTCTTTGATCCTATCAGGTATTTTTTGTAGGCCTACTATTTCCTTATGAATTTTTTTTTCTTTTGGATATAGCTATGAGAGAATTTTTTCTTAAGCTTTAGTTGACAGCCAATGCTTATAAAATATTTTTATAAGCTCCTTAAAAAAATTTATTAGATTTTGAAGTCTTCAAAAATGTTCACTTGATAGACATGAACCTTAAGTTTAGAATTACTAGATTCTTTAAGAAACTTAAATACTATTTAATGAATAATTTATGATTAAAAAATTTATTAACAATCATCGGCAGTTGAAAAGCTAAGCCAAAAAAAAATCTATCTTTAGCCAAAAAATTTCTAACACGCAACACATGTAAAAAATGCAACTTAAGAAATTCATCAACCTTGGAAGAATTGCACCAATTCAAATGACTGGTGGTACAAAACTGTATGAAGAATATATCATTTTTCATAAACATATAGGCGGTAGCAACTCTGTTGTGCGTGGAAGATATAGATCAATCACCCAACCCGACGATTCAATTATCTTGATAGTAGATTATAGGTTTATTTACAAATTGTACTCTCAAAAAATTAATTTCAAAGGAAAAAATAGTAAATAATTATTATTTTTCTCACAGCTTACAAAAAGAATAATTTCAATAAATAAAATTCAGGAAAAAACTGGAACAAGAACACAACAAATTTACGTGGTTCAAGTTCTTGCGAATTCTACATCCACAGGACAACCTTGATCATCTTCTTTTATTTAATATTTGTGGAAATTGGATACAATAATTATATAATCAGAAAAGCAACACAAATAAAACTACTAACAGCCAACACTCGGCTAAAATAATAAATGCTAAAAAACAAAAGCTGCTTCCTTACAAATCTTATACATATCTAAAGAATGCAATAACAGTAAAATGCCTCCACCTCACTTCCTTACCAAATCTTTAACAGAAAAGAAAATAATGTAAGCCAAGAAGAATAACAGGTGGAATCGGATATGCCAGAGAACTCACAAACCGGAAAACCAATACTTCAATTGCAATAATTTAAAGATCTAATCAGATCTTTAAAACATGAGAAGCAATGAACTAAAAACATAAATAATAAAATGCATAGAATCGGGTGAACATGAGTTGTAGCCCCAAACCAAGAGCAACACAGTAGATATCAAAACCAAACCTCCTATACATACAATTCCAGCGTACATCAATAATGCAAAAAGGAAAAAGATCTTACAGCACAATCAGCTTCCAACAGACAATAACGACCTATAGCCTTTCTCAGAGACGAAGAACGATCTAGAGAAGAACAAGAATAGTTCACCTTCTTCACATTTACAGAAATACCAAGATTTCACCTCCTCACTTCTCTCTTCCACAAGAAGCCTAAAACAATTGTTGACAAACATTTAACTCTTTCTTGCTCTCACACCTATCTCACACATCCGAACGAAAGTGCTTACGGCACAAAACAGGCAACCAAACCGACAATCCCTTATGATTGTGTTACTCGGAAAAGAAGAAATAGCAAGAGAGACAAGAAATATTCACCCTCTTCTACACACACATAAATCTTTAGATTTCTAAACCCTCTCTTCCTCCACCTCACACAAGAAGCCAAGCCGAACTCAAAACCCCAACCCTTTCTTCAAAAAGTTCCCCCTTAAGAAACTGAAACTATACTTCTGATTACAACTCTTCCCCATGATGCCAGCAAGCCAAATATATAGGAAGAGACAAAACAGCCCACCCTTTGCAAAGACAATAAAGAAATAGGATAAGGCAAAACAGAAAACAGTTAATTAATTTAATTAACTGAGTTTAGGGTTTTTTGTACAGGCATGGCATAATGAAATCGCTTTCAACTTCTGTAAACAGAACCGGCTTTTGCTCTTTATTGATTAGAAGCCTTATACTTATCTCAAGCATGGCGTAATGGGAAGTAAGATCTGTTATGTGCTGCAATTTGATTGCTATTGCCTCGGCGTCTAACAGAGAAGCCTTAGGCTGATGGGTTTCCGTGCAAAAGAGTTTAGGGTTTAGCAGAAAATCATTATAACAGGATGGGTCATAAATGGCAAGACAAATTAACGGTCACCTTAACCTTTGGGATCTCGCATCCTCCATTCAAAATGCTATTTGTGAGTTAAAACTTATATATACTATTTGTAAGTCTATTATCACGGATTTCCACAAAACCTTTTCCTGGTCCAATGCTAAATCTAGAAAGAGAGAATAGGCAAAAGGAAGAATTTGATGAAAATATTATCGCCAAAAAAATTATATCCTTGGTAGAATTGCACCGATTCAAATGACTAGTGGTACAAAAATGCATGAAGAAAATACATTATTTTTCATAAACAAAAAGACAATAGCAACATAAATTAACTAGGAACCATAATAGCATCTAAGTATGGGGAGTAGAATTTGACGGGAAATAGAATGATTTCTTAAGAAAAAACTGAGGAACTTATTTTTGTTGGATGGTGGTGCTAACCAAACCAAAAATGAAATGGTTTAAATCCGACAAAAAAAGTTTAGATAGGCCAATCACCAGTCATAATGTTATATAACTTGCACCAAAACTTAAGCATTATGTTATATATATTTAAAAAACTTTTCCAATAGGTTAATTTAACAGAGAAAACATCACTTCACACAGTCTTGAATATCAACGTGGCACCCAGCAGCGATAGAACATGCATTTCTAATAAAATGGAAGTTGATCAGAAGAGCAAAGATTGCATAAATATCCATAAGAAAATAGTTTACCTTAACTTTATCAATGCTAAATGCCTTCTCAACAAGATCGAAAATTAGAAAGTTTATTCCTTTAGTTATGATAGAAATGGAAGAAACCAGAGAAATTTGAAAGTTGTCAGTAACCAAAATCCTTGTTTCATGTTTCACAAAACCTCCACCATAATCGGTCCCTTCATTTTTTAACTTGGGGTTTTGCTCTATGATTTTTGTCTCATTTAATTCATGTTTGCATGGAGGAGTCAAACGAGAGTTTGATCGATTATTCAAATGACATTTTACACAACTAGACGAAAAAGTTCCATTAGTTGATGTCATTTCATCCAATTGTAGCATTTTGACACTACATCAATAGTAGGAAGCAATTTTTGGAAGCACCAATATTTTTTTGCTTTTTTACACAAAACATTCTAAGTTTAATCTTTCCGCCGAGGAATACAAATTGTTAATAAAACCCTCTAAAGATATTTGATCGTCTAGAAGCATGAACACGGAACCTAGAGGAAATGCGAGAAAACTCAACAGTTGATTGACAAAATCTCCCAGAACTTTCGCATGTAAAATATTGTTATTTTTCTTGTCAAATATAATGTTCACATTCATTTGTTGTTCTTCTTCACTGTCATCAATCTCTTCTTTAATCATTGAAAAGCACTTTCCACTTTGTTCTATGCATTCATCAGAAAAGAAAAACCTTGTTAAAACATGCTTGGATACCAATGATATCCTCAGCAAGTTCAAAGCAAATTTCTTTGATAGATCCTTGTTTGTGAAATTATGAATAAAAGATGAATGCATATTAGAGGAAAGGGTTATAGATATTGTCAATGATGAGGTAACTTATTTATAAATTCTTGAAAAAATAATTTAGATTTAGTTTAATGCGGAATTGCTGAAATTTATATATATCTTCTTTTCAGGCTTTGAACTGGCTGAGGATATCATTGGTATCCAAGCATACTTTCAAAAGACTTTTCTTCCCTGATCAGTGCATAGAACAAAGTGGGAAGTGATTTTCAATTATTAAAAAGAAGATTAAAGAGAAGATTGATGACAGTAAAGAAGAATAACAAATGAATGTGAAAATTATATTTAACAAGAAAAATAATAATACTTTACATGCGAAAGTTCGGGGAGATTTTGTCAATCACCTGTTGAGTTTTCTCACATTTCCTCTAGGTTTCGTGTTCATGCTTCTAGGCGATCAAATATTTTTAGAGGGTTATATTAGCAATTTGTATTCCTCGGCGGAAAGATTAAACTTATAATATTTTTGGTAAAACAAAAAACAAAATATATTAGTGGTTCCAAAAATTGCTTCCTACTATGGATGTAATGACCAAATGTTACAATTGGATGAAATGACATCAGCTAATGAGACTTTTTCGTCTAGCTGTGTAAAATGTCATTTGAATAATCGATCAAACTCTCGTCTAACTCCTCTATGCAAGCATGAATTAAGTGAGGCAAAAATCATAGAGCAAAACTCCAAGTTAAAAAATGGAGGGACTGATTATGGTAGAGGTTTGGTGAAAAATGAAACAAAGTTTATGGATACTGACAACTTTCAAATTTCTCTAATTTACTCCATTTCTATTATAACAAAAAGAATAAACATTCCAATTTTTTATCTTGTTTAAAAGGCATTAATGTTGATAAAGCTAAGATAAACTGTTTTCTTATGTGTACTTATGCAATCTTTGCTCTTCTGATCAACTTTCATTTTTATTGGAAATACTGGTTCTATCGTTGTTGGGTGCCACGTTGATCTTCAAGATTGTGTTAAGTGATGTTTTCTCTGCTAAACCAACGTATTGCAAAAGTTTTTTAAATGTATACAATATAGTGCTTAAGTTGTTGTGAAAATTATATAACATTATGACCGGTGATTGAACTATCTAAACTTTTTTGTAGGATTTAAACCATTTCATTTTTTGTTTGATTAGCATCACCATCCAACAAAAATAAGGTCCTCAATTTTATCTTAGGAAATTCTTCTATTTCTCGTCAAATTCTACATCTCATACTTAGGACGCTATTATAGTTCCTAGTCAAATCCATGGACTAACACTAGGTCTTACAAATCCCGCAGTGCTAAACATTATCGAATAAAGCGTCCAAAAAGGATTTCGACTTCTTGGATTCATTTAAAAAATCAGGACCCAAGAAACGCTTCATCGTCATGCCGGCCACCAGGGCCGAAGGGGATGAAGCAGGAAACAAACAAAACACGAAAGAAAAAACAAGGAAATGAAAAACTCCCCTGAAACCAGAGAAGCACCAACAGCAAGAAGAT
Source organism: Dendrobium officinale (assembly GCA_019514585.1). Classification (NCBI taxonomy): domain Eukaryota; kingdom Viridiplantae; phylum Streptophyta; class Magnoliopsida; order Asparagales; family Orchidaceae; genus Dendrobium; species Dendrobium officinale. Next base: position 5,824,647 of record CM033685.1, on the reverse strand, counting down.
GACGAAAAGCATTCGCCGGGAGAGACCCAGGCGAAGGGGGGCGGGAGGCCCAAGCATCAAAAAACCCTAGCTCCCAGAAACGATATAAGCCTCTTTAAATTCAAAAATGAACATGGCTTGAAGTATTCTAGCTTTCTAATATATCTACAAATAATAGATTTTAGGGGCCCACCTCTTTCCTCTTCTACTTTCCATTATCTTCTAAATAAATATGTGAATAGCTACTAACATACATAGAAGAAGCTAACAAATCAACAAATTAAGCATGAAGCATACAAAAAGTTCTCAACATAGACATGTGTCATTGGAACACAAAGCAATATGAGAGTTCACTAATATGGGTGAAGAGAATTGACATTGAATAGTACTACATATAAAACATATACACTACATATAAAGCGTATAAAGTTTGCTAATGCAACATGGAAATTGACTATTATGATCACACATCGAATATCTGAGATCTTATTTAACATGGGTCACAAGAGGAAATTACGCATGAATCCTAAGAGTGTATTGATGTGAAACATAAAACTTTGAGATTGAGGAATGTTTAAGAAAGTCATACATGTAGCATGATGTAAAATAAAAGAAACATGAGGCGTGTGTATGAAGATTCATCAAAGCCACAAGTGTTGTATTAAGTGGATGATTTTTGCAACCAAGGTATATACATGAGCTTTCAAACAAATTCATATGATAGGTGCAGATGTAAACAAGTGAAACATAAGCATACTTTATTTACATTTTTTTTAACATTTCCGCATACTATAAAAAAATCCTATGCATTTGTATCGCTTGGAGCACAAACATAAGAGTTTTTTTTTTCTTTTTCTAACGAACAATCCTAAACATACTTTTATGTACAAATTTCCTCAATCAATCATAAATGATATAAATAAGACGCTATATAAATGATACTAAACATGCTTCCTAAACATTTTTCTTGAAGTTATAATACATGTGAACGTCACTTAGACACTACAAAAGAATTATACGTTTGATCACATGATTTGATTGTGGCTCGTAGTAGTGATGCAACATATAGGCAAGACTCCTACGGAAATAGATCACCAACCATGAAAGAAGTCTCAATTCTTTCCCAATAACAGTATTAAAGAATAAATTTAACATGATTTTATTGGATGAAGGGAATAACCATATAACAATTGTAACCACATGATATGCATGCACGACTCTACATGAGAATGAACTTCAATTTATGAAACCTGGAAAGTTTATAAATAGTAATGTTTAGGATGAAATATGAAATGGCATGATCGGCTTTTATTAATGATGACGAGTTGAGCAAACAAGATTGGTTTCATGTACAATCAACTAACGTGTACATGATCCAAAAGACTCAAAAAATAAAATACATCCATTAACATGTACATGATCCAAAAGACTCAAAAAAATCACGATTTAAATTATAGCTCAATTGTAAAAGAAGGAAATAACAAGAAATTACTCGTGGAGATAAATGTTAAGAAACACGACGATTACGTATATTTTTTTTGCCACAAAACCATGATAAGAAAACAAATTTGTTAGAACTCAACATCAACATAGGTATGCATTTCCACTTTTACATGCAATGCATTTTTTTTTAGAAGGGCGTAAGAACATATCTCTTTCATATAATAATAGATTTAACTTAGAACAATCGTTTCATAGCATATACAAGTATGTATGTATTTCTCATGATTCAAACATACAAATTCTTTAGAGATACAGAGGAGATATAATATAAATATGCTTTATTTATATGCAACCATTTGTATGCATCACTTAGATAACAAATCTATATGTAATGACTATCTTAAGGAACTTATTGATGAAACAATAGAAGCATGTGGTCATGTGTGAACGCTTTAGCTTTCCCAAACTATACTCACATTTATGCATATATATAAAAACTAGCATTTGGAGGAAAATCATTCAATAAATTTATGAAAGAAAATAAGTTTATTTCTCCCTCAACTATTTTCATTCTCTATAAACAAAATACCTCTATTTTGAATTTATAAATCTACTCATTTAAATTTAGAATATATAAAGCTACTTAATCTCATCGCCAAGCTTCATATCTAAATGCAGGACGTAATTGCTCATAATGAAGATTTGGATCCTACCCTGTCCAATCCATAGGAGGTATCAACATAGGCATGTACGGGATGACCATGTGCCTAGCCTACAAAACCCACAAAAAATAAAGAAGAAGAAGAAGACAATAAGCACACAGATAAAGAAAGATTACAATACGAAAACACATTTACAATCGTAGTCTTACCGTTCTCTCTAGCCCTTGACAAACCAGAGGCTCCCCACCTGAATTCACAAAGTTCTTTTGTCAAAGTTTTGAGCGAATGTCTAAATGCAGAACGGATATCAGGTGGACCATCTATTAGCTGATTAACTGGGGGTTGTATATAAGCTGTGTCAATTAATAGTTCAATCAAGCGGCTCCCCACCTAAATTCACAGAATATGTGGGTGAAGGCATTACAACTAAAGGAGAAGAAAACTCTTCATGAAAATGCTAGGATGCTAACGAATACACAACATATCTTGATAAAAAAGAATGGGCATAAAGAAGAAACCTTTCCTAGAGCATCCTGACCCCATGGCCTAGTTTTATCCTGCCCTTTAACTATACTCCTTAATTGGGGCAGCTTTTGTTTCTTCATCAAATCTTATACCTTTTTCCTCAAGAGACTTTCTTCTTTAGCTACTGGATCATCATTATCATATAGACCTCTCTTATTGTTACCATTTTGCTTCTTTGTTTTCAACAAAAATCTATAAATCCGAGCCTGTTCGAACAAATGATATCTGTAACAAGTTAAAACAAGGTAGCCCATAGTAGCCAGATTGAACAAGTTGCAAATTCATAAAAAAAAATAAAGGATAATTAGAATTAGGGAATTAGAATGTTCAGATCAAGATATAAAAACTTTAAAAATCAAAGAAAATTAAAAAAACAAACTTTTTAGGCAATTTTTCCAAATTAAAAATTAAACAACTTAGTAATTAACAGATGTACAGATTAGAATTATATAAATAAAAATAAACAAAGAAATTTTGCAACAAGTCACAATAATGATCACAAATGAGAAAATAATTAAACATTTAAAATTACAAGCAAAACAAATGGGAGGAAAAGAAAGTAAATTTTTTAGAAAGGAATGCTTAATTTTGTTCTAACATCTATAAAAGTGAACAATTTTAATTATCATGCACAGAGCTTTGGATATTTCTATGAACGCATACAAATATATCATTGAAAACATAAATTATTCTTTACTAAGTGAACCTCAAATTAACATTGATAAAGTCATTGTATGATCTTTTAGGAATATTTTTTTTTTATATCAAACCGATGGCATGCATTTTTTTATATCAAAGCTTCTTTCAAATAATTCAACATTAATTTGGAACAATAAGATGTATGTGAACATCACATCTCTACAAACAACTGGATATATAGATTTTCAGATTTTTTTTTTATATTGACAATCTTCTAGATGATGCACTAAAGGAAAGCTTTCATATCAACAAGACAACTAAATAAGATTTCAATGTGAGCAAAACCATCATGAATCCTTTTTAGAGACATTTCATCAAACGCCTAGTGCACAATGTTTATAAGAACACATAAAACGAATTAACAAGAAAAATCATGATTTACACATGTGCCTAATTGAAGTCATTCAAACAACCTATACAAAGTTCCTTATGATTCATGTTATAATCATTTAAAATAGAAGAAGAAAAAAACCAACAACTAAGCTACCAAAATATCAACCATAGGGAAGCAGAAAAGAAAATCATGGAATAAGAAGAAGGAAAGAAGAAAGAAGATGTATGAATATAATGAAAGAGTAATGGGGGATGAAAAGAAGAACGAGAAGAGAGCTGAACGTCAGAAAGAGAAGAGAGGTAAGGAGAAGAGATTACCTTGCAAAGGGATAAGGGAATGGCAGCTTGAGCAGGACGGCATCGGGCGGAGGAGCTTCGACTTCAGCTAGGTCACCCGAACAAGAAGAGGGGTTGGGGCGTTGGGCTGTCCGATCTCAAGGAGACGGAGAGGGGGCGAGAGAGAAGAGTGCGAATGCCAGGAGGCGGAAGAGGGGGTCTCGACCCTAGGCTTTCCGTCCGAATAAGAAAGTAGGAGGAAGCCAGGGATTCGGAACTCCTGGAGCAAGAAAGCCGAGAGCCTAGTGTTGGTAGCCGAATGCTGCTCTCCTCCATCCGACTGGAGCTTTTCTTCCCTCGAGTCCCTTAGGACTTCGGCTATGTTCCACGCAAAAAGAAGCACGACAAAAGGCCTGGGCGCGCCCGGCTTCTACTAAAGCCATCTGAATCCTCACCAAACTCGGCAAGTCACGCGACTGCGCCAACTGATAATGGCAGACTTGGAGCTTCGATTAAATCAGGGCCGTAGGATCCATTTCTTGATTTAGAATTAAATTCAAATTTCTTTAAAAGCATATTGGAGTTTAATTAGGATTAAACTAGGTTGATTTGAATCAAGTATGAGCCTAAATCAAACTTAATTTGACTCAAGTTAAATCAATTTGAGTTCAATTTGGTCCAACTAAATTAATTCAATAAAATTAACTTCAAATCGACACCAATTCGGATCGAATCGAGCTTGACGAGGCTCGTCCAACTTGCTCAAACACGCTGGAGGACAAATTAAGATAAAATAGAGGTCAACAATGCTTCAATATGAAGATAAATTTTTGCAAAAAATAGTATCCAACGGGCATGCATTCGATTAATCATTTTCTAGCTATTTTTAAATTGAAGTGATTTGCGATCACTACACAGTACGAAATCTTGAAAATTATAAAAAATGCTTTTTTCCTTGGCCTTATCAATGCTTATTTCCTTTTCAACAATAATTTAAAAAAAAAAAAAGTTAACCTTTTTTTTCATTTGTTTTCTTACTGCTTTCTAAATTTATTTTCTATTACAAAATTTTCTTGAAACTTATGAAAAAAAATAATGGTCAAAGCTGACCCAAATGAAGCTAGCCCACCTATTGCAGCTATCATCGTTGATTAATCCGCACATACATATATCATCCTCAATGTCTGCATCAATATATTTGCCTCTCTTAAAATTCTTGTAAAAATTTAGATTTATAATTTAATTCTCACAATATATTATTATTAGCAAAAATTGCAATAAAAATAGTAGAAAGATGAAAATTTTAGCAACACATGCTATTTAGTTTAACCAGATTGAAAAACCATTAGACAACATGGTTAGAGAGAATAAAAATTATAAGAATAATATCTTAAGTATTGTATAATTTATCTAGCTATAAGAAAAAGCGATGGCCGGCAACAAGGCAATGAAGCAATGGTGCCGATGATAACGGTGGAGGAGGTTGACGGTTGTGATAATTGTTTTTAAAATCACTTCAAACCTCACAAAGGTATTTTGAGTATTTTTAATTAATTTAATGTTTTTAATAAAAAATAAATAGAATTAAAAATCAATATAATGAATATGTTTTTTAAAAACAAAAACAAAAGCAAATGTCACATAGTAATAAACTAAGTCTTAGTAAACATGTAAGAACATGTATGAATATTTTCACGCACATCTTTAACAGGACCTGCATTTGAGGGCTTGTTAATCTCACAAAGGAAAAAATCCTCCATTTTTCTCTTTTTGCCAAATTTAGGAGTTCAACAGATTTATGGGATTCAGCCAAAGAAATGCACGAAAGGGGAGAAAGATGATTACCTTTCCAGCAACAAGCACCAATCATTACTTCTGATCCGACATCGTCGAAGGAGGAGAAGAAGCCTCTTTAGCTACTCTTTGAGGACGCCATTTCATGTGAAGTTAAAGCAACAACGAATAAATGGCTATGAGGAAAGCCAACAAGATAAAAACAAAGAGAAGATAAATTATAGAAATAGGCGGGCAATAGCAGAGAAGAATATCATATACTAATTCACTCCTATATGCTTTTCTTAATTTTGCGTCCTTGATCTAACATGTTAAGTTCATAATTAATCACAATAGCAGAGAATACTTAGTTTCATTGAATAACAATAATATCATAAAATTAAACATTTGTTCAACATACTTTACATTAGACTAAGATTTCGTTTGGTTATTTGGTACTTTAGTAAAAGACAGTTTTAAGAAACATTGATTCAGAAAGTAGAGTTTTCTAACAGAGAAGTATATATAAAAAGCTTTCTCAAAATAGTAGAAAAATGAAACAAAAGGAGTTATTGTGAACGTGATTTGACGAACCAAACAGTAAAGAAGAAATAAATTTGTCGTTTTAAAACGGAATAAGCACAAAACATTTCCAATCAAACGAAGCCTAAGGAAATTGGCGTCTTTTGCTTCGCCTTGCCTTTAGGAAAAAAATTGGCGTTTTCTGCAACCATAAATCTTTGCAGAATCCACAACATCTGAACTAACTCACGCCAAGACAACTGTCACTACAACCGTTGGATCGTAACAATCCCCTCTCATTTCAGCCGCTGGTCATTCTTGTATTTGCTCTCTCTCTCTCTCTCTCTCTCTCTCTCTCTCTCTCTCTCTCTCTCTCTCTCTCTCTCTCTCTCTCTCTCTCTCTCTCTCTCTCTCTCTCTCTCTATATATATATATTATGGCTCCTAGTTGAAGATCAAATGTAACTTCATTTGCCTTAGTAAATCCTTTTCCAGTCTTTTCTCTGCCTGTGGCTTTCTTCTCTTCTTGTCTTTAAGATATCATAGCCACGTTGGCTTTTCTTCTTCTCTTTTCACCCTCCCTTTGCTCGCTGAAGTTTTCCTCTTACCCAAATCAAACAACCCATCATCGTTTCCTTCTGGTGAAGATGACGACATTTTCCATCTCTCAAACTAGCGAGACGTCTGTTGTACGCACAGATAATCCGACCATCCCTTCCTCCGTCAAGTTCTTGATCTCCAATATCAAGATGCTCATTCCTACTTAGTTGTCGAATGATAACTACCCCATTTGGAGGTCTCAGATGCTCAAGCTTTTCCGCACCAACAACTATGCTGACTTTCTTGAGCGCACATCACCACCTCCATCTCGTTGTCTACACTTGCCCGACGAAACTTCCGCCATCAATCCCGACTACGCCAGCTGCAATTCTTCCATATGTCTTGAATATTGAAACTGCTTCAGACATCTAGCTCACCTTAGAGAAAAGGCTGCAAGCCACCAACTGCTATCGGGTAATTCAATCAATAACAAGCTACATCACATTTACATGGGTCAACTTACGATGCTACAATACCTTATTGTTGACCTCATTATTCGAGGTGAGTTTCCTTGAAATTCATATCTAGTTTCTAGCTCTTCGTAACCTAGCATAGACGTCGCTTGCAGGATTCTCCTTAGGTGGATACCCGCTGACGTAGCATTAACTCGGTCTTACAATTCAACATAAATCTAACCTAGTTCGACTTGTCTAGATTTGATCAAAATAAAATCAACTCAATATTTAGTCAAACCCACTCAATCCGAATTCAATGTAAAGTTTAAAGATGAAATATTTTAAGCAAGTGTCAAATTATATATATATATATATATATATATATATATATATATATATATATATATATATATATACATATATATATATATATTACATATATATATATATATATACATATATATATGCTATATATATATATATATATATATGTAAATTTCAAATAAAAAAAATTATATGCTAACAAACTAACAATTGTAAATTAAAAATTGTATCATCTTTTATGAAATATTTTATAACTTTTAAATATCATAATATAATTTTTTTGTGATGTACTATCATATTTTTAAAAAATCCGAAAAAAAAAATATTTGTTATTACTTCATACTAAATAAACTTTTTTTAATAATAATATAACTGATATATTTTTAAATTTTAATTAATTTTTTTAATAAATAATTACATATCATGACTAAACTATTTATATTTCTCTAAATTATAATTAAACTCATAAACTGAAAGCATTGAATTATAATTAAACTCATAAACTGAAAGCATCTCTTCTCCAACTATAACTCTATAAGTATTTCCAACCGGGATAACAAACTTATTTGAATCAATATAAAAGTAACAGAAATTATACGCAAGAAAATCATCTCTATCATAGTAGGAAATCAGAAAAAGTAGCAAATGCATATTATGAACAGGAAACCAAGCTGACAGTGCTGAAGAAGCCAAGCTAGGAAACCACAAATCTGGCGTATGTGAGAAGACATAAATTGTAAATTTTTTTGAGTAAAATGAGGGCAAAGCCCGCATTCATTTGATATTGAAACTTAATTATAGACTATGAAAACAGAAATGACATAAGTATACCCAATTGTATACCATATATATATATATATACCTGTTGCGGGCTAGAAATTACACGGCGATAGAGACTTGATTCTACGTCTTAGCGTTGTACGTATAACTAGCACACACACAGAGAACGCAAGATTTTTTACGTGGAAAACCCTAAAAAGGGAAAAACCACGAGGCCTAGCCCAGTTGAAAATGATTCCACTAGACTTTGAGTTGTTACAAAGGACTGAATCACCTCCAGGGGTGATCAAATTACAATCAATTACTTAAGTAAGACGTCGAGTCTTCGACAGGACGTAGGGACTGAATGTTGAGCCCTGAGTAGGACGTCGGGTCTTCGGCAGATCGTAGGGACTGAGTGTCGGGCCTTGAACAAGACGTCGGGTCTTTGGCAGGATGTAGGGACTGAGTGTCGGGCCCTGAGTAGGATGTCGGGTCTTCGATAGAACGTAGAGACCGAGTGTCAGGCCTTGAACAGAACGTCGGGTCTTCGGCAGGACGTCGGGTCTTCAGTAGAGCGTGGGGACTGAACGTCGGGCCTTAAGGTGGTGGTCCGGCGAGGTTCTGCGGTGGTCCGGCGAGGTTCCTGTGGTGGTCTGGCGGTGGTCCGGCGAGGATCCTGCGGTGGTCCGGTGGTGGTCCGGCGAGGTGTTGACGGTGGTCCGGCGGCTGTCGAGGAGGAGCTCCTTCCTTCTCTTCTCCCTTCTCTTCTCTTCTTCTCTCTCTTGCTTGGATCCTCTCTTGTGAAGAATGAGGGCTCTATTTATAGATTTCCGGGAGTGGCATGGCCTGTAAATAGGCGTGAGATCAGGGGCGAATAGGGAGTGGTCAAATGGACGGCCGATATTGAATCATATGATCGTGCACCGTTCGTTGGCCATTTGGAGGCCTTAATGATGTCGGAATTTAGTGATCTTGGGCTCGTTGGATTCGTCTCGTCGAGCCGTTCGATTCAAGTATAAGCTCGTCAAAATCGGAGACCGTTTGGTAACTCAAATTGCTGTTTGAACCTTCCAACAGCGCTTTGAACCCTTGATTTGGACTCATTTGGGCTCGGATTGGGTCGATCTTGGTGTCGTTGAGTTCGTATTTCCGAGACGCTCAGTTTGACTATAAGCCCGCTGAAATCGGAGTTCGAATGCTCCCGGATTTAATTTTTGAGTTTTCCAACTAACTTTTGCCTCGAGATTCGTGCCCGATCAAGCTAATTTTTTGATAACGTATCAATACCAAAACTCAAAAAGAACCTACAACAGCAAGAAATAAAGGCGAAAAGACGGCCAAACTAAAAAAAAAAAGTAAAATGTAAATTAACATATGAACAAAACAAAGCAATATAACATGCATTATGCAGCTACGAATAATAGTATTTATAAAACAAGAATTGATGGAGAGCAATACGCTGCTATTTGTGGAGAGTAGGAAGTAGGATGTTCTTCAAACAGGCAGAAGGATTTGTTAGGGATCAGAAAGATTTGTGCGGACGAGAGCTGCTCAGCGAGGTTGACGGGATATGGTCGTCGAATCAGTAGTGATCTGGGAGGCTGGTAGGCTGGGCATCATATTGGGATCGATTGGCTAGGTGGTATGGGCTCGTTCAATCGAGAGGAAGAGCTCGAGGATGGGAATCAACATATTGATCGAACATTTGAGTTGGGTCGAAAGACTTGGAGAAAGTCGGAGGTGTAGACGTCGCAACTGGCGTCAAACTCGCAAAAGTTGAATTTCCAAACACAGGGGATGGTCAGAGAGCCAAAGGTCGGGAGATCTCCACAAGCATCATAGAACGTGAGTTCGAGATGGATGAGCTTGAGGAGGATGATGTTGGTCTTTAGGGTTTGGTAATTATAGTCGGAAGCCGTGCATATGGCATCGATGGACAAAGATTTAAAATATTTGCAAGTGGGGATTGCGTCATTTTTTACCTTCGAAACCGCGGAAAGCTGCGGACCGCCGGACATGGTGAATGGTAGTGGGAAGCAGGTATGCCCCAAACGATGATTTAATAACTTTTTATAAAGTTAATTAAAACACAAATAATGCGGATTTTCATTATTTCACTTGACTGTAAAAATTGATTTCTCCCCATAGGATGCTAATTCGTCATTTAGCCATTTTATCAAATTACAATTGATACGTCATCTTGAAATTATCTTGATCGGGCACGAATCTCGAGGCAAAAAGCTAGCCGGAAACTTCAAAAATTAAATTCGGGAGCATATGAACTCCGATTTCAGCGAGCTTACAATCAAACTGAGCGTCTCGGAAGTACGAACCCAACGACACCAAGATCAACCCAATCCGAGCCCAAATGAGTCCGAATCAAGGGCTCAAAGCGTTGTTGGAAGGTTCAAACCGCAATTTGAGTTACCAAACGGTCTCTGATTTTGGCGAGCTTATACTCGAATCGAACGACTCGACGAGACGAATCCAACGAGCCTAAGATTGCCAAATTCCGACATCATTAAGGCATTCAAATGCCCAACAAACGGTGCATGACCAAAGGATTCGATATCGGTCGTCCATTCAAAACACTCCCAATTCGCCCCTGATCTCACGCCTATTTACGGGGTATGCCACTCCAGAAAAACTATAAATAGAGCCCTCATTCTACACCAAAGGGGCTCAAGTTAAGAGAGAGAAGAAGAAGAGGAGAAAGGGGAAAAGGAGATTCCTCACCTCCTCGACCACCGCCAGAGCTCTTCCTGTTGCCTGAAGACGCCAAAACTCTGCCGGATTTTTGGGAAACGCCAGGAATTTGCAGAACTTTGTAACTTTGTGAGAAGTTGATTGTAAATTGATCGTCTTGATTTGTAAGACAGATCAACCTTTGTACTTCAAACAAATACTAGTGGAACTTTGCAACTGGGCGAGGCCCCGTGGTTTTTTCCCTCTTTTGGGTTTTCCACGTAAAAACCTTGGTGTTCATTTTCTCTTTTCTGTTTGTGTGCGGAATACTCGTGCAACGCTAAGACGAATATTTCCTAACTCCACTGCCGCATATATTATAGCACGCAACAATAATTTTATTAAATTTCAACACTCAGCAATGTAGAAGAATACCGCGGCACAAATAATGTTGCTATCGGAAATGGTCGCACGCTTCCGATCTCTCACTTTGGACGCGGTATCCTTCCTGTTGACCTCATTATTGAGGTCGATTTTCCCAAATTAATATGTAGTGTCTACTTCTTCACAGCCTAGTGTAGACATTGCCTCCAATATTTCTTTTAGGTGGATACCCATTGAATTAGCATCGACTCACTTTCTAATTCGACCCATCTCAGGTTGATTGAAACCAAATTAATTCTACATCGAGCCCAACCCACTAGATTCTAGTTCATTTTAATTTAGATGGCCCTAATTATTCCAATTTGATTCATTGCATGTTAAAGAAAACTAAATCCATATGAATCAAATTAGTCATTTTGTTTATTTACTTATTTCAAACCATCCAAATTAAAGTTTTAATTAAATTCACCTAGTTTAATATATAAATTTCAATAAAAATCATTAATCCCCTAAGGCTTAGAGGGGGATTAGGGCTGATTTGGGCATGCAAATGATGTTTGGCTAGACTTGAGCCGGGTTTGACCATCTCCCCACACAATCAAGTAGGGAGAGGCCCGGTTTGAATCCCAACCCGTGGCTCTCGCATGCACCATCTCTCCCTATTATGAATTTTTATTAGGTCCGGTGTCCTGATGTGGCTCTAAGTTCGGACGCTAATAACATGTTGCCTTGTGCTCTTACTTTTTTACCGCGCGGCCCGACGATCTGACCTGGACCGAAACCCGGGGTTGCTATGTTCACGTATTGCTAGGTATTACTCGGTATTGCGCGGTATTGCTTGACAATAACGAGAAATACTGCTTTGTGAAGACCAATACCGAGCAATACCTAGCAAAACTGGGGTATCGCTCGGTATTGCTCGGTATCGCTCGATATTTCTTGGTATTGACCTTCACATAATGATATTTCTCGTTATTGCCGAGCAATATCGAGCAATACCTAGCAATACCCCAGTCTGCACAAATCAGTCAATACATAGAAATCCCGGGTCTAATCTGGGTCAGGTCGTTGGACCACACGGTAAAGAGTAAGAACACGTGACAACATTTTACTAAAGTCTGAATGTGCTAGTATACCGTACCTAATAAAAATTAGCTACTATCATTCGGAAAAAACGGGGAGCATATCTGCTGTTCGGAAATCCCCAAGCCTTCTCTCATCACTCTTTCCCCCGTTGGCGTGAGAAATTCCAGGCGAAACAAGCCTCCTCTCCGTCTCCTCCTCTGCTCGCAAGAAGCCCCACACTCTCGATTTTTGCAAGACCCGAACGCCTCTCACTCGCACGAACCCCTCTCTCTCGCCATCTCTCTGTTCGCAAAGAACTCCAAGGGCCGAACCCCATCTCCTCCTCCCAGCCGTTCGCGAGCCCTAGGTCGGACCATCTCTGCCGTTCGCGAGCCCAAGCCAAAGACCCCGGCCGATTCTTGCCCTAGGTTGCCTCTTCTGCCCAGGTCGACGCCGGCAATCTTCTCAATCTTTGGTAATCTCCTCTTCTTTCTTTCTCCTCATCTCTTTCTTCATCTAACTCCTTCCCCCCATATTTCTTCATCTAAAATAAGATAAAATTCATGTGAGCATATCCAATGTTGAGGAAGCAAGTAAACGTTTCTCCATGGATTTTGTAAATTCAAAATATTGTGTTTAGTTTTGTTAGACAAATTGACAATTTATATTCTGCTATAAATCAATCCATATTCATTTGAAAAGTCTCAGTAATAATAAAAGAATAATAAAGATGAAAATGCCCGTATTCTGTTTTCTTTTTCAATGATTTGGGAAGTGTTCTTTACAGTGAGTTTGACCAAAAGAAATGAAACAACTCACATCATCTTTGAGATTAGAAAATAAATCTTACAAACGGTTGTGAAAATATTTCCTTGATGTTTGATGACAATTTTCATTTTCATTTATCTATATATAACCTGTTGGAATTTATCAGTTGAGGCTTTTATATAATTAAACAAAATTTGCATCCGTTAGTTAACTGTCTCGTTATGCAAAATGGATTTCCCGCTGTTATTTATGGGTAAAACATTTAACAATTGGTTCCAATTTTAATAATTAAGCTTTTGGGGATAGCAAGCAACCTTTTTCATAATCGTCCCGGAGTGACCTATGGTAATTGAATTAAATTGTTTATGAGGCTAGAGATATCGGTGTACTGAAATTTATTTTCTATGAAAACTGTATGCTGAAATTATTTCTTGAATTTTCTTTTTATCGCCATTGCTCACAACCCTTGTCGGCGAAGCTCCAAGCATCTATTTGCCACTCTCTTGCTTCCACTTTCTCTCTCAGTCCCATTATCTTACTTCCAAGAGTTAGGTTGCCCTTCTGATTATCTTTTTGTATTTTGATTTACAAAGGAATGGCCAATGGTTTGATTTGGGCAACTGCTGAGGACTTGGTGAGGAACAGAGGAAAGGTGCTCTATTTATATCGTCAAATTTTGAGATCCCTCAATTCTTCTGATCTCCCGCTTACTTATGCCGCTCGCCTCTCAAAGAAAGCTGTGGTCCGCACCATCTTCATATTTGGATCTGAGGAGCGATCCCTTCACAACATTGCTGACCTTATCGATACCGCCGAGTACTCCCTTTCAATTCTTAAGAAGGGTCGTCTTCCATAAGATAGATCCGTGCAAAAGGCATTTCGTGTATGTTCCTTCCTCTTTCTTTCTTGAGAATAATGAGATATGTATTTTTTTTTCCTGAAATGAAATTATTTGCTCGGCTTATTGTATTTACCTATATATAGGGCTGAGAGGTTTATGATTTCTCAATCTGACCACCCAAGGCAAAATTCAAATCTCACAATGTATCCCACAATTTTTTGGCCATCTTGTTAAGTGGGTCTGTTGGGTTTGGCGTAGAGGGCTCACATCGAATCAACTAGGGTTTACATGTAATTTAGGTCGTTGCAAAACTTGTAAGAGTAATTGATTAGATTACTTGATAAAATGGAATTAACATTGCCAAATTAAAGCTAATGTTTTTGTAGCAACTCCTTCCATTGCTTATTCTTTTTCTTGGACTAGTCTACTTTCACTTTGTTAATGCTTTGATTTTTCTTTGAAGTAGTGAGTAAGTAAACTGACTTCAGCCCAAATAGAGCAAGAACAACAACTATGAATCATTTCCTTCTATGGATGTGAAGCCCACAGCTGTGGAGGAGTGGGTTTACCAAAATTGGAATACAGGAGATTGGTAGTTGTTGCTAATGAGGAGATAAGTGGAGAGTAGAGAGTGGAGACCGAATGTTGCAAGGCTGTAAACTGAGAAGATGGAGAAGGAGACAGGAAAAGGGGGAAAGAAAGGATGATTTTTTTTGAAAAATTTTTAATTGATGATCGAATTCGAATTTGTTTCAATTCCTGTAATTTTCATGTTGTGGATAGAAATACAAGATTTTGCAATGAAAACAAAATAATAGACTGTGGACAATTTTTGAATGAGGACAAACATATTAATACAAATAGAAAAGACTTCATGAATTCAAATTGTTTCTTCATTCAAACCCCACTTACTTGGAAAGAAATGTAGTTGTTCCCTAATTTCAACCTATCTAAAAATAGGAATTCAAATTCAAAACAAAAATAAAATTGGAACTAACTATTTCATAAAAGCAAATAACTCCTTAATTTCATGAAAACTGGATGAAATCTTAAATGGATACAACTGATTCAAACAAATCAATTGCCAATTGCCATGCTTCTTGACTTGGCTGACCATAATCTGTGATATGTTTAGTTGCATATTTGTTAATAAACTTTACTTTATAAGCCTCATTAATAACTTACATTTAATTTTGGAACCTAATGCTTGGTTAGACCTGATTATTTTGTTGAGCCGGATTTCCATCTTAATAGAAATCCTCTTAGAACGTTTGAGAAATCTATGGAAGACAAGAAAATTTCCTAAGAGTATTAGGAACCTCTTTGATCCTATCTCTTCTTTTTGAGTTTTGCCTGCTCCTGCTGAGGGTAATTTACTTCATCCTAAATTTTGTTATTGGGCATGTTTTTTTTTCTTATCATTTTTTGGATTTATTTGTGGCGCTCCTGGGGTTGTTGGCGGTGTTATGAACTTGTAGCAAAAAAGGCTAATATTATCGCTTCATTGATATTAGCTGATGCTTCAAAAACTCCTTAGCAAAATAATGATTCGATTATGCAAGCTGTATTCTATCCTTCCTTAAGCGATATAATTGTTTTCTTCAGAAGTATACATCTTGATCCACATAAATGAGGATTTCTTTATGGAATATGACGAACATCTAGTAGGACTACATCACTCAAAACCTCATTAGTAAAAATATAAGGAATTATGAATTGGTACTCCACAATTTAGTGAACGTAGCAAACATCACTATTGATCTAGCTTTAAAGATAATGATGCAATGTCTTGTGATTGGCATGCCCAACCCTTTGAACCAGAGAAAAAGAACTAAATAACGGTCTTTAAATCTTGATCTCAGCTTATGGATATTATTCTTGAACATATTGTCGGTGAAAGTCATTAGTATTTAGTACTATGCTTTGATTGACTTGCTTCTAACCCTATGACTTCACCCCCTTTGATGGAAATTAGAATTTGCTTGTCCTTGTGCGACCGCTTTTTTGGTTGTAGATTCACACAATCTACTTCTAAATGTCCTCAATGTTAGGAGTGACTGCTATCAGGTATTTTTTGTAGGCCTTATATTTCCTTATGATTTTTTTTTCTTTGTGGCTATAGCTATGAGAGAATTTTTTGTTCCTATGGTTTGCTTTTTTGTTCTCCTTTATGGCTATCCCTTTTTAACTAGACTTTGCAATAATAATCATTGAGAAAAGTTTCTATTTTCTGCATGTTGAAATATTTTAAATCACATGTAGATATCTACATGAAGTCATGCAATAAATTTCATGAGGATTGCCCTTTCTTGCAATGAAATGTGAAGTGAGAAGGCATGTCTCCTGAACTATATAGTATACCGCTGCATTATGATAGGAAATACTTGAGTTTGCAAGTAACCCTAATGGGAAATACTTGAGTTCGCAAGCAAACCTAACAGTAATCGGTAAAACAACGAGAAAAATCAAAGAAAATATGGCGGAAGAGCAATCAAACGATATATAATCTTATAGAAAGCAAAACAACACAAGAATAAAACAAGATATAAGAGATACTCAATTCAAGAGGAGGATCGTCTCTCCCAAATCTCTAGACAATATAGTTTAGAGCCCAAGTCGTCAAGAAACCCTAATTCCAATCAATCTAAACATAATCCCTCTCTATACTTCTCATGCTATTTTATACAAAAACTTTCCTAATCTAATTTCCCTCCCAAGTTCAAATTGCCCCCTCCTTTTCAATTTGAAATCAAGTGGACTGGTGGGGTCCTCCATGTGGGCGGGCTAAGCCATGAGAGGCGGATAGATTCCGCCTGCTGTAAAAGTCTTGGAACACAAATTTTCAATAATTTATGCCCTATGCCAACTTCATGGCTAATTAAGTTTATAATTAAGAGAATTTTACTTGGTTAAAGATCCAAAGGGGAGGTCCACGTTGACTTCCAGAGAGCGATCGTGACTCGTAATCACCTAAAAAATTATAATTTTCTGACTCAAACAAATTGAAATGCTCCGACACGTATTTTCGGACTCTGCAAGCTTCGACATCTAAAAATGGTGGGACAACTGATATATCATAAAAAATAATCTTGATCGAGCACAAATCTCGAGGCAAATTGAATTTAAAACTTCCAAAATTAATTCCATGACCATCTAAGCTCTAATTTCAGCAAACTTATAGTCAAACTGAACATCTGAAATAGACTAACCCAACAACACCAAATTCAATCCAATATGAGTCCAAATGGGTCCAAATTAAAGATCTGAAGTGCATTTAGAAGTTTCAAAAATAAATTAGATAACAAAATGACTCTCAAATGTGATATGCTTATAGTCGAATCGAGCAGCTGGACAAAATGATTCCACAGCCCATCATCGGACTTATGTTGGACTTCCGCCTAATGCCAAAATTTTATCCATCACCAGACTTCCGCCCGTCGCTGTACTTCCTCCCATCGACTAGGGGTGTCAATATTTATCACGACACGAAAACCCAACTCGAACCGACCTGAAAATTTCGGATTTGATCCGACCCAATTTCAAAACGGATCGAGATCGGTTTGACCCATTGGGTTGCCGGGTCAACCTGCTAACCCATTTAAATCGGCTGCCCGTGAACTTGCCAAGTTGCCCGTGCGAACCCGAGCCGTACCCGTGCACGCGCTAGCGTGACCGCGTCTTCCTGCCCACCACCCGCGCGCCTGCCGAGGGCGTCCGCATCTGCCTAGGCCGCTCGTGTTCGAGGCTGCCAGTGCACTCGCCCGCGCGCCTGGCCGTGCCTGCCTGCCCACGCGAGCCCGCGCGTTCCGTGTCGGGTGGGGTCAACCTGACAACCTGACGGGGCGGGTCCGAGTCCGCATTTTTGACCCGTTTTAAATACCCGAGTCGGGTTAGGGTTGACCCGTTTGAACTCGGGTTAATTCCAGGTTCAACTCGAATCCGACCCGTGACCCGAAATTGACATCCCTACCATTGACGGATTTTTGCCCATTGCCGGACTTTCACCGGACCATCCATCGCCGGACTTCTGCCAGACTTTCGCCCGATGCTGGACTTTCGCCTGATCTCCATTCGTCATTAGATTTCAACCCGATGGTTGACTTGTGTAATCTGATCATCCTCAATTTCAGGGACGAATCAGTCATTTGTAATCTATTCAAACACTAGTGAATCATTTCAACTGGGCGTGGCCCCGTGGTTTTTTCCTTTCAGGGCTTTTCATGTAAAAAATTCTTGTGTTTCATTTTCGTCTGTTTGTGTGCTAGATACTCGTGCAATGCTAAAATGTGAAGTTTTTCATATTTTACCGCCACGAATACTAGCCCGCTAAAGTTGGGATTTTATTTTATTTTGTTGGTTTTCTTTCAAACCGAACAAAGCCTTATGGGTTTGGATTATGACAAGAATTTGTGCAGTCATTGGACATAAAAAAAATTATTTGTTGTAATTATTTTCTAATTTTCTAATTTAAATGTCCGGCTTTAAATCCATAGAAGTTAGAAAATTTCGAGGTGCTTGCTATTCGCCTTGATTCTCGGCTGAAGAATAGACTTTGTTGATGCTATCTCTTGCTGATACATTTTCAGCAATGTGTCTAAAGCTAAACGAAGAGCTAAGAAGAAAGGTGAGAAAACTCAACTGTTGTTTAATGAAATAATCCCTAACTTCAGCAAAAGTAACATCAATGTTTCTCTTGTTTAAAACTAGCTTTACAATAATTCATTTTCTTTAAGCTTTTCTATAATCTTTGAAGGGAAACCTACGGTGTCTTTTATGCATGCTGTCTTTGATACTAATTGAGGAATGACCTTCCAAACATGTTCAAAGCCTGGATAAGGGTATTATAAGGAATAATTAACTATAAAATTTTCATCACCTATTTGGTTGCAAGTAGGATTTAATAAATTTAGATTTGATGCCCAAATTGAATATTATCCTATTTAAATAATATTTAATATATCCTAATAATTGAATCGTTAGGTTGCCTAATTTTTAAATCTAACTCAGGCTTCGTTTGGGATGACTTTTTTAATGTTTCTTAAATCAATTTTAATTAAAATTTTTGTACTCAAAAGCAATGTTATAAGACCCCGATTCAGTCTTAGAACTGCTTCTGCATCAAATCGGCCTGAATCGATCAGAACTACCGGTTCAACCGGCTCTGTTTAAAATTGCGCAATAAGAGGCGCGCCTCTGCGCAATTCTTGCAAAAAACGCATCGAGGCGTGCGCAATTGCTGGCATTGTTGAGGCGTACGCCTCACATTGGCTGAGGCGCGCCTCTGTTGCGCAATTGCGCAATTTTGAGGGAGGCGTACGCCTCAGCCAAAAGGCCCCACCTACTTAAAATGACTCCTCCTTTTCCCCCACACCCGATCGGCCCACTTGATTCCCGAATTGTTCCGCCCGTAAGCTCCAGATCGCGAAAAACTGAGGAGCCCGTCCGGTCGGCCAACCTTCCCGCCGCCTCTCCCGCCGGCGCCGCCTCTCTCCGGCGAAGTTGAAGTGTCCGGCCGCCTTGTAGGAGAAGTCCACAAAGGATTTTAGGTATTTTTTTTTTTACTTTTTGGTTAGATTTTTGAATTGAAAGAAATTTTAGGGTTTTAGATTTTTGGAAATTTTTTGTGTGATTTTTGATTCTTTCATTAGGGATCATGGTAAGAGGCAAGGAAAAAGGGTCTTCGTCATTGCGGAGGGATCCTTTTTGGAAATATAGTGTACAAGTTGACATTGGCGGCGAAGAGAAGAGCTATGTCTATTTAAAATACAATTTTTGTGAGAAAGTGGTGAAGGGCGGAGTAAACCGCATGAAGGAGCACTTATCATGCTCTCACAAGAATGTAGCACCGTGTGCAAAAGTGCCGGACAATGTGAAGGAAGAAATAAGTGCTTACATGAAGAAAAGTACTACTGCTAAACACTTACAACAGGAGCAATTTGATGAAAGGGTCGAGCATGGTACTTATTTAGGGAGCGAGAGTGGAAAGGGCTCTTCCTCCACTATACATAGTAGATGTGTACGGGGTCCTATGGATCAGTATATGACTACTCCAGGAGTGGATAGAGGAGAAGCAGAGATGATCCCTGCAGCTGGTACTAGAGAGGGTCGGCGACAGGTTTGCATGGACATTGGGAGGTTTTTTTTTTGAGAATGCAATATCATTTAATGTTGCTACATTGCCTGCCTACTTCAGTATGTTGCGGTCTGTAGGATTGTATGGAAGAGGGTTGAAGGCACCGACATCTACATGCAGCGGCATATTATCTCAACCCTCAATTTCAATATTCAGAGAAGAAATCTTCAAATCCTGAGGTGAAGCTTGGTCTATATCATTGTATGGAAAGATTAATACCGGAGCAGGCAGATAGGGAGCTTGCAGATTTACACCTTGTTCAGTTTCGGAATAAAGAGGGTTTTTTTGGATTGAATGCAGCAAAAACAACCATTTCTAAACGATCTCCAGGTATAATTTTTTTGGTAATTGCAAAACACTTTATTCAGTTCTGATTATGTTTTTTCTTGAAAACAGTTGAATGGTGGATCTAATTTGGTGATTCCACCCATGAGTTACAGAGTTTTGCTGTAAGAGTGTTGGGCCTCACTTGTTCTTCTTCTGGGTGTGAGCAAAACTGGAGTACATATAGCCAAGTGCAAACAAAGAGAAGAAATCGGCTATCAACACTCAGAATGAACTCTCTCGTATATATTATGCACAACAAGAGGTTGAGAGAGAGGAGGTTGAGGAATAAGGGGTTGAAGGATGATGAGGACCCATTAGTGTGTGATGATGTGTCGTCTGATAATGAGTGGTTCATAGATGATGAGACAGATTTGCCATTATCAGACTTACAGTTAGAAGATCTAAGTGTGGATGTCTTGAGGGGCGAAGCAGATCAAGTTGGCACATCCACTAGTACTGCAGTTGGCACATCCACTAGCTCTGCAGCACAACAATTAATTAAAGGTATTCCACAACTTCTTATATGCTATTACATTACATTTATGTCAAGTGAGCAATGAACATGAATACATGATAATGATCTTTTATCTTAATGAACAAGGAAAAGAAAAGTGAGTCATGTTGAAGATGAAGATGACATGACATTCATAAATACAATTGGAGAAAAAGATTCACTTGAAGATCCATTTAGTGATGGGATATGATTTCATTTTATATATTTTTTGTATTTTGAGAGTTTTGTTAAACTAATATTTTGTGATTTTGTACTTTGAGACATGATTTTATTGCATCTACATTCTTATTTTCCACTATTGCTATTATTTTCTTGCTAAAACCCTTAATTTTTCATTTACGCAATTCTGTGTCCGTGAGGCTTACGCCTAAGACCGCCTCGAGGCTTACGCCTTGCCTCACGGACGAAAACCGCCTCGAGGCGCAGTTACGCAATTTTAAACCTTGTCAACCGGTGAACCGGCCGGTTGAAATCCCACAAATTTTAAATATATATATATATATATATATATATATATAGCATTTAACTAGTATTATAATGCATTTTTTAGTATAATCATTTGCCCTCAAACCATCATGAAACATCTTCACATGGCCCCACCACTCCATGGAGCTCTTTAAGCAAAGAAACTCAAAAGGTTATATAAATAATAGCAAGAAAGTGTTTTCAAGAGATGTGCGACTAAATAAAAGTGTTGAGGTGTGTACGAGTTCATAACATATATAATGCCTATAAAACCTATTTTTAAATAGATTTTTTAATTAATTATTTTTGATGTGAATGATAATTATTTTTTAGTTAATATTTCTTAATAATAAAATTTATTTATTTATACACTATAAAAAATAATTTATTATTAATAATTTTATCTATTTATTAATGATTTTAGATATAAATTCATAAAATAACTTTGGTATACAACATAAACATATAAATTATATGTAATCATATAATATAAAATAAGAATAATTTATATTGAATTTATAAACTTATGTTAGAATTAAATTTATATTAAATATGTAACATAAATTAATAATAATTTATATTAAACTATATGGTTATATGTAAATTAAATTTTTAAATTAAAAATCAAATTTAAAATTTGAAAAACATTTAAATTTAAAATTATCATATTTTTATGAATGTAAATTCTTATAATTATGAGATTTAAATTTGTTTTGCATGTGAGATTTTAAAATAATTATTTTACTTAATTATATAAGTTTTATGTTTCATAGTTTTTTTTAGTTTAATTTTTTGTCTCATACTTTGAATGATAACATTATTATTATGTTAATTTTATTAAATTTCAATAATATTTATTATTTATTACGTCAGCCGGTTCGATTCCGGTTCATTGTCCGGTCCGATTTTCTGAACCTTGCTAAAAAGCAACTTTAAGAAGCAATAAAAAGGTCGTCCCAACTCCCAAACAATGCATCAGTTGGTTAGTTTTGTTTTTTGTATCTTTGCAGCTCAGAACATGCATAATTCTCTTTTTTCATAAATTTTTCTTTAGTTAAAATCTTATCATGTGTTATCTTGATTAAAATTTAATCTCGAAGCTATTGCTGGCCTCACGTAGTGAGAGAATAAAACAGCCATAACTCGACTTCTTTTCTTCATAAATTTATCTTTAGTTAATATCTCATCATGTGTTCTCTTGATCCATATATGGCTTGATTAAAATTTTAATCTCGGATCTATTGCTGATCTCACGTAATGGGACAAAAGCGTGTTGTTGTTTTTGATCTATTGCATTGAATATGATATATCTCTTTTTTTTTATTCTTTTCACAAAACTTAAATAAATTATTAAAAATTATAGATTTTGTTTTGTTTAGTTAGATTTGCATGTACATCAATGGAATTCAACACTTTGGTGCATCTTTGGTTTTACATTGGGATATTGACAAAATAATATTACTATACTCCCTAAAAAAGAATCTAATCAAAAAAATTATATGAGGTTCACTATTCTAGAAGACCCAATCAAAATATATGTTTGATTGAGATATGTTTTTATTGCTTTGCCTAATCAAATGATGATATAGCAGATGTTTTTGTTGCTTGGCCAAAATTTTCCTTCATGTTTGTTTTCCTCATGATATTTTCCTTAATAAGGCTCTCTGTTATGGTTTTTGATTGGTTAATCATTTATGTTGATGAATGTTCAATAAAGATATAGCAGTACACTTCCATTGAACAAAACTAGAAGTATCATAAACTATATATTGAATCTCTGTCGCTTTGGTTTAAAAGAGCAAAAAACAGTGATCGTTGTATGATTGCCCTTAGGAGAGAAACGTCTGTCAACACTGCCTTGGACATCAGCATAGCTCTCACTAGTGACAAAGCTTGCACTTGATATAAGCAAAATAACGTCAAGTCGAGAAAATAGAAAAACACAAACACTACTTGTTGTTAGATAGAGAGTATGTATTTTTATAGTTATGACAAGATTTCAAGACAACTTGATTGATGCAGGCAGCGGAGAGCTGGAGTGAAGCAGATGCGTTCTTCACAAGAGCTTCATGAAAATAACATTGACTGATGGAGGATCAAAAACTTCAAATTATGCACAAGTATAGTCAAACCGAGCGGCCGGCTCGATGAGATGAATTCAATAAGTTTAGGATCACTAGATTCTAAAGTTATTAAGACACTTAAATAATGTCAATGAATAATTTATGATAAATAAAAGTAACATTAACCGTTCAATAGCATTGAAAAAATTTAGCCAATTATCTAAATATTACACTGAAAATAGTATTAATAAATCTTCATTTACACATGAAAGAGACCTATACTTGAATTTAATAAGAACTTGAAGATTTGTAAAATTTTACTTGAATTTTATACACCATCAATCATCGCTAGCCACCCCCGTTGAAAAGCTAAGGCGCCAAAAAATTTCTAGCAAGCAACATATCTAGAAAATGCGATCTTGAGTTGTAATTTTCGGATTCCAAGCAAAACAGCCCAAAAACAATGGGAAAATGCGAAATTTCTTGGATGAAAACACTCACAAACACTTCATTTACTCAAATATCAAAAGACTTACAAGTTTCCACGGATACAATGCTCCCAATTCGAGAAGGGAAGCTTTCTCCCAAGTCCTAGAGAAGAAGAAACCTAAAATAGCCACAAAACAAGATCCCTCCAAAAAGCCCCCCCCTAACACACTTTTAACTCTCACATAAAACCCCCTCCAAATCCCCTCAATACCCCTAGGGCAAACAACTCATGCCACCTTTTCAATTTGGTGAGCCCAAGGGGCCCACCCCTTTTACCCCCCCCCCCTTGGTTTGTCCGCCCAGGCAGGCGGGTTCTCCGCCTGCAGTAAATGAGTACCGGCCCCACAGGGGCCGGTGGGGCTATGGACCGAGCAGGTCCATCATCACTTCCCGCCCAAAGATTAACCTTGTCCTCAAGGTTGAAAGCAGGAAACTGAGTTTGTATGATCTCATAGGTTTCCCAAGTTGCGTCATGTGTCGGTAGATCTTTCCACTCAATCAAAACTTCCTTCCCTCCGTCCTCAGTGTGTCTGACCCCTTTCAAGGCAGACGGCTCTAGTAGGCTTGTACCATCTTCAGATAATGTTGGCGGCAAAGTATCGACTGGTACAGAATCTCCCTTGAACTTCTTCAACTGGGACACATGAAAGACTGGATGAATCGTAGTAGTGGGTGGTAACTTCAGGCGATATGCTACATTCCCAATCTTCTGCTCTACCTCATAGGGGCCATAATACCTTGGGGCCAACTTAACACTTAGCCTCCTTGCTAAAGTATTCTGCCTGTAGGGCCTCAATTTCAAGTAAACAAATTCCCCAATCTCAAAGTGAACATCCTTCCTATGATGATCTGCTGCCTGCTTCATGATGTTCTGGGCTCGTAACAAGTGGTTCTTCAGCTCCCCCAAGATCTCATCCCTTTCAGACAATTGTTGCTCCACTAAGGACACTGATGTAGAATGAGGCCTGTACTGTATCAGGGTTGGAGGATCCCTCCCATAAAGCACCTTGAAAGGTGTGATCTGCGCCGCCTTGTGAAATGAAGTGTTATACCAATATTCTGCCCAAGGTAGCCACCTTACCCAATGCTTGGGCTTCTCCCCTGCAAAACATCTAAGGTAAGTCTCGACACTTCTATTGACTACCTCAGATTGCCCATCTGTCTGTGGGTGGTAGGCTGAACTGCGCTTCAAATGTGTCCCCTGTAACTTGAACATCTCCTTCCAAAAGTGACTCAGGAACACTTTATCTCTGTCGGAGACTATCGACTCAGGAAAGCCATGAAGCCTCACAATCTCACGGATGAAAACTGCTGCGACGGTAGTGGCATTAAAAGGATGTCTCAACGGTATGAAATGAGCATACTTACTAAGCCGGTCAACTACCACTAGAATGACAGTGTAGCCGTCCGACTTGGGTAAGCCTTCGATGAAGTCCATAGTCACTTCCGACCAAACCTGATCAGGTAACTCAAGTGGCTGCAACAGTCCTCCAGGTGCACATGCTTGGTACTTGTTCCTCTGACAAGTATCACACTGGGCCACCATTTCCTCCACATCTTTCCTCATCCCCTTCCAGTATATCTCTCTAGCCAATCTCTGATAAGTCTTCTGCCCTCCTGAATGTCCTCCAATAGCACTGGCATGAAACTCCTGGAGTATCAGTGGAATATGGGAAGAGGTCCTAGGCAAAAACCATCCTCCCTTTATGTAGCAACAGCTGATCCTCCACTGTATATCCTGCTGGTATTTCTTCCCCCTTCCTTATGGCCTCTCTGAAGCTCCCCAATTCTTCACTAGTCATATTTTCAGTCCTCAATTTCCCCCAATCCACTAACTGAGGCACAGATGTAGCAATAAGTTGTGAGCACTCCACCTTCCTGGATAAGGCGTCAGCAGCTTTATTCTCCAATCCTGGCTTGTACTGAATCTCGAAATCATAGCCCAACAATTTGGAGAGCCATCTTTGATGCTCTTCTGTCACCATGCGTTGCTCCAACAAGTATTTTAGACTCCTTTGATCAGTCCTCACAAGGAATCTTCTACCCAACAAGTACGGTCGCCACTTCTGGATGGCCTTAACAATGGCCATCAGTTCTCTTTCATAGACAGATTTGAGCCTTGCCCTCCCTGATAATACCTGACTGTAGAAAGCAATGGGTCGCCCTTGCTGCATGAGGACCGCTCCTAACCCCAAACCAAACCAGATGCATCAGTTTCCACCACCAGCTGCTGCTTGAAATCCGGTAATGCTAACACCGGGCACTAACCATAGCTCTTTTCAAAGCCTCCATAGCGCTATCTGCCTCCGGTCCCCAATTGAAGCTGTCTTTCTTCAACTGTTCAGTGAGTGGAGCTGCAATAGATCCATACCCCTTTATGAACTTCCTGTAGTATCCTGTGAGTCCTAAGAAGCCCCGGAGAGCCCGAAGGTTCTTAGGAGTTGGCCAGCTCGTCATGGCCTCCACCTTGGAAGGGTCAGCTGCCACCCCTTCTGCTGAGATAATGTGCCCCAAATATTCCACACTTCTTTGAGCAAAAGAACACTTTTTTTGATTGACATACAACTGATGATGTTGTAAAGTGTTCAAAACCTTCCTCAAGTGCTCCAAGTGCTCCTGTAGGGACCTGCTATAGATCAGAATGTCATCAAAAAACACTAGAACAAACCTCCTCAACATGGGTTGAAACACTTGGTTCATCAGGGCCTGGAATGTAGAAGGAGCATTCGTGAGCCCAAAAGGCATCACCAAGAACTCATAGTGTCCTTCATGAGTCCTGAAAGCAGTCTTGGGGATGTCCTCCCTCCTCATCCGGATCTGATGATATCCGGACTTCAAATCAAGTTTGGAGAACATTGTAGCACCCCCCAACTCATCAAGAAGCTCATCAATAACAGGAATTGGAAACTTGTCTAGAACAGTCTCCTTGTTGAGAGCCCGATAATCAACACAAAATCGCCAACTACCGTCCTTCTTCTTTACCAAAAGTACGGGGCTCGAAAAAGGGCTCACGCTCGGCTGGATAACCCCCGCTTCCATCATTTCCCTGACTAGCTTCTCAATCTCCTCCTTTTGAGCATGAGGATATCGATAGGGCCGCACACTAACTGGATCTGCTCCTCCTTTCAGTACAATGGCGTGCTCCTTGCTTCTCTGTGGGGGTAGCCCTGCTGGCATCTGAAAAAACTGGGTGGTGAAATCTTCCAACAGCTCTCCCACCTCTTCTGGAATATTCTGCTCCTCCACTGGCTCACTACCCTCCAATCGCCATAACTCTATCAGAAACCCTCCCCCCCCTCACTCCTAAGGGACTTGAGAATAGTCTTCAGAGCCACCTTAGACCGGCATAGTTTGGGGTCCCCATGCAAAGTAACTCGATGCTCTCCCCTTCACCATACTCCAACATCAAGGTCTTCCAGTTGACCTTCATCTCCCCCAGAGTTTTGTAACCACTGAATACCCAAAATAACATCCGTATTACCCAGCTCGAGCACCAAAAAATCTTGGGTAATATCTTCCCCCTGTATAGAGAGAGTAACTCCACTGCATCTTCCCGCACACTGCTCCCTCTGACCGGTCCCCAAAGAGACTCCCACTCCTCTCCCCTGGATCATGGGAATGCCCAACTCTTCCACTAATCTGCAAGCTATAAAGTTGTGGGTGGCCCCACTGTCTATCAGCACTGTGACTGTAAAGCTCCCGATCCTCCCTTCCATCTTCATGGTGGAGTGTGCTGTCAACCCTGCCACTGAATTGAGGGAAACCTCAATCATGTCAAGATGTAGATGATCTACACCTTCTTCTTCCCCTCCTAACTCTTCCTCAACTTCCTCCTCCTCGGGGTCTTCTACCAATAGGACTTGGAGTAATTTGTCCTTGCACCTATGCCCTGGCCCAAATTTCTCATCACACCTGTAACAGAGCCCCTTGGCTCTTTTATCCTTCAGCTCTGCTTCAGTGAGCCGCCTAAACTCCCCCTTGGCCGGTGCACTCCGATCCCTCTCCTTCTGTCCTTCTCCTCCTGCCCCCAAGTAAGCACCCTTGGCTCCTCCCGTAGGATTTGCCACCTTCTGTCCCCCTCCGAAGAAAGTAGGTCTGCGGTATTGATCAGAAGACAATCTATCCTCTATCAGCTCAGCCATCTCCAAAGTCTCCCTCAAACTCCTTGGCTTGGCCGCTCTAACTGCTGATCGAATGTGGGCTTCAACCCCTTCATGAAATTTCCCTCAAGCACCTCATCCGTCATCCCACGAAGCCTACTGGACAGCAACTCGAACCTGTCCCTATAAGCAGATACTGTACCAGTCTGTGTCAGTGCAAAGAACTGCTCATGATGAGTTCCCTCCTTTGGTGGTCTGAAGCGGTCTAGGCACATCTCCCTAAACTCTGCCCAACATCTGAATCTCTGTCTTTCTTCCGTCCACTGATACCAAGCAAGGGCTCTTGCCTCCAAACATAAAGGTACCGCCAAGAGTTTCTCCTCATCTGTCATCCCCATCGCTGTGTGAAGTATCTTTCTGCCTTGAAGATCCACCCATAAGCATCCTCTCCTTCAAAGATTGGAAGCTTCAACTTCCTCATTCCCCATTCTCCTCTCCCGTTTACCCTGCCGTTGCCCATACCTCCTTGCCCATATCTCCCCTCAGGTTGCCTCTCTCCATGGCCGTGGGTCCACCCCACGACTCTCCCTTCTTTCCCAAGCTTGAGGTGCCACCGGATCCCCCCTTGCATAACCAGCCGACCCCCAATGAGGCTCCCTAGGGTCGGCCTCCCCCTCTGCCTCGATACGATCCTCCTCCCCACTGATTGTAAGGCATGCTTCCTCCCTCCCTTCCTTGGACAAATTGATCTGGATGATTCTGAGTATAGCTTGCCCTAGCGTCTCCCATAAATCCGGCGGTGGAGTAGTCCTCCCCTCCCCAGTTTGGGCCATACCTGCCCCCCCTTGGGCCGGCGGACCAAGCATCCCCTCCATGGTCGACAATGTCAATGGCCTCCTTCCCTTTTGCATTAGGTCCCTCACGAACCCTACTACCTCCTTCACCATCAACCGGCGGCGCAATAGGATTAGGGTTAGGGTTAGGGTTAATCGAACCCCCCATGTTGTGTTGGCCCGCCATCATTTGTTTGATCATCTCTTGTAACCCTAACATTTGAGTCTTCAACTCCTCTACTCCATCAAGCTTTTCATCAACGGAAGCAAATTTCTCCTTAAGGGCGGTGAACTCCACTTCCCACTCTCCAACTTTCTCTTCAATAGATTCAATCCTTCGTGTACCCATCCCTTCCTTGTGGATCTAGCGCTCTGATACCACTTTGATGGATCTTGAGTTGTAATTTTCGGATTCCAAGCAAAACAGCCCAAAAACAATGGGAAAATGCGAAATTTCTTGGATGAAAAACACTCACAAACACTTCATTTACTCAAATATCAAAAGACTTACAAGTTTCCACGGATACAATGCTCCCAATTCGAGAAGGGAAGCTTTCTCCCAAGTCCTAGAGAAGAAGAAACCTAAAATAGCCACAAAACAAGATCCCTCCAAAAAGCCCCCCTAACACACTTTTAACTCTCACATAAAACCCCTCCAAATCCCCTCAATACCCCTAGGGCAAACAACTCATGCCACCTTTTCAATTTGGTGAGCCCAAGGGGCCCACCCCTTTACTCCCCCCCCCTTGGTTTGTCCGCCCAGGCAGGCGGGTTCTCCGCCTGCAGTAAATGAGTACCGGCCCCACAGGGGCCGGTGGGGCTATGGACCGAGCAGGTCCATCACAGTGCTAGCCAAATAAAAAATGAAACGGTTCGAATCCGACAAAAAAGTTTAGATAGTTCAGTCATCAGTTATAATGCTATCTAATTTGCACAACTTAAGCATTATGTTACAGACATTTAGTAACTTTTTCGATACATTGGTTTACCAGAGAAAACATTAGTTAACACAGTCTTGGAGATCAACGTGGCACCCAACAATGATAGAATCTGCATTTTGAATAAAAAAGGAAGTTGATCAGAAGAGCAAAGATTGCATAAATACCCAGAAGAAAATAGTTTTCCTTGGCTTTATCAATGCTAACTTCCTTCTTAACAGGATCATAAATTAGAAAGTCTATTCCTTTAGTTATGACAAAAATGGAGGAAATTGGAGAAATTTGAAGGTTGTCAGAAACCATAAATCCTCTTTCATCTTCCACAAAACCTCTACCAGAATCACTCTCTCTATTTTTTAACTTAGGTGTTTTGTTCTATGATTTCTTTCTCTCTTAATCCATGCTTGCTTGGTGGAGTCAGACGAGACTTTGATTTATTATCAAAATTACATTTTACGCAGTTAAATGAAATGGCCCCCTCATTTGATGACATTTCATCCAATTGTAGCATTTGGTCACTACATCCATAGTAGGAAACAATTTTCAAAAGCACCAACATATTTTTGCATTTTTCTGACTCAAAACATTCTAAGTTTAATCTTTTTATTGTGGAATACAAATTGCTAATGCAACTTTCTAAAGATATTTGATCGCCTAGAAGCATGAACACGAAACTTAGAGGAAATGTGAGAAAATTCAACAACTGATTGACAAAATCTCCCTCAACTTTCACATATAAAACATTATTGTTTTTTTTGTAAATATAATATTCACATTCATTCGATGTTCTTCTTCACCATCATCAATATCCTTTTTAATAATTGAAAAGCACTTCACACTATTCTATGCACTCATCAGGGAAGAAAAATATTATCAAAGCATGCTTGGATACCAATGATATCGTCAGCAAGTTCAAATCCTGAATATATATATATATATATAATTTCAGCAATTGCATGTTAAACTAAATTTCATTTGTTTTTCAAGAATTTATCAATAAATTACCTCATCATTGCTAATATTTATAACCATTTCCTCTAAAATGTCTGCATCTTTAATTCGCAGCTCCTCTAGCAGAGAGAAACTACTTATCAAATAAATTGACATCATCCGTAAATTATCAGTTACAATAAAATCAGCTCTATCATTAACAAAGACCCCTCCTTTTTCTATTGTGCCTTTTGACCAACTTCAATTTTTATCCATCAGTCTTCCACACGACTGTATCGAGCCTTAGTTACATAGGTATAGTAACACGAGGATTGAATTAAACACACTTTCATTGCAAATATAGAAATGTCTTGGATTGACATCATGATTATTTTTAATCTTCAAGTCATTACATATTGTTACAGCCGCACTTCGAGGTTCACATATTGTTACAGCCGCACTTTGAGGTTTAAGAAGCATTTTTTTGCATGCCTCGGTTTGTAAGTGCTTGACATCAATCTGCTCAATGCTCTTATAAAGGTTTTAAAGAGATCCGAAACTCATCTACTTGCCTAAAATTTGGACAATGCTTCCTAGTGGTAGAGTAAGGAAGCTAAACATGACATTAATAAAATCGCTTCATGCTTCGACAAACACAACTCGCTTTTGCTCTTAATCAACAAAAGCGGGCTGTGTTTGTGGAAGCTGGAAGCGATTTCATTGATGTCTTGTTTAGCTTCCTTCCTCTTTCGCTATGAAGCATCGTCTGACTTTAGGGGAAATAGACAGGTTTAAGATCTCTCGTAGCCTTTATAAGATTGTTTAGCAGCTTGAAGCCAAGTACCTACATACCGATGCATTGCAGGACATGCGTCTCAAACTTCGAAACGCGGCTGCAAAAATATGCGAGAACGTGAAGATTAAAAATATTCATGATGTCAATCCAAGAACTTCGTACATTTGCAATAAAAATGCTTGCTTAACTCAATCAAAATGTTATTTTAGCTATTTAAAAGAGGATAGATGCAGTCGTTGTGGCGGACTGATAGATAAAAATTGATTTTGGTTAAAAGATACAACAGAAGAAAAGGATCTTTGGTAATGACGATGCAAATTTTATTATAATTAACGAATTACGAGAGATGCGAATTTCTTTGAAGAGTGCTTTCTCCGTAGTTGAGGAACTGCGAATTAATGATGTCTATACCATAAAGGAAATGATTGTAGAAGCTGGCACTAAAGAGGTAACTTACTATTACGTGCTAGAAAAACTATTGAAAAGTAAATTAACATGCAATTGTTGCAATCTTTCAATTCTGTCTTTTTTTTTTTGGCAGACTTTGAACTTAGTGAGGAGGTCATTAGTATCCAAACGTGCACTTACAGTGGTTTTCATCCCCAATGCATGCGTAGAACCAAGCGTGAAGTGTTTTCCAGTGATCAAAGAGGAGATCCAGACAGCGAATCTGAACAAAAATTTAATGTGAAAATCATATTAATTAAGAAAAATAAAATGTTTTATACACCGAAGTTAGGGAAGATTTTCTCAATCAGTTGCCGAGTTTTCTCGCATTTCCTTTTGTGTATGTATTCAGGCTACTCGGGAATCATACGTTACAAAACGGTTGCATTAACAATTTGTATTCCTCGGCTATAAGCTTAGGCCTAGAATCTTTTCAGTTAGAAGAATGCAAAATCGTGTTGGTATTTCCAAAACTTGCTTCCCACTATGGATGTGAAACCAAATGTTGAAAATTGGTTGAAATGAAATCAACTAGTTTGACGGGCTGCATAAAGTGCTTTAAAGAGATTGGAGATGAAAATTATCTGCCGATTTGGTGCAATCATGGATTAAGACATGCAAAAATAACAAAACAAAACCTCAAATTGCGAGATGGAGAGAGTGATTTTGGTGAAGGTTTTGTGGAAGACTCAAAAAGGTTTATGGTTGCTGATAACCTTCACATATCTCCCATATCAGCCATTTCCGCCATAACAAGCAAGGACTTTTTCTTTTCTCTCCCTAGTCATAGAAGCGGAGAAGATGCCACTATATATAAAATATTGCACATGCTTTTATTATTAGATTGTCTTAAGGTTGATGATTGAAAAATTATTTTTTTTCTAGAATTCGAACCATTTCATTTTGGTATGTATGATTGAACTCTGCATTCCAAAATAAAGACAGCTGATCATAATTAGTATCAATTAAAAAAATGAATATGAAAAAAAAAAAACAACTAATGAAACAAAAAAATGGGGTTTATTATGGCTTTATAAATACAGACATTTTTCTCAACAAGATAAAAAATGGCAAATTCATTTGGTTTATGATAGTGGAGATGAATGATAAAGGAGAAATTCACATAATAGTATACATTTCCTTGCTCACAAGAATGTGCATGTCATTGATTTCTCACTGTAGAATTTATTATTAATGCAGTTGAGTTTCCGTTTACTATTGCTAATCGATTGAAACATGAGAGAAGCAGAGCAAAAACAAATTTTGAGAAAGAAATTTGCAAATGAATGTGAGTTGAAGTTTTAATTATGTCTGACATTTGTTATAGCGCAGCGAAGCACAATAAACGCTCACTAGAAGTGCAGTAAATGCAGTGACTATGCAGTAAAAACACAAAAAAGAGGCAAAATAACTTGTAAATTTGAAAAATATGCAGCCTAACTTGTTAGATGATGATTTTTTGCACAGTCTGGAATGCCGAAGGATTGCACCTATTTGTAGTGAATGTCTTGTTTTTAGATGACGAGGAATACAAATTGTAGATGCAACCGTCTTATGACATATGATCCCCGAGTAGCTTGAATACAGACTCTAAAGGAAATGTGAGAAAACTCCATAACTAATTGAGAAAGTCTCCCTCAACTTCGGAATATAAAACATTGTTGTTTTTCTTATAAAGGCTATCAAGAGATCCCAAATCTGTCTGCTTCCCTAAAAGCCGGATGATGCTTCCCAGTGGAAGAGTAAGAAAGCTAAACAGGACATCAATGAAATCGCTTCCAGCTTCGACAAACACAACCCGCTTTTGCTCTTTACAGTTAGAACTTTATACTTATCTCAGGTTTGGCGTAATGGGAAGGTCTGTTCTGTGCTGCAGTTTTATTGCTCTTGCCTCACACATATAACAGAGAAGCCTAAGGCTGATGGGTTTCCGTGCAAAAGAGTTTAGGGTTTTGCGGGAAATCGTTATAACAGGTGGGTCATAAATGGAAAGACACTTTAACCGTCACCTTAACCTTTGGGATCTCGCATCCTCCATTCAAAATGCTATTTGTAAGTTAAAACTTTTACACTATTTGTAAGTCTAATATCACTGATTTCCTCAAAACCTTTTACTGGTCCAACGCTAAATCTAGAAAGAGAGAAGAGAATAGGCAAAAGGAAGAACACTCCTTCAACGAGCACCCTTATCTGTTTCCCACTGGTAGTTGATCGAGTGATGAGAATGAGAAGAAGAAGAGGAGCTCCAACTACGACTTCAAGATCCTCTACAACAGCAGCTCTTCTATGAAAACCACAACAAGAAACCCCCTCTCCTGGTTTCTTCTCGTCTGCCTCCAATGCTCAAACTAAAACAGCCCAGCTTACGATATCTTCCTCTTCTTGTAGAGCCTCTTGCAACCGTTTTTCTTTTCTTTCCCTTCTTTCCGCACTGTGCCCGATTCAGCTGCTGGTAAGCGGTAAAGATGCAGAGTAATAATTTGAAAGGATAAATTTAAAAGAAAAAAAAGTGCTAATGCTAAATTAAAATAAGTAATCCTATTCCTTATATTTTAACAACATATCTATGCTACTTCTATAAAAGAGGCTTGAGTTTCTTTTCCCGACAAATCTTAGCCATCCATTTTACTTCTTCTTAAATTATCTTGGCCATCAATTATATTATAACTAAAATAAATAAAAAAAACACTTATATAATTTAATTATCTTTCTATCAAATTAAATATTACTATTCATTTAAGACTCTCCCATTATTAAATAAAAAAGAGCTCCCAAGAATTCAATCAATATTAAAATGTCACTTTGATTCTTCTTATAATAATTCTTAGTCTTTAGCTTTTAAATCATGACCTTTCATCTCTCAAAAATCTTAGTATTCCAATAATTCTTCTAGCCATCCACGTGTCTATGTCGCTTCAAATTTGGAAGATTTGGTGGTTTGTGGGCAGATGCAAATATTACCTATTTGAAATCTGAAATCCGATATGATGTGATCGAAGTGTAAATTAGGGGTGTCAATTTTGGATCACGGGTCGGGTTTGGGTTGAACCCGGAATTTATCCGGCACCATTTGAGTCAAGCATAATTTGACCCGTTTTTACAAACTAGTCGGTTTTTCAGATCCAAACCCGAGTTGAGTTTGGGTCAACCCAACACGACCCGCTAAATCGAATTTGACGGGACGAATCAGAGGGTGACAACTCAGGACGACAACAACTGCGGACGAAACGGGACTCGATGGACGTTGGAACGGTCGACGGAACGCCAGAACGAGACTAGACAACAACAGATCGGGAGCCCAGTTGGCACGACGGTAGCGGCAGACGCGACATCGAGTTAGCGATGGGCCGACGACATGCCGAAGTTTGAAGTTTGAACCTCCAAGGGCACGCGGACGACAAAGTGCATCTGGACTCTCGCGGACAGCAGACGACGAATGACAAGTCCGCAACCGCAAGTGGCGACCGGCGGCGGACAACCGACAGCAGGATGACGCGGACGCCTGGCTGACGCGATGTGACGAGACAAAGACGTGACGCGGATGATGGAGCTGATGCAACGCGAGATGATGTGTATTGTAGATGTTTTAGCTGACTCGGTTTCCCGGTCAGTTCGGGCCAATATCGGGTTTCCGGGTCAACTCGGACTCGACCTAGTTTTTCAAACGTGTCAAAACCTTTAACCCGAACCTTACTAGTTTCGGGTTCGGATTGACCCGAACCCGAAATTTTCGTGTCAGGTTCGAGTCGGGTTTTCGGGTCATGTCAAATATTGACACGCCTAATGCAAATGATCATGCAAATTTAGTCTTATTTATGAATGGATAATTCCCATTCTATAAATTTTATATATAGCCATAAAAGCTCTATTTTAAAATAAATTATATATAATTAGAAATTAAAAAAATAAATTTATTATTACATAAATTTAGATTTTGGAAAAATTATGATTAAAAGTAAATATAAATGATTATATATATATATATATATAAACCCTAAATTCTATATTATACTACTATTATAAAAAAATAAAAATAAAAAAATTTAAAAAAATAAAAATAAATAAATAAAACATAAAAAAATGCTCGAATTAAAAAATAAAAAAATAAAAAAAAAATAAAAGCCGCTTGAATTTTCTTACACAGTAAGTCTTGACATCCGTTTTATTTCTTCTAAAAATATTTTTCCCTTTAATTATATTATAAATAATTAATAATTTTAAAAATATTAAATAATTATACAATTTAATGCTCATTATCGTAAATTAATGCTGCTTAAATTCCTTTCCTCAACTAAATAATTTTTTTTTTATTCTCAAATACCCACATCAATTTTCCTCCCTCAAATTTCATTTAAAAGAAATCTGTAACGTCCATTTCAGGACTCTTCGGATTTCTTTCCTCCAAATCATTTATTTCTTTTCACAGTCGAACTTGATGGCGTTGCTTCATCGTTGATGTCACTGTCGAACGTTTCTTCTTCTTCACATCCGAACATTTCCTTCTCTTCACAGTCAAACGGTTTCTTCAGCATTCTTTCATCGGAGTGTTTCTTTTCTCCAAAACATTTTCACTGTGAAGCAGTTATACATGCCAGTGTTCTCATGGCGTTGTTGTACGGCAAGATCCAGTACTCGCTTGTGGTCTATGAGCTCTGCCTCTTCTACATCGTTGCTTATTTGGGTATTTATATTTATTTTTTTCTTTTGGCTTCTAGATCAAAGTTGGTATCTTTCATACCTTTTCTAACGATGGAAACAACACTCGCTCGTGGCCAACGAACTCGGCCTCTTCTACACCGTCACTTATTTGGGTATTTATTTATTTTTTTCTTATGGCTTCAAGATCAAAGTTGGTATCTTTAATACCTTTTCTAACGATTTATGCTTTGTTCCTGCAAAGGTATTAACTTTCTGGCATTGCTTGGGCTCATCTTTGCTCTGCATCATTTGTTATCAATATGCTTCTTCGTGAGATCCTCTTGGTGCTCGATGATATTCCCCAAAGTTTTTTTTGTTTTATAATGTAGCTTGAAATATAACTCAATAAGTTAATTGGTGATTTGCTTTTGGTAGTTTTTTGTTTGAATTAGCCTCAAGTTATAATTTCATCAAATTGGATTTAGTCTTTGAATAAGTCAAATTGTGTTTGGACGAGGATGATGAGCAAATGAGAAACAATCTTGTTCTCTGTTTACATATGATATGAGTTATGTTGCATTGTTTCTATTGATTATGCTCATAAAGCTCTAATCTATGACGCACTGACACTCTGTTTTAAGGGGGTATGCAGTGTCGGACATGGACACGCGTCCGACAGGTGGGGATACATGTCAGACACGTCATTGGTTTGTCCATTTTTTTAAAATAATAAACCGGACACGTGTGATCGGTTTTTATTTTTTGTTTCAATTAAAAAAAACATATTATTACCACTGCTTCATATAACCCTTCATGCTCGACCGACGGCCTTTACCCTAATCTCGTAACCTGTATTTGCGGTCTTCCGGAGCGAGTGAGGCGAGCAATGGATGGAGCGATTTCCCGCGAGCAAGGAGTCTTCCCTTCCGGCCGTAAGCAACGGATCTTCCTCCTGTAAGCAACGAGTGCTACGTTTTTGCGTGCAGCGACTGCGAAGCTGACGCCAAATTGACTGCGGTAATAGTAGCAAACCTGTAAGTTTATTTCACCATTTTTTTCTACCATTTGTTATTTATCTTCATTTATCAATGATTCCATGGATTTGTTCTTTTTTTACCTAAATGAAACCCTAGGTTGTAATTTCCATTTTTAAAATCTGTAAATATCATGAATCTGTAGATATAAAATCTGTGTTGAGATGTCTGAATTGAGAGATAGATTTCATTTCAATAGTTTTAGTAGATTAGTAGTTTTATTCTTCATTTTGTAAGGGGCTTAGTTTTCATGTTTCTTCTAAATAATACATGCTTATTGCTTTTGAGGTTGTGTGATGCCACTTAAAGAGGTTATTTTGGAAGTCTATAGGTTGCCTTGGCGGTGGATGGTTTAACTTGGTATTTGATTTCATGTTGGTTGTTTTCTTGTTAAGTAGCAAAAGTAGCCTATGTTGTCACCCATATATGAAATTCCACTAGTGTAGGGAAAATAAGTGAAACCTAAGTCAAATACAAAGGCTAATGAAAGCATATAATCATATATGCTGGATGTCATTGGATAACAGTAGTTGTAGATGATGCTGTTATGATCAGAAATTTTATTATGAATCATTTGATGATACTTTCAATATTTAATGATTTCTCCCACTTGAGAATGTTAGTTGTTGCTGAAACTCGTTTTACCTCTGTAATAATCATGTTGAGAAGATTCAAATAAATTAAAAATGCTCTTCAATCTATGATGATTAGTGAGAAGTGGTCTTGCTATCGAGAAGATGATGTTGGGAAGACAATGTATGTTAAAGAAAATGACTTAGAAGATTTATGGTGGGATAATGTAGATTACATTTTAGATGTGGGACTCTATGTTAGCAAAGTGAAAGAAATTGTATACAAATATGAAAGAAAGTCACATGAAGAAGACTCAAATTTTTGGAGCGTTGTCTATACCATTCTTGAGGATAGGTGGAGCAAAAACAACACACCTCTGTATTGTTTGGCTCATTCATTAAATCAAAGGTACATTTGTATAAATCTTTTAAATTAATTTAAATTTTTTGATAAATGAACATATAATTTTATATGCTTTGTATTATTTGAAGGTATTCAAGTAAAGAATGGTTTCAAGAAGACCCTCAACGTGTCTCACCACAAAAAAAATTTAAAAGTTTCAAATATGAGAAAGATATGCTTGAAACGATATTTCCCAAATGATGAGGGAGAGAAAAAAATTAATATAGAACTTGCAAAGTTCTTTGGATATTTAGAGGATTTTGGTGATCAAGAATCTTTGGTTGATAGATGGAGGATGGATCCAAAAATGTGGCGGTTGATTCATGGAGCTTTAGCACCGCTTTTTCAAATCATAGCAATAAAACTTCTTGGTCAAGTATCATCTTTTTTCCTTTGTGAGAGAAATTGGAACACATACTCATTTATTACATCAATGAAGAGGAATAAAATAAATTTCACAACGGGCTGAAGATGTAGTTTATGTGCATATAAATATTCGTCTTCTATTAAAGGAAAACCCCACTTTATATGACAGATGATAACAAGATGTGGATGTTGCTGGAGATGAGTTCGAGTGCCTTGATGATATGAGATTATTGGAGGTTGCAAATCTTTCTTTAGATGAACCAGAGTTGGAAGCAATGATATTCAATGATGATGATATTGAAGGTCAAAGACTAACCTCTGAATCTAATTCTATCATTCCCTCAATTGAGTAGTTTAACCTTCATGTTTTACTAAATAGTTTTTGCTTACATTTTTGTGGTTGTATTAAATATTTTGTACTAAACATTTTTTATGCTATAAGCTAAATAAGTTATCATGACTTTTTGATTTATTATTTCTTGTCATTTTTAATATAATGTTACCTTAATTTCTTTATATTATATTAAAAAATTATTATGCGTGTCCACGCCGCACCTGTGTCCTATATTTTTAAAAAATGTCGTATCCTTTGTCGTGTCATGTCCGTGTCGCCGTGTCTATGTCGGTGCATCATAGGCTCTAATTCTATGTTCATTATGTAGTCTGGGTTGATTTACACAGAAGATATAAACTTCATAAGAGGCTCGCCTTCGTGCGAACCCAACAGCGATGCCACTTCTTGCGCATATAGCAGCCATGTTCTGTCATTGCTCCCTCTCGCGTGAACTCGCAGCCGATCTCAGGAAAGGTCTGTAGTTGTACCTCTTTACTTCCTCATTTGTAATCGAGTAGCAATTAGATTTCGTCTGAGAGCTACTCCTTTCAAACTATGGTTCATCTGTATATCGACATCTGTTATTGGTTCTTATTTACCACTTGGAAATTGCTTCCCCTTTTTCTGTTGAATAAATCATATTGATTTTTTAAACTTGATGATTATTATTTTTATAGTTTATAGCATATGCAGAATGTTTTTTAGGTTAAAAAAAATCTTAAGTAGCTTCTTCTTTTTAAAAATTTTTAATGGGGTATTTTACATTCAATTTCTTTTTCTTCTTGAAATTTCTTGGGAGAAGCTTTGCTGCTATTTTGTTAGTTTTTTTTTTGGTGATGGTGGATGAATATTGGTGCATTGAGGTTTGCAAAGTTTGTTTTTAGACCATCTTCAACAAAAAAAAAAAAAAACTTATTTTTCACTTCAAAATATAGTAACACTTAGAAATTCAATGACTCATCTTCCAACCGAACTCCATTTCTAACACCAAATAAGAATAGTCCATATTTTTTTTCTCATCTCTATTTTAATTCTAAAAAATGCATTTTTTGAACTTCTCAAATATGCGTTTCTGTGAACAGTGCAACATCAATTATAATCAATATTGGCTTCGCACTGTTCACAGCGGATACAAAACGCGATAATGCGTTTGTGTTTTGGGTCAAGTTGGAGGGTCATGGAAACTGCAAAGGTCTGTTGCAGTTCGGTTTGAGATGGTCTTAGATGAGTTGTAATGAAAATTTATGAAGTTTATTTTGTTTTTAATAGAGGTGAGGATTTTGATTACATGACCAACGAGGGTGATATGACCAATGTGATGGATGATGAAATGTTTGGGGATTCCTTTTGAGAGAGATATTGTTGAATTTCAGGATGATTATGAACTGTTCAGATTGCTTTCAGCATTGCTGCTTCATGCACTGTTGCTGGGTTTTCTCATTTCCTTTTGTATTTCATGCTTTGAATGATGATGCATAATTATGATTTACTGATGCAACTCTCATTGCTTTAATCAGCTCACTATGTTGACTGATACATTCATAGCACAAGCAAGGATAGGGAAGGATATCCAAGGTATCCCATGGGAGAAATTGCATATAACTCGACAAAATTATAGAAAAACCCTAATAAAATAGTACAAAAATTATGAAAATATTTCATCATCAGGGGATGAGATGAATAAGGTTCCTTTTGTTATAATTTATCATAATATTATTTGGAGGATGGCCATTTTCAACTTTTCATCGTGCAATATCGGCTAAAATTCTCTTTGCAATTTTTCTTTTCATTTTTTGGTGTTTTTAGAAATGCAAGCAACTGGAAATAGGTGGCAGCTATTATTAGTTTCAATACAATATAAGACTGTTGAAGCTCACAATTCTTCATTTTTAGGTTATTGATCTTTGACCTAATTTTCTTCATTCCATAGAACATAAAATGCTTAGAATTCAAACTTTTACTTAGTGGCATAGACTATAAATTTATCCGTTGCTATATTTTTAGTTTCTAATTCCTAAAATTTAAATATTTGGATGGCCAAATCAGGTAATTTTTATTTGCTAAGAGGGAAATGATTTTGTGATAATTTTTTTATTTTACTTGATTTTTTTTTAATTTTGAAAAGCTTGGAAAAAAATTTCCAATTCCCATTATAGAGATGCTTAGATTTGGATTTGAATGGGAAAATTTTTCCAATTCCCATTATAGAGATGGTTAGATTTGGATTTGAATATCATTGTACATTTGGTGGCTCACCTGGCTTGCAAGGATTGCGTGCAAATATCAAATTTCAAAGTTCAAAGTTCAAAACTCAAATCAGTTTAAAACGATATTTGCGTTTACTTACATACTTAGCATGTTATATGCTTTGTAAAGAGTTTACAAGTTTCATTTGGCATTTTAAATATATAAAATACTTAAACCAAAATAAAATAGAAAATATGCATTCAATTTTCAATCATCTAAAGTTTGAGAGGGACTTTATCACACAATAAACCCAATGCATTCCTCTACTTCAATAATCCAACTTGAATTTTGCTGAAAATATCCCTATCAATTTCACCATCACTCTGAACAATAGATCCAAGATATCTAAAATGTGTAGTCTTATTAATGACTTGATTGCCCAAAGTCACAAATATACTTTTATGCATTAAAAAAATCTAATAAGATATAGAATAATAATATCATTATTTTGGTGCTTGCGTCATTTTCTTGCAATTATAACCTATACTCTTTTTGAATGGTAGTCCTTTTAATAAAATAAAGAAAATCAAGCACAACTGTAGCATACTAAAATAATTAGATTCATATAAAATAAAATAATTTGTTACAGTAGATTAGGCACTTATTTGTAACATGTAACAAATATATTTTATTAATTTTTGAAATACTTATTAATATTAAAGATTATAAACTGATTTTGACTTATATAAAGCTTAAATTATTTAGATTTAAAAATTTTCTAAAACATTAACTCATAAATTGTTATTCTTTTATGTTATACAATTTTTTAAAATGTATGTGGTTAAATTAGTTTAAATAAATATGTGAAAATTATTAATTTACAAAATAGAATCCATTCATTCTTTATGAAGTCAGAAAGATAGTTTTCGCAACTATTGATCTGAACTATAATGAAAGGAGCATGATTTATTTATAATTAAATTATAAATTTATTATTCATTGAAGAATTAAAAAAGTATGTTAAAAATAATATGTAATTAAAAAGGTTTATAAACTTTAACCTAATTTTAGTTATTCAGTATTTATTATTAAAAAGGTCTATAAACTTTAACCTAATTTTAGTTATTCAACATTATGAAATAATTAAATTAATGGAATATTCATATTTCATTAAAAAAAATTATATCTATAATTTTAAAAGCGCAATTCTAAATTTTTAGTGGGTTGGCTTTTGAATTAAAAAATTCATATGATTATTAAAAAATTAATTAATTATTAATTTTATTGATATATGGCTGAAGGTATACGTCTATGGTTCTCCATGACACCTCTAATCTATTTATTTAGATGACTAAATTTAATAAGATTGATTTTGTTAATTTAAAATTGCTATTCTATGTTATTACACATTCATAATTTTTATAATATCAATTTATTAAAATATATATATATTTGGCTTATTATTTTTGGTCAAGATATTTAAAAATTATATCACAATTTATTATATTATGTAATTGTTTCTTATTTTTCTTATAATTTCTCATTTTTTTTCATTTTGTTATAACAGTTGCTTAAGTCATAATTATCTTCTCTCATTCATACTAAATGATCCGGTTTTAAAACTCTTAGAATAAGCTCAGTTGAAGCTCAAACTCGATTATTTAATCAAGCTCAATCTCAACCCAGAGATGACTCGAGCTCGACTCAACTGATTTACACCCCCATTCGCAATCTCATTAAGGTAATGATATTCCGGAAAAAAAACTAAGAATTGTAGTTGCCTCCTAATCCGAGGTGTAAAAGGCAACAATAAATCACAAGTTCACGTATTTCCTAACGATAAACTACTGAGCTGTATGTGCTTCTCTCTGTTAAAGATGGGTGGCAACTAAAGTAATCTGTAAGCAGAGGAAAACAAATAGAAGAAGGAAGATACAGTGCAGGCAAAATGAAATTTCCTCAGCAATAGCTGTTTCAGTGAAACGTTTACATAAAGCACTAAGGAATATTAGTTAGTTACATGAGAACAAAATGTATTGGCAAGCTGCAGAAATGATTCTACATATAGTGGCTTCTGCTCCGCTTCTTCTGCTTAGGAACGAAAACATCAGTTAAAACAGTATTCGATGTCAGCATCACACCCAGCAAAGACAAAACCTACGTTCCGGATAAGAAGAAAGCAGCTGATCAAAATTGCAAACATTAAATGATATTATTAGAACACAAGTAATTGGTAAAATACTGAAATGGCAATTATATTTACCTTAGTCTTATCAATGATTATTTCCTTTTCAACAAAATCGGAAATGAGAAAGTCTATTCCTTCAGTTATTATGAGGGAAATTGATGATATGGGAGATATGTGAAGGTTATCAGCAATCATAAACCTTTTTGAGTCTTCCACAAAACTTCCACCATAATCACTCCCTCCTTTTTGCAACTTGGGATTTTGTTCTATGAGTTCTGCCTTCCTTAATCCATGCTTGCACGGAGTAGGTTTAAAACAATACCACCCATCCGCATAGCACTTTATGCAGCTCGCCGAACAGGTCCACTTAGCTGATGACATTTCAACCAATTTTAGCATTTGCTTTTCGCATCCATAGTAGGAGGCAAGTTGTGGAAACACCAACATGTTTTTACATTCTTTTGACTTGAACCATTCTAAGCCCAAGCTCTCTGCCGAGGAATACAAATTGCTGATGCACCAATCTGATGATATGTGATCCCGGAGTAGTTCGATCACAGAGCCTAAAGGAAATGCGAGAAAACTCAACAACTGATTGAGGAAGTCTCCCCCAACTTCGGCAGATAAAACACTGTTGTTTTTCTTGTTTAATATCATCTTCACATTAAATTTATGTTCTGCTTCGTTGCCGTCAATATCTTCTTTAATCACTGGGAAGCACTTCACACTTTGTTCAACGCATGCATCGGGGAAGAAAAACTCCGTCAATGCACGTTTGGATTCTAATGACCTCCTCAGTAAGTTTAAAGC
This sequence comes from Dendrobium officinale, assembly GCA_019514585.1. Lineage (NCBI taxonomy): Eukaryota > Viridiplantae > Streptophyta > Magnoliopsida > Asparagales > Orchidaceae > Dendrobium > Dendrobium officinale. The sequence continues at coordinate 5,780,045 of CM033685.1, read as the reverse complement.
CTAGACAAAAAAAAAATAATACAATCTATAAAATTTCAACAATTGTAAATTAAACTAAATTTAAGTTATTTTTCTAGCATTCATAAATACGTTAATTACCTCTTCATTGCCAACATTTATAACCCTTTCCTCTAACATGCTTGCATCATTAATTTGCAACTTCTCAAGCACGGAGAAACCAGTCATCACAGAAATTGGCATCACCCATAAATTATCAGTAATAATAAAACCAGCTCTGTCATTAACAAAGACCCCACTCTTTTCTACTGTATCTTTTGGCCATCTCAAAGCCTTATCCATCAGTTTGCCACAACGGCTGCATTGAGCTTTAGTTACATAGGTACAATAACATGTTGATTGAGTTGAGCAATCACCTTCATTGCAAATGTATGAAGTTCTTGGGTTGGCCTCATGAATATTTATAATTTTCAAATCCTCGCATATTTTTTGCAGCAGCACTTCGAGGTTTGAGAAGCATTTCCTTGCATGCCTTGGTTTGCATGTGCTTGACGTCAAGCTGCTCAACGCTCTTATAAAGGCTGTCAAGAGATCCCAAGCCCGACTGCTTGCCCAAAAGCTGGACAATGCTTCCTAGCGGCAGAGTAAGGAAGCTAAACAAGACATCAATGAAATCACTCCCAGCTTCGGCAAATACAACCTGCTTTTGCTCTTTATTAATTAGAAGTTTTATACTTATCTCAGCCATGGCGTGATGAAAAGTAAGGTCTGTTCTGTGCTGCATTTTGATTGCTCTTGCCTCCATATATATAGAACAGAGAAGCCTTAAGCTGACGGGTTTCGTGCAAAAAAGATTGGAATGCCAAAGTTGGGAATCCTAATAATAGAATGGGTCATAAATAGAAATGCATTAACCTCCATTCAAAAAACTCCTCGACAATCAAAAACCTCTTTAGGAGCTGTTTGGTATCGGATTTACAGTGGGATTTAAGTTGGATTTACGCTAAATACAGCCAAACAGTTTCTGTGGGCGTGTTAAATCCAGGCGATGCGTGAATCCCGGAATTTACTAAATCCCTCTCGGTTCGGCGGATTTATGGGATTTGGCCGAAGAAGCGGCCAAAGGGAGAAAGTTACCTTCACAGCTGGCGAACTCCATTGTTGTTTCCCATAAAAATGTCGTAACTTCTGATCGGACAGGAAGGGAAAGTCGTCGAAGCAACGAAGCCGAACAGCCACGAAGGAGCCGAAGAAGCTACGCGTGCTATCTCTTCGCCTCCTGCAGAACAGCAACGACGAAAAGAGAAGATGAAAGGCCTAGACGCCTCTGAAGTTATTATTGACTAATTTAATTAATATAAGTTAATTAATACTATAATTAGTGCATAAATTAATGATCTAATTTAACTTAATTGAATAATTAGTAATTAAATATTAATATAATTAACTTAATTAATATAACATAAAATACATATTATTAAATATATAATTAATAGTATAAATAATAATTAATGAGCAACTTCTACTTAGCATATTATTAAATTCATAATATATTAGTTTTAATTCTTAATTTATAATTATCATATTTACTAATTTCAAATTTATAAAATTTTCTGGCAGCAATGATACAGTGAAGGTGATGCTGATTCATAATAACGAAGAAGTGCAAAAAGCCGAATATAGAAACGGAGGAAAGTTCATTGGACCATTCGAAAGTTTATTATTTATAATTATTTGAAAGAGTTAATTTCTCTTAGTTATCATTAATCATTATTAATTTGTTTTTTTTTTTTTTTTTTTTGGAAAAATATGGCCGTAGCCTTTTCATTCATATAAGCTTGTTACATGTAATGAAGAAAGAAATCAAACAGCTAAACTAAGATCTTGCTAGAAAAGCAAAATCCAGAATAGGGACATAAACAAAATCCCCAATACAAAAAGGACAAATAAACTAATACAAAATTGCAAAAAAACAAAATAATTGAATCATAAATCCAAGAACTGAAGGAGCACCGAAGAACAAAGATCAGGTTGAGTGAGATAAAGAAGCCGCGGGCTCAGGAATTGCCGCTCTCTCAACCTGGTTGCAAAATTACTAACAAATTATCCTGCCATCCAAAGGAGAAAATGGCAATCCACTCATCATTGCCCATTTTCCAATCGAATTTGACATCCGGCATGTCAAAACTTAAACCTCCATGTCCATCAAAAACATAATACTTATCCCAGTAATACAACCGAGATAAAGCAACAAAACAGCTAGCATAACTTCCATACAGTCAGTAATCAAACCAGCAGCAATACAAAACCTCACGAACTCAGGTACACAAGGTGGAATCGCTAGAATTACAGCAATTCCATCAAATTCTCAGCATTCTTCCATTTCAGAATTTTAGAGAAGGCAGCGGCCTTTATTTTAAGAACTAATGAAGTGGAGGAAAGATAATTAGCACCAAATTTCCTATCATTCCGCTCCCTCCATATATGATATACCGCACAACAGATTAGAAGGAAATAGAAATCCTTATTTTTAGTGTGGGTATCCTCAATGAATTCGAAGATTTGCAGAATACTGGGTCTAAGCAATAAAAACCCCAAGTTTCTCATAAGGTTGGTAATGACAGCGAAAGAATAGTCACACTCAAAAAAGAGATGACTAATATTTTCATTTGTATGATGACATAAAGCACATCTGGCATCCACCATAATCCCTTTAGCTATAAGAGAATCCGCTGATTTTAAACCACCACAGATAGCCATCCAGCAAAATGACGAAAATCTAATAACATAGTGTCTATGCCAAACATATTTCCACCAGTTAACCTTTACCAGATTTTTAAAATAAAACTTTTGGTAATCTTTATTCTTGCAATTCTTACCATTACCCCAATAAATATTGACATTAGTGCCCGGAGCTACAGTGATGTCAGAGAAGGCAGTGTAAACCTCCTCAGGTAAATTTGCCGGCAGAGCAAATTTTCCTTCCTCAAGTATTACAGAAATACTTTCATTTAGAGGGAAAAAGCTTAGAAAGGACGAGAATTCCACAACCTCTTTAAGGCATTTATCTTTATACCAATGATCCCAGTATAGAGCAAATTTAGATGAAGCTGAAACTTTAAAGTGAAAACATTCTTTTGCAGTCAAAGCATCTCTACAGACTTGCTTCCAGAATTTAGAATCTTTAGATATAGGCTCTTTCCAAGGTGAGATATAAGCTTTAAATAACCAAATACTCAGTGGACTCTGAGTGTTATAGATTCTGGAGATAAGAGAGCAGTTAAAGCTAAATTGTAAGGATTGTAGAGACGGTAATCCTAAACCTCCCCATTCTTTAGGCTTACAAGTATCTCTCCAAGAAATAAGGTGCAATTTTTTCCCCTTAGTGTCCCCAAAATAGAGGAATTTTGCACACAATCTATCTATTTGCTTGATAATAGATTTAGGTATAATCCCACAACGAATCCAGTAAGCAATAGTGTTCCAAATTGTGTACCTAAGAAACTGGAGCCGACTCGCAAATGATAAAGCTTTGGCCTTCCACCCAGACAATTTGCTAATGATTCTTTCCATGAGAGAGGAAAACCAAGCCAGTTTCGGGTTATAGGGTGACAAAGGCAGACCGAGGTAATTCATGTAGGAGGCTGTATTGAAAATATTAAGGGATGCACAAATTCTATCAGCTATAGCACAATTAGAAGGCAGGATTATTGAGCTTTTATCATAGTTCACATTAAGACCTGAAGCCTTAGAGAAATCATTAAGAGCCTTAGCAAGTCTGTCACAATTAGAATGATCAGCCTTACCAAATATTATCAAGTCATCAGCATACATCAAATGAGATATCCTATAATTGTCAATGGACATGCCCTCAAAGCTATTATCATTTAAGTTGCAGTCCAGCAAGCACGAGAGAGCATCCATCACTATGGTAAATAGATAGGGACTAAGGGGACATCCCTGTCTTAGTCCATTCGTGGAAGGAAAAAAACCTTCTAAAGCACCATCCATACATAAAGAAAATCTGACTTCTTTAATGCAAGCATCAATCCACTTGACAAAAAAATATTAGGAAAACCTTTTTGCACCATTCTAGAAATAAGAAAGTGTCTTGAAACACTATCAAAAGCTTTTTTTTGATGTCTAGCTTAATACACATAAGCTGAAATTTAGTAGATTTTCTAGAATGTTGTAATATTTTATTAGCAAGGATCACATTGTCGGTGGATACTCTATGATGTATAAAACCAGCTTGGTTATCTTGAATAACATGATTCATAATAGGCTTCAACCTAGCCGCCAACACTTTAGCTATGATTTTGTAAGAAGTATTACAAAGAGTAATAGGCCGAAAATCAGAAATAATTTCAGCATTATTAGATTTGAGAATTAATGTGATGGCAGTAGCTTTGATAGAATGGGGAATATAAGCTTGATTATAGAAATTCTTAATAGCATTGCAAACAGTAGACCCTATAACCCACCAAGTGGCTTTGAAAAATTCAAAGTTGAAACCGTCTGGGCCCGGTGATGAATCAGAATTACCAAAAAAAACAGCTAGCTTGATTTCAGCTTCAGTAAATGGAGCAGTAAGGGATCCGGCATGATTAGAAGGAAAAATTTTCCCTACAGGAAATTGATTAATATCATATTCCAGATTCATAGAAGCATTGTAAAGCTTATAAAAGTAAGCTATAGAATCATTAATTGCATCTTTCAAAGATGCACTCTGATTGGACATAGCTAAAGTGATGGCAGTGTTCTTATAGTTCCTTCTCATACTAATCTTGGCGTACAAGAATTTAAGATCTTCTTCTCCTTGAGCTAGCCATTTAGACTTAGCCCTTTGTTTTATCCAAGAAAACCACATGGCGGAGACAGCCCCCAGCTTTTTGTTAATGTTATTGAGCTCCTCAGATGCTTGGAGAAAATTATTCCCCGCATCCAGAGTATTAATGCAAGCTAGCTGTTTCTCTTGAAGCCCTTTAATTTGCTTGGCCATAGTATTAGAAGAAGCCCATGCCATTTTTTTAATAGCCACTTTCAGATTTTTTAGTTTGTCACAAAGATCAACTAAGGGGTTTTTATTAACCTTAGCCGCAAATATGTCGAACAGCAAAAGCCAGAACTTCTCGTATTTTATCCAGTAATTTTTGAATAGGAACCGGTGCATAGCATTAGGCTTCTCCCTAGATTGAAGAATAATAGGGCAATGATCAGAACCAGCAGGGCTATTTATCAAGTAATAAGAGTCAGGGAAACAGGACAGCCAGTTATCGTTCACCAACATACGATCTAGTTTAATATATATAGGGCTATCAGACTGTTGATTGAACCATGTGTAAGAAGGCCCAATAGCGGCTAAATCTTTGATATTAGTGTCAAAAATGACACTATTAAAGTCAAAGAGTTGATTATGATGAAGGGTATTCCCTCCAAGCTTCTCAGTGGGGAATCGACAGCAGTTGAAATCCCCCATTAGGATCCAGGGAATCCCCCCAGTTGGAACTATGCCTCTTAGATCATCCCAAAGAGTTTTTCTCTCAACCTGATTATTAGAAGCATAGATCACAGTAAGAAGAAAAGGAGTACATGAGCCATAAGAAACCATACCAGCTATCATCTGAGAGGAGAAGAAGCAGGGATTAAAAGCAATTTTATCTGTACACCACTTAATCCAGATCCTACCCGAACTAGAGCAGTGAAAATTATTGCAACTAGATTCATAGTCTAAAACCAGATGACTATTGAAGAAGCTCTGATCAGAGAGATTAGCAAGCTGTATTCTATTTTCTAGAATACAAATCATGTCCAATCGAAGAGACTGAACTAACATTTTGCAATGAGATACCTTATTAGAGGAAGAAAAACCCTCTAACATTCCAAGCAGCAATGGACGGACAGATCATTTACGTTTGGAAGTTGAGGCTGATGGCTTTTTGGAATTCTTTCCTTTAGCTCCTTTAGCATTGGTAGGCTTGGGTTTTTTCCCCCCACTCAAATTAGAAATTGGTTCTGAATTGGAAGTGCAATCATTTTCAGAGCCCGATAATACCGGTTCTTCAGATACTTGAAGAGAAGAATATTTATTGCTTATCTTAACAGTGGGAGGGGTTAAAGACGAGACCAGCCCATTTTCGTTTCTCCTATACCTTCCTCGGTGGGAGAATTAAGGTTGGGGATGATAATCTGTTCAGGAGCAGTGAGAATCCTGTGATTTTGTACGGTTTTTGCAGGACTATTACAGGATGTGTTAGAAATAATTTCTTCAATGATTTTACCTCCCAAATCAGATTCCCCGTTATTTTTTGCTACTTCTGGCTCTTTAGGTTTCCATATTACCTGGGAAGGAACCAAATCAAGTTTTGAAGTGGAAACAGTTTTGTTGTTGTTGATTTTTTCTTGAATGTCGGGTTTGCTAACATCTAGATTCTTATCAGCATGTTGTGAAGCATGGGGTCTAACTTTTGAGTTCTTGCGAGGGATCCTAGAGGTACTACGCCCCCTGGGTGGAATAATAGTTTTCTGAGGAGCTTGCGGATTCGAAGGGCATAAATTGGAAGAATGAGCTAAGGATCCACAGAGAGAGCACGGAATAAGCTTCCATTCATACTGAATTTGGAGTTTAATCACATCCCCTTCTATAGCAACAGAAACAGTATCCGGGAAGGAGGAAGTGGTTGAAACCTGAATACATATTCTAGCGTATGTTAGCCTTGTTTTGGCAGCAGTTAGAGCATCAACTGCAATAGGAATGCCAATTTTAGAAGCTATTTTGGAGATTCCTTCAGAGTTCCAACAGACAAGAGGAAGATTGTGAATCATAACCCAGATTGGAACAGAAGTGAAATTTTCTCTAGTTGGGTGGAAATTTTTTGTCCATTTTTTAAAAATGAATGGTTTGCCGTGAAAAAACCATGCCCCTTTCGACCATACCATTTCATAATCTTCCAACAGAGAAAACTTGAACAAGAAAAACCCATCCGAAAGAGCAATGAGTTTGAAAGTACCTTTGAGTTTTCATATACGTTTTGCGGTCTCATTAAGAGCTTCATAATACGGACGCTTACTGATCGAGTAGCCTACCAAGCAGAGATTCCATTCAACAGCGGCAGATTCCGTGAAATCTGCGTTGAACGGGATGATCTCCTCCGGGGTTTCCATGAGAGACACAGGGATTTGCGGTGCAGTCGGAGCAGGCTTGGCGATAATATTAGACCATAATCGATCTAACTCTCTAGGTTTCGCAGGAGACGCCGAAGCCGATGCTGGAACAGAGGCCAAAGCTGGGAACAAGGAAGAGTCCAGCAGATCCATGGAGGCCACCGGCAGAGGGCCGGTGGCGGCCATGCAAGAAGGCAAAAAGCAAGCGCGAGAGAGAAGAGGCGGCTAGGGCACCTTACCACCTATCCTCCGTTCCATTATTAATTTGTTAGTTTATAAAACAATCATTTTAATATGTTTATTATATAGTCTTAGTGCGATCTTATCTTTGAATTAATTAAAAAATTTTAATTGAAATTTTCTAATTAAATTTAGGATCATTCAAAGTAGAATTTCGACAAATTTAGAAACCAGAATAAGCCAAATAAGGTTTATGATTTACTTATGCAACTCTCATTGCTTTAATCAGCTCACTAGGTTGACAGATACATCCCGGCACAAGCAAGAACAGGGAAGGATATCCAAGGTGTCCCATGGGAGAAATTGCATGTAACTTGACAAAATCATAGAAAAACTCGAATAAGATAGTACAAAAATTATGAAAATGTTTGATCATCAGGGGATGAGATGAATCAAGTTCCTTTTGTTATCATTTATCATAATATTTTTTGGAGGATGACCATTTTCAGCTTTTCATCGTGCAATATCGACTAAATTTCTCTTTGCAATTTTTCTTTTCATTTTTTTGGTGTTTTTAGAAATGCAAGCAACTGGAAATAGGTGGCAACTATTATGAGTTTCAATTCAATACAAGACTGTTGAAGCCCACAATTCTTCATTTTTAGATTATTGATCTTTGGCATGATTTTCTTCATTCCATAGAACAAAAAATGCTTAGAATTCAAACTGTTACTTAGTGGCATATCATTGTACATTTGGGTTTACTTACATACTTAGCAGGTTATATGCTTTCTACAGAGTTTACAAGTTTCATTTGGCATTTTAAATATATAAGTTACATAAACCAAAATAAAAGGAAAAAAAATATGCATTCAATTTTCAATCATCCAAAGTCAAGACGAGCTTAGAAGATTTTTGAACCATTGTACAAAATCCTTTGGGTACCTCTTAAGGCTATCTTTGTAATCTACAAAATACAGGCCAAATCATGAAGTGTAACCTAATGCCCATTCCCAATTATTCAAAAAGGACCACACAAAATATCCTTGAACATTTCAATCATTTTTTGTGCATCACACGAGTATAAAATTCAACAACTTTTAGAAAAGTAATGTGGATCTTGTTGAGTATTAGAGGTGTAAATTCAATTTTATTCAAGTTCTTTGAGCTTATTCAATTTACATGTTTTTATTATTGCATATACTTTGTATTTTATATGGTACATGCTTAAATTATACAAGTATATCTTTGATTAATAAGGCTCAATTTAAAACACAAATGTTGCAAAACGAGAAATGCAAGACCTAATAGCAGTAGACAGGTTTCCAAGATAATTATTATGATATCCAATCCTTTTCTCATCATTCAGATCATCATCATTTATGATTATAAGTGGATTATTTGAATCATCCATTCCTATAGTTTATATTAACAAATATCAAAATTTGTATTTCCAAAAAAAAAAAAAGTCTAAAATTTGTGTTGTTTGAAAAAATTTGTCAAAAAAGTTTGTAGTTTCTTTGATATGACTTATTTTTCTTCATGTTTTTTTAAGGATATTTGTTAAGATATTTTAAAACTTCAATGGCTCAAGGTAGCATTTTTCACATCATATCTTCTTGTTGTTATATTGCTATATTTCTTATTAGTGATATAAATACAAATATACTTTTATGCATTAAAATAATCTAATTATAATATCATAATTCTCGTATTTGTGTCATTTTCTTGCAATTATAATCTATATTTTTTTTGGAATGATAGTCTGATTAATAAAATAAAGAAAACCAAGCACAATTGTATCATACTAAAACAATTAGGTTCATATAAAATAAAATTATATTTATAATTTTGTAATTTATTACAGTAGAGTAAACATATATCTTATTAATTTTTAAAATACTATTTAACATTAATGATTATAAGCTGATTTTGACTTATATAAAGCCTAAATTATTTTGATTTAAAATTTTTCTAAGAAATTATCTCTTAAATTATTATTCTTTTATATTATAAAATTTTTGTAACATTTAAATTAGTTTAAATAAATATATGAGAATTATTAATTTACAAGATAGAATCCATTCATTCTTTATGAAGTCTGAAAAATAATTTTCTTAGCTATTGGTCTGAACTATAATAAAAAGAGCACGATTTATTTATAATTAAATTATAAAGTTATTATTCATTAAACATTCGAAAAGTTCATTAAGAGTAATATGTAATTAAAAAGACCTATGAAATTTAATCTAATTTTAATTATTCAGTATTTATAGATGATCAACATTATGAAATAATTAAATTAATGGAATATTCATGTTTCATTAAAAAACTTTATATCTATAATTTCAAAAGTGCAATTCTAAATTTTTAGTGGGATGGCTTTTGAATTAAAAAATTCATGTGATTATTAAAAAATTAATTAATTATCAATTTTATTGATTGATGACTGAAGTTATACGTCTATATATGGCTCTCCGTGTCACCTCTAATCTATTTATTTAGATAACTAAAATTAATAAGATTAATTTTGTTAACTTAAAATTGCTATTCTATGTTATTACACAGTCATAATTTTGATAATATCAATTTGTAAGAAAATATATATTTTTGGCTTGTTATTTTTGATCAAAATACTTTATTATAAATCAATCAAAATACTTCTTTTTTGGGATTTATGAGATCGCATCTACTTCTTGTTTACAGTCGATCGATCACATATATAAAAATGGAAAATTATATTATGCATGTCTGTTTGTTCTCTTCGACTCCACTCATAAACCCTTCAGCCTACTCATTAAAAAATATTAATATAAAGTATACTTAAAATATATTAAAATTCAGAATTTTAAATACAAAGTTTTTAAAAAGATTTAAAAATTATATCACAAGTTATTATATTATGTAATTATTAATTTATTTTCTTATAATTTCTATTTTTTATCATTTTATTATAAAAGTTGTTTAAATCATAATCATTTTTTTCTTTCATAATAAGGCTTGAAAACTCATAGAATAAAGTTCGAGCTTGAGCTCGAACACGATTATTCTGAGCTCGACTCGACTCGTTTATACCCCTAGTCGCAGCAGCATTCACAATCTCATTATCCAATTAGACGAATATTTGTCATTTGACGTAATGATATTCCAAAAAAGCTAAGAATTATAGTTGCCTCCTTATTGGAGGTGTAAAAGTCAACAATAAATCACAAGTTTATGTATTTCCTAATGATAAATTACTGAGATGTATGTGCTAGCTTCTCTTTGTTGAAAATGGGTGGCAACATACCAAAATGAAATCCTTCAAATTCTGGAAAAAACAAATTTGTTGTTTATCCATCAGTCATAATAAAAGCATGCATGTATCTCAATATTCTACATATAGTGGCATCTGCTTCGTTGCTTCGGCTTAAGAACGAAAACGTCAGTTAAAACAGTCTTCGATGTTAGCATCGCACCCAGCAAAGACAGAACCTACGTTCCGGATAAGAAGAAAGCAGTTAATCAAAATTACAAATATTAAATAATTATTAGAACACAAGTACTTGGAAAAACAGTGAATATGAGAGAATTTACTGAAATGGCAATTATATATTTACCTTAGTCTTATCAACGATTATTTCTTTCTCAACAACATCGGAAAAGATAAAGTCTTTTCCTATAGTTGTTATGAGGGAAATGGATGATATGGGTGAAATGTGAAGGTTATCAGTAATCATAAATCTTTTTGAGTCTTCCACAAAACTTCCACCTGAATCACTCCCTCCGTTTTGAAACTTGGGATTTTGTTCTATGACTTCTGCATTCATTAATACATGCTTGCACTGTTTAGGCTGAAAACAATACAACCGATTCACATAGCACTTTGTGCAGCTCATCGAACAGGTCCACTTAGTTGATGGCATTTCAACCAATTTCAGCATTTGCTTTTCGCATCTGTAGTGGGAGGCAAGTTGTGGAAACAACAACATATTTTTGCATTCTTTTGACTTGAACCATTCTAAGCCCAAACTCTCTGCCGAGAAATACAAATTGCGGATGGAACACTCTAATGATATGTGATCGCGGAGTAGTCCGAGCACAGAGCCTAAAGGAAAAGTGAGGAAACTCAGTAACTGATTGAGGAAGTCTCCCCCAACATCGGCAGATAAAACATTGTTATTTTTCTTGTTTAATATGATATTCACATTAAATTTATGTTCTGCTTCGCTGCCGTCAATCTCCTCTTTAATCACTGGGAAGCAATTCACACTTGGTTCTACGCATGCATCAGGGAAGAAAACCTCCGTCAATGCATGTTTGGATTCAAATGATTTCCTCAATAAGTTTAAAGTCTGAAAGAAAAAAAAAAATACAAGCAATTGCAAATTAAACTAATTTAAGTTATTTTTCTAGCATTCATCAATAAGTTAATTACCTCTTCATTGCCAACATTTATAACCCTTTCCTCTAACATGCATGCATCGTTAATTTGCAGTTCCTCAAGCATGGAGAAACCACTCATCAAAGAAATTGGCATCACCCGTAAATCATCAGTTATAATAAAGTCAGCTCCCTCATTAACAAAGACCCCTCTCTTTTCTACTGTACCTTTTGGCAAGCTTAAGGCCTTATCCATTAGTTTGCCACAACGACTGCACCGAGTCTTAATTACATAGCTACAATAACATGTTGATTTAGTTGAGCAAGTATCTTCATTGCACATGTAGGAAGTTCTTGGGTTGGCCTCATGAATGTTTTTAATCTTCAAGTCCTCACATATTTTTGCAGCCGCACTTCTCGGTTTGAGAAGCATTTCCTTGCATGCCTCGGTCTGCAGGTGCTTGTCGTCAAGCTGTTCAACGGTCTTATAAAGGTTGTCAAGAGATCCCAAACCCGACTGCTTACCCAAAAGCTGGACAATGCTTCCTAACGGCAGAGTAAGGAAGCTAAATAGGACATCAATGAAATCACTTCCAGTTTCGGCATACACAACCCGCTTTTGCTCTTTATGAATCAAAAGCCGGATGCTTATCTCAGGCATGCCGTAGTGGACAGTAAGGTCTGTTCTGTGCATGGCGTAATGGGAAGTAAGGTATGTTCTATGCTGCACTTTGATTGATCTTACTTCAACATATAATAGAGAAGCCGGCCTTTGGCTGTTGGGCTTCCGTGCAAAAGAGATGGAGTGCCGAAGTGGGGAATCGTAATAACAAGATGGATCGGTCATAAATGGAGAGACACACTAACCGTCAGCTTGACGTTTGGGAGCCTGCATCCTCCATTCAAAATGCTTAAAAACTCCTCGGCAATCAACAAACTATTTAATGACTTACTCATAATAATTTATTATTTATGAGTTCATTGGATGATTCGAACGTTTATTATTTATATAATTATTTGAGAAGAATTAATTTCTCTTAATTATCATTACTCGTTATTATTTTGTTAGTTTATAAAACAATCATTTCATTATGTTAATATATATTGTCTTAGTTAAGATTCTTATGTTAGCTATCTGATCTTTGAATTAATTAAAATTTTTTAATTGAAAATTTCTAAATAAATTTAGGATCATCCAAAATAAAATTTCCGAAAATTTAGAATCAAGATCGTAAAAAGTAAATCAGACACTGAACCAAAATAATGAGAGATTTGTAATTCAATAATTAGATTAGAGTTGAGCTGAGACTAAATCAAATGATATAATTATTGCATCTTGAAAAATTCGCGGCATTAGAGAGTGATATAATTTAGCGTCTTTATTTTTGTACGAAGATCTAGCGCACAAAATAAATAAGAGTACGATTATAAAGTTTATAAATGACACCATAATTGACGCCAGACTCCAGAGAGAGGTGGTGGAGATAAGGAGGGGCGGCGAGGTCAGCGAATGAAGAAAGAGCCTCCGACCAACCAAGAGGCCGAGACGCACCACCACCTGACTCATGTCAGGATATAGAAATGAATTTCAAAGAGGGAACTCAGAAACTTAATAAATTCATCCATCCTTTCATTATTTAATATACCCTTATTTATACACAATTTGAGGCTACAAAATAGGCTCTATCAAAAAGAAACAAAAATAACAAAGCGGACAGCAACAAGAAAGTTTATAGCTGAAGTAATCTATAGGACTCGGCTACAAACTACAAGCACAGCTCCGACATCAATTTGCCGGGTAGGAGAAACTGAGAGCAAAGGAAAGAAAGAACGAGAGAAGGGCTGGAGAAGCAGTGTAAGGAAAACAGAGAAAATAATATTGATAATCTTAACCATGCTATTACAGGTATATGTATATATAAACAGAGAAATGGTGAAATAGTAAATACAAAGGTAACGGTCATAAAGAGCCGTTTACATTGTGCTAATATCCTCCCTCAAATTAAGCAGTCGGTGAACGAGTGGTTAATTTGGTGCGTAATTCAATGAACTTAGAGACCGAGAATGGTTTAGTTAGAATGTCGGCAATTTGATCGGCGGAGGAGATGTGCTCGAGTTTGATGTTGCCGGAGTTGATTTGCTGACGAATGAAGTGATAGTCGATCTCGATGTGCTTTGTTCGGGCATGAAAGACCGGATTTTTGGCTATGGCCATGGCCGATGTGTTGTCACAGTGTATAGTGGTCGGTGATTGCTGTGTTAGCTGAAGTTCGGCGGCAAGTCTTCTTAGCCATATGACGTCTGATGCAGCGGCGGAGAGGGATCGGTACTCGGCTTCGGTGGACGACTTGGCGACGGTTGCTTGCTTTTTCACTGTCCATGAGATGAGGTTGGGGCCGATGAAAGTGCAGAAGCCAGACACCGACTTGCGGTCGGTTGTATCTGAAGCCCAATCCGCATCTGAGTAAGTGCGAAGATCCAGGGATCCGTGAGTGATGGGCAAGTCGTAGGTAAGTGTTCCCTTAATGTAGCGTAGCAGCCGTTTGAGGTCATGAAAATCCTGTTCGGTCGGTGTTTGCATGTGTTGGCAGACGCGGTTTGTGGCATAAGCAATGTCGGGTCTTGTGATCGAGAGGTATTGAAGTGATCCAGCGAGGCGTCGGTAAAGGGACGGGTCCGAATGTGGCTGTAAGTTTGGTTTCTTTTGGTGATTGATAGGAGTAAGTGGAGTTGGAGCAGCTTTGCAATCCTTATAACCTGCATCATTAAGGATTTTGGTAGCGTAGTGTGCTTGAGAGAGAAAGAAACCATGTTTAGTACGGGTCACCTGGATTCCGAGGAAGAGAGAAATGTCCCCTAGTTGTTTGAGGGCGAATTGCTGTTTGAGTTGGGTGAGTAGGAGGCGAATAGCTGCATCGTTGTTGCCTGTAACCAAGAAATCATCCACATAGATTAGCAAATATATGTAAATACCATTTTGATTAAAGATCAAGAGGGAAGGATCGGAACGACTAAACCCGAATCCAAGTTGTTGTAGGAAACTTGTGAGCTTTTGAAACCATTGTCTTGGAGCTTGCTTTAGACCGTAGAGAGACTTGTGAAGTTTGCAGACTGCGTTTGGTTGAGTTGGATCGGTGAAACCCGGCGGTTGGCGCATATAGATGTCGTCTGGTAGATCTCCGTGTAAAAAGGCATTTGCAATGTCAAGTTGATAGACAGGCCAGTCACGATTGAGGGAAAGAGTAAGTAGAAGTCTGATTGTTGGCATCTTCGCAACCGGGCTGAAAGTTTCATTGTAGTTAATACCAAATTTCTGATCGTATCCAAGAGCGACTAGGCGAGCCTTGTAACGGTCGACGTTCCCATTTGGTAGAAGCTTGATCTTGTAAGTCCATTTGCAACCTAGAACCGGCTTGCCTGATGGTGGAGGAACTAGCGACCAGGTAGATTGCTGATGAAGGGCGTCGAATTCGGCCTGCATTGCTGCCCGCCATGGTTCGGTTTTTTAAGGGTCTGAAGGTAAGTAGTGGGAGTAACCGGGGGAGTGACTTGAGCGAGCAAATTGAAGACCGGCTTGGGTTTACGAATCCCGGATTTAAGTCGAGTTTGCATGTGATGGACGGGAGGAGGTGTGGGGGTGAGTTGTGGTGACGAGCTGGAAATATCAGATGGCGAGTGTGAGATGTGAGAACGGTGTTGCTGTGAAGGCAGAGTGTGCATGGATTGAGGTTCGGAAATCACAGAGTTGGTGTTAGAAGGATGTGTAGTGGGAGTAGGAGTGATATTGGATGAGGGTGTTAGAAGAAGCGGTGGTAAGGGACAGCTACGATTCTGTTGGTCCGGAGTAGGCTTAGTTGAGTGATGTTTGAATGGAAACTGGGTTTCATAAAAGATAACGTGTCTGGAGGTGTAGGTGCGACCGGTGGTGAGGTTGTGACATAAGTAGCCTTTTTGTTGAGGTGAGTAACCAAGAAAAACACAAGGTTGAGATCTGGGAGCGAGTTTGTCCGTGGAGTACGGCTTTAACCAAGGATAGCGTAAGCAACCGTAAGTTCGAAGGTGTGTGTAGGTCGGATAGGTACCGGTGAGGCGTTGTTGCGGTATTTGATTAGAGATGGATTTGGAGGGAAGTTTATTGATGAGGTAGTGGGCGGTGGAGAGCGCAGAAGACCAAAACTTGTTAGGAAGACCAGATTCGTGTAAGAGAGCACGAGTTAGGTCCAGAAGGTGACGATGTTTGCGTTCTGCGACGCCGTTTTGTTCTGGCGTGTGAGGACAAGTCAACTGATGAATGATGCCGTGATCCTGTAGCAGGTGGCGGAAGGTGAAGCTGGTGAATTCACCTCCGCCGTCAGAGCGAAGAATCTTCGGGGTTTTATTGTATTGAGTTTGTATTAGATTTAGAAAGTTCTTGAAAGCAGTGAGAGCTTCGTTTTTAGTGTGAAGGAGGTAGAGCCACGAATAGCGAGTGTAGTCATCAATAAAGATGATGTAGTACCGATGACCGTCGAGGGATATGTGAGGAGACGGCCCCCAGACGTCGGTGTGAACAAGCTCAAAGGGTGCCGAAGTAATGGTAACTCTTTTATTGAAAACTAACTTGTGGCTTTTAGCCAAATTACAAGAGTTACAAAAGAATGAATGATTTACAGTAGAGATTTCCGGAACTAAACGAGACAAGTGTGTTGTGTGTGTCTTTGTTCGGTGTGTCCTAGGCGAGAATGCCAGTTGCTCGGTGCGTTGGAAGAGATCAGGAGAGCCGAATTCTTGGGGGCTGGGACGGTGCGGAGGTGATAGAGGCCATTACTGAGATGTCCATGAAGCAGCAGACGGTGGTCCCGTGAGTCCTTTATGACAAAAACGTTAGCGTCGAAAGAAATAGTAACATAGTTATCGGAAATAAGTTTTGAGACGGAAAGAAGATTGTGAGTGAGTGTAGGGACGTGTAAGAGATTGTTTAGTTGTAACTTACGAGCGTTGTCCGGCAAAGGAAGAAGACCTTGACCGGCATTGGTGATAGGAAGGTTGTTACCGTTGGCGGTGGAGACCGTGTCAGAGCCATGGTAAGCCGTCGGGTAGCAGAGGTGGTTGGCGTCTGGAGTTAGGTGTGCTGAAGCACCGGAGTCAAGAATCCAATCTTGACTTACTTGAGCGGACGGATTTGCAAAGAGAGCCCGAGGTTGCCGATTGTCGGTGGGAGCGTATTTGGGATTGTGACGATGCCAGCAATTGAGGGCAATATGTCCAAGTTTGCCGCAAATTTGACAGGTGGGTCGTGCCGAGGCGGGTGGTGCGTTGGGAGCTGGTGTCGGAACAGAGGGAGTATATGGTGATTGCAGGTTCTTGGATTTAGTAAATCGCCTGTTGGTATTATTATTGCGATTTCGAGAAGAATTAGACGGGGCAGCGTAGAGAGCGGTGGGTGAGGGTTCTTGAAGATTTTCTTGCTGAAGGTGAATCTCCTCGTTGCACAGTAAGGCGTAGAAAGTATCCAGGTCGATTGGTAGGAGAGAATTGCGGATTGTCGATTTGAAAGAGTTGTATGTCAGCGGGAGTCCGTTGAGACTATGAAGCATGACATCTTCGGACTCGATCTTGGAGCCGGAGGCGTAGATATTATCGACGATTGTCTTAATGTGTGTGAGGTACTGTTGCACGGAGAGATCCTTCATTTGCGTGCGATAGAGCTCATTTTTGAGCTGAATGACGCGGGAGCGACTCGTCGGTTGAAGTCGCTTTTCAAGAACGGTCCACGCGGCCGTGGCAGTGGTGGAGGTGATAATGTACGACAAGATGGATTGAGATACCGTTGCAAATAGTGCTGAAAGGAGATTGCTGTCAATAACAAGCCACTGAGCGTATTCGGAAGAAGCAGGGTCGGGTGGAGCCGGAGCGGTGCCAAGAAGGTGTCCGGCGAACCCATTTGCTGTAAATTGCTGTAGAATCTGCGCCCTCCAGATTGGGTAGTTCTCCGGCGTGAGATGATGAGGAGCAAGGTTCTTGATGTTGGAGACAAGAAACTTGAGGTTTGGTGGGATGCCGGTGGAAATTCCCGCGGTGGTGGAGGAGGTTTGAGTGGAGGAGGAGGAGGAGGAGGAGGAGGAAGGAGGGGGTAAGGATTCCATGTAGATCTTGAACTTCCTCTATGGCTCTGATACCATGAGAGCAAAGGAAAGAAAGAACGAGAGAAGGGCTGGAGAAGCCGTGTAAGAGGAAAACAGAGAAAATAATATTGATAATCTTAACTATGCTATTACAGGTATATGTATATATAAACAGAGAAATGGTGAAATAGTAAATACAAAGGTAACGGTCATAAAGAGCCGTTTACATTGTGCTAATAGAAACTTCATATTCGTAGTAAGGAGATAAGTCGGCAACATTGAATGTAGCCGACACATTATAGTAACTGGGGAGATAAATATGGTAAGCATTGTCGCTTATTTTTTTAACAAATTGAAATGGTCCATTTGCTTTGGAATTAATCTCCCATTTAACAATTCGAAATGGTCATGCAACTTAATTGAGTGACTTAATTAAATTTCTAAAGTAGTTTTTATTCCCCTAGAAAATCCAGCAACCTTTCGACGCCCCCTCTCTGTGAGGGGATGTTGGGGAGGGCAATTGCTCTTTTGGTCGACAGGGTGTAGAGAGAGGGAGATTCGATCGGGCGAGATCAGAGACCAGGCGGTGGGAGTCGGGTCGACGGGATGCAGGTGGCTTGAGGTCGACGATGAAGGCAGGCCAACAGCTGGTTCGTCCAAGTCTAGGGCACGACGACGAGTCAGGCCGGAGCGGAAGTTGAAGGCCGGCGACTAGTCGGTGCAGGTGGGGTATCGAGTCATACGGGAGAATCGAGCAAATGCAATCTGACAGAAGCAAGGTTGGAGGTTGCTGCTACAATCGGCTTGTGTCGAATGAGAAGTTTCATGTCTTTGAAGGAGTTTTGTGTCATAGAGGAGATCGTGGGGAGCGATTGTGTCCGATCATTGGGTATGCAGTCAGCTCAGTCATGTAGTTATCGGTAGTTAGAGGTCAACATCCATGTCACCTATAATCTATTTATTTAGATAACTAAAATTAATAAGATTGATTTTGTTAACTTAAAATTGCTATTCTATGTTATTATACATTCATAATTTTGATAATATCAATTTATGAAAAAAAAAAATATTTTTGGCTTGTTATTTTTGTTCGAAATACTTTATTATAAATCAGTCATTGTTTAGGATGATTTAGGATGAGCTTTAAAATAATTTTACTTGCTGCTTTGTTGTCATTCATCTCTTCTTTGATAGACAATTAAAGATATACACTTGCTTGCAGACAAGCGCCAACAAAACCTTTAAAAAGGGAGCTTGTAGGTGCATGAGAGCTAGAACTTGCAGAATGCTCTTTGGCAATTAAATAAGAGATGTTTGCCAATGAAGCTAAAAAAGTGGGATTACTTTAGAGTTTGTCTTAAATAAGGGGAAAAAATATTTTATATGCTACAGTTGGGCAGGATTTTCGCAATCAACTGTTGAGATTCTCACCTCTTCTATCGGCTATGTTTTTAAAAATACAAATAATTCTAGTGATCCTTGTTAAATTGATAAACCAAAATTTATAGTGCCTTTTATATGCCGAAGAAGACGTTTCAATAATTTGAAATAATCCTCGATAGGCTGATGCATATATTGGCATAACTTATTAATAGTATACGATATATCTGGCCGTGTAATAGTTAAGTACTGCAAGGAAGCCAACAATATGTCTGAAGTGTTCGTATTGAGAGGGAGACGGGAGAATTCAAAACACTTATAAACTTAGACAAAGAAGGAGATGAAATTGGCTTGCATTCAGCCATTCTTGCACGGTGTAGAAGCTCAGAAGCATATTTCATTGAGATAAAGAGTCCTGTAGTTGTATGAGCGAATTGCATTACTAGAAAATACGATATCATGCCTAAGTTTTTTCATGCTAAAATGAGTTGACAACCCACATAGAAGTTGTTGAATTGTTGATTCATGATTGCCAGTAAGGAGGATATCATCTACATAGACCAATATGTAGAGAATCAATTAGGGTTTACACATAATTTAGTTCGTTGCAAGACTTGTAAGAATAATTTATTAGATTACTTGATAAAATGGAATTAACATTACCAAATTAAAGCTAATGTTTTTGTGCCAACTCCTTCCATTGCTTATTCTTTTTTCTTGGATTAGTCTACTTTCCTCTTGTTGTTAATGCTTTGATTTTTCTTTGAAGTAGTGAGTAACTAAACAGCCTTCAGCCCAATAGAGCAAGAACAACAACTAAGAGAATCATTTCCTTCTTTGGATGTGAAGCCCAAAACTGTGGAGTGGGTTTACCAATATTGGAATTAAGGACATTGGTGGATGTTGCTAATGAGGAGATAAGTGGAGAGTAGGGATTGGAGACATAATGCTGCAGGGCTGTGAACTGAGAAGATGGACAAGGAGACAAGAAAAGGTGGCGAGAAAGGAGGATTTTTTTAGTAGAATTTTTAATTGATGATTCATACATCGATGATTCATTCAAACCCCACTTACTTGGAAAGCAGATGTTCCCTAATTTCAACCTATCAAAAATTAGGAATTCAAATTCAAAACAAAAATAAAATTGGAACTAACTATTTCATAAAAGCAAAGAACTCCTTAATTTCATGAAAAGTAGAAGAAATCTTAAATGGATACAACTGATTCAAACAAATCCCTTGCCATGCTTCTTAACTTGGCTGACCATAACTTGTGATATGTTTAGTTGCATATTTGTTAATAGACTCTACTTTATAAGCCTCATTAATAACTTACATTTAATTTTGGAACCTAATGCTTGGTTAGACCTGATTATTTAGTTGAGCCGGATTTCCATCTTGATAGAAATCCTCTTGGAACGCTTGGGAAATCTATGGAAGACAAGAAATCTCCTAAGAGCATTAGGCGCCTTCTTTTTTCTTTTTGAGTTTTAACTGCTTCCTCCTGCAGAGGGTAATTTACTTCATCCTAAATTTTGCTATTGGGCATGTTATTTTTTCTTATAATTTCTTGGATTTATTTGTGTCGCTCCTGGGGTAGTTGGCAGTGTTATGAACTTATATTAAAAAGGCTAAAATTCTTGCTTCATTGGTATTATCTGACACTTCAAAAACTCCTTGTTATATATATTATACATTAATCATTATAAAAAAATTATAGATTTTGTTTTGTTTAGTACTCTTTGATAAACATACACAAATGGGTTTGATTAAATAAGATTGGGCCCTAGGACTTTTAAAGGGATATATTAAATAGCTTATGGATCAGAACGACCTACTTGACAACACTGTTTCTTCCCTCAATGACAATTAGCAAACCATGACGACTCTCGCATCATACTTCACTTCTCTTAACACTTATTTGATTGTTAACAATGATTAATATCCTCATGTTTTTTCATGTCCTGTGCAATACTATTGTCCACAAGTAACAAAAAATATCAGTGTTGATGATCTTGAGGGGAAAAATAAAAGAGGAAAGTTTTTTTTTTTTTTTTTGTATAGTTAGATTTGCATGTAAATCAATGGAATTCAAGAATTTTGGTGCCTCTTTGGATTTTCAATGGGATATTGACAAAAGAATATTACTATACTACCTAAAAAGAATCTAATCAAAAAAATTATATGAGGCTCACTATTATATGTTTGATTGAGATATGTTTTTATTGCTTTGCCTAATCAAATGATGATAAAACAAAAACATTTGTTGCTTGGCCAAAATTTTCCTTCCCCATCTTAGTTTTCCTCATGATCTTTTCCTTACTAAGGCTCTCTATTATGGCTTCTGATTGGTTAATCATTTATGTTGACGAAGGTTCAATAAAGATATAGCAGTACACTTCCATTGAACAAAATTAGAAGTATCATAAACTATATATTGCATCTCTGTCGCTTTGGTTTAAAAGAGCAAAAATCAGCGATCGTTGAATGATTGCCTTTAGGAGAGAAACGTCTGTCAACACTGCCTTGGACATCAGCATATAGCTCTCACTAGTGACAGAAGCGGAGAGCTGGAGTAGAGGTTTCATGAGAATAGCATTGACTGATGGGGGATCAAACAATTTAGTCAAATTGAGTGGCCGGCTTGATGAAATGAATCCAATAAGTTTAGGATCATTAGATTCTACACTTAAATGCGGTTCAATGAATAATTTATGATAAAAAAATTTAATATTAACCGTTCGATAGAGTTGAAAAAATTTAGCCAATTATCTAAATATTACTCTCAAAATACTATAAATAAATCTTCATTTAGACAAGAAAGAAGCCTATACTTGAATTTAATAAGAACTTGAAGATTTGTAAAACTTCAAAATTTTACTTGAATTTTGACACTAACAATCATGCTGTTGAAAAGCTAAGACGGCAAAAAATTTATAGCAGGCAACACATCTAGAAAATGCAACTTGAGAAATTCTTCATCCTTGGAAGAATTGCACCGTTTTAGATGACTGGTGGTACAAAAATGTATGAAAAATGCATCATTTTTCATAAACATATAGGCGGTAGCAACACAAATTAACTAGGAATCATAGTAGTGTCCTAAGTATGGGGGAGCAGAATTTGACGAGAAATAGAAGGTTTTCCTAAGATAAAATTGTCGAGCTTGTTTTTGTTGGATAGCGGTGCTAACCAAACCAAAAAAGAAACGGTTCGAATCCGACAAAAGTTTAGATGGTTCAGTCACCAATTATAATGCTATCTAATTTGCACCATAACTTAAGCATTATTTTACAGACATTTAGTAACTTTTCCGATATATTGGTTTAGTAGAGAAAACATCAGTTAACACAGTCTTGGAGCTCAGTGTGGCACCCAGCAGCGATAGAACCTGCATTTCCAATAAAAATGGAAGTTGATCAGAAGAACAAAGATTGTATAAATACCTAGAAGAAAATAGTTTACCTTGGCTTTATCAACGCTAACTTCCTTCTCAACAAGGTCGGAAATTAGAAAGTCCATTCCTTTAGTTATGACAGAAATGGAGGAAATCGGAGAAATTTGAAGGTTGTCAGCAACCATAAACTTTCTTTCATCTTCCACAAAACTTCCACCATAATCACTTCCTCCATTTTTTAACTTTGGGTTTTGCTCTATGATTTTTGCCTCACTTAATCCATGCTTGCATGGAGGAGTCAGACGAGATTTTGATCGATTATCCAAATGGCATTTTACGCAGCTAGACGAAATGATCCCCTCAGTTGATGACATTTCATCCAATTGTATCATTTGGTCACTGCATCCATAGTAGGAAGCAATTTCTGGAAGCATCAACATGTCCTTGCATTTTTCTGACTCAAAACATTCTAAGTTTAATCTTTTCACTGTGGAATATAAATTACTAATGCAACCTAAAGATAATTGATCGCCTAAAAGCATGAACACGGAACCTAGCGGAAATGTGAGAAAACTCAACAACTGATTGACAAAATCTCCCTCAACTTCCGCATATAAAACATTGTTGTTTTTCTTGTTAAATATAATCTTCATATTCATTTGCTCTTCTTCTTCACTTTCATCAATTTCCTCTTTACTCTCCTCTTTAATCTCCCCTTTAATCACTGAAAAGCACCTCACGCTTTGTTCTATGCACTCATCAGGAAAGAAAAGCTTTGTCAAAGTACACTTGGATATTAATGATATCCTCAGCAAGTTCAAAGCCTGAAAAGAAAAAAGAAAAAAAATAATAAAAAATAAAAGTAAAATTTCAGCAATTGCACATTAAACTAAATTTCATTTGTTTTTCAAGAATTTATTACCTCATCATTGCCAACATTTATAACCCTTTCCTCCAACATGTCTGCATCTTTAATTCGCAGCTGCTCCAGCAGAGAGAAACCACTCATCAAAGAAATTGGCATCACCCGTAAATCATCAGTTATAATAAAATCAACTCCATCATTAACAAATACCCCTCTCTTTTTTACTGTACCTTTTGATCAACTCCAATCCTTATCCATCAGTTTGCCACAACGGCTGCATCGAGCCTTAGTTACATAGGTATAGTAACACGAGGATTGAATTAAGCAATCACTTTCATTGCAAATGTAGAAATGTCTTGGATTGACATCATGAATATTTTTAATTTTCAAGTCATCGCATATTCCTGCAGCCGCACTTCGAGGTTTGAGAAGCATTTCCTTGCATGCCTCAGATTGCAGGTATTTGGCGTCAAGCTGCTCAACGCTATCATAGAGTCTGTCAAGAGACCCCAAACCTGATTGCTTGGCCAAAAGCCGGACGATGCTTCCCAACGGCAGAGTAAGGAAGCTAAACAGGACATCAATGAAATCGCTTCCAGCTTCGGCAAACACAACCCGCTTTTGCTCTTTATCAACTAGAAGCCTTAAACTTATATCAGACATGGCGTACTGGGAAGAAGATTTGTGTTGCAGGCCACCTTCCCTTGATATAACTATGAATACTTATGCCTAAGGTTGGCTTTTTGTGACAAAAGAGATGAAGAATCGTTACAGGGTGCCTAGTTAATGATAACAGACTGACAGTCCCCCAGCCTTAACAAATGGGAGTCCGGATCTCTGCATTCAAAATAGTCATTGGACAGTGCAACATTAGCCATACAATCTCTTCGCGAATGTCCCGCTTGAAATTTTGCTTCTTTTATACAATTATGATCCTCTTATATGAGAACAAGATCACTTACTAACAATCTAATCTGTAATTAATAAGAAACTCAGAACTGAAAATAGTAAATAAACCAAAAGTAAAAAAGATAAGGTGTTCTGCAACGCGGCTGCCTAAACTCAAGTTCAAAGTTAGCATTTAGCTTTTATGGATTCCAAAGTTAAACTTTTTACACTATTTGTAAGTCTAATATCACAGATTTCTTCAAAACCTTTTCCTGGTCCAACGCTAAATCTAGCAAGAGAGAAAAGGTAAAACGAAGAACACACCTTAAGCGAGCAGCCTTATCTGTTAGTAGTTGATCGAGTGACGAGAAGAAGAAGAGGAGCTCCAACTACGACTTCAAGCTCCTCCACAACAGCAGATCTTCTATGAAAAACACAACAAGAAACCCCCTCTCCCGGCTTCTTACTTTCCTCTGCCTCGAACTAGAATAACAGCTCAGCGTACGCCTCTTGCAACTCTTTTTTTCTTTACTTTCCCTTCTTTCCGCACTGTGACCGATGCAGCTACTGGTAAGTGGTAAAGATAGAGAAATAGTTTAAAAGGACAAATTTATAATTTTTTAGTATTCATATATGATCAGTATTATATCTATAATTTCAAAAGTGCAATTCTAAATTTTTAGTGGGATGGCTTTTGAATTAAAAAATTAATTAATTATCAATTTTATTGATGGATGAAGTTATACGTCCATATTTCTCCATGTCACCTCTAATCTATTTATTTAGATAATTAAAAGTAATAAGATTGATTTTGTTAACTTAAAATTAATATTCTACATGTGAAGAGATTATTTTGTGCAGATGTTGAAAGCAGCTTATCGTCGGGAGACAAATTAGAATGCTTCACGTTAGCAGTGTCGAGCTACGATACCGAGCTTCTCCATGTGTACCGAGCAGGGGGTAACATGGCGCATTCGGTTAGTCTCTGGACCGAGTTCGGTGTCCGCACAGAATAATTTCACCTACCAATGGGTTGTTTGTTGGTAGGCTTGTCGAGGGATTACTTATGTCACTAAGCGTCTCTTATGGGATAACCGTGGGTAAATATCTCTGTTTCCAAAAAAAAAAAATTTGCTATTTAATATTATTAAACATTCATAATTTTGATAGTATCAATTTATAAAAAATATATAATTTTGGTCAAAATACTTTATTATAAATCAACAAAATCTTTAAAAAGGGAACTTGTAGAGTGCATGAGAGCTAGAACTATTAGAATGCTCTTTGGCAATAAAATAAGAGATGTTTGCCTATGAAGTTAAAAGTGGAATTGCTTCAGAGTTTGTCATAAATAAGGGGAAAAAATATTTTATAAGCTACAGTAGGGCAGGATTTTCGCAATCAACTGTTGAGATTTCTCACCTCTTCTATCGACTATGTTTTTAAAATATAAAGTTGTTAAAAATTTTTTAAAATTATATCAAAATTTATTATATTATGTAATTCTTTATTATTTTTCTTATAATTTTTCATATTTTTATAATAAATCATAAACATTTTTTTCTTTATAATAAACAAGTTAGCTTGAAAACTCGCAGAACAAAGCTCGAGCTCGAGCTCAAACTCGATTATTTAATCAAGCTCAAGTTAGAGGTGACTTGAGCTCGAGTCATCTTGTTTACACTCCTAGTCGTTGCATTCACAATTTCATTATCCAATTAGACGGATGCTTGTCGACGTAATGATATTCCGAAAATTCTAAGAATTGTAGTTGCCTCCTAATTGGGATTAATTTTTCTATGCGGACGCCGAACGTTGACCTGAAGCTAGCCAGAATGCGCCATGTCAGCATTTTCTGGTTTGTTTCCCGACGAAGTTCCACATCCGGCCTCCGCAGAGAATAATTTCTCCTTAGTTGGAGGTGTAAAAGTCAACAATAAATCATAAGTTTATGTATTTCCTAAAGATAAATAACTGAGATGTATGTGATTCTCTTTGTTGAAAATGAGTAGCAACATACCTAAATGGAATGATTCGAATTCTGGAAAAAAAAAAACTTTGTTTAGTCATCCATGAGTCATAATAAAAGCATGTACTTAATGTTCTACATGTAGTGGCATCTGTTTCGCTTCTTCGGCTTAGGAGTGAAAACGTCAGTTAAAACAGTTTTGGATATCAGCATCACACCTAATAATGACAAAACATGCATTCCAGAAAAGAAGAAAGCAACTTGTCAAAATTGCAAACATTAAATAATTATTAGAACACAAGTAATTGGGAAAACAGTGAATAGCAGAGAATTTACCTTAGCCTTATCAACGACTATTTCTTTCTCAACAACATCGGAAATGAGAAAGTTTATTCCTTTAGTTATTAAGTGGGAAATAGATGATATAGCAGAAATGTGAAGGTTATCAGCAACCATAAATCTTTTTGAGTTTTCCACAAAACCTCCACCAGATTCGTTCCCTCCATTTTGCAACTTGGGGTTTTGTTCTATGACTTGTACCTTCCTTAATCATGCTTGCGCGGAGTAGACCAACAACATTTCAACCCATCCTCATAGCACTTTATGCAGCTCGCCGAACAGGTCCCCTTAGGTGATGTCATTTCAATCAATTTCAACATTTGCTTTCCGCATCCATAGTGGGAGGCAAGTTGTGGAAACACCAACAAGTTTTTGCATTCTTTTGACTTGAATCATTCTATGCCCAAACTCTCTGCCGAGGAATACAAATTGCCGATGTAACTCTCTAATGATATGTGATCGCGGAGCAGTCCCAACACAGAGCCTAAAGGAAATGCGAGGAAACTTAGCAACTGATTGAGGAAGTCTCCCCCAACTTCGGCAAATAAAACACTGTTGTTTTTCTTGTTTAATATGATCGTCACATTAAATTTATGTTGTGCTTCGCTGCCGTCAATCTCCTCTTTAATCATTGGAAAGCACTTCTCACTTGGTTCTACGCATGAATCAGGGAAGAGAACCTCCGTCAATGCATGTTTGGATTCAAATGATTTCCTCAGTAAATTTAAAGCCTGAAAGAAAAAAAAATACAATATATAAAATTTCATCAATTGCAAATTAAACTAATTTAAATTATTTGTCTAGCATTCATCAATACGTTAATTACTTCTTCATTGCCGACATTTATAACTCTTTCCTCTAACATGCCTGAATCATTGATTTGCAGCTCCTCAAGCACAGATAAACCACTCATCAAAGAAATTGGCATCACCTGTAAATCATCAGTTATAATAAAATTTGCTCCGTCATTAACAAAGACCCCTTTCTTTTCTATTGTACCTTTTGGCCAGCTCAAAACCTTATCCATCAGTTTGCTACAACAGCTGCATCGAGCCTTAGTTACATAGGTACAGTAATATGTTGATTGAGTGGCAAGTACCTTCATTACAAATGTAAGAAGTTCTTGGGTTGGTCTCATGAATATTTTTAATTTTCAAACCCTCATATATTTTTGCAGCCGCACTTTGAGGTTTAAGAAGCATTTCCTTGCAGTTGCATGCCTTGGTTTCCAGGTGCTTGACGTTAAGCCGCTCAACGCTCTTATAAAGATTATCAAGTGATCCTAAACCTGTCTGCTTCCCCAAAAGCCGGACGATGCTTCCAAGTGGAAGAGTAAGTAAGGTGAACATGACATCAATGAAATTACTTCCACTTTTGCTCTTTATGAATCAGAAGCATGGCGTAATGAAAAGTAAGGTCTACTCTGTGTGTGCATGGCGTAATGGGAAGTAAGGTATGTTCGGCGCTGCGCTTTTATTGCTCTTTTTTTTTACTTTGATTGCTCTTGATTCAACATATAATAGAGAAGCCGGCCTTTGGCTGACGGGCATCCGTGCAAAAGAGATGGAGTGCCGAAGTGGGGAATCATAATAAAAGGATGGATGGGTCATAAATGGAGAGGCACATTAACCGTCAGCTTGACCTTTGGGAGCCTGCATCCTCCCTTCAAAATGCTTAAAAACTCCTCGTGCAAATTAGGGGTGTCAATATTTGACACGACACGAAAATCCGACTCGGACCCAACCCGGAAAATCCGGTATGGATCCGACCCGATTTCAAAACGGGTTGGGTTCGGGTTTCAGAAATTGACCCGTTTGAAAAACGGGTCGGGTTCGGGTTGACCCGACGGGTTGCCGGGTCAACCCGCGAACCCGTTTAATTTAAAAATTTTCAAATCCCGCCCCCTGCCCGAATACCGCGTGACCGGCTGCCCCGCTGCCCTGACCCGCTGACCGAATACCGCGTGACCGCTGCCCCGTGTGACCGGCTGACCCGCTGACCCCCGCGTGACCGCTGCCCGCTGACCGAATACCGCGTGATCGGTTACCCCGCGTCGCATCCCGCCGCTTGATTCGTGACCATTGACCGCCCCGTGACTGTGAGTCCGTGACAGCTGCCCTGGATGCCGGACGCTACTGCCGCGCTAAAGGCTCGTTGCCGCCGGACGTCACTGTCGTCAATGCCGTGAAGCTGCTCCGGCCTTGCCGTGTCAGCGGGTCGGGTCGGGTTGACTCAAACCCGAAGCGGGTCGGGTTCGGGTTGACCCGAATAGTGCCGGGTCATTTCCGGGTTTGGTTTGACCCGAACCCGACCCGTGACCCGAAATTGACACCCCTAGTGCAAATAGCCATATAAAGAACCGGAGTTTCAAAATTAATTTCTCTTAGTGTTAATTAATCATTACTATTTTGTTAGTTTATAAAACAATCATTTTATTATGTTAGTATATATTTTCTTAGTTAAGATTCTCACGTTAGCTATCTGATCTATGAATTAATAAAAAAAATTTAAATTTAAATTTTCTAATTAAATTTAAGATCATCCAAAGTAAAATTTCAACAACTTTAGAATCAAGATTTTAAAAATTAAATCAGACAGAACCAAAACAATGAGAGATTTGTAATTCAATAATTAGATTAGAGTTGAGCTGAGATTAAATTTAATGATATAATTGTTGCGTCCTAAAAAATTTGTTGTGGTAGAGAATGATATAGCTTAACCTTTTAGTTTTGCACGAAGATCTAGTACACAAACAAATAAGAGAGTACAATTATAACATTTATAAGAGACCATAATTGACTCCGGATTCCAGAGAGAGGTGGTCGAGGCGAGGGACGATGAGGACGATGGCCCAATAAAGAACCTCCAGTCAAAAGAGGCATTGACGAGACAGCTCGGCCTACCAGGAGGTCGAGACGAACCACCACCTGACTCACGTTAGGATACATAAACGAATTCCAAAGAGGGAACTCATAAACTTAATAAAATCATCCATCCTTTTATTACTTAGTATGCCCTTATGTATACACAATTTGAGGCTACAAAATAGGCTCAATAAAAAAGAAACAAAAATAACAAAGCGCATAGCAACAGGAAATTTTATAGCTGAAGTTATCTACAGGACTCGGCTACAAACTATAAGCACAGCTCCAGCGTCAATTTGTCGGGTTGGGAGGAACTTCATGTTCGTAATAAGGAGATAAATCTGCAACGTTGAATGTATCCGACATATTATAGTCGTCGGAGAGATCAATCTGATAAGCATTGTCACTTATTTTTTTAACAATTGGAAATAGTCCATCGCAACTTATTAATTGAGTGGCTTAATTAAATTTCAAAAATAGTTTCTATTCCCCTCGAAAATCTGGCAGCCTTCTGGCGCCCCCTCCTCGCGAGGGGAGGTTGGGGAGGGCAATTGCTCTTTTTGGTCGACGGGATACATGTGGCTAGAGGTCGACGGGGAAGGCAGGCCGACGGCTGGTTCATCTAGGTCTAGGGCACGACGGCGAGTCAGGTCGGAGCAAAAGTTGGAGGCCAACGATTGGTCGGTGCAGTTAGGGTATCAACTCATACGAGATAATCGAGTAGATGGAGTCCGGCGGAAGTAAGGTTGGAGGCTGCCGTTGCAGTCGGCTTGTATGGCCGGTGAGGCAAGGGTACGGCGATGCACAGGCATAGAAGGCAGTCGGAAGAGGCGGAGGTCGAAGTCGATCACACGAGGCAGAGAGAAATCCAATTGTCCAATTCTTGCGCCAGGTACGTGTCGAATGAGAAGTTTCATGTCTTTGAGGAAGTTTTGTGTCGTAGAGGAGATCGTGGGGAACGATTATGTCCGATCATGAGGTTGGCAGTCAGCTGAGTCATGTTGTTGTGGATAGTTAGAGGTCAACATCCATGTCACCTATAATCTATTTATTTAGATAGCTAAAATTATAAGATTGATTTTGTTAACTTAAAATTGCTATTCTAAGTTATTACACATTCATAATTTTGATAATATCAATTTATAATATATATATATATATATATATATATATATATATATATATATATATATATATATATATATATATATATATATATATATATATATATATATATATATATATATATATATATATATTTGTCATTCATCTCTTCTTTGATAAACAATTAAAGATATACACTTGCTTGTAGACCAGCGCCAACAAAACCTTTAAAAGGGAGATTGTAGAGTGCATGAGAGCTAGAACTTGCAGAATGCTCTTTGGCAATTAAATAAGAGATGCTTGCCAATGAAGCTAAAAGTGGGATTACTTTAGAATTTGTCTTAAATAAGGGAAAGAATATTTTAAATGCTACAGTTGGGCAGGATTATCGCAATCAACTTGAGCATTCTCACCTCTTCTATGGGATATGTTTTGAAAAATATAAATTTGTTAAAAAATATTTAAAAATTATATCAAAATTTATTATATTATGTAATTCTTTATTATTTTTCTTATATTTCTTCAATTTTTTTATCATTTTAGTATAAAAGTTGCTTAAATCATAATCATTTTCTCTCTTCATGATAAACAAGCTAGCTTGAAAACTCGTAGAATAAAACTCGAACTCAATCCATAGGTGACTTGAGCTCAACTCGACTCGTATTTCCTAATCGGAGGTGTAAAAGTCAACAACAAATCACAAGTTCATGTATTTCCTAAAGATAACTTCATGAGATGCATGTGCTTCTCTTTGTTGAAAATGGGTGGCAACAGACCAAAATGAAATCCTTCGAATTCTGGAAAAACAATTTTGTTGTTTTATCATTTCTTGGATGTATTTGTGGCGCTCCTGAGGTTGTTGGCAGTGTTATGAACTTATAATAAAAAGGCTAAAATTCTGCTTCATTGTTATTAGCTGATGTTTCAAAAAACTCCTTAGCAAAATAATGATTCAATTATGCAAGCTGAATTCTGTTGTTATTAGAATAGATACATTTACATCTTATATATGTTTTGGTATATCTGTAATATGCCGTGGTCTTAGGTATCCAGTAGGTTCCAGTGTATTAGCATACTCTATATATATGAATATGTATTAGTGCTGTAAGTTAAGATAGATAATAAAGTTTTCTCTTTACTCTCTCCGTCTCTTTGTTCTTGCACTCGGTTTCTACATGGTATCAGAAGAAGGTTCGTGATCCTCACCATGGCCGATTCTGCTATCTCCTCGCAGTCGCAAGAACACAATGCCGGATCAGGCAGTGACGACCCAGAGATCTCGACGAAACTCAAGTTCGTCGTCTCGAATCTTCGTAATCTCGTACCCACGCCGCTTGCGCTTGACAACTTTCCAATCTGGAAATCTCAGATCCTGAAAACTCTCAGGGCAAATGGCTTTGCTGCGTTTCTTGATTCCAACATTCCTCCGCCGGAACAGCTCTTGAAGAATCTTGATGGCTCGTCTTCTCCAAATCCAGCATTCTTGCAGTGGACGCTTACCGATCAAAATCTATCGGCATCCATTTGCTCAACAATATCATCTTCAATTCTTCCCTACGTCATTTCGCTGGACTCGACGGCGAAGCTATGGACGGCGCTTGAAACGCGCTTTCAAGCCACGAACAGGTCAAAAGCAATGCAACTCAAGAACGCTTTACACAACGTATCGCTCAAGACGCAGTCCATGACCGAGTATCTGTCGGAGATCAAAGCGTTGGTAGATCAGATGGCATCGGCGGGTACCAATCTTGATACTGAAGACGTTATACATTACATTTTAAACGGTCTTCCTCCGCCTTACCAGTCGTTCAAATCCGCCATTCGCACGTCTCCTCTCCCTCTTACGTTGGATCAGATTTATCCGCTTCTTCTCAGCGAGGAGATCAACCTGGCTTCCGACGCTGTAAAGTTCTCTGCCCCAGCCGATCCTAGTGTGGCTCTGTTTACAAATCGGGGTCGCGGTCGACGAATTAGAGGCAAGAACAATGTCGGAGCTCATACTGAAAACAAGAACAATCCCACTGCTGCAATCTCTTGTCAAATTTGCTCAAAGCGTGGTCACACGGCTCAAACATGTTGGCATCGACTTAACTTGAACTATCAACCTTCAGTCAAGAATCCAGCAACGGCTCTTCTAGCGTCATCAGATCCGACTGAAGCTGCTTGGTTCCTGGACTCCGGTGCTTCCACGCACCTCACAAACTCGCTCGACAATCTCTCTTTGTCAAAGCCCTACAATGGTTCGGATAACGTCACCATAGGCGACGGAACTACGGTTGGCATCACTCACGCTGGGGCGGGAATCCTCCCGACCCCTTCTCGTAAGCTAAAATTATCCCAAATTCTTCACACTCCTAATCTCAAATACAATCTTATTTCCATTTCCCAACTTACCAAAGACAATTTCATTTCTATTACGTTTGATCCGTTTGGTTTTACATTGAAGGACTTAGCAACACAGGAAACAATACTTCAAGGACCAGCTAAAGAAGGTCTTTACCAGGTTCCGATGGCCTCGTCTACCCAGCTGCATACTGCTCTTACAACGCAACAAGACACGACTGAAGTTTGGCATCGACGTTTGGGACATCCTCATAACCGTGTTTTCAACTTTATTTCCAATTGTAACTCAATGCTAAACATAAATAAAAATCACAATTCTTGTGAATTTTGCACTGCGGCTAAATGTCATAAACTAGTTTTTCCGCATTCTAATCATAGACAGTCTCACCCGCTCGACCTGATTCATAGCGACGTATGGGGTCCGGCTCCCACCGTGACTAACCAAGGATTTCGTTTTTATGTTATTTTTATTGACGACTGCACTCGTTACACATGGATTTACCCGCTCCAATTTAAATCTGATGTATTTTCTGTATTTGTCACATTTAAAACTCAGATTGAAAACTTTGCTGGACGTCGTATTAAAACAATTCGGACTGATGGAGGAACCGAATTCGTAAATTCATCGTTCCACAACTTTCTTCGCAGTCACGGCATTTCGCACCAAATTTCTTGCCCCTATACTCCGGAGCAAAATGGATTAGCGGAGAGAAAGCACAGGCACATTATAGAAACCACTCGTGCGCTACTTCTCACAGCCTCCTTGCCTCACAGTTACTGGGCCGAGGCGGTCACCACAGCTGTCTATCTCATTAACAGGTTACCTTCCCTCACGATTCATAATCAAACTCCTCTTGAACTGATGTATAACAGGAAACCCGAGTACAAGGAGCTAAGGATTTTTGGATGCAAGTGCTACCCACTTACTCCCTCTCAGCATCGCAGCAAACTCGCACCAACTGCTCCTCCGTGCGTTTTCCTGGGGTACTCGGATATATATAAAGGTTACAGGTGTCTAAACCTTCAAACAAACAAAATTGTTGTTTCTCGTCATGTAATTTTTCATGAACGAATATTTCCGTTTGCTACTTCTTCGGCTAACAACCCTTCTCAACAGACGGACACTTGTCCGAGACTTTTAATACCGCATTCCACTAGCATTTTTCATTCAGGTGCACAAGGCATCACCTCTAGTATCACTAGGGAGAATGTCTCTCATCAACCTCAGACGGATCCGCTATCCATCAGCATCTCTCCGCAATCTGTCCCATCCCCGAGAGCCAACAGCGCTGCTCCACATTCGATACTTCAACATCCTATGGTTACTAGGAGCCAAACTGGGTCTTTAAGACCGACCAAGAGGATGAACCTGTTGCACATTTCACCCTCTCTCTTGGAACAACAAGATCCTACTACTTATCTTGAAGCTTCCAAAAATCCTCATTGGCGCCAGGCAATGGCTGAGGAGATCTTGGCCCTTCAAAAACAAGGCACATGGACACTAGTCGTTCCGCCGACAAATGCCTCTATTCTCAGTTCGAAATGGACGTACAAAACCAAATATCACACGGATGGCTCGGTAGCAAAGTACAAAGCACGCTTAGTTGCTCAAGGCAACCATCAGGAATTTGGCATTGATTACGTGGAGACCTTCAGTCCGGTTGTCAAGTTACCAACCATCAGAATCTTGCTCACTATAGCCCTGTACAAAAATTGGTCGGTCCAACAGCTTGATGTTGCCAATGCTTTCCTACATGGCAATCTCACAGAAACCATCTACATGATTCAACCAAAAGGGTTTGAGGATCAGTCTCGGCTACATCATGTTTGCAAACTGAACAAAGCGATCTACGGTCTCAAACAGGCACCACGTCAGTGGTATAACACACTCACGTCGTTCCTCATTAGCCTCGGGTTTGCTCATAGTACAGCTGATCCTTCTCTTCTTCTCTACCGGAAAGATCATATTCAGATATTTTTGTTAATTTACGTGGACGACATCTTAATTACGGGAAACGATCCCAGCACAATCAAATTTGTTCTCGACAAACTAAGCTCGAAATTTTCCATGAAACATCTTGGAGATGTACATGATTTCTTAGGCATAAAAATTCAAAAAGCTAACGACTCTTATTTCTTATCCCAGGAAAAATATGCATACGGTATACTCATGCAGTCAGCGATGCAAAACTGCAACCCTCTTGCGAACCCGACGTGTACCAAAATGCCCACGGACGTCTCCCCAGATCCTACTCTAAACGATTCCGCTCGGTACAGGAGCATCACCGGCTCACTTCAATATCTAACACTTACACGACCGGACATCTCGTACAGCGTTAATCTCCTCTCGCAACACATGCATGAGCCGCTTCCTGTGCATTTCTATCTTCTCAAACGCTTGCTGCGATACATTCGAGGTACGTTACATTATGGTCTACCTATTACGAAATCTAACTTAATTCTCAAATCCTTTTCAGATGCCGACTGGGCTGGCGATCCGCTAACAAGGAAGTCCACATCCGGCTACTGTTCGTACTTAGGAGATTCTCTTATTTCATGGACGGTCAAGAAGCAAAGAACGGTCTCGCGTTCTTCCACCGAGTCCGAGTACAGAGCTCTGGCCGAGCTCACCACAGACATTGCCTGGCTTCGCCGCTTGCTGACTGAGTTTGGAATCTCCCAGAACTACCCAACGGATCTGTATTGTGACAATATGTCGGCCATCGCTCTTGCCAACAATCCCGTGTTTCACTCTCGCACGAAACACATCGAAATCGATCAAAAGTTTGTACGAGATCATATTCAGCTCAATAACATCAGACTTCATCCTATTAGCACGATCGATCAGGTCGCCGACATATTTACCAAATCTCTATCTACACAAAGATTCATCACTCTC
Organism: Dendrobium officinale; assembly: GCA_019514585.1. NCBI lineage: Eukaryota > Viridiplantae > Streptophyta > Magnoliopsida > Asparagales > Orchidaceae > Dendrobium > Dendrobium officinale. Next base: position 5,744,230 of record CM033685.1, on the reverse strand, counting down.
AGAGACAAATTGACGGTCAAGATAGACCCATCAATTTGAAGGGGGGTATTAGAATAGATACATTTACATCTTATATATGTTTTGGTATATCTGTAATATGCCGTGGTCTTAGGTATCCAGTAGGTTCCAGTGTATTAGCATACTCTATATATATGAATATGTATTAGTGCTGTAAGTTAAGATAGATAATAAAGTTTTCTCTTTACTCTCTCCGTCTCTCTGTTCTTGCACTCGGTTTCTACAGTTGTTCATGTAAGATACAAATTAACCACCCAACCGAATATTCCAAATTCTTGATCGTAGATTGTTGGTTTATTTACAAAATTAATTCTAAAACAGTAAATAACTCTGGTTTTTCTCGACAGCTGATGGAAAAATAAATTTCAAAAAAAAAAAAATTTTGATTCAGGAAAACAGAAACAAAAACACAACAAAATTACGTGGTTCGAGTTCTTGTGAACTCTACTTCCACGGGACAATCTCGATCATCTCTCTTTATTCAAATATGAGTAGCAAATATGAATACAAGAATTATATAACAGAAAAGAAACTCTCTATGCAAACAGCCAACTGTAATACAGCTAAAGAGTCCTCAGACAAAAGATCTCTTACAGATCTTTAACAAATAAACAGTAACAAAATGCCTTCAACTTATTTTACCAAAATCTAAAAGAATTTAAGCCAAAGAGACAACAGATTTAGCCGGATATGCTAGAGAACAGAGAAACCCTCAAACCGAAAAACAATACTTCAATGCAACCTTTCTTTCTTATATCTAAATATGAAAGATATTACCTGCATGTCAGCAAATAGCCAAGTATTGCAAAAGGATCAAGTATCACAGCATGGATTTAGCTTCCAACCGACAAACCCTTACGGTTGTAGAAAATAGCAAGAGAGACAAGAGAGATTCACCCTCTTCAACACACACAAGAGATCTTATAGATTTCTAAACCCTCACTTCTTCCTCCTCACACAAGAAGCAAAACCAAAACTCTTAACCCTCACTTTGGACGGCTTCCTCACTCTCAACCTGAAAACAGAGAACGGAAATTCTGTCACTCAGGACTTCTCCCTTATCCCTCACTTCCAGTATCCGAACCTTCTTTTATAGAGGAAAAAACCAACCAGCCCTCATTCAAGAAATAACAAGCATTTGGTCCATTATCAAAATTGCATTTTACACAACTAGAAGAAAAGGTCCCCTTAGTTGATGTCATTTCATCCAATTGTAACATTTGGTCACTACATCCATAGTATGAAGCAATTTTTTGAAGCACCAAAATGTTTTTGTATTTTTCCGACTTAAAAGCATTCTAAGTTTAATCTTTCTGCTGAGGAATACAAATTGCTAATGTACTCTAAAGACATTTGATCGCCTAGAACTACGAACACAGAAGTTGGAGGAAATGTGAGAAACTCAACAACTGATTGACAAAATCTCTCTTAACTTTTGCACATAAAACATTATTGTTTTTCTTATTAACTATAATCTTCACATTCATTTGCTGTTCTTCTTCACCATCATCAATCTCCTCTTTAATCATTGAAAAGCACTTCACACATTGTTCTATGCACTAATGAGAGAAAAAAAGCCTTGTCAAAGCACACATGGATACCAATGATATCCTCAACAAATTCAAAGCCTAAAAAGAAATCAAATTATTTTATATATATATGAAATAAAATTTTAAATTTTCAGAAATTGCACATTAAATTGAATCTCAATTATTTTTCAAGAATTTATCAATAAGTTACCACATCATTGTCAACATCTATAACCCTTTCCTCTAACATGCTTGCATCTTTAATTCGCAGCTCCTCCAGCAGAGATGAACCACTCATCAAAGAAATTGGCATCACATGTAAATCATCAGTTATAATAAAACGAGCTCCGTCATTAACAAATACCCCTCTTTTCTACTGTAACTTTTGATCAATTGAAAATCTTATTCATCAGTTTGCCAAAACGATTGCATCGAGCCTTAGTTAAATATGTATGTAACACGTGGATTGAATCAAACAATCACTTCCATTTCAAATGTAATATATCCTTGGATTCTAATCATGAATATTTTTAATATTCAAGTCCTCACATATTTTTGCAGCCGCACTTCGAGGTTTGAGAAAATGGAATTAACATTACCAAATTAAAGCTAATGTTTTTGTTCCAACTCCTTCCATTGCTTGTTCTTTTTCTTGGATTAGTCTACTTTCCCCTTGTTGTTAATGCTTTGATTTTTCTTTGTAGTGAGTAACTAAACTGCCTTCAACCCAATAGAGCAAGAACAACAACTAAGAATCCTTTCCTTCTATGGATGTGAAGCCCACAACTGTGGAGTGGGTTTACCAATATTGGAATTAAGGACATTGGTGGTTGTTGCTAATGCGGAGATAAGTGGAGAGTAGGGATTGGAGACATCATGCTGCAGGGTTGTGAACTGAGAAGATGGACAAGGAGACAAGAAAATGTGGCGAGAAAGGAGGATTTTTTTAGTAGAATTTTTAATTAATGATTCATACATTGATGATTCATTCAAACCCACTTACTTGGAATGAAGTTGTTCCCTAATTTCAACCTATCTAAAATTAGGAATTCAAATTCAAAATAAAAATAAAATTGGAACTAACTATTTCATAAAAGTAAATAAATCTTTAATTTCATGAAAAGTAGATGAAATCTTAAATAGATACAACTGATTCAAACAAATTCCTTGCCATGCTCATTAACTTGGCTGACCATAACTTGTGATATCATTAGTTGCATATTTGTTAATAAACTCTACTTTGTAAGCCTCATTAATAACTTACATTTAATTTTGGAACCTAATGTTTGGTTAGCTCTGATTATTTAGTTGAGCTGGAATTCCATCTTGATAGAAATCCTCTTGGAACGCTTGGGAAATCTATGGAAGACAAGAAATCTCCTAAGAGCATTAGGAACCTCTTTGATCCTATCTCTTATTTTTGAGTTTTAACTGCTCGTGCATAGGGTAATTTGCTTCATCCTAAATTTTGCTATTGGGCACGTTCTTTTTTCTTATCATTTCTTGGATTTATTTGTGTCGCTCCTGAGGTTGTTGGCAGTGTTATGAACTTATATTAAAAAGGCTAAAATTCTTGCTTCATTGGTTTTAGCTAATGCTTCAAAAACTCCTTAGCAAAATAATGATTCGATTATGCAAGCTGTATTCCATCCTTGCTTAAGAGATATAATTGTTTTCTTCAAAAGTATACATCTTGATCCCCACACAAATCCTCATTAGTAAAAATATATGGAATCATGAATTGGTACCCCACAATATAGTGAACGTAGCGAACTTCACTATTGATCTAGCTTTAAAGATAATGATGCAATGTCTTGTGATTGGCATGCCCAACCCTTTGAACCAGAGAAAAAAAAACTAAATAACGGTCTTCAAACCTTGATCACAGCTTCTGGATATTATTCTTGAACATATTGTCAGTACTATGCTTGGATTGACTTGCAACTAACCATATGACTTCACCCCCTTTGATGTAAATTAGAATTTGCTTGTCCTTGTGCTACTGCTTTTTTGGTTGTAGATTCCAACAATCTACTTCTAAATGTCCTCAATGTTAGGAGTGACTACTATCAGATTTTTTTTTTTTTTGTAGTATACTCCATGATTGCGAGGAATGGAGGGCTTCAATTGAAGAGAGAGAGAGAGAGAGAACCTTGTGATTGATGCAGTCAATGGACATAAAAAATTAATTTCTTCTAATTTTAATGTCTGGCTTTAAATCCATTAAAGTTAGAAAATTCCGGGTTGCTTGTTGTTCACCTTGATTCTCGGCTGAAGAATAGACTTTGTTTATGCAATCTCTTACTGATAAGTTTTCAGGAATGTGTTTGAACATAGAGCTAAAAGAAAGATAAGAAAACACAAAGTAAATTATTTGGGGATGCTTTTTTATTAACAACAATGGTGTTAACCCCTACCATAACATATTCCATCATCAATTGGTGCTTGTTCAGCATATGTATGAAGATCTACTATGTGCACACTCCTATTTCACTTGTAAGTGTTAAATAAGAAATTTCTAAAACACAACACATGTAAAAAATGCAACTTAAGAAATTATTCATCCTCGGAAGAATTACACCAATTCAAATGACTGGTGGTACAAAAATGTATGAAGAATACTTCATTTTTCATAAACATATAGGCGGTAGCAACTTTGTTGTGCGTGGAAGATATAAATCAACCACCCAATCCGATAATTCAATTATCTTGATCGTAGATTATAGGTTTATTTAAAAATTGTACTCTCACAAAATTAATTCCAAAGACACAAACAGTAAATTATTATTGTTTTTCTCACAACTTATGCAAAAAATAATTTCAATAAACAAAATTCAGAAAAAAAAAAAAACTATAACAAAAACACAACAAATTTACGTGGTTCAAGTTCTTGCGAACTCTACATCCACGGGGCAAACTCGATCATCTTCTTTTATTTAATACTTATGGAAATTGGATACAAGTATTATATAATCAGAAAAGCAACACAAATAAAACTACTAACAGCCAACACTCGGCTGAAAGAATAAATACTAAAAAACAAAGATGCTTTGATGTAGAACGAAAAAGGAGGCTTTTTTTTTTTACTTTAGAAAGGTTTGTATGACAAGGCGTACAACAGAAATTGCTGGACAGCAATTTGCTGTGGTAAATACATCAATTATTAGGCTTCTAATTGCAGAAGATTGACTGGTGTTCAGCTGGGAAGGCAGCAGGGATGAAGCCTTGAATGTCTGGAATTTGTATTTGGCGGTGTGTTAAATGTAGTGGCTGAATTTGAGGGAGGAGTCCAGCCAGCAGGGAATTACGGTGGCTGAGAGTGAACGCCAATTCCAGGAAAAAAAAAGGGGAAGCATTAAATGAGGTATCAACGTGGGATTTTCACCCACTACAGATTTTGGAAACTTAATTAAAGGTTTTGGCTTTAAAACTTTTTAGATGAGGGAATTCAATTCCTTGCATCCGTGGAGTGAATTAGGGAAATAGAATAGGAAATAAATTCCATGGAATTAAGTGAGTTACAGAGATGTAAATTAAGGCAAATTGATTTGGACATTGGAATTAGGAAAGCATGGTATTAAATCCAATTTGAATTGAAAGTTCAAATTGATCCTTTTGAATATTTTGGCTGGAGCAAATAGGAAGGACAGGAAATAAATATGAGGGAATGCCAAGGTGGAGGTGAATTAATCCTGAAATTAATTTCAGGATTTGAATGAAAACAGGGGAAATTTGAAAATTGATTTCAAATTAAGATGCCATTAATGCCTTAATTGGGGAATTGATGGGAGGAACACCAATTAGGAAAGATTTCAAATTTGAAATTTGAAATCCCAAATTGTCATGAATTTTCCCTCTTGATTTTGCCAACCCAAATTGGAAAGAGGTATGGCCAAGGGAGAATGAGGGGGTGAGGTGGCCGGCGGGTTGTGAAAAGGTGGCCGGCGGGATGGTGAAGAGGTGGCCGGTGGCTTGGGTGGAGGATGGGGATGTCGACAAGTAGAAAATGAAGAGATAACGAAAAGAATAAAACCATGAACCCGGCCGTCTCCAAGGTTGGTGGGTGATACGATTTCCCTCTACAAGGGATCTCAAATCACGAGCCCGTACCCATCCTGCGACTGGTGACAACTTTGATTCCTCTCATATGAATCCCACTAACGCTCTCTCACAAGAAGAACACAAGTTTGAAAAATAAAAACTTTTCATATTAATCAACCATCCTATTACAATAGCTAAAGGCCATATATATAGGCCATAACATGAGAAAATAAAAAAAAATTACAAAATTGCCCCTTGGGCTACAACACTCAAATAAATTAACCTAGGGGTAAAACATGAAATAACATAAAATAGAAACTAAAATGCAGAAAATAATTCATAAATGACAACTTAAATCAGAGCCGTCGATTTACGACGCCTCCTGTGATAGATGCGCCAGATTTTCGTGCCGATGTCCGCATCATGCTTCCTTACAAATCTTATACAAATCTAAAGAATGCAATAACAGTAAAATTCCTCCACCTCAATTACTTACCAAATCTTTAACAGAAAATAAAATAATGCAAGCCAAGAAGCATAGCAAGTGGAACTGGATATGCCAGAGAACTCCCAAACCGGAAAAACAATACTTCAATTGCAACAATTTAAAGATCTAATCAGATCAAACATGAGAAGCAATGAACTAAAAATAGAAATAATAAAATGCATAGAATCGGGTGAACAGGAGTTGTAGCCCCAAACCGAGAGCAACACAGCAGGTATCAAAACCAAACCTTCTAATCTATAAGGAGAAACATATACCTGCAATTCAAGTGTACAGTAATAATGCAAAGGAACAAGACATTACAGCACAATCAGCTTCGAACAGACAATAACGACCTATAGCCTTTTTCAGAGACGAAGAACGATCTAGAGGAGAACAAGAAGGGCTCACCTTCTTCACATTTTCAAAAATCCCAAGATTTCACCTCCTCGCTTATCTCTTCCACAAGAAGCCCAAAACAATTGTTGACAAAGATTTAATTCTTTCTTGCTCTCACACCCGACTCACACATCCGAATGAAAGGGCTTATGGCACAAAACAGGCCACCAAACTGACAATCCCTTACGATTGTCTTACTCGGAGAAGAAATAGGAAGAGAGACAAGAAATATTCACCCTCTTCAACACACAAAAATCTTTAGATTTTTAAACACTCTCTTCCTCCACCTCACACAAGAAGCCAAGCCGAACTCAAAACCCCAACCCTTTCTTCAGACAGTTCCCCCTCAAAAAACCGAAATTATGCTTCTGTTTACAACTCTTCCCCATGATGTCAGCAAGCCAAATATATAGGAAAAGACAAAAGAGCCCAGCCTTTGCAAGATAATAAAGAAATAGGTTAAGGAAAAAACAGAAAACAGTTAACTAATTTAATTAACTGAGTTTATGGATCAGAAAGACCTAATTGACAACACTATGTTCCTTCCCTCAATGACAATTAGTAAACCATGATGACCCTTCGCATCATACTTCACTTATCTTAAAATTTATTTGATTGTTAACAATGATTAATGTCCCCATGTTTTCCCGTGTCGTGTGCTATACTATTGTCCACAACGAAAAATATCAGTGTTGACGATCTCAGTAGTGACAAAGATTGCACTTGATATAAGCAAAATAACGTCAAGTCGAGCAAATAGAAAACACAAACACTACTTGTTGTTAGATAGAGTATGTATTTATAGTTATGACAAGATCTCAAGACAGTTTGATTGCTACAGGCAGCGGATAGCTGGAGTGAAGGAGATGTGTTCTTCATAAGAGCTTCATGAAAATAGCATTGACTTATGGAGGATCAAACACTTCACTCAAATTGAGCGGCTGGCTCAATGAAACGAATCCAAAAGTTTAGGATCACTAGATTCTGAAGTCATTACAACACTTAAATACTGTTCAATGAATAATATATTATCAAATAAATCAATATTAACCATTCAATAGAGTTATAAAAATCTAGCCAATTATCTTAATACTACTCTCAAAATACTATAAATAAATCTTCATTTACACATTAAAGAGGCCTATACTTGAATTTAATAAGAACTTGAAGATTTGTAAAGACAAAAAAAATCTATCGATCGCCAAAAAATTTCTATCACACAACACATCTAAAAAATCCAACTTAAGAAATTCTTCATCCTTGATAGAATTGAACTGGTTCAAATGACTGTTGGTACAACAATGTATGAAGAATGCATCAGTTTTCATAAAAATATAGTCGGTAGCACACAAATTAACGAGAAATTATTCCATGCGGAGTCCAAACGGGAAAGAATCGTTCGGAGTGTGAGTGTACACATTGTATACAAATAGTATGTATACAGTTTGAACCAAATTGTATACAAAAATTATACACAAAGTATACAGTGTGTACACTCAAAGTCCAAACAACTCTTTCCCGTTCAAACTCCGCACGGAATAATTTCTCTAAATTAATTAGGAACCATAGTAGCGTCCTAAGTATGAGGAAAAGAATTTGACTAGAAATAGAAAGATTTTTTAGGATAAAACTGATGAGCTAATTTTTGTTGGATATCAATGCTAACCAAAAATGAAATGGTTCGAATCCGACAAAAAAATTTGTATAGTTCAGTCACCAGTCATAATGTGTTGCACCACAGCTTAAGCATTATTTTACAGACATTTAGTAATTTTTCCGATACATTGGTTTAGCAGAGAAAACATCAGTTAACACAGTCTTTGGGAACATCGTGGTACCTAACATCTATAGAACCTGTATTTTGAATAAAAAATAAAATTTGATCAGAAGAAGAAAACATTTTACTTTGGCTTCATCAACGCTAACTTCCTTCTCAACAAGATTGAAAATTAAAAAGTCAATTCCTTAGTTATGACAGAAATGGAAGAAATTGGAGAAATTTTAAGGTTGCCAGCAACCATAAACCTACCATCATCTTCCGTAAAACCTCCACCATAATCAATCCCTTCATTTTCTAACTTAGGGTTTTGCTATATCATTTTTGCCTCTATTAATTCATGGTTGCATGAAGGAGTCAGACGAAATTTTGATCCATAATCAAAATAACATTTTACACAGCTAGATGAAAAGATCACATTAGTTGATGTCATTTCATACAATTGTAGGATTTTGTCACTATATCCATAATAGAAAGCAATTTTTTGAAGCACCAACATATTTTTATATTTTTCTGACACAAAACATTCTAAGTTTATTCTTTCCGCTGAGAAATTCAAATTGCTAATTCAACCGTCTAAAGATATTTGATCGCCTAGGAGCATGAAAATGAAAGTTAGATAAAATGTGAGAAAACTCAACAGCTAATTAACAAATCTCACTCAATTTCTACATATAAAATATTATTGTTTTTTCTTTTTAGATATAATCCCCACTTTCATTTGTTGTTGTTCTTCTTCATTATAAATCTCCTCTTTAATCATTGAAAAGCACTTCACACTTAGTTCTATGCACTCATCAGGAAAGAAAATCCTTGTCAAAGTATGCTTGGATACCAATGATAACCTCAGCTTGGATACCAATGAAAATCCTTGTCAAAGTATATATATATATATATATATCTCTTTTAAGGCTTAACATGCTGAGGATATCATTGGTATCCAAGCATGCTTTGACAAGGCTATTCTTCTCTGATTAGTGCATAGAACAAAGTGAGAAGTGTTTTTCAATGATTAAAGAGGAGATTGATGACAGTGAAAAAGAACAATAAATAAATGTAAACATTATATTTAACAAGAAAAATAATAATATTTTATATGCAAAAATTCATGGAAACTTTGTTAATCAGCTGTTGAGTTTTCTCATATTTCCTCTAGGTTCTGTGTTCATGCTTCTAGGCAATCAAATATCTTTAGAGGATTGCATTAGCAATTTGTATTCCTCAACATAAAAATTAAGCTTAGAATATTTTGAGTCAAAAAAAGAGAAAAAAATATTTGTGCTTCTAAAAATTACTTCCTACTATGGATGTAGTGAACAAATGCTACAATTGGATGAAATGACATCAGCTAACTCCATGCAAGCATAAATTAAGCGAGACAAAAATCATAGAGCAAAACCTCAAGTTAAAAAATGGAGAGACTGATTATGGTGGAGGTTTTGCGAAAGGTTACAGACAACTTTCAAATTTCTATGATTTCCTCCATTTCTATCATAATTAAAGGAATAAAGTTTCTTATTTTCGATCTTGTTAAGAAGGCATTTAGCATTTACCTTTCTGATATCGTCCCCTCTATTATCTTTTTGTATTTCGTTTTTTTTTTTTAACGAAGGAATGGCTAATGGTTTGATTTGGGCAAATGCGGAGGACTTGGCAAGGAATAGAGGAAAGGTGCTCTCTTTATATCGTCAAATTTTGAGATCCCTCAATTATCCTGATCTCCCACTTATGTCGCTCGCCTCTCAAAGAAAGCTCAGGTCTGCACCATCTTCATATTTGGATCAGAGGAACGATCCCTTCACAACATTGCTAACCTTATCGATATCGCCAAGTTCTCCCTTTCAATTCTTATGAAAGGTCGTCTTCCATAAGATAGATCCATGCAAAAGGCATTTCGTGTATGTTCCTTCCTCTTTCTTTCTTGAGAATAATTAGATCTGTATTTTTTTTCCTGGATTGAAATTATTCGATCAAGTTACTATATTAACCTATATATAGGACTGAGAGGTTTATGATTTTTCTATCTAACCACCTAAGGCAAAAATCAAATATCACAATGTATCCCACAATTTTTTGGGCATCTTGTCAACTGGATCTGTTGGGTTTGGCGTAGAGGGCTCACATCAAATCAACTAGGGTTTATACATTATTTAGAACTTTGCAAAACTTATAAGAATAATTTATTAGATTACTTGATAAAATGGAATTAACATTACCAAATTAAAGTTAATGTTTTTGTGCCAACTCCTTCCATTGCTTATTCTTTTTCTTTGAAGTTGTGAGTAACAAAACTGCCTTCAGCCCAATAAAGCAAGAACAACAACTATGAATCATTTCCTTTTATGGATGTGAAGCCCACAGCTGTGTAGAAATGGGTTTACCAAAATTGGAATACAGGAGATTTGTTGTTGTTTCTAATGAGGAGATAAGTGGAGAGTAGAGAGAGAAGATGGAGAAGAAGACATGAAAAGGTAGCGAGAAAGGAGGATTTTTTTTTTTGGTAGAATTTTTAAGTGATGATTCATTCAAACCCAACTTACTTGGAATTGATAACTAAAATTAGGAATTCAAATTCAAAAAAAATAAAATTGGAACTAACTATTTCATAAAAGCAAATAAATTCTTAATTTCATAAAAAGTAGATGAAATCTTAAAAAGATACAACTGATTCAAACAAATTCCTTGCCATGCTCATTAACTTGGCTGACCATGTTAAATGATACATATAAAGAACAAGAATTGTAATATGTGTCCTTACAGCTGTTACAAAACTGTAGGGCATTCCATCTCTAAAATTTTATATATACCATTGTACATCCTGTAATGAAGTTAAGGAAATATAATTACAAGTCTCATTTTCTCTGATACCATGTTAACCTATGATGCCGTAAGGCGATAGGAAGAGAGGACAAGAAGAGCGATGCTAACAGAGAAAATGAGACTTGTAATTATATTTCCTTAACTTCATTATAGAATGTACAATGGTATATATAAAGTTTTAGAGATGGAATGCCGTATAGTTTTGTAACAGCTGTACGGACACATATTATCATTCTTGTTCTTTATCTGTATCATTTAACAACCATAACTTGTGAAATCATTAGTTGCATATTTGTTAATAGACTCTACTTTGTAAGCCTCATTAATAACTTACATTTAATTTTGGAACCTAATAATTCCATCTTGATAGAAATCCTCTCGGAACGCTTAGGAAATCTATGGAAGACAAGAAATCTCCTAAGGGCATTTAGGAACTTCTTTGATCCTATCAGGTATTTTTTGTAGGCCCACTATTTCCTTATGAATTTTTTTTCTTTTTGGATAAAGCTATGAGAGAATTTTTTCTTAAGCTTAAGCTGACAGCCAATGCTTATAAAATATTTCTATAAGCTCCTCAAAAAAATTTATTAGATTTTGAAGCCTTCAAAAATGTTCATTTGATAGACATGAACCTTAAGTTTAGAATTATTAGATTGTTTAAGAAACTTAAATACTATTTAATGAATAATTTATGATTAAAAATTTTATTAACAATCATCGGCAGTTGAAAAGCTAAGACAAAAAAAAATCTATCTTTCGGCAAAAAAAATTTCTAACACGCAACACATGTGAAAAATGCAACTTAAGAAATTCATCATCCCTGGAAGAATTGCACCAATTCAAATGACCGGTGGTACAAAAATGTATGAAGAATACATCATTTTTCATAAACATATAAGCGGTAGCAACTCTGTTGTGCGTGGAAGATATAGATCAACCACCCAACCCGATGATTCAATTATCTTGATCGTAGATTATAGGTTTATTTACAAATTGTACTCTCACAAAATTAATTTCAAAGGCACAAACAGTAAATAATTACTATTTTCTCACAGCTTATGCAAAAAATAATTTCAATAAACAAAATTCATGAAAAAACTGTAACAAGAACACAACAAATTTACGTGGTTCAAGATCTTGCGAACTCTACATCCACGGGGCAACCTCGGTCATCTTCTTTTATTTAGTACTTGTTGAAATTGGATACAAGAATTATATAATCAGAAAAACAACACATAAAACTACTAACAGCCAACACTCGGCTGAAAGAATAAATGCTAAAAAACAAAAGATGCTTCCTTACAAATCTTATACAAATCTAAAGAATGCAATAACAGTAAAATTCCTCCACCTCAATTCCGTACCAAATCTTAACAGAAAATAAAAGAATGTAAGCCAAGAAGCATAGCAAGTGGAACTGGATATGCCAGAGAACTCCCAAACCGGGAAAACAATACTTCAATTGCAACAATTTAAAGATCTAATCAGATCTTTAAAACAAGAGAAGCAATGAACTAAAAATAGAAATAATAAAATGCATAGAATCGGGTGAACAGGAGTTGTAGCCCCAAACCGAGAGCAACACAGCAGGTATCAAAATCAAACCTTCTAATCTATAAGGAGAAATATATACCTGCAATTTCAGTGTACAGTAATAATGCAAAGGAACAAGATCTTACGGCACAATCAGCTTCTAACAGACAATAACGACCCATAGCCTTTCTCAGAGACGAAGAACGTTCTAGAGGAGAACAAGAAGGGCTCACCTTCTTCACATTTTCAAAAATCCCAACATTTCACCCCACACTTATCTCTTCCACAAGAAGCCCAAAAAAATTGTTGACAAAGATTTCATTCTTTCTTGCTCTCACACCCGACTCACACATCCGAACAAAAGAGCTTATGGCACAAAACAGGCCACCAAACTGACAATCCCTTATGATTGTCTAACTCGGAGAAGAAGAAATAGCAAGAGAGACAAGAAATATCCATCCTCTTCAACACACACAGAAATCTTTAGATTTTTAAACACTCTCTTCCTCCACCTCACACAAGAAGCCAAGCCGAATTCAAAACCCCAACCCTTTCTTCAGGCAGTTCCCCCTCAAAAAAACAAAATTATGCTTCTGTTTACAACTCTTCCCCATGATGCCAGCAAGCCAAATATATAGGAAAAGACAAAACAGCCCAGCCTTTGCAAGATAATAAAAGAAATAAGTTAAGGAAAAAAAACAGAAAACAGTTAACGAATTTAATTAACTGAGTTTATGGATCAGAAAGACCTAATTGACAACACTATGTTCCTTCCCTAAATGACAATTAGTAAACCATGATGACCCTTCGCATCATACTTCACTTATCTTAAAATTTATTTGATTGTTAAAAATGATTAATGTCCTGATGTTTTCCCATGTCGTGTGCTATACTATTGTCCACAACGAAAAATATCAGTGTTGACGATCTCAGCAGTGACAATGATTGCACTTGATATAATCAAAATAACGTCAAGTCGACAAAATAGAAAACACAAACACTACTTGTTGTTAGATAGAGTATGTATTTATAGTTATGACAAGATCTCAGACAGCTTGATTGCTACAGGCAGCGGATAGCTGGAGTGAAGGAGATGTGTTCTTCATAAGAGCTTCATGAAAATAGCATTGACTGATGGAGGATCAAACACTTCACTCAAATTGAGTGGCTGGCTCAATGAAACGAATCCAATAAGTTTAGGATCACTAGATTCTGAAGTCATTACAACACTTAATACTGTTCAATGAATAATATATTATCAAAAAAATTAATATTAACCGTTCAATAGAGTTATAAAAATCTAGCCAATTATCTTAATACTACTCTCAAAATACTATAAATAAATCTTCATTTACACATTAAAGATACCTATACGAATCTAATAAGAACTTGAAGATGTTTAAAGACATAAAAAATCTATCTATCGCCAAAAAATTTCTATCACACAACACATCTAAAAAATTCAACTTAAGAAATTCTTCATCCTTGAAAGAATTGCACTGGTTCAAATGACTGGTGGTACAACAATGTATGAAGAATACATCGGTTTTCATAAAAAATATAGTCAGTAGCACACAAATTAATAAGAAATTAATCCATGCGGGGTCCAAACGAAAAAAGAATCGTTCAGACTGTGAGCAAACAATATTTCTGTAGTGTTTGTATGGAGAGGGAGACGGGAGAATTCAAAACACTTATAAACTTAGACAAAGTAAAAGATGAAATTGGCTTGCATTCAGCCATTCCTGCACGATGTAAAAGCTCTAAAGAATATTTTGATTGAGATAAACATAGTCCTGTAGTTGTATGAGTGAGTTGCATTCTTAGAAAATAGGATATCCTGCCCAAGTTTTTCATACTAAAATGAGTTGACAACCCACATAGAAGTTGTTGAATTGTGGATACATGATTGTCAGTAAAGAGGTTTACACGTAATGACATTACCAAATTAAAGCTAATGTTTTTGTGCCAACTCCTCCATTGCTTATTCTTTTTCATGGACTAGTCTACTTTCCCCTTGTTGTTAATGCTTTGATTTTGTTACGCCGGCCCATCCTGGGCCGGCTGGACCGGTCTTGGCTTACAGCCGGCGGAAGAAACCCAGCCAGAGGGGGGGCGGAAACATCAAGGGGGGCCCACTTGATGTAAATTCAATTTTGGGAGGGAATAATTGAATGAGAAGGGTAAGTAGGTAATTTGTAATCCTCCTTTCATGTTTAATTGGGAGGAATAGGGGGGAGAGAGGGGTATCTTGAATTTGAATCTTATTTGAGATCTAGGGTTTGTGTTATTGGGCTCTAGGCTACGGCTAGAGATTTGGAGAGTTTTTCCTTCCTCTCGAATTGAAGGAAAGTTGTATCTTGCAAGTGCTTTTCATCCATTATTAAAATAAAAGCGTTTGCCTTGTTTTTTCTTACGTTTTCTCCTTCGTTTTCTCTCCGATTCCACTGTTTTTGGCTGATTTCCTGTGTGGACAGCAGTTTTCATCCTAGATCTATTGGGTTTTGGTGAGAAACTTCCTATCAAATTGGTATCAGAGCGTCGATTCGGGACCACCGGCGGCTGAAATCCTGAAATTTCAGCAAGATCTTCGTCTCCGGAAGAAGATTTTTGTGGATCCGATAGAAGAAAAATGGCCGGAAAGAAGGTGGACGTTTTGGAAGGAGAAGTCGGTCAATTGAAAACCGATCTGGAGGAGAGATTCTTCAACTTTCAGAATCAGATCACTACCAACAACGAAAGGTTGGAGGGGAAGTTTATGGCCATACAAGAGATGATGAAGAAATTGTTGGAGATGAAGACAAATCCGACAACGTCAGAAGCAAGAGAGAATACTGGAGACCATGGTGTAGGAGGAAATCCGAACCCGCGTAGGGGGAGGAGGAATCAAGATGTGGAGATCCTTGAAGGAGACGATGACATGCCACCTCTAGAGCCACTTTCTAGAGAGGAGATGAGCATGGGAAATGACCGTCGAGGTGCTGCTGATTTTTCAACGTCGAGGTGCTGATTTCCAGCGTCAAGGCGTGGATTTTGAAGGCAGGAGGGGAGAATATGAGGGAAGTGCAGATTTTGGCGAGAGAAGAGAAGAATATCAGCGTCGAGGTGCTGAATTTCAGCGTCGAAGTGCTGATTTTGAAAGGGGAAGAGGGGATTATGACGAAGGACTCGGATACCAACGATGGAGGGAGGACCGAGACACTTGGGGAGCACCTCCTCTTCGAGGAATGGGAGGTTATGGAGAGTTCCGGGGTAACGGAAGGGATCCGAAGGTGAGGAAGTTGAATATGCCCATCTTTGAGGCCGAAGATGGCCATGGTTGGATCTACAAGGTGGAGCGTTACTTTGCTGTCAACGGGTTGACAGATGATGAAAAGCTGACGGCGGCAGGATTGTGTCTGAAAGGGAAGGCGTTGGCATGGTATTAATGGCGAGACAGGAGAGAGCCTATCAGGACTTGGAGAGAGTTTAAGGATTGTTTATTAGAACGTTTCCGAGCCGATGGGGGAGGAGACTTCTATGAACAGTTCTTTGCTCTGACTCAGGAGGGGACCGTGGCCGACTACCGAGACAGATTTGAGTACTTAGCGAGCCATCTGGATCATATCTCAGAATCAGCCCTGGAGGGAAATTTCATGAAGGGGCTCAAACCTGAGATAAGAACAGCGGTCAGAGTGCTGGAGCCAAGGAATTTAGGCAAGGCAATGGAGCTTGCACAACTGGTGGAAGATCAAAAGAAGTCAGAAAGAGGAGCTCGAGGCAACTACCCTGGGGGATCATACAAGATGACTACTGTTGTGTTACCTTCAAAAGGGGTAGCCACAGGAAACCAGAGGGAGATGCCCAAGGAGAGATCCGGTGGTGGTGGGGGGACAATTCAAGAGGCTGACAGAGAAGGAGATGCAAGAAAAGAGGGCTAAAGGGGTGTGCTTCCGTTGTGACGAAAAGTACATGCCTGGGCATAGATGCAAGGATCGAACTCTTCAGGTCCTCCTTGTTTGTGATAACGAGGAAGACGAGGAGGAAGGTGGGAACCGATCTGAGGAGGAAGAGGAAGAGAAATTGCACCTGGATGTGGCAGAAGTCTCTCTGAACTCTGTAGTGGGATTCACTCCGAGTCACACTATGAAGGTGAGAGGAGAGATAGCTGACCGTGAGGTGGTGGTGTTGATCGATAGTGGGGCAACCCATAATTTCATTTCCACCCAGATAGTGGAGTCGCTGGGAATGGAGCTGGTGGATACAGGCGGCTATGGGGTGATGATGGGCACGGGGAAGGTGAAAATGGGTAGGGGAGTTTGTAGAGGAGTGGTGCTGAAGATTCAGGAAATCCAGGTGAAGGAAGACTTCCTTCCTTTGGAATTGAGAAGTACTGACGTCATCCTAGGGATGAAATGGCTGCGTACCTTGGGGGAGACGAAGATCAACTGGGGGACATTGAGGATGGAACTGGTGATAGGGGGAGAGAAGGAGGACGATTCAGGGGGACGCGGGGTTTACCAAAGCTGGGGTTTCTCTCAAATCCCTAATCCGGACCATTCAGCAGGAGGGAGGAGGCTACTTGGTGGAATTGCATAGTTTGGAGGGGGGAGGAGTGGAAGAGGGAGGAGATATACCCCTCTCCGTTCAGCCATTGATTCAGCAATTCCAAGAGGTTTTTCAGCCACCTCAGGGATTACCCCCGCAGAGGGAGCGAGAGCATGCTATAGTGTTGAGGGAAGGAGTATCACCCGTCAGTGTATGCCCTTACCGCTACCCCCAGTTCCAGAAGGATGAAATTGAACGGTTGATTAGAGAGATGCTGGAGGCAGAGATCATCAGACCCAGCATCAGCCCTTTCTTTAGTCCCGTTCTGTTGGTAAAAAAGAAGGATGGCAGCTGGCGTTTTTGTGTAGATTACAGAGCCCTCAATAAGGAGATTGTACCTGATAAGTTTCTTATACCCGTTATCGATGAGCTCTTGGATGAATTAAGTGGGACCGTGATCTTCAGCAAGATAGATTTGAAATCGGGCTACCGCCAGATTCGAATGAGGAAGGAAGATGTTCCCAAAACAGCTTTTAGAACTCATGAAGGCCATTATGAGTTCTTGGTGATGCCCTTTGGCCTCACCAATGCACCTGCTACTTTCCAGGCCCTGATGAACAAGGTTTTCAAACCTTATCTCAGACGGTTTGTGTTAGTATTCTTTGACGACATCCTGATATACAGCAGGACAGAGGTCGAACATTGGGAACATTTAAGAACGGTGTTAGAGGTTCTGCAGGAGCATCAGTTGAAGACAAACTTGAAGAAATGCTGCTTCGCTCAAGCCAGTGTAGAGTACTTGGGCCATGTGGTATCAAAAGCAGAAGTGGCAGCTGATCAATCCAAAATTGAGGCGATGCTAAGGTAGCCACTACCGAAAAGTCTGAAGGCGCTGAGGGGATTTCTGGGATTGACAGGTTATTACAGAAGATTTGTGAGGGGTATAGCATCATAGCCTGGCCACTTACAGAGCAATTGAAGAAGGATGGCTTCCTATGGGGAGAAGCAGCCACCTCTGCTTTCGAGAGCCTAAAGAAGGCAATGACTACAGTGCCAGTACTAGCTTTGCCAGATTTTACTCAGACATTCATTGTGGAGACAGATGCATCGGGGTATGTACTGGGTGCAGTACTTATGCAGAATAGGAGGCCCATCGCTTATTTCAGCCAGGTGTTGACTGCTCGGGCAAGGATGAAATCAGTATATGAGAGGGAATTGATGGCCATCGTGTTGGCCATTCAGAAATGGCAGCCTTACCTACTTGGAAGACACTTCGTTGTCAGGACTGACCAGCAAAGCCTGAAATTTCTTTTAGAACAACGGATGGTGACTGAAGAGCATCAGAGGTGGTTATCCAAGTTATTGGGGTACGACTTTGAGATTCAGTATAGGCCGGGAGTGGAGAACAAGGCGGCAGATGCCTTGTCCAGATATATGGAGGAATTACAGACAGTCACTCTATCCGTTCCTTGGATGCTGGATTGGGAGGCCATCAGAGAAGAGAGCGTCAGAGATGAGAGTTTGGGAAAGATCAGGACTGAGTTACTGAAGGAACCAGGTAGCCACCCGGGATACTCCTTGGAGGGAGACAAGCTGCTGTATCAGGGGAGATTTGTTATGCCCCGAACATCGATCCACATCCCAAACCTACTACATGAGTTTCATGGGAGTGCGATAGGGGGCCATTCAGGCATACATAAGACATACAGGAGGCTAGCTGGGGAGTTGTACTGGAAGGGGATGCATAAAGATGTGGAGGAGATGGTAGCCAAATGTGAGGTCTGTCAAAGGAGTAAGTACCTAGCGATGTCACCAGGAGGATTACTACAGCCATTAGCTTTGCCTGGTAGAGTATGGGAGGAGATTTCTATGGATTTCATAGATGGGCTGCCCCGCTCAAAGGGGTTCACAGTGATCTTAGTAGTGGTGGACAGGCTGAGCAAGTATGCCCACTTCATTCCCCTACGACATCCCTACACCGCAGCAACAGTAGCATCAGCCTTTATCAGAGAAGTGATCAGATTACATGGGGTGCCAGAGGCGATCGTATCAGATAGGGACAAGGTTTTCCTCATTCATTTCTGGAAGGAGCTATTCAGATTGCAGGAAACAGTGCTCAAGAGAAGTATAGCCTACCACCCGCAGACGGGATGGCCAGACGGAAGTAGTCAACATGAGCTTGGAGACATATCTCAGATGTTTTGTTTCAGAGACACCAAAGCTATGGGCGAAGTGGCTATCCTGGGCTGAGTACTAGTACAACACGTCCTTTCACTCGGCTTCACAAATGACCCCATTCAAAGTGTTGTATGGACGGGATCCCCCACACTTGGTATACTTTGGGAGCAGTAGTACTCCTGTTTCGTCAATAGAGGAGTACTTGGAGGAGAGGGACCGAGTGTTAGAAGAATTAAAGAGGCACTTGCTGAGGGCGCAACAAATCATGAAGAATCAAGCTGATGGGCATAGAAAAGAAATCCAATTTGAGGCAGGGGATAGGGTGTTCTTGAAGCTACGTCCATACAGGCAGAAGACAGTCGCCAACAGGAGGAATGAGAAGTTAGCTCCAAGGTACTTTGTGCCTTATGAAGTGATGGAAAAGATTGGGGCAGTAGCATACCGACTGAAATTACCCCCATCAGCAACTATACATCCGGTTTTTCATGTCTCCCAGCTGAGAAGGGTCATTGGTGACCACATCGCCATTCCTGAGCTACCGCCGACACTTACGGAAGAGTTAGAGGTGATCATGGAACCCTTAGAGCTGAGGGGTGTTCGCCAGAAAGAGGATGAAACTAAGGAAGTGTTGATCCAGTGGAAGAACCTTCCTGACTACGAGGCCACGTGGGAGCCATACGAGATGGCGAAACAGCAGTTTCCTGATTTTCACCTTGAGGACAAGGTGATTCTTTGGGAGGGCGGTAATGTTACGCCAGCCCATCCTGGGCCGGCTGGACCGGTCCACCCTGGACCGGTCTTGGCTTACAGCCGGCGGAAGAAACCCAGCCAGAGGGGGGGCGGAAACATCAAGGGGGGCCCACTTGATGTAAATTCAATTTTGGGAGTGAATATTTGAATGAGAAGGGTAAGTAGGTAATTTGTAATCCTCCTTTCATGTTTAATTGGGAGGAATAGGGGGAAGAGAGGGGTATCTTGAATTTGAATCTTATTTGAGGTCTAGGGTTTGTGTTTTTGGGCTCTAGGCTACGGCTAGAGATTTGGAGACTTTTTCATTCCTCTCGAATTGAAGGAAAGTTGTATCTTGCAAGTGCTTTTCATCCATTATTAAAATAAAAGCGTTTGCCTTGTTTTTTCTTACATTTTCTCCTTCGTTTTCTCTCCGATTCCACTGTTTTTGGCTGATTTCCTGTGTGGACAGCAGTTTTCATCCTAGATCTATTGGGTTTTGGTGAGAAACACTTGGAAATCCAAGTGCTTCCTATCAGATTTTTCTTTGAAGTAGTGAGTAACTAAACTGCCTTCAACCCAAAAGAGCAAGAACAACAACAATGAATCATTTCCTTCTATGGATGTGAAGACCACAACTATGGAGGAGTGGGTTTACCAAAATTGGAATACATGACATTGGTGGCTGTTGTTAATGAGGAGATAAGTGGAGTGTTGCTAATGAGGAGATAATTGGAGTGTAGGGAGTAGTGATCGAATGTTGCAGGGCTGTAAACTGAGAAGATGGAGAAGGAGACAGGAAAAGGTGGTGAGAAAGGATGATTTTTTTGGTAGAATTTTAATTAATGATTCATTCATTGATGATTCATTCAAAACCCACTTACCTGGAATGAAGATGTTCCCTAATTTCAGCCTATCTAAAATTAGGAATTCAAATTCAAAACAAAAATAAAATTGGAACTAACTATTTCATAAAAACAAATAACTCCTTAATTTCATGAAAAGTAGATGAAATCTTAAATAGATACAACTGATTCAAACAAATTCCTTGTCATGCTCATTAACTTGGCTGACCATAACTTGTGATATCGTTAGTTGCATATTTGTTAATAGACTTTACTTTGTAAGCCTCATTAGTAACTTATATTTAATTTTGGAACCTAATGCTTGGTTTGCCCTGCCTGATTATTTAGTTCAGCCGGAATTCCATCTTGATAGAAATCCTCTCGGAACGCTTGGGAAATCTATGGAAGACAAGAAATCTCCTAAGGGCATTAGGAACTTCTTTGATCCTATCAGGTATTTTTTGTAGGCCTACTATTTCCTTATGAATTTTTTTTTCTTTTGGATATAGCTATGAGAGAATTTTTTCTTAAGCTTAAGTTGACAGCCAATGCTTATAAAATATTTTTATAAGCTCCTTAAAAAAATTTATTAGATTTTGAAGTCTTCAAAAATGTTCACTTGATAGACATGAACCTTAAGTTTAGAATTACTAGATTCTTTAAGAAACTTAAATACTATTTAATGAATAATTTATGATTAAAAAATTTATTAACAATCATCGGCAGTTGAAAAGCTAAGCCAAAAAAAAATCTATCTTTAGCCAAAAAATTTCTAACACGCAACACATGTAAAAAATGCAACTTAAGAAATTCATCAACCTTGGAAGAATTGCACCAATTCAAATGACTGGTGGTACAAAACTGTATGAAGAATATATCATTTTTCATAAACATATAGGCGGTAGCAACTCTGTTGTGCGTGGAAGATATAGATCAATCACCCAACCCGACGATTCAATTATCTTGATAGTAGATTATAGGTTTATTTACAAATTGTACTCTCAAAAAATTAATTTCAAAGGAAAAAATAGTAAATAATTATTATTTTTCTCACAGCATACAAAAAGAATAATTTCAATAAATAAAATTCAGGAAAAAACTGGAACAAGAACACAACAAATTTACGTGGTTCAAGTTCTTGCGAATTCTACATCCACAGGGCAACCTTGATCATCTTCTTTTATTTAATATTTTTGTGGAAATTGGATACAATAATTATATAATCAGAAAAAGCAACACAAATAAAACTACTAACAGCCAACACTCGGCTAAAATAATAAATGCTAAAAAACAAAAGCTGCTTCCTTACAAATCTTATACATATCTAAAGAATGCAATAACAGTAAAATGCTTCCACCTCACTTCCTTACCAAATCTTTAACAGAAAAGAAAATAATGTAAGCCAAGAAGAATAACAGGTAGAATCGGATATGCCAGAGAACTCACAAACCGGAAAACCAATCAATTGCAATAATTTAAAGATCTAATCAGATCTTTAAAACATGAGAAGCAATGAACTAAAAACATAAATAATAAAATGCATAGAATCGGGTGAACATGAGTTGTAGCCCCAAACCAAGAGCAACACAGTAGATATCAAAACCAAACCTCCTATACATACAATTCCAGCGTACATCAATAATGCAAAAAGGAAAAAGATCTTACAGCACAATCAGCTTCCAACAGACAATAACGACCTATAGCCTTTCTCAGAGACGAAGAACGATCTAGAGAAGAACAAGAATAGTTCACCTTCTTCACATTTACAGAAATACCAAGATTTCACCTCCTCACTTCTCTCTTCGACAAGAAGCCTAAAACAATTGTTGACAAACATTTAACTCTTTCTTGCTCTCACACCTATCTCACACATCCGAACGAAAGTGCTTACGGCACAAAACAGGCAACCAAACCGACAATCCCTTATGATTGTGTTACTCGGAAAAGAAGAAATAGCAAGAGAGACAAGAAATATTCACCCTCTTCTACACACACATAAATCTTTAGATTTCTAAACCCTCTCTTCCTCCACCTCACACAAGAAGCCAAGCCGAACTCAAAACCCCAACCCTTTCTTCAAAAAGTTCCCCCTTAAGAAACTGAAACTATACTTCTGATTACAACTCTTCCCCATGATGCCAGCAAGCCAAATATATAGGAAGAGACAAAACAGCCCACCCTTTGCAAAGACAATAAAGAAATAGGATAAGGCAAAACAGAAAACAGTTAATTAATTTAATTAACTGAGTTTAGGGGTTTTTTGTACAGGCATGGCATAATGAAATCGCTTTCAACTTCTGTAAACAGAACCCGCTTTTGCTCTTTATTGATTAGAAGCCTTATACTTATCTCAAGCATGGCGTAATGGGAAGTAAGATCTGTTATGTGCTGCAATTTGATTGCTACTGCCTCGGCGTCTAACAGAGAAGCCTTAGGCTGATGGGTTTCCGTGCAAAAGAGTTTAGGGTTTAGCAGAAAATCATTATAACAGGATGGGTCATAAATGGCAAGACAAATTAACGGTCACCTTAACCTTTGGGATCTCGCATCCTCCATTCAAAATGCTATTTGTGAGTTAAACCTTATATACTATTTGTAAGTCTATTATCACGGATTTCCACAAAACCTTTTCCTGGTCCAATGCTAAATCTAGAAAGAGAGAATAGGCAAAAGGAAGAATTTGATGAAAATATTATCGCCAAAAAAATTATATCCTTGGTAGAATTGCACCGATTCAAATGACTAGTGGTACAAAAATGCATGAAGAAAATACATTATTTTTCATAAACAAAAAGACAATAGCAACATAAATTAACTAGGAACCATAATAGCATCCTAAGTATGGGGAGTAGAATTTGACGGGAAATAGAATGATTTTCTTAAGAAAAAACTGAGGAACTTATTTTTGTTGGATGGTGGTGCTAACCAAACCAAAAATGAAATGGTTTAAATCCGACAAAAAAAGTTTAGATAGGCCAATCACCAGTCATAATGTTATATAACTTGCACCAAAACTTAAGCATTATGTTATATATATTTAAAAAACTTTTCCAATAGGTTAATTTAACAGAGAAAACATCACTTCACACAGTCTTGAATATCAACGTGGCACCCAGCAGCGATAGAACATGCATTTCTAATAAAATGGAAGTTGATCAGAAGAGCAAAAATTGCATAAGTATCCATAAGAAAATAGTTTACCTTAACTTTATCAATGCTAAATGCCTTCTCAACAAGATCGAAAATTAGAAAGTTTATTCCTTTAGTTATGATAGAAATGGAAGAAACCAGAGAAATTTGAAAGTTGTCGTAACCAAAATCCTTGTTTCATGTTTCACAAAACCTCCACCATAATCGGTCCCTTCATTTTTTAACTTGGGGTTTTGCTCTATGATTTTTGTCTCATTTAATTCATGTTTGCATGGAGGAGTCAAACGAGAGTTTGATCGATTATTCAAATGACATTTTACACAACTAGACGAAAAAGTTCCATTAGTTGATGTCATTTTATCCAATTGTAGCATTTTGACACTACATCAATAGTAGGAAGCAATTTTTGGAAGCACCAATATTTTTTTTGCTTTTTTTACACAAAACATTCTAAGTTTAATCTTTCCGCCGAGGAATACAAATTGTTAATAAAACCCTCTAAAGATATTTGATCGTCTAGAAGCATGAACACGGAACCTAGAGGAAATGCGAGAAAACTCAACAGTTGATTGACAAAATCTCCCAGAACTTTCGCATGTAAAATATTGTTATTTTTCTTGTCAAATATAATGTTCACATTCATTTGTTGTTCTTCTTCACTGTCATCAATCTCTTCTTTAATCATTGAAAAGCATTTTCCACTTTGTTCTATGCATTCATCAGAAAAGAAAAACCTTGTTAAAACATGCTTGGATACCAATGATATCCTCAGCAAGTTCAAAGCAAATTTCTTTGATAGATCCTTGTTTGTGAAATTATGAATAAAAGATGAATGCATATTAGAGGAAAGGGTTATAGATATTGTCAATGATGAGGTAACTTATTTATAAATTCTTGAAAAAATAATTTAGATTTAGTTTAATGCGGAATTGCTGAAATTTATATATATCTTCTTTTCAGGCTTTGAACTGGCTGAGGATATCATTGGTATCCAAGCATGCTTTCAAAAGACTTTTCTTCCCTGATCAGTCAGTGCATAGAACAAAGTGGGAAGTGATTTTCAATTATTAAAAAGAAGATTAAAGAGAAGATTGATGACAGTAAAGAAGAACAACAAATGAATGTGAAAATTATATTTAACAAGAAAAATAATAATACTTTACATGCGAAAGTTCGGGGAGATTTTGTCAATCACCTGTTGAGTTTTCTCACATTTCCTCTAGGTTTCGTGTTCATGCTTCTAGGCGATCAAATATTTTTAGAGGGTTATATTAGCAATTTTGTATTCCTCGGGCGGAAAGATTAAACTTATAATATTTTTGGTAAAACAAAAAACAAAATATATTAGTGGTTCCAAAAATTGCTTTCTACTATGGATGTAATGATCAAATGTTACAATTGGATGAAATGACATCAGCTAATGAGACTTTTTCGTCTAGCTGTGTAAAATGTCATTTGAATAATCGATCAAACTCTCGTCTAACTCCTCTATGCAAGCATGAATTAAGTGAGGCAAAAATCATAGAGCAAAACTCCAAGTTAAAAAATGGAGGGACTGATTATGGTAGAGGTTTGGTGAAAAATGAAACAAAGTTTATGGATACTGACAACTTTCAAATTTCTCTAATTTCCTCCATTTCTATTATAACTAAAAGAATAAACATTCCAATTTTTTATCTTGTTTAAAAGGCATTAATGTTGATAAAGCTAAGATAAACTGTTTTCTTATGTGTACTTATGCAATCTTTGCTCTTCTGATCAACTTTCATTTTTATTGGAAATACAGGTTCTATCGTTGTTGGGTGCCACGTTGATCTTCAAGATTGTGTTAAGTGATGTTTTCTCTGCTAAACCAACGTATTGCAAAAGTTTTTTAAATGTATACAATATAGTGCTTAAGTTGTTGTGAAAATTATATAACATTATGACCGGTGATTGAACTATCTAAACTTTTTTGTAGGATTTAAACCATTTCATTTTTTGTTTGATTAGCATCACCATCCAACAAAAATAAGGTCCTCAATTTTATCTTAGGAAATTCTTCTATTTCTCGTCAAATTCTACATCTCATACTTAGGACGCTATTATAGTTCCTAGTCAAATCCATGGACTAACACTAGGTCTTACAAATCCCGCAGTGCTAAACATTATCGAATAAAGCGTCCAAAAAGGATTTCGACTTCTTGGATTCATTTAAAAAAATCAGGACCCAAGAAACGCTTCATCGCCATGCCGGCCACCAGGGCCGAAGGGGATGAAGCAGGAAACAAACAAAACACGAAAGAAAAAACAAGGAAATGAAAAACTCCCCTGAAACCAAAGAAGCACCAACAGCAAGAAGATGACGAAAAGCATTCGCCGGGAGAGACCCAGGCGAAGGGGGGCGGGAGGCCCAAGCATCAAAAAACCCTAGCTCCCAGAAACGATATAAGCCTCTTTAAATTCAAAAATGAACATGGCTTGAAGTATTCTAGCTTTCTAATATATCTACAAATAATAGATTTTAGGGGCCCACCTCTTTCCTCTTCTACTTTCCATTATCTTCTAAATAAATATGTGAATAGCTACTAACATACATAGAAGAAGCTAACAAATCAACAAATTAAGCATGAAGCATACAAAAAGTTCTCAACATAGACATGTGTCATTGGAACACAAAGCAATATGAGAGTTCACTAATATGGGTGAAGAGAATTGACATTGAATAGTACTAGTACTACATATAAAACATATACACTACACATAAAGCGTATAAAGTTTGCTAATGCAACATGGAAATTGACTATTATGATCACACATCGAATATCTGAGATCTTATTTAACATGGGTCACAAGAGGAAATTACGCATGAATCCTAAGAGTGTATTGATGTGAAACATAAAACTTTGAGATTGAGGAATGTTTAAGAAAGTCATACATGTAGCATGATGTAAAATAAAAGAAACATGAGGCGTGTGTATGAAGATTCATCAAAGCCACAAGTGTTGTATTAAGTGGATGATTTTGCAACCAAGGTATATACATGAGCTTTCAAACAAATTCATATGATAGGTGCAGATGTAAACAAGTGAAACATAAGCATACTTTATTTACATTTTTTTAACATTTCCGCATACTATAAAAAAATCCTATGCATTTGTATCGCTTGGAGCACAAACATAAGAGTTTTTTTTTCTTTTTCTAACGAACAATCCTAAACATACTTTTATGTACAAATTTCCTCAATCAATCATAAATGATATAAATAAGACGCTATATAAATGATACTAAACATGCTTCCTAAACATTTTTCTTGAAGTTATAATACATGTGAACGTCACTTAGACACTACAAAAGAATTATACGTTTGATCACATGATTTGATTGTGGCTCGTAGTAGTGATGCAACATATAGGCAAGACTCCTACGGAAATAGATCACCAACCATGAAAGAAGTCTCAATTCTTTCCCAATAACAGTATTAAAGAATAAATTTAACATGATTTTATTGGATGAAGGGAATAACCATATAACAATTGTAACCACATGATATGCATGCACGACTCTACATGAGAATGAACTTCAATTTATGAAACCTGGAAAGTTTATAAATAGCAATGTTTAGGATGAAATATGAAATGGCATGATCGGCTTTTATTAATGATGACGAGTTGAGCAAACAAGATTGGTTTCATGCACAATCAACTAAATTACCATTAATCACTAAGTAAATGTAAAGGATATGATTTATGAAATCAAAAAATAAAATACATCCATTAACGTGTACATGATCCAAAAGACTCAAAAAAATCACGATTTAAATTATAGCTCAATTGTAAAAGAAGGAAATAACAAGAAATTACTCGTGGAGATAAATGTTAAGAAACACGACGATTACGTATATTTTTTTTGCCACAAAACCATGATAAGAAAACAAATTTGTTAGAACTCAACATCAACATAGGTATGCATTTCCACTTTTACATGCAATGCATTTTTTTTTAGAAGGGCGTAAGAACATATCTCTTTCATATAATAATAGATTTAACTTAGAACAATCGTTTCATAGCATATACAAGTATGTATGTATTTCTCATGATTCAAACATACAAATTCTTTAGAGATACAGAAGAGATATAATATAAATATGCTTTATTTATATGCAACCATTTGTATGCATCACTTAGATAACAAATCTATATGTAATGACTATCTTAAGGAACTTATTGATGAAACAATAGAAGCATGTGGTCATGTGTGAACGCTTTAGCTTTCCCAAACTATACTCACATTTATGCATATATATAAAAACTAGCATTTGGAGGAAAATCATTCAATAAATTTATGAAAGAAAATAAGTTTATTTCTCCCTCAACTATTTTCATTCTCTATAAACAAAATACCTCTATTTTGAATTTATAAATCTACTCATTTAAATTTAGAATATATAAAGCTACTTAGCTACTTATTCTCATCGCCAAGCTTCATATCTAAATGCAGGACGTAATTGCTCATAATGAAGATTTGGATCCTACCCTGTCCAATCCATAGGAGGTATCAACATAGGCATGTACGGGATGACCATGTGCCTAGCCTACAAAACCCACAAAAAATAAAGAAGAAGAAGAAGACAATAAGCACACAGATAAAGAAAGATTACAATACGAAAACACATTTACAATCGTAGTCTTACCGTTCTCTCTAGCCCTTGACAAACCAGAGGCTCCCCACCTAAATTCACAAAGTTCTTTTGTCAAAGTTTTGAGCGAATGTCTAAATGCAGAACGGATATCAGGTGGACCATCTATTAGCTGATTAACTGGGGGTTGTATATAAGCTGTGTCAATTAATAGTTCAATCAAGCGGCTCCCCACCTAAATTCACAGAATATGTGGGTGAAGGCATTACAACTAAAGGAGAAGAAAACTCTTCATGAAAATGCTAGGATGCTAACGAATACACAACATATCTTGATAAAAAAGAATGGGCATAAAGAAGAAACCTTTCCTAGAGCATCCTGACCCCATGGCCTAGTTTTATCCTGCCCTTTAACTATACTCCTTAATTGGGGCAGCTTTTGTTTCTTCATCAAATCTTATACCTTTTTCCTCAAGAGACTTTCTTCTTTAGCTACTGGATCATCATTATCATATAGACCTCTCTTATTGTTACCATTTTGCTTCTTTGTTTTCAACAAAAATCTATAAATCCGAGCCTGTTCGAACAAATGATATCTGTAACAAGTTAAAACAAGGTAGCCCATAGTAGCCAGATTGAACAAGTTGCAAATTCATAAAAAAAAAAATAAAGGATAATTAGAATTAGGGAATTAGAATGTTCAGATCAAGATATAAAAAACTTTAAAAATCAAAGAAAATTAAAAAAAACAAACTTTTTAGGCAAATTTTTCCCAAATTAAAAATTAAACAACTTAGTAATTAACAGATGTACAGATTAGAATTATATAAATAAAAATAAACAAAGAAATTTTGCAACAAGTCACAATAATGATCACAAATGAGAAAATAATTAAACATTTAAAATTACAAGCAAAACAAATGGGAGGAAAAGAAAGTAAAATTTTTTAGAAAGGAATGCTTAATTTTGTTCTAACATCTATAAAAGTGAACAATTTTAATTATCATGCACAGAGCTTTGGATATTTCTATGAACGCATACAAATATATCATTGAAAACATAAATTATTCTTTACTAAGTGAACCTCAAATTAACATTGATAAAGTCATTGTATGATCTTTTAGGAATATTTTTTTTTATATCAAACCGATGGCATGCATTTTTTTTATATCAAAGCTTCTTTCAAATAATTCAACATTAATTTGGAACAATAAGATGTATGTGAACATCACATCTCTACAAACAACTGGATATATAGATTTTCAGATTTTTTTTTTATATTGACAATCTTCTAGATGATGCACTAAAGGAAAGCTTTCATATCAACAAGACAACTAAATAAGATTTCAATGTGAGCAAAACCATCATGAATCCTTTTTAGAGACATTTCATCAAACGCCTAGTGCACAATGTTTATAAGAACACATAAAACGAATTAACAAGAAAAATCATGATTTACACATGTGCCTAATTGAAGTCATTCAAACAACCTATACAAAGTTCCTTATGATTCATGTTATAATCATTTAAAATAGAAGAAGAAAAAAACCAACAACTAAGCTACCAAAATATCAACCATAGGGAAGCAGAAAAGAAAATCATGGAATAAGAAGAAGGAAAGAAGAAAGAAGATGTATGAATATAATGAAAGAGTAATGGGGGATGAAAAGAAGAACGAGAAGAGAGCTGAACGTCAGAAAGAGAAGAGAGGTAAGGAGAAGAGATTACCTTGCAAAGGGATAAGGGAATGGCAGCTTGAGCAGGACGGCATCGGGCGGAGGAGCTTCGACTTCAGCTAGGTCACCCGAACAAGAAGAGGGGTTGGGGCGTTGGGTCTGTCCGATCTCAAGGAGACGGAGAGGGGGCGAGAGAGAAGAGTGCGAATGCCAGGAGGCGGAAGAGGGGGTCTCGACCCTAGGCTTTCCGTCCGAATAAGAAAGTAGGAGGAAGCCAGGGATTCGGAACTCCTGGAGCAAGAAAGCCGAGAGCCTAGTGTTGGTAGCCGAATGCTGCTCTCCTCCATCCGACTGGAGCTTTTCTTCCCTCGAGTCCCTTAGGACTTCGGCTATGTTCCACGCAAAAAGAAGCACGACAAAAGGCCTGGGCGCGCCCGGCTTCTACTAAAGCCATCTGAATCCTCACCAAACTCGGCAAGTCACGCGACTGCGCCAACTGATAATGGCAGACTTGGAGCTTCGATTAAATCAGGGCCGTAGGATCCATTTCTTGATTTAGAATTAAATTCAAATTTCTTTAAAAGCATATTGGAGTTTAATTAGGATTAAACTAGGTTGATTTGAATCAAGTATGAGCCTAAATCAAACTTAATTTGACTCAAGTTAAATCAATTTGAGTTCAATTTGGTCCAACTAAATTAATTCAATAAAAATTAACTTCAAATCGACACCAATTCGGATCGAATCGAGCTTGACGAGGCTCGTCCAACTTGCTCAAACACGCTGGAGGACAAATTAAGATAAAATAGAGGTCAACAATGCTTCAATATGAAGATAAATTTTTGCAAAAAATAGTATCCAACGGGCATGCATTCAATTAATCATTTTCTAGCTATTTTTAAATTGAAGTGATTTGCGATTACTACACAGTACGAAATCTTGAAAATTATAAAAAATGCTTTTTTCCTTGGCCTTATCAATGCTTATTTCCTTTTCAACAATAATTTAAAAAAAAAAGTTAACCTTTTTTTTCATTTGTTTTCTTACTGCTTTCTAAATTTATTTTCTATTACAAAATTTTCTTGAAACTTATGAAAAAAAATAATGGTCAAAGCTGACCCAAATGAAGCTAGCCCACCTATTGCAGCTATCATCGTTGATTAATCCGCACATACATATATCATCCTCAATGTCTGCATCAATATATTTGCCTCTCTTAAAATTCTTGTAAAAATTTAGATTTATAATTTAATTCTCACAATATATTATTATTAGCAAAAATTGCAATAAAAATAGTAGAAAGATGAAAATTTTTTAGCAACACATGCTATTTAGTTTAACCAGATTGAAAAACCATTAGACAACATGGTTAGAGAGAATAAAAATTATAAGAATAATATCTTAAGTATTGTATAATTTATCTAGCTATAAGAAAAAGCGATGGCCGGCAACAAGGCAATGAAGCAATGGTGCCGATGATAACGGTGGAGGAGGTTGACGGTTGTGATAATTGTTTTTAAAATCACTTCAAACCTCACAAAGGTATTTTGAGTATTTTTAATTAATTTAATGTTTTTAATAAAAAATAAATAGAATTAAAAATCAATATAATGAATATGTTTTTTAAAAACAAAAACAAAAGCAAATGTCACATAGTAATAAACTAAGTCTTAGTAAACATGTATGAATATTTTCACGCACATCTTTAACAGGACCTGCATTTGAGGGCTTGTTAATCTCACAAAGGAAAAAATCTTCCATTTTTCTCTTTTTGCCAAATTTAGGAGTTCAACAGATTTATGGGATTCAGCCAAAGAAATGCACGAAAGGGGAGAAAGATGATTACCTTTCCAGCAACAAGCACCAATCATTACTTCTGATCCGACATCGTCGAAGGAGGAGAAGAAGCCTCTTTAGCTACTCTTTCAGGACGCCATTTCATGTGAAGTTAAAGCAACAACGAATAAATGGCTATGAGGAAAGCCAACAAGATAAAAACAAAGAGAAGATAAATTATAGAAATAGGCGGGCAATAGCAGAGAAGAATATCATATACTAATTCACTCCTATATGCTTTTCTTAATTTTGCGTCCTTGATCTAACATGTTAAGTTCATAATTAATCACAATAGCAGAGAATACTTAGTTTCATTGGATGAATAACAATAATATCATATAAAATTAAACATTTGTTCAACATACTTTACATTAGACTAAGATTTCGTTTGGTTATTTGGTACTTTAGTAAAAGACAGTTTTAAGAAACATTGATTCAGAAAGTAGAGTTTTCTAACAGAGAAGTATATATAAAAAGCTTTCTCAAAATAGTAGAAAAATGAAACAAAAGGAGTTATTGTGAACGTGATTTGACGAACCAAACAGTAAAGAAGAAATAAATTTGTCGTTTTAAAACGGAATAAGCACAAAACATTTCCAATCAAACGAAGCCTAAGGAAATTGGCGTCTTTTGCTTCGCCTTGCCTTTAGGAAAAAAATTGGCGTTTTCTGCAACCATAAATCTTTGCAGAATCCACAACATCTGAACTAACTCACGCCAAGACAACTGTCACTACAACCGTTGGATCGTAACAATCCCCTCTCATTTCAGCCGCTGGTCATTCTTGTATTTGCTCTCTCTCTCTCTCTCTCTCTCTCTCTCTCTCTCTCTCTCTCTCTCTCTCTCTCTCTCTATATCTCTCTCTCTATATATATATATTATGGCTCCTAGTTGAAGATCAAATGTAACTTCATTTGCCTTAGTAAATCCTTTTCCAGTCTTTTCTCTGCCTGTGGCTTTCTTCTCTTCTTGTCTTTAAGATATCATAGCCACGTTGGCTTTTTCTTCTTCTTTTTCACCCTCCCTTTGCTCGCTGAAGTTTTCCTCTTACCCAAATCAAACAAACCCATCATCGTTTCCTTCTGGTGAAGATGACGACATTTTCCATCTCTCAAACTAGCGAGACGTCTGTTGTACGCACAGATAATCCGACCATCCCTTCCTCCGTCAAGTTCTTGATCTCCAATATCAAGATGCTCATTCCTACTTAGTTGTCGAATGATAACTACCCCATTTGGAGGTCTCAGATGCTCAAGCTTTTCCGCACCAACAACTATGCTGACTTTCTTGAGCGCACATCACCACCTCCATCTCGTTGTCTACACTTGCCCGACGAAACTTCCGCCATCAATCCCGACTACGCCAGCTGCAATTCTTCCATATGTCTTGAATATTGAAACTGCTTCAGACATCTAGCTCACCTTAGAGAAAAGGCTGCAAGCCACCAACTGCTATCGGGTAATTCAATCAATAACAAGCTACATCACATTTCCATGGGTCAACTTACGATGCTACAATACCTTATTGTTGACCTCATTATTCGAGGTGAGTTTCCTTGAAATTCATATCTAGTTTCTAGCTCTTCGTAACCTAGCATAAACGTCGCTTGCAGGATTCTCCTTAGGTGGATACCCGCTGACGTAGCATTAACTCGGTCTTACAATTCAACATAAATCTAACCTAGTTCGACTTGTCTAGATTTGATCAAAATAAAATCAACTCAATATTTAGTCAAACCCACTCAATTCCGAATTCAATGTAAAGTTTAAAGATGAAATATTTTAAGCAAGTGTCAAATTATATATATATATATATATATATATATATATATATATATATACAATAATGTATATATATATCAATATACATATATTTATAATTAATATAAAAATATTATATTGCTAAAAAAACAAACTAACAATTGTAAATTAAAAATTGTATCATCTTTTATGAAATATTTTATAACTTTTAAATATCATAATATAATTTTTTTGTGATGTACTATCATATTTTTAAAAAATCCGAAAAAAAAAAATATTTGTTATTACTTCATACTAAATAAACTTTTTTTAATAATAATATAACTGATATATTTTTAAATTTTAATTAATTTTTTTAATAAATAATTACATATCATGACTAAACTATTTATATTTCTCTAAATTATAATTAAACTCATAAACTGAAAGCATTGAATTATAATTAAACTCATAAACTGAAAGCATCTCTTCTCCAACTATAACTCTATAAGTATTTCCAACCGGGATAACAAACTTATTTGAATCAATATAAAAGTAACAGAAATTATACGCAAGAAAATCATCTCTATCATAGTAGGAAATCAGAAAAAGTAGCAAATGCATATTATGAACAGGAAACCAAGCTGACAGTGCTGAAGAAGCCAAGCTAGGAAACCACAAATCTGGCGTATGTGAGAAGACATAAATTGTAAATTTTTTTGAGTAAAATGAGGGCAAAGCCCGCATTCATTTGATATTGAAACTTAATTATAGACTATGAAAACAGAAATGACATAAGTATACCCAATTGTATACCATATATATATATATATATATATATATATATATATATATATATATATATATATATATATATATATATATATACCTGTTGCGGGCTAGAAATTACACGGCGATAGAGACTTGATTCTACGTCTTAGCGTTGTACGTATAACTAGCACACACACAGAGAACGCAAGATTTTTTTACGTGGAAAACCCCTAAAAAGGGAAAAACCACGAGGCCCTAGCCCAGTTGAAAATGATTCCACTAGACTTTGAGTTGTTACAAAGGACTGAATCACCTCCAGGGGTGATCAAATTACAATCAATTACTTAAGTAAGACGTCGAGTCTTCGACAGACAGGACGTAGGGACTGAATGTTGAGCCCTGAGTAGGACGTCGGGTCTTCGGCAGATCGTAGGGACTGAGTGTCGGGCCTTGAACAAGACGTCGGGTCTTTGGCAGGATGTAGGGACTGAGTGTCGGGCCCTGAGTAGGATGTCGGGTCTTCGATAGAACGTAGAGACCGAGTGTCAGGCCTTGAACAGAACGTCGGGTCTTCGGCAGGACGTCGGGTCTTCAGTAGAGCGTGGGGACTGAACGTCGGGCCTTAAGGTGGTGGTCCGGCGAGGTTCTGCGGTGGTCCGGCGAGGTTCCTGTGGTGGTCTGGCGGTGGTCCGGCGAGGATCCTGCGGTGGTCCGGTGGTGGTCCGGCGAGGTGTTGACGGTGGTCCGGCGGCTGTCGAGGAGGAGCTCCTTCCTTCTCTTCTCCCTTCTCTTATCTTCTTCTCTCTCTTGCTTGGATCCTCTCTTGTGAAGAATGAGGGCTCTATTTATAGATTTCCGGGAGTGGCATGGCCTGTAAATAGGCGTGAGATCAGGGGCGAATAGGGAGTGGTCAAATGGACGGCCGATATTGAATCATATGATCGTGCACCGTTCGTTGGCCATTTGGAGGCCTTAATGATGTCGGAATTTAGTGATCTTGGGCTCGTTGGATTCGTCTCGTCGAGCCGTTCGATTCAAGTATAAGCTCGTCAAAATCGGAGACCGTTTGGTAACTCAAATTGCTGTTTGAACCTTCCAACAGCGCTTTGAACCCTTGATTTGGACTCATTTGGGCTCGGATTGGGTCGATCTTGGTGTCGTTGAGTTCGTATTTCCGAGACGCTCAGTTTGACTATAAGCCCGCTGAAATCGGAGTTCGAATGCTCCCGGATTTAATTTTTGAGTTTTCCAACTAACTTTTGCCTCGAGATTCGTGCCCGATCAAGCTAATTTTTTGATAACGTATCAATACCAAAACTCAAAAAGAACCTACAACAGCAAGAAATAAAGGCGAAAAGACGGCCAAACTAAAAAAAAAAAGTAAAATGTAAATTAACATATGAACAAAACAAAGCAATATAACATGCATTATGCAGCTACGAATAATAATAGTATTTATAAAACAGAAGAATTGATGGAGAGCAATACGCTGCTATTTTGTGGAGAGAGAGTAGGAAGTAGGATGTTCTTCAAACAGGCAGAAGGATTTGTTAGGGATCAGAAAAGATTTGTGCGGACGAGAGCTGCTCAGCGAGGTTTGACGGGATATGGTCGTCGAATCAGTAGTGATCTGGGAGGCTGGTAGGCTGGGCATCATATTGGGATCGATTGGCTAGGTGGTATGGGCTCGTTCAATCGAGAGGAAGAGCTCGAGGATGGGAATCAACATATTGATCGAACATTTGAGTTGGGTCGAAAGACTTGGAGAAAGTCGGAGGTGTAGACGTCGCAACTGGCGTCAAACTCGCAAAAGTTGAATTTCCAAACACAGGGGGATGGTCAGAGAGCCAAAGGTCGGGAGATCTCCACAAGCATCATAGAACGTGAGTTCGAGATGGATGAGCTTGAGGAGGATGATGTTGGTCTTTAGGGTTTGGTAATTATAGTCGGAAGCCGTGCATATGGCATCGATGGACAAAGATTTAAAATATTTGCAAGTGGGGATTGCGTCATTTTTTACCTTCGAAACCGCGGAAAGCTGCGGACCGCCGGACATGGTGAATGGTAGTGGGAAGCAGGTATGCCCCAAACGATGATTTAATAACTTTTTATAAAGTTAATTAAAACACAAATAATGCGGATTTTCATTATTTCACTTGACTGTAAAAATTGATTTCTCCCCATAGGATGCTAATTCGTCATTTAGCCATTTTATCAAATTACAATTGATACGTCATCTTGAAATTATCTTGATCGGGCACGAATCTCGAGGCAAAAAGCTAGCCGGAGGAAACTTCAAAAAATTAAATTCGGGAGCATATGAACTCCGATTTCAGCGAGCTTATAGTCAAACTGAGCGTCTCGGAAGTACGAACCCAACGACACCAAGATCAACCCAATCCGAGCCCAAATGAGTCTGAATCAAGGGCTCAAAGCGTTGTTGGAAGGTTCAAACCGCAATTGAGTTACCAAACGGTCTCTGATTTTGGCGAGCTTATACTCGAATCGAACGACTCGACGAGACGAATCCAACGAGCCTAAGATTGCCAAATTCCGACATCATTAAGGCATTCAAATGCCCAACAAACGGTGCATGACCAAAGGATTCGATATCGGTCGTCCATTCAAAACACTCCCAATTCGCCCCTGATCTCACGCCTATTTACGGGGTATGCCACTCCAGAAAAACTATAAATAGAGCCCTCATTCTACACCAAAGGGGCTCAAGTTAAGAGAGAGAAGAAGAAGAGGAGAAAGGGGAAAAGGAGATTCCTCACCTCCTCGACCACCGCCAGAGCTCTTCCTGTCGCCTGAAGACGCCAAAACTCTGCCGGATTTTTGGGAAACGCCAGGAATTTGCAGAACTTTGTAACTTTGTGAGAAGTTGATTGTAAATTGATCGTCTTGATTTGTAAGACAGATCAACCTTTGTACTTCAAACAAATACTAATGGAACTTTGCAACTGGGCGAGGCCCCGTGGTTTTTTCCCTCTTTTGGGTTTTCCACGTAAAAACCTTGGTGTTCATTTTCTCTTTTCTGTTTGTGTGCGGAATACTCGTGCAACGCTAAGACAAATATTTCCTAACTCCACTGCCGCATATATTATAGCACGCAACAATAATTTTATTAAATTTCAACACTCAGCAATGTAGAAGAATACCGCGGCACAAATAATGTTGCTATCGGAAATGGTCGCACGCTTCCGATCTCTCACTTTGGACGCGGTATCCTTCCTGTTGACCTCATTATTGAGGTCGATTTTCCCAAATTAATATGTAGTGTCTACTTCTTCACAGCCTAGTGTAGACATTGCCTCCAATATTTCTTTTAGGTGGATACCCATTGAATTAGCATCGACTCACTTTCTAATTCGACCCATCTCAGGTTGATTGAAACCAAATTAATTCTACATCGAGCCCAACCCACTAGATTCTAGTTCATTTTAATTTAGATGGCCATAATTATTCCAATTTGATTCATTGCATGTTAAAGAAAACTAAATCCATATGAATCAAATTAGTCATTTTGTTTATTTACTTATTTCAAACCATCCAAATTAAAGTTTTAATTAAATTCACCTAGTTTAATATATAAATTTCAATAAAAATCATTAATCCCCTAAGGCTTAGAGGGGGATTAGGGCTGATTTGGGCATGCAAATGATGTTTGGCTAGACTTGAGCCGGGTTTGACCATCTCCCCACACAATCAAGTAGGGAGAGGCCCGGTTTGAATCCCAACCCGTGGCTCTCGCATGCACCATCTCTCCCTATTATGAATTTTTATTAGGTCCGGTGTCCTGATGTGGCTCTAAGTTCGGACGCTAATAACATGTTGCCTTGTGCTCTTACTTTTTACCGCGCGGCCCGACGATCTGACCTGGACCGAAACCCGGGGTTGCTATGTTCACGTATTGCTAGGTATTACTCGGTATTGCGCGGTATTACTTGACAATAACGAGAAATACTGCTTTGTGAAGACCAATACCGAGCAATACCTAGCAAAACTGGGGTATCGCTCGGTATTGCTCGGTATCGCTCGATATTTCTTGGTATTGACCTTCACATAATGATATTTCTCGTTATTGCCGAGCAATATCGAGCAATACCCCAGTCTGCACAAATCAGTCAATACATAGAAATCCCGGGTCTAATCTGGGTCAGGTCGTTGGACCGCACGGTAAAGAGTAAGAACACGTGATAACATTTTACTAAAGTCTGAATGTGCTAGTATACCGTACCTAATAAAAATTAGCTACTATCATTCGGAAAAAACGGGGAGCATATCTGCTGTTCGGAAATCCCCAAGCCTTCTCTCATCACTCTTTCCCCCGTTGGCGTGAGAAATTCCAGGCGAAACAAGCCTCCTCTCCGTCTCCTCCTCTGCTCGCAAGAAGCCCCACACTCTCGATTTTTGCAAGACCCGAACGCCTCTCACTCGCACGAACCCCTCTCTCTCGCCATCTCTCTGTTCGCAAAGAACTCCAAGGGCCGAACCCCATCTCCTCCTCCCAGCCGTTCGCGAGCCCTAGGTCGGACCATCTCTGCCGTTCGCGAGCCCAAGCCAAAGACCCCGGCCGATTCTTGCCCTAGGTTGCCTCTTCTGCCCAGGTCGACGCCGGCAATCTTCTCAATCTTTGGTAATCTCCTCTTCTTTCTTTCTCCTCATCTCTTTCTTCATCTAACTCCTTCCCCCCATATTTCTTCATCTAAAATAAGATAAAATTCATGTGAGCATATCCAATGTTGAGGAAGCAAGTAAACGTTTCTCCATGGATTTTGTAAATTCAAAATATTGTGTTTAGTTTTGTTAGACAAATTGACAATTTATATTCTGCTATAAATTAATCCATATTCATTTGAAAAGTCTCAGTAATAATAAAAGAATAATAAAGATGAAAATGCCCGTATTCTGTTTTCTTTTTCAATGATTTGGGAAGTGTTCTTTACAGTGAGTTTGACCAAAAGAAATGAAACAACTCACATCATCTTTGAGATTAGAAAATAAATCTTACAAACGGTTGTGAAAATATTTCCTTGATGTTTGATGACAATTTTCATTTTCATTTATCTATATATAACCTGTTGGAATTTATCAGTTGAGGCTTTATATAATTAAACAAAATTTGCATCCGTTAGTTAACTGTCTCGTTATGCAAAATGGATTTCCCGCTGTTATTTATGGGTAAAACATTTAACAATTGGTTCCAATTTTAATAATTAAGCTTTTGGGGATAGCAAGCAACCTTTTTCATAATCGTCCCGGAGTGACCTATGGTAATTGAATTAAATTGTTTATGAGGCTAGAGATATCGGTGTACTGAAATTTATTTTCTATGAAAACTGTATGCTGAAATTATTTCTTGAATTTTCTTTTTATCGCCATTGCTCACAACCCTTGTCGGCGAAGCTCCAAGCATCTATTTGCCCACTCTCTTGCTTCCACTTTCTCTCTCAGTCCCATTATCTTACTTCCAAGAGTTAGGTTGCCCTTCTGATTATCTTTTTGTATTTTGATTTACAAAGGAATGGCCAATGGTTTGATTTGGGCAACTGCTGAGGACTTGGTGAGGAACAGAGGAAAGGTGCTCTATTTATATCGTCAAATTTTGAGATCCCTCAATTCTTCTGATCTCCCGCTTACTTATGCCGCTCGCCTCTCAAAGAAAGCTGTGGTCCGCACCATCTTCATATTTGGATCTGAGGAGCGATCCCTTCACAACATTGCTGACCTTATCGATACCCGCCGAGTACTCCCCTTTCAATTCTTAAGAAGGGTCGTCTTCCATAAGATAGATCCGTGCAAAAGGCATTTCGTGTATGTTCCTTCCTCTTTCTTTCTTGAGAATAATGAGATATGTATTTTTTTTTCCTGAAATGAAATTATTTGCTCGGCTTATTGTATTTACCTATATATAGGGCTGAGAGGTTTATGATTTCTCAATCTGACCACCCAAGGCAAAATTCAAATCTCACAATGTATCCCACAATTTTTTGGCCATCTTGTTAAGTGGGTCTGTTGGGTTTGGCGTAGAGGGCTCACATCGAATCAACTAGGGTTTACATGTAATTTAGGTCGTTGCAAAACTTGTAAGAGTAATTGATTAGATTACTTGATAAAATGGAATTAACATTGCCAAATTAAAGCTAATGTTTTTGTAGCAACTCCTTCCATTGCTTATTCTTTTTCTTGGACTAGTCTACTTTCACTTTGTTAATGCTTTGATTTTTCTTTGAAGTAGTGAGTAAGTAAACTGACTTCAGCCCAAATAGAGCAAGAACAACAACTATGAATCATTTCCTTCTATGGATGTGAAGCCCACAGCTGTGGAGGAGTGGGTTTACCAAAATTGGAATACAGGAGATTGGTAGTTGTTGCTAATGAGGAGATAAGTGGAGAGTAGAGAGTGGAGACCGAATGTTGCAAGGCTGTAAACTGAGAAGATGGAGAAGGAGACAGGAAAAGGGGGAAAGAAAGGATGATTTTTTTTGAAAAATTTTTAATTGATGATCGAATTCGAATTTGTTTCAATTCCTGTAATTTTCATGTTGTGGATAGAAATACAAGATTTTGCAATGAAAACAAAATAATAGACTGTGGACAATTTTTGAATGAGGACAAACATATTAATACAAATAGAAAAGACTTCATGAATTCAAATTGTTTCTTCATTCAAACCCCACTTACTTGGAAAGAAATGTAGTTGTTCCCTAATTTCAACCTATCTAAAAATAGGAATTCAAATTCAAAACAAAAATAAAATTGGAACTAACTATTTCATAAAAGCAAATAACTCCTTAATTTCATGAAAACTGGATGAAATCTTAAATGGATACAACTGATTCAAACAAATCAATTGCCAATTGCCATGCTTCTTGACTTGGCTGACCATAATCTGTGATATGTTTAGTTGCATATTTGTTAATAAACTTTACTTTATAAGCCTCATTAATAACTTACATTTAATTTTGGAACCTAATGCTTGGTTAGACCTGATTATTTTGTTGAGCCGGATTTCCATCTTAATAGAAATCCTCTTAGAACGTTTGAGAAATCTATGGAAGACAAGAAATTTCCTAAGAGTATTAGGAACCTCTTTGATCCTATCTCTTCTTTTTGAGTTTTGCCTGCTCCTGCTGAGGGTAATTTACTTCATCCTAAATTTTGTTATTGGGCATGTTTTTTTTTCTTATCATTTTTTGGATTTATTTGTGGCGCTCCTGGGGTTGTTGGCGGTGTTATGAACTTGTAGCAAAAAAGGCTAATATTATCGCTTCATTGATATTAGCTGATGCTTCAAAAACTCCTTAGCAAAATAATGATTCGATTATGCAAGCTGTATTCTATCCTTCCTTAAGCGATATAATTGTTTTCTTCAGAAGTATACATCTTGATCCACATAAATGAGGATTTCTTTATGGAATATGACGAACATCTAGTAGGACTACATCACTCAAAACCTCATTAGTAAAAATATAAGGAATTATGAATTGGTACTCCACAATTTAGTGAACGTAGCAAACATCACTATTGATCTAGCTTTAAAGATAATGATGCAATGTCTTGTGATTGGCATGCCCAACCCTTTGAACCAGAGAAAAAGAACTAAATAACGGTCTTTAAATCTTGATCTCAGCTTATGGATATTATTCTTGAACATATTGTCGGTGAAAGTCATTAGTATTTAGTACTATGCTTTGATTGACTTGCTTCTAACCCTATGACTTCACCCCCTTTGATGGAAATTAGAATTTGCTTGTCCTTGTGCGACCGCTTTTTTGGTTGTAGATTCACACAATCTACTTCTAAATGTCCTCAATGTTAGGAGTGACTGCTATCAGGTATTTTTTGTAGGCCTTATATTTCCTTATGATTTTTTTTTTCTTTGTGGCTATAGCTATGAGAGAATTTTTTTTTGTTCCTATGGTTTGCTTTTTTTGTTCTCCTTTATGGCTATCCCTTTTTAACTAGACTTTGCAATAATAATCATTGAGAAAAGTTTCTATTTTCTGCATGTTGAAATATTTTAAATCACATGTAGATATCTACATGAAGTCATGCAATAAATTTCATGAGGATTGCCCTTTCTTGCAATGAAATGTGAAGTGAGAAGGCATGTCTCCTGAACTATATAGTATACCGCTGCATTATGATAGGAAAATACTTGAGTTTGCAAGTAACCCTAA
This sequence comes from Dendrobium officinale, assembly GCA_019514585.1. Classification (NCBI taxonomy): domain Eukaryota; kingdom Viridiplantae; phylum Streptophyta; class Magnoliopsida; order Asparagales; family Orchidaceae; genus Dendrobium; species Dendrobium officinale. Next base: position 5,701,375 of record CM033685.1, on the reverse strand, counting down.
TGGGAAATACTTGAGTTCGCAAGCAAACCTAACAGTAATCGGTAAAACAACGAGAAAAATCAAAGAAAATATGGCGGAAGAGCAATCAAACGATATATAATCTTATAGAAAGCAAAACAACACAAGAATAAAACAAGAATATAAGAGATACTCAATTCAAGAGGAGGATCGTCTCTCCCAAATCTCTAGACAATATAGTTTAGAGCCCAAGTCGTCAAGAAACCCTAATTCCAATCAATCTAAACATAATCCCTCTCTATACTTCTCATGCTATTTTATACAAAAACTTTCCTAATCTAATTTCCCTCCCAAGTTCAAATTGCCCCCTCCTTTTCAATTTGAAATCAAGTGGACTGGTGGGGTCCTCCATGTGGGCGGGCTAAGCCATGAGAGGCGGATAGATTCCGCCTGCTGTAAAAGTCTTGGAACACAAATTTTCAATAATTTATGCCCTATGCCAACTTCATGGCTAATTAAGTTTATAATTAAGAGAATTTTACTTGGTTAAAGATCCAAAGGGGAGGTCCACGTTGACTTCCAGAGAGCGATCGTGACTCGTAATCACCTAAAAATTATAATTTTCTGACTCAAACAAATTGAAATGCTCCGACACGTATTTTCGGACTCTGCAAGCTTCGACATCTAAAAATGGTGGGACAACTGATATATCATAAAAAATAATCTTGATCGAGCACAAATCTCGAGGCAAATTGAATTTAAAACTTCCAAAATTAATTCCATGACCATCTAAGCTCTAATTTCAGCAAACTTATAGTCAAACTGAACATCTGAAATAGACTAACCCAACAACACCAAATTCAATCCAATATGAGTCCAAATGGGTCCAAATTAAAGATCTGAAGTGCATTTAGAAGTTTCAAAAATAAATTAGATAACAAAATGACTCTCAAATGTGATATGCTTATAGTCGAATCGAGCAGCTGGACAAAATGATTCCACAGCCCATCATCGGACTTATGTTGGACTTCCGCCTAATGCCAAAATTTTATCCATCACCAGACTTCCGCCCGTCGCTGTACTTCCTCCCATCGACTAGGGGTGTCAATATTTATCACGACACGAAAACCCAACTCGAACCGACCTGAAAATTTCGGATTTGATCCGACCCAATTTCAAAACGGATCGAGATCGGTTTGACCCATTGGGTTGCCGGGTCAACCTGCTAACCCATTTAAATCGGCTGCCCGTGAACTTGCCAAGTTGCCCGTGCGAACCCGAGCCGTACCCGTGCACGCGCTAGCGTGACCGCGTCTTCCTGCCCACCACCCGCGCGCCTGCCGAGGGCGTCCGCATCTGCCTAGGCCGCTCGCGTTCGAGGCTGCCAGTGCACTCGCCCGCGCGCCTGGCCGTGCCTGCCTGCCCACGCGAGCCCGCGCGTTCCGTGTCGGGTGGGGTCAACCTGACAACCTGACGGGGCGGGTCCGAGTCCGCATTTTTGACCCGTTTAAATACCCGAGTCGGGTTAGGGTTGACCCGTTTGAACTCGGGTTAATTCCAGGTTCAACTCGAATCCGACCCGTGACCCGAAATTGACATCCCTACCATTGACGGATTTTTGCCCATTGCCGGACTTTCACCGGACCATCCATCGCCGGACTTCTGCCAGACTTTCGCCCGATGCTGGACTTTCGCCTGATCTCCATTCGTCATTAGATTTCAACCCGATGGTTGACTTGTGTAATCTGATCATCCTCAATTTCAGGGACGAATCAGTCATTTGTAATCTATTCAAACACTAGTGAATCATTTCAACTGGGCGTGGCCCCGTGGTTTTTTCCTTTCAGGGCTTTTCATGTAAAAAATTCTTGTGTTTCATTTTCGTCTGTTTGTGTGCTAGATACTCGTGCAATGCTAAAATGTGAAGTTTTTCATATTTTACCGCCACGAATACTAGCCCGCTAAAGTTGGGATTTTATTTTATTTTGTTGGTTTTCTTTCAAACCGAACAAAGCCTTATGGGTTTGGATTATGACAAGAATTTGTGCAGTCATTGGACATAAAAAAAATTATTTGTTGTAATTTCTTCTAATTTAAATGTCCGGCTTTAAATCCATAGAAGTTAGAAAATTTCGAGGTGCTTGCTATTCGCCTTGATTCTCGGCTGAAGAATAGACTTTGTTGATGCTATCTCTTGCTGATACATTTTCAGCAATGTGTCTAAAGCTAAACGAAGAGCTAAGAAGAAAGGTGAGAAAACTCAACTGTTGTTTAATGAAATAATCCCTAACTTCAGCAAAAGTAACATCAATGTTTCTCTTGTTTAAAACTAGCTTTACAATAATTCATTTTCTTTAAGCTTTTCTATAATCTTTGAAGGGAAACCTACGGTGTCTTTTATGCATGCTGTCTTTGATACTAATTGAGGAATGACCTTCCAAACATGTTCAAAGCCTGGATAAGGGTATTATAAGGAATAATTAACTATAAAATTTTCATCACCTATTTGGTTGCAAGTAGGATTTAATAAATTTAGATTTGATGCCCAAATTGAATATTATCCTATTTAAATAATATTTAATATATCCTAATAATTGAATCGTTAGGTTGCCTAATTTTTAAATCTAACTCAGGCTTCGTTTGGGATGACTTTTTTAATGTTTCTTAAATCAATTTTAATTAAAATTTTTGTACTCAAAAGCAATGTTATAAGACCGTTCCGATTCAGTCTTAGAACCGCTTCTGCATCAAATCGGCCTGAATCGATCAGAACTACCGGTTCAACCGGCTCTGTTTAAAATTGCGCAATAAGAGGCGCGCCTCTGCGCAATTCTTGCAAAAAACGCATCGAGGCGTGCGCAATTGCTGGCATTGTTGAGGCGTACGCCTCACATTGGCTGAGGCGCGCCTCTGTTGCGCAATTGCGCAATTTTGAGGGAGGCGTACGCCTCAGCCAAAAGGCCCCACCTACTTAAAATGACTCCTCCTTTTCCCCCACACCCGATCGGCCCACTTGATTCCCGAATTGTTCCGCCCGTAAGCTCCAGATCGCGAAAAACTGAGGAGCCCGTCCGGTCGGCCAACCTTCCCGCCGCCTCTCCCGCCGGCGCCGCCTCTCTCCGGCGAAGTTGAAGTGTCCGGCCGCCTTGTAGGAGAAGTCCACAAAGGATTTTAGGTATTTTTTTTTTACTTTTTGGTTAGATTTTTGAATTGAAAGAAATTTTAGGGTTTTAGATTTTTGGAAATTTTTTGTGTGATTTTTGATTCTTTCATTAGGGATCATGGTAAGAGGCAAGGAAAAAGGGTCTTCGTCATTGCGGAGGGATCCTTTTTGGAAATATAGTGTACAAGTTGACATTGGCGGCGAAGAGAAGAGCTATGTCTATTTAAAATACAATTTTTGTGAGAAAGTGGTGAAGGGCGGAGTAAACCGCATGAAGGAGCACTTATCATGCTCTCACAAGAATGTAGCACCGTGTGCAAAAGTGCCGGACAATGTGAAGGAAGAAATAAGTGCTTACATGAAGAAAAGTACTACTGCTAAACACTTACAACAGGAGCAATTTGATGAAAGGGTCGAGCATGGTACTTATTTAGGGAGCGAGAGTGGAAAGGGCTCTTCCTCCACTATACATAGTAGATGTGTACGGGGTCCTATGGATCAGTATATGACTACTCCAGGAGTGGATAGAGGAGAAGCAGAGATGATCCCTGCAGCTGGTACTAGAGAGGGTCGGCGACAGGTTTGCATGGACATTGGGAGGTTTTTTTTTTTGAGAATGCAATATCATTTAATGTTGCTACATTGCCTGCCTACTTCAGTATGTTGCGGTCTGTAGGATTGTATGGAAGAGGGTTGAAGGCACCGACATCTACATGCAGCGGCATATTATCTCAACCCTCAATTTCAATATTCAGAGAAGAAATCTTCAAATCCTGAGGTGAAGCTTGGTCTATATCATTGTATGGAAAGATTAATACCGGAGCAGGCAGATAGGGAGCTTGCAGATTTACACCTTGTTCAGTTTCGGAATAAAGAGGGTTTTTTTTGGATTGAATGCAGCAAAAGCAACCATTTCTAAACGATCTCCAGGTATAATTTTTTTGGTAATTGCAAAACACTTTATTCAGTTCTGATTATGTTTTTTCTTGAAAACAGTTGAATGGTGGATCTAATTTGGTGATTCCACCCATGAGTTACAGAGTTTTGCTGTAAGAGTGTTGGGCCTCACTTGTTCTTCTTCTGGGTGTGAGCAAAACTGGAGTACATATAGCCAAGTGCAAACAAAGAGAAGAAATCGGCTATCAACACTCAGAATGAACTCTCTCGTATATATTATGCACAACAAGAGGTTGAGAGAGAGGAGGTTGAGGAATAAGGGGTTGAAGGATGATGAGGACCCATTAGTGTGTGATGATGTGTCGTCTGATAATGAGTGGTTCATAGATGATGAGACAGATTTGCCATTATCAGACTTACAGTTAGAAGATCTAAGTGTGGATGTCTTGAGGGGCGAAGCAGATCAAGTTGGCACATCCACTAGTACTGCAGTTGGCACATCCACTAGCTCTGCAGCACAACAATTAATTAAAGGTATTCCACAACTTCTTATATGCTATTACATTACATTTATGTCAAGTGAGCAATGAACATGAATACATGATAATGATCTTTTATCTTAATGAACAAGGAAAAGAAAAGTGAGTCATGTTGAAGATGAAGATGACATGACATTCATAAATACAATTGGAGAAGAAGATTCACTTGAAGATCCATTTAGTGATGGGATATGATTTCATTTTATATATTTTTTGTATTTTGAGAGTTTTGTTAAACTAATATTTTGTGATTTTGTACTTTGAGACATGATTTTATTGCATCTACATTCTTATTTTCCACTATTGCTATTATTTTCTTGCTACAACCCTTAATTTTTCATTTACGCAATTCTGTGTCCGTGAGGCTTACGCCTAAGACCGCCTCGAGGCTTACGCCTCGCCTCACGGACGAAAACCGCCTCGAGGCGCAGTTACGCAATTTTAAACCTTGTCAACCGGTGAACCGGCCGGTTGAAATCCCACAAATTTTAAAATATTATATATATATATATATATATATATATATATATATATATATATATATATATATATATATATATATATATATATATATATATATATATATATATATATATATAGCATTTAACTAGTATTATAATGCATTTTTTAGTATAATCATTTGCCCTCAAACCATCATGAAACATCTTCACATGGCCCCACCACTCCATGGAGCTCTTTAAGCAAAGAAACTCAAAAGGTTATATAAATAATAGCAAGAAAGTGTTTTCAAGAGATGTGCGACTAAATAAAAGTGTTGAGGTGTGTACGAGTTCATAACATATATAATGCCTATAAAACCTATTTTTAAATAGATTTTTTAATTAATTATTTTTGATGTGAATGATAATTATTTTTTAGTTAATATTTCTTAATAATAAAATTTATTTATTTATACACTATAAAAAATAATTTATTATTAATAATTTTATCTATTTATTAATGATTTTAGATATAAATTCATAAAATAACTTTGGTATACAACATAAACATATAAATTATATGTAATCATATAATATAAAATAAGAATAATTTATATTGAATTTATAAACTTATGTTAGAATTAAATTTATATTAAATATGTAACATAAATTAATAATAATTTATATTAAACTATATGGTTATATGTAAATTAAATTTAAATTAAAAATCAAATTTAAAATTTGAAAAACATTTAAATTTAAAATTATCATATTTTTATGAATGTAAATTCTTATAATTATGAGATTTAAATTTGTTTTGCATGTGAGATTTTAAAATAATTATTTTACTTAATTATATAAGTTTTATGTTTCATAGTTTTTTTTAGTTTAATTTTTTGTCTCATACTTTGAATGATAACATTATTATTATGTTAATTTTATTAAATTTCAATAATATTTATTATTTATTACGTCAGCCGGTTCGATTCCGGTTCATTGTCCGGTCCGATTTTCTGAACCTTGCTAAAAAGCAACTTTAAGAAGCAATAAAAAGGTCGTCCCAACTCCCAAACAATGCATCAGTTGGTTAGTTTTGTTTTTTGCATCTTTGCAGCTCAGAACATGCATAATTCTCTTTTTTCATAAATTTTTCTTTAGTTAAAAATCTTATCATGTGTTATCTTGATTAAAATTTAATCTCGAAGCTATTGCTGGCCTCACGTAGTGAGAGAATAAAACAGCCATAACTCGACTTCTTTTCTTCATAAATTTATCTTTAGTTAATATCTCATCATGTGTTCTCTTGATCCATATATGGCTTGATTAAAATTTTAATCTCGGATCTATTGCTGATCTCACGTAATGGGACAAAAGCGTGTTGTTGTTTTTGATCTATTGCATTGAATATGATATATCTCTTTTTTTTTTATTCTTTTCACAAAACTTAAATAAATTATTAAAAATTATAGATTTTGTTTTGTTTAGTTAGATTTGCATGTACATCAATGGAATTCAACACTTTGGTGCATCTTTGGTTTTACATTGGGATATTGACAAAAAATATATTACTATACTCCCTAAAAAAGAATCTAATCAAAAAAAATTATATGAGGTTCACTATTCTAGAAGACCCAATCAAAATATATGTTTGATTGAGATATGTTTTTATTGCTTTGCCTAATCAAATGATGATATAGCAGATGTTTTTGTTGCTTGGCCAAAATTTTTCCTTCATGTTTGTTTTCCTCATGATATTTTCCTTAATAAGGCTCTCTGTTATGGTTTTTGATTGGTTAATCATTTATGTTGATGAATGTTCAATAAAGATATAGCAGTACACTTCCATTGAACAAAACTAGAAGTATCATAAACTATATATTGAATCTCTGTCGCTTTGGTTTAAAAGAGCAAAAAACAGTGATCGTTGTATGATTGCCCTTAGGAGAGAAACGTCTGTCAACACTGCCTTGGACATCAGCATAGCTCTCACTAGTGACAAAGCTTGCACTTGATATAAGCAAAATAACGTCAAGTCGAGAAAATAGAAAACACAAACACTACTTGTTGTTAGATAGAGAGTATGTATTTATAGTTATGACAAGATTTCAAGACAACTTGATTGATGCAGGCAGCGGAGAGCTGGAGTGAAGCAGATGCGTTCTTCACAAGAGCTTCATGAAAATAACATTGACTGATGGAGGATCAAAAACTTCAAATTATGCACAAGTATAGTCAAACCGAGCGGCCGGCTCGATGAGATGAATTCAATAAGTTTAGGATCACTAGATTCTAAAGTTATTAAGACACTTAAATAATGTCAATGAATAATTTATGATAAATAAAAGTAACATTAACCGTTCAATAGCATTGAAAAAATTTAGCCAATTATCTAAATATTACACTGAAAATAGTATTAATAAATCTTCATTTACACATGAAAGAGACCTATACTTGAATTTAATAAGAACTTGAAGATTTGTAAAATTTTACTTGAATTTATACACCATCAATCATCGCTAGCCACCCCCGTTGAAAAGCTAAGGCGCCAAAAAATTTCTAGCAAGCAACATATCTAGAAAATGCAACTTGAGAAATTCTTCATCCTTGGAAGAATTGCACCGGTTCAAATGACTGGTGATACAAAAATGTATGAAGAATGCGTCATTTTTCATGAACATATAGGCGGTAGCAACAAAAATTAACTAGGAACCATAGTAGCGTCCTAAGTATGGGGAGTATAATTTGATGAGAAATAGAAGGATTTCCTAAGATAAAACTGACGAGCTTGTTTTTTGTTAGATATATAGCAGTGCTAGCCAAATAAAAAATGAAACGGTTCGAATCCGACAAAAAAGTTTAGATAGTTCAGTCATCAGTTATAATGCTATCTAATTTGCACAACTTAAGCATTATGTTACAGACATTTAGTAACTTTTTCGATACATTGGTTTACCAGAGAAAACATTAGTTAACACAGTCTTGGAGATCAACGTGGCACCCAACAATGATAGAATCTGCATTTTGAATAAAAAAGGAAGTTGATCAGAAGAGCAAAGATTGCATAAATACCCAGAAGAAAATAGTTTTCCTTGGCTTTATCAATGCTAACTTCCTTCTTAACAGGATCATAAATTAGAAAGTCTATTTCTTTAGTTATGGCAAAAATGGAGGAAATTGGAGAAATTTGAAGGTTGTCAGAAACCATAAATCCTCTTTCATCTTCCACAAAACCTCTACCAGAATCACTCTCTCTATTTTTTAACTTAGGTGTTTTGTTCTATGATTTCTTTCTCTCTTAATCCATGCTTGCTTGGTGGAGTCAGACGAGACTTTGATTTATTATCAAAATTACATTTTACGCAGTTAAATGAAATGGCCCCCTCATTTGATGACATTTCATCCAATTGTAGCATTTGGTCACTACATCCATAGTAGGAAACAATTTTCAAAAGCACCAACATATTTTTGCATTTTTCTGACTCAAAACATTCTAAGTTTAATCTTTTTATTGTGGAATACAAATTGCTAATGCAACTTTCTAAAGATATTTGATCGCCTAGAAGCATGAACACGAAACTTAGAGGAAATGTGAGAAAATTCAACAACTGATTGACAAAAAATCTCCCTCAACTTTCACATATAAAACATTATTGTTTTTTTTGTAAATATAATATTCACATTCATTCGATGTTCTTCTTCACCATCATCAATATCCTTTTTAATAATTGAAAAGCACTTCACACTATTCTATGCACTCATCAGGGAAGAAAAATATTATCAAAGCATGCTTGGATACCAATGATATCGTCAGCAAGTTCAAATCCTGAATATATATATATATATATATATATATATATATATATATATATATATATATATATATATATATATATATATAATTTCAGCAATTGCATGTTAAACTAAATTTCATTTGTTTTTCAAGAATTTATCAATAAATTACCTCATCATTGCTAATATTTATAACCATTTCCTCTAAAATGTCTGCATCTTTAATTCGCAGCTCCTCTAGCAGAGAGAAACTACTTATCAAATAAATTGACATCGTCCGTAAATTATCAGTTACAATAAAATCAGCTCTATCATTAACAAAGACCCCTCCTTTTTCTATTGTGCCTTTTGACCAACTTCAATTTTTATCCATCAGTCTTCCACACGACTGTATCGAGCCTTAGTTACATAGGTATAGTAACACGAGGATTGAATTAAACACACTTTCATTGCAAATATAGAAATGTCTTGGATTGACATCATGATTATTTTTAATCTTCAAGTCATTACATATTGTTACAGCCGCACTTCGAGGTTCACATATTATTACAGCCGCACTTTGAGGTTTAAGAAGCATTTTTTTGCATGCCTCGGTTTGTAAGTGCTTGACATCAATCTGCTCAATGCTCTTATAAAGGTTTTAAAGAGATCCGAAACTCATCTACTTGCCTAAAATTTGGACAATGCTTCCTAGTGGTAGAGTAAGGAAGCTAAACATGACATTAATAAAATCGCTTCATGCTTCGACAAACACAACTCGCTTTTGCTCTTAATCAACAAAAGCGGGCTGTGTTTGTGGAAGCTGGAAGCGATTTCATTGATGTCTTGTTTAGCTTCCTTCCTCTTTCGCTATGAAGCATGGTCTGACTTTAGGGGAAATAGACAGGTTTAAGATCTCTCGTAGCCTTTATAAGATTGTTTAGCAGCTTGAAGCCAAGTACCTACATACCGATGCATTGCAGGACATGCGTCTCAAACTTCGAAACGCGGCTGCAAAAATATGCGAGAACGTGAAGATTAAAAATATTCATGATGTCAATCCAAGAACTTCGTACATTTGCAATAAAAATGCTTGCTTAACTCAATCAAAATGTTATTTTAGCTATTTAAAAGAGGATAGATGCAGTCGTTGTGGCGGACTGATAGATAAAAATTGATTTTGGTTAAAAGATACAACAGAAGAAAAGGATATTTGGTAATGACGATGCAAATTTTATTATAATTAACGAATTACGAGAGATGCGAATTTCTTTGAAGAGTGCTTTCTCCGTAGTTGAGGAACTGCGAATTAATGATGTCTATACCATAAAGGAAATGATTGTAGAAGCTGGCACTAAAGAGGTAACTTACTATTACGTGCTAGAAAAACTATTGAAAAGTAAATTAACATGCAATTGTTGCAATCTTTCAATTCTGTCTTTTTTTTTTTTGGCAGACTTTGAACTTAGTGAGGAGGTCATTAGTATCCAAACGTGCACTTACAGTGGTTTTCATCCCCAATGCATGCGTAGAACCAAGCGTGAAGTGTTTTCCAGTGATCAAAGAGGAGATCCAGACAGCGAATCTGAACAAAAATTTAATGTGAAAATCATATTAATTAAGAAAAATAAAATGTTTTATACACCGAAGTTAGGGAAGATTTTCTCAATCAGTTGCCGAGTTTTCTCGCATTTCCTTTTGTGTATGTATTCAGGCTACTCGGGAATCATACGTTACAAAACGGTTGCATTAACAATTTGTATTCCTCGGCTATAAGCTTAGGCCTAGAATCTTTTCAGTTAGAAGAATGCAAAATCGTGTTGGTATTTCCAAAACTTGCTTCCCACTATGGATGTGAAACCAAATGTTGAAATTGGTTGAAATGAAATCAACTAGTTTGACGGGCTGCATAAAGTGCTTTAAAGAGATTGGAGATGAAAATTATCTGCCGATTTGGTGCAATCATGGATTAAGACATGCAAAAATAACAAAACAAAACCTCAAATTGCGAGATGGAGAGAGTGATTTTGGTGAAGGTTTTGTGGAAGACTCAAAAAGGTTTATGGTTGCTGATAACCTTCACATATCTCCCATATCAGCCATTTCCGCCATAACAAGCAAGGACTTTTTCTTTTCTCTCCCTAGTCATAGAAGCGGAGAAGATGCCACTATATATAAAATATTGCACATGCTTTTATTATTAGATTGTCTTAAGGTTGATGATTGAAAAATTATTTTTTTTCTAGAATTCGAACCATTTCATTTTGGTATGTATGATTGAACTCTGCATTCCAAAATAAAGACAGCTGATCATAATTAGTATCAATTAAAAAAATGAATATGAAAAAAAAAAAAACAACTAATGAAACAAAAAAATGGGGTTTATTATGGCTTTATAAATACAGACATTTTTCTCAACAAGATAAAAAATGGCAAATTCATTTGGTTTATGATAGTGGAGATGAATGATAAAGGAGAAATTCACATAATAGTATACATTTCCTTGCTCACAAGAATGTGCATGTCATTGATTTTTCACTGTAGAATTTATTATTAATGCAGTTGAGTTTCCGTTTACTATTGCTAATCGATTGAAACATGAGAGAAGCAGAGCAAAAACAAATTTTGAGAAAGAAATTTGCAAATGAATGTGAGTTGAAGTTTTAATTATGTCTGACATTTGTTATAGCGCAGCGAAGCACAATAAACGCTCACTAGAAGTGCAGTAAATGCAGTGACTATGCAGTAAAAACACAAAAAAGAGGCAAAATAACTTGTAAATTTGAAAAATATGCAGCCTAACTTGTTAGATGATGATTTTTTGCACAGTCTGGAATGCCGAAGGATTGCACCTATTTGTAGTGAATGTCTTGTTTTTAGATGACGAGGAATACAAATTGTAGATGCAACCGTCTTATGACATATGATCCCCGAGTAGCTTGAATACAGACTCTAAAGGAAATGTGAGAAAACTCCATAACTAATTGAGAAAGTCTCCCTCAACTTCGGAATATAAAACATTGTTGTTTTTCTTATAAAGGCTATCAAGAGATCCCAAATCTGTCTGCTTCCCTAAAAGCCGGATGATGCTTCCCAGTGGAAGAGTAAGAAAGCTAAACAGGACATCAATGTCGCTTCCAGCTTCGACAAACACAACCCGCTTTTGCTCTTTACAGTTAGAACTTTATACTTATCTCAGGTTTGGCGTAATGGGAAGGTCTGTTCTGTGCTGCAGTTTTATTGCTCTTGCCTCACACATATAACAGAGAAGCCTAAGGCTGATGGGTTTCCGTGCAAAAGAGTTTAGGGTTTTGCGGGAAATCGTTATAACAGGTGGGTCATAAATGGAAAGACACTTTAACCGTCACCTTAACCTTTGGGATCTCGCATCCTCCATTCAAAATGCTATTTGTAAGTTAAAACTTTTACACTATTTGTAAGTCTAATATCACTGATTTCCTCAAAACCTTTTACTGGTCCAACGCTAAATCTAGAAAGAGAGAATAGGCAAAAGGAAGAACACTCCTTCAACGAGCACCCTTATCTGTTTCCCACTGGTAGTTGATCGAGTGATGAGAATGAGAAGAAGAAGAGGAGCTCCAACTACGACTTCAAGATCCTCTACAACAGCAGCTCTTCTATGAAAACCACAACAAGAAACCCCCTCTCCTGGTTTCTTCTCGTCTGCCTCCAATGCTCAAACTAAAACAGCCCAGCTTACGATATCTTCCTCTTCTTGTAGAGCCTCTTGCAACCGTTTTTCTTTTCTTTCCCTTCTTTCCGCACTGTGCCCGATTCAGCTGCTGGTAAGCGGTAAAGATGCAGAGTAATAATTTGAAAGGATAAATTTAAAAGAAAAAAAAAGTGCTAATGCTAAATTAAAATAAGTAATCCTATTCCTTATATTTTAACAACATATCTATGCTACTTCTATATAAAAGAGGCTTGAGTTTCTTTTCCCGACAAATCTTAGCCATCCATTTTACTTCTTCTTAAATTATCTTGGCCATCAATTATTATAATAACTAAAATAAATAAAAAAAACACTTATATAATTTAATTATCTTTCTATCAAATTAAATATTACTATTCATTTAAGACTCTCCCATTATTAAATAAAAAAAGAGCTCCCAAGAATTCAATCAATATTAAAATGTCACTTTGATTCTTCTTATAATAATTCTTAGTCTTTAGCTTTTAAATCATGACCTTTCATCTCTCAAAAATCTTAGTATTCCAATAATTCTTCTAGCCATCCACGTGTCTATGTCGCTTCAAATTTGGAAGATTTGGTGGTTTGTGGGCAGATGCAAATATTACCTATTTGAAATCTGAAATCCGATATGATGTGATCGAAGTGTAAATTAGGGGTGTCAATTTTGGATCACGGGTCGGGTTTGGGTTGAACCCGGAATTTATCCGGCACCATTTGAGTCAAGCATAATTTGACCCGTTTTTACAAACTAGTCGGTTTTTTCAGATCCAAACCCGAGTTGAGTTTGGGTCAACCCAACACGACCCGCTAAATCGAATTTGACGGGACGAATCAGAGGGTGACAACTCAGGACGACAACAACTGCGGACGAAACGGGACTCGATGGACGTTGGAACGGTCGACGGAACGCCAGAACGAGACTAGACAACAACAGATCGGGAGCCCAGTTGGCACGACGGTAGCGGCAGACGCGACATCGAGTTAGCGATGGGCCGACGACATGCCGAAGTTTGAAGTTTGAACCTCCAAGGGCACGCGGACGACAAAGTGCATCTGGACTCTCGCGGACAGCAGACGACGAATGACAAGTCCGCAACCGCAAGTGGCGCGACCGGCGGCGGACAACCGACAGCAGGATGACGCGGACGCCTGGCTGACGCGATGTGACGAGACAAAGACGTGACGCGGATGATGGAGCTGATGCAACGCGAGATGATGTGTATTGTAGATGTTTTAGCTGACTCGGTTTCCCGGTCAGTTCGGGCCAATATCGGGTTTCCGGGTCAACTCGGACTCGACCTAGTTTTTCAAACGTGTCAAAACCTTTAACCCGAACCTTACTAGTTTCGGGTTCGGATTGACCCGAACCCGAAATTTTCGTGTCAGGTTCGAGTCGGGTTTTCGGGTCGTGTCAAATATTGACACGCCTAATGCAAATGATCATGCAAATTTAGTCTTATTTATGAATGGATAATTCCCATTCTATAAATTTTATATATAGCCATAAAAGCTCTATTTTAAAATAAATTATATATAATTAGAAATTAAAAAAATAAATTTATTATTACATAAATTTAGATTTTGGAAAAATTATGATTAAAAGTAAATATAAATGATTATATATATATATATATATATATATATATATATATATATATAAACCCTAAATTCTATATTATACTACTATTATATAAAAAAATAAAAATAAAAAAATTTAAAAAAATAAAAATAAATAAATAAAACATAAAAAAATGCTCGAATTAAAAAATAAAAAAAATAAAAAAAAAAATAAAAGCCGCTTGAATTTTCTTACACAGTAAGTCTTGACATCCGTTTTATTTCTTCTAAAAATATTTTTCCCTTTAATTATATTATAAATAATTAATAATTTTAAAAATATTAAATAATTATACAATTTAATGCTCATTATCGTAAATTAATGCTGCTTAAATTCCTTTCCTCAACTAAATAATTTTTTTTTTATTCTCAAATACCCACATCAATTTTCCTCCCTCAAATTTCATTTAAAAGAAATCTGTAACGTCCATTTCAGGACTCTTCGGATTTCTTTCCTCCAAATCATTTATTTCTTTTCACAGTCGAACTTGATGGCGTTGCTTCATCGTTGATGTCACTGTCGAACGTTTCTTCTTCTTCACATCCGAACATTTCCTTCTCTTCACAGTCAAACGGTTTCTTCAGCATTCTTTCATCGGAGTGTTTCTTTTCTCCAAAACATTTTCACTGTGAAGCAGTTATACATGCCAGTGTTCTCATGGCGTTGTTGTACGGCAAGATCCAGTACTCGCTTGTGGTCTATGAGCTCTGCCTCTTCTACATCGTTGCTTATTTGGGTATTTATATTTATTTTTTTCTTTTGGCTTCTAGATCAAAGTTGGTATCTTTCATACCTTTTCTAACGATGGAAACAACACTCGCTCGTGGCCAACGAACTCGGCCTCTTCTACACCGTCACTTATTTGGGTATTTATTTATTTTTTCTTATGGCTTCAAGATCAAAGTTGGTATCTTTAATACCTTTTCTAACGATTTATGCTTTGTTCCTGCAAAGGTATTAACTTTCTGGCATTGCTTGGGCTCATCTTTGCTCTGCATCATTTGTTATCAATATGCTTCTTCGTGAGATCCTCTTGGTGCTCGATGATATTCCCCAAAGTTTTTTTTGTTTTATAATGTAGCTTGAAATAACTCAATAAGTTAATTGGTGATTTGCTTTTGGTAGTTTTTGTTTGAATTAGCCTCAAGTTATAATTTCATCAAATTGGATTTAGTCTTTGAATAAGTCAAATTGTGTTTGGATGAGGGATGAGCAAATGAGAAACAATCTTGTTCTCTGTTTACATATGATATGAGTTATGTTGCATTGTTTCTATTGATTATGCTCATAAAGCTCTAATCTATGACGCACTGACACTCTGTTTTAAGGGGGTATGCAGTGTCGGACATGGACACGCGTCCGACAGGTGGGGATACATGTCAGACACGTCATTGGTTTGTCCATTTTTTTAAAATAATAAACCGGACACGTGTGATCGGTTTATTTTTTGTTTCAATTAAAAAAAACATATTATTACCACTGCTTCATATAACCCTTCATGCTCGACCGACGGCCTTTACCCTAATCTCGTAACCTGTATTTGCGGTCTTCCGGAGCGAGTGAGGCGAGCAATGGATGGAGCGATTTCCCGCGAGCAAGGAGTCTTCCCTTCCGGCCGTAAGCAACGGATCTTCCTCCTGTAAGCAACGAGTGCTACGTTTTTGCGTGCAGCGACTGCGAAGCTGACGCCAAATTGACTGCGGTAATAGTAGCAAACCTGTAAGTTTATTTCACCATTTTTTCTACCATTTGTTATTTATCTTCATTTATTAATGATTCCATGGATTTGTTCTTTTTTTACCTAAATCAAACACTAGGTTGTAATTTTCATTTTTAAAATCTGTAAATATCATGAGATTTCTAAAATCTGTAGATATAAAATCTGTGTTGAGATGTCTGAATTGAGAGATAGATTTCATTTCAATAGTTTTAGTAGATTAGTAGTTTTATTCTTCATTTTGTAAGGGGCTTAGTTTTCATGTTTCTTCTAAATAATACATGCTTATTGCTTTTGAGGTTGTGTGATGTATTACAGTGGTTGTGTGATGCCACTTAAAGAGGTTATTTTGGAAGTCTATAGGTTGCCTTGGCGGTGGATGGTTTAACTTGGTATTTGATTTCATGTTGGTTGTTTTCTTGTTAAGTAGCAAAAGTAGCCTATGTTGTCACCCATATATGAAATTCCACTAGTGTAGGGAAAATAAGTGAAACCTAAGTCAAATACAAAGGCTAATGAAAGCATATAATCATATATGCTGGATGTCATTGGATAACAGTAGTTGTAGATGATGCTGTTATGATCAGAAATTTTATTATGAATCATTTGATGATACTTTCAATATTTAATGATTTCTCCCACTTGAGAATGTTAGTTGTTGCTGAAACTCGTTTTACCTCTGTAATAATCATGTTGAGAAGATTCAAATAAATTAAAAATGCTCTTCAATCTATGATGATTAGTGAGAAGTGGTCTTGCTATCGAGAAGATGATGTTGGGAAGACAATGTATGTTAAAGAAAATGACTTAGAAGATTTATGGTGGGATAATGTAGATTACATTTTAGATGTGGGACTCTATGTTAGCAAAGTGAAAGAAATTGTATACAAATATGAAAGAAAGTCACATGAAGAAGACTCAAATTTTTGGAGCGTTGTCTATACCATTCTTGAGGATAGGTGGAGCAAAAACAACACACCTCTGTATTGTTTGGCTCATTCATTAAATCAAAGGTACATTTGTATAAATCTTTTAAATTAATTTAAATTTCTTGATAAATGAACATATAATTTTATATGCTTTGTATTATTTGAAGGTATTCAAGTAAAGAATGGTTTCAAGAAGACCCTCAACGTGTCTCACCACAAAAAAATTTAAAAGTTTCAAATATGAGAAAGATATGCTTGAAACGATATTTCCCAAATGATGAGGAGAGAAGAAAAATTAATATAGAACTTGCAAAGTTCTTTGGATATTTAGAGGATTTTGGTGATCAAGAATCTTTGGTTGATAGATGGAGGATGGATCCAAAAATGTGGCGGTTGATTCATGGAGCTTTAGCACCGCTTTTTCAAATCATAGCAATAAAACTTCTTGGTCAAGTATCATCTTTTTCCTTTGTGAGAGAAATTGGAACACATACTCATTTATTACATCAATGAAGAGGAATAAAATAATTTCACAACGGGCTGAAGATGTAGTTTATGTGCATATAAATATTCGTCTTCTATTAAGGAAAACCCCACTTTATATGACAGATGATAACAAGATGTGGATGTTGCTGGAGATGAGTTCGAGTGCCTTGATGATATGAGATTATTGGAGGTTGCAAATCTTTCTTTAGATGAACCAGAGTTGGAAGCAATGATATTCAATGATGATGATATTGAAGGTCAAAGACTAACCTCTGAATCTAATTCTATCATTCCCTCAATTGAGTAGTTTAACCTTCATGTTTTACTAAATAGTTTTTGCTTACATTTTTGTGGTTGTATTAAATATTTTGTACTAAACATTTTTATGCTATAAGCTAAATAAGTTATCATGACTTTGATTTATTATTTCTTGTCATTTTTAATATAATGTTACCTTAATTTCTTTATATTATATTAAAAAATTATTATGCGTGTCCACGCCGCACCTGTGTCCTATATTTTTAAAAAATGTCGTATCCTTTGTCGTGTCATGTCCGTGTCGCCGTGTCTATGTCGGTGCATCATAGGCTCTAATTCTATGTTCATTATGTAGTCTGGGTTGATTTACACAGAAGATATAAACTTCATAAGAGGCTCGCCTTCGTGCGAACCCAACAGCGATGCCACTTCTTGCGCATATAGCAGCCATGTTCTGTCATTGCTCCCTCTCGCGTGAACTCGCAGCCGATCTCAGGAAAGGTCTGTAGTTGTACCTCTTTACTTCCTCATTTGTAATCGAGTAGCAATTAGATTTCGTCTGAGAGCTACTCCTTTCAAACTATGGTTCATCTGTATATCGACATCTGTTATTGGTTCTTATTTACCACTTGGAAATTGCTTCCCCTTTTTCTGTTGAATAAATCATATTGATTTTTTAAACTTGATGATTATTATTTTTATAGTTTATAGCATATGCAGAATGTTTTTTAGGTTAAAAAAAATCTTAAGTAGCTTCTTCTTTTTAAAAATTTTTAATGGGGTATTTTACATTCAATTTCTTTTTCTTCTTGAAATTTCTTGGGAGAAGCTTTGCTGCTATTTTGTTAGTTTTTTTTTTGGTGATGGTGGATGAATATTGGTGCATTGAGGTTTGCAAAGTTTGTTTTTAGACCATCTTCAAAAAAAAAAAAAAAAAAAACTTATTTTTCACTTCAAAATATAGTAACACTTAGAAATTCAATGACTCATCTTCCAACCGAACTCCATTTCTAACACCAAATAAGAATAGTCCATATTTTTTTTTCTCATCTCTATTTTAATTCTAAAAAATGCATTTTTTGAACTTCTCAAATATGCGTTTCTGTGAACAGTGCAACATCAATTATAATCAATATTGGCTTCGCACTGTTCACAGCGGATACAAAACGCGATAATGCGTTTGTGTTTTGGGTCAAGTTGGAGGGTCATGGAAACTGCAAAGGTCTGTTGCAGTTCGGTTTGAGATGGTCTTAGATGAGTTGTAATGAAAATTTATGAAGTTTATTTTGTTTTTAATAGAGGTGAGGATTTTGATTACATGACCAACGAGGGTGATATGACCAATGTGATGGATGATGAAATGTTTGGGGATTCCTTTTGAGAGAGATATTGTTGAATTTCAGGATGATTATGAACTGTTCAGATTGCTTTCAGCATTGCTGCTTCATGCACTGTTGCTGGGTTTTCTCATTTCCTTTTGCATTTACTGATGCAACTCTCATTGCTTTAATCAGCTCACTAGGTGACAGATACATCCTCAGCACAAGCAAGGATATGGAAGGATATCCAAGGTATCCCATGGGAGAAATTGCATATAACTCGACAAAATCATAGAAAAACCCGAATAAGATAGTACAAAAATTATGAAAATGTTTCATCATCAGGGGATGAGATGAATAAGGTTCCTTTTGTTATCATTTATCATAATATTTTTTGGAGGATGGCCATTTTCAACTTTTCATCGTGCAATATCGGCTAAATTTATCTTTGCAATTTTTCTTTTCATTTTTTAGTGTTCTTAGAAATGCAAGCAACTGGAAATAGGTGGTAACTATTATTAGTTTCAATACAATACATGACTGTTGAAGCCCACAATTCTTCATTTCCAGGTTATTGATCTTTGACCTGATTTTCTTCATTCCATAGAACATAAAATGCTTATAATTCAAACTTTTACTTAGTGGCATAGACTATAAATTTATCTGTTGCTATATTTTTAGTTTCTAATTCCTAAAATTCAAATATTTGGATGGCCAAATCAGGTAATTTTTATTTGCTAAGAGTGGGAAATGATTTAGTGGTAATTTTTTTATTTTACTTGATTATTTTTTAATTTGAAAAGCATGGGAAAAATTTTCCAATTCCCATTATAGAGATGGTTAGATTTGGATTTGAATATCATTGTACATTTGGTGGCTCACCTGGCTTGAATATTTAAAAGTTCAAAACCAAATCAGTTTAAAACGATATTTGTGTTTACTTACATACTTAAACACGTTATATGTTTTGTACAGAGTTTACAAGTTTCATTTGGCATTTTAAATATATAAAATACTTAAACCAAAATAAAAGGGAAAACATGCATTCAATTTTCAATCATCTAAAATCAAATAAGCTATAGAATTATAATATCATTATTCTCGTGCTTGTGTAATTTTTTTGAGATTATAACCTATACTCTTTTTGAATGATACTCCTTTTAATAAAATAAAGAAAATAATTATATCTATAATTTCAAAAGCGCAATTCTAAATTTTTCGTGGGTTGGCTTTTGAATTAAGAAATTCGTTTGATTATTAAAAAAATTAATTAATTATCAATTTAATTGATTTATGGCTGAAGTTATACGTCTATGGTTCTCCATGACACCTTTATCTATTTATTTAGGTAACTAAAATTAATAAAATTGATTTTGTTAACTTAAAATTGCTATTCTATGTTGTTACTCATTCATAATTTTTATAATATTAATTTATTAAAAAATATATATTTTTGGCTTATTATTTTTGGTCAAAATAATTAAAAATTATATCACAAGTTATTATATTATGTAATTGTTTGTTATTTTTTATTTATCATTTCTCATTTTTATTATTTTATTATAACAGTTGCTTAAGTCATAATTACTTTCTCTCATTAATACTAAACGATCCGGCTTGAAATCTCTTAGAATAAGCTCAGTTGAAGCTCAAACTCGATTATTTAATCAAGCTCAACTCAACTCATTTACGCCCCATTCGCAATCTCATTAAGGTAATGATATTCCGGAAAAACTAAGAATTGTAATTGCCTCCTAATAGGTGTAAAAGTCAACAATAAATCACAAGTTTATGTATTTCCTAACGATAAATTACTGAGATGTATGTGCTTTTCTTTATTACAAAAAAGGGTGGCAACTGAAGTAATCTGTAAGCAGAGGAAAACAAATAGAAGAAGGAAGATACAGTGCAGGCAAAATGAAATTTCCTCAGCAATAGCTGTTTCAGTGAAACGTTTACATAAAGCACTACGGAATATTAGTTCGTTACATGAGAATAAAATGTGTTGGCTAGATAGTCTATTCTGGAGTGTGGCAAGCTGCAAAAATGATTCTACATATTGTGGCTTCTGCTCCGCTTCTTCTGCTTAGGAACGAAAACATCAGTTAAAACAGTATTCGATATCAGCATCACACCCAGCAAAGACAAAACCTACGTTCCGAATAAGAAGAAAGCAGCTGATCAAAATTGCAAACATTAAATGATATTATTAGAACACAAGTAATTGGTAAAACAGTCAAATGACAATTATATTTACCTTAGCCTTATCAACGATTATTTCTTTCTCAACAAAATCGGAAATGAGAGAGTCTATTCCTTTAGTTATTATGAGGGAAATGGATGATATGAGAGATATGTGAAGGTTATCAGCAATCATAAACCTTTTTGAGTCTTCCACAAAACTTCCACCAGAATCACTCCCTCCGTTTTGCAACTTGGGATTTTGTTCTATGAGTTCTGCCTTCCTTAATCCATGCTTGCACGGAGTAGGTTTAAAACAATACCACCCATCCGCATAGCACTTTATGCAGCTCGCCGAATAGGTCCACTTAGCTGATGGCATTTCAACCAATTTTATCATTTGCTTTTCGCATCCATAGTAGGAGGCAAGTTGTGGAAACACCAACATGTTTTTACATTCTTTTGACTTGAACCATTCTAAGCCCAAGCTCTCTGCCGAGGAATACAAATTGCTGATGCACCAATCTGATGATATGTGATCCCGGAGTAGTTCGATCACAGAGCCTAAAGGAAAAATGCGAGAAAACTCAACAACTGATTGAGGAAGTCTCCCCCCAACTTCGGTAGATAAAACACTGTTGTTTTTCTTGTTTAATATCATCTTCACATTAAATTTATGTTCTGCTTCGTTGCCGTCAATATCTTCTTTAATCACTGGGAAGCACTTCACACTTTGTTCAACGCATGCATCGGGGAAGAAAAACTCCGTCAATGCACGTTTGGATTCTAATGACCTCCTCAGTAAGTTTAAAGCCTAGACAAAAAAAAATAATACAATCTATAAAATTTCAACAATTGTAAATTAAACTAAATTTAAGTTATTTTTCTAGCATTCATAAATACGTTAATTACCTCTTCATTGCCAACATTTATAAACCCTTTCCTCTAACATGCTTGCATCATTAATTTGCAACTTCTCAAGCACGGAGAAACCAGTCATCACAGAAATTGGCATCACCCATAAATTATCAGTAATAATAAAACCAGCTCTGTCATTAACAAAGACCCCACTCTTTTTCTACTGTATCTTTTGGCCATCTCAAAGCCTTATCCATCAGTTTGCCACAACGGCTGCATTGAGCTTTAGTTACATAGGTACAATAACATATTGATTGAGTTGAGCAATCACCTTCATTGCAAATGTATGAAGTTCTTGGGTTGGCCTCATGAATATTTTTAATTTTCAAATCCTCGCATATTTTTGCAGCAGCACTTCGAGGTTTGAGAAGCATTTCCTTGCATGCCTTGGTTTGCATGTGCTTGACGTCAAGCTGCTCAACGCTCTTATAAAGGCTGTCAAGAGATCCCAAGCCCGACTGCTTGCCCAAAAGCTGGACAATGCTTTCCTAGCGGCAGAGTAAGGAAGCTAAACAAGACATCAATGAAATCACTCCCAGCTTCGGCAAATACAACCTGCTTTTGCTCTTTATTAATTAGAAGTTTTATACTTATCTCAGCCATGGCGTGATGAAAAGTAAGGTCTGTTCTGTGCTGCATTTTGATTGCTCTTGCCTCCATATATATAGAACAGAGAAGCCTTAAGCTGGCGGGTTTCGTGCAAAAAAGATTGGAATGCCAAAGTTGGGAATCCTAATAATAGAATGGGTCATAAATAGAAATGCATTAACCTCCATTCAAAAAACTCCTCGACAATAAAAAACCTCTTTAGGAGCTGTTTGGTATCGGATTTACAGTGGGATTTAAGTTGGATTTACGCTAAATACAGCCAAACAGTTTCTGTGGGCGTGTTAAATCCAGGCGATGCGTGAATCCCGGAATTTACTAAATCCCTCTCGGTTCGGCGGATTTATGGGATTTGGCCGAAGAAGCGGCCAAAGGGAGAAAGTTACCTTCACAGCTGGCGAACTCCATTGTTGTTTCCCATAAAAATGTCGTAACTTCTGATCGGACAGGAAGGGAAAGTCGTCGAAGCAACGAAGCCGAACAGCCACGAAGGAGCCGAAGAAGCTACGCGTGCTATCTCTTCGCCTCCTGCAGAACAGCAACGACGAAAAGAGAAGATGAAAGGCCTAGACGCCTCTGAAGTTATTATTGACTAATTTAATTAATATAAGTTAATTAATACTATAATTAGTGCATAAATTAATGATCTAATTTAACTTAATTGAATAATTAGTAATTAAATATTAATATAATTAACTTAATTAATATAACATAAAATACATATTATTAAATATATAATTAATAGTATAAATAATAATTAATGAGCAACTTCTACTTAGCATATTATTAAATTCATAATATATTAGTTTTAATTCTTAATTTATAATTATCATATTTACTAATTTCAAATTTATAAAATTTTCTGGCAGCAATGATACAGTGAAGGTGATGCTGATTCATAATAACGAAGAAGTGCAAAAAGCCGAATATAGAAACGGAGGAAAGTTCATTGGACCATTCGAAAGTTTATTATTTTATTTGAAAGAGTTAATTTCTCTTAGTTATCATTAATCATTATTAATTTGTTAGTTTATAAAACAATCATTTTAATATGTTTATTATATATTCTTAGTGAGATCTTATCTTTGAATTAATTAAAAATTTTTAATTGAAATTTTCTAATTAAATTTAGGACCATTCAAAGTAGAATTTCGACAAATTTAGAAACCAGAATAAGCCAAATAAGGTTTATGATTTACTTATGCAACTCTCATTGCTTTAATCAGCTCACTAGGTTGACAGATACATCCCGGCACAAGCAAGAACAGGGAAGGATATCCAAGGTGTCCCATGGGAGAAATTGCATGTAACTTGACAAAATCATAGAAAAACTCGAATAAGATAGTACAAAAATTATGAAAATGTTTGATCATCAGGGGATGAGATGAATCAAGTTCCTTTTGTTATCATTTATCATAATATTTTTTGGAGGATGACCATTTTCAGCTTTTCATCGTGCAATATCGACTAAATTTCTCTTTGCAATTTTTCTTTTCATTTTTTTGGTGATTTTAGAAATGCAAGCAACTGGAAATAGGTGGCAAATATTATGAGTTTCAATTCAATACAAGACTGTTGAAGCCCACAATTCTTCATTTTTAGATTATTGATCTTTGGCATGATTTTCTTCATTCCATAGAACAAAAAATGCTTAGAATTCAAACTGTTAGTTAGTGGCATATCATTGTACATTTGGTGTTTAGATTTGGATTTGCATATAATTGTACATTTGGTGGCTCACTTGGCTTGAAAGGATTGTGTTCAAATTCCAAATTTTAAAGTTCAAAATTCAAATCAGCTTAAAACGATATTTGGGTTTACTTACATACTTAGCCGGTTATATGCTTTCTACAGAGTTTACAAGTTTCATTTGGCATTTTAAATATATAAGTTACATAAACCAAAATAAAAGGAAAAATATGCATTCAATTTTCAATCATCCAAAGTCAAGACGAGCTTAGAAGATTTTTGAACCATTGTACAAAATCCTTTGGGTACCTCTTAAGGCTATCTTTGTAATCTACAAAATACATGCCGAATCATGAAGTGTAACCTAATGCCCATTCCCAATTATTCAAAAAGGACCACACAAAATATCCTTAGAACATTTCAATCATTTTTTGTGCATCACACGAGTATAAAATTCAACAACTTTTAGAAAAGTAATGTGGATCTTGTTGAGTATTAGAGGTGTAAATTCAATTTTATTCAAGTTCTTTGAGCTTATTCAATTTACATGTTTTTATTATTGCATATACTTTGTATTTTATATGGTACATGCTTAAATTATACAAGTATATCTTTGATTAATAAGGCTCAATTTAAAACACAAATGTTGCAAAACGAGAAATGCAAGACCTAATAGCAGTAGACAGGTTTCCAAGATAATTATTGTGATATCCAATCCTTTTCTCATCATTCAGATCATCATCATTTATGATTATAAGTGGATTATTTGAATCATCCATTCCTATAGTTTATATTAACAAATATCAAAGTTTGAATTTCCAAAAAAAAAAATTCTATTAGTGCTATATTTCTTATTAGTAACATAAATACAAATATACTTTTATGCATTAAAAAAATATAATTATAATATCATAATTCTAGTATTTGTGTCATTTTCTTGCAATTATAATCTATATTTTTTTGAATGATAGTCTGATTAATAAAATAAAGAAAACCAAGCACAATTGTATCATACTAAAACAATTAGGTTCATATAAAATAAAATTTTATTTATAATTTTATAATTTATTACAGTAGATTAAACACTTATTGTAACACGTAAAAAATATATCTTATTAATTTTTAAAATACTATTTAACATTAATGATTATAAGCTGATTTTGACTTATATAAAACCTAAATTATTTTGATTTAAAAATTTTCTAAGGCATTTAACTCTTAAATTATTATTCTTTTATATTATAAAATTTTTGTAACATATATTTTATGCATGTCTGTTTGTTCCACTCATAAATTCTTCAGACGACTCATTTAAAAATATTAATATAAAATATACTTAAAATATATTAAACTTCAAAATTTTAAATACAAAATTGTTAAAAATATTTAAAATTTATATCACAAGTTATTATATATTTTTCTTATAATTTCTCTTTTTTTATCATTTTATTATAAAGTTGTTTAAATCATAATTTTTTTTTTCTTTCATAATAAACGAGTCGGCTTGAAAACTCATAGAATAAAGTTCGAGCTTGAGCTCAAACACGATTATTCCGAGCTCGACTCGACTCGTTTATAATCCTAGTCGCAGCATTTGCAATCTCATTATCCAATTAGATCAATATTTGTCGTTTGACGTAATGATATTCCAAAAAAGCTAAGAATCGTAGTTGCCTCCTAATCGGAGGTGTAAAAGGCAACAATAAATCACAAGTTTATGTATATTTCCTAAAGATAAATTACTGAGATGTATGTGCAGCTTCTCTTTGTTGAAAATGGGTGGCAACATACCAAGCTTATCATTATAGCAATTTGGTTGATTGTAAAATACTTTATAGCACAAAATCAAACAAATTGCTATAAAATCTACCAAATACATTATACTTTTTAAAACACTCATAAATTTTAAATTCATCTAACCAAATAGAGGGTAATTAATATATAGAATTATTCATTGTCTAGCAAAAAATCTATCATATTTATTCATGTAATATATCCTTATTATTGAGGATTTTTTATTATATTGTATTTCCATTATTGTTTTATTTTTTTGCCTTTATATAGTCATATTTGTATTAGCACAAAATCAATCAAATAAAAATATAGCCCTTTTAGAATTTTTGGTAGCCCGTACCACCAAAACCTAGATGACAAAATTTTTTTGAAGAGATTTCCACCAGCTTTAAACCCTCCGACCGCCAATTACACATCCAGGAATTTTCTAGCCCACCAATTTTGAATTATATTGTCTCATGTTTTGTGTTAAAATTTATCCTTAATAAAATTATACAGCTGCATGAAGAAAGGCAAGAAAATTCACAACTAGTTAGGGGTGCAAACGAGTTGAGTCGAGCTCGAGTCGGGGATTGTTGAGTCGAGCTCAGCTGTCGAAATCAAGCCGAGCTTGAGCTCGAACTCGAGTCGAGCTCAAAAATTGAGCTCGAGCTCGACTCGACAGAGAGAAAGCCAGCTCGTAGAGCTACTTGTCAAGCGGGAGATCGAGTCATCCATCGCAGACGTCATCGTCCGTCTGCTTCCTCTTCCGTGTTGTTCTTCATAGCGCCATCAAGCGTAAATCCCGTTGAGATCTCGTCAAACCGCTTCCGCGTCGTCTGTCGCATCATCGTCAAGTGAAACTGCCGTCGAGATCTCGTTCGTCCTCTTCCGCGTTGTCTGTCGTAGTTGCGACATCGATTTCAGCCTCTGGTAGATCCGGAGCCGGTCGGTTGTTGCGGCGTTGATTGATTGTGATAAGGGATGACTCTTTTTCGCTTTCTCGGTCCTGAACGACTGAGGAGGAGAAGTCCAGATCAACCATGTGAAAGCTTTTTCTTTATTTTTAATATAAATAAATTATGCAGTGTCACGAGACGGCGACGAGACTTGATACAGATTAGCGGTGAGATGAGATGACGCGACGAGTCTGACGAAGCGGGTTCCGAGTTAGTCCAGATCAATTTTGGGTTAGAGGATTAACCCGGATCCGAGCCATTTTTCCAAACAGGTCGAATCCTAGAACCTAGACTCGACTCGTTTAACACGAAAGTTTTGGGTCGAATTTTTAGGTCTTGTCAAATAATGACACCCTAGAAAAATAATTATAAAGGTAGACTATAAGATTTGTGTCTATTGAATATGAGATTAAAAAATTATAATTATCGTATATTTGTTTGTGTAGCTGCTTCAGTAAAATAAGAAATTTTTTTTGCAACAGAAAATGTAAAAATAATGCCAAACAAAAAAGTCGGATGCTTATCCCGAAATCTGTTAAAATTTTTTATTCTTTTTCGATTTTATGCGAGTAATATGGTATTTGTATTTGCATAGTTGAATAGAGTAGAAGAGTTTTGAAAGATTTGTTAAAGAAACTCTTTATCCTTCTTCTATCATATTTTTTTCTGTCATACAAGGATTAGCTTTGCTCTTATCATTAATAAGAGTTTTGAAAGAGTAAATAAAGAAGCTTCTTCACTTTCTTCTACGATGTTCTTGTTTTCGGATTGGCTTCCCATGCTTCACTTGAGGAAGAGTTTTGAAAGAGTCACTAAGGAAGCTTCTTCGCCTTCTTCTACACTTTGTTCCGGTTGAATTAGAAGTCACGATGGAAGCTTGAAGGTAACAATATTTTTTTATAACTTGAATGCATAATCTTTGTGCATGCATCAGTATCTACATAAATTCCATTATTTATTTATTGAATATTTTGATCTTTGTGCTCTTTCCCTCTTTGTCAAACTTGTGCATGATGCAATTATATTAATCTTTTTATTTTATTATGATTATTGTCCATTGATAGGGCCAATGCTCAACCAAAGCTATTTGTGAGAATAATACTTATTTTTTTTTATAATGAAGGTATTGCTATATATGGTCTAATTATTGACATCATTCGACCCGAACCTGACCCGTCGACCCGAATTGACACCCCTAGTTATTATTATGGTTGTCCACAGGGAGAATTTCGAGTGAAACTCGATATTCCATTTTTTGATGGCCGAGTGCACATAGACTATTTGGATTGGGAGAGGCCGGTAGAGACTTTTTTTAATATATGGTTATTTTTAAGTATTCTTCTTATCTCAATCATATAAACAACACCATTAGAACATTATACTCCTTTTTTCACATTATTTTTAAAATCCTCTCATCCAATCTATAGTGGATGCATGTGTATAAAACTAAGCCACCTAAATCTCTATGCTCTTTGTGTACTATTCTATCTTTTTCACAACTAGTGCATGAAACCATTATATCAATTTACAAATTGACAGCACGATCAACCCATTTTAAAACAAATAATTACTTAAAGTCTTCAAAGAACATGATAGTGAGGTTATCATAATATCTTGTCCAATGAGGTTTCTAATACGGCTTACATGATATTTAAAATCATTCATACTACTAAGATGGATATAGTAATCATATATCATAACAGGAGTTCACTAATATCCTCACAAACTCTTGAAACACAAAATCTTTCATACTTCAAGTATATTTCCCAATGATAGATGTATTTAGAAGAGTATCTCAATCTAAGGGAATTGTTATCACTGGAAACTCTCAATCGGAAATAGGCAAGTTTCTAGCTGCTCTTCAGTCCAATTTCTGCATGCATCTTGGCAAACTCAGCTACTTTCTAGGCCTGCAAGTCACTTATAACACCAAATGGTCTTCACCTCAATTAGGCCAAATATGCGACTGAAATCCAGCTCAAAGCAGCAATGTCCAAATGCAAACCTATCCTCACTCCCTTACCCACCAATTTTTCAGTTGCAGCCCATAAAACCAACCCATATACTCGTCCAGATTTTTATCAACAGCTAGTGGGATCGCTACAATACTCGACCATCACTCACCCTAATCTACTATATGTTGTCAACTTTTTATGCCAACACATTCACAGTCCCAACAACTACATTTCCAACTTCTAAAAAGAGTTCTGCATTATGTTCAGGGTGCACTCTCCATTTTGGCTTGCCCATTACTCGATCCACCCTTGAATTAAAGGCCTTTGCAGACTCGAATTGGGCATCAGACCACACTAATCTCCACTCTATCATAGGTTACTGTGCCTTCCTCTCCTGGACGGTTAAGAAGCAAACTTTAGTCGCTAGATCTTCCAGAGAAGCCGAGTATAGAGCCTTACGTACTGCAGCCTATGATATCATCTAGCTCAAATGTCTTCTGACTGAATTTTAGGTTCCTCCATCTCATCCGACAAAGCTCTATTGTGACAATGTCTCTGCTCTTTCTTTGGCAAATAACCCAATCTTCCATGCAAGAGCAAAATATATAAAAATTGATTGTCATTTTATCTGAGATTGTATTCGGTCACAACATTTTTTTGTTCATCATATTTCAACTCAAAACCAACATGCTGATCTCTTCACCAAGACCCTAAGTGAGGCTCGTTTCTCTCAACTTCGAGACAAGTTAACAATTCAGTCAGGAATTGTTAAGTTGAGGGGGGATAATAAGCAAAGCTGATATGCGAACTACCTTATGCATGTGCTGGCTCACTATTCCTCTTACTCAGCTCCACTACATCTGCTCTGAATCAATACCTTTTATCTCTCTACCATAGGATCTCTGCTTCTGTAATCAACACCCTTAAATTGTAACTAACTACTCAATATATACACATTGTATTTACCTAAAGACAGATTTTTGAGATGAAGAAATGCATGCAGTAGTAAAAGCTAGCTTGTTCGCCTAACCTCTCTGTTACGCTAGTATGAGTTCTGTAACTTGCAGGTAAATTTCTTCACAACGTAGATGGCATAAACATATCCTGGCTTGTTACAGTCATTGAATTTGGCCTATTGAATGGGTTACTATGGCATATTTATTTGTTTTTCAAGGTTTGTAAAAGCCCAAGTATATAATAATGTCTTCAAATTCATTCATTTAATATACAGCTAGACAGAGTAGTAACTGGAGATTGAAATGGGGAACCGATGAGATGGGAAATATATTATCAGAACAGTTGTGTATTTGCAAGTTTTTATCATCGACGAACTTTTCTTTTTTACACTGATTGTAGGTTTGGTGGTGCTTTGTGGAGCGTTGGGGGGCATGACGAACTTTTCTTTTTTAAAATTCTCCGGTAACTCCTCTCTTATTTTAAACCTATCGCATGATGTTATGGGATGGATTGATAGGGCATCTTGGGGTTATATTGTATATCCAGTAACCTATCGCAGTAACTTCTTAAATCAAAATTTTAACAAGCCTTGGGGTTATTAAAATTCATCCTTAATATAAAATGGGATTACTGCAGGGCATCTTCATAGTTGCCATAATCATGTATATAAATTCTTTAGCAGTACCACAACTTATAAATGAACGCTTAAATAAATGTGAAATGCAAAGCTTGTGTAAACTTTTACGTCTATAAAATGTAAGAAATTAATATTTAAAGAATAATTTGGATGCATATGAGCATCAGAATGAGAAGTGACTATATATAAACATTAACCCAACATTGATATAGCGTTGAACAATACATACATAAAGTAACTAATCTATAATCACCTTAGGAATTAAATAGCTTTCAATCGAAGGCATAGAAGAAGTAGCTTACATTGGGAATCGGTGACATGTATGCTTCCAAATGAATGAGAACCGTGAGCTTCAACATCCTCTTCATCTTGAAGAAAAAAATTAGTCATGATAAGTACGCATACATGATAATTTGAATTGAAACCTTTCAGAATCCTCTTGGCGTCAACAGCTTATTCGCGAATTACATTGTGGTGGGCTTGCAGCCCGAATCAGTCGTGACAAGACCATCGAGCAGCTGCAACTCCGATTCTTCTAGCCACACTTGCGTCTTGATGTCACCAGATTCGGCGAACGGTGCTCAGTGTGCCAATCTTATAAGTGCGGCAAACAAAACATATGTTTGTACTTACCTTTGCCAGTTCCTGATATAATATGGGAAGACCTTAGTCTTGATTTTGTCCTCGGCCTACCATGAACAAAACGAGGTAACGATTCTATCATAGTTGTATTAGACATATTCTCAAACAAAAATGACACATTTTATTGCTCGCAAAAAAACATTTGATGCCCTTAACATTGGTTGCTACAATATGGGAATGCGTGAAGCAGCTAAACGAATATAACAGTAACAGAGCAAAGCAAATAGCAAATAAAAGGGTCCTATATCCTCCTCTATTTTTGTATTCTTCGGCAATACAACTATATGTCCCAGCTGTCTAAATCTAAAGAGATGGAAGTGGAAAAACTAACAAAAGCAAAAATCATACCAGAGATAGCAGAAAGAAAAATTATAGTAGTGGGGATTAAACTACTAAAGCAGAAACGAAAAATAGCAAGAATGCAATATTTATCTTATTAAGTACCGCGTCATTTCTCCCCCACAGGAGAGGACTCTGCTATCTCGGCAGAGGTTGAAATAAGGGCGTCGTCGGCTGGATAATACGAATGAAGATCGGCCATGTTAAAAGTAGAAGCCATGCCAAAGTCAGATGGTAAATCCTCACTACTATAATATCTCTTTCTGCTATCTCCAGTATAATTTTTGCTTTTGTTACTTTTTTCCGCTTCCAGCTCTTTAGACAGCTGGGACATCAAACAGAGGACGATATACGATCCTTTTATTTGCTATTTGGTTTGCTCTGTTACTGTTCTATTCGTTTAGCTGCTTCACGCATTCCTCTCCCGATTACCTACATCACCCGAACTCTGCAATGAACTACGCCATCGGCATCATCATCGTCGTCCTCTTCGTTCTCACTACTATAACCTTCATCTGCTACTTAATTTTCTCTCGTTCCACCGCTGCCCCACTGCTTCAGCCCGCACAGAACACTGAGACTAGGCTCAACGACACCACCCTCGAATCCTTGCCTCTTCTCACCTACGCCGAAGCCAAACGTCAGGATCCGCGGGCTGCCACCACCGACAGCTGCTCAATATGCCTTGGCGACTATAATGAGGAGGAGGAGGAAGGGGAAGATCTGCCATTGAAGCTTTTACCTGATTGCGGTCATTTATATCACGCCGTATGTTTGGATTCCTGGCTGCTGCAACATCGGACTTGTCCGTTATGTCGGTCGTCGGTGATGAATGTTGCCACACAGACGCCTTTGGCCGATGCGATTCCTCTTCCGCTTGAAATTGACCAGGCGTAGGTGTTGATGTATCTATAGTTTATTCAATCCCATTGGTTTCGTCATAGTCCTTTATAATGTTAAAAATTAAGAATTACGAGCTGCCGAATAATTACTCCCTGGTCTTCGGGTCTTCTAGATAGGGCTGCAAATTAATAGTCGAGTATGCGAGTGTTGATGTTTGAGTTCATTTATTATAAATTTGTTCAAGTTCGGTTCGTGTTTGATTCGAGTCTTATTGTTTGTGTTCATGTTTAATTCATTTAAATTAATGGTGTTCATGTTTGATCTATTTAGTGTTTATCGAGCTTTAAACAAACAAGCCTTAATAAGCTATGTTCGTGAACATATTCAGCGGTTTTTTTTTTTAACACTATCAAACAAGCACGTTCATGAACAATTCTAATGAGTATTCTTGAGCTATCAAATGAGTAAGATCATGAATAAATACATAACTAGTATTTTTGAGCAACCAAATGAGCATGTTCACAAACAAACGATCAATGATTCATCTTATATTTGTTCATGAATATCTTAAAAAAAAACAATCTAGCAAACATTGACAAATGTGAAATATCTCCTATCCATGACCAAATTCATTTTATTGAAGGTATAAAATAAAATGAAATTAAATTTATAATAAAAGCAATTGTTTATTTAAAATGAAAAATATGATTAATTTATATAAATATATTGATTGAGCTTATTCACGAGTTCTAAATTGAACACGAATCAAGCTTAAGATGTCAAGCTTATTCACGAGCTTCAAATGATGTTATTCGTGAACATAAATGAACCAAACACATTAGTGTTTAAGCTTTTTTATTTGAGTATTAAAAAATGTTGTTCAAGCTTATTTGTTTAGTTAGTTAAACTATCACAAGCAAACTTTAATCGAACAGAGCAACGAGATGCTCGTCGAACATTTGGTTCGCTTGCAACCCTACTTCTAGAGATTTACGAGGGTTGCTTGAGTTGCCATGGGATGGATCGAAGGGGTATTTTTGGCTTAACGAAAAGAAAAATGGATATTATCAGACTTCAAGTAAAACTCAGCTTTTAATTGCTTGGTGTATGAGTGATATTAAAGAAGAAAATTACATAAAATTGTGAGGGTATTTCTTACTTTTACTGCTCGGTTGGATGTAATTATTATAATTTGGTCATTTTTAAATTATGAGTGATAATTTTGTAATTTTATTTTGGGTTATTTGAGGTGAAAGATTATTTAATAAATTGGTTTACGTATATTATCTTTTTTTTTTTTTTTTTGTAAAAGGATAATATATTGATTAAAAATCATAAAATTACAACAGCAAGAAGACCTACATTTGCACAGAAAAAATACAGCAAAAAAGAATAAAATAAGTTAAACGCGAGCTCAGTATTTGGTTTAGGCTTCTAGCGTCCCAGTCGTCTCGCTCGGACCTTCCAGTAAAGTGTAAAACACGAACCAACAAGCCATCCCGCAAAAACACACCTACGGTTGCCTCCAGCAAAAACGCCCGGAACGCGAGCCCCGACCACATCATAGCTCATAACCATCTTTAGTACCCGAGCGATCAGAAAAGGCGACGAAAATCTGAACATCAGCAAGAAACACAAGAACATCAAAACTCATCTTCTGCGTCTACCTCTCCCCCAAAACTTTCCTCGAGAGCCAATATTTGATGGACGCACAAGCGCAAAATCACGGTCGGATTCCACCAGTTCCTGATCCGAGAATTCCTCAGATGAATCATACAACCAATCATTCTGTTTCCTCATATCCACTCCAGAGGGATTACCCACACAGGTAGCCATCACTTGGGTATCAACTACACCGACACGGACCTCAACTAAAGTGTTAGAAATAGAAATAACATCTCTAACAGTAGACTGCGACTGCACCTCAATACCTACCGGAACCACTTCAACACAATCAGCACCCTTTAAGACTGAATCAACTCCATTCGAGTTCACAACACCCAGTATAGGTGATCCAACGGAATCCCTCCTATTCACCGCTCTAGACATCACCTCCGACACCACATTCTCCTTAGAAACCAGAATGACGTCTTCCCTAACACTAACATCCAGCCCAATCGATGGAACAAAAGGAGTAGCATTAGGAGATAATAAAAAAACATCATCCACACGATTTACCTCCTCAACTGTTATAACCGTGCCATTATTCACAACCACAGGGGACATAAGATTTCCCAAAACAGATTGATCCACACTAGAATTATCCACATTTACAGAAAGAGGGATAGCAGAGTCACTCACCAAAGAAGGAAGAAAACATCCATCCTCTTCAACAACCCTTCCCGATTCCAGAGCAACTGGATCAGTCACAGTAGCAACATTAGCACTTGGTTCAGGAAAATCAAAATTCACCTCATTCGACGGTCTAACCTCAGGGACAGAAACACCCAAAGGAATAGACGCAGAAACAAGGTTAGGATGCAAAATTCTACAACCCTTAATCGAATGACCCAAGGCAGAACAATGCACACAGAATTCAGGAACTTCTTCGAATACCACATTTTGAACATAGCCAATGCACTCCGAACCAATCCAAATTTTATCCGGGAAACTTTTAGACACATCCAGTTCAATCAACACACGCGCCAAAGACGGTCTTGATCCAATAGAAGTAGCATTATCAGTTTTCAAAGGTTTCCCAAAAACAGAACCTAAACCATGTAAAATACGTGAAGCAAACAAATGCGGTCGGAGGTTTGGGAAAGATAACCATATGGGGATGACCAGAGAATCAACATCAATATCTAAAGAGGGGGACCATTTACTCAATTTCATGTAACAATTACTCACAAAATACGATCTATGAGCAAAAACTCTACAGTAATCCAGATCGTTAAAAAGCTTAATCAAAACATTCCGTTGATTCAAAACCGTAACTGAAACCTCACCAATCAGTTTTAATTTAAAGAAAAAACTCCTAATGGCCTCAATGGAAGGTCTACGACTAGGAAATTTCCCAACAAGAGCAAACTCAAACGGAGCAGCCAAATCATGGATTTCCGCCTCAGAAATCAACAGCGCAGGCAATCCACGATGAGAGGAAACCTTCAAATCGGGAAAAACCTTCGGAGAAGAAACCGAACCTGCAAGAGCATCCTTAAAAGACAAGGAAGACGGACCAACCAAAAAACCAGGATCACACAGAGGAGCCATACAACAAGACTAACGAGATTCACACGAAAAAAGCGAAGAAAACTACCCGGAACACCACATGCAGGACGGCTAGGGCAAAAACCCTAGCCCACCCCCGGGAGCGAAAAAATCATATTTAGTGGTATGCATTGATGAAAAGTAATATTTCATAAAGCTCAATGTATATTATCTTAAATATTTAGTTATTTCTCATTAATTATATTTATTAGTCTTCTATCTAATTTTTTATTATATTATCTTTAACTAAAGATGATATAATTTTTCAGCTAATATCACATTCAACTTTGTTATTTATAACTTCTATATCACCCCCACACTAAGAGATCTATATAATATTATCAATGTAATCTTCATTTTATAAAATTTACATTTATATTTTCTTACTAAGCATATAAAAATAGGGATCGACAATCATTCAAATTTTGATTGTCTTGTGCTTAGTGGAATTTTCTATTTGGCTATATATTTTAATTTCCTTTTATTTGTGAGTATTGTAAAAATTTATACCATTTTATGAGGACTATATATAATCTATATCTATAATATATATACTTCTATTATAAGTGTGATTTTAATTTCCCACCACATCAAATCTTAGTCATTCATAAAAATTATATCATTTTTATTGTAGGTTATTTGAGCGAAAGATTATTTAATAAATTAATTTACACATACTATCTTAATTTTTTAGTTATTTCGCATTAAATATCTTAATTAATCTTCTATCTAATTTTTCATTATATTATCTTTAATTTAAGATAATATAATTTTTATGAACAACCATGATTTGATGGGGGTAGAATATATATATATATATAATCCTAATAACTGGTTAAAATTGTCATTTAAAGATAAAAATACATATGATGCTCTAAATTTTTACAATGCAAATAAAATAAAGGAAATAAAAAATTTAGCAAAATAGAAAACTCTACTAATCACAAGACATAATCAAATTTTGAATGATCATTGAGCCTGATTTTATTATATGCTTCATAGGAAAATATAAATGTAAGTTTCATAAGATGAAGATTACATTGATAATATTATATGGATATCATATTATAGGGGTGATATAGACATTATAAATAATAAAGTTGAATGTGATATTAGTTAAAAATTATATCATCTTTAATTAAAGATAATATAATAGAAAATTAGATAGAATACCAAAAAATATAATAATGAGAAATAACTAAAAAATTAAGCTAATATAAGTAAATTAATTTATTAAATAATCTTACACATCAAATAATCCACAATAAAATTACAAAATGAAGTTATATTCATAAAGTTTGAGTACAGACAGCTATTTATAGAATTTACAGAAGAAGGAAATGGCGCCCGAGGTAAGATGTTGACGGATAAAGTGATAATCAATCTCGATGTGTTTGGTTCTCGCATGGAAGACGGGGTTGTTGGCGAGCACAATAGCTGATGTATTGTCACAGTGAATGGTGGTCGGAGACTGTTGTGGGATCTGGAGTTCACCCGCCAATCACCTGAGCCAAATTACATCAGAGGTTGCAGCCGCAAGTGACCGATATTCTGCCTCTGTGGAAGATTTTGCCACTGTGGTCTGCTTCTTGACGGACCAAGAAATGAGAGTATCTCCAAGAAATGTACACCAACCTGATACTGATTTGCGATCGGAGCTATCAGAAGCCCAGTCGACATCCGTGTAGCAGCGAAGTTAAAGGTTGCCGAGAGTGATAGGTAGGCCGTAGTGTAGCGATCCTTTGATGTATCGAAGGAGTCTCTTGAGCATCTGAAAATGGTGTTCGGTAGGTGCATGCATATGTTGACATATGCGATTTGCGGCGAAGGCAATGTCTGGGCGCGTGATTGACAGGTACTGTAGTGAACCTGCCAATTTCCGGTATAGTTGAGGATCCGAGAACGGAGTGTTTGATTCAAGCTGGTTGGCCTTGGTCGGTGTGATAGGTGTTGGCGCCGAGCTGCATTCCGCAAGACCAGCGGTGTGGAGAAGTTGCTGAGCGTAGTGTGTTTGATGTAGAAAGAACCCTGTTTTTGTTTTGATTGTCTGAATGCCAAGAAATAGAGACACTGGACCGAGTTGCTTAAGCGCAAAGTGCGAGTGAAGCTGATGAAGGAGTTCTT
This sequence comes from Dendrobium officinale, assembly GCA_019514585.1. Taxonomy (NCBI): domain Eukaryota; kingdom Viridiplantae; phylum Streptophyta; class Magnoliopsida; order Asparagales; family Orchidaceae; genus Dendrobium; species Dendrobium officinale. The sequence continues at coordinate 5,663,735 of CM033685.1, read as the reverse complement.
GTATCATCGGAGAATTATTTTCTGTAAGCAGTATATCATCGACATAAATGAGGAAATAGAGTTGTATTTGATGTTTATTGAAAATAAGAAGGGAGAGATCGGAACGACTGAACCTGAACCCGAATTGTAGCAGAAAATCCGTGAGTTTCTGAAACCATTGGCGCGGCGCTTATTTGAGCCCATATAGCGATTTTTGAAGTTTGCAAACATGTGTTGGTCTGTGCTTGTCTATAAAACATGGTGGTTGACGCATATAGATGTTTTCTGTGAGGTCGCCATGCAAGAATGCATTAAATACATCGAGTTGGAGAGTGGACCAGTTGCGGTGAAGGGCAAGGGTAAGAAGCATTCTGATTGTTGTCATTTTCGCTACTGGGCTGAAGGTTTCGTTGTAATTTACACCGTGTGTCTGATTGAACCCTTGAGCTACCAAGCGCGCTTTATAGCGATCAATCGATCCATTTGGTAGAGTCTTGATTTTGAATGTCCATTTACACCCAAGAATTGGATCGTTGCTGGGTGGAGGAACAAGCGTCCACATGCCTTTCTGATTAAGCGCCTGTATTTCCTCAGTCATAGCGGATATCCATTGTGGTGATTGTGCTGCTTGTTTGTACGTCGTTGGTGTGGCTGCAGAAGTTACGGTTGTAGATAAGTCAAATATTTGTTTGGTTTTATGAATACCTGATTTTGCTCTGGTCTGCATTGGATGCTTAGGAGCGGTAGGAGGTGGGATGATACGAGTTGGAGATTGGATGGCTGCTGTGGATTCGCTGGTTGTAGTGTCCGTGCGAGCCAGAGATTTGTTAATAATTGGTGAAGGAATGCTACTTGATGATATAGAGCATGCTGGTTGCCGTATCAGAGATGTAGGTATTAGTAGCAGTGGATTAATGGAAGTGGTTGTGTTGGTGGAAGACTGAGGATTGCTTTTAAAAGATGATAAGTCAGCGTAAGGAAATAATTGTTCGTTAAACTTAACATGTCGAGAGATACGAATTTTATTTGTAAGCGGATCCAGACAGCGATAGCCCTTGTGTTGAGACGAGTAGCCGAGAACGATGCATGATTGCGATCGCGGTGATAGTTTGTCTTGCGAGTACGATCGGAGCCACGGAAAGCACAAACAGCCGAACGTTCTTAGATGATCATAGGATGGGTTTTTGTTGTGCAGCAGCTGATATGGAATTCTTTGTGCAATGGCTTTGGACGGAAGTCTGTTGATGAGGTAACTTGCCGTGGATACCGCCTCCGCCTAGAATTTGGAGGGTAGATGGGATGTGTGCAGAAGAGCTCGGGTGGTCTCCAACAGATGCCTGTTCTTGCGTTCAGCAGTTCCGTTTTGTTCTGGGGTGTGGGGACAACTAAGTTGATGAGCAATGCCATGAGTAGAGAGGAAAGTGGTGAATTGAGTACTGTTGAACTCGCCTCCACCATCAGATCTAAAAATTTTCGGGGTATCATTAAATTGATTTTTAATAAGTGCACAAAATTGAGAAAACGTTTCGTTCTTGGAACGCATCAGATATAACCAGGTAAATTTTGAAAAATCATCTATGAAAATTACAAAGTAATTGAATCCATTGAAAGATTGTGCTGGGGCAGGACCCCAGACGTCCGAATGTATTAAAGAAAATATGCTGGTAGAACTAGTAGAGTTTGTATTAAATTTGAGCTTATGGCTTTTAGCCAAATTACAAGAAGTGCAAGAAAGTTGTCCGGAGATGTCCACCCCATTAGGTAGAAGCTGGCGAAGGTTGGGAAGAACCCCTTGATGAGGGTGACCGAGCCTGTTGTGCCACAGGTTTGCTGAAGTCTTGTTCGCTAAATGAACTTCCGGTCGCTCGATGGGAGAGTGCCGGATGGTGTACATTCCATTATGCATTTGACCACGAAGAAGAGGGCGATTGTCCTGAAGATCCTTAATCACAAAGCCATTAGCATCAAAACAGATAGAAACTTGGTTGTGGTTAGTTAACTTGGAAATAGAAATTAAGTTATGCGTGAGGGTAGGAACATGAAGGAGATTTTGAAGATGTAGCTTACGAGCCGAGTCGGGTAAAGGAAGAAGACCCTGTCCCGAGTTTTGAATGGAGAGGGAGGATCCATTTGCAATGGACACCGAATCTTGACCGTGATAGTTGGATCGCTGTTGCAGATTTGTGATATCCGGTGTGAGGTGGGCGGAAGCCCCGGAATCAAGAACCCACTCACTGATAGGAGTTGAGGATTGTTGTGTCATCAAGGCTCGTTGAGATGCTGGAGATTGCATCGGTGCGTATTTGAGATTGCACCGGTGCCAACAGTTTAGAGCGTTGTGACCGCGTTTCCCGCAAATTTGACAAGTTGGGCGATCCGATTTCTTTGGAGCGGCGGTCTGTTCGGTTGGACCCGAGTTGTCTTGTCTTGGTGCGGATGATCGATGCTTGGCCGATCGATATTGATTTTTCCCACGGTAATTGCCGGAGTTTTGCACATAGAGTGCAGTTGTGTCGGAGATCGCCGAGCTATCTTTTTGAGTTTCTTGCTGGATATTAATCTATTCACTGCATAAGAGGGAGTAAAGAGTGTCAAGATCAATGGATTGAAGAGATGTACGTATTGCCGTTTTGAAGGAGTTGTATGTGGACGGTAATCCATTCAAAATGTAGAGGATAATATCCTCGGTGTCGAGTTGTGAACCGGAGACCGCAATGTTATCCACAAGATTCTTGATCTGCATAAGATATTGTTGCATGGACGAATTTCACATTTGAATGTGGTGTAACTCGTTCTTAAGTTGAATGACTCGAGAACGATTTGTGGGTTGCATTCGTTTTTCAAGAATCTGCCACACCTCCTGAGCAGTCGAGGAGGAGAGTACATAGGGAAGGACGGCAGCGGAGATGGTCGAGAACAGGGCGGAGATTAAACTTCGGTCGATTAATCTCCATTTGTTGTAATCGGCTATGCTGTGGTCTGTCGGACAAGGAGATTCGCCCGTGAGAAAGCCAGCAAATCCGTTCGTCGTGAACGTTTGAAGGAGCTGAAGAAGCCAGATGTGATAATTTTCGGAGGAGAGGGGCAACAGAACCAGAGTTTTAATGTTGGAGATAAGGAATTTTAGAGAAGTTGGGATGATGAGGTCCGGGAGTTTGGTTGTTGTGGTGGAGGAAGAAATCGGAGAAGCAAGTGATTCTTGATCTACCATGGAAGAGCCTGGAGCTCTGATACCATGTAAGAAACCAAGAACCCAAACAGAGAAAGAAGAAGAGCTTTCACGGTAAAGGAAAAATATGAAGTTATATTCATAAAGTTTTAGTACAGACAGCTATTTATAGAGTTTACAGACGAAGGGAAAGTTTTATAATTACAAAGAACCCAAAGGCTTTAGTGACGTGGCAGCTACCCTAATATTAAATTCCCTTTTTTTTACCTCCTACTATAAAAAAATATAACATCCATCACAAAGCACAATAAATTACTTGATCCAAAAAGGACAATTAAGATTGAATAAGATATTTGATCGGTGGAGTGGCTTATAACCTCAAAGACTCAAATTATATGGTGTATGCCAATGCAAGAAAGAACAAAATAGCATGAGCAATCACATCATCACATATAATGGAAACTGGAATGATAAATGACTGCATTGAGTGCTGCATACAATGCTTCTAGATTCATTTTTCACTCAACACAAATAAATGCAATCCTTGCAATACACAAACTGGATGAATCATTCTGCATTTCATTGGAAAATAAAAACAAATGTTAACAATACCTTCAACCCAGAAACCTCAGAAGACTTTGATATAAGCTGAATCATCAATAGCAATTGTGGCTCTATAAATTGCAATTTTTTTCTATTTAAATATTCTCTGTTTTGTCTGTTTATCTATGTCCCCTCGTCTAACTAAAAAATACATTAGGATATATAGATATATCAAATTTTTACTCTTAAAAATGATTGTTTGTATAAAACCTTTTTCAAGTAAAGCATCTATTATTAGGCCGGTGTAGTATGCAATTCACTCTGGATTGATATCTCCACTTCCATCAGCCAAGTAGAGCATATCAGCCCTACTAAACGAATGCAGCAATTCTGAAGGAAAAATAAAGTAAAAAATTGGGAATATCTACAACCAGGAGATGGAGAAGCTGTATGCATACATTCCAATATTTTTCATAAACTCCACATCAATCTACACAATTTTGTGTTTTAATCCTTCTATCAATGTAGTGATTGTGATCCATAGGATAACATATACAAGGGTTGCATTATTTGCCTTATATCTGTGGTACTGATCAATTGTAGTGTTGGCAATGTTGAAGTCTAAAATATTTCCTATGTGCACATAGATTCTTTTCCATGAAAATTCTGATAACTAATGACTATTTACATAAGATTTAATTTATCTGTTTCTCATCATAAGAAAAAGATGGAAGCCTTCTTACTTGTATATTGTTTAATCTTACCTGATCTGCTTATGAAGGTATCCCTGATGTTTTCTTCCTTGTTCCCCTCGTTAATAGCTCCTTCAAACTAAAGCCATAGCCCAAGACATAGTAGCAATTAACACAGCTTTTTCTATGAAAGATCGAATAAAATATAAACAAGAAAATATCATTCATGTATAACAACATTCACACATGAAAAGTAGAAGCTATCCCAAATATAAAAGCGTCAGGACATTCATCCCTCGAGATAGCCTTAGCACTCTCTAAAAGGCCAATAAGAAGGAAAATACAAACTTAAGCTCATCATTTTCTCCCTCCAAATCTTTTGAGGGAGGCATTTTGAGGGAGGCAGGCATTTGTTTAAATTTTAAAAGAATTTGCTCTTCAAATCTTCTTTTGTTTGAAGTTTTTTAGAGTATAAGCAATTGGCTTCCACAAGTAGATTAAAAAAGAGTAATGAGAAGTGCAACAATCTTAAATGAAAAGTACTCTTTTTTACTTGGAATCCTAATTCTGATTGATTCTGTTGATGATGTAGGATGCTTAATAAAGTTAAAAGATCAATCTGATGATATATACAACTAATGAAAATGTAAGTTTACATTCTTCTTCATTCTCCTTGCTTTCCGGCATGAGAGACTCAAATTTTTGGGCATGCATGTAACAGACATGCAATAGGATGATATATATTTCTAACATCAAATAATAAAATTATATATATATTTTTACTCATCTCCATTTTTATTCTCAAAAATGCATTTTTTGAACTTCTCAAATATGCATTTCTGTGAACAGTGCGACATAAATTATAATCAATAATGACGTTGCACTGTTCACAACAGATACAAAACGCGATAATGTGTTTGTGTTTCGGGTCAAGTTGGAGGGTCATGGAAACTGCAAATGCTTGTTTGCAGTTCGGTTTGAGATGGTCTTAGATGAGTTGTAATGAAAATTTATGAAGTTCATTTTGTTTTTAATAGAGGTGAGGATTTTTATTACATGGCCGACGAGGGTGATATGACCAATGTGTTGGGTGATGAAATATTTGGGGATTCCTTTGAGAGAGATATTGTTGAAGTTCAAGATGATTATGAACTGTTCAGATTGCTTTCAGCATTGTTGCTTCATGCACTGTTGCTGGGTTTTCTCGTTTCTGTCTGCATTTCATGCTTTGAATGATGATCCATAATTATGATTTACTTATGCAACTCTCATTGCTTTAATCAGCTCACTAGGTTGACAGATACATCCTCGTCACAAGCAAGAACAGGGAAGGATATCCAAGGTATCCCATGGGAGAAATTGCATGTAACTTGACAATATTATAGAAAAACTCGAATAAGATATAGTACAAAAATTATGAAAATGTTTCATCATCAGTGGATGATATGAATAAGGTATTTTTTGGAAGATGGCCATTGTCAACTTTTCATTGTGCAATATCGACTAAATTTCTCTTTGCAATATTTCTTTTCAATTTTTGTTCTTAGAAATGCAAGCAACTGGAAATAGGTGGCAACTATTATGAGTTTCAATACAATACAATACAAGACTTTTGAAGCACACAATTCTTCATTTTCAGGTTATTGATCTTTGACTTGATTTTCTTCATTCCATAGAACATAAAATGCTTACAATTCAAACTTTTACTTAGTGGCATATCATTGTACATTTGGTGGTTAGATTTGGATTTGCATATAATTGTACATTTGGTGGCTCACCTGGCTTGAAAGGATTGCGTTCAAATACAAAATTTCAAAGTTCAAAACTCAAATCAGTTTAAAACGATATATGTGTTTACTTACATACTTAGCAGGTTATATACTTTGTACAAAGTTTACAAGTTTCATTTGACATTTTAAGTATATAAGATACACAAACCAAAATAAAAGGAAAAAATATGCATTCAATTTTCAATCATCAAAAGTCAAGACGAGCTTAGAAGATTTTTGAACCATTGTATAAAATCCTTTGGGTACCTCTTAAGGCTGTCTTTGTAATCTACAAAATACATGCCAAATCTTGAAGTGTAACCTAATGCCCATTCCCAATTATCCAAAAAGGAACACACAAAATATCTTAGAGATATAAATTCAATTTTATTGAAGTTCTTTGAGCTTATTCAATCTGCATGTTTTATTATTGCATATATTTTGTATTTTATATGGTACATGCTTAAATTATACAAGTATATCTTTGATTAATAAGGCTCAATTTAAAACACAAATGTTGCAAAATGAGAAATGCAAGACCTAATAGCAGTAGACAGGTTTCCAAGATAATTATTGTGATATCCAATCCTTTTCTCATCATTCAGATCATCATCATTTATGGTTATAAGTGGATTATTTGAATCATCCATTCCTATAGTTTATATTAACAAATATCAAAATTTGTATTTCCAAAAAAAAAAAAGTCTAAAATTTGTGTTGTTTGAAAAAATTTGTCAAAAAAGTTTGTAGTTTCTTTGATATGACTTATTTTTCTTCATGTTTTTTTAAGGATATTTGTTAAGATATTTTAAAACTTCAATGGCTCAAGGTAGCATTTTTCACATCATATCTTCTTGTTGTTATATTGCTATATTTCTTATTAGTGATATAAATACAAATATACTTTTATGCATTAAAATAATCTAATTATAATATCATAATTCTCGTATTTGTGTCATTTTCTTGCAATTATAATCTATATTTTTTTTGGAATGATAGTCTGATTAATAAAATAAAGAAAACCAAGCACAATTGTATCATACTAAAACAATTAGGTTCATATAAAATAAAATTATATTTATAATTTTGTAATTTATTACAGTAGAGTAAACATATATCTTATTAATTTTTAAAATACTATTTAACATTAATGATTATAAGCTGATTTTGACTTATATAAAGCCTAAATTATTTTGATTTAAAATTTTTCTAAGAAATTATCTCTTAAATTATTATTCTTTTATATTATAAAATTTTTGTAACATTTAAATTAGTTTAAATAAATATATGAGAATTATTAATTTACAAGATAGAATCCATTCATTCTTTATGAAGCCTGAAAATTAATTTTCTTAGCTATTGGTCTGAACTATAATAAAAAGAGTACGATTTATTTATAATTAAATTATAAAGTTATTATTCATTAAACATTCGAAGAGTTCATTAAGAGTAATATGTAATTAAAAAGACCTATGAAATTTAATCTAATTTTAATTATTCAGTATTTATAGATGATCAACATTATGAAATAATTAAATTAATGGAATATTCATGTTTCATTAAAAAATTTTATATCTATAATTTCAAAAGTGCAATTCTAAATTTTTAGTGGGATGGCTTTTGAATTAAAAAATTCATGTGATTATTAAAAAATTAATTAATTATCAATTTTATTGATTGATGACTAAAGTTATAGGTCTATATATGGTTGTCCGTGACACCTCTAATCTATTTATTTTGATAACTAAAATTAATAAGATTGATTTTGTTAATTTAAAATTGCTATTCTATGTTATTACACATTCCTAATTTTGATAATATCAATTTGTAAATATATATATATTTTTGGCTTGTTATTTTTTATCAAAATATTTTATTATAAATCATTCAAATACTTCTTTTTTTGGATTTATGAGATCGCATCTACTTCTTGGTTACAGTGGATCACATATATATAAATGAAAAATTATATTATGCATGTCTGTTTGTTCTCTTCGACTCCACCTCATAAACTCTTCAGCCGACTCATTTAAAAATATTAATATAAAATATACTTAAATATATTAAACTTCATAATTTTAAATACAAAGTTGTTAAACATATTTAAAAATTATATCACAAGTCATTATATTATGTAATTATTAATTTATTTTCCTATAATTTCTATTTTTTTATCATTTTATTATAAAAGTTGTTTAAATCATAATCATTTTTTTTCTTTCATAATAAACGAGTCGTCTTGAAAACTCATAGAATAAAGTTCGAGCTTGAGCTCAAACTCGTTTATACCCCTAGTCGCAGCATTCACAATCTCATTATCCAATTAGACGAATATTTGTCATTTGACGTAATGATATTCCAAAAAAGCTAAGAATTATAGTTGCCTCCTTATTGGAGGTGTAAAAGTCAACAATAAATCACAAGTTTATGTATTTCCTAATGATAAATTACTGAGATGTATGTGCTAGCTTCTCTTTGTTTAAAATGGGTGGCAACATACCAAAATGAAATCCTTCGAATTCTGGAAAAAACAAATTTGTTGTTTATCCATCAGTCATAATAAAAGCATGTATCTCAATATCCTACATATAGTGGCATCTGCTTCGTTGCTTCGGCTTAGGAACGAAAACGTCAGTTAAAACAGTCTTCGATATTAGCATCGCACCCAGCAAAGACAGAACCTACGTTCCGGATAAGAAGAAAAGCAGTTAATCAAAATTGCAAATATTAAATAATTATTAGAACACAAGTACTTGGAAAAACAGTGAATATGAGAGAATTTACTGAAATGGCAATTATATATTTACCTTAGTCTTATCAACGGTTATTTCTTTCTCAACAACATCGGAAAAGATAAAGTCTTTTCCTATAGTTGTTATGAGGGAAATGGAAGATATGGGTGAAATGTGAAGGTTATCAGTAACCATAAATCTTTTTGAGTCTTCCACAAAACTTCCACCTGAAACACTCCCTCCCTTTTGCAACTTGGGATTTTGTTCTATGACTTCTGCCTTCCTTAATCCATGCTTGCACGTAGTAGGCTGTAAATAATAACACCCATTCACATAGCAGTTTATGCAGCTCGTCGAATAGGTCCACTTAGTTGATGACATTTCAACCAATTTCAGCATTTGCTTTTCGCATCCGTAATGGAAGGCAAGTTGTGGAAACACCAACATATTTTTGCATTCTTTTGACTTGAATCATTCCAAGCCCAAACTCTCTGTCGAGAAATGCAAATTGCGGATGGAACACTCTAATGATATGTGATCGCGGAGTAGTCCGAGCACAGAGCCTAAAGGAAATGTGAGGAAACTCACTAACTGATTGAGGAAGTCTCCCCCAACATCGGCAGATAAAACACTATTGTTTTTCTTGTTTAATATGATATTCACATTAAATTTATGTTCTACTTCGCTGCCGTCAATCTCCTCTTTAATCACTCGGAAGCAATTCACACTTGGTTCTACGCATGCATCAGGGAAGAAAACCTCCGTCAATGCATGTTTGGATTCAAATGATTTCCTCAATAAGTTTAAAGTCTGAAAGAAAAAAAAAAGAATACAATCCATAAAATTTCAGCAATTGCATATTAAACTAATTTAAGTTATTTTTCTAGCATTCATCAATACGTTAATTACCTCTTCATTGCCAACATTTATAACCCTTTCCTCTAACATGCATGCATCGTTAATTTGTAGCTCCTCAAGTACTGAGAAACCACTCATCAAAGAAATTGGCATCACCCGTAAATCATCAGTTATAATAAAGTCAACTCCCTCGTTAACAAAGACCCCTCTCTTTTCTACTATACCTTTTGGCCAGCTTAAAGCCTTATCCATCAGTTTGCCACAACTACTGCACCGAGTCTTAATTACATAGGTACAATAACATGTTGATTTAGTTGAGCAAGTACCTTCATTGCAAATGTAGGAAGTTCTTGGGTTGGCCTCATGAATATTTTTAATCTTCAAGTCCTCACATATTTTTGCAGCCGCACTTCTCGGTTTGAGAAGCATTTCCTTGCATGCCTCGGTCTGCAGGTGCTTTTCGTCGAGCTGTTCAACGCTCTTATAAAGGTTGTCAAGAGATCCCAAACCCAACTGCTTACCCAAAAGCTGGACAATGCTTCCTAACGGCAGAGTAAGGAAGCTAAATAGGACATCAATAAAATCACTTCCAGTTTCGGCATACACAACCCGCTTTTGCTCTTTATGAATCAAAAGCCGGATGCTTATCTCAGGCATGCCGTAGTGGAAAGTAAGGTCTGTTCTGTGCATGGCGTAATGGGAAGTAAGGTATGCTCTATGCTGCACTTTGATTGATCTTACTTCAACATATAATAGAGAAGCCGGCCTTTGGCTGTTGGGCTTCCGTGCAAAAGAGATGGAGTGCCGAAGTGGGGAATCTTAATAACAAGATGGATGGGTCATAAATGGAGAGACACATTAACCGTCAGCTTGACGTTTGAGAGCCTGCATCCTCCATTCAAAATGCTTAAAAGCTCCTCGGCAATCAACAACCTATTTAAGAGTGACGAGATAGATGTAATGGACTTACTCATAATAACAAAGAAGGAAGGTTCATTGGATGATTCGAACGTTTATTATTTATATAATTATTTGAGAAGAATTAATTTCTCTTAATTATCATTACTCGTTATTATTTTGTTAGTTTATAAAACAATCATTTCATTATGTTAATATATATTGTCTTAGTTAAGATTCTTATGTTAGCTATCTGATCTTTGAATTAATTAAAATTTTTTAATTGAAAATTTCTAAATAAATTTAGGATCATCCAAAATAAAATTTCCGAAAATTTAGAATCAAGATCGTAAAAAGTAAATCAGACACTGAACCAAAATAATGAGAGATTTGTAATTCAATAATTAGATTAGAGTTGAGCTGAGACTAAATCAAATGATATAATTATTGCATCTTGAAAAATTCGCGGCGTTAGAGAGTGATATAATTTAGCGTCTTTATTTTGTACGAAGATCTAGCGCACAAATAAATAAGAGTACGATTATAAAGTTTATAAATGACACCATAATTGACGCCAGACTCCAGAGAGAGGTGGTGGAGATAAGGAGGGGCGGCGAGGTCAGCGAATGAAGAAAGAGCCTCCGACCAACCAAGAGGCCGAGACGCACCACCACCTGACTCATGTCAGGATATAGAAATGAATTTCAAAGAGGGAACTCAGAAACTTAATAAATTCATCCATCCTTTCATTATTTAATATACCCTTATTTATACACAATTTGAGGCTACAAAATAGGCTCTATCAAAAAGAAACAAAAATAACAAAGCGGACAGCAACAAGAAAGTTTATAGCTGAAGTAATCTATAGGACTCGGCTACAAACTACAAGCACAGCTCCGACATCAATTTGCCGGGTAGGAGAAACTGAGAGCAAAGGAAAGAAAGAACGAGAGAAGGGCTGGAGAAGCAGTGTAAGGAAAACAGAGAAAATAATATTGATAATCTTAACCATGCTATTACAGGTATATGTATATATAAACAGAGAAATGGTGAAATAGTAAATACAAAGGTAACGGTCATAAAGAGCCGTTTACATTGTGCTAATATCCTCCCTCAAATTAAGCAGTCGGTGAACGAGTGGTTAATTTGGTGCGTAATTCAATGAACTTAGAGACCGAGAATGGTTTAGTTAGAATGTCGGCAATTTGATCGGCGGAGGAGATGTGCTCGAGTTTGATGTTGCCGGAGTTGATTTGCTGACGAATGAAGTGATAGTCGATCTCGATGTGCTTTGTTCGGGCATGAAAGACCGGATTTTTGGCTATGGCCATGGCCGATGTGTTGTCACAGTGTATAGTGGTCGGTGATTGCTGTGTTAGCTGAAGTTCGGCGGCAAGTCTTCTTAGCCATATGACGTCTGACGCAGCGGCGGAGAGGGATCGGTACTCGGCTTCGGTGGACGACTTGGTGACGGTTGCTTGCTTTTTCACTGTCCATGAGATGAGGTTGGGGCCGATGAAAGTGCAGAAGCCAGACACCGACTTGCGGTCGGTTGTATCTGAAGCCCAATCCGCATCTGAGTAAGTGCGAAGATCCAGGGATCCGTGAGTGATGGGCAAGTCGTAGGTAAGTGTTCCCTTAATGTAGCGTAGCAGCCGTTTGAGGTCATGAAAATCCTGTTCGGTCGGTGTTTGCATGTGTTGGCAGACGCGATTTGTGGCATAAGCAATGTCGGGTCTTGTGATCGAGAGGTATTGAAGTGATCCAGCGAGGCGTCGGTAAAGGGACGGGTCCGAATGTGGCTGTAAGTTTGGTTTCTTTTGGTGATTGATAGGAGTAAGTGGAGTTGGAGCAGCTTTGCAATCCTTATAACCTGCATCATTAAGGATTTTGGTAGCGCGTAGTGTGCTTGAGAGAGAAAGAAACCATGTTTAGTACGGGTCACCTGGATTCCGAGGAAGAGAGAAATGTCCCCTAGTTGTTTGAGGGCGAATTGCTGTTTGAGTTGGGTGAGTAGGAGGCGAATAGCTGCATCGTTGTTGCCTGTAACCAAGAAATCATCCACATAGATTAGCAAATATATGTAAATACCATTTTGATTAAAGATCAAGAGGGAAGGATCGGAACGACTAAACCCGAATCCAAGTTGTTGTAGGAAACTTGTGAGCTTTTGAAACCATTGTCTTGGAGCTTGCTTTAGACCGTAGAGAGAGACTTGTGAAGTTTGCAGACTGCGTTTGGTTGAGTTGGATCGGTGAAACCCGGCGGTTGGCGCATATAGATGTCGTCTGGTAGATCTCCGTGTAAAAAGGCATTTGCAATGTCAAGTTGATAGACAGGCCAGTCACGATTGAGGGAAAGAGTAAGTAGAAGTCTGATTGTTGGCATCTTCGCAACCGGGCTGAAAGTTTCATTGTAGTTAATACCAAATTTCTGATCGTATCCAAGAGCGACTAGGCGAGCCTTGTAACGGTCGACGTTCCCATTTGGTAGAAGCTTGATCTTGTAAGTCCATTTGCAACCTAGAACCGGCTTGCCTGATGGTGGAGGAACTAGCGACCAGGTAGATTGCTGATGAAGGGCGTCGAATTCGGCCTGCATTCCTGCCCGCCATGGTTCGGTTTTAAGGGTCTGAAGGTAAGTAGTGGGAGTAACCGGGGGAGTGACTTGAGCGAGCAAATTGAAGACCGGCTTGGGTTTACGAATCCCGGATTTAAGTCGAGTTTGCATGTGATGGACGGGAGGAGGTGTGGGGGTGAGTTTGTGGTGACGAGCTGGAAATATCAGATGGCGAGTGTGAGATGTGAGAACGGTGTTGCTGTGAAGGCAGAGTGTGCATGGATTGAGGTTCGGAAATCACAGAGTTGGTGTTAGAAGGATGTGTAGTGGGAGTAGGAGTGATATTGGATGAGGGTGTTAGAAGAAGCGGTGGTAAGGGACAGCTACGATTCTGTTGGTCCGGAGTAGGCTTAGTTGAGTGATGTTTGAATGGAAACTGGGTTTCATAAAAGATAACGTGTCTGGAGGTGTAGGTGCGACCGGTGGTGAGGTTGTGACATAAGTAGCCTTTTTGTTGAGGTGAGTAACCAAGAAAAACACAAGGTTGAGATCTGGGAGCGAGTTTGTCCGTGGAGTACGGCTTTAACCAAGGATAGCATAAGCAACCGTAAGTTCGAAGGTGTGTGTAGGTCGGATAGGTACCGGTGAGGCGTTGTTGCGGTATTTGATTAGAGATGGATTTGGAGGGAAGTTTATTGATGAGGTAGTGGGCGGTGGAGAGCGCAGAAGACCAAAACTTGTTAGGAAGACCAGATTCGTGTAAGAGAGCACGAGTTAGGTCCAGAAGGTGACGATGTTTGCGTTCTGCGACGCCGTTTTGTTCTGGCGTGTGAGGACAAGTCAACTGATGAATGATGCCGTGATCCTGTAGCAGGTGGCGGAAGGTGAAGCTGGTGAATTCACCTCCGCCGTCAGAGCGAAGAATCTTCGGGGGGTTTTATTGTATTGAGTTTGTATTAGATTTAGAAAGTTCTTGAAAGCAGTGAGAGCTTCGTTTTTAGTGTGAAGGAGGTAGAGCCACGAATAGCGAGTGTAGTCATCAATAAAGATGATGTAGTACCGATGACCGTCGAGGGATATGTGAGGAGACGGCCCCCAGACGTCGGTGTGAACAAGCTCAAAGGGTGCCAAAGTAATGGTAACTCTTTTATTGAAAACTAACTTGTGGCTTTTAGCCAAATTACAAGAGTTACAAAAGAATGAATGATTTACAGTAGAGATTTCCGGAACTAAACGAGACAAGGTGTTGTGTGTGTCTTTGTTCGGGTGTCCTAGGCGAGAATGCCAGTTGCTCGGTGCGTTGGAGGAGATCAGGAGAGCCGAATTCTTGGGGGCTGGGACGGTGCGGAGGTGATAGAGGCCATTACTGAGATGTCCATGAAGCAGCAGACGGTGGTCCCGTGAGTCCTTTATGACAAAAACGTTAGCGTCGAAAGAAATAGTAACATAGTTATCGGAAATAAGTTTTGAGACGGAAAGAAGATTGTGAGTGAGTGTAGGGACGTGTAAGAGATTGTTTAGTTGTAACTTACGAGCGTTGTCCGGCAAAGGAAGAAGACCTTGACCGGCATTGGTGATAGGAAGGTTGTTACCGTTGGCGGTGGAGACCGTGTCAGAGCCATGGTAAGCCGTCGGGTAGCAGAGGTGGTTGGCGTCTGGAGTTAGGTGTGCTGAAGCACCGGAGTCAAGAATCCAATCTTGACTTACTTGAGCGGGACGGATTTGCAAAGAGAGCCCGAGGTTGCCGATTGTCGGTGGGAGCGTATTTGGGATTGTGACGATGCCAGCAATTGAGGGCAATATGTCCAAGTTTGCCGCAAATTTGACAGGTGGGTCGTGCCGAGGCGGGTGGTGCGTTGGGAGCTGGTGTCGGAACAGAGGGAGTATATGGTGATTGCAGGTTCTTGGATTTAGTAAATCGCCTGTTGGTATTATTATTGCGATTTCGAGAAGAATTAGACGGGGCAGCGTAGAGAGCGGTGGGTGAGGGTTCTTGAAGATTTTCTTGCTGAAGGTGAATCTCCTCGTTGCACAGTAAGGCGTAGAAAGTATCCAGGTCGATTGGTAGGAGAGAATTGCGGATTGTCGATTTGAAAGAGTTGTATGTCGGCGGGAGTCCGTTGAGAATATGAAGCATGACATCTTCGGACTCGATCTTGGAGCCGGAGGCGGAGATATTATCGACGATTGTCTTAATGTGTGTGAGGTATTGTTGCACGGAGAGATCCTTCATTTGCGTGCGATAGAGCTCATTTTTGAGCTGAATGACGCGGGAGCGACTCGTCGGTTGAAGTCGCTTTTCAAGAACGGTCCACGCGGCCGTGGCAGTGGTGGAGGTGATAATGTACGACAAGATGGATTGAGATACCGTTGCAAATAGTGCTGAAAGGAGATTGCTGTCAATAACAAGCCACTGAGCGTATTCGGAAGAAGCAGGGTCGGGTGGAGCCGGAGCGGTGCCAAGAAGGTGTCCGGCGAACCCATTTGTTGTAAATTGCTGTAGAATCTGCGCCCTCCAGATTGGGTAGTTCTCCGGCGTGTGAGATGATGAGGAGCAAGGTTCTTGATGTTGGAGACAAGAAACTTGAGGTTTGGTGGGATGCCGGCGGAAATTCCCGCGGTGGTGGAGGAGGTTTGAGTGGAGGAGGAGGAGGAGGAGGAGGAAGGAGGGGGTAAGGATTCCATGTAGATCTTGAACTTCCTCTATGGCTCTGATACCATGAGAGCAAAGGAAAGAAAGAACGAGAGAAGGGCTGGAGAAGCCGTGTAAGAGGAAAACAGAGAAAATAATATTGATAATCTTAACTATGCTATTACAGGTATATGTATATATAAACAGAGAAATGTGTGAAATAGTAAATACAAAGGTAACGGTCATAAAGAGCCGTTTACATTGTGCTAATAGAAACTTCATATTCGTAGTAAGGAGATAAGTCGGCAACATTGAATGTAGCCGACACATTATAGTAACTGGGGAGATAAATATGGTAAGCATTGTCGCTTATTTTTTTAACAAATTGAAATGGTCCATTTGCTTTGGAATTAATCTCCCATTTAACAATTCGAAATGGTCATGCAACTTAATTGAGTGACTTAATTAAATTTCTAAAGTAGTTTTTATTCCCCTAGAAAATCCAGCAACCTTTCGACGCCCCCTCTCTGTGAGGGGATGTTGGGGAGGGCAATTGCTCTTTTGGTCGACGGGGTGTAGAGAGAGGGAGATTCGATCGGGCGAGATCAGAGACCAGGCGGTGGGAGTCGGGTCGACGAGATGCAGGTGGCTTGAGGTCGACGATGAAGGCAGGCCAACAGCTGGTTCGTCCAAGTCTAGGGCACGACGACGAGTCAGGCCGGAGCGGAAGTTGAAGGCCGGCGACTAGTCGGTGCAGGTGGGGTATCGAGTCATACGGGAGAATCGAGCAAATGCAATCTGACAGAAGCAAGGTTGGAGGTTGCTGCTACAATCGGCTTGTGTCGAATGAGAAGTTTCATGTATTTGAAGGAGTTTTGTGTCATAGAGGAGATCGTGGGGAGCGATTGTGTCCGATCATTGGGTATGCAGTCAGCTCAGTCATGTAGTTATCGGTAGTTAGAGGTCAACATCCATGTCACCTATAATCTATTTATTTAGATAACTAAAATTAATAAGATTGATTTTGTTAACTTAAAATTGCTATTCTATGTTATTATACATTCATAATTTTGATAATATCAATTTATGAAAAAAAAAATATTTTTGGCTTGTTATTTTTGTTCGAAATACTTTATTATAAATCAGTCATTGTTTAGGATGATTTAGGATGAGCTTTAAAATAATTTTACTTGCTGCTTTGTTGTCATTCATCTCTTCTTTGATAGACAATTAAAGATATACACTTGCTTGCAGACAAGCGCCAACAAAACCTTTAAAAAGGGAGCTTGTAGGTGCATGAGAGCTAGAACTTGCAGAATGCTCTTTGGCAATTAAATAAGAGATGTTTGCCAATGAAGCTAAAAAAGTGGGATTACTTTAGAGTTTGTCTTAAATAAGGGGAAAAAATATTTTATATGCTACAGTTGGGCAGGATTTTCGCAATCAACTGTTGAGATTCTCACCTCTTCTATCGGCTATGTTTTTAAAAATACAAATAATTCTAGTGATCCTTGTTAAATTGATAAACCAAAATTTATAGTGCCTTTTAAACCAAAATTAATTACCTCTTCAATAATTTGAAATAATCCTCGATAGGCTGATGCATATATTGGCATAACTTATTAATAGTATACGATATATCTGGCCGTGTAATAGTTAAGTACTGCAAGGAAGCCAACAATATGTCTGAAGTGTTCGTATTGAGAGGGAGACGGGAGAATTCAAAACACTTATAAACTTAGACAAAGAAGGAGATGAAATTGGCTTGCATTCAGCCATTCTTGCACGGTGTAGAAGCTCAGAAGCATATTTCATTGAGATAAAGAGTCCTGTAGTTGTATGAGCGAATTGCATTACTAGAAAATACGATATCATGCCTAAGTTTTTCATGCTAAAATGAGTTGACAACCCACATAGAAGTTGTTGAATTGTTGATTCATGATTGCCAGTAAGGAGGATATCATCTACATAGACCAATATGTAGAGAATCAATTAGGGTTTACACATAATTTAGTTCGTTGCAAGACTTGTAAGAATAATTTATTAGATTACTTGATAAAATGGAATTAACATTACCAAATTAAAGCTAATGTTTTTGTGCCAACTCCTTCCATTGCTTATTCTTTTTTCTTGGATTAGTCTACTTTCCTCTTGTTGTTAATGCTTTGATTTTTCTTTGAAGTAGTGAGTAACTAAACAGCCTTCAGCCCAATAGAGCAAGAACAACAACTAAGAGAATCATTTCCTTCTTTGGATGTGAAGCCCAAAACTGTGGAGTGGGTTTACCAATATTGGAATTAAGGACATTGGTGGATGTTGCTAATGAGGAGATAAGTGGAGAGTAGGGATTGGAGACATAATGCTGCAGGGCTGTGAACTGAGAAGATGGACAAGGAGACAAGAAAAGGTGGCGAGAAAGGAGGATTTTTTTAGTAGAATTTTTAATTGATGATTCATACATCGATGATTCATTCAAACCCCACTTACTTGGAAAGCAGATGTTCCCTAATTTCAACCTATCAAAAATTAGGAATTCAAATTCAAAACAAAAATAAAATTGGAACTAACTATTTCATAAAAGCAAAGAACTCCTTAATTTCATGAAAAGTAGAAGAAATCTTAAATGGATACAACTGATTCAAACAAATCCCTTGCCATGCTTCTTAACTTGGCTGACCATAACTTGTGATATGTTTAGTTGCATATTTGTTAATAGACTCTACTTTATAAGCCTCATTAATAACTTACATTTAATTTTGGAACCTAATGCTTGGTTAGACCTGATTATTTAGTTGAGCCGGATTTCCATCTTGATAGAAATCCTCTTGGAACGCTTGGGAAATCTATGGAAGACAAGAAATCTCCTAAGAGCATTAGGCGCCTTCTTTTTTCTTTTTGAGTTTTAACTGCTTCCTCCTGCAGAGGGTAATTTACTTCATCCTAAATTTTGCTATTGGGCATGTTATTTTTTCTTATAATTTCTTGGATTTATTTGTGTCGCTCCTGGGGTAGTTGGCAGTGTTATGAACTTATATTAAAAAGGCTAAAATTCTTGCTTCATTGGTATTATCTGACACTTCAAAAACTCCTTGTTATATATATTATACATTAATCATTATAAAAAAATTATAGATTTTGTTTTGTTTAGTACTCTTTGATAAACATACACAAATGGGTTTGATTAAATAAGATTGGGCCCTAGGACTTTTAAAGGGATATATTAAATAGCTTATGGATCAGAACGACCTACTTGACAACACTGTTTCTTCCCTCAATGACAATTAGCAAACCATGACGACTCTCGCATCATACTTCACTTCTCTTAACACTTATTTGATTGTTAACAATGATTAATATCCTCATGTTTTTTCATGTCCTGTGCAATACTATTGTCCACAAGTAACAAAAAATATCAGTGTTGATGATCTTGAGGGGAAAAATAAAAGAGGAAAGTTTTTTTTTTTTTTTTTTTGTATAGTTAGATTTGCATGTAAATCAATGGAATTCAAGAATTTTGGTGCCTCTTTGGATTTTCAATGGGATATTGACAAAAGAATATTACTATACTACCTAAAAAGAATCTAATCAAAAAAATTATATGAGGCTCACTATTATATGTTTGATTGAGATATGTTTTTATTGCTTTGCCTAATCAAATGATGATAAAACAAAAACATTTGTTGCTTGGCCAAAATTTTCCTTCCCCATCTTAGTTTTCCTCATGATCTTTTCCTTACTAAGGCTCTCTATTATGGCTTCTGATTGGTTAATCATTTATGTTGACGAAGGTTCAATAAAGATATAGCAGTACACTTCCATTGAACAAAATTAGAAGTATCAAAAACTATATATTGCATCTCTGTCGCTTTGGTTTAAAAGAGCAAAAATCAGCGATCGTTGAATGATTGCCTTTAGGAGAGAAACGTCTGTCAACACTGCCTTGGACATCAGCATAGCTCTCAGTAGTGACAAGGCTTGCACTTGATATAAGCAAAATAACGTCAAGTCGAGAAAATAGAAAACACAAACACTACTTGTTGTTAGATAGAGAGTATGTATTTATAGTTATGACTAGATTTCAAGACAGCTTGATTGATGCAGGCAGCGGAGAGCTGGAGTGAAGGAGAGGTGTTCTTCATCAGAGCTTTATGAAAATAGAAGAAAACAGGAATTCCGGATCCTCACCTGGGAGAAGACACTGTAAAACTCTCTCTTTCTCTCCAGAATATTTCTTCTCAAATACAAAACTCAAAAGCTTAACTCAGGCTTCGTTTGATTCGATTTATGCTTACATAAAAAGGAGTTTTAGAAAAGGAGGTTGAGAAAAAGCCGTTCAATAAAATGGAGTTTCAATAATGAGATATGTTTGACTAATATTTTTAAAAGTGCTTATTAATACTTGAAAGTAATTTTAAATTGTTTGTTTAGGAGTTCTGCTTTTGAGATTTTATTATAAAAGACATAATTCACTTCCGAAACTCCGTTTTGTGACCGAAGAAGCAGATACGAAAAGAATTTTGTAACCGCCGAAAAAACGATGTTTATTAAAAAGGAATTATTGTTAAGCTTTGATTCTAAACAGCAAATACTAATTGATTTCGGCGTATTCAAATGGAAATGGAGAAAAAAAAAGCCTAATCAAATAAGGCCTCACTCTGCTCCATGGAAAACTAAGGTACTATCACTGGTAATAAAAAAGAAGCACAACTTACTCTCTCCCACGATGCTTTTTTATTAACAACAATGGTGTAAACCCCTACCATAACATATTCCATCATCAATTGGTGCTTGTTCATCATATGTATGAGGATCTACTATGCGCACTCATATTTCATTTGTAAGTTTTAAATAATAAATTTCTAAAACGCAACATGTAAAAAATGCAACTATTAACAAATTCTTCATCCTTGGAAGAATTGCACCAATTCAAATGACTTGTGGTACAAAAATGTATGAACGATACTTCATTTTTCATAAACTTATAAGCGATAGCAACTCTGTTGTACGTGAAAGGTATAAATCAACCACCCAAACCGATAATTCAATTATTTTGATTGTAGATTATAAGTTTATTTAAAAATTGTACTCTCACAAAATTAATTCCAAAGACACAAACAGTAAATAATTACTGTTTTTCTCACAGCTTATGCAAAAAATAATTTCACTTAACAAAATTCAGGAAAAAACTGGAACAAGAACACAATAAATTTACGTGGTTCAAGTTCTTACGAACTTTACATCCACGGGGCAACCTCGATCATCTTCTTTTATTTAATACTTGTGAAAATTGGATACAAGAATTATATAATCACAAAAGCAATACAAATAAAACTACTAACAGCCAACACTCGGTTGAAAGAATAAATGCTAAAAAACAAAAGATGCTTCCTAACGAATCTTATACAAATCTAAAGAATGTAACAAAAGTAAAATTCCTCCACCTCAATTCCTCTTACCAAATCTTTAATACTTAAATACTATTCGATGAATAATTTATGATAAAAAACAATTAATATTAACCGTTCAATAGCTTTGAAAAAATTTAGCCAATTATCTAAATATTACTTTCAAAATACTATAAATAAATCTTCATTTACACATGAAAGAGACATATACTTGAATTTAATAAGAACTTGGGATTTGTAAAACTTAAAAATTTTACTTGAATTTTGACACCAACAATCATCGTCAGCCATCGTCATTGATGGCTAAGGATGGTTTTTTGTGACAAAAGAGATGAAGAATCGTTACAGAATGCATAGTTATTGATAACAGGCTGACAGTTCCCCAGCCTTAACAAATGGGAGTCTGGATCTCTGCATTCAAAATAGTCATTGGACAGTGCAACATTAGACATACAATCTCTTCGCGAATGTACCGCTTGAAATTTTGCTTCTTTTATACAATTATGATCCTCTTATATGAGAACAAGATCACTTACTAACCATATAATTTTTACTTAATAAGAAACTTAAACAGTAAAAATAGTAAGCACAGAACTAAAAATAATAAATAAACAAAGACAAAAAAAAAAGATAACGTGTTCAGCAACGCTGGTGTTTAAACTCAGTGGGAAAAGTTCAAAGTTAGTATTTAGCTTCTATAGATTCCAAAGTTAAATCTTTTACACTATTTGTAAGATTAATGCCACAGATTTCCTCAAAACCTTTTCCTGGTCCAAAGCTAAATCTAGAAAGAGAGAATAGGTGAAAGGAAGAACACACCTTCAGCAAGCAGCCTTATCTGTTTCCCACTGGTGGATGAGAAGAAGAAACGGAGCTCCAACTACGACTTCAAGCTCCTCTACAGCAGTAGCTCTTCTATGAAAAACACAACAAGAAACACCCTCTCCCGGCTTCTTCCTTTCCTCTGCCTAGACCCTCGAACTAATACAGCTCAGGGTATGATATCTTCCTCTTCTTGTAGAGCCTCTTGCAGCCCATTTTTTCTGTTCTTTCCCTCCTTTCCGCACTATGCCCGATGTAGCTACTGGTAAGCGGTAAAGATACAGTTTAAAAGGACAAATTTATAATTATTCAGTATTCATATATGATCAACATTATGAAATAATTAAATTAATGGAATATTCATATTTCTTAATAAAAAATTATATCTATAATTTCAATAGAGCAATTCTAAATTTTTAGTGGGATGGCTTTTGAATTAAAAAAATTCATGTGATTATTAAAAAACTAATTAATTATCAATTTTATTGATGGCTGAAGTTATACGTCTATAGTTCTCCATGTCGCCTCTAATCTATTTATTTAGATAACTAAAAGTAAAAAGACTGATTTTGTTAACTTAAAATTGCTATTCTACATGTTAAGAGATTATTTTGTGCGGACGCTGAACGCAGCTTATTGTCTAGAGACCAATTAGAATTCTCCATGTTAGCAGTACCGAGCTTCTCCATGTTTACCGAGCAGGGGGTAATATGGCGCATTGTCTCTTAATCGAGTTCGGTGTCCGCACAAAATAATTTCACCTACCTATGGGCTGGTTGCTGGTAGGCTCATCGAGGGATTACTTATGTCACTAAGCGTCTCTTATGGGATAGCAGTGAGCAGATACCCCTGTTCTAAAAAAAATAAAAAATTTTTGCTTTCCAATGTTATTACACATTCATAATTTTGATAGTATCAATTTATAAAATATATATATTTTTCATCAAAATACTTTATTATAAATCAATAAAATCTTTAAAAATGGAACTTTTAGAGTGCATGAGAGCTAGAACTTGTAAAATGATATTTGGCAATTAAATAATAGATGTTTGCCAATGAAGTTAAAACTTAAAAGTGGAATTGCTTCAGAGTTTTTATTTAATAAGGGAAAAAAATATTTTATATGCTACGGTTGGGCAGAATTTCCGCAATCAACTGTTGAGATTTCTCACCTCTTCTATCGGCTATGTTTTTAAAAATATAAGTTGTTAAAAATTTAAAAACTATATCACAATTTATTATATTATGTAAATTTTTATTATTTTTCTTCTAATTTTTCATATTTTTTATAATAAATCATAATCATTTTCTTTTTCACAATAAACGAGCTAGCTTGAAAATTCGAAGAATAAAGCTCGAGCTCAAGCTCAATTTTATAATCAAGCTCAAGGTAGAGGTGACTTGAGGTCGATCGACTTGTTTACACCCCTAGTCGTAGCATTCACAATCTCATTATCCAATTAGACAGGTGTTTGTCATCGTAATGATATTTCAGAAAATCTAAGAATTGTAGTTGCCTCCTAATCGGGATTAATTTTTCTGTGCGGACGCCGAACGTTGTCCTGAATCCAACCATAATGTGCCACATCAACGTTTTCTGGTTGGTCTCCAGACGAAGTTCTACATTCGGCCTCCATGGAGAATAATTTCTCCTTAATCTAAGGTATAAAAATCAACAATAAATCATAAGTTTATGTATTTCCTAAAGATAAATAACTAAGATGTATGTGCTTCTCTTTGTTGAAAATGAGTGGCAACATACCAAAATGATATGATTCGAATTCTGGGAAAAAAAAAACTTTGTTTAATCATCCATGTGTCATAATAAAAGCATGTATCTTAATGTTCTACATATAGTGGCATATGTTCCGCTTCTTCGGCTTAGGAGCGAAAACGTCAGTTAAAACAGTTTTGGACATCAGCATCACACCCAACAACGACAAAACCTGCGTTCCGGATAAGAAGAAAGCAACTGATCAAAATTGCAAACATTAAATAATTATAAGAACATAAGTAATTGGTAAAACAGTGAAATGGCAATTATATTTACCTTAGCCTTATCAACGATTATTTCATTCTCAACAAAATCTGAAAAGAGAATGTCTATTCCTTTAGTTGTTATGAGGGAAATGGATGATATTGGAGAAATGTGAAGGCTATCAGCAATCATAAACTTTTTTGAGTTTTCCACAAAACTTCCACCAAAATCAATCCCTCAGTTTTGCAACTTGGGGTTTTGTTCTATGAGTTCTGCCTCTCTTATTCCATGCTTGCACGGAGTAGACGATAAAAATTTCCACCCATTATCCTTATAGCACTTTAAGCAGCTCTCCGAACAGGTCCAATTAGCTGATGTCATTTCAACCAATTTCAGAATTTGCTTTTCGCATCCATAATGGGAAGCAAGTTGTGGAAACACCAACATATTTTTGCATTCTTTTGACTTAAAGCATTCTAAGCCCAAACTCTCTGTCGAGGAATACAAATTACTGATGCAACACTCTAATGATATGTGATCGCGAAGTAGTTTGATCACAGAGCCTAAAGGAAATGTGAGAAAACTCAGCATCTGATTGAGGAAGTCTCCCCCAACTTCGGCAGATAAAACATTATAGTTTTTCTTATTAAATATGATTTTCACATTAAATTTATGTTCTACTTCGCTGTCATCAATCTCCCCTTTAATCACTGGGAAACCCTTCAAACTTGATTCTATGCATGCATCAGGGAAGAAAAACTCTGTCAATGCACGTTTGCATTCTAATGACCTCCTCAATAAGTTTAAAGCCTGAAAGAAAATAATAATAATAATACAATCTATAAAATTTCAGCAATCGCAAATTAAATTAAATTTAAGTTATTTTTCTAGCATTCATCAATACGTTAATTACCTCTTCATTGCCAACATTTATAACCCTTTCCTCTAACATGCCTGCATCATTAATTCGCAGCTCCTCAAGCATGGAGAAACCACTCATCAAAGAAATTGGCATCACCCGTAAATCATCAGTTATAATAAAATCAGCCCCGTCATTAACAAAGACACCTTTCTTTTCTGTTGTACCTTTTGACCAATGCCACTTGTTATCCATCAGTTTACCACAACGGTTGCATGGAACCTTAGTGAGATAGGTATAGCAACACGTGGATTGAATCAAACAATCACTTTCATTGCAAATGTAGAAATATCTTGGATTGGCATCATGAATATTTTTAATATTCAAGTCTTCACATATTTTTGCAGCCGCACTTCGAGGTTTGAGAAGCATTTCCTTGCATGCCTCCGTCTGCAAGTGCTTGACGTCAAGCTGTTCAACGCTATTGTAAAGGGTGTCAAGAGATCCCAAACCCGACTGTTTGCCCAAAAGCTGGACAATGCTTCCTAGGGGCAAAGTAAGGAAGCTAAACAGAAGATCAACGAAATCACTTCCAGCTTCAGCATACACAACCCGTTTTTGCTCTTTATGAATCAGAAGCCTTACACTTATCTCAGGCATGGCGTAATGGGAAGTAAGGTCTGTTATGTGCTGCAGTTTGATTGCTCTTGCATCCACTTATAACAGAGAAGCCGGCCTTTGACTGATGAGTTTTCATGCAAAAAGAGATGGAGTGCCGAAGTGGCGATTCTTAATAACAGGATGGGTCATAAATGGAGAGCCACATTAACCGTCACCTTGACCTTTGGGTGCCCGCATCCTCCATTCAAAATGCTTAAAAACTCCTCGGCAATCAGCATCTCTTTAAGAGTGTTGAGGGTTGTGAGAAAACGAAGAAGTGCAAATAGCCACACATAATCATTGGATGATTCGAACGTTTATTATTTAAATAATTATTTGAGAAGAATTAATTTCTCTTAATTATCATTACTCGTTATTATTTTGTTAGTTTATAAAACAATCATTTCATTATGTTAATATATATTGTCTTAGTTAAGATTCTTATGTTAGCTATCTGATCTTTGAATTAATTAAAATTTTTGAATTGAAAATTTCTAAATAAATTTAGGATCATCCAAAATAAAATTTCCGAAAATTTAGAATCAAGATCGTAAAAAGTAAATCAGACACTGAACCAAAATAATGAGAGATTTGTAATTCAATAATTAGATTAGAGTTGAGCTGAGACTAAATCAAATGATATAATTGTTGCGTCTTGAAAAATTCGCGCCGTTAGAGAGTGATATAATTTAGCGTCTTTATTTTGTACGAAGATCTAGCGCACAAATAAATAAGAGTACGATTATAAAGTTTATAAATGACATCATAATTGACGCCAGACTCCAGAGAGAGGTGGCCGAGGTAAGGAGGGGCGGCGAGGTCGGCGGACGAAGAAAGAGCCTCCGGCCAAACAGGCGTTGACGAAACACCTCGACCAACCAAGAGGCCGAGACGCACCACCACCTGACTCATGTCAGGATATAGAAATGAATTTCAAAGAGGGAACTCAGAAACTTAATAAATTCATCCATCCTTTCATTATTTAATATACCCTTATTTATACACAATTTGAGGCTACAAAATAGGCTCTATCAAAAAGAAACAAAAATAACCAAGCGGACAGCAACAAGAAAGTTTATAGCTGAAGTAATCTATAGGACTCGGCTACAAACTACAAGCACAGCTCCGGCATCAATTTGCCGGGTAGGAGAAACTTCAGATTCGTAATAAGGAGATAAGTCGGCAACATTGAATGTAGCCGACACATTATAGTAACTGGGGAGATAAATATGGTAAGCATTGTCGCTTATTTTTTTAACAATTTGAAATGGTCCATTTGCTTTGGAATTAATCTCCCATTTAACAATTCGAAATGGTCATGCAACTTGTTAATTGAGTGACTTAATTAAATTTTTAAAAGTAGTTTTTATTCCCCTAGAAAATCCGACAGCCTTTCGACGCCCCCTCTCTGTGAGGGGAGGTTGGGGAGGGCAATTGCTCTTTTGGTCGACGGGGTGTAGAGAGAGGGAGAGAGATTCGATCGGGCGAGATCAGAGACCAGGCGGTGGGAGTCGGGTCGACAGGATGCAGGTGGCTGGAGGTCGACGACGAAGGCAGGCCAACAACTGGTTTGTCCAAGTCTAGGGCACGACGACGAGTCAGGCCAGAGCGGAAGTTGAAGGCCGGTGACTAGTCGGTGCAGGTGGGGTATCGAGTCATATGGGAGAATCGAGCAGATGTAATCTGAGAGAAGCAAGGTTGGAGGTTGCTGCTGCAGTCGGCTTGTGTCGAACGAGAAGTTTCATGTCTTTGAAGGAGTTTTGTGTCATAGAGGAGATCGTGGGGAGCGATTGTGTCCGATCATGGGGTATGCAGTTAGCTCAGTCATGTAGTTATCGGTAGTTAGAGGTCAACATCCATGTCACCTATATTCTATTTATTTAGATAAGTAAAATTAATAAGATTGATTTTGTTAACTTAAAATTGCTATTCTTTGTTAACTTAATAATTTTGATAATATCAATTTATGAAAAAAAATATATATTTTTGGCTTGTTATTTTTGTTCGAAATACTTTATTATAAATCAGTCATTGTTTAGGATGATTTAGGATGAGCTTTAAAATAATTTTACTTGCTGCTTTGTTGTCATTCATCTCTTCTTTGATAGACAATTAAAGATATACACTTGCTTGCAGACAAGCGCCAACAAAACCTTTAAAAAAGGAGCTTGTAGAGTGCATGAGAGCTAGAACTTGCAGAATGCTCTTTGGCAATTAAATAAGAGATGTTTGCCTATGAAGCTAAAAAAG
Organism: Dendrobium officinale; assembly: GCA_019514585.1. Taxonomy (NCBI): domain Eukaryota; kingdom Viridiplantae; phylum Streptophyta; class Magnoliopsida; order Asparagales; family Orchidaceae; genus Dendrobium; species Dendrobium officinale. The sequence continues at coordinate 5,635,931 of CM033685.1, read as the reverse complement.
TGGGATTACTTTAGAGTTTGTCTTAAATAAGGGAGATAAATATTTTATATGCTACAGTTGGGCAGGATTTTCGCAATCAACTGTTGAGATTCTCACCTCTTCTATCGGCTATGTTTTTTAAAAATACAAATAATTCTAGTGATCCTTGTTAAATTGATAAACCAAAATTTATAGTGCCTTTTATATACCGAAGAAGACGTTTCAATAATTTGAAATAATCCTCAATACGCTGATGCATATATTGGCATAACTTATTAATAGTATAATACTGCAAGGAAGCCAACAATAGTTAAGTACTAACATGTAATTTATAAACCAAAATTTATAGTGCCATTTAATAGTTAAGTACTGCAAGGATAGCCAACAATATGTCTGAAGTGTTCGTATTGAGAGGGAGACAGGGGAGAATTCAAAACACTTATAAATTTAGACAAAGAAAGAGATGAAATTGGCTTGCATTCAGCCATTCTTGCACGGTGTAAAAGCTCTGAAGCATATTTCATTGAGATAAAGAGTCCTATAATTGTCTGAGCGACTTGCATTACTAGAAAATACGATATCATGCCCAAGTTTTTCATGCTAAAATGAGTTGACAACCCACATAGAAGTTGTTGAATTGTGGATTCATGATTGCCAATAAAGAGGATATCATCTACATAGACCAACATGTAGAGAATCAATTAGGGTTTACACATAATTTAATTTGTTGCAAAACTTGTAAGAATGATTTATTAGATTACTTGATAAAATGGAATTAACATTACCATATTAAAGCTAATGTTTTTGTGCCAACTCCTTCCATTGCTTATTCTTTTTTCTTGGATTAGTTTACTTTCCTCTTGTTGTTAATGCTTTGATTTTTCTTTGAAGTAGTGAGTAACAAAACTGCCTTCAGCCCAATAGAGCAAGAACAACAACTATGATTCATTTCCTTCTATGGATATGAGGCCCACAGCTGTGGAGGAGTGGGTTTGTCAAAATTGGAATACAGGAGATTGGTAGCTGTTGCTAATGAGGAGATAAGTGGAGAGTAAAGAGTGGAGACTGAATGTTGCAGGGTTGTAAACTGAGAAGATGGAGAAGGAGACAGGAAAAGGTAGCAAGAAAGGAGGATTTTTTTAGAAAAATTTTTAATTGATGATCGAATTCGAATTTGTTTCAATTTTTGTAATGTTCATGTTGTTGATAGAAATTCAAGATTTTGCTATGCAAATAAAATAAGAAACTGTGGACAATTTTTGAATGAGGACAAACATATTAATACAAATAGAAAAGATTTCAAATTCAAATTATTTCTTTATTCAAACCCCACTTACTTGGAATGAAACGTAGTTGTTCCCTAATTTCGACCTATCCAAAAATAGGAATTCAAATTTAAAACAAAAATAAAATTGGAACTAACTTTTTCATAAAAGCACATAACTCCTTAATTTCATGAAAAGTAGAAAAAATCTTAGATAGATACAACTGATTCAAACAAATCCCTTGCCATGCTCGTTGACTTGGCTGACCACAACTTGTGATATGGTTAGTTGCATATTTGCTACTTTATAAGCCTCATTAATAACTTACATTTAATTTTGGAATGTAATGCTTGGATAGCCCTGGTTATTTAGTTGAGCCGGATTTCCATCTTGATAGAAATCCTCTTGGAATGCTTGGGAAATCTATGGAAGACAAGAAATCTCCTAAGAGCATTAGGAAACTCTTTGATCCTATCTCTTCTTTTTGAGTTTGAACTCCTGCAGAGGGATTTCTTTATGGAATCTGACGGACATCTAGTAGAACTACATCACACAGAACCTCATTAGTAAAAAATATAAGGAATAATGAATTGGTACTCCACAATATAGTGAACGTAGCGAAATCACTTTTGATCTATCTTTAAAGATAATGGTGCCATGTCTTGTGATTGGTATGCCCAACCTTTGAATCAGAGAAAAAGAACTAAATAACGGTCTTCAAACCTTGATATTAGCTTCTGGATATTATTCTTGAACACATTGTCAGTGGAAGTCATTAGTATATAGTACTATGCTTGGATTGACTTTCTAATAACTCTATGGCTTCATCCCCTTTGATATGTCCCAAAAAAAAAATCCCCTTTGATAGAAATTAGAATTTGCTTGTCCTTGTGCGACTGCTTTTTTAGTTGTAGATTCCGACAATCTACTTCTAAATGTCCTCAATGTTAGGAGTGACTACTATCAGGTATTTTTTGTAGGCCTACTATTTCCTTCTGATTTTTTTTTTTTTCATTTTGGCTATAGCTATGAGAGAATTTTTTGTTCCTATGATTTGGTTAGAAAATATTAGGAATGACCTTTCTTTATTAGATTTAAACGAAAATTTTGACTTTTAATAGGACACAATGGAGAAAAAGGATTCATGTTGTCGACCCAGATTGTGGGACAAAGACTTGATGTTGTTGTTGTTGTATGATTTGCTTTTTTGTTCTCCTTTATGGCTATTCCTTTTTGGCTAGTCTTTGCAATAATATTCATTGGGAAAAAGTCTCAATTTTCTGCACGTTGAAAATTTTTTCAATCCCATGTAGAGATCTACATGAAGTCATGCAATAAATTTCACGAGGATTGCCCTTTCTTGCAATGAATGCGAAGTGAGAAGGCATGTCTTCTGAACTATATAGTATACCGCTGCATTACTTGTGTAGAATACTACAGGATTGCGAGGAATGGAGAGAGTGAGGGGGTTCAAGTGGGGGCAAAAGAGAGAGAGAACCTTGTGATTGATGCAAATAGAGGAAAGATGATTTGAATGGGAATAGAGTGAGGAGCGAGATCTTAAAAATGCACTAGGAGAAATAGGGGGTTTTAATGTGAGCGAGTGAGGAGTTGGAAAGCATAGTATCTGAAGAAGGCAGCAAACAGAATTGGGTTGATCATACGCATATGCGTAATTGCCTATAATCCACATAAAACCATAAAATGGTGATACATCGAACCTAGCATTGCAATCTGATTCGAAGCCCAAAGCCAATACCGAAAGACTAGCGTACAAATCAGCTTAGAGCTCACCCAAAATCACATAGGATTGCAACTTCTATATAAAACCACAAAGTTGAGATGCGTCGAACCTAACATTGCATTCCAATTGAAAGCCAAATCCTAGTGCTTAAAAAATAGCCTCACGTCCAAACATTTTCGTTAACCGAGTTTTCTATTTCAAACCGAAAAACGGAAGAATTACGTCAAAACAAATGAGCCCTTAGCTTGATTAAAATTTTAATCTCGGATCTATTGCAGATCTACCGTAGTGGGACAAAAGCGTGTTATTGTTGTTGATCTATTGCAATGAATATGATATCTCTTTTTTTTATTCTTTTCATGGAACTTAAATAAATTATTAAAAATTATAGATTTTGTTTTGTTTAGTTAGATTTGCATGTACATCAATGGAATTCAAAACTTTTGGTGTCTTTTTGGATTTACATTGGGATATTGACAAAAGAATATTACTATGCTCCCTAAAAAGAATCTAATAAAAAAATTATAAGAGGCTCACTATTCTAAAAGACCCAATCAAAATATATGTTTGATTGAGATATGTTTTTATTGCTTTGCCTAATCAAATGATGATATAACAAATGTTTTTGTTGCTTGGCCAAAAATTTCCTTCCCCATCTTTGTTTTCCTCATGATCTTTTCCTCACTAAGGCTTTCTATTATGGCTTCTGATTGGTTAATCATTTATGTTGATGAAGGTTCAATAAAGATAGAGCAGTACACTTCCATTGAACAGAATTAGAAGTATCATAAATTATATATTTCATCTCCGTCGCTTTGGTTTAAGAGAGCAAAAATTAGTGACAAAGCTTGCAACACTGCCTTGGACATCAGCATAACTCTCACTAGTGACAAAGCTTGCACTTGGTATAAGCAAAATAACGTAAACACAAACACAACTTGTTGTTAGATAGAGTATGTATTAATAGAAATTCTTCATCCTCGGAAGAATTGCACCGGTTCAAATGACTGGTGGTACAAAAATGTATGAACAATGCATCATTTTTCATAAACATATAGGTGGTAGCAACACATTAACTAGGAGTCATAGTAACGTCCTAAATATGGGGAATAGAATTTAACGAGAAATATGGAGCTTGTTTTTGTTGGATAGCAGTGCTAGACAAATAAAAAATGAAACGGTTCGAATCCGACAAAAAAGTTTAGATAGTTCAGTCACCAGTTATAATGCTATCTAATTTGCACCACAACTTAAGCATTATGTTACAGCACTTAGTAACTTTTCCGATACATTGATTTAATAGAGAAAACATCAGTTAACACAGTCTTGGAGCTCAGTGTGGCGCCCATCAGCGATAGAACCTGCATTTCAAATAAAAATGGAAGTTGATCAGAAGAACAAAGATTGCATAAATAACCAGAAGAAAATAGTTTACCTTGGCTTTATCAACGCTAACTTCCTTCTCAATAAGATCGGAAATTAGAAAGTCTATTCCTTTAGTTATGGCAGAAATGGAGGAAATCGGAGAGATTTGAAGGTTGTCAGTAATCATAAATATTCTTTCATCTTCCACAAAACCTCCACTAGAATCATTCCCTCCATTTTTTAACTTTGGGTTTTGCTCTATGATTTTTGCCTCACTTAATCCATGCTTACATGGAGGAGTTAGACGAGATTTTGATCGATTATCTAAATAGCATTTTACGCAGCTAGACGAAATGGTTCCTTCAGTTGATGATATTTCACCCAATTGTAGCATTTGGTCACTACATCCATAGTAGGAAGCAATTTCTGGAATCATCAACATGTTCTTACATTTTTCTGACTTAAAACATTCTAAATTTAATCTTTCTACTGTGGAATACAAACTGCTAATACAACCTAAAGATATTTGATCGCCTAAAAGCATGAACACAGAACCTAGAGGAAATGTGAGAAAACTCAACAGCTGATTGACAAAATCTCCCTCAACTTCTGCATATAAAACATTGTTATTTTTCTTGTTAAATATGATCTTCACATTCATTTCGTATTCTTCTTCATCATCATCAATCTCCTCTTTACTCTCCTCTTTAACCTCCTCTTTAATCGCTGAAAAGCACTTCACGCTTTGTTCCATGCACTCATCAGGGAAGAAAAGCCTTGTCAAAGCACGCTTGGATACCAATGATATCCTCAACAAGTTCAAAGCCTGAAAGAAAAAAAAATAAAAAACAATAAAAAAATAAAAGTAAAATTTTAGCCACTGCACGTTAAACTAAATTTTATTTACTTTTCAAGAATTTATCAATAAGTTACCTCATCATTGCCAACATTTATAACCCTTTCCTCTAACATGTTTGCATCTTTAATTCGCAGCTCCTCTAGCAGAGAGAAACCATTCATCAAAGAAATTGGCATCACCCGTAAATCATCAGTTATAATAAAATCAGCTCCATCATTAACAAAAACTCCTCTCTTTTCTACTGTACCTTTTGACCAACTCCAATCCTTATTCATCAATTTGCCACAACGGCTGCATCGAGCCTTAGTGACATATGTATAGTAACACGAGGATTGAATTAAGCAATCACTTTCATTGCAAATGTAGAAATGTTTTGGATTGACATCATGAATATTTTTAATTTTCAAGTCATCGCATATTTCTGCAGCCGCACTTCGAGGTTTGAGAAGCATATTCTTGCATGCCTCGGATTGCAGGTATTTGACGTCAAGCTGCTCAACGCTATCATAGAGTCTGTCAAGAGATCCCAAACCAGATTGCTTAGCCAAAAGCCGAACGATACTTCCCAACGGTAGAGTAAGGAAGCTAAACAGGACATCAATGAAATCATTTCCAGCTTCAGCAAATACAACTCGCTTTTGTTCTTTATCAACTAGAAGCCTTAAACTTATATCAGACATGGCGTACTGGAAAGAAGATTTGTGTTGCAGGCCGTCTTCCCTTGATATAACTATGAATACTTATGCCTAAGGTTGGCTTTTTGTAACAAAAGAGATGAAGAATCGTTGCAAAATGCGTAGTTAATGATAACAGACTGACAGTCCCCCAGCCTTAACAAATGGGAGTCCGGATCTCTGCATTCAAAATAGTAATTGGACAGTGCAACATTAGCCATACAATTTCTTCGCGAATGTCTCTGCTTGAAATTTTGCTTCTTTTATACAATTATGATCCTCTTACACGAGAACAAGATCACTTACTAACCATCTAATTTTTACTTAATAAGAAACTTAAACAGTAAAAATAGTAAGCACAGAACTGAAATTCTGAAAATAGTAAAAAAACAAAGATAAAACAGATAATGCGTTCAGCAACGCGGGTGCCGAAACTCACTAGGAAAAGTTCAAAGTTAGTATTTAGCTTTTATAGATTCCAAAGTTTAACCTTTTACACTATTTGTAAGTCTAATGTCACAGATTTCCTCAAAACCTTTTCCTTGATCCAACGCTAAATCTAGAAAGAGAAAATATGTAAAAGGAAGAACACACCTTCAGCGAGCAGCCTTATCTGTTTCCCACTGGTAGTTGATCGAGTGATGAGAATGAGAAGAAGAAGAGGAGCTCCAACTACGACTTCAAGGTCCTCTACAACAGCAGCTCTTCTATGAAAACCAAAACAAGAAACCCCGTTTCCCTTCTTCTCCTTGCCCTTCTCCGCACTGTACCCAATGCAGCCAGCAACTGGTAAGGGGTAAAGAAACAGAGTATTAATTTGAAAGGACAAATTAAAAATAAAAAATTAAAAAAGAGTTAAAGCTAAATTAAAATAAGTAATTCTATTTTTTTTGGGAATTTAAATAAGTAATTCTATTTCTTATATTTTAACAACATATTTAAATAAATATATAAGAAATACAATTTAAAAGATAGGATTCATTCATTCTTCGTGGAGCTAGAAAAATAATTTTCGTATGAACTATAATAAAAAGAGCATGATTTATTTATAATTAAATTATAAACTTATTATTCATTGAAGAATCAAAAAGTACATTAGGAATAAATATGTAATTAAAAAGGCCTATAAAATTCAACCTAATTTTAATTATTTAGTATTCATAGATAATCAACATTATTAAATAATTAAATTAATGGAATATTCATATTTCTTAATAAAAAAAATTATATCTATAATTTCAAACGCGCAATTCTAAATTTTTAGTGGGATGGCTTTTGAATTAAAAAATTCATGTGCTTATTAAAAATTAATTAATTATAAATTGTATTGATGGCTGAAGTTATAAATCTATAGTTCTACATTTCACCTCTAATCTATCTATTTAGATAACTAAAATTAATAAGATTGATTTTGCCAAATTAAAATTGCTATTCTATGTTATTACCAAGGTTGTGAAAACCGGACCGGGCAATGAACCGGTAGAGAGAGCGGTTCACGGTTCGACCGGTTGAACCGGTCGAACCGGTCGAACCGGTCGAACCGGATGACGTAATAAATACAATTTAAATGATATAAAAATCATATAATAATATAACTTTTTTATTAAAAAATAAATTGAATTCAAACATTATTAATATCTTATATAATTTTAAATTTAAACATATTCAAATTTTTAAATTTAATTTAAATTTAACAAAAAATTAACTTAAAAATGAATTAATAAGTTTAATATAAATAATCCTTAAATTTATGTTATATATTTATAATTTATATATTAGATTCATATTATTATCTTATATTTTTTTATTATTGAGGTTAAATTAAATCATTTATTATAAATAATAAATTAATTAATTAATATTTATGGTACATAAAAAAATGATGAATATAATTTATTTAATATTATTAATTAAAAAATAAATATTATTTCATCATAAAAATATTATTTAAAAAATTTATTTTAAAATGAATAGTGTATGTTGTAAACTTAAAAGCTAAGAAGAAACACATGAGCTTTAAATTTTTTAGTCCCACATCTCTTGGGAGATTTTCCCTTGGTGAAGCTTTTACTATATATTGGCTCTTGAGCTAGAAAGTAGTACTACACTTTCCCTTCATGAAATGCTTGTTTTGAATTTTTTAATTTAAAATTAAGCATCTCATATTTGAAATTTAATTACAAATATTTTTTTAATATTTAAAAATAAGTTATTTAAAATTTAAATATTAAAAAATACAAAATTTGAACCGGCCGTTTCAAGAGAACCGTGACCGGTTCTCCGATTTTTAAAGCATTGGTTATTACACATTCATAATTTTTATATGGCTTGTTATTTTTGGTCAAAATACTTTATTATAAATCAATCAAAATACTTCTTTTTTAGGGCAAATTATTCTGTGCGAAGTCCGGACAGACCAATAAAAATGTGTCATGTCGCCCCAAAAGTGTACCAAGTGGTATAGGATGGTTCTCCCGTCCGGTGTCCGCACAAAATAATCTCTCCTTTTTCGAATTTATGAGATTGCATCTACTTTTTAGAAACAGTCGATCACATATATATAAATGAAAAATTATATTATGCATATCTATTTGTTCCACTAGCTTCGACTCTACTCATAAACTTATGAGCCTACTCATTTAAAAATATTAAAATAAAATATACTTAAAATATATTAGAATTCAGGATTTTCTTTCATAATGAACGAGCCAGCTTGAAAACTCGTAGAATAAACCTCGAGCTCGAACACGATTATTTAATCAAGCTCAAGCTAAGGGTGACTCGAGCTCGACTCAACTCGTTCACACCCCTAGTAGCAGCATTCACAATCTCATTATCCAATTAGACGAATACATGTTGTTCGATGTAATGATATTCCGGAAAAGCTAATAATTGTAGTTTCCTTCTAATCGGGATTCAATTTTCTATGTGGACGCCTAATGCCGTCCAAAGGCCAACCAGAATGAGCCATATCATTAAATTCTGATTCGTCTTCAGACAGGATTCTATGTCGCACCTCCAAAGAGACTAATTTCTCCTTAATTGGACGTGTAAAAGTTAACAATAAATCATAAGTTTATGCATTTCCTAAAGAAAAGTTATTGAGATGCATGTGCTTCTCTTTTGTTCAAAATGGGTGGCAACGGACCAAAATGAAATCCTTCGAATTCTAGAAAACAAATTTTGTTGTTTAATCATCAGTCATAATAAAGGCATCTGTAGAGCCCTTATTATCTAATCGCTTTAACTTCTTATATATTCATTTGATGCCTTATTCAATTTATTACCTCCAAATTTAGAAAATTTTTGGTTCTGCTTGATGATATTCGCTTTCTAAAATAACGTTAAAGTTCTAAAGCGGTGCTTTAAATTGGAATTTAATATTTACAATTAATTATACTTTAATTTTATGTTATTATTTACAATTCCTACGTAATAATTTTTAATTGATGATAGAATTCAAATATGTTTCAATTCTCAGAATTTTCATGTTTTGAATAGAAATATAAAATTATGCAATGAAAACAAAATAAGAAATAATGGACAATTTTTGAATGAGGATAAACATAGTCATATAGATAGAAAAGACTTCAAGAAATTCAAAAATGTTTCTTCAGAAAAAAGGATTCAGGAAAACAGAAACAAAAACACAACAGAATTACGTGGTTCGAGTTCTTGTGAACTCTACATCCACGGGGTAAAATCTCGATCATCTCTTTTTATTCAAATATGAGTGGGAAAAATGAATACAAGAATTATATAACAGAAAAAGAAACTCTCTATGCAAACAGCCAACAACCCGGCTGAAAAGAAAAAAATGCAGAAACAGTAATACAGCTAAAGAGTCCTCAGGCAATAGATCTCTTACAGATCTTTAACAAATAAACAGTAACAAAATGCCTTCAACTTCTTTTACCAAAAATCTAAAAGAATTTAAGCCAAAGAGACAACAGATCTAGCCAGATATGCCAGAGAACAGAGAAACCCTCAAACCGAAAAACAATACTTCAATGCAACCTTTCTTTCTTATCTAAATAGGAAAGATATTACCTGCATGTAAGCAAATAGTCAAGTATTGCAAAAGGATCAAGTCTTAAGGCATGGATTTAGCTTACAACCGACAACCCCTTACGGTTGTCTTTCTCGGAGAAGAAAGAAAATAGCAAGAGAGACAAGAGAGATTCACCCCCTTCAACACACACAAGAGATCTTATAGATTTCTAAACCCTCACTTCTTCCTCCTCACACAAGAAGCAAAACCAAAACTCTTAACCCTCACTTTGGACGGCTTCCTCACTCTCAACCTAAAAACAGAGAATGGAAATTCTGTCACTCAAGACTTCTCCCTTATCCCTCACTTCAAGGAACTTTTATTTGATCCGGTGAACGTACATAGAGCTACGTTCGGCCGGCACTAAGATCGCAGGCACAAAACGATAAATACCGAGCAATACCAACAATAACGAGAAATTCCATTATGTGAAGACAAAATACCGAGTAATCCCAAAAAATACCTCGTTATTACCAAAGAATACCTAGCAAAACTCGGTATTTTTTGGGATTATTCGGTATTGCTCGGTATTAATCTTCACAGAGCGGTATTCCTCGTTATTACCAAAGAATACCTAACAATACCGATCAATTACCGAGCTAAAACCGAGTAACAATCCGCTGAACGAACATAGAGCTACGTCCAGTCAGAGGACGTAATAAAAGTTCCACTTCAAGTACCCGAACTTTCTTTTATAGAGGAAAAGACCAACAAGCCCTCATCCAAGAAATAAAAAAGCCTAGTTGATCAAAAGAGCAAAGATTGCATAAATACCTAGAAGAAAACAATATATCTTGGCTTTACCAACGTTTACTTCCTTCTCAACAAGATCGGGAATTAAAAAGTCTATTCCTTTAGTTATGGTGGAAATAGAGGAAATCGAAGAAATTTGAAGGTTGTGAGCAACCATAAACCTTCTTTTATCTTTCACAAAACCTCCACCAGAATCACACCCTCCATTTTTTAACTTGGGGTTTTGCTCTATGATTTCTACCTCTCTTAATCCATGCTTGCTTGGAGGAGTCAGAGAAGATTTTGATCCATTATCAAAGTTGCATTTTACACAACTAGATGAAAAGGTCCCCATAGTTGATGTCATTTCATCAAATTGTAGCATTTGGTCACTACATCTATAGTAGGAAGCAATTTTTGGAAGCACCAAGATGATTTTGCATTTTTCTAACTTAAAAACATTCTAAGTTCAATCTTTCAGCTTAGAAATAAAAATTGCTAATGCACTCTAAAGATATTTGATCGCCTAGAAGTTTGAACATGAAAGTTAGAGGAAATATGAGAAAATTCAACATCTGATTGACAAAATCTCCCTTAACTTCTACTTATAAAATATTGTTGTTTTTCTTGTTAACTATAATCTTCACATTCATTTGTTGTTCCTCTTCACCATCATCAATCTCTCCTCTTTAATGTCCTCTTTAATCATTAAAAGACACTTTACACTTTGTTTTATGCACTCATCAGTGAAGAAAAACCTTGTCAAAGCACGCATGGATACCAATGATATCCTCAGCAAATTTAAAGCCTGAAAAGAAATAATAATAATAATAATAAAATTTCAGCAATTGCACGTTAAACTGAATCTCAATTGTTTTTCAAGGATTTATCAGTAAGTATGGTAATACGTGGATTGAATCAAACAATCACTTCTATTGCAAATGTAATATATCATTGGATTCTCATCATGAATATTTTTAATATTCAAGTCATCACATATTTTTGCAGCCGCACTTCCAGGTTTGAGAAGCATTTCCTTGCATGCCTCAGTCAACAAGTGCTTGACGTCAAGCTGCTCAACGCTTATAGAGTCTGTCAAAAGATCCCAAACCTGATTGCTTGCCCAAAAGCCGAACGATGCTTCCCAGTGGTAGAGTAAGGAAGCTAAACATGACATCAATAAAATCACTTCCAACTTCGACAAACACAACCCTCTTTTGCTCTTTATCAACTAGAAGCCTTACACGTATATCAAACATGGCGTACTGGGAAGAAGATTTATGTTGCAGGCCGTCTTACCTTGATATAACTATGAAAACTTATGCCTAAGGTTGGATTTTTGTGACAAAAGAGATGAAGAATCGTTATAGGATGCGTAGTTAATGATAACAAACTAACAGTCCCCAAGCCTTAACAAATGGGAGTCCGGATCTCTGCATTCAAAATAGTAATTGGACAGTGCAACATTAGCCATTCAATCTCTTAGCAAATGTCCAGCTTGAAATTTTGCTTCTTATATACAATTATGATTCTCTTATATGAGAACAAGATCACTTACTAAATTCACTAGGAAAGGTTCAAAGTTAGTATTTAGCTTTTATAGATTTTTTTTTTTTTTTTTTTTTTGTGAATTTTGGGGCCTTAGCCCATATATTGAAGAAATAAAACATCACAAGTGAAGTTAAGTAAAGTTCCAACCCAGTTGAGCTAAAGAGAACATAGCAAAAGAGGGTGGAAAAAGAAAAACAAAAACCTATACCACCCAAAACTGTCAGAACAAAACAGCAGGTAAGAGCAAAAAAAGTGGCAGAAAAGCTCTAAGGACTCAGGCTTTGGTCCAAGCAAGAAGACCGACAAAAGCCATCATATTTGATCAGAATTCCCCTGGTTGCCTATATGAAGACCCTCCAAGGGGAGGTAGGAGCCACAACGAACATTATTGTCCTTCAAAAAACTAACTCCAGGCAGCAGCGACGAGCCTTCTGGTTGCCATAAAAGCCATCCAGAAAGTTGTATAGATTGCATGGGCAGGAGTTGTATAGATTGCATGCGTCGCTTCTTCGACTCCTTCCACGACTTTCCCTTTCTGTCGGATCGAAAGTTACGACATTTTGATCGGAAGCAAGAACAGGAGCTCGCTGGATGTGCCCTTTGGCGCACTTCTAATGTTAAATCCCGTTAAATCCACCGAACCGAGGGATTTAGTAAAGCCGGGATTTAAGCCGTAAATCCGTCAATCCGGGATTCGGAATCCCGGGATTCAACGCGCGCACAAAAACCATTTGGCTGGATTTAGCGTAAATCCGACTTAAAGACCACGATAAATCTGATACCAAACAGCCCCAAAAAGAAAGGCAGCTCTTAATATTATTAGCAACCCCACTGAGAAATTTCCAATATGGAGAAAGGTGTTTGGTGAGTCCATTCCAGAAGGAATGGTATTTGGCTCTTCTCTCATTTGGAGATTCCTCAACTCGGACAGCTTTTATAGATTCCAAAGTTAAACCTTTTACACTATTTGTAAGTCTAATATCACTGATTTCCTCAAAACCTTTTACTAGTCCAACGCTAAATCTAGAAAGAGAGAATAGGCAAAAGGAAGAACACACCTTCGGCGAGCAGCCTTATCTGTTTCCCACTGGTAGTTGATCGAGTGATGAGAAGAATAAGAAGAAGAAGAGCTCCAACTACGACTTCAAGATCCACTACAACAGCAGCTCTTCTATGAAAACCACAACAAGAAATCCCCTCTCCCGGTTTCTTCCTCTCGTCTGCCTCCGACACTCGAACTAAAACAGCTCAGCGTCGTAGCCTCTTGCAACCCTTCCCCTTCTTCTCCGCACTGTACCCGATGCAGCCAGCCACTGGTAAGGGGTAAAGAAACAGAGTATTAATTTGAAAGGACAAACTAAAAATAAATAATAAAAAGAGAGCTAAAGCTAAATTAAAATAAGTAATTCTATTCTTTATATTTTAACGACATATTTAAATAAATATATGAGAAATACTAATTTAAAAGATAGAATCCATTTATTCTTCATGGAGTTTGAAAAATAATTTTCGTAACAATTGATATAAACTATAATTAAAAAAAGCACGATTTATTTATAATTAAATTATAAAATTATTATTCATTGAAGAATCAAAAAGTACATTATAAATAAATATGTAATTAAAAAAGGCCTATAAAATTTAACCTAATTTTTATTATTCAGTATTCATAAATCATAGATAATCAACATTATGAAATAATTAAACTAATGGAATATTCATATTTCTTTAAAAAAATTATATCTATAAATTCAAAAGCGCCATTCTAAATTTTTACTGGGAAGGCTTTTGAATAAAAAAAATCTTGTGATTATTTAAAAAATTAATTAATTATCAATTTTATTGATGGCTGAAGTTTTACCTCTATGGTTCTCCATGTCACATCTAATCTATTTATTTAGATAACTAAAATTAATAAGATTGATTTTGTTAGACCTATCAATTTCAGGTCACGGGTTGGGTTCGGGTCGAACCCGGAATTGACCCGGCACTATCGGGTTCGGGTCAACCCGACCCGTTTTCACAAACGGGTCGATTTTCCTGACCCGACCCGCTTCGGGTTCGGGTCAACTTGACCCGACCCGCTTCGGTTTGATTTTTCGAGTTCCCGCGCGGTGCAGAGGCAGGCCGGCAGCGGTGAGGTGGCGTCCGTGCAGCGGTGGCAGTGTCAGCTAGGGCCGCGAGGCAGCGGGCCCGATGCAAGCGGCGACGCGACTCGCGAGTGAACGGAGCGGAGCAATCATGTCGTGTGTGGGGTCGCTGGGTAGAGCCGGGTAGAGCGGGTACGCTGCAACTGCCCGCGCGTGGGGTCGCTAGGCAGGCAAGCAGCCCGGGTACACGCCACACGGGGTCGCTGGGCAGAGCCTGGCAGAGCGTGGCAGCCGGGGCGCGGGGCAGCCTGGCAGACTCGGGCTGAGCCGATTCCTGGTCATTCCGGGTTTTCGGATCAACCCGAACCCGACCCGATTTTGCAAACGGATCGATTTTTTGGACCCAAACCCGACCAACTTCGGGTTCGAGTCAATCCAAACCCGAAATTTTCGGGTCGGGTTTTCGAGTCGGGTCCAATATTGACATGTCTAGATTTTGTTAACTTAAAATTGCTATTCTATATGTGGAGAGATTATTCTGTGCGAACATCAAATGCAACTCATCATCCGGAGACCTACTAGAATGCGCCACGTTTGTAGTACCGAGCGGTACTGAGCCGCGGTACCGAGCAATACCGAGCAGTGTACCAAACAAGGGGTAACGTGAAGCATTCGGTTGATCTTTGGACCACGTTCGGCATCCACACAAAATAATTTCACCTACCTGTGAGGATTAGTTATGCCACTAAACATCTCTTATGAGATAACAGCTAGTGTTGTTCCACCAAAAAAAAGTCTTATTCTATGCTATTACACATTCAATTTGATTATATCAATTTATAAAAATATATATTTTTTGCTTGTTATTTTTGGTCAAAATACTTAAAAAGGGAACTTGTAGAGTGCATGAGAGCTAGAACTTGTACAATGCTCTTTCGCAATTAAATAATAAATGTTTGCCAAAGAAGTTAAAAGCGGAAGTTACTTTAGAGTTTGTCTTAAATAAAGGGAAAA
Organism: Dendrobium officinale; assembly: GCA_019514585.1. NCBI lineage: Eukaryota > Viridiplantae > Streptophyta > Magnoliopsida > Asparagales > Orchidaceae > Dendrobium > Dendrobium officinale. The sequence goes on along the minus strand of CM033685.1, from coordinate 5,620,607 downwards.
AAAATTGTATATGCTACAGTTGGGCCGGATTTTCGCAATCAACTGTTGAGCTTTCTCAACTCTTCTATCGGCTATGTTTTTAAAAATATAAAGTTGTTAACAAGTTTAAAAATTATATCACAATTTATTATATAATGTAATTCTTTATTATTTTTCTTATAAATTTTCATATTTTTAATAATAAATCATAATCATTTTATCTTTTTCATAATAAACGAGCTAGCTTGAAAACTCGCAGAATAAAGCTCGAGCGCAAACTCGATTATTTAATCAAGCTCAAGCTAGAGGTGACTTGAGCTCGACTCGACTTGCTTACACCTGTAGCCGCAGCATTCACAATCTCATTATCCAATTAGACTGAAGCTTGTCATTCGACATAATGATATTCCGGAATTATAGTTGTCTACTAATCAGGATTAATTTTCTGTGCGGACGTCAAATGTAGTTCCCAAGCCAGTCAAAATGCATCACGTCAGCGCTTTCTGGTTGGTCTTCGGACGGAGTTCTACGTCCGGCCTCCACATAGAATAATTTCTCCTTAATCGGAGTTGTAAAAGTCAACAATAAATTATAAGTTTATGTATTTTCTAAAGATAAATAACTGAGGTGTATGTGCTTCTCTTTGTTGAAAATGAGTTTCAACATACCAAAATGAAATGATTTGAATTCTGGAAAAAAAAAAACTTTGTTTAATCATCCATGAGTCATGATAAAAGCATGTATCTTAATGTTCTACATATAGTGGCATCAGTTCCGCTTCTTCAGCTTAGGAGCGAAAACATCAGTTAAAACAATCTTGGATATCAGCATCACACCCAACAACGACAAAACCTGTGTTCCGAATAAGAAGAGAGCAGCTAATCAAAATTGCAAACATTAAATAATTTTTAGAACACAAGTAATTGGGAAAACAATGAATAGAAGAGAATTTGCCTTAGCCTTATCAACGACTATTTCTTTCTCAACAACATCGGAAATGAGAAAGTCTTTTCCTTTAATTATTAAGTGGGAAATGGATGATATGGGAGAAATGCAAAGGTTATCAGCAACCATAAATCATTTTGAGTTTTCCACAAAACCTCCATCAGATTCACTCCCTCTGTTTTGCAACTTGGTGTTTTGTTCCATGACTTGTGCCTTACTTAATCCATACCTGCACGGAGTAGACCAACAACATTTCAACCCATCCTCATAACACTTTATGCAGCTCGCCGAACAGGTCCCCTTAGCTGATGGCATTTCAACCAATTTTAGCATTTGCTTTCGGCATCCATAGTGGGAGGCAAGTTGTGGAAACACCAACATGTTTTTGCATTCTTTTGACTTGAACCATTCTAAGCCCAAACTTTATGTTAAGGAATACAAATTGCGAATGCAACTCTCTAATGATATGTGATCGCGGACTAGTCCCAACACCGAGCCTAAAGGAAATGCGAGGAAACTCAGCAACTGATTGAGGAAGTCTCCCCCAACTTCAGCAAATAAAACATTGTTGTTTTTCTTGTTTAATATGATCTTCACATTAAATTTTTGTTCTGACTTGCTACCGGCAATCTCCTCTTTAATCACTGGGAAGCACTTCCCACTTGGTTCTAAGCATGAATCAGGGAAGAAAACCTCTGTCAATGCATGTTTGGATTCTAATAACCTCCTCAGTAAATTTAAAGCCTGAAAAGAGAAAAAAAAAATTCAATATATAAAATTTTAGCAATTGCAAATTAAACTAATTTAAGTTATTTTCTAGCATTCAACAAATGCGTTAATTACCTCTTCATTGCCAATTTTTACCCTTTCCTCTAAGATGTCTGCATCATTAATTCCTAGCTCCTCAAGCACGGAGAAATCACTCATCAAAGAATTTGACATCACCCGTAAATCATCAGTTTTAATAAAATCAGCTCCGGCATTAAAAAAGACCCCTCTCTTTTCTATTGTATATTTAAGTCAAATCAAAGATTTATCCATCAGTTTGTCACAACGGCTGCATCGAGTCTTAGTTACATAGGTACAGTAACATTAAAACAATTACCTTCATTGCAAATGAAGCAATATCTTGGATTGACATCATAGATATTTTTAATCTTCAAGTCCTCACATATTTTTGCAATCGCACTTCGAGGTTTTAGAAGCATTTCCTTGCATGCCTCTGTCTGCAAGTGCTTGACGTCAAGCTGCTCAACGCTCTTATAAAGGTTGTCAAGAGATCTCAAACCCGGCTGGGTTTAGGGTTTAGGATCATCCAAATTTCTCTTAGTTATCATTACTTGTTAGTTTATAAAACATTCATTTCATTATGTTAATATATATTGTCTTAGTAAAGATTCTTATGTTAGCTATCTGATCTTTGAATTAATTAAATTTTTTTAATTGAAAATTTCTAATTAAATTTAGGATCATCCAAAATTAAATTTCAACAAATTTAGTGATACGTCATAACAAAATTAGCTTGATCGGGCACGAATCTCGAGGCAAAAGCTAGTTCGAAACTTCAAAAATTAATTTTGGGAGCCCCCGAACTCCGATTTCAGCGAGCTTACAGTCAAACTGAGCGTCTCAAAAATGCGAATCCAAAGACACCAAATTCGATCCAAACCGAGCCCAAATGAGTCCGAATCAAGGGTTCAAAGCGCTGTTGGAAGGTTCAAACCTCAATTTGAGTTACCAAACAGTCTCTGATTTTGACGAACTTATACTCGAATCGAACGGCTCGACGAGACGAATCCAACGAGCCCAAGATCGCCGAATTCCGACATTATTAAGGCCTTCAAATGCCCAACGAACGGTGCATGATCAAAGGATTCAATATTGGCCGTCCATTCAAAATACTCCCAATTCGCCCACGATCTCACGTCTAGTTACGGACTATGCCACTCCAGAAAAACTATAAATAGAGCCCTCGTTCTACATCAAAGGAACTGAATAGAAGAGAAGAAGAAGAGAAGAAGGAGGAGAAGGAAGAAGCTCCTCCTCGACCACCGCCGGAGCTCTTCTTGCCGCCTGAAGACGCCGGAACTCTGCCATATTTTCGGGAAACGCCGGGAATTTGCAGAACTTTGTAAACTTTCTGGAAGAAACAAATTTTATTCTGATTGTCCCGACTTGTGGGACGAATCAGCCATTTGTAATCTGCAAAAACACTAGTGGAACTTTACAACTGGGCGAGGCCCCGTGGTTTTTTCCCTTTTTGGGTTTTCCACGTAAAAACCCTGGTGTTCATTCTCTTTTCTGTTTGTGTGCTGAGTACTCGTGCAATGCTAAGACGAATATTTTCTAACTCTACTGCCGCGTATATTCTAGCACACAACATTTAGAATCAAAGTTGTAAAAATTAAATCAAACAGAACCAAAATAATGAGAGATTTGTAATTCAATAATTATATTAGAGTTGAGCTAAGATTAAATCAAATGATATAATTGTAAAAATTTTAGTGTCTTAGCTTTGTACGAAGATCTAACACAAAAACAGATAAGAGTACAGTTATAGAGTTTATAAGAGACACTATAAATGACGCCGGACTCCAGAGAGAGGTGGTTGAGGCAAGGAGGGGTGGCGAGGTCAGCGCACGAATAAAGAACCTCCGGCCAAAGGAGGCGTTAACGAAACACCTCGACCAACCAAGAGGCCGAGACGCACCACCACCTGACTCAAGTCAAGATACAAAAACAAATTCCGAATTCAGAAACTTAAAAAACCATATCCATCCTTGAACAATTATTACGTCCTCCGACCGAATGCAGAGAAATATTCGGTCGCAGGCAAAAAAGCCGCGGTACCGAGGTGTACCGAGTACCGAATACCGAGTACCGAGTTTTTTGGTACACCTCGGTACCGCGACTTTTTTTGCCTGCGACCGAATGTTTCTCTCATTCGATCGACCGAACCAAATAAAACTTCTCCATCCTTTTATTATTTAGTATACCCTTATTTATACACAATTTGAGGCTAGAAAATAGGCTATATCAAAAACAAACAAAAATAACAAAGCGGAGAACAACATGATCGTTTATAGCTGCTAGTTTATCTATAGGACTCCACTACAAGCTACAAGCACAGCTCTGGCATCAATTTGTCGAGTAGGACAAACTTCAGGTTTGTAGTAAGGAGATAAGTCGACAAGGTTGAATGTAGCCGACACATTATAGTCATCGGGGAGATAAATCTGTTAAGCATTATCACTTATTTTTTTAACAATTTTAATTGGTCCATTTGCTTTGGAATGAATCTCCCATTTAACAATTCAAAATGGTCCCGCAACTTATTAATTGAGTGACTTAAATAAATTTTAAAAATAGTTTTTATTCCCTCAAAAATTCTGGCAGCCTTCTGACTCCCCCTCTCCGCGAGGGGAGTTTGGGGAGGGCAATTGCTCTTTTGGTTGACGGGGTGTAGAGAGAGGGAGAGAGATTCAATCGGGCAAGGTCAGAGACCAGGTAGCGGGAGTCGGGTAGACAAGGTGCAGGTGGCTGGAGGTCGACGAAGAAGACAAGCCAGTAGCTGGTTTGTCCAGGTCAAGGGCACGACGACGGGTCAGGCATGAGCGGAAGTCGTAGGCCGGAGACTGGTTAGTGCAGTTAGGGTATCACCTCAAATGGGAGAATCGAGCATATGGAATCCGACGGAAGCAAGGTTGGAGGCTACCGTTGTAGTCGACTTGTGTAGCCGGCGAGGCTTGGGTACGACGATGGATAGGTGTAGAAGGCAATCAGAAGAAGCGGAGGTCGAAGTCAATCGCACAAGGTTGAGAGAAGTACAATCGTCCAATTCATGCGCCATGTATGTGTTGAATGAGAAGTTTCATGTATTTGAGGGAGTTTTTGTGTCGTAGAGAAGATCGTGGGGAGCGATTGTGTCCGATCGTGGGGTATGCAGTCAGCTGAGTCGTGTAGTTGTCGGTAGTTAGAGGTCAACATCCATGTCACCTATAACCTAATTATTTTGATAACTAAAATTAATAAGACTGATTTTGTAAACTTAAAATTGCTATTCTATGTTCACTGCGACAAAGATTATTTTTTCGTAGTAGATGATGCTCACTGTCTTCGGGTGTTGCTATCTCTTAGCGGTTATAACCCGTGCAAATGGAATTTTTATTGGGTGAGATAACATGATTTAGAGATACATCTGGTAACCAATAAAAAAATGTCACATGCACTTTAAACAAAAAGCACTCAATTAAAGTGCATGTGACATTATTTTATTGGTTACCTGATGTATCTCTACGTTAGGTTACCTGATCCAATAAAATTTCATGCAAATGGCACTGATTTTAACGGCTACCAAATTAGCCATCATATATTAACCACCCGAAGGCTCCCTAATTCTTCGTTTCGACTTTCGATCGCGCGTTCGCTGCTGGCCGGCTCGGAGTGCTTCGTGCGGTGCATGCCCTAATTTCTTCCTTTTCTTCGTCGTTCACCTTTGATTGGAGGAGCAAAAAGTTCGGTCGAAACCCTAATAGGCGAACACGTTGCTTGCCCTCGCTCATCTGGCAGGTCGATCGCGAGCTAATTCTTCATCTCCAACGACCGTTTGTATTTCTTTTCTATTCTTGTTTAGCTTTGTGGATTCATTCGTATGCTTGCCCTATTTTTTTGTGGTTCCGCCTCATTTTCACGTGGCACATTCATCTCTTGGGGTTTGTAATCCAATTATTAGTTAAATCTTCAGTTTTCTTTGTGAATGAGCTGTTCTTCTTGATACCTCCATAGACACATTCTCTATTGCTTAGTTCTTACCAGAATATTTTGACTTTGAGAAATATGTTCTTACTGAATTCTAATTTTATTTGAGATTAACTAATTAACTTGTAGAAAAAGCAAGTGGAAGATTTGAATCTTGTTGCGGACTAGAAAATACGCGGCGATAGAGATTTAATTCTGCGTCTTAACGTTGTACGTATAACTAGCTCACACACAGAGAACACAAGATTTTTTACGTGGAAAACCCTTAAAAAGGGAAAAACCACGAGGCCTAGCCCAGTTGAAAATGATTCCACTAGACTTTGAGTTGGTTACAAAGGACTGAATCACCTCCAAGGGTGATCAGGTTACAATCAGTTACTTAAGTAAGACGTCAGGTCTTTGGGAGGACGTAGGGACTGAATGTCGGGTCCTAAGTAAGACGTCGGGTCTTCAGTAGGACGTAGGGACTGAGTGTCGGGCCTTGAACAGGACGTAGGGACCGAGTGTCGGGCCTTGAACAGGACGTAGGGACCGAGTGTCGGGCCTTGAACAGGACGTCGGTTCTTTGGCAGGACGTCGGGTCTTCAGTAGGACGTAGGGACTGGACGTCAGGCCTTAAGGTGGTGGTCTGGCGAGGTTCTGCGGTGGTCCGGCGAGGTTCCTGCGGTGATCCGGCGGTGGTCCGGCGAGGTTTCTGCGGTGGTCCGGCGGTGGTCCGGCGAGGTTCTGTGGTGGTCCGGCGAGGTTCTGTGGTGGTCCGGCGGTGGTCCGGCGAGGTCCTGTGGTGGTCCGGCGGTGGTCCGGCGGCTGTCGAGGAGGAGCTCCTTCCCTTCTCTTCTTCCTCTCTTCTCTTCTTCTCTCTCTTGCTTAGATGCTCTCTTGTGAAGAATGAGGGCTCTATTTATAGATTTTCTGGAGTGGCATGGTCCGTAAATAGGTGTGAGATCAAGGGCGAATAGGGAGTGGTCAAATGGACGGCCGATATTGAATCCTACGATCGTTCACCGTTCGTTGGACATTTGGAGGCCTTAATGATGTCGGAATTTAGTGATCTTGGGCTCGTTGGATTCGTCTCGTCGAGCCGTTCGATTCGAGTATAAGCTCGTCAAAATCGGAGACCGTTTGGTAACTCAAATTGCGGTTTGAACCTTCCAACAGCGCTTTGAACTCTTGATTCGGACTTATTTGGGCTCGGATTGGGTCGATCTTGGTGTTTTTGGGTTCGTATTTCCGAGACGCTCAGTTTGACTGTAAGATCGTTGAAATCGGAGTTCGGATGCTCCCGGATTTAATTTTTGAAGTCTCCAACTAGTTTTTGCCTCGAGATTCGTGCCTGATCAAGCTAATTTTTTGTGATGATGTATCAGTTGCCCCCCTATTTTCGGACGCCGAAGCTCCACGGGTCCGAAAATATAAGTGTCGACAATTTGCATAGGCCGAAATGCCAAAAAATGTGTTTCGAAGATTAATGGCTTGCTCGAACTTGATCATAGAGGCCTCGTTGAACTCCGAAAGTGTCGAAATTGAGTCCAGAACGTCGAAAAAAACGTGTCCGGGGACCCCAAAAACATCGAAATCGGAGTTTTCGGGACGAAAAAATTGGGCCCAAAATGGGCTAGGCGGCCTACCGGCCGGACCGGGCCGGCCGGCCGCCGCCGCTGCCGCCGGCGGCACCGCCGACCCGCGCTGGAACGCGCGCGCGGCGGCCCGCCTGGGCCGCCCGACCGCCTGGGCCCCGCGCTCGCGGGCCCCAGCGCTGCTGCTGCGGCTTGCGCGGCGGCCCGCCCGGCCGCCTGGGCCGCGCCTTGCGGCCCGCGCTGCAGCCCGCGCGGCGGCCCGCCTGGGCCGCCCGGGCCGCGCCTGCGGCCCGCGCTGCAGCCCGCGCGGTGGGCTGCTGGGGCCGGCTTCTGGCCCGCGCGGCGGCCCGCCTGGGCCGCCTAGGCCCGCCTGGGCCCGCGTGGCAGCCCGCTGGCTGGCTGCCCTCCACCGCCTCATTTGAATGAATGGACGGGTCTGTTCAGCCCACCGACCTAGTGGGCCCCACTAGTGCAGAAAATTGAATTTTTTAAGCTTTTTTAGGCCTTTTTTGGCCGTAAAAATGCATATAAAAAATCCGAAAAAAATCCCAAAAAAATTCCGAAAAAAAAAAATTCAGAAAAATTTAGAAAAATTTGGGAAATTAAAAATTTTAGAAACTTCCACTCTTTCTCCCAAAAAGCTATAAATATAGGGCCTTAGATCTTTAAGAAAGTTCATTTCTCTTTTCTTCTTCTCTTCTCTTTCTCTTTTTTTCTTCTCTTCCTTCCTCCTTTCTTCTCATCTCCCTCTGTCCTTTCTATTGAGGTCTTCCCTCAGTTTTCTGAGGCCCCTCTCTTGGCAAGGAAAGTTCGGAGATTCTCTTCTTTCCTCATCTCCCTCTGTCCTTTCTATTGAGGCCTTCCCTCAGTTTTCTGAGGCCCCCTCTCTTGGCAAGGAAGTTCGGAGATTCTCTTCTTTCCTCATCTCCCTCTGTCCTTTCTATTGAGGCCTTCCCTCAGTTTTCTGAGGCCCCTCTCTTGGCAAGGAAGTTCGGAGATTCTCTCCTTTCTTCATCTCCCTCTGTCCTTTCTATTGAGGTCTTCCCTCAGTTTTTCTGAGGCCCCTCTCTTGGCAAGGAAGTTCGGAGATTCTCTTCTTTCCTCATCTCCCTCTGTCCTTTCTATTGAGGCCTTCCCTCAGTTTTCTGAGGCCCCTCTCTTGGCAAGGAAGTTCGGAGATTCTCTCCTTTCTTCATCTCCCTCTGTCCTTTCTATTGAGGTCTTCCCTCAGTTTTCTGAGGCCCCCTCTCTTGGCAAGGAAGTTCGGAGATTCCCCATTCTTCTCTTTCTCCCTCTTTTCTTCGAGAGATCTTGTGGAGTTCTGATGTTTGGTGATTTGCGATGGAGGTCGGATAAACCGTCGTAAGGAGGGAGTTTGAAATGACGGGCATACTTCCAGCATCGGGGAGAAGTATGATGACAGGCAGGAATTCAACGTCGGGTAGTCATACAGTGTCGGGCAGAAGACCGATGAAAGTCTATTAACTGGTAGAAGCGTGACATCTGGTAGAAGTACGAAGTCGGGTAGAGGTGCAGTGCCAGGTACAAGACCGATGAAAGTCCATCGACGGGTAAAAGTCTGACGACGGTTAGTAGTCTGAAGGCAAGTAGAAGTTCGACGCAAGGAGAAGTCCGACGTCGTGTAGAAGTACGGCCTCGGGCAGAAGACCGATGAAAGTTCGTCGACGGGCATAAGTCCGACGACGAGTAGAAGTCGGCTGACGAGCAGAAGTTCGACGATAAGGAGAAGTCCAACGTCGAGTAGAAGTACGGCCTCGGGCAGAAGACCGTTGAAAGTTCGTCGAAGGGCATAAGTCCGACGACGAGTAGAAGTCTGCTGACGAGCAGAAGTTCGACGATAAGGAGAAGTCCGACGTCGAGTAGAAGTACGGCCTCGGGCAGAAGACCGTTGAAAGTTCGTCGAAGGGCATAAGTCCGACGACGAGTAGAAGTCCGCCGAAAGTCCTGCAAGACAAAAGTTCAGCGACAGAAGAAAATTCAAAATTGGGTAGAATTTTAATATTGTGGAGAAGTAAGATAGAAGTCCATTGACGACATTCTGACGATGTTAACCAAGGATGTATAATCTATCCGAGGTTGTTTGTCAGAGCCTTTACTCGATGATGTTAACCGATATTGGATCCGGCAATGATGTAGGACCTGTCCGAGGTTGTATGTCGGAGACTTTGCTCGACGACGTTAACCTGTGTGGAAGAGGTCGGGAGAATCCACCAAGGATGTGAGACCTTTCCGAGGTTGTATGTCGGAGCCTTTGCTCGACGACGTTAACCTGTGTGGAAGAGGTCAGGAGTATCCACCAAGGATGTAAGACCTTTCCGAGGTTGTATGCCGGAGCCCTGCTCGACGACGTTTAACCTGTGTGGAAGAGGTCGGGAGAAATCCACCAAGGATGTGAGACCTTTCCGAGGTTGTATGCCGGAGCCCTGCTCGACGACGTTAACCTGTGTGGAAGAGGTCGGGAGAATCCACCAAGGATGCAGGACCTTTCCGAGGTTGTATGTCGGAGCCATGCTCGACGACGTTAACCTGTGTGGAAGAGGTCAGGAGTATCCACCAAGGATGTAGGACCTTTCCGAGGTTGTATGCCGGAGCCCTGCTCGACGACGTTAACCTGTGTGGAAGAGGTCGGGAGAATCCACCAAGGATGTGAGACCTTTCCGAGGTTGTATACCGGAGCCCTGCTCGACGATGTTAACCTGTGTGGAAGAGGTCGGGAGAATCCACCAAGGATGCAGGACCTTTCCGAGGTTGTATGTCGGAGCCATGCTCGACGACGTTAACCTGTATGGAAGAGGTCGGGAGAATCCACCAAGGATGTGAGACCTTTCCGAGGTTGTATACCGAGCCCCCTGCTCGACGATGTTAACCTGTGTGGAAGAGAGGTCGGGAGAATCCACCATGGATGCAGGACCTTTCCGAGGTTTGTATGTCGGAGCCATGCTCGACGACGTTAACCTGTATGGAAGAGGTCGGGAGAATCCACCAAGGATGTGAGACCTTTCCGAGGTTGTATGCCGGAGCCCTGCTCGACGACGTTAACCTGTGTGGAAGAGGTCGGGAGAATCCACCAAGGATGCAGGACCTTTCCGAGGTTGTATGTCGGAGCCCTGCTCGACGACGTTAACCTGTATGGAAGAGGTCGGAAGAATCCACCAATGATTGATTATCTGATGATTGAGCTACAATAACGATTATGTATTTGTTCGAGTCAATGATATTAAAGTTCACTACTTTTGCGAATTTATCAATATAATTTTACTCGAAGAAGATAAGGAGATAAAGTCTTACAAAAACCTAGCTCCCTAAGACAGCTTAAGGAGGGAGAAGCTACAAACATCACAAACAACATTCAAAATTAAAGACAGACAGTACTGAAGTCACACAATACTAAAGACATACGATACTTAAAACAAGTAGCACTATTGTGCTCTACGCAATTGAAACTTGGTAAGGCGTTGATAGGCCCCCAGCAATGGTTCCAATTTCTTCCACTATTTGGCGATTGTTTACCGGCTGCCTTTGTTGTTAATTCTGCCCCCCAGTCGGACCAACTTCTTCTCGGGCTGGTGTATTCTTGATGAATTGTCGGAGATATCCTTGTCGGATCAGTCTCTCAACTTCTTCCTTGAGCTGCCAACATGCTTCAGTAGTGTGCCCACGGCTACGGTGGAAGTGGCAATATTGCTCTTGGTTTCCGACGTTGGGTTTCAAAGGGTGTGGCCATTTTACGTTCTCCTGATCCCGGATGGCCATTAATACATTTGCTTGGGATGTATTGAGTGGTGTGTACTCCTTTTCTTGACGAGGTTCTTGTCGCGGCTGTGAGGGTCGAGGAGGAAAATTGTAGTTTCCTTGCTTATTCCTTTGTGAGGGGGGATTCTCCGTCCCTGGGGGATTCTTACGTTTCCCGGTCGTCTGCTCAAATTGCTTTCTATGAGCATTGATGGCATCATCGGCGGAGATTTGAGCCTCTACTCGATGGATTAGATCTGCATATGAATGGACCGTATCTCGCATGAGTGCTGAGTAGAAGGGGCCTGGGCGGAGTCCTCCAAGAAATACACCTCTAAGCAATTCGGGATCTACCCCTGAAATTTGTCGGGCTTCCGTAGAAAACCTCTGGAAGTATTCTTTAAGGGATTCACCCTCGTTCTGACGTATCCCTGAAAGGTGGGAGGAATCTTTAATTGTTCTTCGGTTGGCGACAAACTGTTCGACGAACAGTTTTGCCAATTTAACGAATATCGAGATGGATTGGGCAGGCAATGAGTAGAACCATGTTCGGGCTTGCCCTTTAAGGGTAGCAGGAAAAACTTGACAGAGCAAAGCATCCGGGGCCTGCTGGATATGCATAATAGTGCGGTAGTGGTCGATATGCTCGTAGGGGTCTGAAGTTCCATCATACGAATCAATATTCGGGAGTTTGAATCTTGCCGGAACGGGGTATCGGAGGACAGCTTCGGTGAAAGGTGACGATTCATGAATGTCCCGTTGGCGAAGGGAGTGTCTTGTACCTCCTGTGGGGAATTCTTCTCGGACTAGCCTACGCAACTCATCCCGGAGAGTATTGCGGGGGAGTTCAGTAACGTGCTGTTGGTCTAAGTCTTCTGGGACTTCTGGAGGCATATGCTGCCGATGGCCCGTGTGTGAAGGATGGGTAGAGCTTGCTGTGTCAGCAAGCTCATTCTCTGGACGGATTGGAGGGCGCACTCTAGGCGGAGGAAGGGGGACTTCAACATGAAGAACGTCTTCGAAGCCTGGCTGGTCTAGAGGGAAGAGAATATCTTCTTGAGGTACTAGTGCTGGTCCTCGAGTCTCCCTTAAGAGTCGAAGGATCTCATTCTGAGATTCCTCCATCTTCCTGATACGCTCTTCTAGGGATGGCCCTGAAGTTCCTTCCCCTGCAGGGTGTCGGCCACCAGGGTGAAAGGAGGCAGATGCCCGTCGTCCTTGATTCAGGGACTGGTTTCCTGATTGATGTGAATTGGAGCGAGAGGCTCCCATGATGCGATGGCTACGCCTGTTTGCCATTGAAGAAGTACTTAGTGTAGTGGGATTGATCTTTCCCACAGACGGCGCCAATCTGTTGCGGACTAGAAAATACGCGGCGATAGAGATTTAATTCTGCGTCTTAACGTTGTACGTATAACTAGCTCACACACAGAGAACACAAGATTTTTTACGTGGAAAACCCTTAAAAAGGGAAAAAACCACGAGGCCTAGCCCAGTTGAAAATGATTCCACTAGACTTTGAGTTGGTTACAAAGGACTGAATCACCTCCAAGGGTGATCAGGTTACAATCAGTTACTTAAGTAAGACGTCAGGTCTTTGGGAGGACGTAGGGACTGAATGTCGGGTCCTAAGTAAGACGTCGGGTCTTCAGTAGGACGTAGGGACTGAGTGTCGGGCCTTGAACAGGACGTAGGGACCGAGTGTCGGGCCTTGAACAGGACGTAGGGACCGAGTGTCGGGCCTTGAACAGGACGTCGGTTCTTTGGCAGGACGTGACGTCGGCAGGACGTCGGGTCTTCAGTAGGACGTAGGGACTGGACGTCAGGCCTTAAGGTGGTGGTCTGGCGAGGTTCTGCGGTGGTCCGGCGAGGTTCCTGCGGTGATCCGGCGGTGGTCCGGCGAGGGTTTCTGCGGTGGTCCGGCGGTGGTCCGGCGAGGTTCTGTGGTGGTCCGGCGAGGTTCTGTGGTGGTCCGGCGGTGGTCCGGCGAGGTCCTGTGGTGGTCCGGCGGTGGTCCGGCGGCTGTCGAGGAGGAGCTCCTTCCTTCTCTTCTTCCCTCTCTTCTCTTCTTCTCTCTCTTGCTTAGATGCTCTCTTGTGAAGAATGAGGGCTCTATTTATAGATTTTCTGGAGTGGCATGGTCCGTAAATAGGTGTGAGATCAAGGGCGAATAGGGAGTGGTCAAAATGGACGGCCGATATTGAATCCTACGATCGTTCACCGTTCGTTGGACATTTGGAGGCCTTAATGATGTCGGAATTTAGTGATCTTGGGCTCGTTGGATTCGTCTCGTCGAGCCGTTCGATTCGAGTATAAGCTCGTCAAAATCGGAGACCGTTTGGTAACTCAAATTGCGGTTTGAACCTTCCAACAGCGCTTTGAACTCTTGATTCGGACTTATTTGGGCTCGGATTGGGTCGATCTTGGTGTTTTTGGGTTCGTATTTCCGAGACGCTCAGTTTGACTGTAAGATCGTTGAAATCGGAGTTCGGATGCTCCCGGATTTAATTTTTGAAGTCTCCAACTAGTTTTTGCCTCGAGATTCGTGCCTGATCAAGCTAATTTTGTGATGATGTATCAAATCTATACCTTATAACTTAATTTGTAATAGATTTTTCATAGAAAACCTGACTTATTCTTAGTTGATAGCGCAATCTTCATTGTCATGCTCCATGATGCACAATTTCTATCAAACAAATAGAAAATAGGGAAGAATATAAAAGAGAAAGCTATTTTATTATCTTCTCATCTTCATAGGTTAAGAAGTTGGAGCCCACTAGCTTATTTATAGGAAAAAAAAAAGTTTAAGAGATGCAGAGAAAAGAGCTATAGGGAAAAAAGAAATATGGGTAAAGCTATAGGTATGGCGCCAGATTAAGAAAAGAAAAAAAAAAAAAGAAAAATGCTAAGATATATATATCATTCCTTAACAAGATTTATAATATGTATGGTAGCTAATTTTTTCAACAAATTATTGTTCATGATGAAAACAAAATTCTACCAGTAAATATAGATCAAAGTGTTGTCTTGCTTTAATTACCAATATTCAATGCAATATTTATATATAATCGTTGATGTGCAACTTAAGAGAAGAATAATATGAAAGATACACATACATGGTGCATGTGTTTGATGTACACTTAAATATGTTTGGATCGATGTGTGACACTCATTTTCAATCTCATTCACATTCATTTCATGGAATTTTTTGTGCCCACTTATTCACATTAATCGGTCCACTACTTGCTCGGGTAGGCACCTCGATCACTTTTATTTGCGAGGCAGATGGCGGAATTATTAATGTTGCAGGAATGATTGTTGAAAGAATTTAAGGTATGACGGCCTTGCGTCATATGCATGTCTCGATCACGCCTAATTGTATTCACTAGGCATGCATGTATATTTATTATTATTTTAACAACATTTATATCTCATGCCAAATAATTTTTTTCTCTATAAATTCTTACATTATGTCATCATTAATCAGTCTAAATAACACTATATTATTTAGACAAAAACATATTACATTATTATTAATATTATCTATGCCAAATATCTCATTAGTATTGTAGTATATATCTCCAGCTTAATGATATTCTTTAGTTTGTGGTAGTGAATGTTCAACTGAATGTCAAATTGAATTTTTTTTTTTTTTTGAATAGTTAGACATTAATATCCTGCCCTCCCAAGCTTATCACCACTTTTATTCAAAACAAAAATGAAAGAGAGAGATAGTACATACTAAAAAGCCTTTTAGTTTTTCAAAGTATGACATGCATTTTTCTATTGAGAATCTTATAGAGCATAAAAGGCATAGAACATAAAACTGTTGGGACCAGAACATTCAGGTCAAGCTCGTATACAAGGATTTGGTGCATTCTGACCCAATACTTTTCTCAAAGTACAAATGAAGCAGGTGGTGGTAGTGGTAGTAAGTTTGGTCAAATAGCAAGTCTATGAGATGAGTTCAATGTATTTCATGATGCGATGAGACAATTTGTGTAGGGTTGTCAAAATCGGGTCACGGGTCGGGTTCGGGTCCAACCCGAAATTGACCCGACACTGTTCAACCTGACTCGTTTTTTCAAACGGATCGGTTTTTCGAACCCGAACCCGACCCGCTTCGGGTGCATTTCATTAAAATTTTTTTTATTTAATTCGATTTATTTAAATTTAAATCAAATTAAGGTAAGATTTACTTCAATTAGTTTAAAATAAATCAAAATTATTCTAATTTGGACAACATTGTTTATAATTTTTTGAAATATCATTTACTTATTTCATAAAAATCCTTTAAAACTCTCTTAAATTAATTAAAAACGGGTCAAATTGGGTTGATTTCGGGTTTCCGGGTCAACCCGAACCCGACCCGGTTTTACAAACGAGTAGAAATCTCTAACCCGAACCCGACCCGGGCAGCAGTTATACGTCTATGGTTCCCCATGTCACCTCTAATCTATTTATTTAGATAACTAAATTAATAAGATTGATTTTGTTATCTTAAAATTGCTATTCTATGTTATTACTCATTCATAATTTTTATAATATCAATTTATTAAAAAAAAAATGTTGGCTTGTTATTTTTGGTCAAAATACTTTATTATAAATCAATCAAATTTTTAAATAATCTTTTATATATATATATATATATATATATATATATATATATATATATATATATATATATATATATATATATATATATATATATATATATATATATATATAATTTTTTCTAAAACTGTGATTAATTATCAACATGACTTGTTTTTTGGATTTATGAGATCGCATCTATTTCTTGGTTCCAGCGGATCACATATATATAAATGGAAAATTAAGTTATGCATCTATCATTTAAAAATATTAATAAAAAGTTTACTTAAAATATATTAGAATTTAGAATTTTAAATAAAAATTTATTAAAATTATTTTAAAATTATATCATAATTTATTATATAATGTAATTCTTTTTTATAATTTATCTTCTTCTTTTTTAATCATTTTATTATAACAGTTGCTTAAAGTATAACAATTCTCTCTCTTTCATAATAAACGAGTCGGCTTAAAAATTCGCAGAAGAAAACTTGAGCTCAAGACAGGGATGACTCGACTCATTTACACCTCTAATTAATCGAAGCATTCACAATCTCATTATCCAATCAGACGGATGCTCTGTGGTTTGACGTGATGATATTCCGAAAAAGCTAAGAATTGTAGTTGCCTCCTAATCGGGAGATATTATTACGTGCGGAGTTAGGACGTGTCCGTAAGCTAATCCGGATGCGCTACATCATCAAATGCAATATGCATTGGGTGACATGGCGAGTCTGAATTGACCTCTAAACGCGTCCAAACACCGCACGTAATCTTAATAGGAGGTGTAAAGTCTAAAATAAATCACAAGTTTTTGTATCTGCTAAAGATAAATTACTGAGATGTATGTACTTCTCTTTATTGAAAATGGGTGGCAACAGACCTAAATGAAATGCTTCGAATTCAGAAAAAAAAAATGTTGTTTAACCATCACTCATCAGTCATAATAAAAGCTTGTATCTCAATATTCTACATATGGTGGCATCTGCTCCGTTGCTTTCGCTTCGGAGTAAAAATGTTAGTTTAGGGTACATCAACCAAAGGCCTCCCAACATTGGAAACAACAGATAAAGGTACATCAATCAAAGGTCCCCCCAACACCATCAATATCCTCCCCATAACTCACATCATCAAAATTACCCAGTTCATCTGACATTCAGGCATCCCTTGAAGCATGAATAGAGCTCGAAATCCCACCCACAAGTGAGTCACAATGACTGTCCCTAGAGTCATCAGGAAGTGCATTATCACCCTCATTAACATCACCATTAGGATCAGGAGTTTCGGTAGGACTTGCTACCAAATTAATTAAGCAATTGTTAGGTTCATCAACAACAACAACATTTGGATCAAGCGCCATATCCTCCTCAACATTCAAAGGAGAGACTGAAGCCAACACACGAGTATAATCCAAATTCAAAGCCAAAACCTTGGCATCAACAGACACAACATTACCCAAATCTAATGATAATTCATTCACACCAAAATCTTGACAAATAAGGCTAGTATATGCCACAACCGTAATATCAGACAAAGCATTCACAAACAACAAGGTAAGCAATCAAACATTAGAAGAACTACCTTCCACCAGCCCAAACAACCTGCAAACAGAGCCAACCAACATGAAAATAGAAAAAAGAAAAAAACATAAAAACCAACACCCCTAAGAACTAGAAAAAAATAAGGAGCAACTCAAAACCACAATCAGAAACCAAGCCAAACTCAAAAGAGAACCAACCAACAGACCCCAATAACAAAAAAGAAGCACAAAAGATGCAAAAAACCCCCAAAATATCCCCAACAACATATAGTAGCTTATGCTCTGTTGCTTCCGCTTAGGAGCGAAAACGTCAGTCAAAACAGTCTTGGATATCAGCATCACACCCAACAAAGACAAAACCTGTGTTCCAGGATAAGAAGAAAGCAACGGATCAAAATTGTGAACATTAAATAATTATTAGAACAAAAATAATTGAAAGAACATTTAGTAAGAGAGAATTTACCAAAATGGCAATTATATTTACCTTAGCCTTATCAACAATTATTTCTTTCTCAACAACATCGCAAAAAAAAAAGTCTTTTCCTTTAGTTATTATGAAGGAAATGAATGATAAGGGTGAAATGTGAAGATTATCAGTAATCATAAATCTTTTTGAGTCTTCCACAAAACTTCGACCAGCATCATTAGTTTTTTTTCTATTTCGCAACTTGGGGTTTTGTTCTATGACTTTTGCTTCTCTAAATCCATGCTTGCACGGAGTATACTGAAGACTTTTGCATCCATAGTGGGAGGCAAGTTGTGGAAACACCAACATGTTTTTGCATTCTTTTGACTTGAAGCATTCTAAGCCCAAACACTCTGCCGAGAAATACAAATTGTTGATGCAACACTCTGATGATATGCGATTGCAGAGTAGTCTGATCACAGAGCCTAAAGGAAAAGTGAGAAAACTTAGTAATTGATTGAGGAAGTCTCCCCCAACTTCGGCAGATAAAACACTGTTGTTTTTCTTGTTTAATATGATCTTCAAATTAAATTTTTGTCCTGCTTTGGTGTCTTCAATCTCCTCTTTAATCATTGAGAAGCACTTCCCACTTGGTTCTACACATGAATCGGGGAAGAAAACCTCCGTCAATGCGTGTTTGGATTCTAATGACCTCCTCAGTAAGCTTAAAGCCTGAAAGAGAAAAAAATACAATCTATAAAATTTCAACAATTACAAATTAAACAAAATTTAAGTTATTTTTCTAGCATTCATCAATACGTTAATTACCTCTTTATTGCCAACATTTATAACCCTTTCCTCTAAGATGCTTGTATCATTAATTCGCAGCTCCTCAAGCACGGAGAGAACATTTATATAAGAAATTGGCATCATCCGTAAATCATCAGTAATAATAAAACTAGCTCCGTCATTAACAAAGATCCCTTTATTTTCCACTGTACTTTTTGGCCAGCTCAAAGCCTTATCCATCAGTTTGCCACAACGGCTGCATCGAGCCTTAGTTACATAGGAACAGTAACATGTTGATTGAGTAAAGCAACCATCTGCACATATTCTTGCAGCCTCACTCCGAGGATTGAGAAGCATTTCCTTACATGCCTCGCTCTGTAGGTGCTTGACATCAAGCTGTTCAACGCTCTTATAAAGGCTGTCAAGAGATCCCAAACCCGACTGCTTGCCCAAAAGCTGGACAATGCTTCCTAGCGGCAGAGTAAAAAAGCTAAACATGAATGTCATGAAATCGCTTTCAGCTTCGGCAAACACAACCTGCTTTTTCTCTTTATTAATTAGAAGTTTTATACTTATCTCAGCCATGACGTGATGGGAAATAAGATCTTTTCTGTGCTGCATTTTGATTTCTCTTGCCTCCATATATATAGAACAGAGAAGCCTTAGGCTGACGGGTTTCCGTGAAAAAAAAGATTGGAATGCCAAAGTTGGGAATCCTAATAATAGGATGGGTCATAAATAGAGACACATTAAACTCCATTCAAAAAACTCCTCGGCAATCAACAACCTCTCTTTAGGAGCTGTTTGGTATCGGATTTACAGCGGGATTTAAGTTGGATTTACGCTAAATATAGCCAAACGGTTTCTGTGCGCGTGTTAAATCCAGGCCATGCTTGAATCCCGGATTTACTAAATACCATCACAGCTAGCGAACTCCATTGTTGCTTCCGATCAAAATGTCGTAACATGGGAAAGTCGTCGAAGCAAGGAAGCCGAACAGCAGCGACGACGGAAATAGAAGATGAAAGGCTAGACGCCTCTGAAGTTATTAACTTATTATTGATTAACTTAATTAATATAATCCAAAATATTAATTAATTATAAATTAATTGAATAATTAGCAATTACATATTAATATAATTAGCTTAATTAATATAACATAAAATTTATATTATTAAATATATAATTAATAGTATAAATAATAATTGATAGTATATACGTGAAAAGGTTGGAGTAGCTGCAGTAGAAGATAAGATTAGAGAGAGTCGTCTTAGACGGTTTGGTCACATAAAACGACGGCCTTCTGATGACCCGATTAGGAGAGTAGAGGTATTAGAGTTGACTTATGTTAAGAAAGATAAGGATAGACCTAAAAAGACTTGGTTAGAAAATATTAGGAATGACCTTTCTTTATTAGATTTAAATGAGAATTTAACTTTTAATATGACACAATGGAGAAAATGATTCATGTAGCCGACCCCAAGTAGTGGAATAAAGGCTTGATGTTGTTGTTGTAGTAGTTAACTTCTACTTAACATATCATTAAATTCATAACACATTAATTTTTATTTTTATTTTTTAATTATCTTTTTTATATTTAAAATTCTAACTGTCATAAATACTATAATATATTATCAAACATTTTCTTGAAATTTAACACTATTTAATATTTGTCATATCAAATAATTTTTCGGATTTAAAACACTCAAAATTTACTAAATTCAAATTTATAAAATTTATTATATCCTACAAAAGTTAAATCCCACCTGTTGCCAAACAGCCCCTTGGAGTGGAACTTTTATTTTATCCAGTGAACGTACGCAGATGAACGTTCGGTTTTAGGCAAAAAAAGCGCCTGTACCGACTACCGAGTACTGAGTACCAAGGTGTACCGAGTTTTTTCAAAAAACTCGGTACATGCGCTTTTTTGCCTAAAACTGAACGTTCCTCTGCGTTTGTTCACTGGATATAATAAAAGTTCCTTGGAGTGATGAGATGTGAAGATCGGGAATCTGGCAACAGTGATACTCTGAGAGTGATACCAATTCATAATAATGAAGAAGTGTAAATAGCCAAATATAGAAACGTAGGAAAGTTCATTGGACCATTCGAACGTTTATTATTTATTATTATTTGAAAAAAATTTAATTTCCCTTAGTTATCATTAATCATTATTATTTTGTTAGTTTATAAAACAATCATTTTAATATGTTTATTATATATTCTTAGTGCGATCTGATCTTTGAACTAATTAAAATTTTTCTGATTAAATTTAGGACCATCCAAAGTAGATTTTGGGCAAATTTAGAAATTAGAATAAGCCAACTAAGGTTATAAAAATCAGATTTGACCCGGAATAAGAAGAATAATAGATTTACGATTCAATAGTTCAATCAGAGTTGAGCTGAGATTAAACCAAATGATATAATAAATATTAAATTCATTAAATATAATATGACAAAAAATAAAATAGAATCATTTAATTATATATATATTTTAGCCGTAGGTGTGAACCTGCAAAAAAAAATAATACATAAAACAGAGAAAGAATTCAAGAGAAAGAGTGAGATTTCTGTAGAAAGTATTTTCGTTGTCCTTCCTTACTGTAGCAGCTCATGCATATAATATGTAGGAAGAAGACGATAGTGACATCAACGGTCACGATGAGACCGTTGGCAGGCAACGGTGATAAAGTATACATTGAGTAAATGGTAGAGATCACATGGCACGATCTCCTCGTACGAGCTGTTGCTTATAATTATGTTTGCTTATCACCTCCTCCCAAGATAACAGGAGGTTCCGATATAGTTAGCTTGCTTCTTAGAGTAGCAAAATGAGGACTGGATAGTGTGACTTTGTAAACAAATCAACTAGTTGGTCTTGTGTATGAACATGAGAAATTTGAAGAACATGATTCTTGATGCAATCACGAACAAAGTGAAAATCAATCTCAATGTGTTTAATTCTAGCATGAAAAATGAGTTTATTGGCAAGGGCCAAGTAGAGATATTATCACAAAATAACGTTGTAGGTTAAGAAGAAATAATGTTAATCCCTTGTAATAGACCACGGAGCCAAATGAAATTGGTGAAAGCAGTTGCAAGAGCTCTATACTCGGCCTCAGCTGAAGATCTGACAACTGTTTTCTATTTCTTAACATACCAAGAAATAAGGGTATCACCAAGGAAAGCATAGTAACCATATGTTGATTTTCGATTAGTAGGATCATCTGCCCAATCAGAGTTAGAAAATGCAGATAATTCTAGTGATCCTTGTTAAATCGGTAAACCGAAATGTACGATGCCTTTTATATACCGAAGAAGACGTTTTAATAATTTGAAATAATCCTCAATAGGCTGATGCATATGTTGGCATAACTTATTAACAGTGTATGCTATATTTTGCCGTGTAATAGTTAAGTATTGTAAGGAGCCAACAATATGTTTGAAGTGTTCAGATTGAGAGGGACATAGGGGAGAATTCAAAACACGTTTTTTTTCTAGTCATATCACTATTAAATTTGAAGTCATGTTACTAGTAATTACATATTTTTTTTTTTCTATTTCAAAAAACAAAAATGCTGGTAAATACATTTGATTATTGTTGATTGAACGAGTTGAGTTCAAGTTGGAGCTTATTGTTGATTGAACAAGCCGAGTTTGAGTTAGACACGACTCCCACTCGGCACGACTCAATTAGACCAGACATATGCTTATAAATGGGTAGAGAATACCATTCCCTGCTGCCACTTGAAGAAGTTAATAGGCACTTTGTCATTTTACCACCTCGTTTAATTAATATCCTTTCAATAATTCAACTTATGCTAGCATAAATGAATATCAAAATTAATTATTAATTAATAATTTATATAAACAAATTAAAGATTCTTCTTCTATTTAATCAAATTAAAAAATAAATAACATTAAGTTATTCAAATCAATATCTTCTTTCATTAATTTTAATTATTAGGATCATTCAATTTTATTAATTAATCTATTTTATTTTAAGAAAACTTATATTAATCCATAAATGATAGCCATCCTTCAGACCAGTTAAGGAAGCATTAATTTATAACATTCTCCATTAATTTATAAAAAAAATCTATTTTTAACTCTTTATTTTTAGTTTTTACATTTGTTTTCTTACTGTATTTTGCAGTATAAAATTTTCTTGAAAATTATGAAAAAAAATAATTTGTCTCTTATTTTCATTCTTGTGAACTTTGAATAATAAAAAGTGTGATAGATTTTGAAAACTGTTTGCTTTGGAAAATGAAAGTATGCGTGTTTTTGAAAAGTAACATGTGAAATGCTTTATATATATACATTTTATCCCACCCCATAGAGAACATTGCAAAAGTGTCCTAAAAGAATAGTAGGAATTATGCAGCAATCTATTTCATGTGTATTACTCAACAATAATGCATATTTTCATTATTTCACTTGATTGTAAAAATTGATTTCCCGCCATAGGTTGCTAATTTGCCATTTAGCCATTTTATCAAATTGCAATTTATTGAATTTCAACACTCAACAATTTAGAAGAATACCTCGACATAGATAATGTCGCTATCGGAGATGGTCGCACGCTTTCGATCTCTCACTCAGGACGTGGCATCCTTCCTACTCTGAATCGTAAGCTCTTACTTACGAAAATTCTTCATATTCCTCACATATCTCACAATCTTCTCTCGGTATCTACCCTTGCTCATGATAACAATCTATCAATTTATTTTGACTCATCTGGTTTCTCTATAAAGGATCTGATGACAAATACGACCCTTCTTTTGGGACATTGCCAAGATGGCATCTACGCCATCCGCGCCAGAAACACCACTTACAGTGGTTAACACGCTCTGACTGCCACTCTTGCTCCCTCTCTTCGTTGGCATCACCGTGTGGACGTACCATTCACACTCAAGTCCTCGTCACCATCTCCAAATAGAACAGTTCTCTTAACATTCCTTTAGATTGTTTCACTTGTATACCTTGTAAGACCTCTAAATGTCACAAATTGTCTCTCTCTCTTCTACAAATCATAAATACAAAATTCGTGAACTCATTCATATCGATGTATGGGGACCCATTCCAATTTTTTTCTAATCAAGGATTAAAATACTACGTTATCTTTGTTGATGACGCGTTCACTATACATGGGTATTTTTACTTAGAAACAAATCCGATATCTACTCAACCTTTCTAAAATTTCATAAAGCTGTCGAGAATAAATACCCTCGTAAAATTAAGCACCTTCAAAGCGATAGTGGCACCGAATTCACTAATCATAATCTCCAAAACTACCTGTAATCCCATGGCATTTCTCACCAACTTACTTGTCCTTAAACTCCTGAGCAAAATGGAATCGTCGAACATAAACATCGACGTATAATCGAAACCACTAGAACTCTTTTCAACACTGCCAACCTTCCCTTTCATTTCTGGCCTGACACCCTTCTAACTACAGTCTACCTAATCTATCTCATGCATTCCCTTAACACATCTCATCATTCTCCATATCAACTCCTTCATAAATAACCCCCCTCTTATAAACATCTCAAGGAGTTTGGTTGCTCGTGCTTTCCCCTTCTACCTCCTACTTCCTACCACTTGTCACAAACTCAACATCAAATCTCCTCTCTGTGTTTCTCGGATATGCCACCAACTACAAAGGCTACAAATGTATGGATCTCACCTATGATCGAATTATCATATATAATTATGTAACCTTTGATGAGTCTACCTTTCCTTACTCCTCTTCTTCCAGCATCACTTCACACACTCCCATCACTCCACCTCCAAATCCCAATCTCGTTCTTCCACCATCTCTTATCAATTCCTCCAATTCATCCAAGTCTCCCATCACTCCCTCCATACCAGCACCATCTTCTCCCATTTCCACTCATGATATCTCCTCCAACACCACTCAGTCTCCCACACCTCACACTCTTCTCTCCTCTACGGACCCTTCATCTCATATACCCACTCCTCCCCTTACCATATGCCCGCTCCTCTCCTTCCCATACGCTACTCTCATCCTATGGTTACCTATTTGCAAATGGGTTACTTAAAGCCGCGTCAACTTGTGAATCTCACTCATCAAACTTCACTATCCCACTCACACCCACCTCCTACACTTAAGCATCCAAATATCCTCAATGGAGGGTAGCAATGACCTTCGAATTCCTTGCCCTTCAATAATAAAGCCCTTGGTCCCGTGTTCCTCCTACTTCCAACATCAATATTATTGGCTCTTGATGGACTTAAAAAACTAACTTAAACGCCGATGGGTCCACCGCTAGACACAAAGCTCACCTTGTAGCTCAAGGCGATCATCAAGAATATGAGTTAAACTATAATGAGATATTCAGTCATGTCGCCAAATTCTCTATTATTCGTGAACTTCTGTCGGTCGCAATGCATAACAACTGACACATACATAAACTTGACATCACCAGTGCCTTTCTTCACGGCCCCATTCATAAATAAATTTATATGAAACCACCTCGTGGATTCGAAAACTCGAAACATCTCCATAATGTTTGTCTTCTTCTAAAATCTATTTACGGCTTAAAACAAGCACCACAACAATGATTTCATACCTTCTCTCAAGTCATTCTCTTGTTCCGGTTTCGGAAAATTCACGCCGATCCCTCCGTTATCACTTATCGCAATAGCAACAATCAAGCTTACCTGCTTATCTATGTCGACGATATTCTTCTCATCGGTGATCATTATCGCACTCTTCTTCATATCATTTCATCCCTTAGCAAACACTTCTCTATCAAACATCTTGGCCAACCATCCAAATTTATTGGCATCGAATTTAATCATCATCCCACTCATTTCCATCTCTCCCAATCTTTTTACGTCGAGACTATTCTTCAACAAGCCGGTCTTCTGCACTGTAAACTAATTTCCAATCCTTCCTATACAAAGCTACCCGTCAATGTTCTCACTGATTTTCACTTCTTTGATCCCACCTCATATCACCAACTTGCCGACTCCTTACAATATCTTATTATTACTTGTCCTAATATTTCCATTGTTGTCAATCACCTTTGCCAACATCTTCACAATCCCTTGCCCATACATTTTCTACAACTCAAACGTCTTCTTCGCTACATTCATGGCACTTTTACCTTCGATCTTCCCATTCATAAATCACCTCTTCACCTTCAAATTTTCTCCAATGCTGACTGGGCCACGGATTCAACTACTTGACGATCAACTTCAGGCTATTATTCGTTCCTTGGGAGCACACTCATTTCTTGGATAGTCAAGA
Organism: Dendrobium officinale; assembly: GCA_019514585.1. Taxonomy (NCBI): domain Eukaryota; kingdom Viridiplantae; phylum Streptophyta; class Magnoliopsida; order Asparagales; family Orchidaceae; genus Dendrobium; species Dendrobium officinale. Next base: position 5,594,986 of record CM033685.1, on the reverse strand, counting down.
AACAAGAAACTGTCATTCGTTACTTAATGGAAGCGGAATATAGAGCTTTTGTTACAGCTACAGCTTAATTACAATGTCTAATTGGACAATTATTGGTTAATTATCAAATAAATCGATAGCCTATAAATGCTTTATCATATGAAGTCGCTAGGGTAGATTTTATAGATCATATTTGTTAGGACCGATTTAATGAATCGTATTCACCTGCTTGGGATGAGCTGATAGATAGAAGTCGCTTGAGTCAATTTCATTTGCAAACATATGAGTGCCTCTTGAGCTGAGTCCAAATACATAGAATGAGTTAGTTTGGCATGAACTTAGTCGGCATGGCTTGAATCAGGTCAACTTGGCTTGAATCAGGCATTCTTGACTTAAATTTGATTTTTTAGATGTTTGGGTGCACAAAATCATTCATGTGCTTTAGCACAAAGAGAAATAGCCATTGCATTTATAAATAGCTGCAAAAACAAATTTCATGCACTTATATTTATAGACCCAATGCAACTGCAAGAATCCAAATATGTAGAAACAAATAAAATATATGTACATCTCTCTTTAAAATCAAAGAACAAAATAGCTTCATCAATAATTAATCTGGATAAAAAAGTAAAAAACTGACCTGTTCAAGCAATAGGAAATATGAATATAGATATTCACATTCTTGCTCATAATACTCAAAGAATCAAGATAGGAACACAACGGTTTAGACAGAACAATTATTACGTCCTCCGATCGGACGTAGAGGAACGTCCGGTCGGAGGCCAAATCACACCAAAAAATGAGAAATACCGAGCAATACCAAACAATAATGATGAATACCATCACGTGAAGATCCAATACCGAGCTATACCGAGCAATACCAAGTTATACAAAAGTTGTACCGAGTTTTTCCTAGAAAAAACTCGGTACAACTCGGTATTGCTCGGTATATCTCGGTATAACTCGGTATTGATCTTCACAGAGCAGTATTCCTCATTATTATCAAATAATACCTAGTAATTCCGAGCAAATACTGAGTTTTTTGGCGGAATTTTGCCTCCGACCGGACGTTCCTCTACGTCCTTACACCGGACATAATAAAAGTTCGGTTTAGACATATGTTGATCTCATTATTCGATGTCAATTTCCTCGAAATCAACTCTAGTATAGATGCCTCCTTCAGGATTTCCCCTAGGTGACACCTACTGATGTAGAAATGACTCGTCGTGATCCAGTCAAACTGAAATGACTTTAGTTTAATTAAGAAAAAGGATTTGAATTAGTCTAATTTTAAAATGTTAACTAATTTTGTTTAAATAAATATACTTATAAATCAAATAGTAAAAAAAAAATTGTTTTTTAAGCATGCAAATCTGTCTACATTAGAATTAAAACCCATTCGAATAACGACAAGAATTGCAGTTCGCGAACGAGCCCCCCTCCCTCGTCTCCTGCGCAAGTGGGCAGTTCGCAAAAAAAATAAAATAAATTCCTCTCCCACTCTCTGTTCGTTCGAAAGGAGCCGGAACATCTCCGCCTCTCTCTCTTGGATTCGCATACCCGACCCAGGTGAAAACCCCAAGCTCCGATCTCTATCTCTGTTCGCAAGCTCCAAGAATCGCCCCTCCCCCTCTAGCCCGTCGCTCCCTGCTCTCATACGACGCCAGGGCCACACGCCTCCAGGTCCGCCTGCCCTCTTCTCGTTGATTTGTCCTAGCCGCCGGTCATTTTTGCTATAGGTATATCTTCTACATCCTCGTCTTCTTTCTCTTCCGTTTAGCAATCTTGATGATAGAAATGATTTGGGAAAGTTTATTGCTATCTTTTTTTTTTTTTTTTGAAGGAAAGAAAGTATGCGAAGTTGAAAATAGAGAAATGTTTCTTTTTCTCTTGCTTTCTCTTATTGCAAAGAGAATGAATTTCTTATGGTTGTTTAACCGGATCCTGCTGAGATTCTCAATGTTTGAGATGAAAATTTGATGAGTTCTATTAGTGATAGCGATTGCGATATAGGTTTTGGAAAGGTCTCCTTGATTGAAAATATTTGTTAGTGATGAGAAGATGCTTTGTTTGCTTTATATCTTTTATTCTTAACATCTAGTTAGTCATCTCATCATGAGTTTATAAAGGAATAAGGGATTCTTTCCTCTAATGGTTCTTTGAAAGTTTTACCCCAAACTAGCTTTCTCTTGCCTCTAATGGCTATATATTTTCATTATCACTTTAAGAATCTTGTTGATAGGGAAGATAATGAGTTTTGCTGTTATTTAATGTAGGAATGGTGATGAGATTTACCATTTCAATTTGATGAATGTGTGATTTAAGAGTTTCCAATACTTTTATCCAATATAGTTTTCCTTCTCTCAGTGAGTAGGGTTGAACCACTATGTTCTAATGATTGAGCATTCATGAAAATTTTGCAAAGTTGCATTATGATTGTCGAAGTGTATCTTGAGTTGGTTAGAGGAGAATTTGGTGATCTTTTACAAATTTTTGTCTTTACATTTGTAGTTTAGTGTGATGAAGGCTCATTGGATTCGTCTCGTTGAGTTGCTTAATTTAACTCTAAGCACATAAAATTGATGATCATTTGGTCCTTTAATTAATTTCATAGAGCTTCTAATTATATTTTAAATACTCGATTTGCGCTTATTTGGAGTCATTAAATATATTGCGGTGTCGATGGGTTCATCTTGTTAATACATTTAATTTGACTATAAGTTTATTAAAATTAGAGTTCAGGTGATCTCAAATTTAATTATAGTAGTTTCTTTTTTGTATTATTATCTCCATATTTGTATATATATATAAAGTAATATTGTTTGAGATGCTTAAGGTGCTTTGTTGTATTTATATTCTGTTCGGGATTGCCCCTTGTTGCTTGATTTTTAACTTATATACATCGAGTTCGTTGTGATCAACCGTTTCTGATGTGGGGATAATTGAAGCTTGACTTTATCTTTGGAGCATTCCAATCACCGAGAAAGTGATTTCTCAAGTGGATGAGAATTTAAACAAGCCTATTTACTGGCTTTAGTCATGTAGCCAACTACGATTCCCATCTCTTTTTCCATTGAAACCCAAGGATCAGCCATACTCTTCACAGTTAAATAAGTGAAGGCACTAGAGTAAGATCGTGCCTATCTTCTCAATACGTCATGTCCAAGATCAAGGCAAAATTTCTAATTGATCAATTCGAAAACTGGGTTGTGTATGCTGAGAGTGAAAACAATTTCATTGAAATTTTGTTTAACTTTCTGACTCTGCCATTGGGAAGTATCGGTCAGCTTTTACTCAAACAATCATAGTTGGGATCTCTAAACAGGCTCAATAAAATCGTTGAATACTTTGACGTCAACACCTGCAGATTAATGCATGCAATAAAATGCTTCTCAATTCTTGAATTGCAGCTGCAACAGTATGTAAGAACATGACAATTAAAAATATTAATTATATCAATTCAAGAATTTTTTACATTTGCAATAAAAGTGATTGCTTAACTCAATCAACATGTTATTAAACGTATGTTAATCTTCATTGCAAATGTAGAAAGTTTATGTATTGTCAACGTGAATATTTTTAATTTTTAATTTCTCACATATTAGTGCAGCCGCACTTCTAGGTTTGAGAAGTATTTCCTTGCAAGCTTCAGTCTGCAGGTGCTTGGCGTCAAGGTGCTCAATGCTTTCATAGAGTCTGTCTAGAGATCCTAAACCTGATTGCTTACCCAAAAGCCGGACGATGTTTCCCATCGGAATAATAAGGTAGCTAAACAGAACATCAATGAAATTACCTCTAGCTTCAGCATACACAATCCGCTTTTGCTCTTTCACAATTAGAAGCCTTATACTTATATGAGGCATAGCGTAATGGGAAGTAAGGTATGTTCTGTGCTGTAAGTTGATTGTTCTTGCCTCCACATATAACAGAGAAGCCTTAGGCTGATAGGTTTCGTGCAAAAAGATGAGAGTGCCTAAGTGGGGAATCATAATAATTAACAGGATGGATCATAAATGGAGACACATAAACCGTCACCTTATCTTTCTGGAGCCCGCATCCTCCATTCAAAATCCTTCAAATCTCTTTGGCAATCAACAATCTATTTAAGTGTGATGAGATGTTAAGATCGAGAATCCTGCAACAGTGATTCGGCACGAAGATTAGACCAGACTTATGCTAATAAATAGGTAGAGAATATCATTCCCTGCTGCCACTGGAAGAGGTTAATAGGCACAATACCATTCAATCAAAAAATGTTTTTTTTTTTTTCATTTTCCACCTCGTTTAATTAATATCCTTTCAATTCAACTTATGCTAATTAAACAATAATTAGCATAAATGAATATCAAAATTAATTATTAATTAATTAATTATATAAACAAATTAAATATTCTAATTCTATTTAATCAAATTAAATAATAAATAAAATAATGTTATTTAAATCAATCCATTCTTTCATTAATTTTAATTATTAGAATAATTCAATTTTATTAATTAATTTATTTTATTTTAGGAAAACTTATATTAATCCATAAATGATCGCCATCCTTTAGAGCAGTCAAGGAAGCATTACTTTTTTATTACATTTGTTTTCTTACTGCTTTCTAAATTTATTGTGAAGTATAATTTTTTTTTGAAAATTATGAAAAAAATAATGGTCAAAGCTGACCCAAACGAAGCCAGCCCACCTATTGTAGCTACCATCATTGATTAGTCCACACATACATATATCATCGTTAATGGCTGCATCTATATATTTGGCTAGCTATAAAAACCCATTAGAAATTAGATTTATAATTTAATTCTCACAAAATATTATTATTAGTTATTCAATGAGCAAAGTAAAATCCCAAATCTCCGATGCAATTTAGTTTAATTAGATTGAAAAATCATTGGACAAGAGGGTTAAAGATAATAAAGAGTGTAAGGATAATATCTTAACTATTGTATAATTTATCTAGCTATAAAAAGAAGGGATGACCGCCAACAAGGCAATGAAGCAATGGTGCCGATGATAATGATGGAGAAGAAAGATGGTTACCTTTGCCGCCAGCGAGCTGCCATCATTACTTCTGATCCGACGTCACAATAGCATAGAAATAACTTAGTTTCATTGAATGACAGTTGTATCCTAAAATTAAACATTTTTTCAACATACTTTACGGTAGTCTGAAGAAATTGGCGTCTTTTGCTTCGCCTTGGCTTTAGAAAAGAAAACGGCAGTTAACAGAGTGTTGGATATCAGCATATCATTCCGAATAAAATATAATTGATCATAAATATCCATTAAATAAATGAAAATAAAATGCGACCCAATTAGATATAACAAATTAAATTAGAGATGATTTACCATAGCCTTATCAATGCAGACAATCTTCTCAACAAGATCGGAAATGGGAAAGTTTGTTCTATAATTATTGATAGTGGAGATGAATGATAGAGGAGAAATGTAAAGATTATCTGCAACCATAAGTCTTATGGAGTCAACAACAAAAGCTCCAACACCATCTGTCCTTACCTTCTCTGACTTTGGATTATGCTCTATGACTTCATACTTGCAAAAAGGTGTGTAATAATAATTGTATACATTTTGACAATAACACTTTGGACAAAACCCAGACATAGAAAACTTCTTTGATGTAATTTTTTCCAGTTTTAGTAATTGCTTTTAATAGCACAACACAAGATTAAAATGTGAGATCTTTGAAAAGAGAATTGTGTGTTTATGAAAATGAAGTGTTTAATGAATGAGTTTAAGTTTGTGTGTGGAAGAAGAGCTAGAGACGCGATTTCTTGTGTGGGTTGCAATTGACGGTGACGGACGGGAGGTTCAATTCGATTGGCTTCCGATTTTCAAGGAGGCCGACATAAGACTTGATTACAAAGGGAATTTCTCTCTTATGTTGGAAGCCGGAGAAGTGAGGAAGTGGGCTCGTTCACGTGAGGAAGACGAAGTCGGAAGTGATTCGTTTGGGAAGAAAAATCCAAGAAATCCAAAGAGCCGCAATCGAATTCCCAATCCCCGGTAATCGGAAAGCTTTCTTTCATTTATTTCTTCCCTTTTCTACATGTATAGGGCAGCCTATTGAGAATTGTGTGTTTAGAAGGAAATAATATTGTAGCTTATGATTTGTTCTTGATGTGATGGTTATTCAAGTAATTATAAGCACAAGGGATTTGTTCATACTTGTGGAGATGTTGCTAAGTCCGTCTGAATCACAGAAGCAAATAACTATTTATATATATAACATCTGGTGGAGTTAAAACTTGCCAGGCAATCTGTACATCAATGAGTTTTGTATGCCTTTTTGAGTCGAAGATTTGGCATAATTTTCTTCTTCTTGACCATATAAATAATTTTAGGGGCATTTTATAAGCTTTTGGATCTATTAATACTTTCAATTCATAATGACACCTCCATGGTCATTATTAACTGTAGCCAAGAGATTAATTCAATCTCCATTTTATTCTTCTAGTGACCCCTTTAATTGAATAATGCAGCTATCGGAGGATTTACTTCATTTTGCTAAAAGAAAGCTGCTTCCTTTAGTGCCATAGAGAATATTGCAAAAGTGTCCTGAAGGAATCGTAGGAATTATGCAGCAATCCATTTAATGTGTATTGCTCACCAATAATGCGGATTTTTGGTCGTACGCTTCCAATATCTCACACAGGACGTGGTATCTTTCCTATTGATCTCATTATTTGAGGTCGATTTTCCCAAATTAATCTTTAGTGCCTAGGTCTTCGCAGCCTAGTGTAGACATCGCCTCCGGGATTTCCTTTAGGTGGATTTCCAGTTATCCATTGATGTAGCACCAACTCAGCTTTCATTCGACCCATCTCATGTTGATTGAAACCAAAAGAAATGAAACAACTCACATCATCTTTGAGATTAGAATAAATCTTACAAATGGTTGTGAAAATATTTCCTTGATGTTTGATGACAATTTTCATTTTCATATATCTATATATAACCTGTTGGAGTTTATCAGTTGAGGTTTTATATAATTAAACAAAACTTACATCCGTTGGTTAACTGTGTCGTTATGCAAAATGGATTTCCCGTTGTTATTTATGGTTAAAACATTTAACGATTGTTTCCAATTTTAATAATTAAACTTTTGGGGATAGCAAGCAACCTTTTTCATAATCGTCCCGTAGTGACCTATGGTAATTGAATTAAATTGTTAATGAAGCTAGAGATATCGGTGTAATGAATTTTTTTTTTCTATGAAAACTGTTGCTGAAAATATTTCCTGAATTTTCTTTTTGGAGCATTGAAGAGAATTCATGTGTTTTTTTTTTGGTGAGTACTCATAATTCATTTACAAAAATATTGGAAAAGGGCCACAGTCATAACTCTTCTCCTCTCTATTCATTACTTTGAATTCTTGCATTGATAAAAGGAAGAGTTGTATGCATTTATTTTCGAAGGTTTTGCAAGCGTTAATCTTCTTGTAGTGAACTAAAAAAAAAAACATAAATATTCTTGTGATGCATTGTATAGTGTTGAGGTGTCATTGTAGCAAATTACATAATGCTGAAATATTCCTTTAATGAGTTGCAAAAGTGCTAAATTTTGTTTCTTATTCACTTCTACCTATACTCTTGTTTTCTTTTTCTATAAAAGTGTGCAATGGTTTTTGTACATTCATGATTCAAGAGAAAGAGGGCTCGGAATTGTATGATACATTTAAGAAATTGTTGGTTGCATGAATCATGGTTCATAATTGGAAAGCTTTTTGACTTGTTGGAAGAAATAAAGTTGCTATAATTTTCCTTTCTTCTCTCAAATTTCATTTGACATAAGTATTGATTCGGGATAAATAAGTTGGAAGCTTACAGTTGCAAGTTGGATTCAATTTAAAGTCTAGTAATTCTTTCTTTGCACTTGCATCAAGAATGGTTTCTTGTTTTGATTCGGTGAAGAGGAAAATGTTAAAGTGCATGATTGTGCTTTGTTTTTCAATATGAGCATACATAGACATTATGTAAAGTTTTCATGTGATTGAAAGGTTTCTTGAATTGATGGGAAATAAATCCGAAGTCTTTGAAAAGATGTTATTACTAATAATGACCCATTTTGATGAATAATTTGCTTTGTTTCATGTGGTTTGTTTTTGGGAAAGAGGAAGTGTTAGATTGCTTTGCACTTAAGGAAGTTGCCCTTACGAGAAAAATGTTTATAATTTGAATGGTAAAGTGGAATATGTGCATTTTTGAAAAGTGAACCAAGTGATTTTGGAAAGTGATTTGTGTTTGACTTAAAAGTAAAATGTGTTAAGTGTGAAAATGTGTCTTGAAAAGTGAAATTTAAGATGTGTGAAAGGTGAAGTATATATTAGAAAGGTTTTGTGTAAGGAAAATGAAAAGTAAAGTGTTTGGTTTTGGACGAAAAATTGACTTGCGTGTGTGTGTTTTGAAAAGTGTCTTTGTGTGTAAATTAAGAAGTAACTTGTGTGTGTTTTGAAAGGGGTGTTGTGGAGTTTGTAAATGTTTGGAAAAGAGTGTATGTTGAATAGTGAAATGTATGTGAAATGCATAATTGTTTAAAAGTAAAGTGTATGATTTGAAAAGTATAAGAGTGATTTTGGATAGTGAGATGTAGGAATTTTGAGAAAGTGAAATGTGTTGGGAAGTAAAATATGTGAGTTTTGGAAAAGGAGATGAAAAGTAGTTTGTGTTAAAGAATGAGTTAGTTGGAAATTTATTAGAAAATGAAAGTTTTGAAGAAAGTAAAAGCCCTTTTTCTCTCTACCTCTCTCTTTCCCCCTTTTATTCCTCCTTTCTTGTGCCTTGAGGTGAATGTTGGAAAGATATAATGTATGCTTTCAAAAGTGAAGAGTTCAAAAGCAAAGTCAATAAATTGGTGTTCAAGCCCAAAAGAAGGTATGTTTGAATTTAAATAATTTTTTTAATTATTTCATTTATAATTATTAAATGTGCTTCTAATACTTGTTTTATTCTTTTTGTTTGCATGAACTGCGAGGAATGGTACCAATCAGGTGAGCAAAAAAAAAGGAAATGTTCCAAAGGGGTCAGTCGCCTCCATCCAACCGGGTGGAGGTGCTACGGGAAAAAATATCAGACATTGGCTCCCGCCGCTTTGTAAGTATTTTAGAACTTAGATAAACCTTAAGGCTCAAAACCCTTGATGTGATTGTGCGAATTTCTAATCTTATGGTCCTATAGAAACCTTAGTTTTTTTTATTGTGCATTTTAAATTCAAAATTATTTTCAAGTTATTTTTGTTCTGCTATTTATATTTTTATTTTTGTTATTTATAACCCAAAACTCATTTACAATCACGCGTATGTCCAAAGGATTAGTGATACTTAAGAACAAAAATTAAGGACGAGTCTTAGAAAATTTAAATTTAGGATGCATGCACTCTTTAGGAAAGAAAATATTAAACCTAGAAAATTTAGTGACACATTGCCTTAGGATTAGTGTATATACTATTAATTTAATCTTAATCAAACTTAAATAATCATTAATTAATCATTAAACTCTCTTTAAGATTTAGAAACTCCAACCATTAAAATAACATACATAATTTGAATAAAAAAATATAATGATAAATAAAATTCATTTGTTAAAATACATACATATAATTAACATCTAAATTAAAAAAAAAAGACATAAGAAAATAAAAATAATAAAATTTAATAAAATTTGTATTTCTACACAAATAATAATAACATATAAATCTCAAATATAAAAGTTTAAGATCATTATTAAAATAATAATAATAAGAAAAATCATAAACGATTAAATAAAATTTGGAAAATTAACAAAAAAAATTGTAACAAATTAAACAAACAAAACCCAAATAAAAAATGTTAAATTATAAATTACTGTCAATTAAATAATAAGAATAATAGAATAAAAATAGAATTTAAAAATCTAATGAATTATTAAAAATTAAATAAAATCTTTAAATTTTCAATAATTTGATTACAATTTAATAAATCAATTAAAAATTCAATAAATTATTTAAAATTAATAAATCATCAAAATTTTAACAAATTATTAAAAACAAAACTTAATAAATTATTAAATTAAATAATATAATGACTAAAAAATGATTAATTAAAATATTTGAGACTATCAATTATTAATCAACCTTAACAATTAAAATTAAACTTAAAATGAACCTCCACCAAAATTTTAAATCACTCAAAACTTGAATTTGAACATCAAAAATTCATTGACCTTTCAACAAACTAAATTAGATCAATTAAAAAACTTCAATCAATAACTGACCTAGGATATATTCAAACCATACAGTCTACTGTACACACGTAGATTTGTTTGTTATGACAACATACTCTAGTTTTAGGTTAGGCCGATGCTTACTTTTTTGCTGCTGTGTGACGTGTTTTCTTGTGATTTTTACTGCATGCTGGTTGTGAAATGATTTGTGTGTTTGTTTATTTTTTTATTGCTGCAATCTAAGAATTGATGTGATGGCTGATAAATTACCAATTTCCAATCCTTCCTATACGAAGCTACCCGCCAATGTTCTCACTGATTTTCACTTCTCCGATCCCACCTCATATCGCCAACTTACCTGCTCCTTACAATATCTTACTATTACTCGTCCTAACATTTCCTTTGCTGTCAATCACCTTTGCCAACATCTTCACAATCCCTTACCCATACATTTTCTACAACTCAAACGTCTTCTTCACTACATTCGTGGCAATCTTACCTTCGGTCTTCCCATTTATAAATCACCTCTTCACCTTCAAACTTTCTTCAACGCTGAATGTGCCACGAGTTCGACTACTCGACGATCAACTTCCGGCTATTGTTCATTTCTTGGGAACACACTCATTTCTTGGACAGTGAAGAAACAACAAACTGTCACTCATTCCTCAAAGGAAGCGGAATACAGAGTTTTAGCCACAACTACTTCATATGTCATATGGCTCACTCTCAGATTTTCACATCTCCCAAACTTCTCTTACAGATAGATATACACTGTGATAGCATGTCGGCATAGCTCTCGCCAACAATCCTGTCTTCCACGCCAAAACCAAGCATATCGAGGTTGATGTCCATTTCACTCACGACCATATTCAAACTAAGGAGATTCGAGTTGTTCCTATTTCCACTCAGAATCAAATCACCGATGTTCTCACTAAACCACTTTCCACACCTCAGTATCATCTTTTTTGGTTCAAACTCACAGTTCTTCCTTCACCGTTCGTTTGCGGGGGCATAATAGCGCGACACAACAAGCACATCTACAAGTAGAATCCACAACATCTCAAGAAATTCACGCCAAGGCAACTGTCACTACAACTGTTGGATCTTAACGATCCCCTCTCATCTCAGCCGTTGGTCTTTTTTGTATTTGCTCATTTTGTGTATATATATATATATATATATATATATATATATATATATATGTTATGGCTCCTAGTTGGGAGATCAGATGAAACTTCATTTGCCTTAGTAAATCATTTGGCAGTCTTTTCTTTGCCTGTGGCTTTCTTTTCTTCTTTTCTTTAGCTTTTCAATACCATGGAAAGTTGCAAGTTTTGAAGATAGCAACATGTTTATGCTATTTTCTAATTTGAAGCACTCTAGCTCATACTCTTTGCTGATGTATATAAATTGCTGATGCAGCTGCCCAGCACTGATACATTATCATAAAGAAGTTTAAGTATAGAGCCAAGTGGAAATGTTAGAAAACTTGGCAAAATCTTCCCCAACATTCGCAGACAAAACATCATTGTTTTTCTTATTTAAGATGAGATGTGTTTTATATTAATTTCACTTTCTGCTTCTTGTCACTCATGTCTTCTTTAATCTCGAAAAGGCGTTTTACACTTGTTTGCGTGGTGCCATCAGTAAAACAAATCCCCCGTCAATGAATTCTTGGATACTAGTGACCTCCTCAACAAGTTCAAAGCCTGAAAATAAAAACAAAAGTGCACATTCTAATTTCAAAATTTCAACAATTGTAGGTTAACTGCTTCATTCATCATCTGTTTATGTACCACCTCTGTGTTGAAATCTATTAACCTTTCCTCTAAGATACGTGCATCTTTAACGTGCAACTCTTCAAGAAGGGAGAAGCCCTTCATCAAAGAAGTCGGTATCACCTGTAAATCATCAGTTATCATAAATCTGATTGTTTCATTAACAAATATTCCTCCATCATTGGATGTTTCTTTTCGCCAAAATCAAGTATTTGTTATCAGTTTTCCATAACGGCTGCATTGATCATTTTTTTGCATACGTTTAGTAACATGTTGATTGAGTTAAGCAATCACTTAAATTGCAAATATAGAGAGTCATTAGATTGGCAACATGAATGTTTTAATCTTAAAATCTTCACATATTATTGATGTCACACTTTAAGGATTGAAAATCATTTTCTTGCATGCCCGGTCTGCAAGTGTTTGTTGTCAAGTTGCTTAACACCCTCGTAAAGGCTGCCAAGAGATCCAAATCCCGACTGCTTGCCCAAAAGCCAGACGATGCATCCCAGCAGCAAGTCAAGAAGCTAAACAATAGTCAACAAAATCGCTACCAACTTTAGTACACGACCCTCTTCTGCTCTTTGTTAATTAAAAATCTTATGCTTATCTTAGACATGACACACTGGGGAGTATTCCAATTTATGCTGCAGGGTGCTCAAGTTCCTCTGATGTGGGGATAATTGAAGCTTGACTTTATCTTTGGAGCATTCCAATCACCGAGAAAGTGATTTCTCAAGTGGATGATAATTTAAACAAGCCTATTCACTCTTGAAAGTGATGGTTGATTGCCTCTCAATGGTTAATCATGATGGTGGTTAAAGTGTTTTGTCATATACGACGTAGCCAATTACGATTCCCATCTCTTTTGCCATTGAAACCCAAGTATCAGCCCTACTCTTCATGGTTAAATAAGTGAAGGCACTAGAGTAAGATTTTGGCTATATTCTCAATACGTCATGTCCAAGATCAAGGTAATATTTCTAGTTGATAAAGATAAAAAGTGGGTTGTGTATGCTGAAACTGAAAACAATTTCATTGACATTTTGTTTAACTTTTTGACTTTGTCATTGGGAAGGATTGTTTAGCTTTTACGCAAGCAATCAAGCTGGGATCTTTGAACAGCCTCTATGAGAGCGTTGAGCAGTTTAACGTCAACACCTACAGATTGAGGCATGCAAGAAAATGTTTCTCAATTCTTGAATTGCAACTGCAATGATATGCAATAAGTTTACGGTTAAAAATATTCATTATATCAATTCAAGTTCTTGGATTGACATTATGAATATTTTTAGTCTTCTAGTCCTCGCATATTTTTGCAGCCGCACTTCGAGATTTGAGAAGCATGCATTGGCATGCATCGGTTTGTATATACTTGACTTCAAGCTGCTCAATGCTCTCATAAAGGCTATCGAGAGATCCTAAACCTATCTGCTTCCCCAAAAGCCGAACGATACTTCCTAGCGGTAGAGTAGGGAAGCTAAACAGGGCATCAATGAAATCGCTTCTAGCTTCGGCATACACAACCCTCTTTTGCTTTTTATGAATTAGAATCCTTACACTTATCTCAGGCATGGCGTAATGGGAAGTAAGGTATGTGCTGTAGTTTGATTGCTCTTGCCTTCACATATAACAGAGAAGCCTCAGATTCATGGGTTTTCATGCAAAAAGAGATGAGAGTGCAGAAGTGGGGAATCCTAATATTTAATAGGATGGGTCATAAATGGAGAGACATTAATCGTCACGTTGACCTTTGGGAGCCCGCATCCTCCATTCAAAATGCTTAAAATCTCTTCGTCAATCAACAATCTCTTTAAGAGTGACGAGATGTTAAGATCGGGAATTCTGCAGCAGTGATACTGTGAGGGTGATATTGTTTCATAATAACGAAGAAGTTCAAATAGTCAAATATAGAAATGGAGGAAGGTTCATAGGTCCATCCAAACGTTTATTATTTATAATTATTTGAAAAATGAAAGTTCATTGGACCATCCAAGTTTGAAAAAATAGTGACAGATATTGGTGGATTTTTTGTTGTCGACTTTAGAAGGTTTTTGCTTACAGATAATCTTCACATTTCTTTTCTATTTTTCATCTGTCATTGGTAATTAAATGAATTTGTGTTTTTTTCATTCTTGTTGGAAAGGATGTTTGCCTTAAGAATGCTAAGTTTAATCTGTCTATAATTTCTTTTGTTCAATTTTTTTTTTTTTATATATTTGATACTTTTGATCAGCCATCTTTTCTTCGAAATGATGTCTCTATCATTGCTTAGTGTTAGCAGAAGAATTTTCTTTGTAAAATTGTAATTAATTATCAACTTTACATCTTTTCAGATTCAGGATTGACTACATTAGTTTATGCGGATTCCTTATATATAATAATAAAAACATAATTTCTACTTTTTTATTTCATATGTTGAGTTTTACTATTTTTATTGTCCTAATAGTAAGAACAAAATTCTTTTAATGAATGTAATATAAGTAGCCATCAACGAGAAGAACTCTTGAATTTGGCTGCTTGATTTTTTATTTTCCTTGAAATCTTTCATTTGCTTGCAGCGTCAACCGACTTGAAGAGCCTGCTTAGAATGAGTTCATAGATTGTAGTCACTTGCTTGAGACAACTTCCTTTGTAAAATTAAAGAATAAAATAGCTTAATCAAGAATTAATCACGACAAGAACTATTAGGTTGAAGCACTACTACAACAACAACAACAATAAGCTTTTGTCCCATTACGTGGGATTGCGGTTCAAGCACTAAGAAATATAAATATAAAATTTCAATTTTTTGCTCATATTCCTTTAAAGAATCACGATAGAACGACTTAAAATAGCAGTTCAAGCATACAGGTGCTGCAAGCAAAGGGAATATCTCAAATAAAAGAAAGAACCAAGCAACCAAATTCAGACTATCTTCTTGCTGATGGTTGCTTATAATGCCTTTAATAAAAATTTTTGCTCTTACCACTAGAACAATTAAAGTAGTGCAACTCATAATGTGAAATAAATAGACATACAATTCAGTTATTTTTACTTGCTATAGCAGACTATTTATAATTTGAAAGATGTAAAGTTGATAATTAATTATAATTTCAAGAAAATCTTTTCATTATAATGATAAAATAGCTTAATTTGATTGTATAACGATGGTAACAAGTCGAAAATGAAATGGTTCTACTGATATCACTTGTCGAAAGGTCATCTAAGAATGAAATATTTGAACCACAAACTTTGCATTATTTAACAGAGTGATCAACCGTTGTTGATGTGGGGATATTTGAAGCTTGACTTTATCTTTGGAGCAGTCCAATCACTGAGAAAGTGATTTCTTAAGTGGATGAGAATTTAAATAAGCTTATTTACTCTTGAAAGTGATGGTTGATTGTCTCTCAATGGTCAACATGATGATAGTTTAGTGTCTTGTCATATATGATGTAGTCAATTACAATTCACATCTCTTTTGCAGTCGCACTTCAAGGATTGAGATTCATCTCCTTGCATGCCTCATTCTGTAGGTACTTGACGTCAAGCTGCTCGACGTTCTCGTAGAGACTATCCAGAGATCCCAACCCTGATTTCTTTCCCAAAAGCTGAACAATACTTCCCAACAATAGAGTTATAAAGCTAATCAAGTCATCAATGAAATTGCTTCTAGCTTCAGCACATACAACCCTCTTTTGCTTTTTTATCAATTAAAAAATTTACTCATATCTTGGACAACATGCTGGTAAGATTTAGTCTGTTATGCAGATGGAATGTATTTTCCTTCATTTGTGTATAACTACAACAACAACAACAACAACATCAAGCCTTTATCCCACTACGTGGGGTCGGCTACATGAATCCTTTTTCTCCATTGTGTTCTATTAAAAGTCAAATTCTCATTTAAACCTAATAAAGAAAGGTCATTCCTAATATTTTCTAACCAAGTCTTTTTAGGTCTACCCCTACCTTTCTTAACATAAGTCAAATCTAATACCTCTACTCTCCTAACCGGGTCATCGAAAGGCCGTCGTTTTATGTGACCAAACCATCTAAGGCGACTCTCTCTAATTTTATCTTCTACTGGAGCTACTCCAACCTTTTCACGTATATAACTGTGAATACTTATATGATATGGACAAAAGATATGAGAATTATAACATGCTGCGTTATATATGATAGGGCATTTTAATCATCATCATGATTGACCATTATGAGACAATCAACCGTCACTTTCTAAGGTAAATATGCCCCTTTAAATTTTGGAGTGCTTGAGAAATCACTTAGTTTTGCCGTGTTCTCGGTGATTGGTTTATTTTGACAGCTTTTTTGCTGGAAGTCAATCATATTTATGTTTGAATATTATTTTATTAAAAAAAACTATTATTTTTCAGATATATTTATAATGGAAGACTTTTTATAATTAAAATAAAGTTAACTTTATAAAATTTTATAACCATCACAAACGAATTTAAAATCAAGCTTCAACTATTACCAGATCAACAAGATGTGATAACTTATATTTTGAACTCTGTAAGTCAAACTTCCATTTTGAACTTTGCAAGTGAAAAACCAAGCATTTTAGTTTAGTCTTGATTGAAGTTTTTTTTTTTTTTTTTTTTTTGAAAATTTAGGTCAATTAAGTCAAATTCATACACCCATAATATATACAAATGTTGAATTCAAAATCTGATTGGTACTCAAAATTTTCAATCAACAGATAAAAAAAAATTGTATCTTGGATGAAAAGTATCCCATATTAGCATAATTCATTTAACATAATTCTTAAGATATCACAATTATTGAAATTTAATTTTTTAATTGATATAATTATTTGCTCAATATTTTATATGTAAGATTAATAAGAAATAATGTTTTAATTTATCCATATTATTATTTGCACAATCTATTTAATATATTTATAATAATAAAAATAAATTTTAAATTATATTAATATAAAAAATAATTAAAAATATAAAATAGACCATAAAAAAATAATAAAGTCAACATTACTCTAACAAATAAAATATTTTAAATTCAACGTACAATCAAGCAGCTTAACATAATTATCATATGCATTAATTGCACAAAATAAAATAATAACCAAAGCAGAAAAGAAAGCTAAAATTATTCAATGTGCAATCACCATTAATTATTTATAGGTAACACAAAATCAATAAATTACAAAACTATCCAACAACCCTACTTGACCAAAAGTCGAATTTTTGTGCGGCTGAAGAATTATAATGAAACTCCATTGCTATGATTGTCACATATATTTTTTTACATTCATCTTTCTGATCTTTACAAACAGAGAAGAAAAGAAGAGGGAATCAATTATTTAAGCAACAGCTTGCCCGTTGGTCTCAACAACGGCTCTGTTCCTCGCCTGGCCGCGCTTCTTTCCTCTGTGCCGGCGTAAAATAGGCTTAGGCTGGACCTTGATATCACCGGACTTCCAGTACTTGTCCTTCTCCGACTCGACGACTTCGCACTCCGGCAGAGGAATGGGATATCTCTGCTCGTCGTAGCAGCAAGTATAAGTCATGTATTTCTGTCTGAACCGAAGCATGGCCTCGCGCTTCTCGTGCGACAAGGAGGAGTAGTCGGCGGCGGCGGTCGCGGCCTCGAAGTCGCGGCACTGTTGGGAAGCTGGGAGCTGTTGAATGGGGTCGAGGCGGCAGCCGTGGAGGACGAGGTCGGTGAATTCGGTGACGAAAGGGGCGTATTTGTAGTCGATCTTATATTTGCCGCCGGAAGTGGCCCAGGTGGAGCCATCCCATATGGTGGCGTAGAGAGACATGGGTTTTGATGGGTAGTCGCCGGCCATGGCGTCGTTCCTCGCCACTTGTCTGATTGGAGTGTCGTCGATGTAGAATCTGGATGTATACGAAGTTATGATGAATCAATGACCAGAGACTTTTGTAGAAGGATAATCAATTTATTTCCAGACTTTTTTTTTTTCAATTTAACTTCTTCATTTTATAAAATTAAGAGTATCCTGGATAGCTTTCTCATTAATTTACAAATTAAACTTTTTTTTTTTGGAAAAAAAATAGAAAAAAACTAATTTTGTGCAACTTAAATATCTAAGTTTTGCCTACTTTAATTTCACAATGAACTTTATAAAACATAGTAGCCGACGAAAATAGACCATAAATAAATATTAATTTATATTTTAAAAATTAAGGCTTCATTTTAGACAACTTTCTTACTATTTTTCAAGTAATTTTTTAGCATAAAATTTTCTTAAATTAAAATTATTCTACTAGAAATTTATTTCAGAAAGTGGCAAGAAAGCTTTCCCACATGAAGCCTAAGAATTTGTTTGGGACGGTTAAAGCTTTGCATAAAATTAATTGTGAAATTATTAGGGAGAACTTAGATTTTGTTTGGTACAATTTTTTACCATTATTTTTTTATTTTTTTTTTTTAAAATTGTGCTAAGTTGTCCCAAATAAAGCCTCTCTAGTTTTAAAAAGCAACTTTCCACAGCCAAAAAAATCTAAAAAGTAGTGAAAAAGGTAGTAGCCAAATCAAATTATGGTTGTTCTATAAAAATTAAAATAGCAAAAATGATGCCCCAAATAAACCCTAAATTATATCAATTTCTATATTAAAAAAATGATTAATTTCATATCTAAACTTTTACTTGATATAGTTAAGAAATTAAATTAAAGAAATTTGATACTTTTAGATTAAAGGCCCGTATGAGACAGCTTTCTAGCTGTTTTTTCTATCATTATTTTGCTGTTCTTCTAAATATTTGTGGTAAAAAGTTATGTTTTTCAACTAAAGCAGCTAACTTATGTCATATATGACGAAGTCAAACTGAAGTTCAAAATTTAGCTGCAAAACTCATTGTTATTATATTTAGACCATCTCCAACCGAACGTCAAATGAGCGTTTGGCGTCGTTCGGTCGCTCCAGCCGAACGTCAAAACGTTCGCCATTTGCTTGCGGGCGTTGCACTCTTCACCCACACTATTTTACTGTCTCAACCGGAAAAAAAAATGTCAAATTAGAAGGACCGTTACCTTCGCGCAGAAGCAAAAAAATGGCGTTCGATTGGAGCAGCACCACGTCATTTTTGCGTTTTGCGGTATTTTGGCGTGAAAAATAGAGTTCTCCGTTGGAGATGCCCTTATGCCTCTTTTGGGATAGCTTTTTAATTGTTTTCTAAAACAGCTTTTTAGTACTGTCTCAGAAAGCAATAAGAAATCTGTCCCAAAAGAATCTTAATCAAACAAATAAAATAAAAAATGGATGAAAAAGCTCTTACATGATATTAGTTATGGTCCAAAGAATGGAATAGCGGTGGGATTCAGCAGTGGGATCAAAAGGCAGCTGATACCGCTCCTCGCGGCCGCGACTTGTGCTCCCATTGCCATACACGTTGGTCTGAATCCGCCATTCTTTTCCCTTAATGTTGCCGAGGAATTCGAAGTCCAGTTCGTCGTGATTTTTCTCGAATATGTCGCCGTTCGACATCTGCGTGTCAAATTATTACAGCAAATATTAATTGATCAGTTCCTTCATTATTTTAGTTCTGTAATTTGGTGAGATTGTTGAACAAACGCAACCACCGCCATATGCGTTGGCTATTCTCAGTTTTAGGGTTTAGGGATTTAAATATTGATCCATTTGTTTGAAAAGTAAGAATGCATGCTGATTCTTACAAGGTAGCTAAAAGAGTTTGTGACAAAATTCTGATAAATAATTTTCTAAATTTTTTTCATGATATTGCGATCGAAATTTATTTCAAAATCATTGATTTCATTTGAGATGAATTCAATGTATTCATCTTAATCATTTTAAGTTTCATTCTAATCACAAATTTAATTTGGATATTTTGAGTTAAATTTCTTGAAATTTTAAATAATTATTTAAATTATATTCAATTTAGATTAAATTTAATTATTTAGAGCTCATATTGATTTTTTTTAAGGCTTAGTATGATCTTGTTTTTTTTTTATGTTTTTAAAATAGTTTCTTTAAGTAAAAAAAATTTAAAATTAGTAAGAAAATAATGGTCAAACGTTGATTTTTTTATTAATTTCTAAAATAACTTTTTAGCAAAAAAAATTTAGCTAATGCAATTTTACTACGCGAACAAGGATAGTGTAAATGACAATAATACCCTCTCAATACTATTGATAATTGTGGATAGCCTCGGCCTCGTTAGGCCGCTCCACGCATTAAAAAAAGGCGGAATTTTATTTTCTGATTAATAAAAACAAAATATTAGGAACGAGTAATCGGCCAGAAGGAACAAACGTTCACGTAACGGAACGGAGCAATAAACGGAAAAAAGAAAAATCTAAAGGCACCACTCACGTAGAACGCCACGACGACGCCGGCCGTGTAATCTGACGGCAACTTGATCGACGCGCTGAAGAATCCATGGTAATAAATATCAGACGAGATGAACCCCGATCCTGCCATGACAAACGGAAGAGTAACCAACCATAGAAAACGAACGGCGATCGTCAAGTCATCACCGGCCGGCAACGAGATCGCTTACCGGAGTATTTGTTGAGGAGAATCTTCACCGTTCGTCCGCCGGCGGATTGAATGATGTTTTTATCGCCAAACAGAGGCGCGTATCCCTCGTCGAAGGTAATCGCCGGAACGTTAAAAGCCGCCGCCGCCACGACCGCCGTGGCAATGATCAACGTCGTCACGATCGCCGCCGCCTCCGCCATCGCCGTTTAACCCCTTCGTTTATCGCCACCTGAATATAAAGTGGGAGAGGAAGAGAGAGAGCAGAAATATAATAATGAAAAATAGAAGGTGAAAAGGAATTGTAGCGTGGGAAGGGAAGAGAAGGAAACGATACGGGATGCCGTGCTGACCTGGGCAACGAAAGAACTACTCCCTAGTCTTCGAAGAATTTACAGAATGGCACATGATGTGTAATCTCGTGGAAGGATCCGGGATTTATGCGATAGGGTAGGCGGGTAATATGAGGGATAGTTGAAGGGTAATATGGTCAATTCAAAGGGGAATAGTTGGAACGGTATGATGCCACGCTGGGCTTATTAGTTAGAGCTTAATTGTTATAGAGGAAAGATTAATTAGTATGATTAAGAAATGAAAAATGTTGCTTTCTCTTTGTCTTAGAGTTAATTTTCACTTCCAAATGGCAACCTAACGAATAAGAGCATTAGAAATGTTTTTTTTAAACAATTTTACAACTTCTTTGAAGGCACAAAACATTATTTTTTTATGAATCAAGAAAGCAAATGATTCACCTAATAATTGGAGTTTCGTTGACCACAAATAGATTAAAGTTTCGTTTGGGACGGCTTTCTTACTGCTTGTTAAAGCATATTTTTAGTAAAAAATATGTACGAAAAAGCTGCTTTAAGAAGCAGTAAGAAAATCGACCCAAACGAAGCCTAAAAAGTTTGGTGATAGAGTTTTTTTTAAGAATGATATTGTTATGTTGTTGAATTTAGTGTTCTACATATGAAGTCATTGAATGAATTAATGACATGCAATATATTTTGTGTTATTCATCCAATGATTTTGAAGGGTTACTTTGGGGTTCAAGTTAGCTAGCAGAGTATTTCATTTTGTTATATCCTAAAATTTTCATGATTCATTATGAATATTCCATGTCAAAAAAAATTATAATATTAGAGAGATATTTACGTCATAATTTTGCAGAAGAATCCAAGGCACATAAATAAAAAGAAAAATCAAAGAAATATAGTAAATTTACTTCTTCTAAGGATCAAATCTTATCAAGTTTTTTTGATGTACATGTATCTATTGAGGCTTGTGTCTTTTAAAATCTTTAGACGTATATGTACCTTCTAAGGCTTATAGCCTTTTGAGAGTTTTGGAGAATCAAAGAAATATTTATGTTCAAATTCTTTTAATCATCTAGGATTTCTCAAGAATCAAATAAGCATTTACGTTCGGAAATTTTTAATCTTATAAGAAATTTGGATGATAAAAGAAACATATAGCTTTAGGCTTTTAGTCATATGAAATTTTTATAAAATTAAAAAAATGTATATTTTGAGACCATTAGCTTTCCAAAAATTTTGAGAATTGGAGAAACCTGTATCTTCTTAGGCTTTTGGTTTTATGAAATTCTTGGAAAATCGAAGAAACTTGTACGATCTTAAGCTTGTAGCATTTTATTATTATTTTTTAAAGAACTAATACCGTCAAAGATTTTTTTTAAACTGGTGCCTTTATCAATCATTTAAGCTCTTGTAATCTCTATAGTGAGAATCATGTTCATTACTCGCCTTTCATCGAGAGCATCTCATAGGCATGTCTTCAAAAGTTTATGAGTAAAATTCATTTCTACTTTCCCTTTAAGCGTTTTCTAGCGAGAATCATGTCAACTAGTAGCTTCACATCGATGCTACATAATGCAAGTTCTTTCGAGGGATTTTTTTTAGGCGCTAAAAAAATTTATTAGTAATTTAAATAAAATATTACTTGAAATTAAGATAAAACATTTATCTCCAACATAAGTCAAAATATAAATTATTTTAGAAATCCTAATTAGATTATAAGTAGTTAAACTTCATTGGATTGTTTCCGTGATGAAATTTTTGTGTGTATAGGCTCCAATGTCCAACATTTATAGTCAATAGTTATTTAACATCTACTAGTTTATGTGATATGCTTGACATTTGACACCCCCCTTCTTGCTTCATATAAGGAGAATGGTTGAGCAACCAATGGCGGTTAATTAGCATCCAACATTCATAATCGATTGTTGCTCCTAACATTTGTTAGCCATTGAAGTTTATCTGAGCAATCATGAGCAGACTATTAATCATCATCTAATGTGCATCTAACATTTAAAATTGATCATATGTGACTCCTATTAATGTTGGCATTTAACTTCCATCAATCATCTGCATCTAACATTCACCTTTTCGGTCATCTAATCTCTTCTCTTATGCAAAGAGTGATTGAGATGACCTTCCACCATTTAATAAGCAGCACTTATTAGAAGCTTGTGGTCATTATACGTGTTGCGTCTTAGGCAATTTGTGGCTGTAGAAAGATAAAGAAATAATTTAACGTTTTAGCTTTGTACAAAGATCTAGCATATCGTAAATCAATAAAAGAGAGGGTATAGCATTCATTAGAGACACCAATATTTATACGTGAAAAATCATGAAAAATGAGAAAACCCACGGGGCTTGGCCTAGTTTGAATTAATCCACTAATATTTATGGTTGATTACAAATAATGTCCTTTCCTGGGGGGAAGGCCTTAGCTCAATGAAAGAAATACACATTGTATATAACTCATTACATGACAATTATTCTTAAGAGAGTATTAGTATGTTTGCTTGGTTAGTAGGACCGTGGTCATGAGATAAAAGTCAAAGGAACCATAGTAGGTAAGTGAAAGAGGTCAAAAGAATCATAGTCAGTCGACGCTGGTCTGAGAGACCATAGTTGGGATGACAATAGAGGTTGGAAAGATCGTAGACTAGTGATGGTGGTTAGAGATATCGTAATCGGCGGGCGACGAAGGTTAGAAAGACTTTAGTAGGGCTATAGTGGTCAGAGGGATTGCAACGACGGAGGTCGTAGTTGGGTGACAATGGTCGGGAGAATCGTAGTTGGGCAATAGTGGTCAGAAGGACTGTAGTTGATCTGTGATGGAGGTCGAAAGGACTATAGTCGAGCAACTGAGGGTCGAAAGACTGTAGTTAGACGACGGTAGTCGGAAAGATCATAGTTGGAGGCGACTGAGGTGTAAAACCCTTCTGAAGTGCATTTTTTCTTAGTGCAGTTAGTCCGTACGAACTAACTTTAGTACGGGACGAACTGAATAAAATTGTGAAGAATCTGTATCGTTCGTCTGGACGAACCTGTACGAGCCTGGACGAACCGTCAGGACGATTTGCCCTCGGGACGAAATTTGTTATAAATGTACTTTTGGGAATGAATAGAAATGTTTACAAGATGTTTTGAATTATAGATTTTTGTTAGACTATTTATCACTGATTGATGACTATAGATAGCTATGGTAGATGATTGACTTAAAGGATCGATTGTATAATTTTTTCAAGTTAGATCTTGGGGCGTCATATGATCGAGGTCAAAATGACCGTAGTCGGGTGACAGTGGTTAATAGGACTATAGTCAGTGGGTGACGAAGGTATGGAGGACTGTAATGGAACAACGGTAGTCGGAAGAATCATAGTCAATTAATGGTGGTCGGAGGAAGGCTTGTTAGTGGCTTCCATATGGAGGTTCGACTATTATTGTCGGCCAGAGGATTATCAATTTTGGCCTAGTGGCATAAATTCATCAGTTGTGGCGTCAGGGTGGAGCTCCAAGATTGCTCAAGCTCAATAGCTCTTCTCTTCCCTTACCCCTCCCCCCATATGAAGAGTAAGGGGTCTATTTATAGTTTTTTGGGAGTGGCTTACCTCAAAATATTGAGAAGATCAAAGGCATGTTGGGATTGTTCAATCAAACCACACATATTGATCACCTCGATCATAGAATGTTTGTCAAGCATTTATGTACTCAAATGATGTCAGAATTAGACAATCTTGGGCTCGTTGGATTCGTCTCGTCGATCCGATCGATTGGATTATAAGCATATTATATATACATATAATTTGGTCATCCAATTTATGCTTTGAATCTTCTAAATGTGCTTCAGGCCCTCGATTTGAACCCCTTTGAACTCGTATTGGACCGATTTTCGTGTTATTGGGTTCGTCTCCTTGAGATGTTCAATTCGACTATAAGTTTGCTGAAGTTGGAGTTAGGATGGTCCCGAATTTAATTTTGAAATTTTTTAACATGAATTGTCTTGAGATTCATGGTTGATGAAAGTGATTTTTTGTGACGTATCAATTCATTCTAGTAGTTCTTTGTACAAAGTACACCCATCATTATGTGGTTGAGTTGAGCATAGTGCTGGATCAAATGTTTATCCCACCTTATGATTTGTCTATTGACTCGAACATCATAGAGTTTCTTACTTTAATTTGACACACTCTCTCTCCCCACTACATATATTTCAGATTTGAGCTCTCCCCCCATCAAACGCACTTGTGGCCCCACGCTGCAATTATGGCCTTTCAGATATTATTAGAGTTCACAGCGTTTCCCAAGGTGCTCCTCCATCTCACAGAATTCCCTTCTGGAGAAGCTGCTTCTCGCCTAATAGAATCTTTCATTGAAGGTGATCAAATTAATCAGATCCTCCAGTACTAAAAAGCTATATATGCTTCTCAACAATTATTGACAACCAAAACCATTTCTCTGCAACCACTGATCCTTTATCACAATCAAGAGAAAAAAAAAAAAACTTCAATAACAGCTGATGCTGACACGCCACTAGCTGATTGATATGGCTTCTTCATTCTAAACCACCGCTCTCATAAAGTAAAAGGATATGGAAATATGAATCTTTAACAACTTCTGCAACTGCACAGATTCAATAGATATTCGATCAGCTCATTACATTCAATATAATTAAGTGCAGCTAGGTTATCCTCTTCAATATCTGCTTTATTTCTTCTTCTTACGCTAAGAGTCTACGAGCCATTGATGGCGAAAACACAGCTTCCCTCAAGGAGTTGGATTAGTTAGCGTCCCATCAACGAAAGCTACTGCAAATAATGCTACGTTTTCAACGAAAGAATATTAATTGCTGTTACTACAGCTCTGTATCATTTGGCATCTTTCTAAATTGATTAATATTTAATCTTTTTTTTCCTCTTTAACTCATTTGATTTTATGTTTCTTTATATCATAAATTAAAATATTATTGAACTCAAATCACACAAATTTGGGCTTGTTTGGATGCTATTTTCTCACAATTTTTAATTTTTTATTTTTATGATAAGCTATTTTCTGCACGATAACTTTAGAATCAACTTTATAAAATATTGCAGTCATCCGAAATAAATCTTAATTTAAATAAAATTATTTTGTTCGATTAAAAGATATCTGACAATCATTCATATTATCATAGATGTATGACCTATGATGTCTTCTATATATTGTTGATCATTTATTTGCATATAGAAGT
The DNA here is from genome assembly GCA_019514585.1 of Dendrobium officinale. Taxonomy (NCBI): domain Eukaryota; kingdom Viridiplantae; phylum Streptophyta; class Magnoliopsida; order Asparagales; family Orchidaceae; genus Dendrobium; species Dendrobium officinale. The sequence goes on along the minus strand of CM033685.1, from coordinate 5,568,986 downwards.
ATTGTATACTATTAAAATGATAACTTTTATAATTATCAGAGCTTTTGATGAAGCTAGTTATATTAATTTAGCTCTCTTGGGCTTCCCCTATAATTTTTTAATTAATATATGAGCATAGAGCTGCAATTGGACGGAGCAGAGTCAAGTTGGTGTTTGCTCATATTTGAGCTTGTTTATTATTATCTTGATTCGGCTCAATTCAAGTTTTTTTTGTTTGTGTTTAAGCTTGATTCGTTCGAAAGAATAGATGTTCATATTTGAATTGTATTTGATCCATGTTTGATTTATTTATGCTTATCAAGCTTTTAAAAAATGAGCATTATCGAATCTACTAACAAAACAAGCATCTATAAAGAGTGATTTAAATCTACCAAACAAGCCCATTCAAGAACAAAAAAGCTCATAAAATGATTATTCTTATAAACAAATTTGTTCATAAATAATTTAAACAAAAAATACTAGAAACATAAATAAACTCATCTTGTTAGCAAATTCATTATGATAAAATAGTATAACATAAAAAATATAATTAAATTTTTATTTAATAAGAATAATTTATTATAATAAAACTAAAAATTATATAAAAATATTTAAAATAAAAATTTAATCAAGCATCTTATTGATCTTATTTTGTTCATGATCATAAAAATTATTTTTATTTGCTTAAATAGTAGAGTATTTAAAAAATTATCCAATCTTATTTAATTACTTAAATAAGCGATCATGAACAAATTGTATAGCCACAAAAAACTGAGGTGTCCAATGGTCTACAGCTGTTCACCGGCAGCCGGACCCACAACGCGCGTGCAAACTATGACGGCGCCGCCGTCTCAGCGTGACAAGCAACGGCTGCAACGCTCTGGCCCACTTGCACAGCTGGCATCATATGAAAAAGTTAAAAAAAAAGAAATAAATAAATAAATTCGAACTGATTTCGATGGATTATTTTAAGGGCGTGCAGGCGATTAAGATAGACCTCAGGCACTGTTACTCAAACCGTTTCCTGGCGAATGAGAAATGGAAGCGTGAGATCAGTGGTTTTGGTACTTTGGGTGGGCTGCAGTTGAAACCATGTTATCGTGGGCCAGCCGTGGAGGTCGACCGGTCATCGGATGGAGGCTGAGGAAGCGAGCAGTTGACACGTGTTTTCACCATTGCCGGACGATTAGCCTGGTGGTTGAACGGCTCTTGACACGCGGCTGATAATACGCGGTTCGGCTTTCTTTGGCGGCGGATTAGGAAGTTTTCCGAAGCTCCTTTCAGTTGGTTTTAATGACTGGGCCAACGACAGCTGCCAGTTACACCTGCTGCAGCAAAAGCCAAGAGGTGCAACAAATAATGCCGAGCTCATTGGGGCTAACTCGAGCTCAGCTCACTATATGTCAATGGAATCTCTCATCAGAGAAAAATTATTTCGTGCCTTGTCAAGCCGCATCCGGAGGTCACTCCAAACACAGTACATTTGATAACATGATGCGTCTAAATTAACCTCCGGATGCATTCGGACACTGCACAGAATAATCTCCCCTCATCAGGGCCTTAAATCAAATAAAATCTCCTTAATATAATTTCAACCTCTCATGAAATTGGCGCTCAATTAGAATGAAATTATCAAAAAATTTTGTACTAAACTTATATTTGCTCGAAATTAATTATAATAGATCCTCCAACCGGCTCCAAAAGTGTCAAAATGAAGTATGGAACATTAAAAATTATTCTAAGATCAAAAATATAAAATTGGCAGACTTAAAATATTCTAAGTAAAAAAAAAATATATATATATATATAACACTTCATCCTCCTTTCAAGCATAAATACCTTCTAAATGAGAGAAAACTTTGCACCAACACTTGCAATCCGATCTCTCCTGAAAATAAGTAAACCGTCTCCACTTGAATTTGTTGGTTCCAAGTGCCTCTGCATGTAGCTCTATGCCTCAGGTGAAGAATTAATTATTCAATGCAAACGCCGAATACTATCCGGAGACTAATCAAAATGCGTCAAGTTACCCATTCGCTCGGTACCGTGGCTCGGTACCGCGGCTCGGTACCGCTGATGTGGCGCATTCTAGTTGATTCTAGTTGATCTCCAAACAACGTTCTGTGCGCATAATAATTTCTCCATGTGAAGGGGATGCCAGCTTTTTTCTGCCCAAGTTAGGTTTTTTTGGTATGTAGTTGGCAGATTCAAGCCTCTCAGGCTCCCATTCGTCCCTTCTTTTGCTGCGCCAAACTAATTTTGGTACAGTAGTTTTTACAATGACTGTGCTGACCTTAGTTGCAATCTGATGTGTAATAGAATTTTATATGAAGAATGATCAAAACGAAGATATTAGGCACACTGCAACAGACATGCCGGTTCGAAGCACATAAAATTCATCTAAAAAACTTTTTTTCAAGCAAAAAAATAGAGTTTGGCAGACAAAACTCAACACGTATATCAGCTGCATGTAATATTTTTGAGATATAAAAGAATTCTAAACACTTACACTATATTCTTTACAGAAGATGATCAGAAGAGCATTAGTTTGTCAAGAAATGGTACTTGGACTCCACATAGCTCTCAGCTTCCCATAGAAAAGATCCAAATGCAACGGCCTCCAAAACCAGCATTGTAAGCCCAGAGAAAGAGATACCCACAACCTCATCATTGGAAGCGTCCAGTGTTCCATCGTCTGCTATTTTGATATCGGGTCTCCCAAACAAAGCCTGTGTTTGCTTCTCAATCAGTGCGACAGCTTCATTTGATCTAATGGTTGCATATCTATGCAGTGTCTCTGCATCCAAGTACATGACATAAGATCTCAATTTATATGATTTTTCATCTTGCTCGTCATCGACGTCTTCGTCCGGCGAAATCATTACCAATGAGTCCATGTCCCAGAGAGGGTTCGGTTTCAAGCCGTCGAGGATTCGTTGATCTGGAATCCTCTTGGGAAGAGTGTTCATGGATCTTTCAAGCTGGTATCTCTCATCCACTCTCTTGAGGAAGTAGCCATACATGATGGAGGCGGCATAGAGCTTCCCAAGCTTGAGTTTACTGATCTGCACAATGGTGTTCAGAGGGCCGATGACTCTTTCTCCGAGAATTAGGGTGAGATGGCTCTGGATCATATCCATGGCATCAGGTGAGTGGATGGATTCTAGCTTTTGTCCTTGGTTGGGCCAGAAGTCCACCTGACCGGTTGGATAAGCAGATGGAGAAATTTTTGGGATCATTAAGATGTCATTCTCCAGGAATTTCTGCACAATAAAGCAGTAGACTATCTCCTCTAGGGACTTCTGCCTGTCCTTTTCCCTCACTTCTGCGATTCTCCTTAAGGATTTAAATGGAAAGCATCAATGATCGTAGGATATTACATAGATACAGGTGATAAATTATTGAAAGGTGTCCTTGAGAAGGACGCAGTTGTATAAAAGCAATATAGATTATTTATCCTTCTAAACAATACTTCAATGGGGAAGCAAGGAGTCATGGAACGTTCACATCAAGAAACTCAACAAAGACAGGGTACGATGAGGCTGAATAGAACGGTCTACTGAGATAAAGGTGGCTGGATTGTTGAAAATGGAAGCAGGATATAATTCGCAGGCACATAATATTATACATAATAATATAATATTGTTTAGTGAGCTTTTGTGAAAGAGAGGGAATAAGAGAGAGAGAATCTCTAGTGATATAGAGTTGGTAGAAATATTTGTGGTGTGCAAAACTAAACATATGCAGCAGATTGAGAGAAAATATTGAAACTACATTGGAAAGGTTCTTCAATTTTGAAGAGTGGTTTATATTAATTGTAGTGTACCCTGGAACCTTATGCACATTCCCTTATTATAAATGAAGTGAGCCTCTATTGAACAATACAAAAGCTTTCCACTGACATACTAAGGCTTCGTTTGGGACGGCTTTTTTATTGCTTATTGAAGCAGCTTTTTAATGTAAAAATTAAAATTTTTGTACTAGAAAGCTGTTTCAAGAAGCAGTAAAAAAGCCGTCCCAAACGAAGCCTAAGAGATGTTTGCCACCGTAAACATCTTTCACCCTTCCGAGTTCATAAAACCTTGATAAAGATTTCATTATAGGAAACTTGTCTTGAAACAAAATATCTGAGGCAAGTTGATATATATGTATTAGGATCTAAAGTTTATTAATGAAGACTCAAGATAAGATGCACAACGTAACACAAAAGAATTAAATTTATAATTTTCCAACTTTTAGTTTGAACAAAATGCAAAATAAATACATTCATACTATATTATATTGAAAATCACCAAAATCTAAAGTTCTACAAGAAAATTGAAAACAAATATGAAAGTCCACAATAATTAAGATTCACATCCAAAAAATGGGAACCAATATATATATTAGCTTGAAGATTTCTCAATCACCACACAAACCGATCACAAATTCATTTAGACAAAAATAATAATAATAAAGATAGAAATCACCAAATGAAAGATTTATACCTCATGTTGGTGCAAGTAGAATCATCCCTTCAAAATTGTAGCAAATACTTACAAAGGGATCAAAGAATCCACATCCAATAGTGCACAAAAGAATTGAAAGGAAATTAAAAATTTTCAACAGATAAATGAACTTTGCATGCCTAGGGGATCCTATTTATAACCCAAAAAGATCGAAAATTAGAAAATTCTCATAATTTGACGTGGTAGTCAAACTGAAGAAGACAGGAGAATCAAAAGAAAAAGAAATGCTCACGAACAAAGTAGTTTTATATATGTTCCATGATTTCTAATTCTTTTCTTACAACATATATAGCAACAAAACCAACTAAAAGTATCTTTTAGTACTATAACAACTGATGTAGAACGGGGAGGATTTTGAGTAAAAAGCTGAGAGAAATCTGATAGGAAGTAGTCCAGGGAGAATTAGGCTTGATTTTGAAGAGAAAAAGTGGGGAGAGAAGAAACCCAAGGGAAGCCTTGAGAGCTTCGGCTAACAGCAGCTTAGCCCATTCATTTCTTTCCCCAAATCTGCCTTTCCCTTGGACAGATTTTGAAAATTTCAGCCAGCTTGGATGGGAACGTAATTGGGTTTTTTGATTGACTGATTGGTGGAGTATTAATTACTCAATTAATTCAGAGGAAATAAATTAAAACCCAAGCCAATGAAAGGGGAAAACGGGTATGAGAGGGAGGAAATAAATTAAAACCCAATCAAGTTTTGGAAACTTTCCAGAACAATAAGCTGTTACGGGAAAAGGCTCCAACTCAAATTCTGTAGTAAATTAGGAAAGAAGATATGAGGGGGAGAGCAAGGCCAGCAACATGGAGGATAGGATAGGAAATATGAGACGAAGGGGGACGGTGAAAAGAATAGAAAAATCAGAGGAATTCCTATTTATGATTTTAGATTTAGGAAAGATTTAATTTAAATCCTCTTGAATTTAAAATTCAAAATACATCTAAATCAAATACTTTCCTAAAATAGATGAACTCATTTAGGAAGTATTTTGAATTCAAATTTGAATGAATTTGAATTTCCAATTATTTCCAATTGATCCCAACCTAAATTAGGAAACAAAATAATAGAATCAAAGGGAGTGGGGTCGGCCTAGGAGAATGGGATGATGAAGGGAGGTGGCCAGCGGGTTGGGAAGAGGTGGCCGGCTGGATTGTGAAGAGGTGGTCGGTGGCTTGGGTGGAGGATGGGGATGTTGACAATGAGAAGATGAAAAGATAACGAAAAGAATAAAACCACGAACCCGGCCGTCTCCAAGGTTGGTAGGTGATACAATTTCCCTCTCCAAGGGATCTCAAATCACGAGCCCGGACCCATCCTGCGGCTGGTGAAGATTTCGATTCCTCCCATAGAAATCTCACTCTCGTCCTCTCTCAAGAAGAACACAAGTGCAAACACACAAATTTTATTATAATTCCATCATACCTAATACATGAGAAGGGGCCTCTATATATAAGCCTCCAACGAAATTAAAAGACACATTTGCTCCTTGGGCTTACATAAGAAAAGAGGGTAAAAAGGGAAATTGCAAAACTAAATTAAAATACACTTAATAAACGAAAATAAAACAACGTGATCTCGGTCGTCGATCTTCAGCTCCTCCTTGGATTGGCATGGATGGTTGGATGTCCGCATCAACAACAGATAGAGAAAAAATGGTAGTGGAGAACAGAAATGAAAAAGGTAAGATATTCCTACATAGCTGATTTTCTCTAAAGATCCTTTTGACGCAAATTTTCTCTAAAGATACTTCCTTTTTTTCGTCAATAATAAGTTCTTAAGTAATTTTTTTTATTTGTCTTATAGTTTAGTTGCTTCTTATCATAACACAACTGAGAAAAAAATTCATGTAGACGACCTCACAGAGTGGAATAAAGATTTGATGTTGTTGTTTGCTATTGTTGTATGGTTTTGGTTGTTTGATTTAAGACTAATGGATAAATCAGGCTTTGAGAAACGAAGTTTTTTTCCTATGTGTTCTAGTTTCAAGCCAATTCATCTTATCAGTAACCATCAAAAAAGAAACGCCTTCCAAAAATTCATTGCATCTCCATGCATTTCTTCACACTAAAAGCAAAGATTATCACAACCAAATCTTTGATATCAAAGCTGATGCAAGATGGCAAGGGGAAGAAGAATATTTGATGTTGCTAGACATACATTTTGGAATTATTCCAAGGAGAAAAAAGACCAGCTTCACTTTCTAGGAGTAACTCCAAAAAAGAGTAAAGCCTCAAGTTTTTTTACAACAACAACAACATCAAGCCTTTATCCCATTACAAGGGGTCGGCTACATGAATCCTTTTTCTCCATTGTGTCCTATTAAAGGTCAAATTCTCGTTTAAATGTAATAAAGAAAGGTCATTCCTAATATTTTCTAACCAGGTCTTTTTAGGTCTGTCTCTACCTTTCTTAACATAAGTCAAATCTAATACCTCTACTCTCCTAACCGGGTCATTGGAAGGCCGCCGTTTTATGTGACCAAATCATCTAAGGCGACTCTCTCTAATCTTATCTTCTACTGGAGCTACTCCAACCTTTTCACGTATATGCTCATTTTGTATTCTATCTCTAAGGGTAAAGCCACTCATCCACCTGAGCATCCTCATCTCTACCACACTTAACTTAGTATTATGCTTCTCTTTTAGTGGCCAACATTCAATACCATAAAGCATTACAGGCCTCACTACCATCTTATAGAATTTTCCTTTAAGTTTGAAGGGTACTTTTCTATCACACAACAAGCCCGATGCATTCCTCCACTTCAACCATCCAACTTGAATTCAGCTGATAATATCTCCATCAATTTCACCATCACTATGAACAATAGATCCAAGATATCTAAAACGTGTACTCTTATTAATGACTTGATCGCCCAAAGTCACAATCCCCTCACTAGGTTTATTACTACTAAAATTACACTCCATATATTCCATTTTAGATCTACTCAAGCGAAAACCTTTAGTCTCTAATGTTGACCTCCATAATTCAAGTTTACTTTCAACTCCCTCTCTAGTCTTATCAACAAGAAGAATATCATCAACAAAAAGCATACACCAAGGTACATCCTTGTTGACCTCCATATAATACCCAAAAGGAATGAAATGAAATGCATACCTGCTATAACCTGATGGATCCATAAATATTGCCGGAAATCATGCAGAAATCCCGCCACTAGCTACAGGACTATTCTCTGTAGACGGCGTCGAACCAGTCCAGATATCCCGCTGCGATCGCGTCTCTTCCCGGATATCCTGCGGCTCACCTCGATTGAACGACCGCAGATGTCGTTAAATACCAAACGAAGCCAAGGCGTTGGCAACTCTTCTTCCATTTGCTTCCCAGACCGAACTCCTCCCACGCACGAGCTCTTCCGTCCCCCACACGATCGCTGCAGCTCTTCCTCTCCTACCGACGCCTCCTCTCCTCCACGTGAAACCACTGCTCAGCCCGACTCCTCTCCACCCGATCCTTCTTCCTCTATACCGAGCACTGCTCGTGCCGATCCAGAGAGAGAGAGAGAGAGAGAGAGAGATCGACGGCCTACCTCCTTCGACGAGTTCCCTTGCCGCTGGATCGGAAGTTACTCCATTTTGATCGGGAGTAGCTGCAAGAGCTCGCTTGCTGTGAAAGTTACTTTCTCCCTCTCGTGCCGCTTCTTCGTCTCCTTGGCTGTTTTGACTTTGCGCACCCGACGGCATTCCTTTTCTGTGGGGTCGTAAGAAGAAACGGGAGCTCGCTGTGAAGGTAATCCTCCCTTCCTAACGCTTCTTCGGCCGAGCCAGTAAACCCGAGCAAAGAGAAAAGGGGAGTCTTTTGTTTTTTTAATTAATATTAATTATATTTAATAATTATTTAATTATAATTAATCAGTTAATTATAATTATTTAATTAATTATAATTAGGTTTACTTAATTATAATTAATTATTAACTAATTATAATTATGATCAATTTACTAATTATAGTTAATTACTAATTAATTATTAATTATATATACCTAATTATTATTATAATTAATACTAATTATAAATAATAATAATAATTACATATATACGTGCAAAAGAAAGTGCTCCCCCTCCACTCTCTTATCTCGACGTTCGTGTCGGACCGGCAAACCACCTAAGCACGCCTTTGGTGCGCGTGGTAGGAGGGAACCTGGTGCGATACCTACGACGAGGGAGGCGAGTGACCCCTCGATCCACGTGTCAACCCCGACAACCCCGCGGAGGTATGAAATTTTCTAAACTCAAAAAAAAAAACTCTGTTTCAATGTTCGTGGCGAACCGGAAAACCGCCCCAAGCATGCCTTTGGTGCGCGTGGTGGGATGGGACCCTGGTGCGGCACCTACGGCGAGGCGGGGTCGCTCATAAGTACCCCCGGGCGGGGGAAATGTCAAAAATTGCTATCTTTTCATAAAAATACTTTTTAAAAAACCCCATGCACGCCTTTGTTGGCCGTGGTGGGAGAAAAATAAACAATACAACCGCCGCGGTGTCTCACAAACACCAACCGTGCACGCCTTTGGTGGCGTGGCGGGTAGGCGGCCTCTTGGTTTTTCCCCTTAACGGGGGAGACGCCGGGAGGCTGCCGAAATTTGGATTGAAAATCCAAGGACTTGAACAATTTGAGATCTAAACTTGATTGAACTGCGAAGGACTTGTATTTGGACTTGTGGACTTGATTCAATTGACCTAAATAATATGAACTCAAATTTAAAAGAAGAAAAGAAAAAGAAGAAGAAGAGCACATAACTTGAACATTCGAACTTTAACTTGGACTCTCATTCGAACATGAACAAGGATTCATTTTGAGCTCAAACGAACTCAACGGACAACATGGGACATGCACTTGAACACTGAACTCATCTCGAACTTGCAAATGAACTACAAAGAATACTTGAACTCAAGCATGAATTTGTGAACTTGAACCTCACTCAACCTAAATGAATCATGAAATGAATTATTTGAATACAAGAAAAATGTTGAAGACTTATTCTGGGACTCAAACCATTTGAGACCAAAGTGGATATGACTTGGATCATTTGAACTCAAAATTCAAATGATCAAAAGACTCAACTCAAGGTTGATTTATATTCGATGTACATAAATGGAATTCAATCAAATTGAGCATGAATATAACTTGATCTTAAACATAAATGAGTGATCAATATGATACTTAAAAGATCTCTACAAAGTTCCAATTGGAGATTGCAAATCACCTTCATGAATTATCTTTGAAGACAACAAATTCGCACAATCAATCTATTTGCAAGTGATAAGAAGATGGTGAGAAAGATAGCTTGACTACAAAGCCATGATACGAAGACAAAGGACTTGCAATATGACAATATGTTCTATGCTGCAACAAAGGACCTTCAATCTACGCATAAGCAACATAGGATCCGTAGAATCTGCATTAGTGGGTCCATAAGTTCATATAAAAAAAATATAAGAAGAAAAGGGCTTAATGATATTAATGAAACAAGTTCCTAACGAGTAGATGCACTTGTCTCATACGAGTAGGGAAATTCAACATGCGATGAACTGAAAGACATGACGTGTTTCAATAGTTTAAAGGGAATACAACAACTCGTCAGCCTCCAAACTCCATAAGCAATAAAAATCAAAGGAGATATATAATTTGATTGTAGTTGAAGGAGTAAAGGTCTTTAGTGAATATATCACATACAAACAATGCATCTGGTGTGCAATATTCATATGAATCATGCAAGCAATATAACTCTAGTGAAGGCGACGAATGGCACAACACCTTTACAATTAATCATTGTCCAATGTTGAGAAAATACGGTTATCCATTATAAATAAAGATTGATGATACTACAATAAATGCTAGCACCTACAAATTATGTGGCAATAGCCAATGAATGTTGTAATGTTCTTGTAGTCAACCCACATTCAACATCAAGCAAATATATTGGACCTCTACAAGAAATGATGAAAGATCTGCAATACATACATTCTCTTTACAAATATGGATGTATGTATAATATATCATCTATGGGTAGATGCAAAAAAGACTTCAGTAAATGCAGTATCCTGAAGTCAATTTCAATCTATGAAGGAATACATCGATCTACCAAGATGCAGCAGTAGCGGATGTATTGAAAAGACCAAAAATCACAACAAAATGCATGGAGAATACGACAAGTGCAAGCTCCTACGATCCAAGGCAGGAGATTAGTTAGTGCACTATGACTCGCCTACGAAAATCAACAAATAGTGCACGACAGTTTACCTGTAAGAAGCAGCGAGCAATTCTATTCAGAAGATGCTACGCCACCGGATCTGCAACATCCGTACAAGCAGACAGAAGGCGTCTATAAATATTTCAAAAATACCCCCTGCACGTGCACTATAAATTGTATACACATAGGTACACTAAAGGGGAAAAATATAATCCAAATACCCGCATGGGCCCCGGCGAGCGTGTTATTGGTATACACGTGACGTCTAGGGATGCTGCACTGGTTGACAAGTGAATTCTAGTTCGAACCCGATCCTCCTATACGGGTCAATAGGAGTCGACAAGGTTCGAACTCTCAAACAAATATACGAGTGCTACGATCGATATATTTGTCTTAATACATTCATATTAGGTCATCAAGGCCTACAACAATATGAATTCACTAATAAAGGCTCAAAGCCTACAAAACCCGATCCTCTGTCGACAACCCGACAGAGTTGACAAGGTTCAATCCATTAAAAGAAATGACCCCCGAACACCCCGATGATGGCCGTGTTGAATGCAGATCTCAACCGGAGGGGTTTCCCCAAATATTTTTCAAATATCTCCAAAATATCCAAAATCCATTTCAAATATTTCATAACTCCACCCAAATACCCACAAAAATCCTAAAATTCCAGAAAAGTCCACAAAAATCTCAAAATCCCAAAAAAACCAAAAACATTTAAATTTGAAATCATCCATCCGTACTTAAAGCAAAGCCCATCCACCCTCCGCAACAGTTTGCCGGGGTGGACAAATTTAAATAAATTCTAGCTCACAAAGAGCCAAATGCCTAGTCGAAAATATCACTAGGATCCATTCTCAAACAATCTCTTGCTAGTAAGGACGTGGTACGTGTCCTCTAACCGGCAGTTTCGCCGCCAAATGGCACTGCAGGTAAACGGTTATGACCCGGGCCCCTCTGAACCGAGTGGTTTTGCCGCCAAATGGCACCACAGATAGCGGTTATGGCCAGAGTCAATACGCTCCTTAATGGCATTAAATCCTTGAGATATGAATCAATAGGATATGATTGATAGGGCACAAATCCCTCTGTTAGCTAAGGTGGATTTAAATTTGTCCCCTTAGACAAACATTCAACCCCGGTCTACAAGGTTCCCTTGGACGAAGCAACCCATGGCTGCTGACAAGGATCCTTCTATCAGGTTGGATCGACTACCTCCTCTGACTAAGTAGACCAGGGACCACGATGGCCCGGGATGACGGAACCATGGGATCTTGATCAGGTCTATCATCCATTCCCCCACCATCAGCTTTAAGTGCAGGATGGTGAAATTTCTACTTTAAATATAAAATCTTCAAATTCCCAACTACTTTCCAAAATTCTCAAATTCTTCAACCATTCCATACTTATGCTGCTACTATATACCAGATAACACGTATCCTATACGTATCTGATTGACGACTAGCCTTAATCGAAAGTTCTCTCTCGTGATCGGGAGGGGTAATTAACTATAGGGGCTTGCGCCTATAGGAAACCAGAACTCAGATCATAAAGTCCTCGCAAAATGAGGGCGAAATCTCTGGGTAGTGTCTTATCTACAAACCCATCTGCCTTCTAAAATTTACCCCGGAACTTAGTTCGTTAAAACTCCCTCGCCGAATAAGAAAAGCGGGCGGAGGCCGGGGCCGAATTTTCGGAGCCTACAATCCTCTTGCAAATGTCTAGTAAGAACATCCATGACTAAAGAAAAAAGATATGGGCTAAAGGCTGGTCTTTGATGTAACCCAATCGAAATAGGTTAATACTTGGTCAAACCACCTTGTGTTTGAACACAAGTAATAGCTCATGCATACATATCTTTAATGATTTGAATATAAGCATTATTAACTCCTTTCTTTTCAAGAACTCTCCATAGCACTTCTCTTGGAACTTTATCATATGCTTTTTCTAAATTAATAAAAAACATAAGTAGATCCTCCTTATTTTCTCTATATTTCCCCATCAAACCTCTTAATAAATGTATGGCTTTCATAGTCGACCTACCCGGCATGAATGCAAATTGATTTTGAGAAACATTACTATCACGCCGCAACCTATGCTCCATAACACACTCCCATAGTTTTAAAGTAAGACACATTAACTTAATTCCTCTATAATTCGCACAATCTTGTGCATCACCTTTATTTTTAAAAATATGAATTAACACACTCATTCTCCACTCATCTGGCATCTTTTTAGTCTTCAAAATAGTATTAAAAAGTTTAGTAAGCCAAAAAATTCCTTCATCTCCTAAGCATTTCCACACCTTTATTGGAATATCATCAAGTCCAACAACTTTTCCATCCTTCATTTTCTTTAAAGCCTCTCTAACTTCGATTTTATTAATACGCCGATAAAAACATACATTTTTATTTTCATTTAAGATGCTAAGGTCACTATAGTCAATCTTATTTTCACAATTTTCATTAAAAAGTTTAGCAAAATATCTCATCCACCTTTGTTGAATATCATCTTCTAAGAAAAGTATTTTTTTATCTTCATCCTTAATACACTTCACTTGAACTAAATCCTTACTATTCTTATCGCTTTGTTTGGCTAACTTATACATATCTTTCTCCCTCCTTAGTATCTAATATATTATATAAATCACTAAAAGCTAAGGTCTTTGCATCGCATATTGATTTCTTAGATTCCTTACGAGCCTCTTTATATCTTTCTCAATTATCAAAATTTTTAGAATTAAACCAATTTTTATAACAAATTTTTTTATTCTTAATCTTTTCTTGCATATTTGGATTTCACCACCAACTATTTTTAATATTAGGAGCTTTTTTCCTTTGATACTCTCAACACATCTTTTGCAATATTCTTAATATCACTAGTCACTTTTTTCCACATAACATTAGCATCCTCATTCACGGATAAAATGTTAAGATCTAAAATCTTACTCTCAAAAATATTTTTGTTAATATTCTTTAAATGCCCCCATCTAATCCTAGAATATCGTTTTAATTTATTTTTTATTATCTGCCAATTTATCATAAAGTCCTAAACTAATAATCGATGTTATGAACATAAATTTTCACTCGAAATAACTTTACAATCTTTGCAATCTAAACGATCTAATTTTCTTAGTCAATCTGGGTTGTACTATATTCATTTTTATAAGTAATGAGATGCTCATTCCTTTTCGTAAATAAGGTATTAGCAATTAAAAAATCATAAGCTAAACAAAAATCTAATATGATCTTGGCACCTTCATTTGTTGTTCCAAAACCATAGCCACCATCAATGCTTTTAAAATCATCTATCTCTCTACCAGCATGTCCATTTAAATCTCCTCCAATAAAAACTCTTTCTTCTAGAGGTATCTTTTGTAATAATTCTTCTAAATCATTCCAAAAATTTAATTTAGAACTCATATCCAAACCTACTTGAGAGCATAAGCACTTATAATATTAACAATTTTATCATCAACAATAATCTTTATGTGACAACCGATTCTTCCGGCCGGTTCAACTGAACCGGCCGGCCCACCCTTTATAATCCCGCGAACAGAAAAGTCGCAGAACAAGCAGTTCGCGCGAACAGAGAAGGGCGGACGGTCGGGCTTCACGCGAGAGCGAGGTAGGTTTCTTCTTTCTCCAATTTTAGCAAATGATTACCATCTAGGATAAGAAATAACGATTCCTTTTCATTCTTATCGTTATCAGAGAGTTATTTTGGGAGAAATTGAAGAACAAGAGAAACGGACGAGAAGGATTAAGAGAAGAAGGTTTGTTAAATTTCTTTCGGATTTTTCCTATAAATTCCTTCTCCTACTTCGTTTAAAGTGAGTGATATGTTTCTTGAAAGATAAGGAAGGAATTGAAGCGAAGAAAAAGGATATTTCGAGAAGAAGGATTTTGAGAGTTGAGAAGTCTCCATTCAAAAGTGTAAGTGAATTCCTTCCAATTTCAGTTTTAATGATATTTAGAATTTAAATCAAAATATTATATTGATAGAAGTTATTGTTTGAAATTAGGGTTTTTGAAAGTGAAAGATCAAGTCATAAGTGTTGATCCCGCGAGGATTTAGCAAGAAGAGAAATTGATTCAAGAATAGATCAAGCATCGAAGGCCTGAAAAGTTCAAAGTGGGTAATTATGATTATGAAATTCAAAATTTAGCATTTTCTTTCAGTACGATAAAAATAGTATGCATTACAATATTACTTTCAAGGTTGTATCTTAAAGATTACTACATATGAAGAGTTGAAGGATTAAATACCTAATGATTGTAAGTATTATTCTAATAAGAAACAAATGAATTGAATAATGAAAAGAAAATACCGTATGTATTAAAGAAATATTGAAAAGAAACGACATATGAAATAGAATGAAAAGGTTATGGTAAATATAAAAGAAAGGAAAAAAGGATAGATATATATGAATAATTCAGGAGTTCACCCCCTTATGGTACTGGCTGGGGACGTCGTACTCGTGCACGAAAAAGGAAAATGAAAAGGTTATGGAAATGGAAAAGGCTATGGAAATGGAAAAGGTAATCAAATGGAAAAGGTTGTACCTTAGGGTACTTTGAGACGGTGCTCCTGTGTAAAGCAAAAGAAAAGAAAAGAAATATGAATGAATTATTAAAGCTATAAAATGTTTTAAATTGTTTTGAAAGAAATCATCTAGAGATGTAAATTATTGAAAAGAATGAATTAATGTAAAGAAATAACACGATGTCTATTAAAGAATAATAATAATTATTATTAAATAGTTACCCACTGAGTTTACTTAGTAAACTCAAACCACAAGTTTAAATGTTTCAGGTAAGTTCGAAAAGAAATAATGGCTGAAAGAGAAGAGCATGTTTACAGAAGACGAGGTGCAAATGACAACAGGTAAAATAGATTTTTGTGTTTTAGTGGCTCTTTATCATGAATGTTGTAGTATTATGTTTAATGAATTTTATTGTTCGACTTTTCGTACCCGCCTCGTAGATCGAGCATACGGACCGGGTCGTGACAAAAGTGGTATCAGAGCCAAATTAAGATCTGAATCATACTGAAAGAGCCATTAGGATGAATATCAATGATTGAAAGTTTAATGTGAAATGAATATTTTATTGATAACAGGAATCAAGATAATCCTAGAGAAGAGGAAGTGGAAAAATCAGTGCCTAATGTTAATGTTAATCCTGATGCACTGGCACAAATGATGACAGTGTGGGCCTCCGAAGGAGCACCGCTCGCGGGGGTTCGAATGCAGAGAGTACGGCCGCACTATCCCGTAGGACAAAACGATCGTAGGCCTCTACGCTCGACACGAACGGGTCGATGGGAGGGCAGATTGGATCGCGCATATGACTAACCATTGGGGATAGATGCTGTCGCCAGCACACCCCGATGGGTAGCAATATACACGACCTAGTCACGGGTTTCCCCCACCCGATCCGAGAGATCGAGCAGGGTAAAGTAGATTGCGGGGCCAAGTTTCCCACGGGCGCAAGCCCCCATGGTTAATTACATCTCGGGCCGGAGCCCGAGAAAACTCTCGATTAAGGATCATACATTATCTTTTCCAAATTGGGATTAGCACAAGGGTATAGACTAGGAAATCCTACTCAAAGGAAAGAAAGGTCTCAAGAATGCCGGGGCCACCTATCAACGTGCCATGACTGTCATCTTCGATGAGATGATACATGAGCAAGTTGAATGCTATGTGGATGATTTGGTCGTCAAAAGCAAGGTCCGTGAAGATCACCTCAGAGATCTGCGAATCGTTTTTGAACGCCTGCGCAAGTTTGATTTAAAGATGAATCCTTTAAAATGTGCATTTGGAGTTAGTGCAGGAAAGTTCTTAGGATTTATAGTCCGCCATCGTGGCATTGAGATTGACCCTTCCATGATCAAGGCCATAGTGGATTTAAAACCCCCTAAAAGTCTCACTCAGTTGAGGTCCTTTCAGGGAAGACTTGCTTTCTTGCGGAGATTTATCTCCAACCTTTCTGGAAGGTGTCATCCCTTCTCTGCACTAGTAAAAAAGGATGCCCGATTCCATTGGGGTGAGAGTTGTCAGGAGGCCTTTGAGAGTATAAAGCGCTACCTGATGAACCCCCCAGTTTTAGCTGCACCTATCCCAGGTAGGCCGTTGATTCTCTACACTACGGCCCTGGATGAGTCTTTAGGTGCACTGTTGGCTCAAGAGAATGAGGAAGGCAAGGAGAATGCCTTGTACTACCTTAGCAGACGATTGATTCCTGCAGAGCTTAAGTACCCGGCGATGGAGAAGCAATGTTTAGCCCTGATCTTCGCGGTACAAAAGCTTAGGCATTATATGCTTTCACATAAAATTAATTTGATCTCTAGAGTCAATCCATTGCAGTACTTGATGACCCGTCCGACCCTCTCAGGTCGTCTAGCACGATGGTCTATGATACTACTGCAATTTGATATCACTTTTGTTCCTCAGCGGGCCGTCAAAGGACAGGCTCTAGCTGACTTTTTGGCTGATCACCCGATTCCTGCTGATTCCCCACTTAATGATGATCTACCTGATGAATCAATTATGAGTGTGGATGAACAGGAGTCCCCTACTTGGGAGTTTTTCTTTGACGGTGCGTCATCCGTTAAAACCTTAAGTCCAAATAAAACTCCTACAGTTAGGGTAGGATTAGGCCTAATTTTTGTGTCCCCTGAGGGTCATACTCTACGGTACTCCTATAGTTTATCAGAACCTCGCACTAATAATAATGAAGCTGAGTACGAAGCTCTGATTTTGGGGCTAGAGTTGGCCATTCAGATGAGTCTTATGCGGGTGAAGATCTTTGGAGACTCCCAACTGATAATCAATCAAGTAGCTGGAGTTTACAAAGTACTTAAGCCTGAGCTCATTCCATATCACAATAAAGCAATGGAGCTCCTGTGCTTAATACCTGAAGTAACTTTGGCCAAGATACCTAGATCTGAAAATGGAAAAGCAGATGCATTGGCCAAGTTAGCAAAGGAGTTAGCTGACCCTACTGGAAACCCAGTTTCTATTTCTGTCCAGTATCGTCAAGCTCTGTGCCCCGCAGACTTGTCCTCCCCTGATCAGACCCTCACAGTCCTTGCTGTTGATGAGGAGTCGGACTGGAGAGAACCCTTCATAGAGTATTTAAAACATGGTAGGCTTCCAGATGATAAGTCTCTCGCTGCTCAAGTAAGAAAGAGAGCCTTATCATTCGCCTATGTAAATGAAACTCTGTATCGACGCTCTTTTGACCAAATGTGGTTAAGATGCCTCAATAAAGAAGAGGCCAGTAGAGTCATGAGCGAGATACATGAAGGGCTTTGTGGCGCCCATCAATCTGGACCTAAAATGAAAGGCAGAATTAAACGCCTCGGCTACTACTGGCCGACTATGATCCACGATTGCTTGGAGCACGCTAAGAGGTGCCACCAGTGCCAGATTCATGGCACGGTGATTCACCAGCCCCCTAATCCGTTGCACCCGACTGTTTCTTCCTGGCCATTTGAGGGCTGGGGCACGGATGTAGTGGGTCCCATAGACCCTCCTTCTTCTAAGGGTCATAGATTTATTTTAGCCGCCACTGATTACTTCTCTAAGTGGGCAGAAGCTGTTCCACTTAAGGAAGTTAAGTCAGAAGATGTGATGCGTTTCTTCCGCGATAACGTTGTTTATCGCTTTGGTGTTCCGCGCCGTATCATTTCAGATAACGGTCCGTCCTTCAGAAGCACCAAAATTGCCAGATTTGCCCGCCGCCATAATATTAATTGGCGATATTCTTCGATTTATTATCCTAGAGCCAATGGCTTGGCAGAGGCATTTAATAAAACTCTTGTGCAACTAATAAGAAAAACCCTTGTCGCAAACAAGAGAGAATGGCATGATAGATTACCTGAAGCATTATGGGCCTATAGGACTACCTACCGTACTCTCTGCATTCGAACCCCCGCGAGCGGTGCTCCTTCGGAGGCCCACAGGTTTCTGGCGACCACGGTGGGACCAGTTTCTCTCTCCATCTTTGGATTATATATTATCTTTTTTTTGTGTGTACTCCGGGATTGGTACTCCTTAGATTAGGTCCGTCCCACTCTTAGTTAGGGTCTCTCCTTAGTTAGGGTTCCTTTCCCTTAGCTAGGGTTTTCTTCCCTACTCTACCTCTTTCCAGCCTTACAGGCCATTCCGTCCCTTATTCATTCCTATCAATCCTTATCAAATCCTTCTTTCCTGATTTTTCATTCTGATTTCTAACCTTTCACTTTCTTTTCTTGGCAGCAGTGCCATGGCCTCCTTCGTACCTTCCGTTACTTTCGCCTTTGGTTCGGACGCGCGAGTGACTCTCCCTGAGTCCCTGCTCGCTAGTCCGCCAGTGGGAGGAATCACTTTTGGTTCCTTCACTGACTCGGCTTTCGTCACTCTTGGCGGGCCGACCCCGGCGGAGGCTGCTGCATTCTCTCCTCCTCAGAGGAGAGGACGCGCAGCCATGCGCCCGTTTGGACGTCCTGCTGCTCGGCGCCCAGTCCGAGCACCACGTCCCGTTCCTGTTCCTGCGCAGCCAGTGCGCCCTGTGGCTAGGCGACCAGTGCCTAGGCCACTTGCTGTTCCAGCGGTCAGGCGTCCAGTGCCTGTCGCTCCTGCTGCACAGGTTGCCCCGGCCCCTCAGCGCCGGCAGCCTGCTGTAGTTACCCCTGTTCGTCCAGCGGTCCGGCGTCCAGTGCCTGCCGCTCCTTGCAGCACAGTTTGCTCCGGCCCCTCAGCGCCGGCAGCCTACTACTACTGTTGCTCCCGTTGTTCCAGCGGAAGTACCTCGTGTTCGGGTTCCCCCTCCCACTCCTACTAGGAAGAGGGGTGCCCAGACCGAGGTGCCTTCGCCTTCTTCTGGCCGGGTTTCTGTTTTCGCTCGGCTTTCTCACCCCGAGGCTGCCGGGCAGACCCCGGCACTTCCAGTCGTTCCTGTCCCCCCTGCCACCCAGGCAGTGGGTTCAGATGTTCCCTCGACCTCCACCTCCGGCCTCGGGAGAAGGGCCCGGAGGAATAGGAACAGGAGGCTCCGTCTAGCTGCGTCAGAGGCAGAGAGGCAGCGGATGGCAGATGCAGTTGTTTCACGACGAGTTAGTTCAGAGGCAGAGGAGAGTGGCTCCTAGGCAGCGGAGGCCACGTCCAGTTGTTGAGGCACCTACTCCTGAGGTGATGGTAGCCCCCGAGTTGGAGGCAGTTCAGGGAGGACGCTTCTCCCCACTGACGCATAGTGGAGATGAGGAGGATGTTGTCCGTATAGCGGCAGCTCCTCTCCTGTCGTCACTACTCTACCCCGAGCTAGGGTACCCAGGGACGCTGGTGTCCGAGCCCTCACCCAGAGGATTCGGAACATCGTCCGCTTAGCTCGTGGCAGAGGGCCCGTCAGTCGGGAGGGCTTACTCCGTCAGATTTCTCGGGCTACCTTTCAGTTACGACGACAGACTGCGAGGAGACTCTACAGTTGGCAGAGGGGGGAGACACCCCAGCAGCCTGCAGCCCCAGTAGTCAGACCACCGGTAGTCACTCCAGCTGTAGGACGGCGCCCACGTCGTCGAGGACGGAGACAGCAGCAGGAGCCTACCCGACCTCAGATCAGTTCAGAGGTAGTAGCCCCGGAACAGCCAGTTACCGGTACAGTGCCCCGCCGTAGGAGGTGGGTTTGGAGACGTCGACAGGCGGACACCCCTGTCGACCCTGTTCAGTTAGTTGAGTCAGCACCACTGGCAGAGACAGAGCAGCCAGAGGAGGTGGTTGATCAGATAGATTTGGCAGTTCCTTCCGGGTCTGAGGCAGTCCCGATGGCAGTCGATGATGATTCAGTTTTAGCCCCAGACAGATCGCCAGTACGGATCGAGACAGATTTAGTACCCAGTACTCATAGGATCGGTTCTCCTATGAGCCCGTACATAGAGGCGATGCGACGAGCCTTTTTGGATGACGATGACACACTAGTTGATTCCGATGAGGAGGTGCCAGTTCA
This sequence comes from Dendrobium officinale, assembly GCA_019514585.1. Lineage (NCBI taxonomy): Eukaryota > Viridiplantae > Streptophyta > Magnoliopsida > Asparagales > Orchidaceae > Dendrobium > Dendrobium officinale. Next base: position 5,548,302 of record CM033685.1, on the reverse strand, counting down.
CCGGGTATGTGTGGTTACCCGACGAGGTCACTCGGATGAGAGATAGACCGAGGACCAGGACGAGCAGGGAGAGCCCGAGGTGGGTGGATCTCCCCGATCAGTTGATACAGATGCTACGGTACTGAGTCTTCAGGCACAGATGGCGGAGATGGCCAGAGCCATGGCAGCCATGACAGCACAGTTGACAGCTCTGGGGGCGATGCCTCAGGTGACAGGTATAGCAGCTACCAGTACCTCCAGAGAGCAGCCAGTAGTACCACCTGCTGCAGTAGACCCCGTAGGAGTGGACAGGGTCCAGAGAGTAGTCCCAGCACCACCCCCAGTACTTCCTTACACTACTTCAGTTCAGAGTCAGCCAGCTCAGATGTCAGCAGGACAGATCCAGGACTTGATTGCCCAGAAGGTAGAGCAGGCTATTTCTTCTAGGAAGACTGGAGAGTCAGTCAGCAGGGGGCGTCCTTACCCAGTAGAGTACGAGCAGGAGCCTTACCCCCCTGGTTTCATCCCTCCTAGATTCAGAGTTTTTGACGGGTTTGGGAACCCGAGACAGCATATAGCCCAGTACCGAGCAATATGCTGCAATATAGGAGGGAGTGATCCACTGATGTTGAGATTGTTCGTCAGCAGCTTGGCGGGGGTGGCGTTTGCTTGGTACGCCGACCTCCCCAACGACTCAGTCAGGACCTTTGCAGAGTTGGAGCAGTTGTTTGTGCAGAGGTTTGTTAGCACAGAGCACAGAGTTACAGTAGGAGAGCTAGTGGTGACCAGGCAGCGTCCCAGAGAGAGTCTCACAGATTACATAGTCAGATGGAGAAATCTCAGTTTGCAGTGCGAGCCACAGTTACAGGAGCAGCATGCAGTTGAGATCTTATTGAAGAACATAGATGGCCCGATAGCACCCTACCTTAAGGGATTTAGCATCAGAACCTTCCAGAAGTTACTCACGAAGGTCACTAGCCTACAGGACAGCATACCCGCTGCAGTCCCTCCTAAGGTTGAGAGTCAGCCTTTGCGCAGACCTCAGCGGCAGGAGTTTTCAGGGGCACCTCCGCCCAGAAGAGGGGAGGTACACAGTACTCAGGGACCAGTGGATAAGGGCAAGAGGCCCTTAGGCAGTTCAGCACCCCCGCAGCAGCCACGCTCAGCTAGTCAGTCACACGTAGCTAGTCAGCCAGCAGCACAGCCCAGGATCTCCCGTAGGACTTCAGAGAGTCAGCAGTCCCTACAGGAGAAGCTTAGTAAGGAATACCCCCTTTAAAAGGGAGAGTGTGAAGAAAATATTTAAATTCCTTACTAAGAAGAACATACTTACCTTTCCCAGCAGCAGTAGAGTGGAGGAGGAGGGTCAGACTGAGCACCCACTCTATTGCCCTTACCACAGATGCGTTGGGCATGTGCTAGAGGATTGTTTTGTGTTCAAGGATAAGGTCGAGAGGTTGATGGCCACAGGACAGATACACCTCCAGGACGGCGACCTAGTGCAGCCCAGGGGCAAGGGCCCTCAGACAGTTCAGATGGTTTCCAGTCCCAGCCACAGTCCTAGTCAGACAGACAGTCAGGGCAGTAGTAGCAGTTTACCCCAGAGTTCTGAGGGAGAGTGGCAGCTAGCACTCTCCAAGAAGACCAAGAGGATGATAGACCGTGCAGTTCAGAGTTCAGAGGCAGTTGAGAGGAGGCCACCACAGGCCAAGTCGACAGTTGCCCCTGCAGTTACTACTCCAGCACTTATACCTTCTTCTTCTTCTCTTTCTGTTGTAGTGCCTACTGAGCACATTTCTTTTTCTTCTGATGTATGTAATAAGAAAATGTATGAAAGAGAAAAATATGTTGTAACCTCTGAGGGGAAGACAGGGTTCCTTCCAGCACTTACGCTGAAGGACTTTGTTCTCCCTTCATTTGATGAAGAAATAATAGAAGAAGGTGATTCTGGCTACTTCTGGTGTGCTTTATCTACTGCTACTGCTTTTAGCTTTACTTCTACTGCTTCTACTTCTACTAGCACTCACTCTTTTACTGCTTTACATGTCTCTTATAATAATTCTAGTGAAGAGTCTGAGTCTGAGTATGAAGATGAACCAGTCTTTGTGATACCAGAGGGCGGATGTTACATGGATTCAGAAGATGAATCCGAGAACCCGCTCTCAATACTTTCCTTAGAACCAACACCTGCCACCACCACTGAACCAGAGGAATCTCCTGCCGAAGATGACTCAATACAGGAAGTTCATCTGCGTTCAGGGAAGGTCCTTCCACCTAGGTTGGCTAAAAATACAAAAGATAAAAATATCATTACCCAGCAGGATGACTCTATCCCTTCCTCCCAGGAGCAGCCTAAGGAGAAAGGGAAAGGCCCTCAGCTGGAGGTTGATTACAATGTGTTGGCTCATCTAAGGAAAATTCCTTCTCTTCTTAGTGTCTATGATGCTTTGATGTTGTCACCTGACTTGAGAGAGACACTGGTAAAAGCATTGCTTGAACCAGAGACCTATCAGGCCTTCTTCACTTCTGACCCTGATGATGGGGCATGGCATTTGTACAACACGCCATGCATCACTTTCTCTAGTCGTGACCTTCTGTTAGGGACCACTGAACACAATCGTCCCTTGTATGTCACTGCTGAAGTCAATGGTTATGAGTTGAACAGGGTCCTCATAGACCAAGGGGCTTCAGTAAACATATTAACCCATGAAACTTTGAAGAGCCTCTCCCTAGGTCATCTAAAGCTCACTTCCGACAAGATTATGTTGAAAGGCTTCAATGACCAAGGCCAGCGAGCTCTAGGAGCTATCACCCTACCTCTGAAATTTGGAAATTTTCTAACAGAGGCAAAGTTTCATGTGATTGAGGCTGACACTTCATACAAGGCTCTCTTAGGAAGGCCTTGGATCCATGAGTATGGAATGGTGCCCTCTACCTTGCACCAATGTATGAAGTTTCTGAGGAATGATGTTGAGTATACCATTCCTGGAGATACCCAGCCCTTCTCCGTGCATGAGATCTCTATGTACGATGACGCCGAGTACTACGTACCTCGGAAGACTCGTAGAGCTCCACCTGCTCAGTCCCCAGTGATACCTGACACTATTGTACAGGATCCTACGCAGCTACCTACACAGGGTCCTATACAATCGTCAGTACAGGGTCCATCACAGGTTAGTATTGAGCCAGGTGTTTCCACTGCCCATTCTGATGGAGATCCCTCTCAGTTTGCAGTGAGGTACGATGTTCCCCCTAGTAGAGGTAGGGGAGGTAGAGGTAGAGGGAGAGGTAGAGTTGCGATCCGCGAACCGCGGAACCATGACACTCGCACACCTCCTCCCCCTAACCTTTACACTTCTTCTTTGACTGTAGAGTCTGACTCTTCTGATGATGAAATGATCGATATCCTTCAGCGTCCAGTCACTTCACCATCCCCCTATTCCGCTGGTTATGATTCACGGCCTACTTTTCGTAGCCACTTAATACCTGAAGGTGGATTGGTTATTGATATTAGCTCAGACGAGGAAGATGACTTCCGACGTCAGACTACTACCAGACAACCTTCCCCCCATCAGATACGCGGGATAGGAGTTGGGGATTCCAGACAAAGATCTTCTAACACTCCTGTAGTTGATGATGATAGCCCAATATGGGGTAGCCACAACCCCATACCTCACTTGTACGATACGTTTGGGCCAGCCCGACCTAGGGAATATCCCTCTGTACCCCGTAGTATAGGTGCACCGCTGGGTCCTGTGAGACAGGATCTAGAGGAGACCGCTATGGATATAGAGGTCAGGAGTGCCCCCCGTTACTTTTCACCTACTGTAGAGAGCTTTGTTGAGCGGGGTCTCGTTCGTTCCACTTGGCCAGATGAAGAAGCTCTACAGCAGGCCCGAGTTTGGCGGACTGATTTCCCCCCCAGGGTCTAGGAGGCGTAGGTTATATGGGGTTAAATCAGTCCAGTGATGCCAACATTCGTGTTATTTCCCATGCTTATCCGGTTGTTTCTCTTGCCGACGAAGAAAACCCGGATAGTGACGACGATAGAATACTTGATGCTCCACAAGAGTTCGAAGATGGCGTCACTTCTGCCATGGACGAACTATGTGAGATAAACTTAGGCACTGAGTCAGATCCTAGGCCTATTTTTCATAGTGCTCTATTGTCTGATTCAGAGGCTCAAGAATACATCAAGTTACTGTCAGAGTTTTAGAGACTGCTTTGCCTGGAACTACACCGAGATGCCTGGTCTAAATCCAGAGGTAGCAGTCCACAAGTTAGCCATTAAGCCTGATGCAGTCCCTGTTAAGCAAGCACCTCGTAGGATGAGGTTGGAAGTTGAACAACAGGTGATCGCTGAAACCAAGAAGCTCATAGAAGCTGGTTTCATTAGGGAAGAGAAGTACCCCACTTGGCTTGCCAACATTGTTCCAGTCCGGAAGAAGAACGGACAGATACGAGTCTGTATCGACTTCCGTGATTTGAACAAGGCATGTCCTAAGGATGATTTTCCTCTTCCAATTCCTGAGCTTATGGTAGATATAGCATCATCCCATAGTATCTTCTCATTCATGGATGGTTCATCTGGTTACAATCAGATAAAGATGGACCCCGATGATGAAAAGTTTACTGCTTTTCGAACACCTATAGGTGTCTTTTGCTACAAGGTAATGCCCTTCGGTCTCAAGAATGCCGGGGCCACCTATCAACGTGCCATGACTGTCATCTTCGATGAGATGATACATGAGCAAGTTGAATGCTATGTGGATGATTTGGTCGTCAAAAGCAAGGTCCGTGAAGATCACCTCAGAGATCTGCGAATCGTTTTTGAACGCCTGCGCAAGTTTGATTTAAAGATGAATCCTTTAAAATGTGCATTTGGAGTTAGTGCAGGAAAGTTCTTAGGATTTATAGTCCGCTATCGTGGCATTGAGATTGACCCTTCCATGATCAAGGCCATAGTGGATTTAAAACCCCCTAAAAGTCTCACTCAGTTGAGGTCCTTTCAGGGAAGACTTGCTTTCTTGCGGAGATTTATCTCCAACCTTTCTGGAAGGTGTCATCCCTTCTCTGCACTAGTAAAAAAAAGGATGCCCGATTCCATTTGGGGTGAGAGTTGTCAGGAGGCCTTTGAGAGTATAAAGCGCTACCTGATGAACCCCCCAGTTTTAGCTGCACCTATCCCAGGTAGGCCGTTGATTCTCTACACTACGGCCCTGGATGAGTCTTTAGGTGCACTGTTGGCTCAAGAGAATGAGGAAGGCAAGGAGAATGCCTTGTACTACCTTAGCAGACGATTGATTCCTGCAGAGCTTAAGTACCCGGCGATGGAGAAGCAATGTTTTAGCCCTGATCTTCGCGGTACAAAAGCTTAGGCATTATATGCTTTCACATAAAATTAATTTGATCTCTAGAGTCAATCCATTGCAGTACTTGATGACCCGTCCGACCCTCTCAGGTCGTCTAGCACGATGGTCTATGATACTACTGCAATTTGATATCACTTTTGTTCCTCAGCGGGCCGTCAAAGGACAGGCTCTAGCTGACTTTTTGGCTGATCACCCGATTCCTGCTGATTCCCCACTTAATGATGATCTACCTGATGAATCAATTATGAGTGTGGATGAACAGGAGTCCCCTACTTGGGAGTTTTTCTTTGACGGTGCGTCATCCGTTAAAACCTTAAGTCCAAATAAAACTCCTACAGTTAGGGTAGGATTAGGCCTAATTTTTGTGTCCCCTGAGGGTCATACTCTACGGTACTCCTATAGTTTATCAGAACCTCGCACTAATAATGAAGCTGAGTACGAAGCTCTGATTTTGGGGCTAGAGTTGGCCATTCAGATGAGTCTTATGCGGGTGAAGATCTTTGGAGACTCCCAACTGATAATCAATCAAGTAGCTGGAGTTTACAAAGTACTTAAGCCTGAGCTCATTCCATATCACAATAAAGCAATGGAGCTCCTGTGCTTAATACCTGAAGTAACTTTGGCCAAGATACCTAGATCTGAAAATGGAAAAGCAGATGCATTGGCCAAGTTAGCAAAGGAGTTAGCTGACCCTACTGGAAACCCAGTTTCTATTTCTGTCCAGTATCGTCAAGCTCTGTGCCCCGCAGACTTGTCCTCCCCTGATCAGACCCTCACAGTCCTTGCTGTTGATGAGGAGTCGGACTGGAGAGAACCCTTCATAGAGTATTTAAAACATGGTAGGCTTCCAGATGATAAGTCTCTCGCTGCTCAAGTAAGAAAGAGAGCCTTATCATTCGCCTATGTAAATGAAACTCTGTATCGACGCTCTTTTGACCAAATGTGGTTAAGATGCCTCAATAAAGAAGAGGCCAGTAGAGTCATGAGCGAGATACATGAAGGGCTTTGTGGCGCCCATCAATCTGGACCTAAAATGAAAGGCAGAATTAAACGCCTCGGCTACTACTGGCCGACTATGATCCACGATTGCTTGGAGCACGCTAAGAGGTGCCACCAGTGCCAGATTCATGGCACGGTGATTCACCAGCCCCCTAATCCGTTGCACCCGACTGTTTTTCTTCCTGGCCATTTGAGGGCTGGGGCACGGATGTAGTGGGTCCCATAGACCCTCCTTCTTCTAAGGGTCATAGATTTATTTTAGCCGCCACTGATTACTTCTCTAAGTGGGCAGAAGCTGTTCCACTTAAGGAAGTTAAGTCAGAAGATGTGATGCGTTTCTTCCGCGATAACGTTGTTTATCGCTTTGGTGTTCCGCGCCGTATCATTTCAGATAACGGTCCGTCCTTCAGAAGCACCAAAATTGCCAGATTTGCCCGCCGCCATAATATTAATTGGCGATATTCTTCGATTTATTATCCTAGAGCCAATGGCTTGGCAGAGGCATTTAATAAAACTCTTGTGCAACTAATAAGAAAAACCCTTGTCGCAAACAAGAGAGAATGGCATGATAGATTACCTGAAGCATTATGGGCCTATAGGACTACCTACCGTACTCTCTGCATTCGAACCCCCGCGAGCGGTGCTCCTTCGGAGGCCCACAGACAGCTGTAACTCAGCTGATTCAAGATACAAGAAATCAACCATCGGGGAGTAGTAGTGGTGGTGGGATAGTTATGGATAAATATCTAAAATTATTTTAGGATATGAGACCACCATTATTCAAAGGTATAGAAGGATCAATAAAGGTTGAAAATTGGTTACTGAGGATTGAAAAGATATTAGAATGAATGTACTGTCCAGAAGAGAGAAAAGTTTCCTTGGCAACGTTTACATTAGAAGGAGAAGCTGAAAGATGGTGGAGAGGCCTGTATCAAAATAAATTTGAAGGAATACCTGGCATGCAAATCAAATGGAACGATTTTACTCAAGTATTCAGGGATTGGTTCGTACCTCCTTCTGCGAGGAGGCAAATGCAGGACAAGTTTATGAGGTTGATACAAGGAGACAAATCAGTTATGCAGTATGAACTATGAAGCTGAATTTACAATGTTAGCCAGATATGCTCCTCAGTTAGTACACACTATAGATGATAAATGTCATCGCTTCTTAGCTGGACTGAAGGATGCAATTAGATTACCCCCGGTTCCTCTTGGAATTGAAGATTATACAGTGCTGGTGGAAAGAGCTAGAAGGCTAGAAACAGACCTACAAAATACTCAAAGGAGACGTGATTTTCAAAAGAGGAAAAGTGGATAAGTTATAGAAACCCCTCAAGGTTCACATAGCAAGTCTATCTCATAAGGTGAAAAATTTAATTGGAAAAAGACAAAGTCCAGTAGCAGTGACAGTTCAAGTGTGAACAGTTGTAGCAAATGTGAAAGACAACATAAAGGAGAATGCTTATCTGATACAAATACTTGCTTTTGGTGTCATCAACCAGGTCATATAGCTAAGAATTGCCCTACTCTGGGGCAAAGACCAACAGGAGAGTCAAAGATGAATACTGGATCAACCGGTTCTTTCGGCCGGTTCAACTGAACCGGCCGGCCCACCCTTTATAATCCCGCGAACAGAAAAGTCGCGGAACAAGCAGTTCGCGCGAACAGAGAAGGGTGGACGGTCGGGCTTTGTGATGCCCCAGAATCAAATAGTGAAAGGATTCGTCTGACATTCTGATCGAACTCCATTCCAGTTGCCTTGCTCGGACCTGAAAATATAAACCACATATAATGAGCTTACAAAGCCCAGCAGGTCACCAAAGCCTACAACTGAAATCAAAGCACGACAATGCTATCAATATGCAGGTCAATATAAAATCAAGTCAATCAATGGTCAATGAGTTTATGCAAGGCAGAAATCCATCGTCAATGAAATCAAGTCTATACAGCGGAAATCAAATCAGCAGTAAAAACATCGATAAATCAATACGTCTCAGCAATCAAATCAATAAGTGCTCCTAGTCAATATCCAATCAACGTAGTAGTGTCTATCAATCTATACTATCTATACTATCAGGTCAATCAACCGTGTCGTCTAATCAATTCATCGAATCTATATCATCTATTCAATCAATATAAATCTATATCATCTATTCAATCAATAAAGAAATCCATAAAGCTCAAAATCAATGCCTCAATCAAAGCTCTACAGTCTCTATCCATTGCTATCGATAACATCAATACGGTCATCTAGTCGTCTCACTTATCGTATCCATCTATAACATCAATATAAAGGAATCATATCAGATCATCTACTTGCAGATCAATCTATCGTGCAATCTTATCCATTAATTTTTCCAGTCAATTATCTATCAGCAAGGAAATCCATCGAACAATCGAATCAACTCAATAAATCAACCTCTATACAATGAAATCATCAGGTCAATTGAAATCAATACAATCAGCTCCCTAAAGAAATCTATTCGACGATAAATCAATAACCTATCAGGATCTGTCGTATCAATAATATCCATATGTCAATATCATATCTATATCAATGTCTATATCGGTCTCTATCAATCGATACAATCTATACCAATATCAGTGTCAATATCTATAAATCATTACAACATCTATCAGTGCCAATATCTATGAATCAATACGCAGAATCCATATCCATATCGGTGCCAGTGAATCAATACAATCTATATCAATATCAATGTCAATATCTATGAATTAATATCGATGCCGGTACCTACGAATCAACCAAATCGAGAAAATCAATCGGAAAAGCAATACGATAAATCCAATCAGAAAAGCAATACGATAAATCAATAAAATCACTAAATCCGTCAAATCAATCAATCAATCAAATCCAGTCTATACTATCAAGTCGATCAAATCAAGCGGAAGGACAATACGATAAATCTACAGTAGCAAGTCGAATCAATGCAGAGTCAATGGTATCAATGAATCTCTGAATCTATGCCGTCCATGTCCATATCAATATCAATAATCAATAATCAAGTAGTATCAATGCTCAATGATCAATCAATGAAATCAATTGATGAAATCAATGAATCCGTACGATAAGAAATCAATTCGATAAATCCATCAAATCAATAAATCAATCGGAAATCAATAAATCAATGCAGATCAGGAAATCCAGTCGTACACATGCAAATCCATACAATGGTCTTACTCGACAAGCACAAACACTAGTCATGATCGATAGTGTTGTTGTAGAATCTATATTGTTGTTGTAGATATCCGCACGTTGGTTCTATCAAGAAGAGTCGTCGCTCTTTTGCCCGTCGGCTGCCCGTCGGCATATAAAACTCCTTATAACTCCCAACATAGTGCTGTTGTAGAAATCCATGATCGATATTTAAAGGAAAGCCCGTCGGCCCACCATCCTGTACAGGTCAATATCTATCTCCAACCAACGTTCAACTAGGTTCCCACTTGTCTTTCAGTGTCTTTCAGTATCAATCAATTCGATCAATAGTCAATGCAATAATCGATGCAATAAACAATAATAAAGAAATCTAGGACAATCATATCAATAGTCATACACATATCAATTCAATCTATCAATTTCGGAAAAATCAGAAATCGTACGAAAATCGGGCAGAGTAACGGCAGTCGGTCAAATTTACACAAAAATCCTGCAAAAAGACACAATTTCCAAATCTTACCAAATTACAGAAGAATATCGATGACATCAATACAAGACTATTGCCCTATAGAAATCAAATCAAATCAAGTCCCGATAATTTTCTATTCGATTAAAATCGCGTAGAAGCAATTCCGACCGGTAAAATCTTCGTAGAATACAGTCAAATCGTGTGCAATAATCATATCTATAACATACTAAAAGTTGTGCGGTGAAAGTTGTGCCAAATCCAAATCACGTCGAAAAGTCGACTACGAAAACACAAAACAAATCATAACTCGGTCAAAACTCAATATCTTTGAAAACAGAAATAGGGTTCGGAGTCCTTACCACGAGATCTTCACTTTTTCCAACAGCAGCGTCGGACGAAAAGCGCTCCGCGGCCTCCAAAACCCAGCTTTCCTCTTTTTCCCTTTTCTCTTTCTCTCTCTAAAACAGATATTTTGTTTTAAAATTAATTTTCTCTCTCATCAAAACGATCTCAATCTCATATATCATTTGTCTGATCGGCCCGGCCGATCGCCAAATCGTCCCGGGACGATCAGACAAGAAAAATCGTCCTGGACGGTTCCCAGAACTATTCTCAGGCCGATATTTTCTACAGTGCCGATCGGCCTGGACGATTTCCAATCGTCCTGGACGATCCTGAGAGAAAAAATCCAAATCAGAGAGGAACAGTAAGGGAACGAGGTCTCACAGGCTTCACGCGAGAGCGAGGTAGGTTTCTTCTTTCTCCAATTTTACCAAATGATTACCTTCTAGGATAAGAAATAACGATTCCTTTTCATTCTTATCGTTATCAGAGAGTTATTTTGGGAGAAATTGAAGAACAAGAGAAACAGACGAGAAGGATTAAGAGAAGAAGGTTTGTTAAATTTCTTTCGGATTTTTTCCTATAAATTCCTTCTCCTACTTCGTTTAAAGTGAGTGATATGTTTCTTGAAAGATAAGGAAGGGATTGAAGCGAAGAAAAAGGAAATTTTGAGAAGAAAGATTTTGAGAGTTGAGAAGTCTCCATTCAAAAGTGTAAGTGAATTCCTTCCAATTTCAGTTTTAATGATATTTAGAATTTAAATCAAAATATTATATTGATAGAAGTTATTGTTTGAAATTAGGGTTTTTGAAAGTGAAAGATCAAGTCATAAGTGTTGATCCCGCGAGGATTTAGCAAGAAGAGAAATTGATTCAAGAATAGATCAAGCATCGAAGGCCTGAAAAGTTCAAAGTGGGTAATTATGATTATGAAATTCAAAATTTAGCATTTTCTTTCAGTACGATAAAAATAGTATGCATTACAATATTACTTTCAAGGTTGTATCTTAAAGATTACTACATATGAAGAGTTGAAGGATTAAATACCTAATGATTGTAAGTATTATTCTAATAAGAAACAAATGAATTGAATAATGAAAAGAAAATACCGTATGTATTAAAGAAATATTGAAAAGAAACGACATATGAAATAGAATGAAAAGGTTATGGTAAATGTAAAAGAAAGGAAAAATGATAGATATATATGAATAATTCAGGAGTTCACCCCCTTATGGTACTGGCTGGGGGCGCCGTACTCGTGCACGAAAAAGGAAAAGAAAAAGGTTATGGAAATGAAAAAGGCTATGGAAATGGAAAAGGTAATCAAATGGAAAAGGTTGTACCTTAGGGTACTTTGAGACGGTGCTCCTGTGTAAAGCAAAAGAAAAGAAAAGAAATATGAATGAATTATTAAAGCTATAAAATGTTTTAAATTGTTTTGAAAGAAATCATCTAGAGATGTAAATTATTGAAAAGAATGAATTAATGTAAAGAAATAACACGATGTCTATTAAAGAATAATAATAATGATTATTAAATAGTTACCCACTGAGTTTACTTAGTAAACTCAAACCACAAGTTTAAATATTTCAGGTAAGTTTGAAAAGAAATAATGGCTGAAAGAGAAGAGCATGTTTACAGAAGACGAGGTGCAAATGACAACAGGTAAAATAGATTTTTGTGTTTTAGTGGCTCTTTATCATGAATGTTGTAGTATTATGTTTAATGAATTTTATTGTCCGACTTTCCGTACCCACCTCATAGATCGAGCATCCAGGCCGGGTCGTGACACTTTAAAGCTATAATTCTACCTCCAATCCTATTAATTTTTATAACATTATCATTTAAATTCTTATCTATAATAACACCTATACCATTTCTAGTACGACTCCTACCTGAATATCAAAGTTTAAATCCTAAACTATCAATTTCCTTAGCTTTCTCTCCAACCCATTTAGTTTCCTCAATGCACAAAATATTTATGTTTCTATGAAACATAATATCTATTAATTCCATAAATTTTCCTATAAGGGAACCTATATTCCAAGTTCTTATCCTAATTTTAGTTTCATGGACTAGCTTCTTTGCCCACATCCGTCCTTGATGTGGGAACCCTCACCTATTTAACACTCCACCCGGGCGCCGGTGCAGCGGCCCTTGCACACTTGTCACTGTATTCAGGCCATTCAGGCCATAAAGCCTCAAGTTTTTTTGTTTTGAAAAAAATTGTTGCAGCTATAAAAGAGAAAAAAAAAACTTCATTGATGACATTCAATGAAAGGAAAATAAATCATTGATGACATTCAAGTTTTTTTGTAGGAAGTTAATACTTTTGTTTTAACTTCCTACTCCTGAATGGAGCTTTAGCTAAGACAATTTTAAAAGCTTTGAAAGTTCAATATTAATTTTAGTTGTTACTAGACTTTTTAACAAAAATGTAAAGGAAAAAAAATCAAATATATTTCAAGATATGCACGAAAATAATTTAGATGAATTTTATAAATAAACCTCCATTGCTAAAAGGTTACACTTTTAAAAATATACTTCATTTCAAATGATAATGACTTACTAAACTGCCTGAAGCATGAGCAATACTCAACCGTCTTGGCTCATTGAATCTTTGGTTGCAAGCACACAATTCAGTGAATCTAAGTAGTATCTTTGACTAAAGCAACAAGAAGCCTTGGCTCCTTCTCACCACCTCTCAATGGATCTCTAAAGCATTTCAAAAGGGTTGAATTCATAAGATAATTAGAAATTTTTTGTGATATTTATAGTTTATATGGATATATCTTTTGGGATTTTGAGAATTTAAAGATATAGATGTTAGCTTGTTTTTTATGCATTTGGATATTTATATGAAATTCTTTTGCTTATCCTTCATTCCTTCCCAATCAGGCACTTTACTGTCAAATTTTCAAACAATATTTATGTTTGTGTTAATACATTTTGAATGTCAAAATATGAATGAAATGAGTATGGATATTGAATTTAAAATTCATTTAAATTTTTTTCCTTATATTTGATTCTTTTATCATGCTTTCTATTTATGAGAATTTTTTGGGGCTTATGTCTTTGCCTGATGCCTCCCACTTCTAAGGCATCACTGGCAACAGGTCCTTGTGACTCTTAAGGATGTTGATCCATAAAGAGAAAAATGAGTGTCAACATGAATGGATTAACAAAAGAGGTTGCATAGGAGGAAAACGAGGTTGCATGCAAAACACTGGCGGAACCACGTGAACTGCAGAGGGGGCAACTGCCCCCCTCAAAAAAAAATTATTTACATGAGATGGGCATTTATGTCATTTGCCCCCCCTAGAACTCTTATTTTGCCCCTTGTTGCCCTAGTTGCCTAGAATAACACACGCTCACACAGCCGCTATTCCTCTCCCGATCTCGGTGCTATACCCCGTCGCCGACGTTAGCCTTCGGAAGGTCGTCCACAGTCGTTGTGTCCATCGCCGGCGTCACGTCTCTCTTCAGCTGCTCAGGTGAGTTTTATATTTATTTTCCATTGATCTATTTTTCTGCTCTCTTTTCCTTTTTTCTGTACAAGGCGGCAGTTTCAGTTTTTTTTTTTTCTTTTAAGCAAGCAATGATAACCTGCCTTTGTTATTTGGATTTCAGAGATCAGTTTTGTGCTTTTAGGGTTCTTTCTTCTGGTCGATCAAAAAGCTGAATTTCTGTAACTCCTTTTAACTAGTTAATTTCCTTTTAGATATCATATATAGTTAATTAGTTATTATAAACAGATTCAGAATTTCAACGAGTTTTGGCAAGCATAAGATGGCTTTCGAATGGGACCATGAGTTAATTTAATTTTTTTTTAACCTCCATAGTGTTGTCATGCCCATAAGAGATCAGCTCAAAAGCATCAATAATGTATGCTATTGATGTGTTGCTCAATAAAATTTTGAGAATTTTTTGGACGAGACTTGCCATGCTTGAAGCATTTCCATTGCACTTGTCTTAAGAGGTTTCCATCACGGGATGATCCTGTACTTATATTATATATTCAAATTACTGATTTTCTTATCATTCATTTTTATAATAATGTATACTTAATTAATTAATTTTCAATTTGATCCTGAATACATTTATACGACTTAATAGATGGAACGCTATTTAAAGAGGAAAGAACGTGTAGAGGTTGACTTAGATGATCTCCCGGCTGATCCCGGACTCCGACGTTCAATATGGAGTTATGATATGAATGATAGAGACAAAATTCGAAGAACTTATCTTTTAAAGGGACCCCATCAACCGAGAAGTCATCAATTCCCCCAAACATTAATAGGGAATAGTGCTCGCCGGTTTAACCCTAAATGGTTTGAAGAATATGCTGATTGGTTAGAGTACAGCATACAAAAAGATGCTATTTTTTGCCTTTACTGCTCAAATTTGAAGTTAACTTCACCGAAGGTTCATAAAGAAATTTGTTCAGCTGCAGCTGCAGAAACTTTGATATCAATCATGAAAGACATTGGTGACTCTTACTATGCCGTTTTGGTTGATGAATCTCGGGATGTTTCAACGAAGGAACAACTAGCTGTTGCAGTTAGATATGTGGATAATTTAGGGCAAGTTGTTGAAAGGTTTATAGGCATTAAACATGTCGCATCGACTAATGCAGTTTCCTTAAAAGCAGCTATATAAGATATATTTGCTAAACACTCATTGAGCATACATAGAATTCGAGGTCAAGGATATGACGGAGCATCTAATATGCGTGGGGAGTTTCATGGTTTGAAGGCCTTAATACTTAATGATAACCCTCATGCATTCTATGTTCACTGCTTTGCTCATCAGCTTCAACTGTGCTTAGCTGCTGTAGCTAAAAACCATTGGCATGCAAAGCATCTTTTTGAGATCACTTTAAGAATTGTCAATACTGTTGGAGCTTCATGTAAGAGGAGTGATGCTCTTAGAGCAATTCAGCATGATAAAATATTGTTTCATTTGTCTAAAGGGGAGTTGAGCAGTGGTAGAGGATTGAACCAAGAAACAAGCTTACAACGAGCTGGTGACACCCGTTGGGGTTCACATTTTCATACATTAATTAGCTTGAAAAAAATGTATGCGTCAGTAATTGAAGTTCTTGAAATTATCAAAGAAGATGGGGTACATGATCAACAAGCTGTTGAAGCTGGTGTTCTAATAGATGCCATGGAATCTTTTGATTTTATCCTTGCTCTGCATTTAATGATTGATATTTTAGGTGTCACCAATGAGTTATCACAGGCCTTGCAGAGAAAAGATCAGGATATAGTGAATGCAATGAAGTTAGTACAAATCTCTAAACAACAATTACAAATGATGAGGGATAATGGATGGAATTCCTTATTGGAAGAAGTATCTCGTTTTTGTAACGTTTTTGAAGTTGATGTTCCTATTATGAGTTCTACTTTCAAATCTCGTCGACGATCAACACGCAGAAATGATGATGTTTCAAATTTACATCATTATTGTGTGGAATTCTTTTACTTAATTATTGATATGCAACTTCAAGAGCTGAATAATAGATTCTCTGAAGCTAGTACTGAATTGCTTCTTTGCATATCATGTCTAAATCCAAGTGACTCATTCTCTGCTTATAATAAAGAGAAGTTAATTCGGCTTGCAGAATTATATTCAGCTGATTTTTCTATAGTTGAACTTGTGGCTTTAGAGCACTAGCTATCGACATATATTCTTGATATGCGTACAAGCGAGGAGTTCTCATCTTTGGATAACATTGCTGATCTTGCAAAACAATTTGTTAAGCTTAAAAAAAATATTGTGTACCCTTTAGTTCACCGGCTTCTTGTTTTAGCATTAACTCTACCCGTTGCCACTGCTACAGTGGAGAGAGCATTTTCAGCAATGAAAATTGTTAAACATAGATCACGCAGTAAAATGGGTGATGATTGGCTCAACGACTGTCTAGTGCCATATATTGAGAAAGAAGTGTTTGATTTGGTTCCAAATGAAGTTGTAATGCAATATTATCAGAAGATGCAAAATAGAATACAAACCTTGTAATTTTTATTGCAATATAATATCTGATTTGAATTTTGTTATAAATATATTTTTTATCTTTTTATAATTTTGCCCCCCCCCCTAAGAATTAAAGCTGATTCCGCCCCTGATGCAAAAGGATATGATCCTTGATCACAAAATATTGAGAGATACATTAGAGTACTTGTTCCTTGGTGATGGTGCCTCAGTTGGAGATTTGGAGCCTTAAGGTTATAGATGTAATAATAAATCTGACATTAACATTACTCATATTCTAATATAACATAATTGTACATGTGAAGGTGAATACACGTTTCATAAAAGAAAAACCGAAAAGTGTGTTGATATGCACTCCATATATGTCAACAAAAAATCAACTTGTAAATATTCTCACAAAAAAACTCTCACCCCACGTTCAAAAAATATTGTAAGCAATTTAGAATTGTAGATTTATATCATCCAATTTGGGGGCAGCCATAAGTCAACCAATCTTGATAGGGATTCTTGAGCATGCAAATTAAGGGTTTTAATTATTTGATCTATTATTTTATGACCTTCATATTGTAATCAGTGATCCTACTCTTCCTCTTCTAGCCGGCGGCCCTCTCGAACACTTTTTTTTCTTTTTTTCAAATAATTTTGATTTATTTCTATTGTAAAACTTTTGAAGAAGTCTATATATACTTTCACATTTTGTACATAATCAAACAATAAAACTCAAAATGATTTCTTCTACTTTTCCCACTTTTCTGAAAAGAATTTGAAGAATTATCAGTGTAATCATCTAAGTACTTCCATCTCATACTAGATTATATTTGTGCTGCATCAACCAGTAGCAATTTTTTAGTTAAGCAACAAAGGTTTAATAATATTTCCCACCAAAAGCGCCTACTGCAAGTTGTTCCACCATTCAAGATAGTAAGAAACTAACACTATCATTTTGAAGAGGAGGTTTTAACCTAAAGCTTGCTCCGTACCAAATGGGTGATCTGACAAACTGGCTGAGATAAAAAGCCGCAATTCTATAATTTAATAAGAGAAAGAAAATAATCTGTCAAAAGCCTGTAATTTTATAGAGATAAAAGAACACGTGGAAAATAAAAATGAAAGAACAACTTCCTCCCTGCCTTCACCCAGCAACCTATCCCCCTCATTAAATGCCTCATTCTATTTATCAATATTCTCTATTTATACTGTGCTTTTCTTTCTGTCCACTCGTGCCATGTACCCCGTACCACAATACAACCCTCTACCTATCCCAGTAGCATTGGTCTCTTGACAATATTGTGATACATTCGTAGCATCCATAATTCTCAGAACAGTGCTATAAGTAATTCTTTCATTGAATATCTCAAGCAACCCCTCTGTTTTTAATTTTATAAATGCATGCTTCTCATTACAGTCAATTAAGATGGGTGGGTGTGGTTGTTTACACTGCATTTTCTTCTCTTTGAAAATGGGTTTATAATGTTTGATTTTAGCATTAAACTTGAAATGTAGGTTTCAAATCTGAATTGGATTATGCATTTGCTCTCTTCATTGATGTTTAGTTGTCTTTTATTTCAGGATTCAACTTGAGATGAATTGAGTTTTAAAATTAAAATTACATCCTGTAAAACAAAAGAATACTAGTTTTGCATTGAGAAGGCTGCTAGCGCTCTAATTAACAATTTTAGGAATTTTACAAGATTTTAATGGTTAATAGTAAATAATGATTGAGATTTTGATTGCAAGTATGATGACCTTTATGTACATTTCTAATTTACAGCTTTTAGAAGTAAAAACGCTAAATTATGGAAACATGAACATGACGCGTTAACCATGTAATTTCTCGTAAAGGAATGCCAAACAGTTTCATTTAACATCCAATTCATCACAAAGTTTTCTGCTTGTTTGGTAAAAGAAAGAGTATGAGTGAATATGTTATAAGAGAAACTATTTGTCGACTGTTGAAAAATGCGCCTTTACCACCACAATCTCAATAGCATAGTAATCTATCATGAATTTGACATTTGTAGTGGACAGACACTACTCTAAGTATCAAGAAAAAACAAGTGGACAAGGAACTTATTTGTAAAATTCGTAAAAATATTCTTCCCAGAATTGGCGATGCATATAGAAAACCAAATTATCAACAGGAACCACCGTTAAATGTATCTATTTATTGGAATCCAGGAGACTTGCTTCATGCATGCTTTTAGGACACTTATGTGCGCATATTAATATCACATTAATTTACTAGATACCATGCATATCTAGTGCAGGGAACCATAGGTTAGTCTCCTAATTATGAATTAAATGAACAGCGTGATAATAAAATTAATCATTCATGGTGGCCTAAAAAAGTAACCCTACAATGATATAGCAGTTGGCTTAATACAAAACCAAAAAGAAACTGAAATAAAAACTACATATATTACAGGATAAAAATATGCAGAACAAGAAATTATGCGGAAGGTCAAAATTAAGTTGAAAATATGCGGAACATGAAAATCGCTATTGTCATTTAAAAACTACTTATATTGCATCATTATTCAACTTCCCCTTAAAAAGTACTACATTTTTAATAGCAAGCTTTCTGTCTTTAAACAAGCAAATTCCCAGAAATCTAAAAGTCCTAAACCCAAAAAAAAACAAGATCTGCTGTTTACATATAAGAAGAAATTTTTTGGATCTGCACTATAAGCTGATTGTATTCATTATTACCACTTAATATATTCAAGGAGAAGAGAGTATAAACCCTATCCATAATTTCTGGACAAAATCAGGCATGTTGCAATGTTAGCTGATGAAGATATCCATGTTCAAAACAAAAATACAACACAATTAATAAACTGAAACAGGATTTTAATTCTGCTACAATAATTAGCTACACTTCAAAAATCTAGAAGGAATGATAATTGATTTTTTTTTTTTCGTTCACTTGGATATAGCATGCAGGGGAAAAACTTATTTATATAAATGTGACTAAATTATCTGTGCAAATTAGTAACCTGTAAAGGAGAGGGTCTTGTGAAGGTGGAGGCTTTTCCAATTTTTGTGTATCTCGATCTGATTGAAGTTGATCAAGCTGCTGATCAATGGCCGCTGGAAGTAGATGGGGATGGGTTTGCATAATCTGGGAAAGAAGTTGGCCTGTAGGAGATTGGAATTGGAGAGGGGCGACGGGCATCTGGCTCTGCCCAGAAGAATTCTCTAATGCTCTTACTTTTAAGCTCTGAAAGTGGCGACTCTCCAAACAAGTTCCAATCTTAGGCCAGCCAAAATGACAGCACTGAAATTTTAAACAGTGTACTTATGTTAACGATGTAGCAGTGGAAGCACTGGATTTATTAGAAGAATGGAAAGAAAAATTGGTGTCGTAAGATTAATAAAGGAAAGAAGAGAAGGAAAAATAATTCATAAAACCTCCATCCAACTAGGAAAAAGATGGAACAAGAACATCAAATCCAATTTATAAAAATACAGGGAAAATGGTATCGCTAAAACATTTCATAACTCAATAAAGATAAATCTTCAGTTAATCAAATATTGTGAACGCCAAATCTTATAGCTCAAACTACCCTATAGTTGTCAATAGGCCATTTCCAAGCAGCCCTAGTGTGTAAACCTTTGATAAGCTTTCCTTCGCGTCCTCTCACCATCACTAATGGGCCCAGATATCCAGCATCTAACTTCTATCACTACTACCTTCAGCAAGACTGTTCCATTTAAGAATGTAGCCAAAAATCGATATACTAGTCCCCATGAAACAGTCTGAATAATTCTACTTGCATCTCACCATGCCCGTTAGAACGTTACAACCAAGGGCAGAGCCAGGATCTTTTTTATGTGGGGGCACAAACTATTGAATTAAAAAAAAAAAAAAAAAAAAAAACTCAACATTTTTTATTCAAGCTTGGGATCGGCATAAGCAATTTTTAAAAATTTTTTAGATTGTTAGACTCAATATATAAAGATATAGTATATGACGGAAAGATACAATAGCTTTTTTTTCTTATCTAAGGATTATCATAATTAGTTTTTTTTAGAAATCATAATTAATCTTAATTAAGCATCACCTAAAGCGGTCAGTGGGGGCCCTTGCCCCCATGGCCCCCATGCTAAATCCGCCAGTGGTTACAACTGCCACGTTAATTGAACATATTCAAACCCGGAATATGACTTCCAACCATTGACTTTCTAGATTCAAAAAGCAGAATAAATTTTTTATTTGTCACATTGGTTATGACTAACTTGATGATTGCATATGAATAGCCAAGAAATTCATAGGATGTGGCCGGCAATGTCCTGCACGCTCCTGCGTGTCCAAGGGTATTTGTTAATCTATTTAGTGTACAATATATTTTGTCATATTTTGGTTTTGATAAAAAAAATCAAAATGGTTTCAAACTATATAAAAGTCTTGATTTGATCCCCAAACCCTTTTAATGGTGACCAAAATGGTCCCACTATTCAAATTTAAGGCTAAATTTAATAGAAATTCTTTTGGATCGATGGAGAGCTCACAAAGCATGCATAACTTGTAGAGTTGTAGGGTATTTTTTCTTCATGATTCATCAATCACGGAGCATGCATAACTCACAAGAGAGGGAGCAGGTGCAGCTTCAGCTGTGCAGGCAACAAGTGGTACTACTGTGCAAGCTTAGAGAAGGGATGAGTAACGACACTACATATCTTGGAGTCACACGCAAGAGACTATCACGCATATTCCCGAACTGGAAAATGCTTCCCTGACCAAAAGGAACGAAAAGGAACAGAAAAAAAAATGGACAAAGAGGAGAGGATGAAGAATTCGCCCTAGAAATGATGCAATGAGGAAGAGGAGCAAAGATTGCAAGCGCAAGAGAAGGAACAAGCGTAGCTTCTTCCTAGTAGGCAATGGACAAGACTACCAATTAGGGTCGTAGAAGAGGCGACCAATGACACTACTATTCTTGGCACACAAGACTATCATGCATGTTCCCACACTCGACAAAACTTCGCCAACCAAAAGAGTTGAATAATACCTCCTAGTAACAAAGAACAGGAGAAAAAATCCCCCACCCCAAAAGCAGTGACAATGTAATGTATTTTTATTTTTATTTTTTATTTTTCATATATAAGATATTGAACAAAGTGGCAAGATATATGATAGAAGAAATTAAAGACATCACGTGAGTAGGAGATCAGGAGAATTTACCATCCACATTAAGGTAAGTTTTATGTGAAAGGTTGTTTCTTTTTTAAGTTTAGGATATTTTGTAGGAAAATTATCATGCATTTATTTCATTACAAATATCTAAAAATGAAGTAAAAGATATTGGAAATATTACAGATATATTATATGATTATCATGAAATTTAACTTTTGAGTGGCTTGAATATTCAAAAATTCACATTTATTTAGTAGTTAAACAAGATGGTTGATATGCAAACAAAGAATGGTGATGATAGTGATGGACCAGCTGATTTGATTGTAAAGGAATTAAGAAGTTTTTTAATCAAGAGAGAAATGTTTCATAATTGAATATGGGGATTAATTAGGAAATGTTTCATAATTGAAGATGACAGATTTAGGGGCTGATTTGAGAGTTGATTTAGGAGGGAAATAATTGAGGAAATATGAGGGAATTTGTGGAGGGCTGTTTTGGTATTTACTAGTTATTGTTTACTTTTAAATAGGTGATTTTCCTAGGGTTGGGGTTATGTATTGTTTGATGTAATTAGATTGTTCTTAGGGTGTTTGGGCTCTAGCCGGCGGTTGGAGATTTGGGAGAGCCGGATCTTCCTCTCCAATTGAAGATCCACTTGTATCTTATCTTTGCTTTCATAAAACTTTCAATAAAAAAGTGTTCGTGTGTTTTATTCTTGATTTTCTTATCATTAGTTTTCTTAATTAGATTGTTCAAGATTTTTTCTAAATTTCTGCAAGCTCTTCCTATCAAATTGGTATCAGAGCTGTTCGATCCGGACACCCATGGCTCGAAGAAAAGTAGAAGTATTGGAATGGGAGATCAGACAAATGAAATCTGAAATTTCAGATCTCCAAACTCAAGTTTAAGATTTAAAAAAAGATATTTTAGTCATCCATGATAAGTTCGATTCAAAATTTTTCATCCTAGAGGAGACACTGAAGAAAGTGCTCAAGGGCCAAATCAAAACGGCATCGCCAGAGGCAAGGGGAGCCACCAATGACCAAGGGAGTGCAGGAAACCCTAATCCGATAAGGAGAGGAAAAGATCAAGAGATGGAAATGTTGGGGGAAGAAGAGGGGATGCTACTTTTGGAGCCACTTCCAAGGAGAGAAAAGGGTGAATGAGTGGAACTTTTAGTGGAGTTGTAGAATTTGGAAGGAGAAAAGGATGGGGAGAAGATAGAATAACTAGACATGATTCTACCACCCCTACAACTTTATCGAGGGGTGTTCCAGCAAGTTCAAGGGTTGAATCCTTCGTGGGAATGCGAGTATGTTATCATCTTGAAGGAAGGAGTCTCACCTATAAGTATTCGTCTATGTCATCATCCCCAAGTCCAGAACAAAGAGATTGAGAGATTAATCAAGGAGATGCCCAAGGTAGGGATTGTTCGACCAAGTGTCAATTCATTTTTCAATCCAGTGGTATTAGTCAAGTGCTTCAGCAACAATTTCATTCGTTCCACCTTGAGGACAAGGTGGCACTTTGGGAGGAGAGTATTGATGGACCAGCTGATTTGATTGTGAGGGAATTAAGAAGTTTCTTAATCAAGAGAGAATTATTTATGAAGGTTCTTAATCAAAAGGAATTAATAAGAAGATGTTTCCTAATTGAAGAAAGCATATTTGGGGGCTGATTTGGAGATGATTAATTAGAAAATATTTTCTAATTGAATATGACATATTTGGGGGCTGCTTTGGAGGAGATTAATTAGGAAATATTTCCTAATTGAAGATGACAGATTTAGGGACTGATTTGAGAGTTGATTTGGGAAGAAAATAATTAAGGAAATAGAGGGGAATTGGAGGATGGCTGATTTGGTATTAAAAAAAAAACGATTAGTTCACGAAGCCTTCATAATGATTTCCTTCTAATAAGCCTAGCACTTTCTAAAAAATTCACCTCCCTTCCACTTTGTGAGAACCTCCACCTCTATCACTACCTAGTTGACTCGAGCATTAGAGGAAGAGGAACCCTGTTGGGACCGGGCGACGATTTTATATACAATAAGGCATTCTACATAACCCAAAATTTAATTATCGCCGGATCTCCTAAATTTTGCAGGATCTCGATCGCGATCGAACAGTCAGCAGCATCCGAACCATGAATCATCGAATAGCATGATTGCCGGGATAAGGTTCTGTTCAGCAAAGAAAAAAAAAATTGCATTACGGAAGCAGATGGGCATCGCAAATGAACATTCTTTTGTCATCCTGCTTGGAAATAAGCGAATAAGCAAACCTAACTCTCCAAAACTATCCCTGCAATTACCAAGCTTAAGTATCCGAATGTAGCATAAGAGCAGCGAGTTCATCCAGGAAAAGTAATATCCAATTGAATTTCCCAAAAACCAACGAAATAATATTTACGACCAGCCACGTTCTACAAACTTAAGAAAAGTTCGGAACGAGGAGGGAATGAATATATAAGTACCTTGTTGAAGAAGGACGTCTTGGAGTCGACCGGAATGGAAGGGACAAGTCTAAAGTCCGGCGACGGCGACCTGAACCCGGCGGCAACAAGGTGGCTACGCGGGAGAACTATAAGCCCGTCCGCGCCGGCGCCCCAAAGCGGCATCGTCCTCCAGTTCTCACGACGATACAAAGGGAATCAGCAGTAGGCTTCTCGAAACAAATTGCAGCGAAAACAATTGCGACCAAAAAAAAATTTTTCAATCGGGACTGTAATCTGTGGGGGAAATAATTATACATTCTTTAAAAATAATTCACACGAATATTTTTTTTTTTTATTTTTACGAGACATATAAAAATAAAATTTTATTTCATACATGTTTGCTTGACATGCAAGAATCTAAGATTTTTTAAAGTAAATTTATTTAAAGAAAAAAATAGTATTTTATTTGATACATTATCAAATAATTTTTATGATCGAGCATGAATCTCGAGCCAATTTTGTATTAAAAAATTTCCAAAATTAAATCTAGGACCATCCAAATTTTAATTTCGACATATTTATAGTCAAAATGAATGTCTCGAAATGACGAACCCAACTATGCTAAATTCGACTAATCCGAGCACAAATAATTCCAAATCGAAGATTTGAAGCACATTTGGGAGGTTTTAACTATGAATTAGATGATCAAGCGATTTCTAAATGTGTTATGCTTATAATCAAATCGAGCGGCTCGGTGAGACGCTAACGAGCGAAAAATAGTTGAATTCTAATATCATTAAGACATTTAAATACTCGATAAACATTATATGATCTAGAGAGTCGCATCGACCGTCCATTTGAAATACTCCCAACATGTCCATGATCTTCTTCCTATTTATTGGTCATGTCTCTCCTAAAAAATTATAAATAGACTCATTATTCTTTATTGAAAGGGGACCAAGGAAGAGAAATCTAATAGCTCTCCTACCACCAGACTTCTCTTCGACCAACGGTCAGCAACTGATCGTCGTCGGACTTACGTCGGGCCTTCGATTGCCGCCGGGCTTCCACCTGACCACAACATAACGCTGAATTTACTACCAGCTACCGCCTGTTGTCGAAATTTCATCTGGGCCTTGTTTGTTTGTTGGATTTCTACCCAACGACTAACTATAGTACTAATATTTCTCAAATTAAAAGATGAATCATCATTTGTAATCTATTCAAACATTAGTGGATTCATTTCAATTGAGTGTGGCTTCATGATTTTTCCTTCAAGATTTTCTACGGAAAAAAATTATAGTGTTTCTACTCTCTTTTGTGAGCTTAGTACTAGTTCAACACTAAGAAACCAAATTTAATACTTTACTGCCGCGAATATCCAATCCCACAATACTATCATATATATATATATATATATATATATATATATATATATATGAAACTATATAATGTTCAAATTTTAACATATGAAAAATAAAATTATCGATATTGTATTGTATTTTTATTTATATAATATTTATCATATACAAAATATATTCTTATGTTAAATAAAGGTTTAAATTAATTTTCTTATAAAATATATATGTAAAATCCTAATTTAAATTGAAAATTGTTTTTCGAATTTAAAATGAAGAGTCAAATCATTTAAGAAATAATTAAAATCAATCATTCTATGCTTATACTTAAATCAAATAAAAATAATTTTTTTAATAAAGGTGAACTTCAAAATAGTCCTCCAATCATTCATACATGACCAATTTAGTTATATAGTATCATGCTGCTCTAATTTAATCCCTCAATTATATAAAATTGATCTAAACTGTCCCGATTAGAATTAAATTGTGATCAATTTTATATATCAATGAATTAAATTGGAATTCATTTCATAACATAATTATAATATAAGAGACTTTTGAATCAAATTTATATGGTAAAAGAACTAAATTAAAGCAACGTGATACTCTAGGACAAAATTAACTGCACACAAATAATGAAAGGAATTAAGGTAAAACTGACTTTGTGGCAGGGATGACCTACCTACAATAATCGAATTAATATCAACAATTTTTTTTTACACTTAAAACTATCCCCAGAATCACTCCGGGAATCTGAGCCATTAAAAAAAAGGTAGAAATAAGAGGGGCAATAGTACTGATAAACTAAAAATCAGGTGGTGGCAGAGCCTCAATTTGAGGCCTGCACAAAGAATCAATTATGTGAACTTAATCTGATCTAAGTGCCAAACCCATTTCCCATGGTTAATGTTAGCAACCATCACACTATCAGATCACGCTCTGAGAGAAATGTCTTCCTTCTCATCGCTCTCAGAAAATCTGCAGCAGTAACTGCTCTGCTCAACAATGGCGGCAGACAAGGAGGGGCCTCTTACTTTTAGCCGCTTTGGCCCGAGCTCTACTGCAGAAGGTGATTCTGCACTGGAAACTGGCAAATAGTGCGCACGGTTCTCCCTCCGCCTATGCTTATTATATAACTTCTGCTGCTCCATTTCTTTATTCCTCCCCGATTTGTCTGACTTAGAATCTAAGGGGTGATGGTGATGCCTCGTCGTCGATGGTGCAGGAAAAACTCCTTCACCGATGTGGCTTCTACCAAGAAATTCTTTTGATGCCTCCAAACTGTGCTTCTTCAACCGCTTGAATGCCTGACAAACAAACAAAACAACACGATTTTAGTCTGTCTGCAGATAATTGAGCAATGAAGATTATCACATTATGTATCAAGGAATATTTTAGCAAAAGAATTAAATATATTATATAAGATAATCTAGTGAAGAACATGCAAAGATATTTATGACGATTTTATTAAAAGTAGCAAAATTCAAGCCAAGGAGTCATGCTAACCTTACAATCAGTTTATTGCAAAAAATTAAGCCAATTTATAAGTAAATATAATTAGAGCAAGTTCTTATTCACTTCCTAAATAAACTCCTCAACGAAACAAAGTCTTTCTCCAAATAATCAACAAAATAAGCATAAATTAAATGATAACTCCAGCAAAAATTCTCCAATCCAAATCCAAAAAACTGGTTTATCCAGACAGTCTAAGAAAATTCAAATACATCCTTATCAGGTTCTATTCTGAAATTTGATCCAACTATCAGTTCAGCCATTTCGTCGGCTAAATTTGGTATAGAATTATTGTTGGCCATTTGATTGGCTTTCTTACCTTTCTTCTTTTTAACTTTCGATGAATATCTCCAAGATTTTATATCCCTTCTTTATTTAAGAGGCACCAAGGAACGTGTTACGCCGGCCCAGGAGAGGCCGGCTGGACAGGTCCAGGAGGGACCTGTCCGGGTCTATTCCAGGCAACGGAATAGATCCAGCGGATGGCCTGGGTTGGGCGGAAGCCTTGTGGAGCTCATTATGGGCTTAATGCAAGATTAGGAGGGAAATAATTTGAACTAAGGGCTGTTTAGGTATTTTGTAATATTCCTTTGTCTTTAATTAGGAGTTTTGGAGGGATTTGGGAGTATCTTGAATTTGAATGTATTTTGGAGATCTAGGTTTTCTTGTTCTTGGGCTCTAGACTACGGCTAGAGATTTGAAGAGTTTTTTCCTTCCTCTCGAATCGAAGGAAAATTGTATCTTGCTTATCTTTTGCATCTACTAGTGGAATACAATCATTTGCAATTTTTTTCCTACGCTTTCTCTCAGTTTTTCTCAGATTTTTCGCTGTTTTTCACTGTTTTCCTGTGCGGGACAGCAACTGGCTTGGAGAGTTGTTCAAGAAGTCAAAGGAAATACTGGATCTCAAGTATTTCCTATCAAATTGGTATCAGAGCGAGATCCGGGCGGTGGAGGGCTGTTTTTTTTTTCCACTGTTTCGCTGCAGTTTTTCGCGGATTGGAAGGGAAAACTTGTGGAAAAACTGCCGTTTCCAGTGGATCGGAGGGTGTTTTTCACTGTGGAAGGAAGGATATTGCTGGAGATCGTAGATTTTGGGTTGTCAGAGGCTGTTTTCCCCTGAAAACAGCAGTTTTTTGGGGTTTTTGAGAGCAGCTTTTGGGTAAAACAGCAGTTTTTTTTTACTGTCGGAGATCAAATTCCACCGAAAACTCCATTTTTTTTTGTGGATCCGGAGGCATCTCTTTGGTTCCCATGGCATCTAAGCGGGTAGAAGTCTTGGAGACCGAGGTGGGTCAATTTAAAGCGGATCTGGAGGAGAAGATGGCGACATTGAGCGAGAATGTGGAAGGGAAATTCATGGCCTTAGAGGAGATGATGAAAAAGTTGTTGGAAGGCCAAGCAAGGGCTGTGCCAGCGGAGGAAAGAGGAGAAGGTAGTGGGAGCAAGGGTAAGGAGAAGGTGAATCCAGAAGAGGAAGAGGAGGTGGAACTGCTTGACAGCAACGGAAGGAAGCCACCTCGGGAGTCCATCAAGCGGGAAGAACATGACAGAAGGAGAGACTTCAGGGAAGGAAGAGAAGATGATTGGCAACGTCGGAGGCCCGACCCATTAGACCGGCCATGGGGGATCTATAACCACCATGGCGGGGCACGAGGGGAAGATGGCTACCGGCGGCCAAGGAGGGAGGATGAGCCCCGATATGGAGAGAGAGGAACTTGGGAAGACCCCATAGCTTGGGACAGAGGAGGCCATGGGGGGAATAGGGCATACGAGGTGGACACGAGGGCCAGGAAGCTGAAAATGCCAGTATTCGAGGAGGGAAATGTGGATGAGTAGATCCACAAGGTGGAGAGATATTTTGCAGTGAATGGCCTGATGGAGGAGGAGAGATTGATGGCTGCTAGTATGTGCTTGGAAGGGGCGGCATTTGCCTGGTTCAAGTACATGGATAAGTGGGAACCGGTGAGGACCTGGAGGGAATTCAAGGAGGCTATCAGGGAGAGATTCAGGGGGGGCAGCCCATGGGAGATGTCAGAACAGTTCTATGCCCTCACTCAAGAAGGAACAGTGGAGGAATACAGGAAGAAATTTGAGAGTTTGGTGGGAGACATGGAGGGCTTATCAAACAGTACTTTGGGGGGAAACTTTATGAAAGGCCTCAAGCTAGAAATTAGAGATGCTGTGAAGGTCATGAGATCGAGAGACCTGAGGGAGGCGATGGAGTTGGCTCAGTTGGTGGAGAACCAGAAGACCAACGCCCGAAATTGGCGGAACAACCACTCAGGAGGTCCCACCAGGACAACTACCACTTACTTGGCTCCAAAAGGGCCAAGTCCTAGCTTCCCTAGAGAGAGTGGAAAGGAGAAGAGCGGGGTGACCAGATCTGCTGGAAGCCTCAAGAAATTGACTGAGGAGATGCAGGAGAAGAGGGCCAAGGGCCTTTGTTTCAGATGTGAGGAGAAGTTTGTTCCACGGCAAAGGTGCAAGGATCGCGCCCTTCGGGCTCTCACCATCTATATAGACAAGGCACTTGAAGAGGGTGATGATTCTGATGAAGAGCAGATTGATCCCTAGTTGGAGGTAGCCGAGGTCTACCTCAATTCTGTGATGGGATTTACTCCTAGCCATACGATGAAGGTGAAGGGGAAGATCCTTGGGAGGGAGGTAGTGGTTCTGATTGACAGTGGGGCAATCCACAATTTCATATCCACCCAGGTGGCGGAGGAGCTTGGGATGGAGCCTACTGAGACAGGCAGTTATGGGGTGATGATGGGGACAGGGAAGATTGAGTCCAGCACCAGGATCTGCAAAGGGGTGGAGATGAGGCTACAGGAGATCAGGGTGGTAGAGGACTTCCTACCCCTGAAGTTGGGTAGCACAGATGTCATTTTGGGCATGAAGTGGCTACAGACCTTGGGTGAAACCAAGGTAAACTGGGGGACCATGGTGATGGAGCTGATTGTAGAGGGGAAGAGGGTGAAGCTGAAAGGGGAACCAGGATTGTCCAGAGAGGGAGTGTCACTCCGATCAATGGTGGAAATCATCCATGAGGAAGGAGGAGGATTCCTTGTGGAGTTGCAGAGCCTGGAGGAACAGGATGAGGGGGAGGAAAAGCCCATTCCTGCGTTGGTTCAGCCTCTTCTGCAGGAATTTGAGGATGTGTTCCAACCTCCGGTGGGACTACCACCTGACAGAGAGCAGGAGCACTATATTATCCTGAAATAGGGAATATCCCCTATCAGTGTGAGGCCTTACAGATACCCTCAGGTGCAGAAAGATGAGATTGAGAAGTTGGTGGGAGAAATGCTAGAAGGAGGGATCATTCAGCCCAGTGTGAGTCCCTTCTCTAGTCCAGTTCTGCTTGTGAAGAAGAAGGATGGGAGTTGAAGGTTCTGTGTTGATTATAGAGCTCTCAACAAGGAGACTGTGCCTGATAAGTTTCTTATCCCTGTGATTGACGAGTTGATGGATGAGCTACATGGAGCAGCCTTGTTCACCAAGATCGATCTGAAGTCAGGCTACCACCAGATCAGGATGAGAAAGGAAGATGTGCATAAGACGGCCTTCATGACTCATGAGGGCCACTACGAGTTTCTGGTGATGCCTTTTGGCCTCACCAACGCACCTGCCACATTCTAGGCCTTGATGAACCAGATCTTCAAGCCACACCTCCGCGGGTTTGTGTTGGTATTTTTTGATGACATTCTAATCTATAGCAGGACTGAGGAACACATGGAGCACCTGAGAGTGGTGTTGGGTGTGCTGAGGGAGCATCAGCTGAAGGACAACTTCAAGAAGTGTGACTTCGCTCAGGCACGGGTGGAGTACCTAGGGCACGTGATATCCCAGGAGGGAGTTGTTGCATATCAGTCCAAGATAGAGGCAATGCTGGCATGGCCTCAACCCAAGACCTTGCATGGGCTCAGAGGATTCTTGGGACTGACAAGCTACTACAGGAGGTTCGTGAGGGGATACAGCACCATAGCGTGGCCACTGACAGAGCAGTTGAAGAAGGACAACTTCTTATGGGGGGAAGCAGCTTCAGAGGCTTTTGAGAAACTGAAAAAAGGCCATGACGACGGTGCCAGTGCTTGCTCTGCCAGACTTCAATCAGGTGTTTGTGGTGGAGATAGATGCTTCAGGCTATGGATTGGGAGCAGTGTTGATGCAGAACCACGGGCCCATAGCTTACTTCAGTCAAGTACTATCGTCCCGGGCTAGGCTGAAGTCTGTCAACGAGAGAGAGCTGATGGCTATTGTACTGGCCATCCAGAGACCTTACTTATTGGGCAGACACTTTATTGTCCGGACTGATCAGAGGAGCCTGAAGTACTTATTAGAGCAGAGGATGGTCACAGAGGAGCATCAGAGGTGATTGTCCAAGCTGCTGTGATATGATTTTGAGATCCACTATCGGCCGGGACTAGAGAATAAGGCAGCGGATGCATTATCACGCTGTATGGGGGAGCTCCAGGGAATTGCTGTATCAGTACCAGCACTGATAGATTGGGGAGCCATCAAAGAGGAGAGCATTCAGAATGAGGAGCTAAGAAAAATCAAAGAATGTGTTATCAGATGGGAAAAGCCACCCAGGCTACTCAGTTGTGGGAGAAAGACTGTACTATCAAGGAAGGAGTGTGATTCCAAGATCTTCCATCCATATTTCCCAGCTGCTACAGGAGTTTCATGGGAGTGCCATAGGAGGGCATTCAGGAGTGCAAAAAACTTATAGCCGATTAGTTGTTGAATTGTACTGGAAGGGGATGAGGAAAGATGTAGAGGAGATGGTGGCGAAGTGTGATATCTGCCAGCGGAGCAAGTACCTGACGATGGCACCAGGGGGATTACTACAGCCTCTGGCCCTACCATAGAAGGTTTAGGAGGAGATTACTATGGATTTCATTGATGGGCTCCCAAAATCAGAAGGCTACACAGTTATACTTATAGTTGTCGACAGGCTGAGCAAATATGCTCATTTCATTCCCTTGAGACACCCGTACACAGCGGTGTCTGTAGCAGCAACATTTGTGAGGGAGATAGTCCGCATGCATGGGGTACCAGAGTCCATTATTTCTGATAGGGACAAGGTGTTCCTGAGCCATTTTTGGAGGGAGCTATTTAGGATGCAGGGAACAGTATTGAAGAGGAGCACAGCCTACCATCCACAGACTGACGGGCAGACGGAGGTGGTGAATAGGAGCTTGGAGACATACTTGAGGTGTTTTGTGTCTGAAACACCAAAGCAGTGGGCCAAATGGCTAGCTTGGGCAGAATACTAGTACAATACCTCCTTTCACTCGGCTACCAAGATGACACCTTTTAAGGTGTTATATGGGAGGGACCCCCCACATTTGGTACACTACAGCCATAGTAGTACTCCAGTATCTGCAATGGATCAGCATTTGAAGGAAAGAGATCAGGTGTTGGAAGAGCTCAAGAGGCATTTACTTAGAGCCCAGCAACTTATGAAGAAGCAGGCGGACGGCAAAAGGAGAGATATACAGTTTGCAGTTGGGGACAAGGTCTACTTGAAGCTCCGACCATACCGGCAGAGGATTATGGCTCAAAGGAGAAATGAGAAGCTTGCAGCAAGGTATTTTGGCCCTTTTGAAGTGGAGGAGAGAATTGGAGGGGTGGCCTATAGATTGAGGCTCCCTCCAACAGCCAGAATACACCCCGTGTTTCATGTCTCACAGTTGAGGAGAGTGGTGGGGGAGCATGCAGTGAGCCCAGAGCTGCCCAGCACATTGAGGGAGGACATGGAAGTGACATTGGATCCTCTAGCGGTAAAAGGAGTGCGCATCAATGGGAAGGGGGAAAAGGAGGTGAAGATTAGGTGGAGCGGCCTCCCAGACTATGAGGCCACCTGGGAACCACAGGAGAGGATTGCAGAGCAGTTTCCTGCTTTCCACCTTGAGGACAAGGTGGTACTTGGGGAGGGGGGTAATGTTACGCCGGCCCAGGAGGGGCCAGCTGGACCGGTCCAGGAGGGACCGATCCGGGGCTATTCCAGGCGACAGAAAAGACCCAGCGGATGGCCTGGGTTGGGCGGAAGCCTTGTGGAGCCCATATGGGCTTAATGCAAGATTAGGAGGGAAATAATTTGAACTAAGAGTTGTTTAGGTATTTTGTAATATTCCTTTGTCTTTAATTAGGAGTTTTGGAGGGATTTGGGGGTATCTTGAATTTGAATGTATTTTGGAGATCTAGGTTTTCTTGTTCTTGGGCTCTAGACTACGGCTAGAGATTTGGAGAGTTTTTTCCTTCCTCTCGAATCGAAGGAAAGATTGTATCTTGCTTGTCTTTTGCATCTACTAGTGGAATACAATCGTTTGCAATTGTTTTCCTACGCTTTCTCTTAGTTTTTCTCAGATTTTCCACTGTTTTTCACTGTTTTCCTGTGCGGGACAGCAACTGGCTTGGAGAGTTGTTCAAGAAGTGCAAAGGAAATACTGGATCTCAAATATTTCCTATCAGAACGGTTGTACGTGCAGTTGCCAAACATTGAAAAGATACTTCCTTGATATGTAATTATGCATGAACGCGCACACATGGCCAAGCTGAGCACCAAGCATTAAGGCCTAGCAACTTATGTTTATATTGAATTTTTGTCCACCTAATAAGCCCAAGTGAAGACACTTGAAGTCAATTTCTATACTAACCCATTCTAGAACAGTGTAAATTGATTTGATAAAATGATCAAGGTAAAAAATAATGTTAAACCATAGACACATCTAGTTCAACTTTAAGTCATCATACATATATATCCTAGTCCTTATGGCTTTTAATATCCATTTCTACATTCATTGATTATTGTCACTTAAATCTCCAATACATACATAGAGAGAAAACTTAATCAGGAGTACCACACCATCACATCCAAGTCTGGTAGTCATAATTATTATTTCACCATCAACTTTCCATGTCTACCAAGTCAAATTGACCAATTTTCTAAAAAATACAAAATCTTTAAACCATCCTACATCTACCTGCGCCAAAATGTATGTAAATAGCTTCATAAATGATAAAATTAGTTAAGAGTTTTATTCCAACATTTGTGTAATATTTTATGCATCTTAGGAGATCTTCTAATAAGAAAAATACACAATCAGGAAATAATAATTGCATAATAATTATAATAGTCCACATATTGATTAGTAGACAAAATAATAATTATAAAGTAATTACAATAGTTCACAGATTGATAAGTAAGCAATAGAGATCCCACAAATTGATAATGTAGTGATGGAAAAAAATGAAGGACAGAAGTTTTGGTGAATGTTGGTCCTAACTATTGGAAACTATGCAGGCGTTTCACACTCTCCCTCAAGAGAATGAATGAAATAATCAATTATAGGCTTGTCTGCAATTTTTTGAACTACTAATCATAATAATCCTTTCGTAAAAATGTCAGTAAGTTATTCACCTACAATAAATGTTTTAGTTTTAAGTGTTCCTAATAAGCCTTTTCTGTCTTTTTATATCTAGTGAATGACTCAATTTTCTTCTTCTCCTTAAGAATCTACAAACCAACCGCAACCATTTTAGATAATTCTTCTCATACAATAGGCATATTGAATGCATGTTTTCCGATACATCTCTCAATTCCAAGAGAACCTAAGATCAAGGGTATGTTGACATTGTTATGTTATACATGGAGAGAAAATTTATGATTTTTCGATTAGGAAAAATATAAAAGGAAAAAAATTGGTGCATCGCAATTATGAATGTTGCAAAAATGGGAATAGTTTAGAATAATGCATCAATGAAGGTTGCAAACAACTGCAATTGAACGATGACGACTGAAGTAATAAAAAAAGGTGAAACGAAAGAGTGTGCAATAATGAAGACCGCATGATTGTGATTACGCTACAATGAATGTTGCACGATTGGAGTAATGCAACAACGAAGTCTACAATAATGTGATAATGTAGCAATGAAGGCAGCACGCTTAAGGTAATGTGGCAATGAAGGCTAAAATAACGAAAATACAAGAAAGAGAAAAAACGAAAGGCTTTAATACCATGATTGTGAGTATACAATTGGTATACCACAAATGAGGTGGCAACAAAAAAAAAAGAAATATGACAAAAGTTTTAGTAAGTGTGGGTCTCAACTGGACAAAATTATGCATGGATTTCACAATAGCCAAGCACAACTTATTAATCCTTTCATAAATCATCCTTCTTTTGTCTCATTAAAATAGCTAAATAACTAATTTGTTGTATTTCTACTTAATTTACTACATATTAACCAACAAAAATCCATGCCATGCTCAATTATCAGTAGCTCGTTGATAGGAAATACTTGAGTTTGCAAGTAACCCTAAGGTAATACTTGAGTTCGCAAGCAACCCTAACTCAAATCGGAGATCAAACAGCGAAGATATTGCTGTCCGGAACAGAAAACAGCAGAAAGACAGCACCAATCCAGGGAAATTCTGAGAGGAAACTCAAAGGAAAGCTTGTATTCCACTAGACGATGAATAAAATAGCAAGATACAATTGATCCTCAATTCGAGAGGAGGATCGATCTCTCCCAAATCTCTAGACGCCGCTAGAGCCCAAAGAAAACCTAAATCTAAGATATCTCAAATTTCAGCCAAATTCAAGATGCCCATACTCTAGGAAAACAAAGTATTTAATGCATACAAATCAAAAGGAAATCCCTAAACAATCCCTACATTCAATTTCCCTCCTAGAATCCATTCAAAAACCTTCCTAAAATGAGCTCTCAAACATCGCGTGCGTGCGGCTGACGGTAGAGGCGGAGATGTTCCACCCGTTCTCCGCCTGGGCCGGTCCAGTGTGGACCGGCTGGACTGGACCAATGGACTGGTCTAACACTCGTCTCTTGATACACCCTCGCATTTGAACAATCACAATTCAAAAAACACTTCCTAAAATCCATTGCATTCTAAAATCTATTTCATTTAACCATATAGGACATGATACTACAAAATTATTCTTACAATGCTAAATCATAATCATATAATATACAGATGGAATTATTCTTACAATTCTAAATCATAATCATATAATATACAAATCCACCACTATTATCTAATGAATAGAAAGCAATATTTAAACAACCACCCTAAGTACCCTTCATCTCACTTTATGGAACATTTTCGCCCCCTTCAATAGTGCTTCCTCTTATTCGCCTTGAGGCTCCACTACATGTTTCTAGTCATTTCTTGATCGTTCAATGGTTGTCAATCACCCGCCTACTCCTGCATTCCATACTTCTTCGGATGTTGGTGCTTCGCCTCTCAAAACTATAATCTTTCACTCACTGGTGCTATTAGGAAGGTTTCTTTGCATAGAAAAGATCTTGACTAGACAAAAGTCGCTCACTATTGTTAATGATAAATTCACTCTTATTTTAAACAAAGGTTGGATTTTCTAATATGGCGTATCATTTTCCTTTCACTTTGATTGGTAAATTTGTCTTTGATTGCATAAGCTTGGAGATAATTTGCACATTTATATTAGATCATCGTATGATAAGTGATTTATTTATTGGACTTTTTTGGTGGCCACCACATGCTTATCAAATTATCTTTGAATCAAATCATTTAAGGCTTTTATCTTGATATGCACATTATAGTCATCTTATACATATGTTAAAATGATACGAAGTGGATGCAGAATTTGTTAAATCCCTTGTTTGGAATTTCATTTTAGCAAAAACTAGAAATTGGCAACAAGAGAAAATAGGAGGAAAAACATAGAAGAACACTTTTTATTGAAATAGCTATGAAAGAAAGACAAGATACAATTAGATCTTCAAATGGAGAGGAAGATCTTGCTCTCCCAAATCCCTAGGCATTGGCTCGAGCCCTCTCAACCTTAATAAAACTAAATTCAGCAAAACATAACCCTAACCCTAGGATAAACAATCTACTTAAAACATACAAAACATAGCACATCCCCAAAGGGAGCGGGATCTAAATCCAGGTGGAACTCTATTCGGCCTACTATAAACCCTAGCTAGTCTAGGAGGGATCGGTCCATCATAAGGTGGCCTATATCTTTTGATACTTTTGAGAAGCCTCCTATTATCCCCATTTAGTGCTATTTTCCACTTCTTCATATCTGCAACATCAATCAATCAAAACTTTACTCTTTGAGATCATTTATTGGGAAACCAACACAAGTGGATGCAACTACTCTAAACTCTATCATCTATTTGTGTCCCTTGTACTTGCTGAGATAGATTTTTCTACCATTCTGGCTCAATAGATACAGATTGGTACTTCTTCATGAGGTTTTTGGAAAAAAGTGGAATTTGAGTGTTGTTATATTGTCAATCTAGCAAAATCTTAGATAAATGATTACATAGATTGCTTTAAAGCATTCATAATTGAGCAAATCTTCCTACAGGGACCGTATAGTCGGTAATTCTTCTTTTCATAAAGATATGGACACAACTGTTTGTGTTTAATACTAATGATCAATTAAAGCCCTTTCAACTTGTTGGATGCAGCTCTCTCTGCCTTGGCCCCTCTAGGATGCTCTCATGCTTTGGATACTTCTTTTGATTCCTCTTTTGAGTTAGTGCCTTACATTGCTACAGTTATTTCATTGGATGTTCTCATTGTTGGGTGATGCTCCCGCAGTCATGGCACTAGTGGGATATTCTCATGCTCTGAATACTCTTAATTTATCCTTTGAGTTAATAACTTTCATTGTTGCTGCTGGTTTGTTTTACGACTTTGAATATTTCTCCTGATTCCTCTTTTGAATTAGTATCTTCCCTTGCTACTGCTAGTTCATTGGATGTTCTCATTGTTGAGTGATGCTTCCTCAAATATGGCTATGCTAGGATGTTATGCTCTGAATACTTCTTTTGATTTCTCTTGTGAGTTAATATCTTACATTGTTGTTGCTAGTATGTATATATGAATAAGGTGATAATGTCAAATCATTTAACATGACAGTTTGATGAATAATAATAGAATAAGCAGGTATTCTAAAATTCCTAAATTAATGTATAATTCATTCTAATCTACCATTATCAGATCAAGTTGGAGCTCCTAATTTTTGGGATAGGTTATCTCCTTGCACAAGTGTGAGGTATGATTTGATATATTTGTTCCTTCCACTTATTCTCTTTGAAATCATGTTATTGATTTATATGAGATGATTTTATTTAGGTTGGATATAATATGTTTTCTAATTGAGCATTATTTTCAATGAATTTTATAAATTTTTGTGGTT
Organism: Dendrobium officinale; assembly: GCA_019514585.1. Classification (NCBI taxonomy): domain Eukaryota; kingdom Viridiplantae; phylum Streptophyta; class Magnoliopsida; order Asparagales; family Orchidaceae; genus Dendrobium; species Dendrobium officinale. The sequence continues at coordinate 5,510,300 of CM033685.1, read as the reverse complement.
TTGAATTTATGTGCTATTTCTAGTATAAAGATATTAAATAATCTTTACAATAAATTTTTCAAAATGTTTTGGGTTCATTTAAATTAGCAAAAATTATCAAAATTAAAAGTTTATGATACGTGAATTAAAGTGTATTTGTATACTTTTACGCATCTTATTATAAATTTGCATTAAAAATCCTTGAAACTTAAAATGTCCTACATGAAATTTGTTATAAGAGCTCGAGATAGAATAACTGAATAAGACACCTCCCTCCTAACCCTTCCAGTGTGCAGGAAGATCAAGCTCCAGCAATCTTGTGGTGGCTTATTAGTCTCTAGATAGATCCGCGAGGAGGCAAATGGTCAAGCCTTAAGCAAAGCCTCATTTCATCGATACAAAGCTCTTGCATTCTTCTAACCCACTGAACGAATCTCTAGTGTAGGTAATCCTCCAAACCTTAGATAGCCCTAAATGCTCTGATACTTTGTGAAGAAGATGATCACAATGAGCTGATGGAAAACCCTACGATGATATTTCTCGTCTCCCTGAAGGTGTAGGAATCATTTCCCACCATGGCATAGCCTTATTGACAAGCTGATGCGGAGCATCCTAGCTTATATGGGACCTGGAGGAGTATCTTACCCTTTTATTCCTAGTATCTATTAGAATGTGTAATCTCCACTACCTTAGTACTATAGTTAGTTTTTTTTTTTGGACATTTAGGTCATTTAAGGCAAACTCACATACACAACGCATACACATAAACTCGAACCCTGGACCTCTTAGTTGGAAGCCTAAGCTCTCAACCAATAGGCCAGGGAGAGTTGTGTACTATAGTTAGTTACATAGTACACTTTTCAGCTTTTTAGCTTTACGCCGTTTACAATATAGGAAGTGTGGGAGGCTTATAACCCACGGGGGGGTCTCCTGGAGGAAGCAGTTTTTGATAATATCACAATACAGAACTTGTTCTCTGTTTTTGCTTGCTAGTTTCTCTGTTTTTCCATCTTCTTGCAGGTATCCACATCATATTTGGTATCAGAGCAAGGATGGCTGAGGGCAGCAAACGGTTGGCTACCGATGAAGATCGCAACCTTGAAGCCTTGTGGGTTGAACATGCCAACTTGGCAAGAATGACAGAAGCTCTATCTGCTGACGTCAATCGATTTTTTGGCGAAATGCGCCGAGAACTACGGTTGATTCATGCACGTCTGGACAGGAACCAAACCGCTCAGATGCTACCGCCGGCAACCACACCGGCAACGAGGCGTGGGTTCTTTGCAGACAGGGAGCGACTGCCGAATAACTTATCTCCAAAAGTTTCGGAATCTGAAGAAGAACTGGAAATTTCTAATACCCTGGAGGTCTCCGACTCCGAAGAGGATCCAGGAATGTGATGGACCAGACTGGCCGGTCCAGCCCACAGCAACACCGGCCCACAAAGGGCCGGTTCTCACGTACTGCAGGCGGAGAACCCGCCTGCCTGGGCGGTCGGCCGAAAGGGGAAAAGGGGGGCGGGTGGGCCCAAGGGGCCCACCAAATTGAAGAGGGAGGATGAGGTGTTTGCCCTAGGGGTAATTAAGGGATTTTGTGGGGTTTATGTGAGAGTTAAAAGTGAGTTAGGATGGATTTTGGGGGGATCTTGTTTGGTGGCTGTTTTAGTTTTCTTTCTAATCTAGGGCTTGGGAGAAAGCTTCTCTTCTCGAATTGAGAGCATTGTATCCGTGAAAACTTGTAAGTCTTTTGATATTCAAGTTATTGAAGTGTTTGTGAGTGTTTTCATCCAAGAAATTTCGCATTTTTCCACCGTTTTTTGGCTGTTTTTTCCTGGATTCCGAAAATTACAAACTAAGCTCCATCAAAGTGGTATCAGAGCACTAGATCCACAAGGAAGGGATGGGTACACGAAGGATTGAATCTATTGAAGAGAAAGTCGGAGAGTGGGAAGTGGAGTTCACCGCCCTCAAAGAGAAATTTGCATCCGTTGACGAAAAGCTTGATGGAGTAGAAGAGTTGAAGACTCAAATGTTAGGGTTACAAGAGATGATCAAACAAATGGTGGCGGGCCAACACAACATAGGGGGTTTGGCTAACCCTAACCCTAATGCGCCGCCGGTTGATGGTGAAGGTGGAAGTAGGGTTCGTGAGGGACCTAATGCAAAAGGGAAGGAGGCTATTGACATTATCGACCATGGAGGGGATGCATGGTCCGCCGGCCCAAGGGGGGGGGGCATGTATGGCCCAAACCGTGGAGGGGAGGACTACTCCACCGCCGGATTTATGGGAGATGCTAGGGCAAGCTATACTCAGAATCATCCAAATCAATTTTACCAAGGAAGGGAGGGAGGAAGCATGCCTTACAATCAGTGGGGAGGAGGATCGTATCGAGGGAGAGGGGAGGCCGACCCTAGGGAGCCTCATTGGGGGTCGGCTGGTTATGCAAGGGGGGATCCGGTGGCACCTCAAGCTTGGGAAAGAAGGGAGAATCGTGGGGTGGATCCAAGACCATGGGAGAGGCAACCAGATGGGAGATATGGGCAAGGAGGTATGGGCAACGGCAGGGTGAATGGGAGAGGAGAATGGGGAATGAGGAAGTTGAAGCTCCCAATCTTTGAAGGAGAGGATGTTTATGGTTGGATCTTCAAGGCGGAAAGATACTTCACAGCGATGGGGATGACAGATGAGGAGAAACTCTTAGCGGTACCTTTATGTTTGGAGGCAAGAGCCCTTGCGTGGTATCAGTGGACGGAAGAAAGGCAGAGATTCGGATGTTGGGCAGAGTTTAGGGAGATGTGCCTAGACCGCTTCAAACCGCCAAAGGAGGGAACTCATCATGAGCAGTTCTTCGCATTGACTCAGACTGGTACAGTATCTGCCTATAGGGACAGGTTCGAGTTGCTGTCCAGTAGACTTCGTGGGATGACGGATGAGGTGCTTGAGGGTAACTTCATGAAGGGTTTGAAGCCCCACATTCGATCAGCAGTTAGAGCGGCCAAGCCAAGGAGTCTGAGGGAGACTTTGGAGATGACTGAGCTGATAGATGATAGATTGTCTTCTGATCAATACCGCAGGCCTACTTTCTTTGGAGGGGAACAGAAGGTGGCAAATCCTAAGGGAGGAGCCAAGGGTACTCACTTGGGAGCAGGAGGAGAAGGACAGAAGGAGAGGGATCGAAATGCACCGGCCAAGGGGGAGTTCAAGCGGCTCACTGAGGAAGAGCTGAAGGATAAAAGAGCCAAGGGGCTCTGTTACAGGTGTGATGAGAAGTTTGGGCCAGGGCATAGGTGCAAAGACAAATCACTCCAAGTCCTATTGGTAGAAGACCCCGAGGGGGAGGAAGTTGAGGAAGAGTTAGGAGGGGAAGAAGAAGGTGTAGATCATCTACATCTTGAAATGATTGAGGTTTCCCTCAATTCTGTGGCAGGGTTGACAGCACATTCCACCATGAAGATGGAAGGGAGGATCGGGAGCTTTACAGTCACAGTGCTGATAGATTGTGGGGCCACCCACAACTTTATAGCTTGCAGATTAGTGGAAGAGTTGGGCATTCCCATGATCCAAGGGAGAGGAGTGGGAGTCTCCTTGGGGACCGGCCAGAGGGAACAGTGTGCGGGAAGATGCAGCGGGGTTACTCTCTCCATACAAGGGGAAGATATTACCCAGGATTTTTTGGTGCTCGAGCTGGGTAATACTGATGTTATTTTAGGTATTCAGTGGTTACAAACATTGGGGGAGATGAGGGTAAACTGGAAGACCCTGATGTTGGAGTATGGGGAAGGAGAGCATCGAGTTATGTTGCATGGGGATCCCAAATTATGCCGATCTAAGGTGGCTTTGAAGTCTATTCTCAAGTCTCTTAGGAGTAAGGGGGAAGGATTTCTGGTGGAGTTATGGCGATTGGAGGATAGTGAGCCAGTTGAGTAGAGTAATATTCCAGAAGAGGTGGGAGAGTTGTTGGAGCATTTCGCCCCAGTTTTTCAGCTGCCAGCAGGGCTGCCACCACAGAGAAGCAAGGAGCACGCCATTGTACTGAAAAGTGGAGCAGATCCAGTTAGTGTGCGGCCATATCGATATCCTCATGCTCAGAAGAAGGAGATTGAGAAGCTAGTCAGAGAGATGATGGAGGCGGGGGTCATCCAACCTAGCGTGAGTCCTTTTTCGAGCCCAGTACTATTGGTGAAGAAGAAAGACGATAGCTGGCGATTTTGTGTTGATTATCGGGCTCTCAACAAGGAGACTGTTCTAGACAAATTTCCAATCCCCGTTATTGATGAGCTTCTTGATGAGTTGGGGGGTGCTACAATGTTCTCCAAGCTTGATTTGAAGTCAGGGTATCACCAGATCCGGATGAGGGAGGACATTCCCAAGACTGCTTTTAGGACTCACGAGGGACACTATGAGTTCTTGGTGATGCCATTTGGACTCACCAATGCTCCGTCTACATTTCAGGCTCTGATGAACCAAGTGTTTCAACCCATGTTGAGGAGGTTTGTCCTAGTGTTTTTTGATGATATTCTGATCTATAGCAGGTCCCTACAGGAACACTTGGAGCACTTGAGGGAGGTTTTGAGCACTTTACAACATCATCAGTTGTACGTCAATCAGAAAAAGTGTTCTTTTGCTCAAGGAAGTGTGGAATATTTGGGACACATTATCTCAGCAGAAGGGGTAGCAGCTGACCCTTCCAAGGTGGAGGCCATGACGAGCTGGCCAACTCCTAAGAACCTTCGGGCTCTCCGGGGCTTCTTAGGACTCACGGGATACTACCGGAACTTCATAAAAGGATATGGATCTATTGCAGCTCCACTCACTGAGCAGTTGAAGAAAGACAGCTTCAATTGGGGACCGGAGGCAGATAGCGCTATGGAGGCTTTGAAAAGAGCTATGGTTAGTGCCCCGGTGTTAGCATTACCGGATTTCAAGCAGCAGCTGGTGGTGGAAACTGATGCATCGGGTTTGGGGTTAGGAGCGGTTCTCATGCAGCAAGGGCGACCCATAGCTTTCTACAGTCAGGTATTATCTGGGAGGGAAAAGCTCAAATCTGTCTATGAGAGAGAACTGATGGCCATTGTTAAGGCCATTCAGAAGTGGCGACCGTACTTATTGGGTAGAAGATTCCTTGTGAGGACTGATCAAAGGAGTCTAAAATATTTGTTGGAGCAATGCATGGTGATAGAAGAACATCAGAGATGGCTCTCCAAATTATTGGGCTATGATTTCGAGATTCAGTACAAGCCAGGGTTGGAAAATAAAGCTGCTGGCGCCTTATCCAGGAAGGTGGAGTGCTCACAACTTATTGCTACATCTGTGCCTCAGCTAGTGGATTGGGGGAATTTGAGGACAAAAAATATGACTAGCGAAGAATTGGGGAGTTTCAGAGAGGCCATAAGGAAGGGGGAAGAAATACCATCAGGGTATACAATGGAGGATCAGCTTTTGCTACACAGAGGAAGGTTAGTTTTACCTAGGACCTCTTCTCAGATTCCACTGATTCTTCAGGAGTTTCATGCCAGTGCTATTGGAGGACATTCAGGAGGGTAGAAGACTTATCAGAGATTGGCTAGAGAGATATACTGAAAGGGGATGAGGAAGGATGTGGAGGAAATGGTGGCCCAGTGAGACTTGTCAGAGGAACAAGTATCAAGCATGTGCCCCTGAATGACTGTTGCAGCCACTTGAGTTACCTGATCAGGTTTGGTCAGAGGTGACCATGGACTTCATCGAAGGCTTACCCAAGTCGAAAGGCTACACTGTCATTCTAGTTGTAGTTGACCGGCTTAGTAAGTATGCTCATTTCATACCATTGAGACATCCTTTTCATGCCACTACTGTTGCAGCAGTTTTCATCAGAGAGATTGTGAGGCTTCATGGCTTTCCTGAGTCGATAGTCTCCGACAGAGATAAAGTATTCCTAAGTCACTTTTGGAAGGAGATGTTCAAGTTACAAGGGACACATTTGAAGCGCAGTTCAGCCTACCACCCACAGACAGATGGGCAATCTGAGGTAGTCAATAGAAGTGTCGAGACTTACCTTAGATGTTTTGCAGGGGAGAAGCTCAAGCATTGGGTAAGGTGGCTACCTTGGGCTGAATATTGGTATAACACTTCATTTCACAAGGCGGCGTAGGTCACACCTTTCAAGGTGCTTTACGGAAGGGATCCTCCAACCCTGTTACAGTACAGGCCTAATTCTACATTAGTGTCCTTAGTGGAGCAACAATTGTCAGAAAGGGATGAGATCTTGGGGGAGCTGAAGAACCACTTGTTACGAGCCCATAACATCATGAAGCAGGCAGCAAATCATCATAGGAAGGATGTTCATTTTGAGATTGGGGAATTTGTATACTTGAAGTTGAGGCCTTACAGGCAGAATACTTTAGCAAGGAGGCTAAGTGTTAAGTTGGCCCCAAGGTATTATGGCCCCTATGAGGTAGAGCAGAAGATTGGGAATGTAGCATATCGCCTGAAGTTACCACCCACTACTACGATTCATCCAGTCTTTCAAGTGTCACAGTTAAAGAAGTTCAAGGGAGATTCTGTACCAGTCGATACTCTACCGCCAACATTGTTTGAAGATGGTACGAGTCTATTAGAGCCTTCTGCATTGAAAGGGGTTAGACACACTGAGGAAGGAGGGAAAGAAGTTTTGATTGAGTGGAAAGATCTACCGACACATGACGCTACTTGGGAGACCTATGAGATCATACAAGCCCAGTTTCCCGCTTTCAACCTTGAGGACAAGGTTAATCTTTGGGCGGGAAGTGATGATGGACCGGACTGGCCGGTCCAACCCACAGCAACACCGGCCCACAAAGGGCCGGTTCTCACGTACTGCAGGCGGAGAACCCGCCTGCCTGGGCGGTCGGCCGAAAGGGGAAAAGGGGGGCGGGTGGGCCCCTTGGGCCCACCAAATTGAAGAGGGAGGATAAGGTGTTTGCCCTAGGGGTAATTAAGGGATTTTGTGGGGTTTATGTGAGAGTTAAAAGTGAGTTAGGATGGATTTTGGGGGGATCTTGTTTGGTGGCTGTTTTAGTTTTCTTTCTAATTTAGGGCTTGGGAGAAAGCTTCTCTTCTCGAATTGAGAGCATTGTATCCGTGAAAACTTGTAAGTCTTTTGATATTCAAGTTATTGAAGTGTTTGTGAGTGTTTTCATCCAAGAAATTTCGCATTTTTCCACCGTTTTTGGGCTGTTTTTTCCTGGATTCCGAAAATTACAAACTAAGCTCCATCAGAATGGTGCGAAGATGACGTCCGTGGTCCAAAGACAGACATCACAGTGAGTTCCGCGTCAAACTTGATATACCATTTTTTTATGGTAAATTGCACATTGAAGATTATTTAGATTGGGAAAGGGAAGTCGAAACTTTCTTTGAGTATATGGAGATTGATCCATAAAAACAAGTGAAGTATGTGGCGTGTAAGCTCAAAGGGGATGTCAGTGCGTGGTGGCAACAAGTGATCCAATCAAGGAGACGTGAAGGAAAGGGTATTGTCCGCAATTGACTTCGAATGAAGCAACTATTGCGTGGACACTTTTTACCTATTGATTACGAGCAAATGTTGTACGTGCAATATCAACACTGCTCCCAAGGATCGAGAACCAAGAATGATTATACGGAGGAATTTTATAGACTCAGTGCTAGAAATAATTTAAATGAGACGGCAAATCAAATTGTGGCGAGATACATTGGTGGATTGAAAGATGCAATCCAAGATAAATTAGAATTAAATGCAATTTGGTCGTTATCCCAAGCAGTGAACTACGCACTTAAGGCCGAGATGCAAATGTCCAGACACAGCAGCAATCGATCACACAGAAAAAGCTCGAAGCAATTTGTCGAAGGCAATAAGCAGCAATCATATGGTTCGGCCTCTGGTGCTAAGCCATTGTCACCGGCTACAGCAGTAAATCATCCCCCTAGCATGGGGCAAAGAGCAGCTGATCCCAGGAACTATCAAAGAAATAAGGCTCCATTAAAAGACAACCCTTATACCAAGCCGACCAATATCAAGTGCTTTAGATGTTTCCAACAGGGTCACAAATCCAATGAGTGTCCGACTCGACCTCAGCCACAATTGTTAGAAGCCGAAGATGAAGAGGGAGATAACAGTGCAGTGGGCGATCAAGAAGAAGATCTTGAAGACGTGGCAGGAGATGAAGGGGAGGCCGTTGTTTGTGTGTTGCAAAGGTTGTAGTTAGCTCCGCGACAGCCGACAGAGTCGCATCGAAATGCTTTGTTTAAAACAAAGTGCACTATCAAGGGGAAGGTTTGTGATATACTTATTGACAGCAGATGCACGGAGAATGTCATTTCGCGTGCGGTGGTGCAAGCTTTACAATTAAAAACGTCCAAAAATCCAAACCCGTATAAGATTAGTTGGGTTAAAAGGGGAGTCGAAATAGCAGTAACTGATATGTGCAAAGTTGCATTTTCTATTGGCCGTCACTATGCCAGTAAAGTTCTTTGTGATGTGGTTGATATGAACGTGTGTCACTTAATCTTGGGGAGGCCGTGGAAATTTGATGTCGGGGTAAATTATGATGGTCGGGCCAATACTTATTCCTTTGAATGGAAAGGAAAAAAATTACGATTGCTGCCTCGAGTGAATGAGCAGCAAGTCACCCCTAAAACCAAAACTGCATTGTTTGCGGTATCAGGATCAGCACTAGTCAATGCTTGGCGTGAGTCTACTTGCATTATGGCTCTAATAGTCACAAAACAGAATCGTCCAAACCAAGAAGAGTTGGTATGTGCTAAGATTAAATCTCTATTACAGCAATTTCCAAATATCTGTCCATCCGAATTGCCTTCGGAACTACCTCCCATGAGAGCAATTCAACACCAGATTGAGCTTGCACCAGGAGCTACCTTGCCAAACATGCCCCACTACAAAATGAGTCCCAACGAGCATAAAATCTTGCATCAAATTGTTGATGAGCTATTAGAGAAACAATTGATCCAACCAAGTCTTAGTCCATGTGCAGTGCCGGCGCTCCTCGTCCCGAAAAAGGACGGCAGTTGGAGGATGTGTATGGACAGCCGATCCATAAATAAAATTATGGATCGGCATTGGAAAATTCCGTTTTCCAATGCCGAGGATGGAAGACATGCTTGACAAGTTGTCGGGAGCCAATATTTTTTCTAAGCTGGACCTACGGAGCGGATATCATCAAATCCGAATTCGACCGGACGACAAATGGAAAATGGCGTTCAAAACGCGCCAAGATTTGTATGAGTGGAAAGTAATGCCATTTGGCTTATGTAACGCTCCTGCAACTTTTATGCGCTTGATAAACGAGGCATTGAAGCCTTGTCTAAACAAATGCTGTGTAGTTTACTTTGACGATATTTTGGTATTCAGCGCTTCAATGGAGGATCACATGCACCATCTCTTGAGCATCTTTACTATATTGAGGCAGAACAAGTTATTTCTAAACTTGTCTAAGTGTGAACTTGCAACCAAGCAGGTGTCGTTTCTTAGATTTATCATATCAGCGGAGGAGGTGAGCATGGATCCGCGGAAAGTTACAGCTATTATGGAATGGCCAACTCCTCGCTCTTTTTTTGACATCCGGAGTTTTCATGGGCTAGCTAATTTTTATCGACGCTTCATCAAAGGGTTTAGTATTATCATGGCCCTCATTACTGACATTTTGAAACAAGCTCAGTTCACTTGGTTGGAGGAGCAACAAGGAAGTTTTGAAGCCATCAAGGTTGCTTTATTCACTGCACCAGTTTTAGTTCTACCTGATTTTGACAAGCCATTTTCCGTCGATACGGATGCCTCCAACGTGAGAGTGGGTGCTGTGTTATCTCAAGACAACAAGCCAGTTGAATTTTTCAGGGAAAAACTTTGCCCGTTAAGACAAAAATGGACAGTGTATGAGCAGGAGTTGTATGTCGTTATTAGAGCATTGAAGCAATGGGAGCACTATTTATTACATCAAGATTTTGTCTTATGCAGTGATCATAAAGCTCTTCAATACATAAACACTCAAAAAATATTAATCGAATGCACGCTCGTTGGATTATTTTTTTGCAGAAATTTACTTTTGTGTTAAAACACAAAATAGTGTCGTTGATGCCTTGAGTAGAAGAGCTGCTCTTATAACCCAATTTCAAACCGAGCTAACATGCTTAGAATGCCTAAAGGAGTTATATCACACAGATGAGTATTTCCAAAATTATTCGCACAAATGCTTGCAGCAGCAGCCGTTGGCTGACTATTTGGTACGCCATGGTTTTTTATTCAAAGGCAATTTATTGTGCATTCCGGACAGATCCTGGAGGCAGCGAATTATTAAAGAAACCCATTCTGGAGGATTAGCAACACACCTGGGCAGAGATAATACTATCTCCCAACTCCAACGTCAATTTTTTTTTGCCTCATTTGAGAAGAGATGTAACCAAGTTTGTTGAGAGGTGCTCGGTTTGCAGAGTTATATGGGAAGCGGTCAGAACACTGGGTTGTATCAACCGTTGCCGGTGCCGGATTCAATTTGGGAAGACTTAAGCTTAGATTTCGTGTTGGGATTACCCCGATCAAGCAGAGGCAATGACTCCATAATGGTAGTCATGGACCGCTTTTCAAAAATGTCACACTTCGTAGCTTGTAAAAAGACATTCGATGCTCTCAATATTGCAAGGCTTTTTTTTAAGGAAATTGTTCGGCTGCACGGAATTCCTAGAAGCCTTACGTCAGATCGCGATGTCAAGTTTATTAGCCATTTTTGGAGGGAACTGTGGAAGCGGTTGAACACTCAAATTCAATTGAGTTTGTCGTATCATCCGCAAACGGACAAACAGACGGAAGTGATAAATCGCTCACTTGGCAACCTATTATGTTGCATAGTACAGGATCATCCCAAGCTGTGGGATGATTTGCTCGGCCAAGCAGAGTTTGCATTCAATTCGATGCCGAATCAATCTACCGGTATGTGCCCATTCAGTATTTTTTATACTAAAATGTCAAATACAATTCTTGATATTGCAGTGATTCCGAAATGCAAGAGCAAAGCTGCATCTGTACTAGCTGACCAATACACCGATTTCCTATCTGTATGTGCGAATGAAGCTTCAAGCTTCAAATGATAAGTACAAGCTAGATGCAGATATCCATAGACGGGAGAAGCTGTTCAATCCCATTGATCTGGTATTCGTTCGCCTTCGCAAGGAACGGCTTCCCGCCGACAGTTATTCTAAACTTGGCAAGCGGAAATGGGGTCCCTTCCCCATTAGTAAGAAGATAAACGGCAATGCATATGTTGTCGATTTACCGGAGGAGTTCAATACATCACATACTTTCAATATTGTTGATATTTATGCGTATGTACCACCGGATGATAGCAACACGCATCTGGATTTAGCTAGTCCAGACAATTTTCTTGGCGGGGGCGAATGATGTGGAGCATCCTAGCTTATATGGGACCTGGAGGAGTATCTTACCCTTTTATTCCTAGTATATGTTAGAATGTGGAATCTCAACTACCTTAGTACTATAGTTAGTTACATAGTATACTTTTCAGCTTTTTAGCTTTACGCCGTTTACAATATAAGAAGTGTGGGAGGCTTATAATCCGCGGGGGGTCTCCTGGAGGAAGCAGTTTTTGATAATATATCACAATACAGAACTTGTTCCCTGTTTTTGCTTGCTTGTTTCTCTGTTTTTTCATCTTCTTGCGAGTATCTACATCACAAGCGGGAAGCTTATTTGACGATTAATTCCTTCAGCCCATATTTTTCCAAATCTTATAATTGGTTTACATGATGAATAGAATTTATTGACGTTAGATAAAGTCTAATTTTTTGTAAAATCATGGTTTTCAACGAATCATATGATTTTTTAGGGTTTCAAATTTGTGTTATTTATAGTAGAAAGTTATCAAGTTATTATTAATGTTGGACTATTTTTCTTATTTCAACCATAGTAATATAAAATTGTCATAGTTAGAAATTTATAATTTGTGAATTTGCATGTGCTTTCAGAATTCTGCAATCTCATTGTAGATCTTATTATTAAACTTTGGTCCCTAAAATGTCCCACATCACCCTTTCAAGTTTAACAATGGAGCACACTGGTAAGGCCAATTCAATCTATGCATAAATTGCAGCCTTCCCAATCAAGAATACATCCACTACTCACATATTCTGCCGAAATGTCGCCGGAAAGATGAAGTATTGCTAAGAGAAAAGAGGAATAATTGAGTTACGTAAGACATTGAAGGAAAAAAGAAGCTTGAACAGAAATGCATTTTATTGTGACCTTAACAAATTCATCGCCAAAACTCACTAAAGGTAAGTTCTTTCCTTAAGCTACAAATTGCTTGTCTTTGTCATTAGATGACGTCAGGAGGGTCATTTTAATGACACTCGGAGCACAGTATGCATTTAATCACCAAAATCAAATGTAACAAATAAAAGCATTCGTATGATCTAGAGAAAGCAGCTAATAGAGAGTGAAAGCTTTTCCTTCCTCAATGGGCATTCATAAATATTCTTCACCTAACTTTCAGGAAAACACACACGAACGGAATTAAAATAAGAAACAGATAATATAGTAAACACAGATTCATTACTAACCAGTTTTTCAGGAAATCTTGAATCTGCTCTATCTTTTTCCTCTGAACTTATAACAGACCTACGCTTAACCCTGAATATTTCAGAGTCCGAATCATCAAAATCTTGTACAGCTGCAGTGTGGGAACCAGCTTCAAATCCAGCAATACTCATTTTAGTTGCATTTGATTCAGCAGATCTCCGTGGATAAATTAACTCGCTCTGGGAAATTTTCTGATAAGTGTTATTTCTATCTGAAGTTGAACATGGCTGCAGTGTGACATTAGTGCATTAATGGCATACCAACATTTATGGCAAAGTTAATTTTTTTGAACCCCTTGTACTTTGTAAAAGGAAGAAAGAATGGGAATCTTACTTCATTCAGTGCAAAACACTCTTTTGGCAAAGAAAAAGTTGATCCTGACATTGTTTTACATTCTTCTCTAGCATCCCTTTTTTTACCTTCTTCAAATCGTATTTCACAAAACGGACTATAACCATCCTCAACAGGGTAAAGAAAAACGTTCGTCTGTGATGAAATGAATTCATTTTCCTGTAATTGCTTTTCAAACTCTGTTATCCCATCTTCTTGCTCAAATTTCTTTGCTACAGTCTCAAATTCTAAAAGATCTGACCTTAACAGGATAGTGCGATTAGAGCCACACTGACAGCTTCTTATCTCACTCTCTGCAATACAGATCAGAAACAATATTATTATGAAGACAAACAAGATAGATAAAAAATAATAATGTATCAGGAAGAATAATACCATGATGAAGGCAGATGGGGTTGTTATAGCAATTACACGTGACATAGGCTACATAGCAATCACGCTTGCAGATGCCACAAAGCATAGTTGTTGGAAAATTCGAAGAGTAATAAGCCTGAGCTCCCAACTTCATGAGCCACCAGCGGGCACGATGTTGAAACCTCATCAAGCTCACAAAGGAAGCCTTAACCCAATTCTGGTTGAACAACTCTTCATTCCCTGAATCAGAATCTTTACAATTCAAATTTGTCAAATTCCTGAAAAGGAGCATTGCTTCCTTGCACAGTAGTTCCTCGTGAGGTAACAATGGCATCCTTTTAAGAAGGGCATAGCGCCGGCAAGCAACAGTACCAAGAGGAAACCAATCACCAATGGCAAAATTGACAGCTTCACCGCAATTGAAACCTGAAGGAACACAAAGAACGGTTAATTTAGCAAGCAGTTATTCATTAAAAAAGGACAAAACATTTCTGGGACAGATAAGATTTTGCTTCATTGCTGTCATGAAGACAATTATCGTACCATGGCTGAAACCAGCATGATAAGCTCGAGGAAAAGTAATTATGAATTCTCCAGGCTTCTGTACAGCTTTATAAACAGGAACATGTTGGTCTAACAAAATTTTTGGAGGAAACATGGTAGTCTTTCCAAGAAGCATTTCGAAAGCTGCATCATCTCCTTCAGTTGGAAAAATCTCACGTTTGTAGACATGTTTCTGTGCCACTGTTTCAAAGTCGAGAGCTGCATGACCAGGGATTCCATACCAAGTTTTAGATGCTCCACAATGATGATAGTTGATGCTGCAAGATATTGTTAAGACCATAAAACATCATTCCACCAACTCCGACAGTGAAAAAAGAGAGGTCAATAACCAACATGTAGAATATTTCTCTGCAAACCTATACAAATAGTGATCTTCAACATGCCAGGCGAACATGCTAAATAGCATTCCTATGTAAAGCATGGGATCAGTTACTCCCTGCAGCAAAAAACAAAAAGTATGAGAGTAGAAAAAGTTTCTAATGAGAGACGTCAAAGATGCCCTTTGGAATCATGCGAAAAAAGCAAAATGTTGAAAGTTTACTTACAGGAATAGCAGACCGCAGAAGCCTCAACACAGACTTGGGAAGACGAGAAAGCTTCTGAATGCAAATAAGAAATCAAAACAAAATATTCTGAGGCAAAAGTAGTGAATAAATACAGACAAAATGTCAAGGCATATTGTTGATCAGGATGCTGGCAACCAAAATGAACACAATTGGAAAAATAGATGGAAAGGCACTGGTAACCAAAATGAACATACCTTCAAGTTCCATTTACTTTTCCCCAATTGATCATTAGGGGAAGATGAAAAAGCACTGCCATCAATGTCACAAGCATACTCAACAAACTCTGTTTTCCCAAAAGCAATTTCCTGCCAAAATTGTTCTTCAACATACTTAGAAGGGAGACATCCAGCGCTGGAAAATCTTCGAGTGAACTCTTTGTTTGCCATCTTCTCAAAATCCCTAAATGTATACTTCCTAGGGAAAAACAGAGATCTATCAGGACAAACCATAGGTACCCAAAAAGTTTAGGAATTACAAACATGTAACTCACCTTCCACTCATAAAAAATGTAACTATGTCATCCGTAGTCCACTCAGAGAAACGAAAAGGCTGCACACGAGTAGTAAATTTGAATCCAACTTGCTCCTTCATCAATACAACACCAGCAGGTACAGTAGCACAAATAGGGGAAATTATCTTGCAGATACCTGAAATATATCAGCCTTAAAATAGTCATCAACATTGGTATTATCGAAATACTTTTGGTCAGTGGAAGTAAATAAGATGACAACAATATCACAAGAATTTTCAGACCATTCAATCTATTATTCCCTGACATAACAGATAGCAGTAGCAAGAATATAGAGATAATAGTGTCTACCATCAGTCCGTAAATAGTAACTCACTCAAAAGAGGATTACTAAGAATGTAACATGTGCAAACATGTACGGCCAGAAAAGCAATCCATGAATTTAGTAAGAAAATAAAACATGATATAAAGGTGGCAAAAAATAGATGCAGGAATGCTGAATCAACGATGCGTCTAATACATAAAAAAGAAAGAAGAAAAAAATTTCAAAAAAAATAACACATGAAGCTGAAGTAAAGAACATAATTGAAAAGGGAATTTTGGCTTAGACGTCAACATAGATTTAGGTAAAAGAGTTTCAAGAAAACATGCATTTGTAGTCACTTTCCTCTGGCCTGTATCATCAAAGCAAGCTAAGGAAATTTCCATGGAAGGAATGGAGAAATTCCTTTTAGAGCTATACTTCATAGTGAGTACACTGCCTCATGAACATGCAATAATAGCAAGCACATATCATAGAAAAATACCATATTTTGAAGCTATAGGCGCAACCTTCTGGAGATAAATTAATGGATCGTCAAATTCCTCCTTTGTTGGGCAGAATACAGGACATTCTGGAATCTGATCTAACCATTCCAAGTTAGACATATCAAAGCATTCAACTTTGCGCTTTGAATAGGCATCTTTTGAAGAAGCACTGCCATTGAAAAATGCATTTGCAATGCCATGTGATCTATTTCCACATGATATTGGAGCTCTGATAGCATCTCCACAACTTCTAGATGTTGTACTTGCCGCATTAGCTGTTTCAGGAAAAGTGCAAAACTTCATTCGCTCAAGTCTCTTACGCTTCAAAATTTCTAAACCACTTCTAACCTCTCCAGACAAACATGACCTACCCTCCACCTGTCAATGAGTAAGATGCAAACTGAAAAAAGTCAATATGCCGCAGCTGATAAAAAAACCCAAATATGGTGATTTTAGATTGCATGTAAATTAAGTATGACTTTGTTTCAAGCATAATTTCTGATACAGTATTATTCGCTTTAAGCATAATTCCTGAGTCAGTATTATACGCTTTTCTAGGCTAGCAAATCCATATAGGGGAATTCAAGCGAGAAAAGCACAGGTTGTCAAAGAAGAATATCATAGTTAACTACATACAGTGAGAAATAAATAATCTATGTTTAATAACAAGAGGGAGATTTAACTTGTTACATGAATAATCCAGGGAGTAAGGATTTGTAGAGGAAATTAGAAGAATTGAGCTTTACCAGAATAATGACAGGGGCCTTTGGCAATACAAAATTTTATTTGGTAAGGAATATCTATTTTCAAAAGATGAACCAAGATCAACAAAGCAATAAATAAAGGAAACATACAACTCTGTCCAGGCTTCATTTCCTAAGGCAAAGAAACATGGAATGCCAGCAAAAAAACCAAACTAGGAAGGAACCGAGCATTCCATAGAGCAAACATTACAAGATAGGCAGCATAGCAGAGTAGAATAATGTATTATGCTTTAATAGCCACCATGAACTCGTCAATTAATTTAAGAAATATTCAGCAATGAACCCATGAAGCTATAAGCTACGGGACAGGACGAAAACACTATTCAGAAAAGAAAATTTAGTAAAACCGTTGAACAAGTTACAAGCAAAGCATAACATGCCGTAATCCATAAATCAACAGCTCTCAGTAGTTCCTAATAACTCAAGATGAAATTGAAGGCGCGAGCCATTGCAAAAACTGAAATACTACAATATAAAGCAAGCTAGCCGCCATCCATTAGCTGAACCCAGCTCTAACAAAAATGGCGAAAGAATTCACGAAATTCAAATTCTCTACTGTTGAAAAGCTGCTCATGTAAATGTACAATAATTTCAACAGCAAGTTTGAGAAAATTACAGCAGGAGAAGTAACATCAATCATTAGAGGAAATGCAATAGGAATTTTCTCTCTCATCTTTCAACCAGCATAACATAGAAAATCAAAAAAGAAAAAAACACCATTAACTAAAAATAGAAAGGAGGAAAAAACCGTCTTGGTCATAAAGCTGAGTAAAAACTCTGATATCTATCAATAACGGAAGAACTAAAAAATGCACAAATTAATAAGTTGCGCAAAGTCGAAAATATAAAAACGCACAGGTCGCGAACACAAAATCAAGAAACAAAGAAAAAGGTTAAAAGAATTGTAAGATCTACAACTCTTGCCATTTCATAACGATCTCGGCCAAATGAAACTCCTCCACAATCCGCCGATCAGTGAAGCGAAACCACCATCCAAGGATTGAAATAGGAAACATAAAATCCTACGCGGCGCGACCGAAGCTAGTTCCTGAGCACAATCCCCAACGAAAGAGTAAGGGAAACCGCCGTCCTCCCCAGTTACCGATCCCACATTACTCTCTCACCGCCAAATCTCCTCGAGATCCGAATCTTTAACCCCAAGGCAAATCACCGGCACCGTAGACGGCAAATTCAGCGGTTTTTATCAGCAACCAAGAGAAACAATCTTGTACACGGTGACACGGCGGTTCTCGGCGACGGCGAGATGCATTCCGTACGGAAAACAAGGCTTCGGCGGTGAGGAAAGGGGAACGAGAGGAAGAAAACGAGGGAAGGCTCAGAACGGAAGCGCAGACAGTGCCGAACGGGAGGGAGTTCTCAGAAACCGGAAAAAGGTAAAAGTTTCATCTTATATTATTTCCAATTTTCCATTATATGAGATATTGTAAGAGATTCCTGAATTTATTAAATACGATATAGGGTGTAGAACTTGTGCGTATAATTTAATAAAAATAAATAAATAAGTATAAATGAGAAGGAGAAAAGCGGTAGTTGCGGGTGGTTCGACCAAACGCTCGCAAACGGATTCGCGTTTCTCGGGCTCCGTGTGGAAACGCCTAATCGCTAAAATTACCTTCTTGCCCTCTCCATTTGGGACTTTTTAAAGAGACTTTTGTTAAAAAAATTTAAATTTTGTACTAAAAAATATTTTAATTAGCAGTAAAAAAATCATCCCAAATTAAACATAAATTCAAATCTATTTTAAAAACTAAATTATAATATGCTCTATGAGTAGTATAATTTAGGCTTTGATAACCTCTACTTAATCAAAGATTTTTAGAGAACTAAATTATGATATACTCTATTAGTGATATAATATGATGTAAGTTTTTTTAACACATAAGAGGTGCAATTTTATTTAGGAAATTAATTACGACATATTTTATGAGCGAGATAATATGATTTAGATTTTAATAATCTATATTTAGTTAGAAGGTATTCAAAGAACTAATTGGGGCATGCTTTTTTAAATAAAAAAAAAAACTAATTGGGGCATGTTTTTTTTAATTAAAATTTTAGCTAATTGACTAATTGGGGCATGTTGGATAAGTGAGATAACATAAATTAGGTCTTAATAATTTAGTTTATATTCAAATATATTGGGGAACTAAAATGGAGTATTGATAGGTAAAGAATAAACAAGTGTTTGAACTCCAATTAAGAATAAAAATATAATCATATAGGTTTTATTTATACGAATTTGAGTCACGTGATGGTGAGCTCTCTAAAATTTTGCAAATTATCATATTATCGTGCTAGGGGAGTGCTACAGCACGCTTGATTGGGCGTTAATGTTCTTAACCGAATTTTTATATTAAAAATATAATTTTTCATTAAATCATGACATTTCACCCAATCGCAACAACTAGCTAGGGAGAGATAGGAGGATATCTATAGAGAGAAAGTAAGTTTTTTTGCCGCTTCAAGTCATTTTCTGCTGACTGCCCATTCTGAAGGTTGTCCGGCTCGAGATAGGTTGCATTTTGCATATCTCTGATTTAAATAATTCGATGATTTTAAGATTTTTCTAATTTAAAATATAAATTTATAGTGTTCAATTCCAGATAATTTTTGAATAGATAAACATTCACTATGTAACTTTTAGTATATTGTAGAGAATATAGTTATAGACATTTAGGTATTTTTTATAAAATTTCTTTTGGATATTTTTGAAATGCTATTTTTCTAAAACTATTGGAAAATATCCATGCAATGAAGAATAGTATTGTAAAACAACCAAACCTCTAAAATATAATTATGTACAATCTCTGTTAATATGATGGAATTCTGAGTCAGTAAATTTTAGCTATATTGTACTAGGTTTGATTGCTAAAATGATGTTCAAAGAGAAAATTTTTTAAATTCATTAAATAGTCCAAATTATGTTTAATTATAATGTTATACAATATAATTGATATATTGTACATCTTTGTATGATATTTTGTTTATATATAAGGAGTTCTATAGGAATTGTATTTGGAGTTATATATGTTACATATTTATGGAGTTTTGTTATAAAAAATTTGAATGTGTCGAGTGCGCTGGAAGGTTTGAGGGCAAGGCATTCTAAATGGGAGTCATAACAGTCTAAACTTCTAAATGGAAGGCATAAGGGTCCGAAGTTCTAAATGGAAGACATAAGGGTTGGAGTTATGTTATTTTTTTTCATGCACTGCTTTTTTATTTATATTTCATTCAGCATACTTTACATTCTATTCAGCATATTACGCTCTCTATTTTGTAACTTGCTTAGTTATTTGTAAAATCTTATACTATTATGACACCACTCTACTATAAGTCAACTATTAAGATTGGAATAATTAGTTTATTTTAAGTTATTGATTTTGCAATTATTAAGAAATGATTTGGGTACTACAATCTACTGAGCTGAGTTAGCTCATTCTATATTATGCATTTCATTTTCAAGTCGGGGTAGAGGAAATATGCCAATTTGTTGAGCTAATTGGTGTATAGGTATTTTTTGTTTTATTTTTTATATTTTTTAAATAGTCCTGACATTTATGTATTTCTTGTTTTGTGTCTGCATGTCTTTTGTCATGGACTATTATAGCAAGAATATATACTTTATAATTTTATCAATAATATAAAAATAAAGAAACCTTTATGTATGAGTAAATTTATGTATGGTGGAATAATTAGAAGCTTTGGCCTCTGTTATTTGAAAAGAAAACAAATGTTTATCAAAAAAAAAAAATCTTAGTATATTTTATCACGTCATTTTTCTATTACCATCCAACATGATGTAACATGTATTTGTGAGTCATATCGAATTGGGTGTAACAATACTAACATACATGATAATGATATGATACTTATATATATCATAGTCATGTACATGATAATATTACCTGATTACTATTCAGCCATACACAATAATGTCTTAATATGATATGATGGAAAATATATATTGATAATGATATCACGCATAGCATTGACATAGATAAACCTAATGATACATATAATCCTACCTTTGCATACATTGACTATGTCTTAGAAGGAACTACTACAGTTGGGCCCTATCATGGCCCCTTCCTTGGAAGAGGAAGAATAGGGTTAAAGATTCTGCTCGAGAGGATGTTATCAACATACTACATATATGATTATATGATTATTAGAACAAACATGAACATATGATCCCACATGATGATATTGATCGTGTTTGTATTGTAATCAATACATATACAAGGATAAATATAGAAGCATTCAGACCCCCCTCACCCACTTCAGAACATATGCATATATTTTTCACGCACACAGATCATTCTCAGACATATGCAAGTGACTTCAAATATAGAAATTCAATAGGTTACTTGACTTCTACACCAGTTATGCAGGTTTGAACATTACTATAATCATAGAGGCATAACATCGTCCACCTGATGAATCTATGATCTCCTGAATTTTCTATATTTGATTTTACATAGGGAGCATGTATACCATTGGATTAAGCCAACATTCAAAAGAAATATCAATGAGTTTTTGAGGCTATGATGTTGTATGGGTTTAGCCTAAAAGTGAGTAGAATATGCTATATGTGTTATGGGAAATGAGATAGATAGTCACACAATAATAGTTAAGGAGCCATAAGATTCAATTGTGAAGACACATTCTCCTTAGAAGAAGCTCAATATATTATATATATAAGACTAGTATGATGGCACTTAACGGGATGATGGATCTTACAACTTCATAACAATTAACAACCATGTCACAATTTCAACCATTAAACGACAGAGGGAAACTTTGTAAATTACATAGATGACCGTTAACGGAAAGGAGGGATGTGAGACCTCATTCCCTTACTGTTCCTCTCTGATTTGGATTTTCCTCTCAGGATCGTCCAGGACGATTTGAGATCGTCCAGGACGATCGGCACTGTAGAAAATATCGTCCTGAGAATAGTTCTTGGAGTCGTCCAGGACGATCGATTTTGGTTTGATCGTCCCGGGACGATGTGGCGATCGGCCGAGCCGATCCCACTAATGATATGAGGAAATGAGCTCGTTTTGAGGAGAGAGAAAATCATTTTTATAAAATCAGATATTTTGAGGAGAGAGAAAGAGAAAGGGAAAAAGAGGAAAGCTGGTTTTTGGAGGCCGCGGAGCGCTTTTCGTTCGACGCTGCTGTTGGAAAAAGTGTAGATCTCGTGGTAAGGACTCCGAATCCTATTTCTGTTTTCAAAGATATTGAGTTTTGACCGAGTTGTGATCTATTTTGTGTTTTCGTAGTCGACTTTTCGACATGATTTTGATTTGGCACAACTTTCACCGCACAACTTTTAGT
This sequence comes from Dendrobium officinale, assembly GCA_019514585.1. Taxonomy (NCBI): domain Eukaryota; kingdom Viridiplantae; phylum Streptophyta; class Magnoliopsida; order Asparagales; family Orchidaceae; genus Dendrobium; species Dendrobium officinale. Next base: position 5,488,478 of record CM033685.1, on the reverse strand, counting down.
ATGTTATAGATATGATTATTGTACACGATTTGACTGTATTCTACGACGATTTTACCGGTCGGAATTGATTCTACGCGATTTTAATCGAATAGAAAAATATTAGGACTTGATTTGATTTGATTTCTATAGGACAATAGTCTTGTATTGATGTCGTGAATGTTCTATTGTAATTTGGAGAGATTTGGAATTTGCGCCTTTTTTGCAGGATTTTTGTGTAATTTGACCGACTGCCGTTACTCTGCCCGATTTTCGTATGATTTCTGATTTTCCTGAGATTGATAGATTGCATTGATATGTGTATGACTATTGATATGATCGTTCTAGATTTCTTTATTATTGCTTATTGCATCGATTATTGCATTGATTGATTGTTACTGAAAGACAAGTGGGAACCTGGTTGAACGTTGGTTGGAGATTGATATTGACCTGTACATGATGGTGGGCTGACGGGCTTTCCTTTAAACTATAGATCATCGATATAACGATTGGGAGTTATAAGGAGTTTTATATGCCGACGGGCGGCCGACGGACAAAAGAGTGACGACTCTTCTTTATAGAACCAACGTGCAGATATCTACACCAGCAATATGGATTCTACAACAGCACTACAGATTTCTACAACAGCATCATTGATCATGACTAGTGTTTGTGCTTGTCGAGTAAGACCATTGTATGGAATTACATGTATACGATATTGCATCGTATGGATTTCCTGATATGCATTGATTTATCGATTTCCGATTGATTTATTGATATTGATGGATTTATTGAATTGATTTATTATCGTACGGATTCATTGATTTCATTGATTGACCATTGAGCATTGATACTATTGATTATTGATTATTGACATCGATATGGACATGGACGGCATAGATTCATAGACTCATTGATACTATTGATTCTGCATTGATTTGACTTGCTACAATTGATTTATCGTATTGCTTTTCCGATTGGATTTATCGTATTGATTTTCCGATTGATTTTCTCGACTTGATTAATTCATAGATACCGGCACCGATATTGATATGGATTCTGTGTATTGATTCATAGATATAGATTGTACCGATTGATAGATACCGACATCGATATTGATATAGATATGATATTGATATATGGATATTATTGATACGACAGATCCTGACATGATATTGATACATTGAGTCGTCGTACCGGTTCTCGATTGATTGATTGAATGGATTATTGCCGTATGGATTTAGTTTATCGTAGAATAGATTTCCTCTATGAAGCTGGTCGTATTGATTTGATTTCAATTGACCTGATGATTTCATTGTATAGATTTATAGATTTATTGAGTTGATTCGATTGTTCGATGGAGTTCCCTATTGAGAGATAATTGACTGGAAAGTGCTTTATTGATTGAGATGATTTCCCTACTGTAGCATCGTACGTCGTCATTATTGAATCTACCGTAGTGTCATTGAATATTGTATATTGATATCGAGTAGATCATATGGAATAATTAGACTGACTGATTTGCAAGAGTATTGTCTGAGATGATAGATGATATAGATACAACGGATTGACTAGACGACACGATTGATTGAACTGATAGTATTGACTGATAGACATTGCTACGATGATTGGATATTGACTAGATGCACTTACTGATTTGATTTCCGCTGTATAGACTTGATTTTATTGACGATGGATTTCCGCATTGCATAGACTCATTGACCATTTATTACCTTGATTTTATTGACCTGCATATTGATAGCATCGCCGTGCTTTGATTTCAGTTGTAGGCTTTGGTGACCTGCTGGGCTTTGTAAGCTCATTATATGTGGTTTAAATTTTCAGGTCCGAGCAAGGCAACTGGAATGGAGTTCGATCAGAATGTCAGACGAATCCTTTCACTATTTGATTCTAGGGCATCACAGTTGGTATCAGAGCAAGTATAGTGAAAGGATTTGATTGATAGTTTGATAGAATGAATTCATTCTGCATACATAGTGATTGACATGTGATTGATTGCATTGTGTGTTTGTTTGGATTTCGACGAGTTTTGTTTTGGATTTGGATTTAGATTGATTTGTTTTGCGTTGTTTTTGACTCGCACCTGTAGGGAAATGTCGGGATGACATTTTTCTAAGGTGGGGAGATTGTGAGACCTCGTTCCCTTACTGTTCCTCTCTGATTTGGATTTTCCTCTCAGGATCGTCCAGGACGATCGGCACTCTAGAAAATATCGTCCTGAGAATAGTTCTGGGAGTCGTCCAGGACGATCGATTTTGGTCTGATCGTCCCGGGACGATGTGGCGATCGGCCGGGCCGATCCCACTAATGATATGAGGAAATGAGCTCGTTTTGAGGAGAGAGAAAATCATTTTTATAAAATCAGATATTTTGAGGAGAGAGAAAGAGAAAGGGAAAAAGAGGAAATCTGGGTTTTGGAGGCCGCGGAGCGCTTTTCGTCCGACGCTGCTGTTGGAAAAAGTGTAGATCTCGTGGTAAGGACTCCGAATTCTATTTCTGTTTTCAAAGATATTGAGTTTTGACCGAGTTGTGATCTGTTTTGTGTTTTCGTAGTCGACTTTTCGACATGATTTTGATTTGGCACAACTTTCACCGCACAACTTTTAGTATGTTATAGATATGATTATTGTACACGATTTGACTGTATTCTACAACGATTTTACCGGTCGGAATTGATTCTACGTGATTTTAATCGAATAGAAAAATATCAGGACTTGATTTGATTTGATTTCTATAGGACAATAGTCTTGTATTGATGTCGTGAATGTTCTATTGTAATTTGGAGAGATTTGGAATTTGTGCCTTTTTGCAGGATTTTTGTGTAATTTGACCGACTGCCGTTACTCTGCCCGATTTTCGTATGATTTCTGATTTTCCTGAGATTGATAGATTGCATTGATATGTGTATGACTATTGATATGATCGTTCTAGATTTCTTTATTATTGCTTATTGCATCGATTATTGCATTGATTGATTGTTACTGAAAGACAAGTGGGAACCTGGTTGAACGTTGGTTGGAGATTGATATTGACCTGTACAGGATAGTGGGCTGACGGGCTTTCCTTTAAACCATAGATCATCGATATAAGGATTGGGAGTTATAAGGAGTTTTATATGCCGACGGGCGGCCGACGGGCAAAAGAGTGACGACTCTTCTTTATAGAACCAACGTGCGGATATCTACAACAGCAATATGGATTCTACAACAGCACTACGGATTTCTACAACAGCATCATTGATCATGACTAGTGTTTGTGCTTGTCGAGTAAGACCATTGTATGGAATTGCATGTATACGATATTGCATCGTATGGATTTCCTGATATGCATTGATTTATCGATTTCCGATTGATTTATTGATATTGATGGATTTATTGAATTGATTTATTATCGTACGGATTCATTGATTTCATTGATTGACCATTGAGCATTGATACTATTGATTATTGATTATTGACATCGATATGGACATGGACGGCATAGATTCATAGACTCATTGATACTATTGATTCTGCATTGATTTGACTTGCTACAATTGATTTATCGTATTGCTTTTCCGATTGGATTTATCGTATTGCTTTTCCGATTGATTTTCTCGACTTGATTAATTCATAGATACCGGCACCGATATTGATATGGATTCTGTGTATTGATTCATAGATATAGATTGTACCGATTGATAGATCCCGACATCGATATTGATATAGATATGATATTGATATATGAATATTATTGATACGACAGATCCTGACATGATATTGATACATTGAGTCGTCGTACCGGTTCTCGATTGATTGATTGAATGGATTATTGCCGTATGGATTTGGTTTATCGTAGAATAGATTTCCTCTATGAAGCTGATCGTATTGATTTGATTTCAATTGACCTGATGATTTCATTGTATAGATTTATAAATTTATTGAGTTGATTCGATTGTTCGATGGAGTTCCCTGTTGAGAGATAATTGACTGGAAAGTGATTTATTGATTGAGATGATTTCCCTACTGTAGCATCGTACGTCGTCATTATTGAATCTACCGTAGTGTCATTGAATATTGTATATTAATATCGAGTAGATCGTATGGAATAATTGGACTGATTGATTTGCAAGAGTATTGACTGAGATGATAGATGATATAGATACAACGGATTGACTAGACGACACGATTGATTGAACTGATAGTATTGACTGATAGACATTGCTACGATGATTGGATATTGACTAGAAGCACTTACTGATTTGATTTCCGCTGTATAGACTTGATTTCATTGACGATGGATTTCCGCATTGCATAGACTCATTGACCATTTATTAACTTGATTTTATTGACCTGCATATTGATAGCATCGCCGTGCTTTGATTTTAGTTGTAGGCTTTGGTGACCTGCTGGGCTTTGTAAGCTCATTATATGTGGTTTAAATTTTCAGGTCCGAGCAAGGCAATTGGAATGGAGTTCGATCAGAATGTCAGACGAATCCTTTCACTATTTGATTCTGGGGCATCACAGTTGGTATAAGAGCAAGTATAGTGAAAGGATTTGATTGATAATTTGATAGAATGAATTCATTCTACATACATAGTGATTGACATGTGATTGATTGCATTGTGTGTTTGTTTGAATTTCGACGAGTTTTGTTTTGGATTTGGATTTAGATTGATTTGTTTTGCGTTGTTTTTGTCTCGCACCTGTAGGGAAATGTCGGGACGACATTTTTCTAAGGTGGGGAGATTGTAAGACCTCGTTCCCTTACTGTTCCTCTCTGATTTGGATTTTCCTCTCAGGATCGTCTAGTACGATTTGAGATCGTCCAGGACGATCGGCACTGTAGAAAATATCGTCCTGAGAATAGTTCTGGGAGTCGTCCAGGACGATCGATTTTGGTCTGATCGTCCCGGGACGATGTGGCGATCGGCCGAGCCGATCCCACTAATGATATGAGGAAATGAGCTCGTTTTGAGGAGAGAGAAAATCATTTTTATAAAATCAGATATTTTTAGGAGAGAGAAAGAGAAAGGGAAAAAGAGGAAAGCTGGGTTTTGGAGGCCGCGGAGCGCTTTTCGTCCGACGCTGCTGTTGGGAAAAGTGTAGATCTCGTGGTAAGGACTCTGAATCCTATTTCTGTTTTCAAAGATATTGAGTTTTGACCGAGTTGTGATCTATTTTGTGTTTTCGTAGTCGACTTTTCGACATGATTTTGATTTGGCACAAATTTCATCGCACAACTTTTAGTATGTTATAGATATGATTATTGTACACGATTTGACTGTATTCTACGACGATTTTACCGGTCGGAATTGATTCTACGCGATTTTAATCGAATAGAAAAATATCAGGACTTGATTTGATTTGATTTCTATAGGACAATAGTCTTGTATTGATGTCGTGAATGTTCTATTGTAATTTGGAGAGATTTAGAATTTGTGTCTTTTTACAGGATTTTTGTGTAATTTGACCGACTGCCGTTACTCTGCCCGATTTTCATATGATTTCTGATTTTCCTGAGATTGATATATTGCATTGATATGTGTATGACTATTGATATGATCGTTCTAGATTTCTTTATTATTGCTTATTGCATCGATTATTGCATTGATTGATTGTTACTGAAAGACAAGTGGGAACCTGGTTGAACGTTGGTTGGAGATTGATATTTACCTGTACAGGATGATGGGCTGACGGGCTTTCCTTTAAACCATAGATCATCGATATAAGGATTGGGAGTTATAAGGAGTTTTATATGCCGACGAGCGGCCGACGGGCAAAAGAGTGACTACTCTTCTTTATAGAACCAACGTGCGGATATCTACAACAGCAATATGGATTCTACAACAGCACTACGGATTTCTACAACAGCATCATTGATCATGACTAGTGTTTGTGCTTGTCGAGTAAGACCATTGTATGGAATTGCATGTATACGATATTGCATCATATGAATTTCCTGATATGCATTGATTTATCGATTTCCGATTGATTTATTGATATTGATGGATTTATTGAATTGATTTATTATCGTACGGATTCATTGATTTCAATTATTGACCATTGAGCATTGATACTATTGATTATTGATTATTGACATCGATATGGACATGGACGGCATAGATTCATAGACTCATTGATACTATTGATTCTGCATTAATTTGACTTGCTACAATTGATTTATCGTATTGCTTTTCCGATTGGATTTATCGTATTGCTTTTCCGATTGATTTTCTCGACTTGATTAATTCATAGATACCGGCACCGATATTGATATGGATTATGTGTATTGATTCATAGATATAGATTGTACCGATTGATAGATCCCGACATCGATATTGATATAGATATGATATTGAAATATGGATATTATTGATACGACATATCCTGACATGATATTGATACATTGAGTCGTCGTACCGGTTCTCGATTGATTGAATGAATGGATTATTGCCGTATGGATTTGGTTTATCGTAGAATAGATTTCCTCTATGAAGCTGATCGTATTGATTTGATTTCAATTGACCTGATGATTTCATTGTATAGATTTATAAATTTATTGAGTTGATTTGATTGTTCGATGGAGTTCCCTGTTGAGAGATAATTGACTGGAAAGTGCTTTATTGATTGAGATGATTTCCCTACTATAGCATCGTACGTTGTCATTATTGAATCTACCGTAGTGTCATTGAATATTGTATATTGATATCGAGTAGATCGTATGGAATAATTGGACTGACTGATTTGCAAGAGTATTGACTGAGATGATAGATGATATAGATACAACGGATTGACTAGACGACACGATTGATTGAACTGATATTATTGACTGATAGACATTGCTACGATGATTGGATATTGACTAGAAGCACTTACTGATTTGATTTCCGTTGTATAGACTTGATTTCATTGACGATGGATTTCCGTATTGCATAGACTCATTGACCATTTATTAACTTGATTTTATTGACCTGCATATTGATAGCATCGCCGTGCTTTGATTTCAGTTGTAGGCTTTGGTGACCTGCTGGGCTTTGTAAGCTCATTATATGTGGTTTAAATTTTCAGGTCCGAGCAAGGCAACTGGAATGGAGTTCGATCAGAATGTCAGACGAATCCTTTTACTATTTGATTCTGGGGCATCACAAGGGATTTCTGATGGGGACATCGAGAGCAACAATGGTTCATTGGACTCGCGCAGCGGCTCGGCTCGGTTCGGTTCAGAGTACGATTTGTCCCGTCGAGCTTGACTGACACGTGATGAACCGTAGCGGTGAGGTAAATCAAGGAAATGCCAAAGGAACAGGTGTCGGCTGGCCGTGAGCTGGCTGAGCTGGTGTTTATGGGGACCGTGGAGGCCTTCACGCGCATGACCGGCCTTCTTTTCTTGCTGCCCTCGGACTCACGGGTCCGGGATTCCGCCTCCTGGTTTTCTCACCGCGGACTTCGCTTGTTTATGGTGACCGCCCAGTGATCTGGAAGAGATAAAAGCGGACGAGAAAAAGCAGTGGAGCAGAAACATGCTGGATGCGTTGGTTAAATTTTCCGGTTTTCTGTTGCTTCTCAAATTGCGCATATACTTGTACTGTGTTCTGCTTAAACAGAACATTTTTTACTCATTTTTCAAATTATATTTTTTTATTTTATTGCCGTTGCCAGGTCCCAAGTCCTGGATGAGAAAAGTGGAGGGTTGCGTTAGGTAGTCGACAGCCAGCGTAAAACTTGTCGAACAAAAATGACATGAATCTTTTAAGAAATTGTGTTAATGCTAGGGCGTCCCCTGGAAGCGACACGCTGTATGGCCTGAATACAGTGACAAGTGTGCAAGGGCCGCTGCACCGGCGCCCGGGTGCAGTGTTAAATAGGCAAGGGTTCCCGCATCAAGGACGGATGTGGGCAAAGAAGCTAGTCCATGATACTAAAATTAGGATAGGAACTTGGAATATAGGTTCCCTTACAGGTAAATTAATGGAGTTAATAGATATTATGATTCATAGGAAATTAAATATTTTATGCATTCAGGAAACTAAGTGGGTTGGAGAGAAGGCCAAGGAAATCGATAGTTTAGGATTTAAACTTTGGTATTTCGGGTAGGAGTCGTACAAGAAATGGTGTAGGGGTCATTATAGATAAGAGTTTAAAGGATAATGTTATAAAAAATTAATAGGATTGGTGATAGAATTATAGCTTTAAAGATTGTTGTTGAGGATAAGATTGTTAATATTATAAGTGCTTATGCTCCTCAGGTAGGTTTGGATATAAGTTCTAAATTAAATTTTTGGAATGACTTAGAAGAATTAATACAAAATATACCTCTTGAAGAAAGAGTTTTTATTGGAGGAGATTTAAATGGACATGTTGGTAAAGAGGTAGTTGATTTTAAAAGCATTCATGGTGGCCATGGATTTGGAACGACGAATGAAGGTGGCAAGACCATATTAGATTTTTGTTTAGCTTATGATTTTTCAATTGCTAATACCTTATTTAAGAAAAAGAATGAGCATCTCATCACTTATAAAAATGGATGTAGTACAACCCAGATTGACTATTTTCTTATTAGAAAATTAAACCGTTTAGATTGCAAAGATTATAAAGTTATTCCGAGTGAAAGTTTATGTACCCAACATCGATTATTAGTTTTGGACTTTAAGATAAAGGGGCATAAAATAAAAAATAAAGTACAACGTTTTTCGAGGATTAGATGGGGGCATTTAAAGAATATTAACCAAAATATTTTTGTGAGTAAGATTTTAGATCTTAAGATTTTGTCTGTGTATGAGGATGCTAATGTTATGTGGGAAAAAGTGGCTAGTGATATTAAGAATATTGCAAAAGATGTGCTTGGAGTATCTAAGGGTAAAGCTCCTAATAGTAAAAATAGTTGGTGGTGGAATCCAATTGTGCAAGAAAAGATTAAAAATAAGAAGATTTGTTATAAAAATTGGTTTAATTTTAAAAATTCTGATAATTGGGAATTATATAAAGTGGCTCGTAAGGATTCTAAGAAAGCAATATGCGATGCAAAGACATTAGCTTTTAGCGATTTATATAATAGATTAAATACTAAGGAGGGAGAAAGATATATGTATAAGTTAGCCAAACAAAGAGATAGGAGTAGTAAGGATTTAGTTCAAGTGAAGTGTATTAAGGATGAAGATCAAAAAATACTTTTCTTAGAAGATGATATTCAACAAAGGTGGATGAGATATTTTTGCTAAACTTTTTAATGAAGAGTGTGAAAATAAGATTGACTATAGTGACCTTAGCACCCTAAATGAAAGTAAAGATTTCTGTTTTTATCGGCGTATTAGTAAAACTGAAGTTAGAGAGGCTTTAAATAGAATGAAGGGTGGAAAAGCTGTTGGACCTGATGATATTCCAATAGAGGTGTGGAAATGCTTAGGAGATGAAGGGATTTCTTGGCTTACTAAACTTTTTAATACTATTTTGAAGACTAAAAAGATGCCAGATGAGTGGAGAATGAGTGTATTAATTCCTATTTTTAAGAATAAAGGCGATGTACAGGATTACACGAATTATAGAGGTATTAAGTTAATGTGTCATACTTTAAAATTATGGGAGCGAGTTATAGAGCATAGGTTGCGGCGTGATACTAATGTTTCTCAAAATCAATTTGGATTTATGCCGGGTAGGTCGACTATGGAAGCCATACATTTATTCAGAGGTTTGATGGAAAAATATAGAGGAAATAAGGAAGATCTACATATAATATTTATTGATTTAGAAAAAGCATATGATAAAGTTCCAAGAGAAGTTCTTTGGAGAGTTCTTGATAAGAAAGGAGTAAATAATGCTTATATTCAAATCATTAAAGATATGTATGCAGGAGCTATTACTTGTGTTCAAACACAAGGTGGTTTGACCAAGTATTTCCCTATTTCGGTTGGGTTACATCAAGGATCAGCCTTAAGCCCATATCTATTTGCTTTAGTCATGGAAGTTCTCACTAGACATTTGCAAGATGATGTACCTTGGTGTATGCTTTTTGCTGATGATATTCTTCTTGTTGATAAGACTAGAGAGGGAGTTGAAGGTAAACTTGAATTATGGAGGTCAACCTTAGAGTCTAAAGGTTTTCGCTTGAGTAGATCTAAAACGGAATATATGGAGTGTAATTTTAGCAGTAATAGTTCTAGTGAGGGGATTGTGACTTTGGGCGATCAAGTCATTAATAAGAGTACACGTTTTAGGTATCTTGGATCTATTGTTCAGAGTGATGGTGAAATAGATGGGGATATTATCAGTAGAATTCAAGTTGGATGGTTGAAGTGGCGGAATGCATCGGGCTTGTTATGTGATAGAAATGTACCCCTCAAACTTAAGGGAAAATTTTATAAGATGGTAGTGAGGCCTGCAATGTTTTATGGTGCCGAATGTTGGCCATTAAAAGAGAAGCATAATACTAAGTTAAGTGTGGCAGAGATGAGGATGCTTAGATGGATGAGTGGCTTTACCCTTAGAGATAGGATACGAAATGAGCATATACGTGAAAAGGTTGGAGTAGCTCCAGTAGAAGATAAGATTAGAGAGAGTCGCCTTAGATGGTTTGGTCACATAAAAAGGCGGCCTTCCGACGACCCAGTTAGGAGAGTAGAGGTATTAGATTTGACTTGTGTTAAGAAAGGTAGGGGTAGACCTAAAAAGACTTGGTTAGAAAATATTAGGAATGACCTTTCTTTATTAGATTTAAACGAGAATTTGGCTTTTAATAGGACACAATGGAGAAAAAGGATTCATGTAGCCGACCCCACGTAGTGGGATAAAGGCTTGATGTTGTTGTTGTTGTATTAAAATAAAATATATAATACAACAACAAACTCGAGCTTTTATAGTGTGCTAAATAATTTTTTTTAGTCAAATACTCATTTAAATATTATAAAAGCATCATTTCTATTATTCTGGAGATGATGGAAATTTCTGATGTTGATTATTGACAACAATAGATAGTGGTGGTCATTGACTGGAAAATGCATAAGAGTTCTATAGTTATCTTTTTTTCCTCCACTCTCATGTGAAAAATAAGGCTCTTACAGACTTTATAGTATGAACATTTTGATAATTTAACCAGAATTCAAAGCAATTCATCGTACGACTCATATTAATTCTCGAGATCAAGAAGCTTTTATTCATCATATAAATGCCTTAATGATGTCATAATTGAGTGATTTTTGAACATGTTGAATTCATCTTGTGGAGCTGCTCGGATCAATTATAAGCTCGTCTTATTTTGAGATAATTTGGATAGCCAATTAATATTTGAAGCTTTCAATAATGCTTCACGTATTTAATTTGGACTCGTTTAGGCTCGTATTGATTCACTTTTGATATCATTGAGTTCATCTTATTAAAATGCTCAGTTCGATTATAAGTTTGTAAAAAATGAAAAATTTATGATTGTAAAATTAATTCCAAAAATTTTCAATTCATATCTGTTATATATATATATATATCATATATCATTGATAATTTATTTTTTTTTCAATTTTCATATTTTTGAAAATAATGATAATTTAATATAAATTTTAAAAAAAAATTTATTAGGGTAACGAAAAACTTTTTTTTTTTGGGAAAAATAACGAAAAACTTGACATGAATTTTTTTCGAGAGCTCATCATGACCTTTACTCTGTTCGTCAGCGAGAGAAGGCCGACGGGACGCGAGGCCGTCACTGTCTCGAGCGGCCCGCCGGCTCAGCTGGTCCGGCATTCGCGTCCCGGCCCGCCTCGGGCTCCACGCGCTACAATCGGCGCGCGCATTCCACTGACAAGGTGACAAGAAAGTCCTTTTACTCTTTTAGATTTGGGAAAACCACCGCTTGTCCCCACCGTCCGTTCTTCATCAATGCGCCTTCTTCGTACAATAATTAATTGAAAAAGTTTCGCTCTTTTTTTTTTTTGGGAAAAATTGGGGCCAAAGCCCATCTATTACTGTAAAAATGAGAAAAATACAAGAGAGAAAAGCAGTAAAGAAAAACAACCTACAAAACAACGTAGGTCAAAAAAGGAGAAAAACAAACAACTATACCCCAATTATACCACCCAATACAACAAAAAGAATGATCAAAAACCAAAATGTGGTAGGAGCATCAGCTCAAGAAAGAGCTGCAAAAAATGAACTCCAGATGAAAGGCCACGATCACCGATCCACATCTGAATAGAGCAATAGTGTACCGATGGCTAACATCACAGCTGCAAAAAAGAACAGATAAATAGTCTCCAGAAAGAGATCAGCTCCCGAGCGGCCCCAAGAATAAAGAAAAAAATCTCCCATGCCCGAGACTCCTGTACTCAGGAGAAGAAATAAGATAAGCAGATCAAACCACAGCCCTGGTGCCCAGAGGACCATCCAAGGTAGTGATAGGGGAGATTATCATTGTCCATGAGGGCATAACTGCGATAAAGCATCCACAGCCGCATAGAATACCAATATACAGCCTTCACGAAAAAATTCCATAGCGTTTTCCCCATAGTAAGAATATTCTCCGACAGCA